>CM060986.1:109539641-112039641 GCA_030765065.1 Deroplatys truncata
GGCCTACAGGCACATGGGCTATTTTAAACTGTACCTTTTCTATCCTACCACTCAACTCCCTTTCTTCTTAACATATCAAATGTGCATACAAGGATCTGCCTACTGCTGCAGCACCAGATCCCAAAGACAGTCAAATATTACTCAGTTCGACAGTTTACTAAGTCACCTGAAAAAAGAAGGCTTCCCATAAACAGATATAGTCCGAGTCATCTAAGAAATTAGTGAAATATGTCAAATAAAGGTGTAAACAATTCTGTAATACAGAATTAGATGACTGAAAAATTCAGTGCCATAACCAGAATTTCAAGCATGGATCTCTCGCCTATGGCATTGAATTTTTCAGTTGTCCGATTCTACCTTTCCAAACTTGTCCTACATACAGCTTGTGTGGAAGAACAATTAATTAAATTCTCTAAGAGTTACAAAAAATATCATTGTGTGTTAAAGTTTCACACAGCTCTGCCACTCTTATGGATGAACCAGCCCCACCTCTGTCATTTTCCATCCAGTATATCTGTTTTTAGCCATAAGGCTTAAGAGTTAGTGGCTGCAAGGCTGAAAATGGTGTGAAAGTGCATGTTGAATACTTTATGTTCCTCCAGTTTGCGCTTCATCCTTCTCTAGTTATCAATGCTAGTCTTGTATTTATTGTGCTAAGAGTTTTACAATTTGATTGTCTACTGCACTTTGACCCTGGTCACTCATTCAGTAGACAATCACTACAGTTTATTTACATTTTACAATTTCTGGTCAATAAATTATCTTGCTTTTTTTTTCCAGTTTTTTTTTTTTCCATGTCCCATTTCCACTTGTTTTTCACTTTTCATTTATTGATTACTTAACCATCACACATTCACTATAGTTTCCCATTCAAAGTAAGATGCGCTACCTCTTATTTTTCTCTTTCCACTGTCCAAAGCCATTTATTTTTTACTTTACACAAAAACTGTCCAATGCTCCTAGCGTCCTTGTATATCATTTCGATCATAAGTGTATTTCTATCCCCCTTCAACCACTTCTTATTAAAAAATTCTTATCTCCAATTTTCTGTTCCTTGGCACTTAAATACTATGTGTTCAATGTCTTCATTACCACCACATATCGGACATTGATTCTGAGGAATACCCTGTCTTAACCCTTTTAGCCTCCATGCTCCGGTTCTTACCCATGCAATAGATTCTCTCTCTTCTTTATTTACTTTGTCTATATATTTTCCCTACCCCATGTATTTTTCATTGGCCTATAACAAACTAATGAGCTATTTTCGGCAATCTCACTGAACATGATTTGTATTTATATATCTTCCAGTCTTTTCCTCGCCTTTTACCAAACATTTTTCACATTATTGTCTCTTCTTCTCCACATGTGTAATCACACTATCACCCTCACCCTCATATATTAAAAATCAGCCAAAAAATGTGGTGTTAAAGTTTGCAGTGATGCTATGTGCTTAAACACATTATACAGCATTAGGGACCCCAGATTGTCGGTAAATAAAATAATGTAATATCGGTGTAAAAATATTATAGTGAGCGGTGTTTTGGGCGGTAAATAAAACTGCTTAACGGTGTTATCTCGTGCAAAAAAAAAGAGGAAAAAAACAAAAACACAGTTTAAACTATTTTACTGTGGAACAAAGGGCACCTTATATGTAGCTTAAAAAAGAGGAGCATGAAAATATTTACATACTATACATTTCGACTGATTTACTTTGTTAGAGACAAAGCTACCATAAGTTCGGTGTTCTCTGGCTTAAGATTTGTTCTTAAGTTTTTCATGATGTTCCCATATGCAGAGAAAAGTCTTTCACTGTCCTCATTGGACATGGGTACCCACAATAGTTTCATACACTTCTCACTGAAACACAAGTGATCACATTGAAGTCCAGAAAGTAAATCCAGTATGTTCACTTCAGCAGCATCATCTAATTTCTCACACACTATGTTCTTCAGAGCAGCACATCCCTCCTCGAATGTCTTCTCTGGCAAGTCTCGCAGAAAAGGTAACATTCTTCTTGCTTTTTCTATAGTGATATCAGTAGATGCCTCATTTGATACTACTTTTCTTACATCAAACAATTTACCTGCAGAATGAATAATATCAGCAGCTGGATCAGCTGACATTAAGGAATTCAGCTTGGTAACTGACTTTATGCCCAATTGCTTGAACTGACTGATAACATAAGACTTCTTGAGGGTTGGCAGTCTCTGAAGAAGACTTGAAGTTTTCTCTCCAAACGAGCCCTCAGCTACTTTTGTGAAGCCGTTTGCTATATAGTTTATGAACAAATGGATATTTAGATCCCTCAAGCACTTCAATAAGGCAAATGGTGTCTTTGTAGTGTTCAAGAAGGAAAGATGCCTGGCAGTTTATTATATTTTGAGACCGCATTGAAATACTACTGTGGAATCGGTTTGAATTCCCGCGTGCCGCAAAACTAAACTGACCTGGCAACGTCTTGCACATGCTGTCCGTACGGTGCGCGAACGGCACGTCGCCAACTCCACCATCAGCTGAATTGTGCATGCACTAGCTTAATTTGAAATGTGGCTCCATCGGCATAATTCCTTTTCTTTTTCAGAGCAGAAGGTAAACAGACTCCTTGCGCTAAATTGTAATGTAATTTAAAGAATATAACTTGACTCCAAACGAATCTTTCAGTATAGCGGACACTAAATATACCTAGACATGCGTTCACATTATGGCAACGTCGCGAGACAGCAACAATTTTCATGCGAGGGGTACAGGAAACGGAGACTGATTGGTAGAAGAGGCTGTCGACTGTCAGAATTGACTTGAACCAGACTTAGAAATTCATGCATTATTTAACGATACTTTTGCGACAGTCTTTTCCAGTCGGCATGAAATTGGGCGATGCAAGCACGAATCATTAAAATACGGCATTAGAGAAGAATTGCAGGTAGTATTGTCATTTAAATCCAAAGAATAATTTGAGTGAAATGAGAAATCCGTCACTGATGCGGTGTTGCCGAGTTCCAATAAACATGGCATTCCTTTTGTTGTACATGCGATAGGTGAAGAGTGAAGGGGACAGGGTAGTCGAAGCAGTACCGATGTTTGCCGAAGCTCTGGTTAAATCACAGTGCAGTTTGGTGTTCTGTGCCGTGCAGCATGGCCGTAGCGAATGACAATACACGTATCCGTAAATGATTGATAAGCCAAATATCTGATTGTTTATGTGAAAAGGAGAGACAAACGCCAAAAAAAAGGGGAGAGAGAGAGAAAAATTTCGGGTTATTTTGCACATTTTTTTTCATAACGGTGTTATTTCGCGTTTTTGCGATATAGAACTGATGTCGCGTTATTTCGCAACTCAGAATGGATATATATGTGGAATTTAAAAATAATTGATTAAAGGTTTTCCTTATTGTTAATTTTTGGTCAATTTTGCGAATTAACTACTCGCGAAAAGTCGGGGTCCCTATACATCATTTAAGGGAATGAACTAGTGAACCAATTCAAAGATTCATTGTAAGTCATTGATATCTACTGTCATTTGTTTTATCACTGCCTTGCTCATTAGACTATCATGTGCAGTGATTTTGAGATTGCTCATCTTGTAGTCTAGATCATTTTCCTTCAATGAAATTCTTTTAGGTACTAATTGCTTGCTATTTAATACCTGGTTCTGAAGGGATAAGCAGCATTTGTAGTGTTGATGTTAACATGTGAGCAGCAATAATGTATTGGATTGTTGGAAGTTGAAGAGATAGATAGTGATGAAAACATTGCTCTAGTTGCTTTTCACTAACCTTCAGACATTCTAGACACTTGGTCAGAGTCTTGGGAGATAGTGGAAGGCAGAGATAAGGATGTCATAGGTCCATACTGTCAGCTATGGTAAAGTGGCATCACAGTAACAGATCTGGACATGAGTAAACTATTTTCTACCTTCTCCTTTCTACTGTCTCAAAAGACTCTCTAAAGTGTACAAACATGTGTTAAGCATGGAAAAAGCAAACAAAATTTGCGACTTTGTGAAGCATTCCACAATTGAGGAAAGCAAGTGAAGAGAGATTGTTTTTGCAAAAATGTCACATCTAAAATCATGCTTCAGAGAAACTGCAGCCAGACTTTGTTTCAAGAGCCAATGAGTGTCTATAGATTTGTCATCTATAATACACAGGGTAGCAGATTTCATAATACAGACCTGCCTACACTACCCAAATGATCTGCTTTAATACATTTTTGTTCACATTGAAGTAAATGTTTATGTTCTAGATTGCAATGTACCTTTTTATACAATTTAAGGAATTTTTACATTAAAAGAATGTGTGCATTTATTATTACATGTAATGTCATACATCTAAGCAGCACAAAAGGGATCCCAATAATGTGCTTAAATAGTTATGTATAATAATAAACTACTCCTTTTCTATTTATAGGAAACTTCCCAGTGTGATATTTTTACTATGTGTCTTACAGCTAAGTATAACAATTTTCAGAGGGATGCATAGCTAGGTGGATTTATAAATTTTGATAACTGCATACTTAGATGTATGAAGTATTTTTACAGCTCATATTTGGAAAACAAGCTATAAAGTGAAATTGTAAACATATAATGTCTGACTTTTTTTTTGCACACAGATTGCTTCAACTGATCATGTAAATAACAGCAGACTATCACTACTGGGTATAGCATCTGTACATCAGCAAGGATCCCGACCTTTCCGTTGTGGAAAGCTCCATTCTGCTTCATTTATTCACACAGCTGCTCTTCATTATGCCCTCAATTCTGTAAACCATAATTCTTCTATATTGCCTGGTATTGACCTCTCAGCTATTCTTTTTGACAGTTGTTTGCAACCAACAAGAGCCTATAACTCTGTGTACAACTTCTTAACATTCCCTAAAGAAGCTCTCAAAGCTATGACAATAGGTAAGTAAAGCAAACGTTAAAATAAACATAAAAATCTTAAACTGGAAAAGTAAAATCCTTAGAAGGTTCCATTTAACAATATTAACTTCTTTAAGTAAAATTAAAGTTAATTTTAACACTTGACTTGTTTCACTAACCTTATTTACTACAAGAAATGTTTTACAGTTATGTTGTCCAATTCATAGTTTATTTCAACTGTTGTCAAGCATTGCTAGAGACCCATATGGGAATTAGAAGTCTCTCTGTTGGGCATCCTATGAACTTATTTACATGGTTATCTTTTGTGGAAATTTCAAAATTCAAGATAGAGTCATACTTGTGTAAGAAAATCTTCTCTGCATGTGGAGTTCTTTTGACTGCTAAGTTTCAATATGTGGACAATGGTTTTAATTTATGATTTGACTCCAAAAATATGCTACTACTGCTGATAATTAGTGTGTTCATATTTTTGTTTGCATCTGGTTTCATTGTTTCTTTTTCTTTTACCAATATAATCTTTTCCCGTTCTTCGCAACTTATTTTGTGCATTCCCAGTTTGTTGATGGTGTTTATTCTAAATTTCTAGATCTAATCTTGTTTCTTTTAATGCTGTATTTGTTTTGCATCACCAGAACTATAACTATTTAATATTTCATTTCTTAAAGTTCTCCTTTTGGTTCTGTATTGTTATACTAGTCAAGTTTCAACATGTTTTCTTCCCTTTTAATCTTCTGTAGGCTCTTGTCTACCAGAAATCAATTAACCCAAATGTTACTTAAGAAACTTATCACTCTGCTTCACTTTGTATCACTTCCAATTTGGATTTTTATGCTAATATTAATTTCATTTGTAGAATAGTTAGAAATTTGTAGCTGTCAGACAGATACACCATTTAATTTTGCGTTTATATGAACCACAACCAGAGTTACTGATCAGCATTTGATTGTTTGCATAAGATTTTTAGATGACCTGACAGCAATTGAGGAGCATTTTGCAAAAGTTAATAGATGCAAAAATTTGTAAAAATGAACTATATATTGCATTTATATATTTTTTAGCATCTGAATCGATCTATTAAATTAGATTTGGCAAATCTCAATTCATGCCATAATCAGATACAATCAAGCATTCCAAGTTTTTTTCAAAACTTGATAGATGCAGTCACTCAGTTAAAGTGAAACTGAATACATGCTGGACTCCTTATTTGAAATATACAAATGCCAAGTAAAATACTTTTCAGTATAGTATAAGGGATCTATGTAAGCGTGAACTCAATATTTTCCACTTAACTTGTACTGCACTGACATAACATTCGTATCTGAAACCATGCAGGTGCAAAGCTGCAAGTTTCCTCTAACAGCCTTTCTCCTGGTTGCAGACCACTGCAATAGTTTTTAACTCTCATTCTGTGTGAATAATGGATGAGGGGGGGATTTTATTATGGCTCAAGAAACAGTAGCTGGTATAAAATCAAGAATTAAAGAGAAGAGTTCTTGTACAGATACTTGTACATAAGATAACGGAGCATGAACCCCACATAAAATGCTCCCAAGGATCTCTATGCAGTCCAAAATCTATAGGAAGTAAGCAGTGTAAACTGACAGAATTAACATATGAAGATATTAGTGTATTTCATAATAAATTACAGACATTGTACAAAATAGATCAGGACAAATTGCTTCTGACCATCATATCACTAAAGTGTAGGGTGGTGGATACAGAGTCTTCGAAAAGAAAACAAAGCATATCTATAAAATACAATGTCAGAAATACCTGTTTGTGTGTCAAGTTTTCAAGGTGTAACTGGTTTCTCAAATGATTAATTGTCTCTCCTAGCAAACAGATTTCATTCTACAGGAGTGTCATCAAAGAAAAACAAAAGAGGAAATACTGCAGGTAAGAAGCATGATAATCTTACAATAGCAGTAAAAAATGACAAGACATACAAATGCAGAGAGAGCCACTATACTAAGGTCTGTTCAATATAACTTTACACAGTATCTCTTAATGGTCACATGCACTAGTCACCTCTCATGGAATAGGTTGTTATGCAATAAAAAATAGTTCTTTATTTAACATGATTGTTTACCTTAATATATTCAAAGACAATAGTCAAATTTACATTTTCATAACCATATGAGTTAAATATATTATGTAAAAGAGTTAATGCATCTGGAATGCATGTACATTTTTATCAAAAAAGATGGGAGGTTCCTTCAGTTTAAACCTGTCAGTGCGATGAAAGCAGGTGCATCTATCACGACTATTTAATCGCTTTTATTGCCTCCCCTTGCACTGCATACAGCTTGTTTGTAACTGTTTGAAGGTGTACATTAGCCAACCAGAGGAAAGGGGAAAGAAACACAGTGCAAAAGAATACATGTCTGCAGGGCAAGTTATAACAAACAGGGTTTAGGGGAAATTTAAAAGGTACCTGCCTCCAGAAAAAAATGTGAGCAAGTTTCTGTAAGAAAAGAAGAAACTTGGGGTTGAGACTTGGTCCTTGTACATTCATTTTACTATTGTTTCAAATTGTCTTTTAAAATACCCCACACAGATTTCTGTTCAACCTGGAAAGTAGCTCTTTTGCAAACAAAAGCAGAGACAAATTTTTCGAAAAACAATTAACTCATGATCCAATATAGACTGCATAAACTCTGTGCAGACAAATATTACAAAAATTATGAAAGATAGTAACTCAGAAATAATAAAGATATGTTTTGGTTTAGAGTAGAACCAACCATTGCCAAAATTATCTGTTGGTGAAGTTTCTATGCAAGACAAGTATGGCTGTACAACCTATATGTCATGATTCATTCTAAGATACAAGAAAAAAAAGACATTTCTTTCTATACTTGGTTAGAAACTTGGTCACTAAGAGGATGTAACTAAGCTGCATCTGAATTACTAGATTTCATATTAAGTCTAGAAAAAAATGTCAACTAATGGTCCTTCCATCATCCATCTGTTTTCTGATTCTTGTGCCAATCAGAACAAGAACAGCATTATGATAGCAATGCTCATGCCTTTTTTGGAGCAAAGCAGGCATTTTGATCACATACTTAATTTTTTGCCAATATGCAGTCATAGTTGTATGGCTCTAGATCATGTTTTTGGAAGAATAGAGAAAGAATAGGTACAGAAGAATGGAAGACATCTTGACACCCAGTGGTTAATAAAGATATTGAAGAATTGTGGCACAGTGAAGATCCTCAACAAGGATGGGAAAATACTGGATTTACAGTCTAGTGCTCAAAAGGTGTTATAATTGACAATGCATTTTCAAGATGGCTCACAGTGAGTATTCACTTAAAAAAAAAAAAAAAGAATTCCACCAAACAACGTAATGTATTTTGAAGTGCAGAACACACAAAATGTGTCCACTGGCAGTATGTGTGATAAAACCAAGACTTAAAACATTCAACACTATGTTAAATTACAGTGTTCTTTCAGAAGTTAACATGGTGTCTAAAAAAAAAAAAAATGTCATTAAGAAACTAGATGAAGTAATGGATGAGGCATAGCACTTCTATGCAACTTTCCTAGCAGAGGTGTCCCATTAGACTTTTGTGATAATTGTAGTTTTGAGCTAAGATTATTAATTTTGTTCAGATTTATTAGTGCTGTAATTAGTTTTATATGAAGAAAGACTGCATCCATCAAGTTTTGAAAAAAAAAAAAAAAACCCAGTTTCTTGAGAGTAAAATAGGCCAATATTAAAAAACTGCACATATTTTTATTTAACCCACTTTCATTGCTTTTAAACAAAGAATGCTTCATATGAAAACCTTTTGTTATAAAATACATGCTTGTGTGTTTAAAATAAAAAACATAATTCCTGTAAAATCTTGATTTCTGCATCTATCGACTTTTGCAAAACTGCTCTTCAATTACTGACTTTTGGAACACTTTTTACACTAGCGGAAAATCTGTAGTCAGCCTGCATTCACATATGAATTAAACTATGCAATTTTGAAAAGTAAATTAGGTGAACAATTATGAGTAATTAGCACAGAGAATTCTTATGGCACTGAACAATTCACTTAAAGTAAAACCACCTGGTGTTTTATAGCCTACCTATTTTTGAGAAATACATAGTCTATAAAAGGTAAACAAAAGCAAATGTGATAAAAAATTTTTATAGCTTTAGAAAATATTTTTGTAAAATGCTGTCATATTTATTTATTACTATAGGAAATAATTTCACTAATTTTCTGAGATTATTAGGTACTAGATAAGTCGCTACACACACACACACACACACATATATATATATATATATATATATATATATATATATATATATATATATATATATATGAAATATTGCTTAAGAGTATCAAGTCTAATAATCTGCAATCAAGTCTATAGTCAAATGCTTTATAATGCTTAAAAATACCAATGAAAGTAGCAATATTACTTCCATTTCCTCTTTATAGTCATTTTTAGTATGCTTGTAGGACAAAAATATTGTATAACTCAAGTTTCAAACTAGATGTCAATTTAAAATAGAGAGTTGAGGGTTGTTACACTACATCACTATGATATTCTTACTTGAACGCTGACGATGGGAACAAGCTGTCTCCCGAAACGCGTTCAAGTAAGAATATCATAGTGATGTAGTGTAACAACCCTCAACTCTCTATTTTAAATTATGACACATCACTGTTACTAGCTTCTAAATCTTCAAAATTAGTCAATAGATGTCAATTGTGCATGTGCATGTATTATTATTATACAAACAAACTTATCATACACCTACATTTCCTAAACAACAGACTTATTTAATAACACAATGTTTTCTTAGTAAAGAATTCATTTAATAAAGGTTTCTGTTCACAAACCATTCACAGGTTTGGAGGTTAAAACCAGACCAGAAGATGTAATAGCTGCTATCATATTAGATTATTCGGCTGCTGAAACTGTTAGCTCTCTGTTAAATGCACAAAATATTTCACCTCATGAAGTTCCATTGGAGGGTTATGCACATCAGAGAATACTACTTTCCAGAAAAGGCAACAAGGTCTGAAGATTAAAACCTATTTGTCTTCCAGGTGTGGGGATACTTTTCATTACTGTAAATAATACTGAACTCAAACATAATCTAATTTAACTTAAGTTAACCTGTTGAATTCATGAACTAGAATAAGTGCTTCACTAACAAATTATTTAGCAGGATATGTTTTTGAAACTGTTTTTTCCTTTCTCAGCTGCTGTTGTATTCCATTAACATCTTTCTTCTCTTTCAGGATTTTGTGATGTAATTTTCAGTAAAGTCATGTTGTGTTGGTATGGCAAAGCAGTGGCATAGATAAAATATATATACTTTTTTTGGTGATGCATAGTCTGATCTCATGAACTATAACTACTTCCCCAAAGTGCTTAAGATAGAATGCAAGACCTTTCATTTTCAATAATTTATTATGTACATAAAATTGAAAAAAAATGACAGTGCAATTCATGCAGTCACCAATGTGTTATCTCCAGTTTTCTTATTAACTACTTGGTTATTTCTTGTAAATACTATTCATTATAATTATTGGATGATTAAAGAGCAAGATTTCTATTGGCGTGCACACTACAATCAATTAGGTTTGCACAGACTTTCCATCTAGCTATACATCCACAACCATAACTGTTGGGCATATTGATTTTAGCTGCCCCCCCCAAAAAAAAGAAAATACGGCAGATTGGCAATATAACATATAGTCTGATGAGATGTAGCATTTGTGTTGCCTGGATTTCTATTATGTATGTTGGCTATTTACTGTGATTGTTTTCCAGTGTTGATCTTTTACGATTATATATATAAAAAAACACACATGCGCGCGCACACACATATATATAATTTTAATTTAGCAGACTTCACATATGACTTTACTCGTATTTGCAATTGTGACTTTTGTTTTAATTTTTATTTGTTTCGTGAAGAAGTGAAGAAGTAGATGATAGATGAGATGCAAGAGATGAATGATAGGAAAGGTAAAGATGGAGCACTGGTTGATGATGAATGTCAGAGAAAACTCGAGAATATCCATCCAGATGCTGTTTTGTCCATCACAAATCCCACATGCAGTCCCTGGGATTGAACCCGCACTACCTTGGTGGGAAGCAAGTGGTCTAACCACTCAGCCATGGTGCCACCTATTACAAAGAAGATTAATTTAAAATATGTCTGAAAAAACCTATTGACAGACAAATAGAACCTATGCTCTTTGAATTCGGTGTACTCAAATCCATCAAACTTATTATAATACTCTATAAAATTACATAGGTACTTAAAAATTGGAACAAACTCCTGAAGTACAAAAGCTAAATGATCTGATTTTCTGTGCTTATCTGAATTTAAATACTTAACAACTGCAGCGTTCATCCACATTTTGGTTCAATGTTAGACATAAGGAGTAATGATAAAAATATCCAAATTTGCAACACTATATCACACTCGTAAATTACTCATAAAAAACACAATTTAAATCATTATCAGGAAGAATTTTGCATAATAAGAATTACTTTTCTATACTTTTACTTAATTGTATTAGTATTATTTGTTTATTGTTTATTACTACACAAGAATCTTATTTATCTGGTCCTCATTAATCAGGAGAAATACACATAAATGTTGACACCATAGGTAATGCAGAGATTGCTGTCGGTCACGTAGTTCAGACTAACAATAAGTACCATTACTATGGTCACTGTCACAGAACAAAGTGTGGGAGATTCATTTGTTTCATTCATTTTCATGACAGTCCTGATATTGATCATAGGCATCTCATCCGGATGGCTTTCAATTTTCTCTCTTCTGCTTTTGCAGTAATCTAAATTTCACTATCGTATATCAAAGTTTGTATTCATTAATAGTTTGTTTCTGGATTATTCAGATTTTTGTGAATCTAGATTACCTCCAGTCCCAGCAGTCCTGTGTACAAGTGTAACTTTAGTACAATATTCTTTCTTCTCTTTTATGCTTGAATTAATATACTAAAATTAGCTTTTATAACTTAAAATTAATGTTATGTCTTATTGCTTTCATCACCACAAATACTAATTTAGTTCATTATTGTTTAATAACTATACTATTTGTATACTATATTCTCTATTTGTTAGGAAACTCTCCCCGAGTATGAGGTTTTTCTCATTCAGGGGTGGTGCTAGAAATTAGCTGCTATTATTTATGTTTGACATAATATATCTCTGTAAATAGAAAAGTAAATAAATAAAAATAAATTTTTAAGTATTCCTTGCTATATGTAGGGTTATTCAAAAAGAAGGAGCAGAGTTTGAACATTAATTTCTAAAGAACGATAGTAGATAGCGGTACATACAATATATCACCAGAGAGAGGGAATTACAAAGTTTTATTTTATTTGTTCATCATGAGCACCATTTGTTATGCGAGGACCACCAGTGGTCTTATCTTTGCATATGCAATCATCTTCTATGAATTTCTTGTAGCAATTGTAAATCTGTTTATGGTGAGGCGGCTATTTGATGAACTTACAATGAAATGCACGTTGCACTGAAACAATAGATTAACTCCTTGCATACTGCAGCACACAAAACGACTTCTAGAAGCATTTCCATTTCCTCGTAAAGAAACAACAGCACTCCTGCAGACAATGAATGGAATTATTAAGTAGGGGCTTAAAACTCTGAACTTTTCTCTCTCCAGTGATGCATCGCATGTGTTGCTATCTGTTGTTGTTCATTAGAAATTAATATTCAAAATGTGTTCCTTCTTTTTGAATAACCCTGTATTATAAGTAACTTTTGCAACAACATTTGCTTTGGTGTAAATAATACTGATATT
Source organism: Deroplatys truncata (assembly GCA_030765065.1). Taxonomy (NCBI): domain Eukaryota; kingdom Metazoa; phylum Arthropoda; class Insecta; order Mantodea; family Mantidae; genus Deroplatys; species Deroplatys truncata. Next base: position 109,552,334 of record CM060986.1, read on the forward strand.
AAAGTATATGCTCATTAGTGAATGTTATGTTTTCTCAGTAATACTAATCTAAGTGGACAGTGAAAAAAGTCTAAGAATTAGTTTACTAATTTTTGTTTCCATAAAATGCATTAAAGAATATGTCTCTATTTTGAATTGTTTTATTATAATAAAAACTTAATGTATTCATTTTATTTAAATTTAATTTATTGTAGAGTAATTTCAGCATTTCTTTTCCTAGGATTCCTATCTACTGCGAGAAAATCTTGTGCAGGCCATTTTGTCTGTTGCAAGGGCTACACATTCACATTCTTTGGTAGTTGTACATGGTACATCTATTTGGGCTGAACTTTTGAATCAACAATTGTTAAATCACACCCAGATTCAGAGTAGCATATTGTGCCTTGCTGGAGTGTATGGATTGCAGAACAAGAACACATTTGGTGCAATTAGCTCTGCAGATCTTAAACTGTCACATGAAATAATTAAGACATTAAAGCCTGGTACACTTGTATTATTGCTACTTGAAAATCCAGATGAAATTCAGGCCTTTCTGGATATCTGCCACAACAAACAAGGATTGGTCTTTCTGACAGTCCTTCAAACATGGAATGTAAACTCATATGCAGGTATGCTTTTCTTTTCATGTATTTTAATATTTTGTAGTATTATCAAACACATTTCATTATCAATACTATTCTTCTTCTTTCCTTAAAAGTATTAGGCTCTACAACCTGTTATAAGTTTCTTGAAACCATTCTATCCATCTTCTTCATGGTTATCCTATCTCTCTCCATCCATATGGATTATATAATATTGCTTGTCTAGGAAAACTCTCTCCTTTGCACATGATCCTTCTGCTGGTGATTATATTGCTGCATTTCCTTTTATCACAAATTGTACACCCAATCATTCCCTTACATCAACATTCCTAAGTCAATCTGCTCTTGATATTTCCAATGTTGATCCTAAAAATCTTATTTATGCTGCCTCCAGCATTGACTTCTCACGATTCTCAAGGACCCATTATTCACAACCATATTTCAATGCTTAGCTCCTATCCTATGGATCCTTAGTTTTATTTCTCTCATATTTTCTCCAAAATTTCTCTTTATATATCCATTATGTTTATTACATTTCTCAGTATTTTCTTCAGTATCCACTTTCCTTTCACTAACTGATAGTTTAGTGACTAAATATTTGAAAGTTGTCACTTGTTTGATTAACTTTCCCTCTGTTATTATTTTCACTCTCATTTGTTCTTCTCCCTCATGGCCATAACTTTAGTTTTCTCACTTGATATTTGCACATTGTATTCTTTTTATTAGTACTGTTTAATACTCTTATTTAATAATAAAAAGCTGTAACAGCACTGCCATATGAACGATTTAGCAGAAATGACAATGAAATAAGTTTTCACAATTAATAATAAACACTGCCTTACTGAAATATTATGCAGTTAGCATTGACTAAAACATTAAGAAACATTTTGTGCTGCGTGTTTGCTCCATTTGCATTTTGTATCTCTTAAGACATTTTATACAGAAGTTATGAGATTAAAATACAGACTTTTAATTTAAGAGGATTGCAAAATGAAAAAAATACATTAGACTGTAGTGAAATACACCTCATGAACAGATATTTATGATAGTATTTGTCAGCTATTATTTGAAGATGAAAGACAAGAATACACAAGGAACTTTGAATTTGACAAATTAAATATTAAAGCATATCTATTAATTTAATTTATTTTGTAGACATATCCTACTGAAAGGTTTGCAATTTTTGCTTAAACACAATTTTATTTTCTCTAATATTTTTTATCTGAAGTAGAAATTTTACGCTATTATTTAAAATAATAAATGTGGTGACTGCAAGTATTTTAAATTTGTATCCACACACCTTTTTATGCAGTTGCAAACAGCTTATCCATTGTTGATATCTATAAATATTAAAATACCTCTGCCTTATGATGTACATGATGCATATTTTAATCAGATATATAATAAAATAAGACGATTACTTAGATTAAAAATAGTCATAGTGCCTTTTCCTTTGGAAAGCAAAAACCAGTTCCAAAAGTAATGCTTTAATCACAGAGAGTACATTGAATTACTATGTAATAGATGTATGTATATGGTGTATGACCTTGGAACCATCTTTATTTTAATGCCTCTAATTTCCAATAGAGGACATTGCCCATTCTTCCACCCAATCAGATTTAATTATGCTATTCAGCAGTTATACACATGCAGAAGGCCTAGATGCCATTTGCAACATATAACTGTTGGCATCATAAAAATTGATACAAGACAGTTACTAAAATGGAAATGAATTCCTTATATGCAAATAATGTAAGCAGTATATAGCAAGGATATATATTGAGCTATAACAAATACATATTGTTTTAACAATATGCAACTCATTCATATATGTGTGGTTGCATATAGTCTGGGGGGAAGGAAGGGAAGGCATCATCTTCTTTAGGAATGGAACAAAGAATCACTACTTGATGCCAAAGAATCCAAGTCAGTGAAGTAATAGTGGACAAAGGTTACCTTGCTGTGTGTAAATAATAAATACTCTAGATATTAGAGAATGAAATGAGTAAAAATAAACACTCTTACCTTCACTAATTACAACATGTTTTGCAGGATGTGAGAAACATCATTTCTAGAAAATAACCTATTAATGAGTATTCGTTTTGACTCATTTTATCTTTTAATGTAAGTTTAGTTTCACTATGAAGAGTTCCATTGGTTTATTTATAGACATACTTGACTTATTTTAGAACCATTATTTGGAGCCTAATATCTAGAACAATCAAAACCATTACAAAATAGCAATTTTATCTGCTTCTAGTTTTAAAAAACATTATCCCAGAGGTAATTGTAGTATGCATTAATATCACTACTGTATCAGGTTTATTATTTCTCATTATTCATACCATTCTAGAGGATTTTGTTCTGGAGAATTTTTAAAATACATAAATATTCAAATTGGTACAGAACTTTAAGTGACCTACAAACCAGCAGTTAAGAGTAGCAGTTGTTAATATGAGCCACCTGCTGCTGTGTTGTCAATTCTAGCGGAAATGAATAATATTTACTCTGATAGGTATTTGGTATTAGCCATACTAATTATGTTAAAATTGCTGTTATCTTTGTTTTCATCAGTTCTTTTGCAGATATCTATCACAAACGTAAAGAATGTGTGTTACTGACACTTAATAATTTGGAAATAACTCTATGATATGTTGTGATAAAGTTTGTAAACATTTTTCTTCACTTAGCACTCTTATTTCCTCATATACTTAAATTTATGATAAGCTTGTTACTTAGACAGCAATCATAAGCATTTGTAATTTATGAAACTAATTTGTTGAGGCTTTTGTTAATTAATGAACTGTAAAGGGAATTAAGAAAATGAGAGACTGAGAGAACAATAGATGCTTGGGGTTCAAAGAAGCATGGCGTCTAGAGGACTTAACAGATTAAAATGCAGATGATAGGGATTTATGGAGAAATAAAATTATGAATGGGTTGTAGGAAAACTACTGTTTGGCAGATAATTCCTAAATAAAGAAGAAAAAAGAAACTGTTATTTCACTTTCTCTACTATGTATAGTAAGTAGGGTAAGTATTGTATTCCACCCAAAAATTCGATACAGAGATTTTACCGGAAATACATGTTTTGAGGCACCCTGATCCGAAAAAAGCATTTTTGGAAACATGTCCGTGTGTGTGTCTGTGAACAGCATAACTCAGAAACGAACAGTCAGATAAACACTAAACTTGGTATTTATGTTCAGTATCTTCCAGAGATGCGACATGAAGGTTTTCAAGAAAATCCCCCCACCCCAGATTATCCTTTAAATGGAACATTTCTCGAAAATGGCTCTAACGATTTTGATTAAAATATCATATGTTTAAGATATTTTCATGAGAAATAAAATGTATATCTTGAATTTTCTGGGAATGTCTCCAAATGTATTCTTCATTGTGAATGACTTTTGCATAACTGGTAAACCATAAGAGATAGACACAATTTTAGAACACAAAAAATGAAGATCACATTAAAATACTCAATTTATGTCATATACCTACATTTTTTTTATATTGAGTGAACCATTTCGAGATATTGCTTGTTATTCCCTTAAATTTTTCAATACTTATTTTCTCAAATGGGAATTCGTTATTCATTTTTTTGTCTTGGATATGCAAAGAGTATTAATCTGTGGCAAAGAGAATGGTGCTGCACCTAGCAACCAGCTATTAAGATATATGTCAATGCTTAAAGGCTACTGTATTTCTATATTGTCCTTGCAAATACAAAACAAGGGAAATATAGTACGCCTAAGCAATAGTCAAATATTTTTAGAACTGGTCGCTATGTGTAAAATGTAATTCTTTTGCATGTCAAAAGATCGTATCTGCAAATGTTTATCTCGATTAATATGAAATAGATGGAGAATAAGAGTTTGTAAAAATAGTTTGTACAAGAGTAGAGAAAGTTATGTGAGTGTAACACATAAGATTTTTTAAAATTTTATTTTTCCTTTAATTTTAACACTCTTAACCCAGTTGTTGATATCAAATGGTGCATTAATGTAATGAATTGTTCAATACTTAGAATACTTATAATTTAGATTTATTCAATATTTGATACTCAGAGTTAGGGAACCCTTCCTAAAAATTATTTAAACAATCTGTCCCAAATTGAGATTCAAACTTCGGCTTTCTTGGATAATGAGGCAGACACAGACCCCACCTGATTTTTCTTCTACATTAAAATATTTAGTGATCAACCTCATTATATAAAAATACATATGTCAAGAATTGAAAATAATGTAAGGAGAGCTGACAAGACTAAACCTATTGTTAAATTTTTTGTTTCAGGTCACACAATATTTTCTTTGCATCAAGTGTTTGAATATGATGCAAACATAACTGGTTTAACAAAGGACTTTCAAAAATGGCTTATATCAAATCTGCTCTCAGCAAAGGATAGAAAACAATCAGCAATTCCAGAATCATGGATTCAAGAATTCGAAGTATCTAATGATTATGAAGAAAATTCATGGAATATCAGTAAAAGAATACAAGATATGTTCCTGATGAATGACTTTGCATCTGGGATTCAAGAAAATATTAACTCAGTGTGGAACATTGCTAAAATATTGCAGAAGTTCTTTAGAACTCACTGCAGGGAGTATCAGAATAGTAGTTCCTTCTCTGAATGCTTTACTTCCAATAAATCCCAAACTGTTGCACGTATCAGAGAGTATGTAAAACAGGAACTAGCAAAATTGTTACCTTCTGAAAGGAGACACAATCCAAACATTTTTAATCTTTGGTATGGTGCAGAGCGTGTTGGTGTTTGGGAAAGAGGTGTAGGGCTTATGCTCTCTAACACCATTTATTTTCAGAGTTATCAGACTTTCTGTACTGGAAACTGTACACTGTGTGATCAACAAGGAGTTGCTGTCATTCATAACCTAGAGCCCACCGTGTATGAGAATTTTCAGTATCCATGGGCAGCAGCTGTAGGTGGTTTGACTTTGTTTGGAGCATTCCTAACTATTTTAATAGCATTGTACTTTCTTGCTGCAGCTGCCCTTCCCAATAACAACATGTGTGGAGGAACTTCTATTCTTGGCTATCTTATGCTTCTGGGACTGCTTATGTTGTTCACAGCTAATCTTAGTTTTGTTCTGGCTCCAACTGAAGCAACATGTGGGGCAAGAAGATTTCTGCCAGGATTCGCATATACCATTGTTTTTTCAGGAATGCTTCTTAAGGTAAGCGGAAAAGGTGAATAAGTGATTTCATTTCTTACAAGTAGTTATTACAAGGTGGCATTCAAAATAATCCACACTTTAAGCTTGTTATTAAGATGCTACTAGAATTATAATGCAGGAGAACTGGCAACCTAAAACCCAACATTGGTCTGAGCCTAGGGTACTCTTTATTAACTTATAAATGTAACATCAGGTCTGTCTTAACGGGAAGGGAATTGACCTATGTCCTGCCCAGGGTGATAAAATTTTTTAAACATGATGAAGATTTGTGAAAATAGGATGGAACTACAGATCATGCTTAAGTTCTAGCAACTTCCTGGAGATCTATTGTTATGATACTGGTGACAAATGAAGCACCAGAGTGTGAATGCGACCTTCATTGATGACTAGCATCAAAGCATCCCACGTGCATCAGGTGCAGAATAATAATCATTGCATTTATAAACAGGAGCATTTCAAGCTGCTATAACTTCATCCCTTTCTCTTGAAGGGTGGTAGCCACAATAGATCATTCATAGGTTGCAGTGCATGAACTGTTGCCCTCTGTTGGATACCCTATAATAAAGATAATATTAACAAATGCAATTGACCATTAAGTGTGTTTTCATTTTGCATTTGTTTTTAATTTTTTAATCTCCTGATGAAGGGATAAATCTGAAATATTCAACATTTTTATTTTGTGACTTCGCATGTTTTTATCTTTAGCTCAGAACAATCCTGTTCCTTCACCACATATATCTCTTCTCAAGTTTTATTTAATGATGATCCATGCAAAATATTATACATATATATATATATATATATTATGTCAGACTAAGTAGTCATGCAGGACTGACATTGGGGATAAAAATTAGGTTATGTCTGAAGGAGCGAGAAAGGGAGCAGCACTTGCAATTATTGCAAGGGGTGGCAAAACTCCTGTAGCCGCCCCCGTGTAACACGTCTAAAACAACAACAACAATAATAATAATACCTTATTCAGCAATCAATGATATTACATATCTAAAATGCCAAAGTAGTAAATTTAATATTGTATAATACAATCTCTTTCACATGAGCTTCAGCTTACTACACAATTCATGAGAAGTTGTAATTTTTCTTGCATAAAGATAACCTGGCAGAAGGCTGAAGTGTAGTACTGATTATACTATTTCTCTTTATACCGTGATAAAGAAGCAGTTTCTTGTAATCTTACCACAATACCTATATATATATAGGATGAACCATTTTAAGTTGAGACTGTACAATATTTCCAAAACTAAGCATTGTGGAAAGAAATGTCTTGAATAAACGTAGCTTGATATTATGCCATTAGTCATGTTTTATTTGGAGGTTGTGATGGTCATTTTAGGCTCAATTTAATTTGGCCCTAATTATAGGTTTCCATTTAAAAAAATTAAATTGACCCTAAAATACTATCATAACGTCCTCCAAACAAAACATGACTAATGTCATAATATCGAGTAACTTTTATTAAAGACATTTCTTTCTACAATGCTTAGTTTTGGAGATATTATACAGTCTCAGCTTGAATGGTCCATCCTGTATATATATTTTGAGGAACTGAATTTACATCCTTAAAATGTGCTGAATGCTAGTTTTATGGTTATTAAATCAAAAAGTCTTATTTGCTTCTGCCTGAATCTTTTGAAAATATTTAATGACTGATGTTGGGCCCAAAATGCTTAGGGTTTCATAAATCTTCCAATGCTGTTTCTTTCTACTGGTACACAAAGAAGTGTAGTTCTATTTTTAATGATGAATTTTGTAATGAGTGAAATATTTAACTTATCAGCAATACCATGATGCAGTTTTAGTGAAAAGTATTCTCTAAGTACTTCAAACTTTTTAGGTATTCACAACATGGAGAATTTCTAATTCTACAAAACCAGTTAAGGGCTTGATGGGCCGCCCTTTTGGGTTGCTTACCCTTGCCATGGCTCTCATATTTATTCAGATTCTGGTGGCTGGAAGTTGGTTGCTACTGATACCACCAGAAACATACATACACCACTCCAGAGAAATGCTTTTCTCGCGATGTTACCCAAGTGGACATTTTGAGTCTCATTTGTTGCTTTCTCTTGTGTATGTCATACTGCTGATCACTGCAACTGCCACCATAGCACTTTTCTGTTGTTCTGGGTAAGCTACAATTATTAAATGCTATAAAACGTGTATGTAAATTAGTGAAATGTTTATAGAACCTGTTGAATAAGTCAGATGAAATTTTATATGAACACATCAATGCAAATGTGTGTTTTATAAACAAATTATGATTGTTATTATTTTTGTTATTGTTAGACCTTAGTTTTTTGCTTTTGTTATTTTTTTCTAAAGCTGAAATATTTTTATAGCTCCAAGCTAGAAGGAGGAGATGAACACCAACTGACATTTGAAGCACGTTGGATAATGCTGGCTTCAATTCTCGTAGCAACAGTCTTCACTTTCTGGGGCATGGTGACCATAGCAATGATATCTGCTAATCATTCTGATCTTGCTTCATCTGTAGCTCACCTAATAGCAGCTATGGTACTTTTATTGTGCCTTTATGTACCAAAATTGTGTTTATACAATCGGCTGAGATCTGGAAAATCTTCACCACAGTCTAATTTCCAGCAGATTTATGAAATATCCCATTTCAGGTCACAGACTCTCAAAACATTGCCAGGTATGTTTGTTACAAGCTTTCTCATTTAAAGCATTAGAAATGTTTATTTTTCTAGATACAGAAGCTACAGGGTCAAACCTTGCAATATTCCATTTTGTTTATCTTAAATGATACTGTTGAAAGCAAAATTCATACCTTTTGCTGAATGTGATTTTGTTCTGTCAAAACAGCTTATGAAGGCTTTTGAAAAATATATGGCTAAGTGTTTAATGCGATTGCAGTCTTATATACAATACACATACACTTGTCTACAGTTCATCTGTAGCCCAGCCAACAGTGTCATTATCGTAGAATACTTTTATTACTCTGTCTGTATTGTTATTGCCACAGCCATACTTTATTGCTGCTCTGTAATGTAAGAAAAAATTAGTTTTAAAATGAGCAGGGGTATAGCTATTCTGCATATGAAGTGTAACTTTCATAAAAATATAAGCACCTTGATTAATGTGCTGATGCTGGGTTTTAACCAATACATTTGGAATACATGTGGAATTTTAGTAGTGAAATGTTATATACAGTGATTTATGTTAATAATGGTAAATATCAGTGCCCTTTTTCATGCTCTTAAATTATGCTTACTTTGCATGTTACTTGGAGAACATATTTTTCATATAAAGCCTAACTAAACATTGATGTTGGATTCAGAAGCTTTAGATGTGCACAATGAGTGTAAATGTAACAATCTTAAAGAGTGTTTAAAATTCACAACAATAAAAGTGTACAGTATACTAGAAAGAATGAGATTTATTATAAAATACCCTTATTAGTTATATCAATAAGTAATTATGATGTTCTGGTATTAGAACTGAACTCAACAATGCTTAAATTTTCTTTTCTTTAATAGCATTTATCCACTGAAACTTTGGAATCCCAAAACTTACGCTTTAGAAGTTCACACTGTAATATCTGTAATGCCTTGGTTGAGATGACTCCATTTTCTTCTGTGTTTAAGCTTTGCACCTATTTGCTCATTTGTTTCACACTAACATTAAAATTACATACACTGTTGGATGCTTATTTACCAAGCTCTTACCTACTATAGCTGTTTTATCTCTCTTTATTTTTTTTAGTTGTGTTTAATGCCTGTTCTTACTGCAAATGGTACCACAGGTGGTGGATATTGGTGATACATGAAATGAAATGATAATTGGGAAAGAAAATTTAGAAAGGAAAGGTTCCAGGCCAGTTATGAAGACTGAGAAAAACCTGGAAAAAACTTGGTGAAGGAGGACAGTCCTGGTGGGATTTGTACCACAGACCTCCTGTTCATAAATCTGTGCCTTAATGACCTTAGCTACCCCATATATTACTACAATAAATTTGTTGGAGTCATGTACAAAATGCCGACAAGGCATGTATATACTTCATCTTCTCATATTTCAAAGAAATTTGTGACACGTCATTAGTATGTGATGATTTTCATATACTTCTAGTTTAAGTAAATTTTGTTTATTTGCTATTAATTTAAATTAATCTCCACTTTATCTCTCACACTGAATGAAGTTTGCTTGCTAACAACTAGCCAATTTTCTGCCTAGGTTTCACTAAAAACTTCTCTGCACCTAGTTACCTGATCCTTTCAGTTCTATATTCTGTTGAAGTCGCTGATATGACACTTTTGAAAAGTACAAAAACTATCAGTATATAAATTGCCTGTTGAATTTCCTCTTACAGCTTTCCAAATCTTGCATCAACAAATCTTTAAAACAATAGCTGTAATAATTATTTCATTGGTTTCTTAAAACAAGTAATGTAATATATTGTATTTCAAAGCAATATTCACATATGTTACTGTGTAAGATGTTAATCTCCAGTCTCATATATAATGTTCTCATCTTTATAAAGCTGCAGAATGTGCATTTTTCTTTACAGCATTTATTCCACCACCTCCCATTATAACTATGGGATCTCCTAAAATAAGTGATGATGATGCAGCATCTGATGATCCCACACAGATAATTCCAAGCTCACTATATTCTCTAGATATGTTCAGCCAGACATCTAGCAGTCAAGGTCAACAACAAGACAGAGGAGATGAAGAGGAAGGCGAACATTGTGAACCAGGAAGCAATGAATTTACGGTATCACAGAACCCTGTGTTGATGTTGGACAGAAAGGAACTCTCACTCTATAGTGAAAATAGTAAAGTTTTGTTTTAATGTTTGATGTTTCATTCTTTTAAAATAACTATGCTTATTAAGACAGTTTATTGCTGTTTTGAAAGTGTGAGAACTTAACAAGAAGAATGCTACATTTCAGAATGGATGGTGATAGTCAATAAGAACTATTTATTAAAACCTAGTATCTAAGAATTAATTAATTTATGATTAATGGTCAGTGTAACTTCAAGACAATTCTGCAGTTATTCATGTGAAATGAAGGATAATTCTATTTCTTTTGCTTTATATGCTCATGTTGCTTGAATTTTAATAAGCAAGAGACAATTAATTGGAAACAATAACAAATTATATTCTTTAACTGCCTGCAGATAATTCTAAAAGATCTATGTATATCATCTGAAAAGGGGTATCGATGTCAGCATTTAAGCCAGAGAGATTTCAATGAGTGGTTTGGAAAAGTTCACGAGCACTTTTCTTCTGTCTTCTAATCTAGAATGGGTGAGACAGTTCACACTACAGTGGCAAGATGAAGCAACCCAAAGTAAAATATGCGTCAAGTTTCTGGGTTTATAAAAACAGCTGTTATTGCATTATGGTAATGATATTAAGTTTTACTAGTAGTTTTTAATTCCCAAGGCAGTTGTTTTTTACATTTGTAGCAAAATGTTGAATGATAGAATTAAAATTGAAACACTAACTTCAACTTTGAATGAAAGAATAAATGAAAATTAATATTTTAGCTTACATATTTCTAGTAAAAACCAAATAAATGCAATAATTTTTAATTATCAGATGTTCATGTTTTACTAAAGCATTAAAAAAATGAAAAACATTTATAGAAGCATAATAAATCTAAATATAAATGCAGAGAGACTAATGAGTCATCTATCTTATTTCTACTCAAATGTAAGAAGACAACAATCACATGATATGTGTTTTTTTCCTTTCTTTCTTCTTTCTTGTTTTTATGGATTCTGTTTAACTACTATGGTCCTTAATATCCCATTCTATATTGGGCGTGAAAGACCGGTAATTTTGCTCAGAGGCCTCTTTATCAGGCTTGGGGATCTTTTATATGACATAAATCTACGACACGGGACCACCGGCTTTACTTTCCTTCTGAAGGAAGTCATGCTAAGGATTTTTATGCTCGAAAAAATCCATCCATCGGTTTGAACCCGCGACCTTGGGAACTAGAGGCTAGCACGGTACCACTAGTCCACGGAGGACGACACATGACATAATGTACAATATATGCTGTTAAATAGGGATCGGCAAAATAATGTAATGGTTACCTTAATGTAATGGTTACTGAAGTAATGCAGACAGATAGTAACTAGTAACATTACAAAAGTAATGAATACAAAAACTATCCCTCAATAATGATTACAAAGGTAACAAATACAAAAGTAATGAATACAAGGTAACTATTTATTTAAAGGTGAGTTGGAATTGTTACACTAACATCACTTAAGTTTACTTAACATGTTTCGGGAAACGGTTGTTCCCATCCTCAGAAGTTAATTCGACTGCCTGTGTTGTTGGTGTTTCCGTTTTTTGGACTGGATCCTGTGGTGGCATCTTATGGTGGAGAAATGTACTTCCAGAGAGGATTTGGTGGCGGCAAATCAAAATTCATTAGATGTGTGTTGTGTTTTTGAATGGTGATCTTCTCCCATGCATCTAATTCGGCTGCAAATTTGGCTGGTTTGACTAATGTAATATTGGGTTTGATGTTGTGATTAGTGATCCAAAAATGGTGTGAAACTGCAGATTTGTCCATTTGTTTGTATTTAATACATCTCATGTGCTCCTTTAGCCTAGTTTCTAGGTTTCTTTTTGTCTTACCTATGTATACTTTATTGCAATCTGAACAATTGATTTTATAGATTCCAGCTTTTTTGTCTTGTGGAATGGGGTCTTTTAACTTGTTACAAAGTAATTTCTCTATGTTAAATTTGTTCTGTGGAGCTAGGCTGATGTTATGTTTCATGAAAATCTTCTTAAATTTGTGAAATGTTCCTGGGTGGTATGTGAATTTCTTGAACTTTAGCTCTTTATCTTGCTGGCTGAGATTTGTTGTGTTTCTGATGTGCATCTGTCGTTTGAATTTTGCAATTTTTTTGTCAATAGTTGCTTTGTTGTACCCATTATGTATTGCTGTGTCTACTATATGCTGGTATTCTAACTGGTATTCTTTTTTATTTAAGGGGGTATATACCAGTCTATGTGTTAGGCTGTTTAGTACTGCATGTTTGTGTGTGGTTGGATTGAAACTCTTATTTTTTATGTAATTAGGTTGTAAGTAGCAATCCCTAAATGAAAATAGTAAAACCACTATAAAAAAAGAATGTGAAATGGTTCTCCAAGAAATACAAGCAGATAAACATAACAATTTCCCAACCAAACATGTGATCAAAACATTAAAATCAAAACCAGTAGTATACACAAAAGCTGACAAGGGAAATAAACTAGTTGTACTGCAAAAAGATGATTATATTGCCAGAGTAGAAAATATGCTGCAACAAGAAAATTACATACAAATTCAAGAAGACCCATTAAAATTACATTTAAAAGCCTTCAATCAAACCATCCAGGAAAGCAAAACTATAACAGACACTGATAAATCTAGATTAAAACCAGACCACCCCACTTTACCAAGAATGTATGCTCTACCTAAAATACACAAACCGGGTAATAAGATGAGGCCAATCGTCAGCAATATTGATTCTCCTACCTACAAACTGGCAAAATGGTTAGTACAGAGATTCTCTTCACTACCAAAATTCAATAGCAAAAACATAATGAATTCAGAAGATTTAATACAGAAGATAAAATCCCTGGAACTCGAACCAGAAGACAGATTAGTTACCTTTGATGTCACTGCACTATTTCCAAGTGTCCCTACAGATCAACTCCTGCGTCAATTAAAGAAATGGCTACAGCAGACTAACCTACTTGAAGAAGAAATAGAAGACCTCATACAACTTACCAATTTATGCATTGCACAAAATTGTTTTAGTTTCAATAAGAAGTTCTATCAACAACCAACTGGTCTAACCATGGGCAACCCACTTTCACCCTTCTTGGCAGATTTATTTATGAGCTACTTAGAAACAGACATAACAACTTCCTTTCCATACATGTTTAAAGTTTGGCACAGATATGTTGACGACATCTTCGCTGTTGTCCCTAATAGGTTCATACAAGACTCCTTAGCCTTACTAAACCTACAGAACCAATCAATAAAATTCACCATAGAAATAGAAAAAGAAGGCATGCTACCATTTTTAGACCTAAAACTCATCAGAGAACAAAAGAACCTAACTTTTGGCATATACAGGAAGCCAACACACTCTACTAATTACATAAAAAATAAGAGTTTCAATCCAACCACACACAAACATGCAGTACTAAACAGCCTAACACATAGACTGGTATATACCCCCTTAAATAAAAAAGAATACCAGTTAGAATACCAGCATATAGTAGACACAGCAATACATAATGGGTACAACAAAGCAACTATTGACAAAAAAATTGCAAAATTCAAACGACAGATGCACATCAGAAACACAACAAATCTCAGCCAGCAAGATAAAGAGCTAAAGTTCAAGAAATTCACATACCACCCAGGAACATTTCACAAATTTAAGAAGATTTTCATGAAACATAACATCAGCCTAGCTCCACAGAACAAATTTAACATAGAGAAATTACTTTGTAACAAGTTAAAAGACCCCATTCCACAAGACAAAAAAGCTGGAATCTATAAAATCAATTGTTCAGATTGCAATAAAGTATACATAGGTAAGACAAAAAGAAACCTAGAAACTAGGCTAAAGGAGCACATGAGATGTATTAAATACAAACAAATGGACAAATCTGCAGTTTCACACCATTTTTGGATCACTAATCACAACATCAAACCCAATAATACATTAGTCAAACCAGCCAAATTTGCAGCCGAATTAGATGCATGGGAGAAGATCACCATTCAAAAACACAACACACATCTAATGAATTTTGATTTGCCGCCACCAAATCCTCTCTGGAAGTACATTTCTCCACCACAAGATGCCACCACAGGATCCAGTCCAAAAAACGGAAACACCAACAACACGGGGCAGTCGAATTAATTTCTGAGGATGGGAACAACCGTTTCCCGAAACATGTTAAGTGAGTAAACTTAAGTGATGTTAGTGTAACAATTCCGACTCACCTTTAAATAAATTCAATACACATCACTGTTTCTAGCTTCTTTTCATTACAATATCAACAAGGTATCTAGCTACCCAATAATGGTTGTCAAAGTAACGAAGACAGTAATTAATTATCGTATTAACAGTACCTAGTCTGGATGACATCTTTCACTGTATGTATCACTTATTATCAGTAACTAGTTACCTCAACTCATTATGCAGTATTAACCTCCTATACAAGAGATTGTGAGTGACATTGTAGATCTAATATACCATCTGCTGAGAAAAATGTGTACTAATTATCACTTTGCTACATATATGTAACCAACTGAGATTATCTACATTTTTATGATGTTAGACATTAATGTTACTCTTCTGTAGCAACATTCCTTTCAAAATGTTATTAGTATGTTTTATCTAACATTCTACAAGAATATTTAAATTAGATATGCTTAACTTCAACCATGTTGATGTTGGCAATAGTGATGTATTTTCCTTTGCTATATCTGCATCACATGATGTTTTCATTTAGAATTTCAGTTCATCTGTACAAGCATGTGTGTAGGAATGTAAAAGCAAGTGTGAATGCATTTTGTAATTATAAATCAGCATAGTAATCAAAGTGCTATTACAGCTAAACAAACTTCTATTTAGGTTGCATGAAATGACGAAAGTAAGTCTGTATCGACATTGTTCATATTGAAACATAGTTACAGCTAAGTGTTATTGGTAACCATTAATATAATGTAACTGCAAATGTGACAACCATGAAAACAGATAACTTAATTATTACTGGTAACCATTATATATCACCATTAAAGCACTGTAACTACAACAGTTATATCTGTTACCCAAAAATAACTCTTTGTCATATCCCTACTGTCAACAGCAAAGGTAATACAACTGTTAAATCATGTGCTAAGTCAAGGTAGCATACTCCTTCAGTAGCTATTGGAACCTCTTAATTCTAGCAATAATGATTATTTACCCAAAACAAAAATATTAAATCATTGCAAAACCAGGCACTTAGGGAAGAAAGTGAAGATATGAACTACGTATAACAGCTACTATTATATTAGTAAGCTTAGACTTAATTGTTCCTCATTTTAATTATGATAGCAAAACATAAGTAAAACTTTTTGTTTCTTTGCAATAAGCGGTCAAAGAGTTATTATAATGTTCTTATTTATATGTATATCAAATTGACTTAGTGGGTGACAACTATACCCTTCAATCTGGTAAAGGAAACTTATATTACATGTGATTACAAGTTTACTTAAAAATAATTACATACTTCTTAATTTATACATTTTGCATTTTTAAGTGCTAAAATGTCTGTAAAAAGTATGCAACCTTTAATTTTAACATTCTTTTCGAAGCTTTAGCACGCTGATGCATAGTGAGCTAAAGAAGAACAGAAGATATCAGTTTTCTTCTAAAGAACACAGCCCACATGTTATGGAGCTGATTGTAGGATATACTTGTATACCAAATATTACTCATATAAGTAATAAAAATAGTGCAATACTTTTGTATTTACAGATTTCTTCACACACCTATTACATAACTTAGGATACAGTTCAATATTCCTCAGCCAAGCAGGTTGAGAGATATGCTTTATTTTCCTATGATCTCCCTGGCTGTCATTCCCATGAATTTTTGTGGATCATCCAGTTACATATAGAAATATTTATGTGTAACTACTAAGTAGTTCAAGCTTTATATATGAATATGTACAAAAATAATTTTCTTGATAATCAATCAGTTGGTTGCCAAATGTATATCAGAATCTATTGTATAATCAAAGTCAATCAAACAGGCAGACTATGCTTAGTCACTGTAGTTTAGAATGTAATGGAAATAAATGCTCTCTTATTGTACATCATAGAAAACACTTAACTTAGGTGTTTAATCCAGAATGCATTGGGGAAGTTATAGTTGGAGAGAACCATCTAAGTTTTATTTTTGTGGTTATAAATGAGAAGAAAGAAAGAAAGAAAAACAATATTTATGTGCTACATTCATATGATGTATTCTATCCACTCTTCTACAAACTGTACTTAAAAGAAATTATACTTCTATATCCTTCATATGAATCAAGATATTTGCAGAAGCGGGTTTATTACACATTTCATTGTAGATACAAGGGAAAGTAGGCTTAAAAGCTGGTCACTATGTGATGGCTTTGAAATTCAATTCTCTTTGTAAAAACACAAGAAAAAAATATCTGATGTGATACATCCACATGAACTATCTCCACCCTTTATCGTTTATTAGTGGATATACAAACTGTTATTACTAAAGCTTATAAATCTGCTTTATTTTAATCCAAATAAACCTTTGTAGAAATAGCTGCATTACACATTTTGTTACAGATACAAAGGGAACAACGATAGTCAAATGTTTAACAACTGGACATTATATGCTGCCTTAAAATTCCATATGTGTCCATGCAATTGTGAGAAACAACTGAATGTTGACAAGACTTCAGAAGAATGACCAAGTAATAAACAATTCAAACCATTAACAACAGATATCTCAGAAATGCCTTATGCAACAAATCAAAGATTTTTTAAATAAATTGTGTGTTTTAAAGAGATCTCCTTTTTTTCTGTCATACATTTTCATCCATCATTTAACGTTTACCAATTATACAACATTATACAAAACTCCTTTGATTAAAGAGGGCTCATAGGCCTTTTTTTTTCAGAAAATTCAGGATGTACATTTTAGTTTTCATTTAAATATGTTTAATATATAGTATTTAAATCAAAATTATTAAGTGCCATTTTTTACAAAATAAAAAATTTTGAAAAATTTTCCATGTAAAGCGTAGTTCGGGATGGGGGGATTTTCTTGAAATCTGTGTCACGTCTTTGAAATATAACGAACTTAAATACAAAGTTTGCTACTTATCCAACTTTTCGTTTATAACTTATACTGTCACACACACATGGACCTTTTTCTAAAAATATCTTTTTGTAATCAGGTGGCCTCAAAACACATATTTCCGGTGAAATCTCAACATCAAATTTTTGGGTGGATTACAATACTTGTCACTTACTAGACATAGTGGAGAAAGTAAAAATGAATATTTATTTAGCAGCTGAAAATTATGATGTATATGGATACGCAAACCAATAATAAAGAATATCTCAGGAATGGTTAATGCCACAAAAATTTATTTGACATAAATGGAATGTTTTCAAGAATTATACACTTTCTGTATAGTAAGTTTTTGAATATCTCTAATATATGCAAGTTACACTATACAGGCCATTAACAGAAAATTTAACATAAACATTTTATTTGTCATGCAAATATCAGAAACGTATGGTATTTTAATCAAAATTATTAAAGGCATTTTTGATAAAGTCCAAACTAACAAACATTTTCTATGTAAAGGGTGGTTTTGGGTGTTGCATGCTTGGAAGATGCCAAACTTCGATACCAAGTTTGATATTTAACCGACTGTTTTTTGTGGGGACGCGCTCGCGCACACTCACGCTCTCTTTCTAAAAAAGTGTTTTTTTTTTATTCAGGGAGCCTTAAAACTTGTATTTACGGTGAAATATCGAAATAAAATTGAGTGGAATGCAATACTTCTACTTGCTAAAGGTAAGCTACAGAGAAAGTAAAAGACTTTTGGATTGGCTCCAAATCTTCCTCCATATTGAAGGAGAACTTGAGCTTGTGGTGAGCTCATTTTAGCAGCCTGATTTCTCCGCCACTTTTTCAGTCTTGTAAATGATCAGCAAAGAAAGCTTGAGCCATTTTTGTGTCTACCTATAGTTAATGTGGAATTTTACATTTTTACTTTCTGTGCTACGTATAGTATAGGGCAAGTATTGTATTCCACCCCGGAAATATATATTTTGAGACCCTCTGAAAACCTCCCCCCCAAAAGTTTAGGGTCCGCGCGTGTGTTCTTGCGCGTGTTAGTGTGAAGAGCATAACTCAAAAAGGAAAAGTCAGATAAATATCAAACTTGGTATTTAAGTTGCGACTTAAAACTTAACTTTTACATGAAGTATTTTACAATGTTTTGGTTTTCTGCAAAATGTCTAACAATTTTGATTAACGTAACATATATAAAAGATATTTAAATGACAATGTATGTCTTGAATTTTCTGGGAATATCTTGTGAAGTCCTCTTCATTCAGAAGGAAATTTATATAATCTTGTATAACTGGTAATCGTTAAGCAATAGACAGACACGTGCTACACAAAAAATGTAGATCTCTTTAAACACACAATTTATTTCATTTGACTTTTTTTGTGGCATCAGCCATTTCCAAGACATCTTTTAATAATGGTTCGTATTATTCAATACGTATTCATTCTTTCCAAGTCCTGTCAATTTTCAGCTGTTTTTCGCGATGTCATGGAAAGAGTATGGAATTTTAAGGCCAGCGTATAGCGTCCAGGTCTAAAACAATTGGCTACCACAAATTATTCCCTTTGTATCTATTACGAAATGTGTAATGCAGCTATTTCTGTAAAGGTTTATATCGATTAAAATGAAGTAGATAGGGAAATAGATAGAGCTTCATAAGAATAATTTGTATACCCACTGATAGGCGACAGAGTGTAGAGAAAGTCGTGTGAATGTAATATTTTTTATTTAAATATTCCTGCTTACAAATAATGGCTTATAATTTAATGATCTATGCATGGACTTAGAACATAAGGCACAAATACGTTTTGAGTGATCCGTTTTAATTTCCTGCAGATGCATTTATTTCAGGATCTACACCTACATCTTTACTTGTGAATGCATCCTTTTCTACTGACCTGCTGTGTCATGTGTAAAACAATACTGTGGTGGAGTTCCTTCATTAAAGTTTTGGTTTTATTTATTTTAATTATTCTAATTCTCATTAGCAAAACAGCACGATACATAGGGGTTAATACTGATGTCTTAAGATTTATTTTTGCAAATAAGTACACAATCATCAGCATCAGGCTGAAAAGACACAAGCAGTACCCTTCAGTTGATCAAGAGTACTAAGCTCCGATGTGTTTCAGAAATCAGTGTCTTAGCAAAGCGCTCATATCCCCAAGGTTTATAAAATTATAACATATAGGTAGTCAGCAAACTTTGCACAATAACTTATAATAATATTGTAGTGATTCACAATTCTTAAATATGTTCTTATATAATAATTGCCAGGACCCATTCTATAATTTGTATTTTAAAGTGTAATGCTGCACAGAAAAATATCTATACATGCTACTGAAATATTTCAGTAGAATGCAAGGTAAGCATTATTAATTCGCATTAAAAAGTATTTATTTATTTCTTTTAATAAATTATATATAACTTTCAATATCAAAAAAAGTATGAATATTTTTGCCCTTCCAGCAATTACAAAAGAGAATAGTGCTTGTGTCAAAATTCCATTGCACATAAATCTGAAGCACTTATAATGCATAAGACTGAAAAGTTTCCCTAGTTTAACCTACATCGTTTCGAAGCAAAGGTGCACTAAGTTTGAGTTTGAAAAAAAACATTAAATTTGGGTGAATGGATTTAAAGTTTAATTTCGAAAATTTACGAAACAGATCTTAGAGCGGGTGCTTCATCATCCAAGCATGCCGTACTACCGCTCATTTACCCTGGGTCCACCCCATCCAAATTCAAGGTGAGATAGAGCAGCCGGCGGGTGTAGCTATAACTCGCCAACAAAACAATTATGTCTGACGTGAAATAGAGGCTCTTAGGGCAGAGCGCTTTCACCAAGGGACTTTATTGCACCGCAAATGAACAAGAATGTTTGAAAAGTTTGATTCATATCGGGATTCGAGGCACAAGTCTTTAGCTTTCTATGTGGAGACTGATACTGCGGACCTACGGTGTCCATCTCATTAAACCACACCACGCTTCTCTTCGATATGAATCAGATAACACTGCAAACTTCTAAGATTATTCCAAAAGAAAAATATTCGTATAAATATAAAGGTGAGTCTTGAAATGCTACGAGTACTCTGGCTTTGTTTTCTAGTTTAATCTTTTACTATGCAGCTATTAATTAGTAGGGTCAAAGTCTGTTGGATGATTGCCGAGTAGCAAGAAAAGGGGGGGGGGTCATATGAATGTATGCTTGGAAATACACAAGCTTTACATTACCTATGAACAATTAATTAGTGTCACTAATGCTGGAGGTGACCGCAGTGGCTGACAGTACAAGCAATGCAGCGTGCCAGGATTATCTAAAAGCATGATATGTGTCAAGCAGGCATTGCTAAAAAATCTGTATGTGATACATTCACATGACTTTCTCTACCCTCTAACGGTTGTTAGTGGGTATACAAACTATTCTTACTAAAGCTTATTCTTGTATCTACTACGTTTTAACCCAAATAAATATTTGCAGAACTAGCTACATTACACATTTCGTTATAGATACAAAGAGAACATCGATAGTCAAATGTTTAAGAACTGGACGATATACACTGGCCTTAAAATTGCATACTGTTTCCATGCAATCGCGAGAAATAGATGAATGTTGACAGAATGACCAAGTAATGAACAATTCGAGCCATTAATATCGAATATCCCATAAATGGTTTATACCACAAAAAAGCTTATTTGAAATAAATTATGTTTTATGGAGATCTTAATTTTTGGTGTAATACGTTTTCGTTATCGCTTAAGGTTTACCAGTCATACGAGTACAAGATTGTACAAAATACCTTCCGAAAGAAGAGGACTTCATAGGCTATTCCCAGAAAATTCAAGATATACATTTTATTTGCCATGTAAATACCCTTAATATATGGTGTTTTAATAAAAATAGTTAGAGCCACTTTTTAGAAAATCAAAATTTAGAAGGTTAAAAAGTGCTACTGAACTTAATCATGATCCTACACGTACATTCAATGAAGATGATGAACGCTCAGGTCATTCAAAATTCGCTACGACTGACGGGATATTGACATTCATAATGTCGTACTCAGTGGTCGCTGGTTGAAGTTGCGGAAGTTGGCTGACGTTGAAAAGACCTCGATAGGCTTTGTGCACTGCATTTTACTTGAAGTTTTGAGTATGAGAAAGCTTTCCACTTAATGATTGCCGCATTTGTTAACAATGGACCCAAAATGCATTGGAATAAATATTTCTGAAGAGTGTTTAGAGTTGTTTAAATGCAATTCCAGCGAGTTCCTCCAACGTTTCATAACGATAGATACAACATGGATTCATCGCTACACGCCAGAGACGAAGGAGTCCAAACAGTAGGTGGCAACAAATAAATGTCAACCAGAGAAAGTAAAAATGGTTTCATCTGGACGAAAAATCATCGATACGGTTTTCTAGGATTCTTGTGGAGTGGTGCTCATAGACTACCTCCAGAAGAGTAGAATCATCGTCGGGAATTTTACATTTTACTACTGACCGTTTGACGGATACTATTAAGGCTTAACGTTCACAACTTGCGAAAAATAACGTTCTCTTTCATAAAGGTATTGTGCCTTCACAAACGTCTAGGATTGTTGCTGAAAAACTGTATGACCTTCGCTTTCAAGTGTCATCCTCCGTGGTGTAGTGTTACCATGCTAGCATCTAGTTCCCGAGGTCGCGGGTTCAAACTCGGGCGATGGATTATTTCGGGTATCCTTAACATGGCTTCCTTCGGAAAGAAAGTAAAGCCGATAGTCCCGTGTCGTAGATTTACGGCACGTAAAAGAACCTCAAGCCTGATAAAGAGGCATCTGAGCAAAATTACCGGTCTTTCACGCCCAGTATAGAATGGGACGCTAAGGACCATAGCAGTTAAACAGCGTCCATAAATAAAACTCAATTTAGTTTTAATTTTTTCCACATCCGCCATATTTGCCAGATTTGTCTCCCAGCAATTACATTTTATTCCCAAATCTATGAAAAGGCAGAGCTATGTGTACGATTGAGCAGAAGGTTCTATTTCTCTCGTTAGCAGAAACAAGGTTTATGAAGGAATGGCAACACCAGCTTCTTTGAGAATTCAGTCTTCGAAGACATGATCCTATTACTGACTGGTTATAAGTAAGACTGACTATGAATAAGACTGAACGCATTCTAACCTGCTTTACAAGAAGCCCAAGATAATCGATCCTTTGGACCTTTAATGAGATTCGTAAAAGATCAAGTGTATAGAACACCAGTGACTTGACGTGCAGAACATGTCATCGATACAGAATATCATTAATGGCGTTCTGAGGAATATTTAGACAGAAAATGTGCTACAAATGTTTATGCTAAAACCTGTTAACGTTTAAAATTTCAACTCTTAGTATATCAGAAAGTGTTACTTTAAATTATTTAAGAGCTATACGCATTTATTGTTTAAGCGAGACACTCTGTATATTTAAATTAAATAAGCTTTCCATTTAATACCTATAGGCATTTATTGTTTAAGCGGGACGCTGTATATTTTAATTCATTAGCGTAAAATGCGTAAAGTGAACGATTTTTAATTTCAGTTGCTGATAATTTTTAAACGAACAGAAATAGGAGTATGGTTTTTGTTGCATGACATCGGTCTGCATCTCTAGTACTTTAATCCATGTATTTTTTAAAAGGTTTACCTCTGTAGCGGGCTTTTCATAAAAATGAAATGTTTGTTGAGTCACTGGTTCTTTTTTATCTTAGGGAGGGTAATGAAAGAGCAATAGTACATTTAACGAAGTCTATGCTTCAAAAATTTATTTGTAACTTTTGCTAAATAATCCAATATATTTGCACCACTTCCAGTAATACACAATGAACCATTGTTAGTATTGCATTCGCTTATGTATTGGCACTTTACTCAACACTAATTATGTCATAAATTAAATTCTCTTCCTCCGAGTAATATTTAATTTAAGTACATCAACACGTCTGTTTCTTATGAAACACTTGAGAGAAGTGATGAAGATTATCTACTGAATTTTCTGTTATGTTGCTATAGCAAGAGTAATCAAATTGGTGGCATGTTTATTCTCCTAGGAGGTGAGACCAAATAAACGTACTTTCCGCAGCATGTAATGTGTATGTTAATGAAGGGCGTGATATTTCCCTTGATTTGGAATAAAGCATAATCTAAATCCAAAATAGTTCTCATAAAATGACGCCAACAAAAAAGATTTATGATACACTCAATTAATAACAATAATATGAATGAATAAATATCAATGAGGAACAATATAAAAATCATTACCATTTATAATTACTTATACCTCATTGGTAAGCATTAAAGCTCCACATTCACATAGTCTGTTACACCTTTAATAGACAGGTTACAAATTATAATAAGTGCTCTGGTCAACTTCACCCCACCTTGTGTGGGGTGAATTTGACTGATGATCAGCAATGACCAGGCTAAGGATCCCGGACAACTTAGAGTGAAGTGAAGTTTACTGTGCATCGAGTAGGGTGGAGTGAGATGGCGCATTGAGGTGTTGTTTACCTGTGAGGCCGTGGTCAATCCGCTTCGCGACTATCATTCCGATGTCTGTGTCCTTAATTTTCCACCCTCACTAGACTATACTGTTTACAGTAGTATATAAGGCAGCTCATTGGCGCCTTTGTTTACATCAGTAGTAGCGTGTTTACGGAGCTCTATAGTAAGCTTGCACATATTGTGGCGTATGCCTAAGATGATAAGATACACGACTCTCTGGGCACCGAGATCCGTGACAGCAGTCTGCCTGGGAATAGGGGAACTAAGTGTTAGGGAGGGAATAGCGTCAGTGACACCTGAGTTTTTAGCGTTGGTTTAACAGTCAGTAAGTAAGATCCGTGCAGGAAAGAAGTGCGACTGCTAAAGCACGATGTCCTCGTCGGTAGACAATGGGAGAAGAATGTAAGTAATGTAATTAGTCTTTATCTCATTAAATCCTTAGCCATCCACTCTTTTGGAGTCTTAATTATGGTAGTGTAGTGTCCTCCCTCTCCTTTAAAGCCAGGTATTACGTTGGGATAGCCATTATTTTCTGTACTTTCTTTAGCTGCGTCCCTCGTCGTAGCCTCGCCATGTGAAGTTCTTGTTTAATTTGCCCGCACCTCTTGCAAGCGAGTAGCTCCCATCTGTTCTTGTGAAGTAATTTAAAGAGAGGCTACGACAGTTGGTGGAGGGCCAGGCAGAGTTTGGTTTTTGTGAGATTTTTAAGTGCAAATTTTTTTTTCCTTCTGAAATGTAACGGTTTGTGGTCCTCCACGTGGTCGCTAAAAATCTAAATTTGTTTCTGGCTTAAGGGTAAGGATTTTGATGGTGTAATTTGTGATTTCTATATTCTAAATTTTGTTGCTATAATTTCTGAAAGTCTCGTTTCTAAATTTTAATTTTGAGTTCATTTTTGCATTTTTCCATTGTCTGTCGGCGTGACGCTAAAACTTCTGACTCCATTTTCCTCTTATTTTGGCTTTATTTCTATTAAATTGTATTGCTGTGCTAAGTGGTTCGTGCTGGTTATTTTTAAATATATTTTTGTGAAAGGTGAGTTGTGAAACGAGTGTGATATTTGCAACTTTGAAAATGTGCTCGTCACGTGTTGGCCATCTATGTGAAAATATTGTTTTCTGTGCTTATTAGCAGTGGTTCTGGAAGCTTGTAACTTCATATTCCATTGATTGTGATTTCTAACTGTTTACCATACTTTTGTGGGACATTTTTCGTGTAACTTTTAGGTACGCACGTGTGTTATGTAATTTCCGCGTGGTCATGCATTTCAGCACTAATTCTAGCTTGTGAAACCAGTCTTCATCAGCACGTGTTTTGGCGCGTTTATTTGCGTGTGTATATCAGGTCAGATACATTTGTTTTAAAGGAAAAAAAAAGAGAGAAGGATTTTTTTTGTGCTACGTATAAATTGCAAGTCTGTATTCTGCTCCTTTTGAGATAATGTTAGCGGTGGTCACAGTAGGTGTGACGTGGTTTTTTAACTTCCAGTTCGAGGTTTCTCGCTGAAGACATCATTTTGTTTTTCTTCCATGTGTTCATTCTGTTTAAAAATCTATGTATTGTGTCCAAGTGGTTTGCGTGGCATGCTTGTGTAGACCGTATGTTGGTATAATTTTCTGATATTTCGCGTGGGCGCTTAATTGTAATACTTCTGGTACTGTTTTGTTTGGCTATGTTCTGATCTTGCTACTTACATTCATGTGATGCTGTAAGTGTTTCGTTTGGTGTAATCTGTATTGCGTTTCATATTGTTCATTTACTGGTTGTGTTATCTTTTGTGCTGCAATCATGCCTAAGCGACGTACTACGCAGAAATCTATATGGCAATTGCTCCAGTTAGCGAGCATAGTGAAGAGGAATCTAAGTCCAGTATTAGTACGCCTGTTGTTACTCAGTTATCAGTGATGTCTAATCCGCCTCTCGTGGCCAGTACAATGCAGTCAGCTGTGTGTCGCCCGGTCATTGACCCCTCTTACTTTGAGAATTCCAGCAAGTTGTCGGCGCATGAATTTCTGCAGAACTTTGAAATGGTCGATGCTGCTAATGGCTGGTCAGAAGAAATGAAATTGAAATGCTTTCCATGCTATTTACGAGACACTGCCGCATCATGGTTTCAAACTTTTCGCCATCGCCACCCTCACCATAATTGGGTTTTCTTGTCTACACAATTTCTAAATGCATTTCAGATAATAAACCAGAGTGATATTCTGGAAATGAAACTCAGACAGCGGGTACAGTTGGATGATGAACCTGTTATTAGTTACATCTATGACGTGCTATCTTTATGTGACCAAGTCAACCCAGCTATGTTGCAGTTGCAACAAATTAAACACTTGCTTAAAGGTCTTAGACCTCTGTATGTACAATCTTTATTGCCATTAAATCCTCAAACTGTTGATGAGGTAATACAAATCATTCGACGAGTGGACAAAGCACAGTTTTATATGCAGAACCGTGAACATCTAGTGTCTGCTCAATCTCAGGCTGCAGTGGTTACGCCACCCTCTGTTCTATTTAATAATGCATCTGTTCCTGCTGTTACTTTACCAGCTTCTCCTCAGCCTTCTCAGGCTTCTTCTCTTGTGGACGTACCTATCGATCCTATGCATCAGCTGATTGATCGTGTGGAACAGTTATGTAACAGAGTTAACCAGTTTCAGTTACCATCTTCGGAGAGAACCTCACAGCATTCACAGCTTCCACGGTCATCTGACTTCAACCGGAGGGATCCACCCGTCACCTGCTATAGATGCAACAGGCAGGGCCACCTGGCTCGCTTTTGCCGGAGCCGCCTCCCGCAGTCAAAAAACGACTGGCGCCGAGCCTCATACGACGAGACGTAGCAGCACCACCACCGCCCACCAGCATGGCTGCACCTCAACGGGATGTGTCTGCATTATCAGGTCAGATCTTGCAAGTCACTGGTCGTATTGCCCAGACAGAGCTCTCCATCTTGCTCGATACAGGAAGCGCAGTGAGTATTGTGAATGCTGTACATGTTCTTGACCATTCTACATTAAAACCTATAGAGATGATGCTCCGCACTGCAGGAAACAAGTTACTTGATGCGCCTTACCACACTGTGTTAGATTTCTATATTAATGATGTTCTTTTTCAGGAAGATGTACTAGTTGTGAAAGATTTGTCCCATGATTTAATTTTAGGCAATGACTTTTTGCAGACCCATGATGTTATAATTGACTATGCACATAATCTGATAACCCTGAAATCTTCTAAGAATGATGCGTTCAGTATACCAATAACCCTAACACAAGGACCTTTTGTTGATATGGCAGTAAATCCTCTCCAAGATAATGATTGTGCAGATTCTGGTGTTAAAATAGCAGTTATGAATGATGTTAAAATTCCACCTCTGTCTACATGCTATATATCAGTTAAGCCTTTGTCAGCCATTAGCAATGAGGTTATGTTTGAACCCGCTCTTAACATAATGCAATAGAAGAACCATTCCATTCCACCGTTGTTGTGTCATTCTGCCTCTGAACTTACTATTCCAGTGTACAATAATACTTCAGTTCCACAAACATTGTTTGCAAATACAGTCTTAGCCAAAGCTTATGATGTGGCACTCGTCCAGAGTAATTCTGTTTTATCATCCGATGTTACTCCTCTGCCAGCTCCAAATTGTAATTTTAATGTTAATGGTAAACTCCTGGAAACCCAAAAGGCTGACTTACATGCTTTATTATTGAAATATAGTGATCTTTTTGCCACAACATTACAAGAACTTGGTACTACGGATGTTGCAGAATTTGATATCAAAGTAAATGACCCTAAGCCAATTAAGCAAAGACCATATAGAGTTCCTCATAAACAAAAGGAAATTATTGCTGAGCAAGTTAAAGAGATGCAAGCTGCTGGCATTATCAAGGAATCACAGTCCTCCTGGGCTTCTCCTGTAGTACTTGTCAAAAAGAAAGATGGCTCCATGAGATTTTGTGTCGACTATAGAAAATTGAATGCTGTTACAGAGACCTCCTCTTTCCCTTTAACATTGATAGATGATTTGTTAAGTTATTTGGGGGAGGCTAAATGGTTTGTCTCATTAGATTTACTGTCAGCATACTTTCAGGTACCTATTGCAGAGGATAGCCAAAAATATACCTCTTTTGTCACTTTTCAGGGTCAATATCTATTTACACGCTTGAGTTTTGGGTTGGCAAATGCCCCTAGGTTTTTCAGTTACATCGCAGACAAGTTGTTAGGCGATTTGAATTTTAAAAAGGCTATTGCATATCTGGATGACATTGTTGTTTTTGCTAAAACCTTTGAGGAGTTGTTACAAAATCTTGAGGCTGTTTTTCAACGTCTGGATCACCACAAGTTTAAACTTAAACCGGAAAAATGTTTCTTCGCTATGCAAAAGATCAAACTCTTAGGCTTTGAAGTTTCTAAAGATGGCATTTCACCTGATTCTGACAAAGTTGTTTCCGTTCAAAATTTGCCTCGTCCTAAAAATGTTCGAGATGTGAGAAAAGTTTTGGGATTGTTTAATTTTTACAGGAAATTCATCAAGGACTATGCTAATATTGTTCAACCACTAATTCAGTTGACAAGGAAAAATCAAAGTTTTATTTGGGGATCTGATCAGCAAACTGCATTTCAAAATTTGAAGGACTTATTAGTTTCGGCCCCTGTCTTAGCTCACTATACTCCTGGTGCTTATACCGAACTACACTCTGATGCCAGTGGACTAGGGGTTGCCTCAGTGTTGTATCAAAAGATTGATAATGTGTTGAAACCAGTGGGCTATGCTTCGAGGACACTATCTAAATGTGAACGTAATTACAGTGTTCCTGAGTTGGAACTGTTGGCCATTCTGTTTGGACTTACCCACTTTCGTAGTTTTGTTTATGGCTACAAGGTTCATATTGTATCTGATCATCACTCCCTTTGTTATTTAAATAATTTGACTGGGCGTTTGGCACGATGGAGAGTTTGATTACACCATTTCCTATAAATTGGGCAAGAAACATCATGATGCTGATACTCTATCGAGATTTCCTGTGTTACAACCTACAGAAAGTGATCTTGAACAGCTTGAAGAACTCCCCACATGTTTGCTGTCATCAGTTGAAGTTGCTGACCACCAGAAGAAAGATACTGGGTTACTTGAGCTTATTAATGCTCTCCATGATCCTCCGTCGGCCCCTGCTAAGCTTCAGAGACAAGTTTCCAACTATGCGCTCAAATCAGGGGTTCTTTATCGTAAAAATGCTGGCTCCACTGGCCCTCTCCATCTGCTGGTTATTCCAGAAGCTCTAAAACATGAAATTCTTTCTTCATGTCACGATGATCCTCTTTCAGGCCACTTAGGATTCTCAAAAACATTTGCCAAAATTCACTCCAGATATTACTGGATTGGTATGAAGAAAGATATTGAACACTTTGTACGAACTTGTCCCAGCTGCCAAACAAGAAAAGGACCGAAGAATCAGAAACCAGCAGGCTTATTACAACCAATTCCGGTTACATCTGTAGGCGAGCGGTGGGGTATTGATTTGCTTGGGCCTCTCCCACGCTCAAATTCTGGACACAAATATGTTGTCGTTGCGACCGAGTATGCTTCTCACTGGGTCGAGTCTGCGTCGCTTTCTTCAGCAACAATCCCTCAAGTTGCTAAATTTATTTTGCATAACATCATCTGTAAGCATGGAGCCCCTGCTGCCTTGTTATCTGATCGTGGCTCAGTTTTCTTAAGTGAGGTGACACAAGAATTGTTGAGATCTTTATCAGTGTCTAACCAATTTCACCAGTGCTTATCATCCAGCTTGTAACGGACTTACTGAAAGATTTAACCAAACCCTCTTAAATATGCTCAGCCATTTTGTGGACAATAATCAGAAGAATTGGGACTCAATTTTGCCCTATGTCATCTTTTCGTATAACTCAAGTGTTCAAGAGTCTACTAAATTTTCACCCTTTTTCTTGATATATGGTCGAGAACCTTCTTTACCTAACCAGGTTCAGCTACAAGCTACGTCTAATGACCTTTTTGTGAGACAGGCGTTGCAAGAGATTCAGAAGGCACGGGAGGTTGCTGTTGCTAACATTACAAAGCAGCAGG
Source organism: Deroplatys truncata (assembly GCA_030765065.1). Taxonomy (NCBI): domain Eukaryota; kingdom Metazoa; phylum Arthropoda; class Insecta; order Mantodea; family Mantidae; genus Deroplatys; species Deroplatys truncata. The sequence continues at coordinate 109,582,610 of CM060986.1, forward strand.
TGAAGCAAAAAGAAGCATATGATGCTAAACACAGAGATGTGGTTTATAATGTAGGTCAATTAGTTAAAGATTTCACTCCTATTAGGAAGAAAGGTAAATGTACAAAGTTGCTACATAGATATTTTGGCCCTTTTGAAATTATCCGACAGGTCACTCCCGTTACCTACCTTGTTGGTCGACCTCATGCTCCCCGTACCAAACATCAGAGTGTTCATGTGTCACGCCTTTACCCTTACTATGATCCTGTGGGTCCTTATAGACTGTAAAGTCTGAGTTTGCGATGCTTAATTAAGCTTTGCTTTTCAGGAATAATATGTGCTATGAATGTCTCTGCTAAATTAAAAGTGTATTATTATTTTGGTGTAACTTAAATTTTGAATTATGTTTTGGGAACTGCAAATCATTTGTTTTGTTGTGTCATGCTGCAGGAATGTGTTTCATGTGTACTATGTGCTTAATTGAGCTTTCATTTTCAGGAATGTTCTGTGACAATATTGTTTTGAGTAATGATGTGATGTTGTTTTGTTGCATTCGATTTGATTTGATTTGATTTGACTCGATTTGATTTTGGGTTTCATAATGATGCTGTGATTTTTATTTGCAGAAAATTGTTGCATGAATAGTGTGTGTATGTATGTGTGTATTTGAGGTTATGTGATATATGTGAGATTTGCCTCGGTGGGAGTGCCAAAGAGTAACCCCGATGGCGTAGTGTGAGGTTATGTGAGAAATATGAGTTGAGGTTTGCCTCGGTGGATGTGCGTAAGAGTAACCCCGACGGTGCTAATGTGAGAGATGATATGAGATGAGGAGAGATGAGAAGAGATGGGATGATGTCAGCTTCGGTGGAAGTGCCAAAGAGTAACCCCGATAGTTGAAGTGTATGAATGTGTTGATTTTTTCAGGAGGGCTACATGTACCTGGAAAGTTGATGTGATGTGATGATTTCAGAGATTTTGGCTTATTGGTGTTGCTGTAACGTGCCCAGTATAGCGTGTGTGATGAATTCACACGAGAGATTAAATGGATGGAAGTGATTGTAATGTGAATAATTTTTTTTCTGTTTATGCAACAAGTTTATTACCATCTTAGATAGCAAATTTTAATACCAACTGTTTTCCAGCTTAATTTTGATTTGGAGGATGTGGATGCAACAGTATAATGTCATGTTATTTGTGTCATTCCTGAAATTTTAATGTGATTTCTTGAAGGTTATGCCTATGTTAGATGTTTTGAATTTGCAGCATGGTAAATGAGACACGTCAGTGAAGATGTTTTGTTTTTGAAGAGAAAATTGAAAGTTGAGATAAAGATGATAATGACTGAAGTAATGATGCTGATTGAAATACTGATGATGATGATTATGATTGAGTTGATGATAATGAGATGAGGCAGATAGTACTGTGGACGAGAAACTGTATTAGTGACAGAGTATGACAATAGTAGTTGAAAGCATGTCACGTGGCGTAGTTTGGAGATGTATTGTGGATTTATTTTGTAGTTTGTAGTAATGCATACAGTAGTTTTCAGTAGCTAGCTAAGTGAGTGTTGTGTGTAATTTGGACCATGGTCAGTGTGAATGAGCTCATTTCATTGTCATGTGTGAGTGTCTTGTAAGTGCACTTATTTTCTTTTGTTAGTGATACCAGCTGGTCATTAAGATTTAATATTGGGATCCCAAATAAGGTTGTTTTTTCTGTCATGTTATTGTATGAAAAAGTCACTGTTCTTGATATAATGTTAATGTATTCTGAGTCTGTTTTAATGTTTTATTTGGATTGTGAAGCATTGTGAGTTAACTTTTGGATGGCAACTCTCTATAAAATTTAGTTCTTATGCCAATTTGTACTTATTTTTTTTCTTTCTCTCTTTCTTTGCCCATGTCAAAAGAATTTTAGTGCAAAACTTTCAAATATCTGATTGTACATGACATACCGTTCTTTTTATGTGTGATTGTTTGTTGGAGCACCCTTTTTATTCTTTGGTGGTTTTGTTGTAGTATTTTGCTGTGGCGGAGCTCGAAAGGATAAGCGAGCAACCCACGTGGCACACCAGAAGTTCAAGACACACCACAAGGAAGCTGTCGGGCAGCCACTACACTGCCGTGGCATGAGGAGCCACCATGTCGGGGGGGCAGTCCAAGCCAGCGACTGCCCATCCCGTTGTCATCACCAGAGACCTGCACGAATATCAATTCTACAGCCAAGACAAGTCGTCGTTGTGGGCACATTATAAACTCGCCCACAAACAGTTTCAACGGACCATCAAGCGCAGGTGCAGTGTAGTGTGCGTGTGAACTGAGGCAGCTTGGTGTGTGTGCGTGTGCGGGGTGCTCGAGCATTACTGCTCCAACAATATTATCCGATAGAACTCAAGATTCTCGAGACTCCACTACGCCCAGTAATATTATTTGTCGTCGTCTGGGTGTTTATCACACATGTGTTTTGTTCCTTATTGTATGTCATTTTTTTGTTATTTTAATGTCTTTTATTTTGTTTGTTTGCCTTGTGTCGACGGGGGCGTCGATCTCGGTGGCCAGGGGGAGATGTGGCGTATGCCTAAGATGATAAGATACACGACTCTCTTGGCACCGAGATCTGTGACAGCAGTCTGCCTGGGAGTAGGGGAACTAAGTGTTAGGGAGGGGATAGCGTCAGTGACGCCTGAGTTTTTAGCGTTGGTTTAACAGTCAGTAAGTAAGATCCGTGCAGGAAAGAAGTGCGACTGCTAAAGCACGATGTCCTCGTCGGTAGACAATGGGAGAAGAATGTAAGTAATGTAATTAGTCTTTATCTCATTAAATCCTTAGCCATCCACTCTTTTGGAGTCTTAATTATGGTAGTGTAGTGTCCTCCCTCTCCTTTAAAGCCAGGTATTATGTTGGGATAGCCATTATTTTCTGTACTTTCTTTAGCTGCGTCCCTCGTCGTAGCCTCGCCATGTGAAGTTCTTGTTTAATTTGCCCGCACCTCTTGCAAGCGAGTAGCTCCCATCTGTTCTTGTGAAGTAATTTAAAGAGAGGCTACGACAATATACTGGTTGCTAATTAATGATACCAGATCCTTAGTCTGGCAATGACCTACACCGCTGTAGCTCCTTTTATATTATTATTTAGTCAAACTGTGCTTTTTTGTTTGTGCCGAGCTAACAAACTTCTTCCCAGTCAGCAACCGGAAAAATTGTTCTTAAATTTAGTTTGAGCACCTTTCCTGTCAAGAAATGACTTTGAAGGGAGGGAGAGGGAAAGAGAGAGAGATGATCCTGTTCACTGTAAAATTAAATTTAGTTTTATTTATGGACGCTCTTTAAGTACTATATAAGTCGTAGAAGTCTACTCTTTCACATTAAAAGCAATTTGATCGCCGTATCTTTTACCATGACCATGAATTCTGTTCGAGTTCCTTTAGGAATCTTGGGCAGCTTACTTACTTTGTTAATGCTCATTTTTCATTCCAAAACTTCTTTCAGACACTCCTATAGATCCTCCCTGCTATATTTATTCAATTCACTACATTTACTTTTATAAAAACGTAGCGTTTTAACTCTAGAAATATAAATGATCTGAACTGTAGCAAACAACACTAAGAACTGCTCCTTAAAGAAAGCAAACACCTGCAATAACGAGTTCTTAACATTATTACCTCATTGTAACTAATCATTGTTGCCGTGTTAACAAAGGCTACAACTATGTAGAATGGTAGAATTATCTAACGGTCAACTTCACGCCAACTTTCCTTATATTATACACACATTTATATTTGTCTGTGTTTACATAGTAGTGAGTTATTTAATTAGTTTTTTTTGCTTTGGCTGTCGCAAGTAATCAAGACATAATATACACAAATCTCAGAAAATTAAATTTATGTTTATTTATGGACGCTGTTTAACTACTATAGTTCTTAGCGTCCCATTTTTGCTCAGAGGCCTCTTAATCAGGCGTGAAGTTTCTTTTACGTGCCGTAAATCTACGACACGGTACCATCGGCTTTACTTCCCTTCCAAAGGAAGTCATGCTAAAGGATTTTTACTACCGAAAAAATAAATATCCATCGTCCTCCGCCGGGTTTGAACCCGCGACCTCGGGAATGCAGGTCAGAACAGTACCCCTAGACCACGGAGGACGACACAAATCTCAGATCTGAGTAGTGTTTTATCTTAGTTGCCCATATAAAAGTTATAAAGATGTCAAAAATTGAAAAATTAATGACTTTGAAAATACCTGACAGGAGCTTACGACTTATGACAGGACCACGCAACGCAGTTCTGCATGACAACTTGGAATTTCGGAGGTAACGACGTTTCTCCGCATGAATTACACAGAACTTCAAAAAACATTCGAAAATCATAAAAATCTCCTGATTCAGCAAATAGTAGACAATCTACCATCTGACCCACCGTTCAGAAGACTAAAACGAAAGCACCACACCTATTTAAGACTACGAATCAGATGAGTACGTACTCAAGGTTTATCGTTGGATAAGTACTGATCACAAGTTTCATTTTATTTATTTGTTAACTAAAATGTATGCACAACGTACTATATTCACTTTATACAATAAAGTTATCTTTAATGGAAATGTTGAATAATGAAACCAAAATTTTGATAATATAATCATCGCTTAGGATATATAACTTTTTCAAAACCTTAAGCTTCATAGACAACTTTGAAAAGACTAATATAATTAAATTTGAACTAAAAAAAAAAGAAAACAGATGCATGCTTCAAATCCTTGCAGGTACAGTGATATAGGAATCCTCCTCACACAAATTCTTAAGTATACAGGTTGATAAATACATATCATGGACTAATCAAATTGACAACCTATGTAAAAAGATCTGATGTGTTACACTCACATGACTTTCTCTACTCTTGTACAAACGCTTATTCTCCATATGCTTCATGTTAATCGAGATATCGAGATGTCAATCTTATTGCTAATTTTCTTGTAGATGCAAGGGGAATATGGTAGGTTATAAGCGATAGTCAAATATTTTAACGCTGGTTGCTATGTGGCGCATACCATTCTCTTTGCATGTCCAGGACATAAAAAATGAATAACGAATTTGAGAAAAAGTACAAGTATTGGAAAATTTAAGGGAATATCACGCAATATCTCGAAAACGGTTCACTCAACAAAAGAAATGTATATGAAATAAATTGTGTATTTTAACGCGATCTACATTTTTTGTGTAGTAAAATTTTGTCTATCTCTTATGGTTTACCAGTTATGCAAAAGTCGTTCACAATGAAGAAGAATACCTTTGGAGACATTCCCAGAAAATTCAAGATATACATTTTATTTGTCATGAAAATATCTTAAAGCATATGATACTTTAATCAAAATGGTTAGATACATTTTTGAGAAAATTAAAATTTTCGAAAAATGTTCCATGTAAAGGGTACTCTGGGGTGGGGGGATTTTGTTGAAAACCTTTGTGTTGCATCTCTGGAAGATACTGAACCTAAATACCAAGTTTGGTGTTTATCCGACTGTTCGTTTCTGAGTTATGCTGTTCACACACACACACACGCACAGACAGACACAGACACACACACACACACACACGGAAATGTTTCCAAAAATGCTTTTTTTGGATTCAGGGGATCTCAAAACATGTATTTCCGGTGAAATCTCGGTATCGAATTTTTGGGTGGAATACAATACTTCCCCTACTTACTATACGAAGTAGAGAAAGTAAAAATGAGTAAATACCCGTACCTGTTGAGAGAGTTTGCAAAAATATGTAACATAAATGTTCTCAAAACTATATATTATGGCTTAATTTACTCGCACATCCAATATGGCATAGAAGTATAGGGTGGCTGTAGTAATACCTTAATCCAGAGGGTCCTAATACGCCAAAAGAAATGTGTCAGAACAATGTTCAAAATGGGAAAACGTGAGTCCTGTAAGGAAGTTTTCAAAAGAGAAAAACTGTTTACTGTAGTGTCTTTGTACATATATGAGTAATCTGTCTGACTGAACTGTACAAACCTAAAACAAATAGTGACACAAGGTGTAAATTGGATTTGAACCAAAATAGTTATAATTTAAAATCTATAAACAAAGATCCTTTTATATTTGGTCTATATATACAACCAACTACCAACAGAAGTAAAATGTGAAAGTAACAACATTAGATTCAAACAGAGTGTAAAAAATATCTTTTAAACAATCCTGTATATAATATTAATGATTTTCTTCTTTGTACTTAACAATGCTTGAAGGAGCCTGCATATTCATACTGTAACCTTTCAACAAAGTGTAAACAATCATGTATATTTTCTAAACTGTAATTTAAGCTTTGATCTTTGTACTTGACAATGCTCTAAACTTGTAATTGAGTCTATGGGCAATAAACTATTACTGTAAGCTACAGACGTCTTGAACTGATCACCTACATTAGAAAGATACGATTTTAAACGGTGTATAAATAGCGTAAAAATGCCAACCTAGTGGATTTACGTCATTTCACTGCATAGGAAAATGTTGCTCCGAAATGATTCCAGCTTCCATAAATGTTCAAACATTTTTACTTTCTCTACTACGTATAGTAAGTAGGAGAAGTATTGTATTCCACTAAAAGATTCGATACCGAGATTTCACCGGAAATACATGTTTTGAAACCCTCTGAATTCAAAAAAAAAGCATTTTTGGAAACATGTCCGTGTGTGTGTGTGTGTGTGTGTGTGTGTGTGTGTGTCTGTCTGTGAACAGCATAACTCAGAAACGAACAGTCTGATAAACACCAAACTTGGTATTTAGGTTCAATATCTTCCAGAGATGCGACATGAAGGTTTTCAAGAATATCCCCCCACCTCAGATTACACTTTACATGGACCATTTTTCGAAAATTTTAATTTTCTCAAAAATGGCTCTAACGAGTTTGATTAAAATATCATATGTTTAAGATATTTTCATGGCAAATGAAATATATATCTCGAATTTTCTGGGAATGTCTCCAAAAGTATTCTTCATTGTGAACGACTTTTGTATAACTGGTAAACTATAGGAGATAGACAACCTTTTACTACACAAAAAATGTAGATCGCGTTAAAATACACAATTTATGTCATATACATTTTTTTGTTGGGTGAACCATTTTCGAGATATTGCTTGTTATTCCCTTAAATTTTCCAATACTTGTATTTTTTCTCAAATTCGTTATTTATTTTTTTTTGTCCTGGTAATGCAAAGAGAATGGAATACTCCACATAGCAACCATCCCTTAAAATATTTGACTATGGCTTAAAGTTTACCAATTCCCCTTGCATCTACAAGAAAATTAGCAATAAGATTAACATCTAGATATCTCGATTAACATGAAGCATATGGAGAATAAGCGTTTGTAAAAATGGTTTGTACAAGAGTAGAGAAAGTCATGTGAGTGTAACACATCAGAATTTTTAAATTAACATTTCTGAGAACATTTTAAAATGACAACTTAGGTCTGTTCCATATAATTTTGCTCCGTATCTCTTAACGGTCATGTGTACTAATCACCTCCCATTGGCTGCTGTCGTGGAATAGGTAGTTATGAGGTACAAAGTAGTTCCTTATTTAACGTGATCATTTACCTTAATATATTCGAAGATAATTGTCATATATACATTTTCATAACCGTATGAAATAAATATATTACATAATATTACATAACAGTTAATACATGGACTGCATGTAAACTTTTATCAATAAATAGTTGGGAGGATCCTTCGGTTTAAACCTGCCTCTCAGGATGACGAAAGCAAGTGAATCTATCACGACGTTGTGTTTGTATTGCTTTTATCGCCTATCGTTGGACTGCACACGTCTTGTTTATTTATTACCATTCGAAGATGTAGATTAGCCAACCTGAGGAAACGCAGGCGAAACAGGTCTGTGGGGCAAGTTTATAAGAAACAGGGCTTGGGCTCTGTCATAGCCCATTGTGCTTAAATAATAAAACATTCTAGTAATATTTTATAATAAATTATTAGACTTCTTGCATCGTAATTAACTGACACGGTGTCAACTTATTGAGTTATAAAAGAATGAGAATTGAAGATAAAAGAAACAATATGTAATAAAGGTATTGCTCTAACGACGCCGTGAAATTGGAAGCACATATTTACATTGGTTGTACAGTACAACGTGGCAAATGCACAGTGACAAAACGTTTGAAGGTCAGAATGAAGTTGGTCCATAGTCTAGGGTTAGGAATCAACATACAGGAAGTGATATAATATTCCAAGAGATGTCCTGAACTATAATTATAGCGTGACGCATTATCGGGTTCGCTCGGACATTGTCATGATTAATACACCGTATGCAAGAGATTTTCCTGTTCTTGCTACTAGTCCCAGGGCACATATGTTTTGCTCTGTGAGTGATGCCGCTTCTTCCTCAGCGTGTCGCGCAGGATTTACGGTGTAAACAGTCGTTATATCGTCGTAATTGGCGCTGAGGGACGAGGAACCCAGTGGTCCAGTTTCCTGGGGCGACTCTCGCATCAATCAGCAGTGACCACGTGATGTCACCCGCGCTCCCAATCTATTTCATAGTCCCTGTACTCCAACGGTCGTTGCCAGATTGTTCTTTTGCGTTGCTGGTAAATTTTCTTAAACGACGCACGTGGCGGCTAAGGAGTTCTGGTCACCTTCTGCTTTCAAACATATTTAATTGGGTGCTTCCTGTTTGCCTTTCATACTGCTGGAGAGATATGCGCTTTTGTTGTTACGAAAACTAGAACCGTCATTCGTTTGTTTAGCAAGTTTCAGTAGCTCTTCCTATGAATTTCCAGCTAAGAGTGTTTATGTGGCAATCATATGAACCGCTGATAACGCTTCCTGACAGCTCATGAACTCTGACCCAGTAACATGAGGGGTAAAGGGGGGCGAGGACAGGATACTGCTTGTTTTTCTTCTGCAGCTCCCATTTAGATCTGCATTGTAATGAGGCTGTGTTCGTGCTTGCTTGAAGAATTGTGATTGTTTTAAACACGAAATTTAAAAAATGTGATTGTTGTTAATGAATGCATGAGGTTACATTTATTCTATTATTGTTTACGCGATTGTTTTGTGATCAGTGCATGACTCAACACAAAATCCAGTGAATCAAGAAATTCATCAGGATAATGAAGCTGTGGGTTATATTGTGTACTTTGCTTATCTTCGCCTGTAACATAGGTAAGTGCTTTAGGAAGACAATTCGTCAAAGGTTTAAACAAAAGCAGTGCATTAAAACATATTCTAAGCAGAATGGAAAAACTGCTTTCAATATACCATGTAAGTCAATGCTTCAGTGTATTTGTTTTCAGCTTATACACTCAAAATCTTTCAGGCCTATTGATAGAAGATCTTAAAATGACACTAATTTTTTGCAAATTCAGCAGTCCATTGTCTACTTGAATCATTGGTCATGCTTTCATTTTCGTAGATAGTTTTATCTGTTTTGAGGGATTTGATAATTTGAAAGTATTATTTCCGTTTTTTAATTTTAATATTTCCACAAAGAGTATATATTAAAACATTTTTATCCATATAATAATATTCACATGCTCTCATCTTCCTGTCGATTATATCTACAGAGTACTTTAGAGTTTCGACCTTTATAAATAAGTGATAGTAACCTGCACAATGAATATATTTGAGCCATAATTACACTTTAAAGCTATTGTATACATGTACTATGCACATATGTGCATATTATTACGTTTTAAGTCAGCTTTTCACGCAAGAATGATGAACCGATTACTTTCCCCAAAGCAAGGGTATTAATGAGATACAAAATCTAAAAGTCGAAACACCTAACTGATTATTCAGTGTTTTGAACACTTACGTAAAAGAGTCGATAAAGATAATATATGCGGCCACCTTTCTTACTTACATAATTTCAATGCCATTTATGTTTAAGAAGTTACACCAATTTTTTCGTTACTGCTGCTGGTGTACGTAACGGCTACCAACAAATAAATAAATAAATAAATAAATAAATAAAAAAAATGATCGCGATCACATAACAAACTTTTGCAACAGTCACAGTTTGTGTACATTTAAACCCGTTTTATACTTTATATTTAATTAACAAACCATAAAAAGTAGATTTACGAATAGTTTCCAAAAAATTTAAGCTGCAAAAAGAGGAGAAAATAAAGAAAATATGAAGGGAGAGAAGTAGAATTGGGTGAGAGTGCAAAGGGAGACAGGAGAAAAAGAAAAGTATGTAGAGGGAGGAAAGTGGGAAAGAAAGAGAGAACAGAAGAATTTCCGCATTTAACGCAACAACGCGAGCAGAGCTATGGGTGTGTTGCATAAAATTTAAGAACTGTCCTACGAATTCAATTGTTCCGAGACAATTTTGGACAATTTGTCTGCAGAAGTAGTCGAACGATCCCTTTACGTCATAATGAATTAAGTTTTTGAGTGGGGCTGCAGTAACATTTTTTACCCTTTATCTCGCACCCAAAACATTTTTGGGATAGGGAACGAAGTAATTAAGTACTCCTGAACACTTTTATATGGTTTTAAAATATTTCAATTGTTTTTATAAAAAAATGCAACATTGCCCATACAAAGACTAGACAGAATATTTCACTATTACTTATTACTTTGTGTGGAAGGACTTAAAACAATTCCTCTTAGGAACAAAACGTATTTTTTGCACAAAGTGCACGATAAACTGATGTTGCCTATGAGCAACATTACAAGATAAAGCGTTAAAATGTTTGTACTTTATTTGCATTCGCCTCCAAAACCATAATCAGTCAGGGCACTATTGTTATACTCGTAAAAGGGCTCTGGTTATACCTTAAATATGGATATTTCTTTCTTAGTAGGCAGTATGATGTGTTCCGGGAGGCAGGGATGAGGTGAAGGAGCCGTAGGAGGTCGCAGATCCGCAGACAGACAGACCCACAGAGACGCGCAGATGTCCCTAATATTTTCAGTTTGAACAACCGCGCACCAATAAAGGCGATGAATTCCGAGAGAGGGCGACGGGCGGGACAACTCACCCTGGAGTTCACGGGGAGAAATCTTTCCGATACGCAAGCAACTGTGCCATCTTCCCGACACCGCCAGTACCTCAGGATCTGAAGCCTGAAACGTCAAATTAGAGATGAAATGAGAGGAAATGGGGGAAAAGGAAAAATCGTGGTAGAATATACCACTCCGTCATTCGTTTAGGCGACCAGGGGAAAAACACGGAAAACTCCATAGTCAGAGTGGACGGACATCGAGAGTCGAATACGGGCTACAGATATTGCTGCTCGAGCCATCGCGCTCGATTTTCAGACAATGAATTAATCTATTACGAAACTGATTTTCTTAACAATATTTTTTTCTATGCATGCTTTAAAGCGATACAAATTAAGAGATTTTGAAGCGAGTGCAAAACCTATCCAATGTTCCAATGGACTAGGGAACTGATTCTAAGAATATACAACCACAAGCTTTCTGATTCAGAGGATAAAAAAGGCAAAGTGCTTACTCTAAGGATTTTAAAATTGTTCCATTGATTTGTATGGACAATTTAGTTTGCTGCTGAACAGCTTAATAAACATAGAACCTACGTGTTAAAACTTTTACTTAACTTTTCTATAAAGGTGACCACTTTACCCTACGTAAAGGAGCAAAGATGAAATATGATGGTCGATGAAGCTGAATGCATCTTAATCTCAATGTCTAAATTAGGATAAAGGAGCAAACCAAAACCTAGATCTTGATCTTAGTATTGGCGAGCTTGACCATGCATAATACCAGAAAAAGGTTTTATTGATATCAAGAAATGACAATTTATAACATTGTAGACTAAACGGTATCCAATACTTTACAAGCTGCAAAACAAATACCTACTCCGCTGAAAGCAGTTCCTAATGAACTGTTAGTTTTAAACAAGGACAATGAAAGTTAAACAAGCGAAAAAGTGCAGAATAAATATATTGTCTAAACTTATTCAAATCGTAACAATTTTCTAGTATAAAGTATTATATAAGCGACCTAACTTTTCCTGCTCAAAATATAAAGTACAAAAGCCTAGGAGCATTCTTAAATGTTAAATAGAGACAAAATATTTTTCAAAAATGTAATCAAATGACATTATATTAGGTAAAATAAAACATTTCATTAAGTGAGGATGAACCCGAAATGTCCCCATCAAACTTGAAGCATTTCCTCTCTGTATAGCAGAAAATGAGAAATCTCATACATTTTATGGAAATAGATGCATAAAGTGTAATAACCATGTATGCTTTGCTTAAGTATTTATCAGTCCGTATATTTAGGTAAAGTATGGGCTACTTCGGTTGGTCCCCGTAAACTTTAAGCAACTTCTTGATCTGTGTTTTTAGAAAAAGGGATTAAACTGGTATGCTACTAATTCGCGACGTTGGGTGTTAAAGGGTTAACACAGGCGTGCCATTTCGTGACACCCTATGTCATTCTCCTCCTTTCTCCCTCCAACTTCGTGTGCTGAAGTGGTAGGACTTTACGGTGACACAGTGCGAATAGAAGCTCCTACGACGTTAGATAAACTGAAGGACACAACCGGGGATGGGTTAAACCTTGCATCCCTGCAGTGGTAAACTGAAATAATATATTCACGTAAATTTAAAACTTCAGAAAATTAGAAATATTAGAGAAAAACTGGAAAGTCTTAAACATACTTTTTCATTTTGCCGTTATTTAGGTATTTGTGTGCTAATAAATTTCCAAACAGTTATTAGTACATTTTTCACAGAACTTTGTATGTTCTTCGCACATCACATAGGCTTCTCGAGGCTAGATGATGTTACGGGTAAAACAGAGAAACTGTTATGATGCGAATTCGTGATGTTCTAGGTATTAAAGGATTAAAGCGGAATTACCAGATAACATTTTCACCTATGGTTATAACTACAGAACATTAGTAATATTTGAGAAAAACTTTAAATTCTTAAACATATTTTTTCTTTCTCTACCACGTATAGTAGGTAGAGAAGGTATTGCATTCCATACCAAAAATTGGATACTGAGATTTCATCAGAAATATTTTTGAGACATTTTGAATAAAAAAAAGCACTTATAGAAAAATGTGCGCGCGCGCGCGTGAAGAGCTTAACAAAAACTCGGATGTGATACATTCACATGGCTTTATCTACCCTCTATATCAGTGGGTATACAAGCTATTCTTACTAAAGCTGATTTTTCTCTCTACTACGTTTAGCTAATCCAAATAAACCGTTGCAAAAATAGCTGCATTACACATTTCGTTATAAACACAAAGACAACAGCGATAGTCAAATGTTTAAGAACTGAAAGCTATATGCTGGCCTTAAAATTCCATACTGTCTCCATGCAATTGCGAGAAACAACTGAAAATCCGTGGGACTTTTAAAGAAAAGGGATTGAACAATTCGAACCTTTAATAACGGATATATCAGAAACGGCTTATGCCACAAAAAACTTATATTAAGTAAATTGTGTGTTTTAAAGACATCCACATTTTTTGGTGTAGCACGTTTTCCTTTATCGCTTAACGTTTATAAGTTATACAAAATTGTACAACATTCCTTCCGAATGAAGAGGACTTGCTAGGCTATTCACAGAAAATTCAAGATATATATTTTATTTGACATGTAAATAATCTATCATATATGGTATTTTAATAAAAATCGTTAGAGCTATTGTTTAGAAAATAAAAGTTTTCGAAAAATGTTCCATATAAAGGGTAGTTGGGGTGGGGGTTTTCTTCAAAACCTTGTGTTGCATACTTAGAAGATACTACATTCAAATACCAAGTTTGGTATTTATCCAACTTTGCGTTTTTAAGTTATGTTGTTCACAGCCAGGCACGCGCGCACACGCACGCACACACACACATACCTTTTTCTAAAAATCCTTATTGACTCAGGGGCCCTCAAAACACATATTTATGGTGAAATCTGGACATCGAATTTTTGTGTGGAACACATACGTCCCCTACTTACTATTCGTAGTAGAAAAAGTAAAAGGAAAAGTCGGATAAATACCAAACTTGATATTAAAGTTCAATATCTTCCAAAGATGTGACACGAAGATTTTACAGAAAGTTGCTCAATCCCAAATATCCTTTAAACATATAATTTTAATTTTCTCAACATTTAGTTGTTTCTCGCGATTGCATGGAAACAGTATGGAATTTTAAGACTAACATATAACTTCCAGTTCTTAAACATTTGATTATGGCTGCTCACTTTGTATCAAATTGTGTAATTTAGCTATTTATTATTGGGATTGAAATGATAGAAAAATAAGCTTTAGTAAGAATAGTATGGATGCCCACTAATAAACCACAGGGGGTACAGAATGTAACATCACGTTTTTGTTATATGGATCACATCAGATTTTTAGAAAAGGTCTACGTGTGTCTGCGCACAGTATAACTCAAAAATGAAAATTCGGATAAATCCCAAACTTGGTATTTAAGTTCAGTATTTTGTAAAGATGCGACACGAAGATTTTCAAGAAAATTCCCCACCCCAAACTTCTTTATATGGAAGACTTTTCTAAATTTTTTATTTTTTAAATAATGGTCCTTAACATTTTGATTATAATACCATATCTTATAGAGATTTACATGACGAGTATAATGTATATCTTGAATTTTCTGTGAAGTCCTCTTCATTCGGAAGGAATATTATATAATGTATAACCGGTAAACCATAAAAGGTAGGCAAAAACGTATTGCATAAAATATTTAGACCTCTTTAAAACCCGCAATTTGTTTCAAATAACGTTTATTGTAGCATCAGCCATTTCCGAGATATTCGCTGTTATTAGTTTGAATTTTTCAATTTTTATTCTTTTTATATTTACAACGAAATTGTAATGAAGCTAATTCTGCAAACATTTATCTGGATAACATGAAGTAAATTGAGGCAGTATTTTTAACACTTAAGTGATTTCAGTCAAATTATATAATATAAATTCAATAACAGCCCGCCTTGAAGCAATATGTGTATGTAATAATTTATAAAATGTATGTAACAGTCATCGCATATGCTTGTATTATTGCGTCCATGTGTAATAATGTTATGTGAATATATTACGTAATTTAATAATGTAGGAGCTGTGAGAACAATAGGTTAAAAGTTGCTAACAATGAGGTAACAATGAGGTAACCTTGAGGCAATAATGAATTTGAAAGTTTAACAATACTACTTGGGATTCTTGGAAGCAATAATGTAATTTTAGTGACAGTTTATAGCCAAGAAACAACCAGAAAAAGCTTCAGTTAAATGAAGGTATTCTATTGGATTAGGAATAGCCAATCAGAGACTTGAAATACAGAAATTTACAAGTTTAGGCGGTTGAAATCAATTCAGTTGCATGCAGACAGTGTTTGCAACCGGATGCGAGATGCGTCCTCGAGAGATTTAATACGTATTCGTGTGAGACGAAAAATAAGTTTACGTGTTAAAAAGTACAAGTAATTAATAAAAGAATCTCACAGCTCTATATCAGTGAAGTGTTATTTAAATCGTGTCAAGCATTAATAAAAAGGAGTGAAGTAAAATTATAATCTGTGTAAGCCTACATTCTTAAGTCGCACCACAACCCTGCCAAGATATCCATGTCTCTAAAATAAATACTGACGCAGCAGAGGCAAACCAAAATACGTAATATTTAAAGAAACAGTCAAAATTACAAAGTTAATATTTTTTTAAAAACTTTTGGGGCGAAGGCTACCGGAAAGCGGTACTATATATGTGTTTGCAACGAATTTCAAGTTCGGTTCCCCAACAGTTGAAACATAATACAACTCCTTCAATACGTCCTACTTCAAATTGACGCCCAAAGCGTCTTGCAAACAAGTTACAACAAAATAACTTCTCAAACTGGCGTCCATACGTGGGGCTAATAAATATTATCTTCAAAATAGAAAGTAAGATTTTTTAAGAACAGTTTGCAAAAGCTACATAAACACAGTGGGTAGAGAAACTCATGTGAACCTAACACAGATCTTTTCTGTGCTCACAAACGTTGATTCTTTAATTAGTATTGTGAATGAATATAAGTATGTATCTAAATTCAGAAAAAAAGCAATGGTTCACACGGTTGCATTTTAGTTTGGAATCTGTTAGTACTCATTTAGTAATTATCCATTCTTCATTGCTGGCCCTATGATTTCTAATAAACCCAGTACCTATATGACGAGAAATTCTGGGGGAAGGTATCACGCAAGTAGAGAAGGTAGACAAATGTCTTCTACATTTACTGGAAGACATTCATGTAAATGTTTGCCATGTGCAGAAGATGCAGATTATATTGAACAATCAACAAGATTTATGTCAATAAATGACTGTAAAAAATTAATTAATAATCTGTCTACATATTGCTCTGAAACCACAAGTCCTTTGTACCCTAGTGTTAAAGAAATGATCTAAATAAATAAACCTTTTACTAGTTTTAAGCTGTATTCTTCGCAAGGTCATATGTCGGATCAAAAATAAAGTCAGTTGAATCATCTTAGAAGGACAGTCAACTTTGAATTTGAAGTCTGAATGACTGAAAAGTGCTTGCTTATGATACATTTTCTCGATCAAAACTTTTGACTTATGTTACTTCCTAAATAAATAATAAATAATGACGAAGGATATAAATAAATAGTTGAATAAAACACCAATGGAAAGAGCAACTCTGTAAGTAACTTTAAAGTAATTATTATCCTCTTAATGTCCCTTAAAGTAATATGTCCATGCCAAATAACTTACTATGGCTATCGGAAATTTTTACACCGTTTTGTAATAAACTTGAGATTTGTTCTGTGAATTGCATTTAATTATTATACGAGTGTTTCTCCTTCCCAATTCGCCTTTCTTCCTTTTACATTTTGAAGAGGTTTTGTACTCTCTGAAATTACCTTTTATAGAAATTTTGTTTATTTATTCTTTTGTATTAAATAGTGCTGTGAACTACATCCCATTACGAGAGTTTTGTGCTTCGGAACGTTCATGGAGTATGAATAATCCCAGTAATAAACAGGAATGCAATAAAATAAAAACGAGCCTATAAGGTTTTTAAGGTAATGCATCCGCGAAGTTTGGAAAAGTCACAGTTTACAAGATATATTCTTGACATTTATGCCGTTATTATATAATAGCAGCAATGTCTTTGCCATGTTCTAATATTTTAGCTTACATGATTATTGAAAAATTACATTTTCATTGCGTAAATTCGTTGTTCTAATAAAAATGATACACAAGATACATTTTTAAAAATATTCAAATCAAAACTTCAGGTTATACAGTAAATGAATTTACAAAAACATGTATTATATCAGATTTTTTGCATTGAACTCTAATTATTGTAGAAAAAGCATTACTTTTTGTACTCTCCAAACGTTTATAGTTTTCAAAAGTTAATAATTTTATATGACTGATAAACCATAAGAGATCTATTAAAAAACGTACTACGTAAAAGATTTATATTTTTTAAAAGGTACAGTTTATTTAAAATAAACTTCTTTGGTGCCATCAGCCAATTCCGAGATACCGTTTGTTATTGATTTAAATGTTTAAATATTTTGTGAGATTTTTAAAGTACTATAGGTATTCAGTTGTTTCTCACGATATTATGGAAAGAGTTTGGAATTTCTGGGCGAGCATGTAGTTATTTTCTGACTATCGATTCGGTTTTCTCTATCCTCCTCTGGTTAAAAATCAGCATTGTTACTCCGATACACAAAAAAGGTGACAAAGGATTATGCAAAACTATAGATCAATCTCTCTGACTCCTGTAATTGCAAAATTGTCTGAAAAAATACTAATGAAAAGAATCATCGCTTTTTTAGAAAAAACATAATGTTCTCAGTGACTTTCAACATGGTTTTCGGGCTAAAAGATCAACTATCACTGCACTGGTAGATTTTGTTCACAATATCTTAAGCAATTTGGATGACAAAAAGAAAGTTATTTTTCTCGACTTATCTAAATCTTTCGATTTTGTCCAAAATGATGCATTGCTATTAATATTAGAAAAGTATGGAATTAGGGGGATTGCTAACAGATTACTCAGAAAATATATTTCTCTACTTATCTAAGGCTTTCGATTTTGTCCAAAATGATATATTGCTATTAATATTGGAAAAGTATGGAATTAAGGGGGTTGCTAACAGATTAATTCCATCATATCTAAAAGGTATGAATACAATGCACAGAAATAAGTTTCAAATAAGAAATTAACACAGTAAAAGTTAAATCTGCCGCAGAAAGTATCAAACATGGTGTACCACAGGGTTCAGTGCTTGGCCCTTTACTTTTTATACTTTACATAAATGTCATGTTTGCTTCAGAAAATTGTAAAATTATGTTATGCTGATGACAGCACTATTATCTGTAATGCAAATAATGATAGTGACCTTCTTCAGTCACTAGCTACCAAGAAATCCTTAGGATAGATACTTTTTCAAAACCTTAAGCCTCATGAACAACTCTGAAAAGACTAATATAATTAAATTTGCACTAAACAAAAAAGAAAACAGATGCTATGCTTCATATTAACTTTACAAGTACAGTGATAAACAAATCCCCCCTCACACAAATTCTTAGGTATACAGGTTGATTAATACATATTATGGATTAATCACATTGACAACCTATATAAAACAATTAGTAAAGGCCTGTACCTGTTGAGAGATTTTGCAAAAGTATGTAACATAAATGTTCTCAAAACTATATATTATGGTTTAATTTACTCGCACATCCAATATGACATAAAAGTATAGGGTGACTGTAGTAATATCCTCATCCAGAGGGTTCTAGTACTTCAAAAGAAATGTATCAGAACAATGTTCAAAATGGGAAAACGTGAGTCCCGTAAGGAAGTCTTCAAAAGACAAAATCTGTTTACTGTGGTGTCTTTGTACATATATAAAGTAATCTGTCTGACTGAACTGCACAAACCTAAAACAAATAGTGAAATACATGATCACGACACAAGGTGTAAATTGGACTTGCACCAAAATAGTTATAATTTAAAATTTATAAACAAAGATCCTTTTATATTTGGTTTATATATAAACAACCGACTACCAACTGAAGTAAAATTGACAGCACCAGCTTTAGATTCAAACAGAGTGTAAAAAAATATCTTTTAAACGATCCTGTATTTAATATTGACGATTTTCTTTTTTGTACTTAATGTTTGAAAGAGCTTGTATACAATATTCATACTATCAACAAAGTGTAAACAAACACGTATATTTTCTAAACTGTAATTTAAGTTTTTATCTTTGTACTTGACAATGCTCGAAACTTGTAATTGAGTCTATGGACAATAAATCTCCAAGGAAGTATGAAATGAAACTACTTCTGCAGAGGTTTATCTCGATTATAATGAAGTAGATAGAAAAATAAGCGTTAGTAAGAGTGGTTTCTAAAACTCATAAAAATAAACGATAGTGGGTAGAGAAAGTAATGTGAACGTAACAAATCAGATTCATTTTTTAAAATGTTTATTTCTTGCATAGAAAACAAAATGTTTGCCGGTTAGGTAATGTTTCATTTTCACATTATTTTATACGATATAAAAGCTTTAAAATAGTATTACTTAAGCCTAATATTGTAATACTTTGTTTTGAATTGAGACATTTGTATTACTTTTGACTTTCTCTGCCGGTGCTGGGTAGAAGTAATATTGTACTTAATTAAGCAAAATTTGATATCAAAATTTTAGAAACGTTTGTCCTTGTCTCTCTCTCTCTCTCTCTCTCTCTCTCTCTCTCTCTGTGCGTGTGTGTGTGTGCGTGTGCGTGTGCGTGCGTGCGTGCGTGCGTGAACAGCGTGATTCAAAAACGAAAAGTCGAATGAACTTTTTCTTCTTCTTTAACGGGTTAGACTCCTCGTCGTAGGACTTACACCCCAAGAACTTACAAGTCAATGCCTTGGGTCAGTAGCCTGTCCCCTGTCGAGGAGCAAACAAACTCTGGATCATAGCACATCCAGGATGAGTGATCAGCTCAATGCCTGGTATAGCTGTTGAGAAAAAGGAAATGAAATGCAGTGATGAATGAGATGACAGGAGTATTCGCGGGTCAAATTTTACAACCTTGCATTCACCTAACGAACGAGGAAAACCGTTAAAAAACCTTCGGTCAAGTTCATCGGCCCCGGGGTTTTGATCCCGGGATCTCGCGAATGCGAGTCGCACATGTTACAGCGACGCCGCTTTCTTGGCTGGTTTAATATCAAACTATGTATTTAAGACCAGCATATTGAGGGTTGCAAACAGAGAATTTAATGGAATTCCCCCAACCAAAATATCTTTAAATGGAAACATTGTCTCAATATTTTACTTTCTCAAAATCAGCTCTAACGATTTTGATTAAAGTATTATATAATTAAGATACTGACACAAAGAATAAAATTTATTTGTTGAATTTACTATAAATAGCATATAAAGGCTGGTTCATTTCGAGTGAATTTTGTGTAACTGTGAAATCGTAAGATATGTAGCATAATTATTGCAGGAAAAATTAAGATTTCGCTAAAATAAACCCTTTCAGTAAATTTCTGTTGCATCAACAATTTCATAGATATTAGCGCTTTGAATTTTGCAACATTTTGTTATAGACTTTTTGAAGTGCTTAGTCATATTGCGATTTGCTCTTTCGAACATTTCACTGTGTGTTTCTATTTAGTTGCAAGAATGCGTTATCATTTTAGAAAGGGAGTAGACATTTAATCTTTACAAGAAGAAGATGTCTCGCCCGGTATTGCACGGACTAACTTTCTGAGTTAGGGTTTGAATATAAGGATAAGGGAATTTGTAACTCGTAAGTAGCGTACCATTTTCACCCCTACTTAAAGCGTAAGCTCGAAAGGTTTGTTCACATTGTTAAAATGGTGAAAATTTGCACATAAGGGGTTAAAATATGATTAGGGGTAGTTTTTAAAGCTGTAAGGTATGGAATAATTTTCGCCAAATCCTATGGCCCATATGCCTTGATTAGCTAAGCAGTAGCGTGTGTAGTGTGTTGGTAAATGGTTGAAAATAGAGTTAATGGTGTTTTGTTTTAAAGCTTTGAGGTACTATTGGTTGAAAATAAGGTTGGGTATCATTTGGAAATTTTAAGACACTTAACATATGAATTTTGCCGGTCCTATAGATTAACTGTGTAATGTTTTGACCAAATGGGTTAAATAGTGCAGATTTCTACATGGTGTTGAAAATATGGCGGGATAGTTCTCGAGAGTTGTAAGGTGGCCTTGGTAGGTACAGTATTAATATAAAAATGTGCTTAGATAGGCTAAGGCAGACTGTTCCAGCTTGGGTACGCAACAGAGAGCAGTGGAGTACTTACGACTCGCAGCATGCAATACAGCTCGGCATTGGGGGAAAGCTGTCGTCACGGCTGAATGAAGTGTTGGAATAAAGTGGAAGGAAGCGCAAATTCTTGTGCTATGACCTTCATCCAGTGATGTATTGGCTATCATACTCCCTCTGCAGGCGGGCTCCAAGCACTGTTGCTGCGTACGCGCAAGTACTCCGATTCAGTCGAACAGAGTTGGAACAACCTGACCTAAGGAGTATTGATTTCTAAGTTAGGGATTGAAAATAAGAACCCTGAGTTTTTGTTTAAAAGTTTTGGGGTAGTTTATCATTTTCGCCAAATTCTAAAACCCAAGTGATCAAGTATGACAAAATTATTCCAAAATTACTTCATAACAAAGTTCAATGAAATCACAGGGAAATGTGGTAGTATGAACACAGTATGTAACTTCCTCACCCTTCATTAATTTTATTTGAAATTATTTTAAGCGAAATTGGGGCGAAAGTCATTAAAATCGATCCTATTTGCATTAACAGTGCCAAAATATATCTTGTGATCACATTCAACAAATTGGGTGACATGAATATGAACACCCCAAGCCTAAACTATTTTTTAATACATTATACCATATGTCTTTCTGGAGGAAGAGTACTTTAAAATGGCGGAAGATTTATAAAAAGTTGATGTGTTATATGGCTTTCCCTTCCCATTGTGTTTATTTTTATAAAAATTCTACAAATTTTCTTTTGAAAGCTTATTTTTCTATTTACTTCATGTTAATCGAGATAAACCTTTGTTGAATCAGTTTCATTATACATTTCAGTTTGAAGGTACAAGTGGATAGAATCGATAGTCAGATATTTTAAAGCCGAGTCCCTATATGCCGCCTAGAATCTATTCTCTTTCCATAACATTACGAAAAACAACTGAATAGCAACAGAATTTAAAAAAAATTATGGAGTACTGAAAAATACAGAACAATAATAATGGATATCTCGGAAATGACTGTTGCCATAAAACAGTTGTCTGAAATAAATTGTGTATTTAACATTTGTTGTAGTATCTTTTTATCTATTTCTAATGTTTTACCAGTTATTTAAAATTCTTTCCCAATGATTCATAGGCTATTCCCTGAAAATTAAAGATATACATTTTATTTGTCATTGTAATATTTTAAACATATCGTATTTTAAACAAAATTGTCATTAGAGCCATTTTTGAGAACATAAAAAATAACCAAACATTCCCATGTAGTAGTTTGGTGTGGGGGATTTTCTCCGCATTCTTTGTGTCGTATCGTTTGAAGAACCTAAATACCAATTTTAGTATTATCGAATATTTAGTTTTGGGTTATGCTGCTAACAACACGCACATACATACGGATCTTTTTTAGTCAGGGGCCTCAGAAAATGAATTTTCTGTTAAATCTCGATATCTCATTTGGTGGAATGCAAGACTTCTTACCTACTGTAGGTACGTGGAAAAGGAAGTAAAATCTGATATGTTTCATTCGCATGACTTTCCCTACTCCTTTTCTACAATCTATTTATAGGAAACATTCTTCTATCTACTGCATGTTACTTTAAATAAAAATTTGCAGAAATGGTTTTATTTCATATTTTCTTGTCGGTACAAGGTTTAAGCGTTAGTCAAATCTTTTAAGTACGGATCGCTATGTGATAGCTTTGAAATTCCATTCTCATTACATGACCACAAGGTGGAGACGAATAGCGACTTTGCAGTTGATGAATTCTTCAATCAATTCAAATGACAATTCAAATCAATAATAAAGAATATATCAGAAATGGTTAATGATACAACAATTTTATTTTAAACAAACTATGTAATTTAACGAGATGTATATTTTTTGTTAAATAAGTTTTTGTATATCTCTTATGATTCACAAGTTATACAAAATTGCTCCCGAAAGAAGAGGGCACCACAGGCTATTTCCAGAAAATTAAAGATGTACATTTTAATTGTCATGTAAATATTTTAAACACGTGGTATTTAAAACAAAATCGTTACAGCCATTTTTGAGAAAATAAAACATTTTGAAAATCTTCCAAGTAAATTGTAGTTTGCGGTAGGGGATATTTTTAAAATCTTTGTGTTGCATCTTTGGAAGTTGTTGAATTAAAAAAAAACAAGTTTGGTATTTATCGGACATAGAATTTTCTAAAAAAAATGCATTTTTTGGATTCAGGGAGCTTCAAAACGTGTATTTCCGGTGGAATATTGATATCGATTGTTTTTGTAGAAAGCAATACTTTCTGTACATACTACAGGTAAGTAGTAGAGGAAGTAAGAATTACTACTTCAGGCTATTTTCGTCAGGGATTTCCAGAAGTTTAGGCGAGGACAGCACCGCAAGCTGGGCATAATCAATGGAACGCAAGTTATCCGCTTATCAATACCTGTCACACCATGTCCATAACAGTGTGATCACGTGAGAAGCCATTGCACACATCCTCCTATACATTACGTGGCGACGTCTCCGACATACTTAGTGATAAGGAACATGTAACACGGTTCTGCCGCCCCTAGGGACGTTGGGAATAGTTACCGCCTCGCAAGAGCTCCTGACTGTTAGGCAAATGATGTGCCACGTAGCCGCTTCTCTGGGGAACACGTTTAGCGTAATATGCCGGTACAGTTGCCTACAAAAATGTATATCTCCGCGTTCGTAAATCTTAACGTGCTAAAGCAATATTATGCTAAGTAGAATCTTAGCAAAAGCGTTAAACGTTACGATCCTCCACACATGCTTCTGTATCAGCCTATAAGCAGTTTAACTGAAAAATGAAAAGTCAGGAAATACAAAATATCATGCACTTAAGGGTAGGCTAAATGGAAAAATTGTCAAAAAACGATATCTTTAGTTTTTTTCATTCTTACCAGTTGTAATTTCCTCCTTAATTATATATATATTAGCACTATAGGAACTATATTTTTAAAAATGATACTGCATTTACCTTTTTGATTGTGCATTCTGTGTCATTCAACATAAAAAGGTAGGTTCCCATTTAAATCAATTAAATTGACCCTAAAATGACCATCACGATGTCCTCAAGATAAAACACGACTAATGGCATTCACTTTCTTCCAAAATATCAAGCAACTTTTATTCAAAGCATTTCTTTCTACAGTCAACTTAAACTTAAATGTTCCACC
Organism: Deroplatys truncata; assembly: GCA_030765065.1. Lineage (NCBI taxonomy): Eukaryota > Metazoa > Arthropoda > Insecta > Mantodea > Mantidae > Deroplatys > Deroplatys truncata. The sequence continues at coordinate 109,607,053 of CM060986.1, forward strand.
CTGTATTGTTGGTTAATTTTTAAAAAATAATTTGCGATACATTTAAAACAGATTATGGTATAAGTAAGAAAAAATGCTATCTTCTTTAATAAGCAAACCTATTGGATAATAGCCTATCAATGAACTTAGAAAGTAAACATCTATATACTGTATCTCGAATATTTTCCGATAATTGGTCATGAAATTAGCAGATGTATTATTGAGGGAACATGGCTTTTAACCTCCCCTTAAATAGGCACTTTTTGAAGATCCAAGGAGATACTTTCGAGAAAATCTCCCGTGGCAGGGTTTATATAAAACATTTTTTCTCATTTTTTATTTTTTCAAAAACAACCAACTATTTTGGTTAAAAATTACATGTATGAAATACGGAAATAACAAATAATTCCATTTAATTCGTTAGAGAAACTTTACATAAATATAAAAAATAATGTCTAATTTGTGCACCACTCCTGAATAGAAAATCTGCAGCTCTGGAGGGGGTTTAGGATTTCTCACAAAAAGACACAACATAGGCAGATAATTTTGTTATACAAATTCTTTAGAAACTAGTACTCAAACTTTAATGAGAAGAAAGAATAATATTGTGCTGGAGTAATACGCATAATAAACAGACAGTGTTAATGCAATTAATTTAAAAGTATACTAAAAGAAACTTTAATTATGGAACTTTTCTGATAATGTTTTAATTGTTATTTTTTTTAATTTAAAATACTGTATTCTGTAAATATGGATTTCTTCATTACATTTTATAACCTTGAACTAAGATTATTGAACTCTCAGTTGTTAAACATTTAGGTTCAGACAAGCACACAGAATCAGTTAACTTAGTTTTGTATTTATAGCAGAATAAATTTTATGGTTTTTCAATACTTCAATTCAGAGAACTGAAGTTCTGTTCGATGACAAGTTTTCTTTTAGGACATAATATCCTTTGCAACTAATAACATTAAGGGCATAATGGTGGTGATAACGGATACTGTAACGAAGAACTAATTGACCAAGTATAAATATACCAGACGCAAAACAACAGACAAATATATCTGCAATATAACCCCTCCCCCCAAAAAAGAGTTGCTTTATTTGATGAAGTATATTGATTATAATGTTGTGTGTTTGTCTCACTGTAAGTACTGCATGTTACGATTCTTAAATATTTTGTTTGAGGTTGATTATTTTTAATAGGAAATTTACAGTTGTTAAGACAGAAATCATAAAAAATATGTTTAAAAACAAGGCAAGAAATGACTCAATATTAAAATGTTATAAAATAATATCAGTGCTAAAATTACTGTATGATGGTAAGCATGAATTATAACAGAGAAAAACAAAAGCAGACTCGAAGTAAATGAAATGAAGCTTTCAAGAGCAGTGGTAGGATATAAGGGATCACATCACAAAAGAAATGAAGATACAAGAAAAGAATTAGATATATACCTATACAACCCGAATGAAAAAATTAAAGAATATAAATCTAAGTGGATAAGCCTCTTCAAATAATGAATCGTGAGAGAATACTATTCCATTTTAAGAGTTATAAACCAATAAGGAAAAAAAATGGAACACCAAATAAAAGGTGGCATGAACAGATAAATTGTAGATTGCTACAGACAGAAATGTCTAGTGCATGAAGGAAGAAGAACAAGAAGAACGGAAATGATGAATCAAGGAGCAACATGTAGATCTTAAAGTTTCTCTAAATAATTTTCTTCATGCACAGAAATTTCTATAACTGTCACACCTTAGGAGTTGGACTATAAGTCAGGCTTTTTAAACAATGGCCGTGATCCCAGCCTTCTATTATTATGCAGCTATTGCAATATGTCAATTGAGTTATTTCCGTGCGATTTTGATTACAATTAACAGAAGTGGGCACAAAAAATAAGTTTGATATTAATAGTTTGCACAGAAGCTATGAAAATAAATGATGAATAGAAAAATTTGAATAATTGTTGCATATCAATTTTTACTTTCTCTACCACTTGTTTACAGTAAGTAGAGGAAGTATTGTATTCCACAGAAAATTGCAATATGGAGATTTCACCAGAAATACACACGTTTTGAGGCTACTGAATAAAAAAAGAAAGATATTCAGATAAACTAACTTGCGCCCACGCGCGCGCTTGTGTGTAATATACCAAGTTTGGTAGGTATGCAGGTTGTATTTTTTTATAGATTTGCATCAATGGTAAACAATAAGAGATAGCAAAACCTTGCTACACAAAAATTTTAGATCTCGTTAAAACACAAAGTTTATGACAAATAAAATATTTTATCTTACTAAACATTTTGAAATATTCGCTTTTATTGGTTTGAATTTAAAGCACTTCATACTTTCTTGAATGCAGGTCACTATTTGTTTTTCTCGTGGCCGTGCATAGAGCTGAATATTACATCCAGCATAGTGATCCACTTTTAAAAGATTTGAGTATGGGCTTAGCCTCCTGTAGCTCTATATACCCACAACGAAATGTTTCTGCAAATGATTCTCTTGATTAACTTAAAGTACATAGAAAATTAAGAATTTGTAAGACTGCTTTGCGAAGGAATGTGCAAGGAAAGTCATGTGAATTTAGCATATAAAATATTTTTTTCTTTTACTTTCTCTACCAGCTAAACTGGTGTCTTCAACTTCTAAGGCAATATCGAGAGATTTAATTTCAAAAACTGATGGTTACATCTTTTCGTCCAATCTCAACATTGATTTTTATTCATTCTAGCTGTGAAAAATGCTTGCTTTTACTCCGAAAGTAATACTTCGATACTTTTTTGCAGGGAGGAGAATAATTCTAATTAAAGCAAAATTCTCACATCCCAGCAGAAATCGAGGCCGAGAACTCTGAGAAGCCAAAAAATTGGCCACTTGACTACGGCATTAGTCAGAAATATTATATTATTGATTCTACTAAAAAGTTCAATATCACAAAAGATGCAGATTATGTCAACTAAAACAAAGGAAACCATTTTTACTTTCTCTACTACGTACAGTAAGTAGGGGAAGTATTGCATTCCACCCAAAAATTCGATACCGAGATTTCACAGGAAATACATATTTTGAGGTGCACTGAATGCATATAAAGCATTTTTGGAAACGTGCCCGTGTGTGTGTCTGTGTGCCTGTCTGTGAACAGCATAACTCAGAAACGAACAGTCGGATAAACACCAAACTTGGTATTTAGGTTCAGTATCTTCCAGAGATGCGACACGAAGGTTTTCAAGAAAATTCCCCCACCCCAGATTACCCTTTACATGGAACATTTTTCGAAAATTTTAATTTTCTCAAAAATGGCTCTAACGATTTTGAATAAAATACCATAAGTTTAAGACATTTTTATGGCAAATGAATTGTATATCTCGAATTTTCTGGGAATGTCTCCAAAAATATTCATTGTGAACGACGTTTGCAAACTGGTAAACCATAAGAGATAGACAAAATTTCACTATACAAAAATGTAGATCGCGTTAAAATACACAATTTATGTCATATACATTTTTTTGTTGAGTGAACCATTTTCTAGATATTGCTTGTTATTCCCTTAAATTTTCCAATACTTATGCTTTTTCTCAAATGGGAATTCGTTATTCATTTTTTTGTCCTGGTAATGCAAAGAGAATGGAATACTCCACATAGCAACCAACTCTTAAAATATTTGACTATCGCTTAAAGCCTACCAATTCCCCTTGCATCTACAAGAAAATTAGCAATAAGATTATCATCTCGATTAACATGAAGCATATGGAGAATAAGCGTTTGAAAAAATAGTTTGTACAAGAGCAGAGAAAGTCATGTGAGTGTAACACATCAGATTTTTAGAAAAAGGTTCCGCGCGCGTGTGTGTGTGAGAAAAATGAAACCAAATGAAATAAATGAAAAACGAAAAGTCGTCTAAATACCGAATTTCATGCTTGAATCCAACACTATTTAAGCATACTAGCGAAAACTTTCAAGAAATGTTCTCCATTCCGAAATGCCCTTTAAATAGAAAATTTTGCGTTAGGTTTAACTTGTCAAAATGGCTAACAATTTTGGTTAAAACATACTTAAATTTTTAATGTGACAAATTAAATATCTGAATAGCCTATGACGATTTTTTATAATTATTGAGTTTTGCGCAATTTTGTATTACGGGAAATAACATGAGAGATACGTTGTTTTCCTAGCGTTAGCCGTTCTCGAAATATTCCATGTTGCATGTTTGCAGTTTCCTAAGTGCGTAATCTGATAGACATGCTTAAAAGTTTGCGATTCTTCTTTTTTCTTTCCATCTCAAGAGCTCGTGAGCAGTTAAATGCTGTTTCCTAATATTATATATAACCTGGTACGTAACCGGAACTTATTAATTTGTAATTATTCCTAGGTAAAAGTGTACTGCGAATAATATAACATGGATAGAAGAACTTATAGTGGGCATATTATAATACATAACGGATATATATGTATATTTCTAGGTAGAGAAAGTTGTGTAAATGCTCACGTGAGTTTATTTTCTCTAAAGTACTACACACAGATTCTAATGCTCAGGATTATAGAACATTCTTCATTGTTATGATTTAAACAAAAAGTAACAATCTGTGGTTACTTGGAATCGTATCTATGATTCGTTGCTGGGTTCTAGATAGGCGCGCTTCCCATAAGCTGCTGCCGAGTTCATTGAAGATGCAATCGTCGAAGAATGAAATCGGTTCCATAAGCGATATGCTCACGAATGCAAAGAGCATAAGAATTGTAACTAAAGCTTTGCTTTGAATGTGCGGAAGTGTATAATTTCAGATCGAGTAGTGGCAAGACATTTATTTTAAGATCTTGACCCTTCAATTAAGATTATCTTGGCAGTGGAAAAAAATAAAACATGTTCGCTTGTGTCTTCTGATTAGGAAAATCTTGGATATTTATATAACACGATTGGAATTGCCATTCTCTACAGACTGTTTCTGTTTTGATAATTATAGCGAAGATAAAGTCTCAATGAATTCTGCTATATCCATATGAATTGATTGTTTATCAAGCTAGATGCTAGTTTCATAATATTTTGGGCTACAACAGCATAGTAGTTTCTACTCTAAACTGCCAAAATTTCTGTTTAATCACTCGAACCACTTCCTTACCATTGACAAGCTCTTCCGTCATACAGAGGAAGTTTATGCAAATCGGAAATTGAGTAGAATAGCGTGATAAATGACTGTCAATAGCGATATCAGATATTATCGAAGTTATTACCACGCAATACATTGTCATATACGTTTCGCAATGTTGTTGATGTATTTTTTGTTCCTTTGCGATATAATGCACAGATTTTGTAATAACTATTCTTGTTTTTAAATGACATCTTTGATAACGCCGTTTATTTATTTTTCAGAAAGTATGGTCACATTAACTGCTTTATGATTTTAAAAGTTAACTTCATTACACAGCGGATGAAATCAATTTGGAAACTTGTGGCCATTCTTTACCTTTTCAAAGTATGAAATAGTTTGCATAATTATTCAAGCTAATAAACTATGCCAGTTTTCGTCTAGGTATTTAATAAACTCTATAATAGTCGCTTTCTTGTAGTTAAACTTTATTTTAAAAATGAAATTAAAAGATAAAAAATATATTAACTATCTACATCATGAATTTCTATCTAAAACCATGAATTTATCGAGCTGTAAGTGACGAAATGATTAAATTTATCTGAAGGAAAAAAAACCCTCCAACAGTATTTAAAGAATGAATTTACGAGTCAAGTATGTATAGATTAAAAAAGTAAGTTAACTTAATATAATAAACATATTAAATGAAATCTAACCTCTAATCAGTGATGCACTAATCCGCATCTTGATTTTTTGTCATCTACTGCAATTTTTTGTAAAACGAGGGAATGTTTTACAGGCGGTTGTGAAAACTTAATTCATGAAGTTAAATACAGTTAGAGAAAATGTAAATGCAGTCGCACAAGTCTCTTAGTTTTACCAGTACTTGATGAAATTTAAATGTTAGACTAAAAGATGAGACATAAGAATGAGAGTTAACAATAAACACTCATCCAGAATTTTTGCCCAAATTAGTTTAGAGATTTTTAAAATTGCTCGATATTTATTTTAAATTAACCAGCATTATACCTAATAAAATTTGCACATTTTTTCTTGGATAATTGAATGCAAAATTGTTATTTGCGACATTAAACATATGTAAAATTTGGAATTACTTTTATATTGTTTTCTTTCAGGTCAGAGCATCGCTCGTAGTTAGTGAAATACAGAAGCCATTATGATTGCCTCATAAATAAAGCTTATGTGATGTTAAAATGTATAAAATCTGAACAAATTACACATAAACAAATAAGCGTCTCGGAAATCAAATCTAAGGTTTATCCATACATCAATACAAGTTTTTAAATACATAAATACTAAATACAACTTGAAACATGTGCACTCAATTCCGTTTGAGTGGAACTGGAAACCTCGTGGAAAACTAAACCAGTTTGGTTTACAATTTTGTGAAATTTAAGAAACGTGATCTTTAAGAAACACGGATTTAACACTGAGTATTTTTAAAATTTGGGGGTACTTCGTTTACACCTTTTAAAGAAAATAATTGGGATAAGTTTTTGAAATATAGGAGAAAAAAAGTTGAAACTTAAAATTTGAACGTTTGACAATTTGCACCTGTACTGTGCTATCTACTGACATCATCAAGTGTCACAGATGCTATGACTGTTTCGTTGCATGTAAGTTTTCAAACAAAGGCTACTGAAGTATCAGAAAATGATAAACATGTAGCGATAGATATTCAACGTGTCTTTCCATTTTATTGGTCGAAGGTAGTGTGTTACAAGTGTAAGGAATACACTTTATATTCTAATAATACAAAATCTAGAATTATACACCAAAATATTGGAATTGGAATATTGGAACAAATTTATAGCAGAGATATTTTAAAAAATCTGATGCGATATATTTAGATGACTTTCTTCACAAATGCGAATTCGTATATATTTCCATTATAGATTACAGCATTCATATAAAACTGATTCTTTTATCTACCTTACGCTATTCATGACACATTCTTACATAGGAATGATCTCATATTAAGCAGCAAGTGCTTATTTGTATATATCAGGAATGGCCAGCCTCCCGGGTGTTGGATTTTGAGGGTAGTATTTTAAAAACACCGTACTTATTTTTGAAGGTTAAATGTGAATTTTTTGAAGGTCAAATATAGAGATCTAATTTAAAAATAGCAGTAAAAAGTATATTTATCCACAAACTTACATTTAATCACTCGTAATGTAGCGCAATAATAAACATTCTATAACTTCTACAAATTACAAGACTTTGTTAACATGAACTCTCTACTATCCACTTTGCTTGCTAATTGCTTAAAATGTGATAGGTGTCAGTTAAGGTCGTTCTCGTAGTGGTTACTATAGTAGCATGTAGTTCCGGAGGTCGCGGGTTCAAAACCTGCGGAGGCGGTGGAGTTTTTTCGGGCGTCAAAATCCTTAGCTTGGCTTCCTTTGGAAGGGAAGTAAAGCCTGTGGTCCTGTGTCGTAGATTTACAGCACGTAAACAAACCTCAAGCCTGATAAAGAGGCCTCTGAGCAAAATTGGCGGTCTTTCACGCTCAATATACAATGGGATGCTAAGGACCACAGTAGTTAAAGAGCGTTCATAAATAAATAACTCCATTTTTAAGTGGCAGTCAAGGCGGTTCTCAGAAGGTCAGTTAAATGTACATCAGTTTGAAGTACTCGAGGCTTAGATTTAATGAATTTCATCATTGAAAACAATGACTCACACGAATAGTTTGTCCCAAAAATTGCGTCAGTCGTCGCCTCTCTATGCTTCGAAGACTGCGCCGTTGGTTGCAGTCCCGGGTTCGATGCCCGCGCGAGTTGGAGTCGAACGCGGTGTAGTGGCAGATACAGGAGAAGTAATGGTAAAATTCACTGTACCTGCTTTATGTTCTCCGTCCGACGTGGCTTCATCTTGTTGCCCTGGCTGGTTGATTTGCTTGTACGGTAATTCTCGCTGTTGTCCTGGCTAGTTGGTTCTCAGCGGAGATGTCTGCATGGACTTTGCCTATCAGGATTGCTAATATGCTCGTCGATCTCGGTAGTGGTACAAGGAGCTCAGAGGTGAATTCACTACTCATCATAATGTTTGGATAACTGCAATTTATTGTCACTTCTCACGTTAAAAACACTGAATAATGTTCCTGTTCACTTATCACTATAGAGAACTCTGGAATCACCGATACATTGTTAATTAATAGCTGATTGGTCACATTCGCACGTCCGCACAAAAGAGCATCATTTGCGCACCAACTTTGTCTTCCGGAGTAGCGTGGAGTCCTCGCCGGTTATTACAAGTACACTCTTTGGAATTTGGGGTAAATCTCGACTATTTATGGAATACGACCCCCACCTGAAGTTTTAGGATTGGATGTCTTATTGGAGGAATTTTCACGGTTCTCTCAGCGTGGCTAAATATTATTTAATTGATATATATTCTTAGTGGCTAGTTTGTATATATCACGTGACTTTTCGGGCTTCTCTCGGTAATTTTCCGTTCTGTTATATTTTCCTCACTCCATACTTCCGGAGCGGAGACAAAGTCATAAAACCTTACCCTAGACTAACAAAAGGATCCTGGTTTCCTCTGCACATGCAAATAACATATTTTCTACAAACGGCAGAGTTTAAGACATTCTAAACTAGTGACACAGGAACATTATATATATATATAATGACAAATATTACATTATACAAAAATGGCTATTTACATGGTGTTCACGTTTTACACACATATCATTGATATATCAAATTAAACACTAAATAAATTAACACATTATAAAATTAATTCGGGCACATTCTGTCTCAAAATGGAAATCAGTATTTTTTCCCACACTGTTGTATATTGCGATACTTTTGTTCTGAGATTTGCTTCCAAAATTCAACTACTGCCCATCCACTGTCTTTCAACTGTTTCAACCTCTCGTCCTCTTGAATCTCCAGTAGTTGCAACTCTACAGCTGTAATTGAATCCATCACTATGGGCTTTGATATGGGGCAACAATTCTTCATGACGTCTACAAGAAAGGGGTTTTACAACAAGGCAAACGAAGACTTTTAAGAGACACACGAGAATGTTAGAAAAGCCACATGCGGTTCGTGAGCCAGGTTTGGCCATCGTGTGTGTATAGCATGGAGTAATAACATCGTCCTGCGCCGTGGCGTTGTGGGCTAGAGCGTGGTGCTCTGGTGTCCGGCCCGTGTTTGATCCCACCCATGGGGCTGTGTATAAGATCGGTGCCCACTCAGCATCTGAGGAAAGTGAGGAACTGTGATAAGCAATGGATGATGCCTGCCACGAGGCCAACATTCTGGCTGGGGAATGAGTGATGCTGGCAACATGCTTCCCCGTATCGGTTGGCTAATCGTCCACCTCTGTCGTGTGTACGTGGATCGGCAATCGCGTTGGCAGGTCAAGGTCCTTCATAGACAACAGCGTCACTGGATTGTTACCATCAGTATTATTATTATTATTATTATTATTGTTATTATTATTATGTAATCAATTGTATGCCTAGTCGGGATATGGCGAATACATTGATGTTTCTTTTAGCATATTTCAATCACGTTTTACCTAGTTTTTGTGAAGCATTTTGGCTATTAATATTAATGCATACTAAGTTATATAAATATACACCTGCTGATGTTAAAATCCTACAGCGGTTTACTAGTATTTGCAAAAATTCTGCTTTGAACTTCATTTAAAATGCCCGTTTTAAAGCGATTTCACAATTTTTTCTTGTAATACTAAAGCTAAAGGGTAATCTGCTCTTCTGCAAGCTATTTTTTTATTTCTTACGAAGTGCTTTAGGTATTGAAATATGATATATTATTATCGCCTTTACCTTTATGATAATGGCCAAAAATAGCTGTCATTGGCCAGCCATTAAGAATTTATAGTTTTATAATCATATGTGGTTTTTACGGGTATTCGAAATATTCTGGATACTTGTGATATCATTTCCTTCTCAGCTCCCGCAAATTCTCTACCCAAAAGTTCAGGTTTGAAGAAATCTTTCTTATACTTAACAAACCAATTCTTGCGATGGAAAGTAAACGAACCTCAAACTTTCAAGCACGTATTTTTAGAAGTACGCTAGCTGACTTTCGGAATTTGAAAACATATAAAATGGAATATTTCGAAAACGACTAATGCTACGAAAACATTTAATAGAAACTATGTACTCTAGTGAGATCTACATTTTTTCTGTAATAAGATTTACCTATAGCTTATGCTTTCCCAGTTAGACAGAAGTATACAAAATTCGTAGGTACGGCGAGAATCTTGCAGGCTATTCACAAAAATTTAAATATGCATTTAATTTGTCACTGATTATCTCAAATATATATTAATCAGAGTTTTGGAGCCATTTATGAGAAAACTAAAAATATGGATGGTGGAAATCTCTCTTATAAAATTTGTCTGGCATTCTTAAACAGTATTTGTCTCATGGATTTATTATGTGAACTTTGAGTTAGCTGTTCTACCTCCCTCTCTTTCTCTCTCTCCTTACTTCCGTTACTTATTTACACTCACCTGCACATATACAAGCAGAATAAAATTTGATAGTACGTAATGAGTTGCAGATGAGAAAAGGATGACAATTGCAAAATGTGAATTTTTAGGAGTAAAATATATGATACCGCAAGGACAAATAAGAGTATTTAATTTTGTTGAGAGAACACTTTAAAACACCAAATAAAGTGAGAGACAGAAGTTATGCTGGAAGTTTAAGAGTTATACACTTAAGTGTATCAATTCGTTTTGTCCTAACTGTAATATTAGACTGAGACAATTTTATAATTCAAATGAATTTTCAAATTAAATGTATAAGGCAATACAGCATGAGGGCTTATACATACTTGATTTACTTATGTGTTAGTTTAGTAACACAGCTTATGCTTCATGTTTGAAATATACGATTCTAAAGGTAAATTGAATAATAAGTCACTATTATTCGGCCACGATACGAGTGCGTTTGGTGGGAAGAGGGATTAAACAGTTGCGGAATAAGTAGGTACGACATCGTAAGGACAATCAGGTAATGAAAACATTCGCAGTTCCGAGTTGTATTTATTATGAGGCTGAGTACTGCAAACGCAGTTCTGTTTTCATTGTGCAATTGTACATTTATCGTTCGCCTTGCCTCTCACTCTCCTCTGATCCCTAACCTTGATAACGTTATGCATTGTCAAGAAAACAGTGACGCCCTCCTCCAAACGCAAATCCACTTTATGATCTTAAGATAAATTATCAAATAACGTTTTAATGATTGTATTTGTATTATGACTGTCATATGACAGAGGTTAATAAATATCAATATAATGGCTGACTAGTGTGCATAGTTCTAAATCAGCAAAAAATCAATATAAACTTAGTTTGTATGAAGCGGAATTAAAATACTAACTTACTATTTTGGGTCGTAACTCGACCATATACGGAAGAAGGCTGGACGGAGCTCAACCCGATAACTGACCATAGGACAGAACTCGAATAGGCCCGTCCTCCAGTATGTCCTTTAGCGCACTTCGAATTTACAAATTAGTTCGTGATATGCGCATCATAATTTTCCAACTTCCATACAGTAAATTATCTTGTGAAGTTTAAAATGAAAGGAATTTTACATTTAGGATTCGAGTTGTTAGGTTTTAGACAGTAAATGAAACTTTTTTTTTAAAAAGCTAAATAAATAAACTGAAGCAAAAATATCTATTATGCAGAAATAATATATCGTAATTAATATAAATAAAAAGTGCAGGTGCTAATAGCTATTAACCAGCAAGGGTGGCGCTTATCTGCCTTATTTATTTATTTATTAACGCTTCCCTAAATTAAGGGCTGCCACAAATTTAAATTAACAAAATTAGCAAGTAGAAATGTAGTTTAACACATGTTATTTGTTGCAGTTTAATTCCCTTCTTATCGATTTGGGATGACTTTAAAACTAAGAAGACATTAAAACTAAAAATAAGAGTTATTACGTGTTACTTACATCCAAATATGAAGAACCAGTTGTCATGTCCACCTGAGTGTACTGGAATTTTGTTCTCATGACACAAGCCTGCGACTACGCTGCTACCCGCCAGATAAACACCATTGGCCAGCTATTAGCTGCAACATAAAGCAGACTTCAAAATAAACAAAAGAAGAAATAGGAAAGACCAGTATTATGTTGCTCCAGAAGTTTAGTTACAAATATTGTAAAATGTCAATGTTGAACTCAACTGTACAGGGTTTTGGTCCTTCGCTACTACCCAAGAGCTTCTCAGGTTTAAAACTTAGCTCATGTATTTTTATCTGTATAAATAAAACTGGCAATATTAATTTTGTTGTTAGTAGATTTTCTTTTTTTCGGGAGGGCATTTCCTTTGTTTTTTTAAACGTAAGTGTATCAGTGTATCTGATAAAGCCCTTTACGTTTCAGCTTTCTTTATCCCTTACGACCTTTAAGTTAGTTAGCCAAGTACCATTATTTCATTTTCCTTTCCCCTCTCGGGTAACTCGACCTTTGTAACGGAATTTCCTTGAACTCTGTTTAGAGATACAAAGAGCATTTTGCAACTATGATAAAGCGTTCACTAACTTCTGACGCACGTATTATCCGTGGTAGGCTGAAATGGTAAAACCTCTGACGTTCTCCTTTACGAAATTTTTGTTTCCTCTTTCGATAGCTGGAATTCAAGCCTTTGTTTTATCACATTATTTGGCTGCTTTGCCGTATTAAAACGAACGCACAAAATAAAAGATTGTAAATTTACACCCGCATCAACTTTCAGCTGCGTTCATTCTTAGAAGAAATAAGGCGACGGCATTGTTAAACGTTTTATTACAAATATTTTGGGAAATAATTGTAAAAATTATTAACTTTTAGGAGGCTATCCGCTTTAACTACCGGAATTTTGTATCCACTCAACCAAAAAGTATTCCTGTGTTAGGAGTATTTATTTGTTCTTCCAATAATATGATGCGCAGCGCTCACAGGACCTTCTCAACCCATTATACACGTATAAAATATATCTATTATATACTATATTAGGGATATGATGCGGTATACTCCTCGTGCTGGTAGCATAACTCGCAGTAGGTTTGTATGTTGAGATATTGATATCTGAATTAATATATTATCTCCGATGATTATCTTATGTTTAGGTTGTTACTATTAAATTGTCAATGAAGTTATGTTTACTTCTTGCTACGGCTGCTGATGTTTGTGTTTATGAGAGCATGTGTAACTTATCAGGGTCTGGTACGCAAAGGAAGCTAAGTAACAACACTGACGCATGATTAAATCAGGAGCGGAACACAATACTTTAATGGCGCACGCATTTTCTACTTTAGTAAGAAGATACACAGTTACTTTAGAAATAACTGAGTTAGTTGGAGCTGTAGAAGATTCCTTAGCTAGGTAACGTAGCAATCAAAGTATTATTTTTATAAGTTCTCGATTAATAATTGAACTATGTATCACATGTGCCTAACTTATACCTCGCTCACCTTGTAATAACTTGCATTTTTAAATTGATATATTTTTAACGTTCCCACTATATTATGCGAGGTAATTAGTAACTCTTGCTTCGGAGAGCTTACACGTATGTTCTGCACAACGCAGCATTTTATACTCAACTGACTTTGGCATGTGGACGATATAACTAACTTTCCTGCACTTAAACATTTAAACACATTCTTCTTAAAATCTTATTGGCTGCGCTCCTTCAGCTAGGAACATTCTTGAAAACTTAACAGGCTATCATTCGTGTTTCCAAATATGTGACCTCTCTTCAAAAATATACAAGCTCTAGCTTGTGATTTTCTCCTACACAACGACTCAAGGTTCTGCTATTGTGTCATCCCCCCACAAGTCGGTTTGCCTGCACCCTAATTCTAACAAAACATGTTTTTTATCTGCTTTTAACAAGCATCCCACAGCTCCAGCTAAACTCTTACACATACATAAACTTATACTTAACATCTATATAACAAGTATTTAGCTTATTACTATTATTTTACACTATTAATATATATATATATATATGATCATAGTTACTGTCTCAATGATAAACTGTTATTTTCGGGCAACGGTTATAACTGTCGCAGTTACAGTGCGATGATGGTTACCAAGAACCATTAAGTTATTTGTTTTCGTAGTTATGACGTTCACAGGTACATTACTTTAATGGTTACCAGTAACGATTATCTGTAACTACGTTTCAATATGATCGATGTTGATAGGACACACGTACTTTGTTACTTGATGCAACCTAAAAAGAAGTTTCTCTGTGTCAACACTTTGATTACTACGGTGGTTTATAATCGCAAAATGTATTCGTGCTTGCTTTTATATTTCTTTACATATACGTAATTTGTACAGGTGAAATGAGCTATATGGAATCCTAAATATAAATATTACGTATACGTGATGCAGACACAGCAAAGGAAATATATCACTATAACCAATATCCAGGTGAGTGAAATTAAGCAAATAATAACTTAAATATTCTCGTTGGGCGTTAGATAAAACTAGTAATAGCATTTTGAAAGGCGATGTTGCTAGAGAAGAGAAGCATCTAACGCCAAAACACACGTTATTCTGTAAAACCACATAAGATAATCTCAATCGGTTACATATACAGGATGAAACTTAACTCCACCGACAAACCTTCACAGATTGTTCAGGGATACCCTCCGGTATTTTAGTATAACGGGTCCACGGTCTCCGTTTCAGAGTAATTGCATTTCGTTTGGTTTCTTGTCCCAATTAACTTTGTGTCTGTACTGTACTGAAAATACTTCACAACAATGCAAATGTGAACGGTATACGCGGTGTCTTGTTTGTAAACAAACTGTTTTCATTCGCTCACGGTACCTGCTGTTGACAACAGCAATGGCCTCTTTAACACGTTGTATTCAGTACTGTTCGGTTCTATCTAGAGGTTTGTTTTCCCGGTAGTGTTAGTTGTGCGTTAACAATAATACACAGAATAAGTTTACTGATGAAGAGTTGGCCGATATGCACCTCGTGCATGGGTTCACCTAATGCAATGGAAGAGTGGCACAACGATGCTAAGCTGAGTGAGCTGCTCCCGCCTCAACGGCAACCACTTTACAGTACTTTTGCATCTGTACATAGGCGCCTACGAGAAATTACATCCTTCCATGTTAATGGAAGATACTGGCCGTGCGCCAGAACACCCGATTGGGAACAGAATGTGTTACTCGCGATTAGTGACAATCCTGCCGCTAATAGTCGGCAGTTGCACGAGCTCTGAACAAAAGCAAATCAACTGCTTTGATAGTCGTGAATGAACAACAACTGTATCAGTATCATCCCCAGAAGGTGCAATCATTGCAGTCAGTGGACTTGCCATTTTGAGCGAAGTTTGCAAATTGATCCTACAGCAATCTGCAGAAAACCTAATTTTCCTGCTTTGGTGTTGTTTATAGATGAGAGGTAAAGTTTACAAGAGAGGACATGTTCAACAGTAGGAATAACCATGTGTGGGATTACGAAAATTCACACGCACTGGTGTGTGGATGCTGTCAACAGCACTTTGGTGTGAATGTATGGACTTGTATTGCCAAAGATTTTGTGATTGTTCCTTACGTACTTGATACACTTCGTGTAGATAACGTTCCTTCAACAAGTCCTCCCACGGTTCCTAGAACATGTGCTGTGAGAATTCGTCAGTTTATATGGTTTCAACATGACGGGACGCCGACATACTCCGCACTCGATGTTAGGAACCACATTGATATACAGTTTGGACGATAATGGATTGGGTGGCGGTCCTATTCTATGGCCAGTTCGATCACTAGACATGACACCAATGGCTTCTTCTTCTGGGGACATTTGAAGAGTCCAGTTTACCAGACATCGGTCGGTACTCGCATGGAGTGGTTTTTAGGACTATCGCAGCCGCAGAAGTAGTATGCCAAACTCCCGGAATATTTGAGCGTGTAAGATAGTCGATGGTGCGTCGCTATACACTCTGCCGTGATCATGGTTTCAACATTTTGAACAATACCTGTAAGGGAACAGTTATGTATTTATTACGCACTGTACTATACACTGACAAATCTGATTGAACACACTGTGATATAAGTGTACGTGTTTCGATTGCAGGGATGTTGTATTACTCTGTGTTGTACGTTTTGGTTATTGCACATTATACAGGTTTCTTCACTGTTGTGAAGGTATTTTCACAGAACCAATAATTTTTGGTAACAAACCGAATAAGTCATAATTGCATTATTACTCTGTAATGAGCCGCCAGGGACCGGGTCCCTTACCTATACCAAAATACTCGTAAGGTATCCCTGAACAACTTCTAAAACTTCGTTGGGGGAGTTCTGGTTCACACTGTGTGTAGAA
The DNA here is from genome assembly GCA_030765065.1 of Deroplatys truncata. Classification (NCBI taxonomy): domain Eukaryota; kingdom Metazoa; phylum Arthropoda; class Insecta; order Mantodea; family Mantidae; genus Deroplatys; species Deroplatys truncata. Next base: position 109,623,479 of record CM060986.1, read on the forward strand.
AAGCGGATAATTAGTAAGCATTTTCCTCGCCAGATGGTATATTAAATCAACAATGCCACTCACGATCTCTTGCGTGGGAGATTGACACTGCACAACGAGTTGAGGTAACTAGTTCCCGATAAGCGATACCAATGCACATGCAGTGGATGTCACCCCAGACTTGGTAACCACCATCGTTACCCTAGTAATGTTTATTGAAGAACTAGTTTCTCTTTTCTTATTGGGTAACTAGTTACTTTGTATTCGTTACTTTTGTAACCGTTGTCGCAGTAATTCGTGTTATCTTTTTTACTTGGCGCCTGTTATTGTTTTACTATTTTGAATTTTGGGTTCTTTGTCCTCCGGCTAGCTATTATTACTCAGTCGAGCAAATATCTCTAAGCAGGGCGTGTAAACGTAAAGGAGTTGTTACTAAAAGGTAACACTGATAAAAGAATTTATTTTCACCTTTTTATTGCCGTCACACTTAATTAATAGTTCATGTCTGTAATCTTTATACACGCCTGACAAAAACTGTTATATTTCCGAATGTAATTACTGTCGTAATAGTTGTCGCGAACTTCACATTTTGTAACTAACTTTGCGACGCGAGAGATTCATCCAAAATGTATTACATTCACCTCACGAGAGATTCCTCAAGACTGCGCGACGTGTATCTCGTGAATGATTCTGTAGAACTGCGTGATGTGTATCTCGCGAGAGATTGCTGAGTTCTGCATGATGTGTACCTCGTGAATGATTCTGTAGAACTGCGCGATACTTGCTTTTGGCTCAAGAATTTATACTCCCTCACCCCATATGCCTAAACATTATAATAGAGCTACTATTGGTTACTAAATCGCGCCAACATTAGCGTCTGTTTTATACGCCAATCATAATTACTAAAGCATATGCTCTAGGAAAGATATTCCCTCCATTTCTAAAGAAAGGCACGCTACCCTGACGCCATTTGTTTGTCTCTTCTAAGTGATAAACAACTCACTCCATCGCTTCATTGTTACCCACTCCTATTGTCAGTTTCAGTGAGGCCGTGTAAACTTATTTCCTAACAATGCTTATAGCTAACAAACATCTAAAATCATTGTCATACAACAATGTTAATTTACACTACAATCACTCTGGCATTCACATTGTTGTGATATAAAATACTGCCTCACCGTTAATGTGTAGCTAGTTGCTGTCTCCACCACTTCTGTAACCTTAATGTAAATGTTACAGAAGTGGTGGAAACAGTTGCCCATCCCTATACTACACTATCAAAATATGTACATGCAATTTTTCTAGTCTTTAGGTTATTCCAAATATAGGTTTGTCAAAAAATGATTTAAAAATAAGCGTATGGGCTTGGCTACACACAAAACTCGGAAACTACAGTGATTTTCCTTCACACTGTGGGCTTCGCACGGTTGCTCGCTCGCCGGTCGCCGCAGCTTGGACACACCCGAACCAGTTTTAATATCCACGCAACCGCCTCACGTTCTCATAGTTACAGTTACAATTACAGCGGTAATAAGCACGTATACATCCCATAAGAAGTAATCTACACTTTCTGATCGTCTGCAAGGACGTTATAGGGCGTGACTAAAGATATCCACTGGCGCCTCCTTCATCCTTAGTGCGTTGAAGGAGGAAGGGGGTTATAGTTTGGCTGTTTAAGAACATATAAATAGCTAGGAACGATAATTTATATGAGGATCTATAACTGATATTAACAAATGCTAACATCTTGACAACTGACTCATATTCAAGAACATTTCCAGACAGACATTTGCTGTATATTCGCAAATGATCCAAAAATTGATCGCCATTCCTCACCTATACCTATTCCTAATTTGCCAATGAGTTGACAGAAATAGCATAGGTATGCTTATTGGTGCGATACACAGCACAAAGCGTGATAGAACCTACAAGGTGACAGCACCATCCAATAAATGAAGTCATCATATCGTAGAAACGGTAACAAATATGGTTTGTCCAGGGAAGCCGTGTTGACTTGTCCCTGCCATTTCTGAGAGATGTTGAAAATGTTATCCGTCTCTATCGGCATATTTATGGTATCTTTTCATTAGATTTTCATTCACACTGATGAGTTAAATATCAGAAACTGAGTGAATTTCTCGAATTATTTCCTTTAGGCGAATGTTAACAATTCCGTATTTTTTAACACGTGTGTCACACATACCGAATCCTGTGCGACAAAGAATTTACAGATGTCGTCGGCATATGATCTAGCAGTTAAAGTGAACTTAAGGAAAATAAATGAATACATGTATATAAATAGTGGCATATCACGAATAGTGGTGCTAATATAAAAAATAAAACCACTCTCGCTTCTGTAGCGAGTTTAAGATCTTTCTTGTTTTCTGCCGTTTGCTGCTGATTCAACTTCTGTTTTTACTTAAGCTTGTTATACCCAAAATGTGTATCAGAATAACATTAAAATGCGACATTTTCAGTCGTATCGAATACAAGCATTATGTATGAATTATTATTACTATTATTATTATTATTATTATTATTATTATTATTATTATTATGAAATACAAGCATTTACGTAAATCTCTGCATTTCACAGTTTATATAGGAAAATTCTGAACATCCATGATAATAAGTTATTAAAACTTATTATAAATTAAATGTAACAAGCAAATGTTCTGAAATTTGTTCAGCTTACTTCAACAGACAAATTCCCATTAATCTGAACAAGGTACACTGACCGGAATCTGTGTATTTCGAAAGCATAATTGTTTATTTATCTTTTTAAATACCACCACCAGCGTTTAGTATGGATATATGGTTCAATGTGCCAATCTCTCTAACATATGACATCATAATAAAAGTAATTCTTGGAATAGTTTTTGGGAGAAAAACAGCAAACTAATTATTTCTGTACAAAGAGTTCTTTGTGATGGGATAATTGCGTGAAAAATCACTGGTTTTCTAATTCTTTTGGTTACTAGGGGTACCTGTTATTTTTTAGCAGGCTTTCTACTTTTCAGTAGTTGGTTTTTATTCCTGTTGCAATTCTTCAAGATCTTCTGTCCTGCCCCTGTTTCCAGCTATTCCTCTTTTCTGCATAACTTTATTAACTCCATCTATCCAGATAAGACTGCTTTCACGCTTCCTTTTACCACGAGTTGGCCAGTTGGCAATATTCTTTAGCCATCTTTCGTCCTTCATTCTCTTTATGTACCCATACCATTTAAAAGTTCTTGCCTCTTAGCCGATCAATAAAAGTTACTTCTGCATCCATTTTCAGTCTTGTACAATCATTCCTGATGTACCGAATTCTTGATATTATCATCTTTCTTCTTAATCAATCCAGTTCTGTTATCAACATTTTTCTAAGCATTTTTTCACTTATAGTCTAACTTCCCCTTCACCCATAATTATCTTAAAATGATTTATACTGTCTTTATTATATTTACTTTTGTTTTCCTGGCCAAATTTCTGTTCCAAAATAATCCATTTAACGATCTATTGTCTTGAAAGATTAATTTTATTAGATATAACTTTTTAACTTGTACCGAATTGTCAATAAAAAATCCAAGATATGAGCTCTTCAACTTGACGAATTGTCTTATCTTTTATTTGAAAACTTTCCACAGCTCCTTCAGTGACCATATATTCTGTATTTTCAACCTTTATTTTCAGTCCACCTTGCTCAAAAGCATCAACAAGTTTGCGTGTCATAAATTGAATGTTTTCTTGATCATGTCCTATTATGACTGGTCATTAATTCATATACCCATTTTTTGGCATGCAATGCATTTTCTCAAAACATCTTCCAAACATACTTTGAATAATTTTCTATTTCACAAACCCGTCTCAGACCTTTAATTATGCAGAACTCTTTGGATAGTATTTTTAGAATATTACTTAGCAAAGTAAACAAAAAGATTATCATCATCATCATCATCAATCATCATGCTCATCATCATGGTTAGGCCTAATGGCTGTTCCGGTCTCAAATTGTGAACTAATTCTTTCATCTCATTGTTGGAAGTCCTCGAGTTCTTTTTCTTATTGATCAATACTTTAGTAGCTGTGTTGGGATCCGGTAGTCTTCCATTCTTTGTACTTACTGCAAATAGTTTATTTAATATTCCTTTATTCTTACATTCAAATTGTTTATAGTTCTTTTCTTATATCTTCATTTTTATTTTTAGAAATTAAACTTACAGATATAAATTTAATCTCCTGAAATATCTTCCCTTGAGTATTATGACTGCATACAGTTAGGGATATTTAAGTATAAACGAAATTCGTTTACAGAGGGACAAGATGAAGTCAAGGAGGAAGAGAAGGAAAAGGAGGAGAAGCCCAAGATGAGCGAGCAGATTCGAGCAATCCTAGAGCATTACAAACAGGAGGATCCCGTAGGCCTACCCGGATCTCCAATACCAGATCCTATGCCCATTCCAGATATGAAGCATTCCTTCTCAGTCGCCGTCATGTACTTCAAGAACGTCAAGGTGTATGAGCTTTCTAAGTTCCGTATAGAGCACATACGTTCTAACATTGCGGATATGCAGGTAAGGTTAATTTGTTTAGGTTGATGACTGCTTTGATTTTTTCTAGTCTGATGCTTCATAAAATAGGTTTTAGACAGCTGGCAATAAAAGTAGAGCTTTCATCACGAGTTATTTATACCTACTAGAAATTAAAGATTATAACACTCAGTGGAATACAAATCTTGGTAGACCACACTATAATACGCTGATTACATGTGATGTAACTGAACTGTTATGACACCCATAATACTTCAGCAACCGATTATGGTCTTACTCGGCGGCGCGCATACATTTCCTATACTTTTAACACATTCAAAGCAACAGTCCACTGGGACCCATTCTTCAGATAAACAATGAAGGACCTGTGTTTAAAATAAAACACATTCTATTCATTGTAATGTTAACATTGTAATAAACTGAGTACATTTCCTTTGGTTCATATGTGTTGATTTTACGTTAATCAATAAATATGGCGTGGAATCAACAGTGCTGCCATGTATTACGCTACTGGCAAACACGTTCAAGTCCTGCTATCATTGCTGCCATCCAATCGTTAATAAGGTAAGCTCTTTTTGTAAAAACTCAGTTTTGAAACTATGGCGTGGTAGATCAAAAACAGTCGTATGCAACTTGACTTTAATAGTAATTAATGCGCATTGAAAATAATGAAACGTGCGGTAGCAAACATACTCACTTCTTAATTACTACCATTATAGTCTTGTTGCATAACATACTATTAAAACACATTGTTGGGAACATTGTTTCTTGTAATAGAAATTATATGTATGTTACGCCGAGATCTTGTATCGATTAATGTAATGGAATTATTTGATTGACTCGAAAATGAAGTCGTCCAATGAATTAAACTGTTTCCTATTCAAACAATGTAATCAATGATATCAATGCCAATATTATTTCCTCTGCACAAGGAATTGGTATTACAAATTGTAACAATTGCATAGTCATCATCACAGTTACATCAAAGGAATAATAATGTTAAATAAATATATGTTTATTAATGCAATTATTACACTTATTCTGCTGATTTTACATTTGCCACTTCTATACATTAGGCTGTCTCATAAGTAATGTCGGTTTTTAAGTTTGGTGTTTTATAAGACAGAAATGGTATTTACAGGATGCCATGGCTAGTATTGCGTATATTACGAGAATATGTCAGTCGTCAGTTGTTAATACACAGCCACAAAATGGAAGATACTAAGTTTGAGATTAGAGTCCTTCTAAAGCACGACTGGAAATAAGATTATAAAGCTGCTGCCGCGGCTCGAAAAATATGTGAATTGGAAGATGTCGTTAGTGGCGTGTGATAAAATCATGGTTCCAACGTTTCAACACTGGAGATTAAAACACTAAAGATTTAACACGTTCTAAATTATGGGATATTGAGAATACACGTAGAGTTTTGGAAGAAAATCGCAAAAAAGTACTCGTAGGCTGTCAGAAGATCTTGGTCCATCAAAAGATACCATACATTGCCAGATTAAGAAACTTGGAAAATCAAACAGAAGCTGCAGATCTATATCTCATGAATTGACATCTAAACAGGCTTAACGTAGAGTGAATATCTATCGTCAGCTTATTAACGGTAATCCCATGGATTTATCAGGAGAATTGTCACATGTGATGAAAAATGGGTCTATTACCGCAACCCCGACGCCCCGAAACAGTGGTCAGTCCCCGTCAACCTGCCAAAGTCATCGTTAATAAAAATCAGTTCGGTCCCAAAGTAATGTTGTGTGTCTGGTGGAATTTTGAAGGAGTAATTCACTGAGAGTTTATTCCAAAAGGACGTGCAGTCAATGCGGATATTTATTCTCAACAACTGGAACGAGTTCATGACATTTTGAAACGAAGATACCCAGCATTAGTTAACCTAAGTAGAGTTCTCTTGCAGCAGGACAATGCAACACCACATACTGCACGAAGAACTGCATGAAAAAAATTCAGGACTTGGAAGGAGACGAACTGCTACCACACCCAGCATACAGCCCTGATCTTGTGCCTTCAGATTACCATCTGTTTCAATCCATAGCCATTTCTTGCGTGGAAGAAATTTCAAAAGCATTTAAGCTGTGGAGTGGGTCTCGCTTCAAAAACCCGTGACCGGCACCGTTGCGGGATTAAAAGCTTAGCTGATGTCTAAAGACCACAGAATCTGATGGTAGTTTAATTTTTTGTCAGACAACGTTTCAAATAAAGTTTTGCTTAAAAACCGACATTACTTATGAGACACCATCTATATTATAGACTTTTATGATCATGTAAGTGATTATGTTATCAGCACCGGTGCAATGAAGGTCAAACAACAACGGAGGCACAACAACAACAACAGATTAGAGATCACCATTGCACATGCCCGAGTGTATGCTACTATTGCCACACAAATTTCAACTGGTTACTTTTTAATTTAATATTCAGGGATATCTAAAAAATGGTATACGACAACACATGTTTAAACCAATTTCATTTTGCTTCTGTGATAGTTACACGCAATTCAGCATCATTCCGCAAACAGTCCTACTCCCAAAATAAAACTCAGCTTTTAACATTTGTATCATGACTATTATTATTTGAATTAATGAAGTGATTTTATGCAGTTCTAGCATTATAACAGGTTATGTTGGTTACGTCGTGCATACTATTCATAGAAATAAAGTATCTATGTAATAAAAGTGTAAACAATAAACGACAAGCAGAAATAATAGTAGATTTCGTATAAGTTAATGACTATTAAGGATATAAAGAGAAGTTTTGCAAGTCATTCCCCAAATTCAAGTAACGCTTTACATGAAAAATAAATAATTGTTCAATAGTGGCCCTAGCGGTTTGATAGCATGAAATATCAGGCCATTTCTGTAGTGTTGTTGCCTGAGGTGCGAGGGGAACAGAGTTCGTTTCGCAGCACCGCTATAATACCATGTTTCTCTTTTGGGAAGTCTAGTATGGGATGCACTTAGTATCGTAGGTCATTGGGAAGCAACTGAGGAACTACTAGATGGAAACAGCAGCTGCAGTCTTGCAAATCGTGCTTAACTGACCGAGGGAAGTCAGTGCCCTGATCAAATCCGGTCCTCATTTCTGCACTCTGCCCATGTGGACGGGGACTGAGGATATACGGGCGTGTGATAGGCCTTGACCACTAGAGCTGTTGTGTCACGGAATTATGAGATAATGGTATGGCAAATAAAAAAATCTGATATCTTACATTCATATGACTTTCTCTACACTCTATCGCTTATTATTGGGATACAATTTATACTCACGAAGGTTTATTTTCCAGTCTACTTCATTTTAATCGAGATATACCATTCCCGAAATAGCTGCATACATATTTCGTTATAGGTACATAGGGAATAGTGATAGCCGAATATTTTAGAACTGGACGCTTACACGCTGGCCTTAAAATTCCGCTGTCTTTCCATGACATCGCGAGAAACGGCTGAAAATCGACAGGAGTCGATTCTTTTAAATGGCTAAGATTCCTTCCAAATGAAGTGGACTTCACAGGTTATTCCCAGAAAATTGAAAACATACATTTTATTTGACGTGTAAATATCTTTTATGTACGATAATTTTATAAAATTCGTTAGATGCAGGTTTTATTAAATCAAAAAATTTAAAAATGTACCAATTAAAGGGTAGTTTGGGGTGAGGATTGTTTTTGAAAATCTTCGTATAGCATCCCTGGAAGTTATTGGACCTAAATACAAAGTTTGGTGTTTATCCGACTTTTTGAGTTGTGCAGTTGATGCGCGCGCGCGGACCTTTTTTCTAAAATGCTTTATTTGGATTCAGGGGATCTTAATACATGTGTTTACGGTGGAATCTTTGTATATCGAATTTTTGGGTGGAATGCAATACTCGGTGTATTTGTATTGCCTCGATGGTCAATTTCCATTATGAGAGCCATTAGGAAGGAGTTGAGGCAGTATTTTTAACACTTAAATAATTTCAGTCAAATTATATAATATGCAAGCTCAGTAACAGCCCGCCTTAAAGCAACATGTGTATGTAACAATGTATAAAATGTATGTAACATTCACTGTTTGTATTATTGTATCCATGTTTAATAATGTTATGTGAATATATTACGTAATTTAATAATGTAGGAGCTGTGAGAATAATAGGTTAAAAGTTGCTAACAATGAGGTAACAATGAGCTAACCTTGAGGCAATAATGAATTAGAAAGTTTAAATGTTACTTGTGATTCTTGGAAGCAATAATGTAATTTTAGTGACAGTTTATAAAAATAACCAATCAACAACCAGAAAAAGCTTTAGTTAAATGAAGGTATTCTATTGGATTAGGAATAGCCAATCAGAGACTTGAAATACAGAAATTTACAAGTTGAGGCGGTTGAAATCAATTTAGTTGGTTGCAGACAGCGTTACTGACCAGACGCAAAAAGTGTACTCAAGAGATTTAATACGTATTCGTGTGAGACGAAAAATAGTTTACGTGTTAAAAAGTGCAAATAATTAATAAAAGAATCTCATAGCTCTCTATCAGTGAAGTGTTATATAAATCGTATCAAGCATTAATAAAAGAAGTGAAGTAAAATTATAATCTGTGTAAGCCTACATTATTAGTCGCACCACAACCCTGCTAAGAGAAACGTGTCTCTAACAATAATACTGACGCAACCGAGGGAAACATAAATATATAATATTTAAAGAAACAATCAAACTACAAAGTTAATATTTTTACTTTCTCTACTACGTATAGTAAGTAGGGGAAGTATTGCATTCCACCCAAAAATTCGATACCGAGATTTCACCGGAAATACATGTTTTGAGACCTCCTGAATCCAAAAAAAGCATTTTTGGAAACATGTCCGTGTGTGTGTCTGTCTGTGTGTCTGTCTGTGTGTCTGTGAACAGCATAACTCAAAAACGAACAGTCGGATAAGCACCAAACTTGGTATTTAGGTTCAGTATCTTCCAGAGATGCCACACGAAGGTTTTCAAGAAAATCCCCCCACCCCAGACTACCCTTTGCATGGAAGATTTTTCGAAAATTTTAATTTTCTCAAAAATGGCTCTAACGATTTTGATGAAAATATCATATGTTTAAGACAATGTCATGAGAAATGAAATGTATATCTCGAATGTTCTGGGAATGTCTCCAAACGTATTCTTCATTGTGAAAGACTTTTGCATAACTGGTAAACCATAAGAGATAGACAAAATTTTACTACACAAAAAATGTAGATCGCGTTAAAATACACAACTTATGTCATATACATTTCTTTTGTTGAGTGAACCGTTTTCGAGATATTGCTTGTTATTTCCTTAAATTTTCCAATACTTACACTTTCTCTCAAAATCGTTATTCATTTTTTTTATGTCCTGGACATGCAAAGAGAATGGAATGCGCCACATAGCAACCAGCGTTAAAATATTTGACTATCGCTTAAAAGCTACCATATTTCCCTTGCATCTACAAGAAAATTACCAATAAGATTGACATCTCGATATCTCGATTAACATGAAGCATATGGAGAATAGGCGTTTGTAAAAATAGTGTGTACAAGAGTAGAGAAAGTCATGTGAGTGTAACACATCAGAATTTTTTAAACTTGGGGCAAAGGTCACCTGAAAGTACATTTGGGGCGAAGGCTACCGGAAACTGTTTACTATACGTGCGGTTGCAACTACTACAAGTTCGCCCCGCAACAATTGAAATATAATACAACTCCTTCAATACAAACTACTTCAAATTGGCTCCCAAAACGTGGTGCAAATAATTTAAAAATAGCAATACAACAAACCATCTTCTCAGAGTTGTTAGTGGGGTTTAAGGAAATACTACCTGGTTAGACAAGTGAGGGCCTAGGTAAAAGGAAGGAAACGACTAAACACACCTTCATAAAACATTAATATAACTACATATTTACTTTAGGTAATCTTTTGCGTTATATACACACCTAAGCATATACATACCAACACGTAAAAGTTAAAGAGGAAATTGGGGAAATCATATTCAAATTGTTTTTTAGCTAATACTAATACTTATTCTTTAGGGACTCTTTCATGTAAAAGTTTGTTTTCACAATGAATTGAACGAGCTTACTAGAAGGAATTTGCACGTTTCTAGAAATCTTTACTCCTCCTCTGTCCCTTATTTGATTAAAAATGTTGCAAAGTTTCCTGTTACATGTTGCACTCATACAAGAAATGTTCTCAGAAATTATATTTTAGAAATTTTTGGCACTTAAAATGCTATTTACAATGTAGCTTATTAGTGATGCATTTTTTCTTTCTCTACAGTCTACCTATTAATTTTCTCAAAAACGGTTCATCAAATGTTTCAGATGTTTGAATGGGAAATATCTTATATATCATGAATATTCTAGGAATAGCCTATAGAGCCATCTTTACTGTTAGTGAATTTCATCAACTTCAAAACCATAAAGGATAGACAAACATTTACTGTATAAAAATGTATATCTTAAAAATAAATAAATAAATAATAAAAATACTTCTTCCCTAAGGTTTTAGAAATATTTCGCGTCGTATGTTTACATGTTCCCATTTGTAAGCATACCGTAACGGGGATCCTATAGAGGTATACCGTTCTTCTTTTTCTCTTCCAGTATAATCTCATCAAAAACAAAAACATATAATGTATACATGTGACTTTCTCTTCATTGCAGTTTCACAGGTACTATTCATATGAAATGCGATCTTCCATTTCTTTACGTTCGTCACGATGATAAAATGTTTAGCTAGAAATTATTTCAACTTTAGTGAAATGAATAATTAATGCATGCTTATAAGCAAGGCAGCGAGCTGTTGCAACAAATAAACAGTCGCGAATTATCAAACTATTTCTGTCAAATGTACTTAGCTTGGGAACATATACATGCATTATGGTACGAAATATTTCGAAAACGGTTGACGCTAAGAAAAAAGTTATTTTGGGAAAGGTGTGTATTTTAATGTGCTCTAACCTTTTCCTGAAGTGCGTTTTTGCGTATCTCCTACGATTTCCTAGTATAATACAGTTATGTAATACTCACTAAAGGTACGGAGAGTTCACAGCGCATTCCGAGAAAGTTCAAGATACACAGTTTGTCATGTTGATGTCGCAAACATTTGGTATTTTAATTAAAAAAATGGTTAGAACCGTTTTTAAGAAAATAAAAAATAACAAATAATTCTACGTAAAGGCTTGGGTTCGTGAAAAATTTTCGTGTCATATCCTTAGAAGACGCAAAACCTAAATCTACAGTTCGTTGGCTTTTAGTTATGCTATTCTCTCTATTATCTCTCTCTCTCTCTCCTTTTTCTCTCTCTCTCTCACACACAACACACCACCACACAACACACCACAACACACACACACACACACACACACACACACACAATCACAAACACAAAGAGATTTTTTTCTAAAATGCTCCAGGGCCAAATAACCTGTATTTTCAGTGAAAACTAGCTTTGCATTTTTTGAGTGGACTACAGTACCTACTTACTCTTTATAACATAGAATAAGAAAGTAAAAATCAGTGAAACAGCTAACTTGCATAATGAGGCAGTATTTTTAACATTTAAATAATTTCAGTTTAATTACATAATATGTAAATTCAATAACAGCCCGTCTTAAAGCAATATGTGTATGTAACAATATATAAAAAGTGTATATTGTAGTCATTGTATATGTTTATATTATTGTATCCATGTATAATAATGTTATGTGAATGTATTATGTAATTTAATAATGTAGGAGCTGTGAGAATAATAGGTTAAAAGTTGCTAACAATGAGGTAACCTTGAGGCAATAATGAGTAAGAATGTTTCATAATGCTACTAGTCATTATTGGAGCAACAGTAATGTAATTTTTGTGACAGTTTATAAAATAGCCTATCAACAACCAGAAAAAGCTTTAATTAAGTGAAGGTATTTTATTGGACTAGGATTAGCGAATCAGAAACTGAAAAGGAGAAACATTTACAAATTCAGAAGTCAGTTGGTTGCAGACAGCGCTACTAACCAGACGCAAAAAGTGTCCTCGACAAATTTAATACGTATTCGTGTGAGACGAAAATAGATTACATGTTAAAAAGTGCAAGCAATTAATTAAAGAATCTCACAGCTCTCGATATCAGTGAAGTGTAATTTAAATTGTATCAAGTATTGATAAAAGGAGTGAAGTAAAATTATAATCTGTGTAAGCCTACATTCTTAGTTGCACCACAACCTGCCAATACATCCATGTCTCTAACAATAATACTGACGCAGCCGAGGCAAACACAAATATATAATATTTAAAGAAACAGTCAAACTACAAAGTTAATATTTTTAAAAATTGGGCCAAAATGCTACCGGGTTCCACACGTGCGGTTGCAACTACTTCAAGTGTTCGGCTCCCCAACAATTGAAATATAATACAACTCCTTCAATACAAACAACTTCAAATTGGCGTTCATACGTGGAGCTAATAAATATACTAATTCAATAAATATAAGCATACATATAGCAAAGTAAAGTAGCTTCACTTGAAATAATTTCTGGCCGAACATTTTGAACGTTATTAAGGCAGAATTTGAAGCATCAGTTTTGATACGAAGCAACGAAATTCTTGGTTGGAATACAACCCTTTTTTATGGGTTGGAAAATTGAATAGTCTAACCGGACGGAAACGGGGGGGATCCGTGGTTCAAATCCCGGCTGTGGAACTGAATTTTTAGTCGTCTGATTCTACCTTTCCGGCCTTGTCCTACACCTATGACTAGAGTGGAAGAACAATTAATTCACTTTATTATTTAACATGCAGAGAAAGTAAATACGAGAATGTTAATTTTGTAATAATTGCTAAGTTTTGTTGAAAATTTTCCATTTCAGTGGTGAAAACGTATATTTTACTTAACATAAAACACTAATATTAAATAATTTTAAATACTATTAATGGGTATAGAAGTACTATACATTATTGGACTTGTATAATTAATTAACAAAACTAAATGACAGTAGGGGATATAACTACTATGCTAAAGATTTTGAAAATTAGTTTTTAACGTTTTATAATGATTTTCACCAATTTTCATAGGCACAACAGCTTGAAAATACTTTCTCTGACACTTTTACCTAGACCTGTGACTGGCAGCTCCATTATACTCCTTTGGTTTCAACGTTGATTTGCAGGAAAAGATTTTCGTCAGTGCTTTATATCCAGAAACGGCATAACTCAAAAACAAAAAAAAAGTCTGATGAATACTAAACTTGGCATTTCAGTTCAGTATCTTTCTAAAATGCAACAAAAATATTTTCAAGAAGATCCCACCCCAAATTACATTTTTTTTTGTTTTCTAAAAAAATGACTAACGATTTTGATTGAAGTACCATATATTAAAGATGTTTGCATGAAAAATAAGATGTACATATTGAAGTTTCTGGGAATGGCCTATGACGTTTACATTCGGAAAGAATTTTGTATAATTTTGATTAACTGGTAAATATTAAGCGATAGACGAAACCGTACTATACAAGAAATACTTTTTAAACCACACACATTATTTAAAACAAGATTTTTGTAGCGTAAGCTATTTCTGAGATGTGGTTATTAAAGTTTCGCATCCTTTATTTCTTGGTCATTCTCTAGAATTGCAGTCAACAATCAGTTGTTGCATGGAAACAGTATGGAATTTTAAGGCCAGCATATAGCGTCCAGTTCTTAAACATTTGACTATCGCTGTTCTCTTTGTATCTATAATGAAATGTGTAATGCGGCCATTTCTGTAAAGGTTCTCGTTTAAAATGAAAAAAAATCTGATGTGTTACACTCACATGCCTTTCTCTATTCTTGTACAAACTATTTTTACAAACTCTTATTCTCCATCAATTTCATATTAATCGAGATAAATATTTGCAGAAACGATCTTTTGAGATGCAAAGAGAATTACATTTTACAGATAGCGACCATATTTGACTATCGCTTAAGGGCTACTATGTTCCACTTGTTTTGTATTTGCAAGCACAATATAGAAATACAGTAGCCTTTAAGCATAGACATACATATCTCTTAATAGCTGGTTGCTATGTGCAGCACCATTCTCTTTGCCACAGATTAATACTCTTTGCATATCCAAGACAAAAAATCTGATGTGTTACACTCACATGACTTTCTCTACTCTTGTACAAATTATTTTTACAAACGCTTATTCTCCATATGCTTCATGTTAATCGAGATATCGAGATGTCAATCTTATTGGTAATTTTCTTGTAGATGCAAAGGGAATATGGTAGGTTTTAAGCGATAGTCAAATATTTTAACGCTGGTTGCTATGTGGCGCATTCCATTCTCTTTGCATGTCCAGGAAAATAAAAATGAATAACAAATTTGAGAAAAATTATAAGTATTGGAACGTTTAAGGGAATAACAAGCAATATCTCGAAAACGGTTCACTCAACAAAAGAAATGTATATGACATAAATTGTGTATTTGTGTATTGTGTGTCATTATTCATGACAATATCTTAATGATATTTTAATCAAAATCGTTAGAGCCATTTTTGAGAAAATTAAAATTCTCGAAAAATGTTCCATGTAAAGGGTAGTCTGGGGTGGGCGGATTTTCTTGAAAACCTTCGTGTCGCATCTCTGGAAGATACTGAACCTAAATACCAAGTTTGGTGTTTATTCGACAGTTCGTTTCTGAGTTATGCTGTTCACAGACACACAGACACACACACACACACACACACACACACACACGGACATGTTTCCAAAAAGGCTTTTTTTGGATTCAGGGGGTCTCAAAACATGCATTTCCGGTGAAGTCTCGGTATCGAATTTTTGGGTGGAATACAATACTTCCCCTACTTACTATACGTAGTAGAGAAAGTAAAAAATGAATAAGGAATTCCCATTTGAGAAAATTAAAAAATTTAAGGGAATAACAAGCAATATCTCAAAAATGGTCCACTCAACAAAAAAAATATATATGACATAAATTGTGTATTTTAACGCGATCTACATTTTTTGTGTAGTAAAAGTTTGTCTATCTCTTATGGTTTACCAATTATGTAAAAGTCGTTCACAATGAACAATACTTTTGGAGACATTTCCAGAAAATTCAAGATATACATTTTATTTATTATGAAAATATCTTAAACATATGATATTTTAATCAAAATCTTTAGAGCCATTTTTGAGAAAATTAAAATTTTCGAAAAATCTTCCATGTAAAGGGTAATCTGGGGTGGGGGAATTTTCTTGTAAACCTTCGTGTCCCATCTCTGGAAGATACTTAACCTAAATACAAAGTTTGGTGTTTATCCGACTATTCGTTTCTGAGTTATGCTGTTCACACACACACACACACACACACACACAGTCAGACACAAAGACACACACACGGAAATGTTTCCAAAAATGCTTTTTTTTGGATTCAGGGGGTCTGAAAACATATATTTTCCGGTGAAATCTCGGTATCGAATTTTTGGGTGGAATACAATATTTCCCCTACTTACTATACGTAGTAGATAAAGTAATAAAGATCCGTAAGAATAATTTATATACCCACTATTAAATGACAGAGTAGAGAAATTTATGTGAATGTAACACATCCGATTTTTCACACTGTTTTGGTTTCCTAATAGATGTACAACCTATCAGCCATTACAACAAGGGAATCACTAACTGCACCTGATATGTTCCTGCTAATGAACACACCATAAATAGTTCATTGTAAAAGTACGTGTCGCTGTAATAAGTTTTTATAGCCGTAGGTAAGAGGTTGAGAATTCGAGGCCCCTTATAATACAGGGTGATTTATGAAGAACTGATCCATTTATTTCTTTAATTGTTTCAAAACGATTTATGCTAGCGACAACCATAAGGCACAACTCAACACGGCGTTCCATGTTACTGGCCACTCGTTGGAGGACTCTGTTGTCAATAGCTTGAATCTGCTTGTGATGATATGCTTCAGATCGTCCAATGTTTGGGGACGTGTGGCATAAACCCTGTCTTTTAAGTAACCCCATAGAAAGAAGTTCGGCGATGTCAAATCCGGAGATCTCGGTGGCCACAGGTTCTTAGAAATTATCCGGTCGTCAAAGAAACTTGCAATTAGTGCCACGGATTCATTTGATGTATGGCATGTAGCGCCGTCCTGCTGAAAATATCCTTGACTTAGCTCTACATCGTCTAGTTCCTCAGAAAACTCCATGAAAATCCCTCGGTATTCTGCAGTAATCAAATTGCTTAAAAAAAGTTGGTCCCACTATCATCTGTGAACCATGTTATGGAGATAATGGCAGGGTTTTGCACAATGAACGCCTGAAACCAATGACAATTATTCAGTCGTTTATCCTCATCTGGTTTCTGTAACTGACGGACAACCGTAATCCTATACGGTTTTAGGCTTGCACTTTTCACAGTTCTCTTACACATTGAGTAGCCGTACCCTGTCTCCTGCGACAAACGTCATAATGATTTTTTAGGTGACTGATCCAGTCGTGCTCTAACGTCAACAACCGTGGGAAGCCTAGATGAATGCGTTTTGACTTTTTCACTCACCAGAGATCCAGTTGTTTACAATTTGTCTACCAGTCCCAGTATTGTGTTTGTTTGGGGAAGATTTCGAACACAAAATTCTCTCTGGTAAGCCCTTTGAGTAGCTGTAATTGAATTCGTAATCCAATATTGCTTTACAAGGAAGAGTCGTTCATTTAATGTGTACTCCATTTTCACGTTGACTAGAACAAAATCTCAAAAATAGTTGCCGACAATAAAACTAACAATTACGAATAAAACATGAACATCTGCGCATCTAGTGACAGGCAAACAAAACTCCAGAAAATTCTGCTTAATTTGTTGCTAAAATTGGAGCATTGTGTGAATTTCGAACAGAATAATTCAAGAAAGAAATGTGTCATTCTTCATAAATTCCCCTGTATAATTTAATGCAAACATTTATTGAGTGTTTTATTATTGGACGCACGCCTATCTGAAGCATTGCCGAATATTGAAACCCTACAGTGCTTAAATCATGCTTTTTCAAACATACATTACGTGATCAAAAGTATCCGGACACCTGGCTGAAAATGACGTACAAGTTCGTGGCGCCGTAATGATGGAACTCAATATGGTGTTGGCCCACCCTTAGCCTTGATGGTAGCGTTCAATCTCACAGGCATACTTTCAATCAGGTGCTGGAAGGTTTCTTGGGGAATGGCAGGCCATTCTTCATGGAGAGCGGAACTGAGGAGAGGTATCGATGTAGGTCGGTGAGGCCTGGCACGAAGTCGGCGTTCCAAAACATTCCAAAAGTGTTCTATATGATTTAAGTCAGCACTCTGTGCAGGCCAGTCCATTACAGGGATGTTATTGTCGTGTAACCACTCCGCCACAGCCCGTGCAATATGAACAGGTGCTCGATCATGTTGAAAGATGCAATTGCCATCCCCGAATTGCTCTTTAACAGTGGGAAGCAAGAAGGTGCTTAAAATATCAATGTAGGTCTGCGCTGTGATCGTGCCACTCAAAACAACAAGGGGTGCAAGCCCCCTCCAGGGAAAACCGACCACACCATAACACCACCACCTCCAAATTTTACTGTTGGCACTACCCACGCTGGCAGATGACGTTCACCGGGCATT
Source organism: Deroplatys truncata (assembly GCA_030765065.1). Lineage (NCBI taxonomy): Eukaryota > Metazoa > Arthropoda > Insecta > Mantodea > Mantidae > Deroplatys > Deroplatys truncata. The sequence goes on from CM060986.1 coordinate 109,641,622, forward strand.
CGCCATCCCACACCCTGCCATCAGATCGCCACATTGTGTACCGTGATTCGTCACTCCACACAACGTTTTTCCACTGTTCCATCGTGGAATGTTGACGCCCCTTACACCAAGCAAGGCGTCATTTGACATTTTCCTGCGTGACGTGTGGCTTATGAGCAGCCGCTCGACCATGGAATCCAAGGTTTCTCACCTCCCACCTGTCATAGTACTTGGAGTAGATCCTGATGCGATTTGGAATTCCTGTGTGATGTTCTGGATAGATTTCTGCCTATTACTCTTTACGACCCTCTTCAAATGTCGGCGGTTTCTGTCCGTCAATAGACGAGGTTGGTCTGTACGCTTTTGTGCTGTATATGTCCCTTCACGTTTCCACTTCACTATCATATCAGAAACAGTGGACTTAAGAATGTTTAGGAGTGTGGAAATCTCGCGTACAGACTTCTGACACAAGTGACACCCAATCACCTGACCACATTCGAAGTCAGCGAGTTCCACGGAGCGTCTCATTCTGCTGTTTCACGATGTCTAATGACTACTGAGGTCGCGGATAATAAGTATCAGGCAGTAGGTGGCAGCACAATACACCTAAGATGAAAAACGGATGTTTGTGGGGATGTCTGGATACTTTTAATCACATAGTGTAGGTGCCTCTTTCGAAGAAACGATCAATTTGCCGGCCGTCAGAGTATACCAATCGCTGTCGGTTTTGTTTTGAATCACTCAGTAATTTTGTACGTATACGATTATATTGTACATAAGCGACAAACGTTTTATAAAGATAGTGTTGCTCTTGTTAAAATATCCAATTTACGTAATTAATTTGCTTCTTGGCAAGTCGTTTCAGGAAGGTAGAAGGCACAAGAAGTGAAACGAGACTGCTAAGAACAATTGGCGAACTTCACTCAGAAAAAGATAAGGGGTTTTAAGCAGCATTTATGGATCTAAAAGAGGCTTTTAAGAGAACAGAGTGGAAAGGACTTACAGATTCTCAAGCACACCGAATGGATTAGAAAGCGAGAAGGCTTCCAAGTAATCCCTATATGAAACAGTTAATGCAATTCAGCATAGGAAAAGATACGTCAGAAGAGAAGTAGAATAGGCGTACGACAGCAATATGTCTCTTATCACCGATCAGCATACAGTTGAAGAATTCATCAAAAACTGATTATTATTATTATTATTATTATTATTATTATTATTATTATTATTATTATTATTATTATCACCCTTCAAGGTTTGAGCTTGGACTAACTTGTTCCGTTCTATCTCAGTACTATACCGCTCACTCCATCGTTTCTTTGGTTGTCCAAATCGTATTAGTAGTCGTGATCGTTAACTCTGCAAGTTTGAACGTAGTATATGAGATAAATGCTCTCTCCGGCACCATGTACGTCTTTTAATTATTTTTTAAATCAACTTGTACTATTTCTCTTAATTCTTTATAATATCATAACCTAGACGTTTATATATTCCCACTGCACGATGAACCATATTTCAGCTGCTTTATTTTTTCCTCAGTGTGCAGTTTTCGCATTGTATAGATAAATGAGGTGAACGGTACTTTAAAAATGTGAATACTAAGTTCATATTTGCTTATATAATGAAGGTTCTTTCGTAGTTTTACAGAATAGTAAAGAATCTATTCATTTTATACTTTGGTATCACCGTTTTCTAAGTAAAATACACTACATCCTACATATGCGACGGTATTAACATGTTCAATGGCAGGATTTTTCTAAGTGAAATTCTCCTAATGATATGAGAGTCCCGGATTTTGTCGATGAATTTCGTTGTTCGCAAATTATTTTGAAAGATTTGGAGCTTTGCTGTGCAATAGTGTATTTATTTTTGCATTCATCGTTCATCAAATAAAAGCAAAATTAAATAATTATGGCAATAGAAGTGAGTAATATAAATCTAACTCAATGTAATTGATTATCATTGCAACATTCACAGAATTGGAGCTGTCTGTAACTTCATATAACTTTCAGCACGGAAATACAAATGCCTCGAAATGTTTAAGGTTCAAGTTCGAAAAAAGGGCAATGTTATCAGGTTTCGGAGCCTGTTATTGTACTTCACTATAGTAATTATATGATTAAATTATGTTTTTGTATGCTTTATTTTAATGAGCATATATTTTAATTACTAAATGCTTTCTATTGAATTAGCAATCAACTAATGAATTTAACACTTTTGTTCCCGATATTTCTTTTCGTTTATTCAGACCAAATTTCTTCTATAAGATGTAGAAGACGATGGTGTGCCGGTAGCTGCAAAACGTGTGTGTGTGTGAGTGAGTGAGTGTGTGTGTGTGTGTTCTACATCTGCATGACCTACCACGAATGTTATTTCTTAGCTTTTACTTCTGATCGACCTATAAGGGCAGGAAGAGTCACTTCTTTGTCTATGCATTCAGCTTCTTCAGTAGGAATTTTACTCACCATAACGTTCCTGAGGTACGACAAAAAAGTTTCAGTCTCTCTTGCTATCCCAAGCTGACAACACTGCAAGCACTGATTGGCAGGCGGTCGCTCCTACCCTCTGCTCTCCCTTTTGACTATGACCAGGGAACGTAAGACACAATTCACGTCTTGACCCATCGCGGATCCTTTGTGCTTACCACCCGCAGGAGGATTGGAGGAGGTGAAATAACCGCAGGAGGCTATAAGCCGCAGGTAGGCCGGCCTACGGAGACGCGCTAATGACCCGGTCACACCTATGGGCTGCTAGGAGAAGGTTCCCTGTGACGGAACCGGAGGGAACTTGACCGACCCGAGCGGACTCAAGGAAGGCTGCCATATGGCAGGGCCGAGAAGAACCTTCCAACCAGCAAGCATCTACGCCATCCATCCGACACCGACCGACACTGCGCAGCCCCTAAGTCTACCTGAAACACGAAAGGGGAAGCGAAATGTGGGAAAGGAAATTCGTGGTAGAAGAGAATCTACCTCAGCATTGCGGGAAAACCACAAAAACCCATGATCAAATTGGTCAGTCCCAGAAATCGAACCCAGGGACTCCGAGATGTGAGCCTAGCATGTTATCTCGGAGCCATCTCACTCACTGCCCTCCCTGTTAAACTTTTTCGTGCCGACTGTATACTGTTTTACTCTTCTACTTAAATTCTTTGATAACAAATGCATTATTGAGGACAACTGAAGCAAGTTGATCTATAATACTAACTAAATACACAAAGCTGCTGCATTGCACTTTTCTGGTGAACTTTTATGAAAAAAAATTAAATTAAAGTGATAAAACGCAAACAATAAAGTTTTATAAATAGGCAGCCGCAATTTGTTGAATTTCCTGATATCTTATACGGTGTGGGGATGAAACCATAAACCAAAAAGCAAAACAAATTGTTTCCTATTAAGATTAACTTAAAAACAACTGCTTAATTAATGTTCGTATTAGGTTATGACCAGCTAATCTTCATCAAAACTGAGTTGTTTCTATTTCATCAATTGTAAGGCTATTCTTTAGTTATTGGGGAAAGAGATAGAGAGAAAAGGAGAAACACGGAGATGGATGGAGAGAAAGAGGATTGGAGAAATAGTGAGGAAGTGAGAGGAGAAAGACGGAAGAGTATCTACATTTACGACAAAAATATGAGCATAGTTATGAATGATATTTTACAAGTGCATTTCATGGATACATTTTAAAGTCCAGAAAGAAGGAGACTGGCATGTTGGGATCTACTGGCCGCCCACAGGGACTGGAAAAAGATGGGTAATTTCCTGGCTAAAGTGCGCAAAGCCAGATCAAATTGGTTCCGCTAACCAGAGACAATTTATGTTTATTTGTTATTTTCTTCGCATTTAACGCACATCTTAAACATGAAGTACGCTTAGTGACTCTTACACTAAGTATTTGTATACTAAATTTAATAATAATGATATATTATCCATCTATAATTTGAATATTATCGTTTTATTGACGAAATAGTCTAAATATATACAAATTGAGCTCCAGATTTTCTAAAGAGAAATTCTGAGCCCTGTAATTTAATTCAAATAATATGATTATAATTACCTCTTAATCACCAGTTGAAAAGGACAAATCTAACTTTAACTACAAAGGGCTATTCAGATAGAAGGATAACATTTCAGATATTTGTTTCAAACAAATGCACATTTGTACAACATTCCACGCATTACTAGGTGAGAGAAGTTCAAAGCTTTTAAAATTGGTTTACACAAAAAGGATTTTGTATACTGCAGTTTGCGGTAAAACTATTGTCCAAGTGCAACAATTCATTTCCGCAGTAAATTCAACAAACAACCGCCTCATAATAAGCAAATTTACATGTAGCATAAAGTTTGATAACTAGGGACCAATTGATTTGATTGTGGCGAGAAATGGACTACCGTTTTGGTGTTTCCGTGCAGCAAACAGCGTTAATATTCAATGCATACAGCCTCAGCGACCACAAAAGTAAACCTTTATAAATTTTCCTGTATCCAGTGACATGCAGAACCTGTTTGTCTTTTAGTTCTTTTCATTCAAAAACCCGAACTCTACTATTTAGTGTTTATTCCTCTACTATGCACGTGGTAGGTAGAGATTACAGAGATTTCACTGAAAATACATGTTTTGGGGCTCCTGAATACAAAAAAAGCATCTTCAGAAAAAAATCCATGTGCATGTGTGTGTCTGGTAGGTACAGCATAACTCGAAATGTTAAAGTCGGATAAACGCCAAACTTGATATTTAAATACCATACTCGATATTATCCTCTGAATATGCAACACGAACATTTTTAAGAAAATTCTCAAAAATGACTCAAAAGATTTTGATTAAAATGCCATATATTAAATACATTTACATGAAAAATAAAATGTATATCTTGAATTTTCTGGGGGTAGCCTGTGAAGTCCTCTTCATTCGAAAAGAATTTTGTATAATCTTGTATAAATGGTAAACAGTAAGCTATACAAGAAAGCGCACTACACAAAAAATTGTAGATATACTTAAAACACAGAATATATTTCAAATAAATTTGTTGTGGCTTATGTCATTTCCAGTATATCCGTTATTAATTGTTAGAACTATTCAAAACTGTCATTCTTTCTAGGTTCTGTCGATTTTCAGTTGTTTCTCGCGATTGTAAGGAAAGAGTATGGATTTTTAAGGCCAATATACAGCGTCCAGGATTTAAACATTTGACTATCACTGTTCCGTTTGTGTGTAATGAAATGTATAATGTAGCTAATCCTGCAGAGGTTTGTCTCGATTAAAATTAAGTGGATAGAAAAGTAAACCTTCTTAAGAATAATTTGTATAGGCACTATATACAATAAAGGATAGAGAAAGTCATGTGAATGTAACAAAACATATTTTTAATTACTGTAACACTTAATTGTGATATTAACCCCTAACATGCTGGTGTAGTCTTATATACTGCAAAATTAAAAAAGTAACAAAAACGTAAAATACAATTATTTACGAAGCAGAATATTATGAAAAAGTACAATATAATTTCTGGTGACATAAGGCTATTAGAGAAATTTTCTCATGCAAAATGGGCAAAACTATCACACTTTTCACATCGATTTTTAGTTCTTCTGTCTGTTTGTAGTCAAATATAACAGATATTGTTTATAAAGCATAGTGTTATGAACAAATGCAATATAGCTTCTGGAGAGACAAGATTATTACCAATTTTCATATACAAAAGGGAAATATTGGGCATAAATACAGGTACATATTTTTTGGCACTATTTTTAGTTTTTCTGACTGCCTGTGATGGACATACTTCACATCTGGATTTTATTTTTATGAATCTTAATTGAAGTCGCGTTAAAGGATAGTTAATCTAAGAATTTGTGTTCGATAGCTTACAAATGTCGAAGATTACATGCTTCAAATCTCTGCTTTCCAAATATGCCAAATAAGAAAAAAGTCTAATGTTTTATACTCACATGACTTTCTCTACTCTTTTACAAACTATTTTTACAAACGTTTATTCTCCATCTACTTCATATTAATCGAGATAAACATTCGCAGAAAGTTATTGATATGTTTCTTGTAGGTTCAAGGGAAATATGGCAGGCTTTAAGCCATAGTCAAATCTTTTAAGAGCTGGTTGCTATGCGGAGCATTCCATTCTCTTTGCAGGTCCAGCACATAAGAAAACGAATAACGAATTTCCATTTGAGAAAAAATATAAGTATTGGAAGATTTAAAGAAATAACAAGGAATGGAAATGGGTAACTCGACAAAAAAAATGTATGTGACAAATTGTGTGTTTTAACGAGATCTACATATTTTGTGCAGTAGAATTTTGTCTGTCTCTTACGGTTTACCAATTATGCGAAAGTCATTCAGAATGAAGAGGAATTTTGGGGACATACACATTTCATTTTCCATGAAAATATCTTAAACATATTATATTTTAATCAAAACCAAACCATTTTTAATAAAATCGAAATTTTCGAAGTGTTCCGTGTAAAGGGTAGTCTGAGGTGGGGGATTTCCTTGAAAATCGCCGTTTCGCATCCTTGGAAGATACTAAACACAATTACCAAGTTTAGTATTTATCCGACGTTTTGTTTTTGAGTTATGCTGTTCACAGACAAACACACGGGCATGTTTCAAAAAATGCTTTATTTGGTTTCAGCGCACCTCAAAAACATCGAATTTTTGGATGGAATGTAATACTTTCCCTACTTACTGTACGTAGTAGAGAAAGTAAAACTTGCTGGGGTCCAAAGGGTTAAAAGGTTTTATATTTCACCTTTGAGCAGCAAGTTTGCGCAGCACTTTCTCCAAGTGTTAAATGACAATGTACAATAAAATTACAAAAAGCCACAACGCATACCGGCATTTAACTCGTGAAATCTGTACAAAATTATCTCAATGACAAATTATGATGATAATACATATATAGCTCTGTAAGTAGTATTAGTAAATATTAATGACAATTGCCAGTTATATTTGATGCCTGCTCTAGAATTAATAAACCTATTTAAATGTATGTATATTAAGAACTGACAGTAAATGCTATGCATTACAAATCAAATAGAACAAAATGATGAGACGAACAAAGGTACAAGCCTAGTGAATGTTAAAATAACTGTTCTTGCCTATACGTAGGTTAACCTTATAACGGTAAGGTGGTATTCGACTCTGTACAAAATTACACTTGATTTGTTCCCTTTTGTATATAATATGTCTTTATTTATTTTAAATGTTCTGTATACTACGTAATATTTATGTATATATGTAACTTTATTGTACATTTTCTTGACACGCATATAGCATGTGTCTATTTTATTTCAAATGTTCTATATTCTGTGTAATATTTATTTCTATATGTAATTTTTGTACATTTCCTTGACATGTTCTATGTTCACAAGCCTTTATGGCTGCTAGTGAACGCACAGAATGCAATCCAATCTAATCTAATATTAAATAATAAAAGAGGTTTGGGATTTCACATACACCAACAGCAAAGTATTAAGAGTTACACTAAGAATATGTATTTTATAGCACATTGTTTAGGCAAACTAAATTCCTGCAAAATATAAAATGTCATGTAACCAGACATCTTGGCATTCATTGAAACTATATTTGCAGAACAGCGGCAGCTAGAGGTATCTACTGCTTCAAGACAGTTACGGTCTCCCTCGACCTTCCTCCCACCCACCACTCTCCCTCGTGCATCAGGGCTATTGCATTACAACTTACTATAGCTTAGCTGGTAACACAATAATGTAGAGTGGCTTCCCTTTGTCTTAATGTTAATTGCTTACAACTGAGTTATTCCGACCTGATGCATTCAGGAATATTCAGTGTAATTTACGCTGTTTTAAACAATTATGCTCTATAGCACGGCATTTGGATAAATCCTAAAATCTACACTCAAAATTACATTAATAAAAATCTGATGTGATACATTCACATGACATTCTCTACCCTCTACCCCAAAAATAATTTTCCTATCTACTACATTTTAATCCAAACAAACCTTTGCAAAACTACACATTTCGTTATAGATACAAAGGGAACAGCGATAGTCAAATATTTAAGAACTGGATGCTATATGCTGGCCTTAAAACTCCATTGTGCTTTCATTTACATATTCGTGAGAAACAACTGGATGTTGAAAGGACTGAAAATTGACCAGAAAATGAACGATTCGAACCTTTAATAAGGGATATCTCAGAAACGGCTTATGCCACAGAAAAAACTTATTTTAACTAAATTGTGAGTTTTAAAGATATCTACATATTTTTACTTTCTCTACTACGTACAGTAAGTAGGGGAAGTATTGTATTCCACCCAAAAATTCGATACCGAGATTTCACCGGAAATACATGTTTTGAGACCCCCTGAATCCAAAAAAAGCATTTTTGGAAACATGTCCGTGTGTGTGTCTGTCTGTGCACAGCATAACTCAGAAACGAACAGTCGGATAAACACCAAACTTGGTATTTAGGTTCAGTATCTTCCAGAGATGCGACACGAAGGTTTTCAAGAAAATCCTCCCACCCCAGATTATCCTTTACATGGAATATTTTTCGAAAATTTTAATTTCTCAAAAATGGCTCTAACGATTTTGATTAAAATATCATATATTTAAGATATTTTCATGACAAATGAAATGTATATCTCGATTTTTCTGGGAATGTCTCCAAAGTATTCTTCATTGTGAACGACTTTTGCATAACTGGTAAACCATAAGAGATAGACAAAATTTTACTACACAACAAATATAGATCGCGTTAAAATACAGAATTTATGATGCATACATTTTTTTGTCGAGTGAACCATTTTCGAGATATTGCTTGTTATTTCCTTAAATTTTCCAATACTTATAGGTTTTCTCAAATGGGAATTGAATCCATCCTTCCTTCCTTCTTTCATCCTGGTAATGCAAAGAGAATGGAATGCTACACATAGCAACCTGCTTTTAAAATATTGGACTATCGCTTAAAGCCTACCAATTCCCCTTGCATCTACAAGAAAATTGGCAATAAGATTAACATCTCGATATCTCGATTAACATGAAGCATATGGTGAATAAGCGTTTGTAACAATAGCTTGCACAAGAGTAGGGAAAGTCATGCGGATGTAACACATCAGATTTTTTTGTATGGTACGTTTTTGCCTTATGTTGTTCTTGTCCATAACCATTCTGTGTTCCGGAATAAATTGTTTTTATGTAATGTTGTGCGCGTATAAGCAAAATGTTATATACTTTTTTTTAACTTTTACCAGTTATACAAGATTACACAAAATTCCTTCCGAATGAAGAGGACTTCACAGACTGTTCCTAGCAAATTTAAGATATACACTTTGTTTGTCATGTAAATATCTTTAATATATGATATTTTAAACAAAATCGTTACAGCCATTTTTTAGAAAATAAGAAATTTCCAAGAATGTTACGTATAAAAGATAGTTTAGGTTGAGGGGATTTTGCTGAAAATCTTCATGTCGTATCTTTAGAAGGCACTGAACCCAAATATCAAGTTTGGTACTTATCCAACTTTTCATTTTTGAGTTATGCTGTTCACAGACAAACAGACCTTTTTCTAAAAATGCTTTTTTGGATTCGAGAGGCCTCGAAACATGTATTTCCAGTGAAATATCAGTATGAATTTTGGGTGGAATGTAATACCTTCCCTACCTAGATGTACGTGGTAGAGAAAGTAAAAATACAATTATTTCTGTTCCAGAGTTTAAAGTCGCAAAATCTCCTTTAATGTTTCAGCACGTTTCCCTCGTCAAGCGAAGCTAAAGCAATCTCTTAATGGGCTCCTTTTGTCCTTGTAGCAATTAATCATTCTGGGTTCTGATGAACATAAATTGGTATCTCTGAAAGAGCGCATGATACTTTTGAAGTCATTAAACCTTCAAAAGACCATTCAAATAGCGCAACAGCGACGTGTCTCTGAATTAGTGTGGAGTTTTCCAGTCATGTAGGTATAGAAAATTAATCTATGTAACTAATTTAATACCCCATGAATATAAAATGCTAACATTGTGTATTTTCAACTCTACTTGTAAATTAAAGTTTTATTATTAAAAACATAAGTAGAAAACACGTTTGAACAATTTTAAATGAACTGTTTAACAGACTTCATCAGTTGAACGGTACTATTCGTTTCATAAGAGGAAAACCTTTAACTGGCCTTATCTCGTTCCACTAAATACAGAATGACAGTAATCACTAGGGTGAACATTTCAAGATATTGCCACTTTTACTGTGAAGTTGCTCATCTCTTCACTCCCCTTTTCTGTGTTGGAGTGTTTCAATTGCAAGTGGCTGTAAAAGCCGAAAACTGACAACGGTGAATGTTGAATCAGCTTGGTCTTCCTTTGCTATTTGCTTGCCTAAGTGAGATCGCGTGCAAGTTAGGTTTGGAAATGTTTCATGGTAGAGTTTTCTGGCTGAGAAGCGAAGGATAATGTGTAAGGCTCGGAGGTTTGGAACTTGTGCCTAAGTGACCGGTATTCAATGCTAACAAACACCTCCTAGTAACACAGAGGTACTATCACTTAGTACGTGTTGTGTTATCTTTGTTTACGTTATTCTGTAGCGCCAGTTGACCGCAGGGCACATCGGGTACCAGGTGTCTAGCTTTAGTAATTTGGTTTTACGCACTGTATTCATAGCGGAGTAATGTTTTGTGTAGGTTTGCGGAGTCAGCTCATTCATTGCTGTATACATTACAGGTTAGGTGTCGAGTATGTGGAAGCGAATATTTTCTTCTCAAAAACATGGATAATGATTTTTCACAACGTCATTATTATTCCGTTCTTCTCAGATTATGGCATAGATATTTCTCGTTAGTTTAATACGGTATGTACGACTATTGCATTATTATAATTATTTTTGTAATATGTAACAATTTAATGTATACTTTGAACATTTACAGCGTATATAGTGACTCCAGAAAGCACTTGTATGCACTTTAACAATTTAACAGTCGAATTAAATCACAGAAAAATCTCATTTTTTAACACGCACAAAAAACAATGTTAGAGCTACCTGTTTATGAATATTTTCAATTTACCTTTTTCTAATATTTTGAAACCTCAGCCAATTTTTCAACTTTATCTACAAATTTGTACTATGTGCATTTAGAGCAATGTTTATGTAATATCTGAATGTGTCACCAACATATGATTTGAACCGACGGAGACACATTGTTAAGTCGCATTGGTGGAAAGTGAGAAAAACATCTCCCAAAATGTAGTCCTTTCTTGTGGTTTTACTATACTTTGTGGTGCTATAAAATGCTGTATTAAAATTCATTCATTCATTATCTGTTTACCCTCCTCTTATGTAGGACTTACACCCCCAGGACTTACAAGTGGGTGCCTGGGGTCAGAGGCCCGTCGAGGAGCAGACACTCATGGATCAGACAGAGCATCCAGGATGGGTGACCAGCCCGATGCCTGGTATGGGATGAAGGAAGGAGATGAAACGAAATGTTGGTGAAATGGATGAAAGGAAAGGTGATGATGGAGCAGTTGGTGGAATGAATGGCGGGGGAAACCGGAGAACCCGGAGAAAACCCGCCCAGACGCCGCTTCGTCCACCACAAATCCCACATGCTGGTCCCTGGGATTGAACCCGGGCCGCCTAACCACTCGTCCACGGCGCCGCCCTGTATTAAAATACCAGATTAAAACAAAAAAAATCACACTGTTAGTCGGCTGTCTTTCTAGGAAAATACTTCATCTGACCTTTCGAGCTACAACGCCGAAAAATTTTCAGGATATTGATCGAAACGACCCGATTTCCCCATTGTGCTGTGTATTATTACCTTCTATTCCAATGCTATTAGATTCACTGAACGGCGTTTTGGATAAGCATTTCGCGAGTCTTTAAATTCCCTTTTAGTTTCTCTACTACGATTATGTATAGTAAGTGGAACAAGTGATGTTTTCCACCTAAAAAGTCGATGTCGAGATTTCTCCGGAAATAAATGCTTTGAGGCCACCGAAACCCCCCCAAAATAAAACATTTTTAGACAGATAGATTTAATTTTACAATCCGATCCTATTTGCTGTTGGTTGATGTCTCTTATTCTTCTTTTGACACCTTTCCATATGTTTTTATCATTTGTTTCACCTCTTTGCCATACTGACCCCATTCCTTTTCTCCTCAACCCCTTTCCAAATCAGCTGCCCAAAACTTAGGAGACAGGTTTCTCGCTGGTATTTATAACATTTCGATCGTAGTTTGGAGTTATCCCCATGCATCAAATTCAGGCAGTACTTCACTGCTCTTATTTTATAGTGTATTGTGTCTTCATAACATCCCACCTACGTCAATACCCCCGAATTTGATGTGCCTTGTGAAACTCCAAGAACTCTTTTCCAAAATGCTACCTGTGTTTTCTTTACATGCTCTGCTCTTTCCCATCCCCAGATTTAAATTCAGTATAACAAACTAGGCCTTATCATACAGTTACACATATTTTCTAATGTATCTACCGGTACATCAGGTATCCGCGAGAGGGTACGTAATAATTTATTTAAATGCCCTCGTGCTTTATACTTGGTTACTGACACATGTTTGTTCCCTTTTTCCTCTCATATTAAACATAACTCATAAATAGGAGAAATGTTTAATGTTTTGTAGTTCTAGCCCCTTGTAATACCATTTTTCATCCCTGCTATACACATAGCCATTGTTTTCGTATTATTAATGTTTACCACCAAATCCCATTGTTTACAATATTCTTCCAAATTATCAATACCTTTCGGTAAGCCTTCTATCGCCACTGACAAAATTGTCATGTCATCCGCGTATAAAAATACAGAATGCCGACATCGTCTGCTTTTGGGCCATTCATTTCCTCTGCTATTAACACGTCTGCTATATGGTCTATGAATAAATTGAACAAGATGGGCGAAAAAATACTTCCTTGACGAACTCCTCTACTGGCCGATTTAGATTCAATTATAGTATTTTGGTCTATCTTGATGCTGAAATTCACATTGTTGTAAATTTGAAAATGTCCGTGTGTGCGTGTGTGCGTGCGTGTGTGTGTGTGTGTGTGTCCGTGAACAGCATAACTGAAAAACGAAATGTCAGATAAATACCAAACCTGGTATTTAAGTTCAATACCTTTCAAGGATGCGAAATGAAGATTTTCAAGAAAATCCCATCACACCCAAATATTGTTTACATTATAAATGTTTCGAAATTTTGTGTTTTATAAGAAATGGCTAGCGATTTTGATTAAAATACCGTATATTAAAGATATTTACATCACAAATAAAATGCACATCCTGAATTTTCTGGTATTAGACTGTGAAGCCCTCTTCATTCGGAGGTATTTCGTATATTCTTGAACAACTGGTAAACATTAAGCGATAAAGAAAAAATAAGTGGATCTCTTTAGAGCACACAATTTATTTGAAATAATGTTTTCTGTGGCATCAGCTATTTCCAGATGTCTGTTATTAATGGCTTGAATTCTTCAACACTTACCCATTCCTTCAAAGTCCTGTCGATTTTCAGTTGTTTCTTACGATGCATGGAAAGAGTATGGACCTTTAAGGCCGGCGTATAGCATCCAGTTCTGAAACATTTGACTCTATTCCCTTTGTATTTGTAACGAAATGTGTAATGCAGCTGTTTCCGGAAAAGTTTATTTCGATTAAAATGAAATGGATAAGAAAATATACTTTCGTAAGAATAATTTGTATACCCATTATACAAAGGGTAGAAAAAGTCATGTGAATGTAACATATTTTTGTACCACTAAAGTTTCTGACCCGAGTGGCGCGTAATGCCTCTTCGTTCATCTTGCCTTCAGTAAAAACATAGAAATTTCAGATATGCTAAACAATGTAATATAGTCGCTCAGCTTCTATATTTGCTAGCACAGATTACATTTATGACTTAACTACAACCTGTATTCCTACTCTACAGCTTAAAAGAATTGGTAACAATGGATAAGTCCATTATTATGACTTTATAGCACACCTTTGGTACAATTTCGTAATTGCGTTTCAGGGGCGCAGAGTTCCATTGAGGCACAAAATAAAAACAATCCGAATATCTCGCTTATTATTAAGTTTTTTAAACTATTACGTAACAAAGCTTTATAAATATAGTGTTTTGAGAAGTTTTGCTGTTTACAAACTTTTATTAGAGTGAATGTTTAAAGAAGTTATATCAACTTTTCGTTACTACTGTTCGTGTACGTAAACCAGTTATGCACCGCGAGTATAATCCTACTCATATCTAGCATGTTATGACTAAGTCAGTTTTTCAGTGCCATATCACTATAGTATGACTTAGTTCAGCTCCATGCACTTCACTAATGTGACTTAGTTCTGTCTCACTCTCACTTCACTTTGTTTTGCACGTAGCAGTCGAAAGAATCACATGTCCGGTTCACTCGCTGGAGCATCGAACATTGGACTTCCTAGTAACACGCCGGGCAGCATTCAATGTACGTCACAACTCGGAAAACAACACTTTATGTGGCATCAAAACTCGAATTCACTAATTACTCACGCACTGACTGCCTTGCGAGCAGGCTCGTTTATGTGCTACTGTTGGCGAGTTCCGGAATTTTCGCGGGAGGCGGGGGAAGAGGGCATCTAGTTGCGTATTGAAGGCGCACTCGAAACTTTTCTTGGCGAGAGTACTCCGTCTACTCTTTTCCTCTAACCAATCGCTGGCGAGCACTGAAGGATATGGTGCCGCCTATGACTAGGCGGCGCTGGATCCGTCGCAATATGGAGTTAGACAACATTTGTGCATTGTTAAATGTTTTGTGTTTTAATGTTTATTAGCACACGGAAAAATTAGTCGGTTTTCAAAACATCACTTTACATCTGAGTTACAGAGAGGAGATAGGTGGTGGAACGATGGGGGAGAGGGTGAGGAAGGGAGAGTGGGAAGAGATAGAGAGGAGAAGAAAAGGGAGATATGGGGAAGGAAAATAGAGGGAGGAAATGAAAGAGAAAGGTGAAGGGAGAAAGAGAGATGGGAACAGAAAAGAAAAACAAATGCCGCATATAATGCAATAATACGAACAGAGCTGCGGGTTCTGCTAGTTATGCATAAAATAATTAGCTGGAAAGGCTCTTCTTATTATTACTTCTCTGAGAACACTGTTTTAATTAGGATGAACAATTATGTCTTTTGGGCTATTGATTATACAGAAGGCACTAATGGTATTGTTAATCAATTTCCAGAAAACTAGCTTTATCTTAAAACATACTGGCAGTGAAAATATAATCTCTATTGCCCCTTGCAGGCAATGCATTAGTATATACATGATACTAAAATGTCATTGCACTAAGTTAAATTGTTATTTAGAGATTCAAATTAATATAATTAAATAGCATTGTGTACGTGTGTGTGCGTGTGTGCGCGCGCAGCTCAACTCAAAAAGAAAATATGTGCTGAATAACAAACTTTGTCCAGATAGATCCGAAGAGGACTCAAGTAGAATTTATGGAAATTCTTCTACCCCAATAAACGTTAAATGGAAAAAAGAGATACTTTTTTTTAATTTTATGAGAAACAGCTCTAACCGTTTTTATTAAAACATCAAATAGGTTTAGATACTGACATGAAGAGTAAATGGCGTGTCAATTTTTAAGGCTTGGAACCAATGAGAGCTAGAGAGAGAAAAACACAAAAACCTCACTAAATGAAAACTTTTAGAGTTTTTAAAATCTATAATTTGTCTTAAATAACTAATTTAAATAAATAAATAATAATAAAACTAATAACAGGGCGCATGAAGGGCCTTGAACTGCCAACCCGACTGCCGGCCTCACGCACACGTACGCACAGCAGAGGTGGGCGAGCATCCAACTGATACGGGGAGATGTGGCCAGCATCACGAATTTCGAGCCAAAATGTTGGCATCCGTGGCCGGCATCGCTGCCTATCGCAGCTTCTCACTTTCCTCACGATGTTGAGTGGGCACCGGTTCCTATAGGAACATATTAAGACATTTGGAAATCTTCCTTTTTCTTTTCCTTGGCACGAGTTCGTTACTGCAAATTATGGCATAAATTTGTGAATATTATTTCCAGATGTATTTAACTAAACCTACACTACTTATTTAAAATTAAGTGCATTTACATTTACAGTCATTATTCATCAAGAATAATACAACATGTGTAGAATAATAACTTTTTTACGGATAACAAAGGATAATCTTGGATTTGTAATGGGTGGAAAAACTTATGAGAGATTTACACATCAGCTTTATCTATTTACTTTAAGGTTTCTGTGGGAATGAGGATTGCCGTATTGGAGATCAAAGGCAACTACACAATGTCTTCTTGGTTCAGCCGATCTCAAGGAGGCTTCACGGTAACTCTCACTAACGTGTACATCGAGGGACTGGCCAAGCTTGAGGTAGAGCGAGAAGGTCGCCTTCAGGCACAGAATATCGAGTTGGACATCACCTTCAGGGATATCACAGTCAACTTTCAAAATCTTGGTTTCATGGCTTCAATATTCCAGGTATGATTACTTAATTTGCTTGCTCTTAGGGATGCAGGATCTGCAAACGCTATTAATCACGACGGGCGTGTTTATCCCCAGGCTCAGTTTCTCGATGTATCCTTATTTTGATGGTTTTACATTCTATTTTTAAGAAGCTTTAGAACATATGGGTATATCTGGATATATAAAAGTCAGTGTATGTATACGTACATACATGTAACCTTTGGCACAAGGCACAATGCAAAAATTACTGTCTAGCTTAGAATTCAAAATTTCGTCCCATTTCACACGATTAATGATTTAATTTAATGTGATGCCTACTGAAGCTCGTAGGACTATCTATATCTATCTCAACGATAATAATAATAATAATAATAATAATAATAATAATAATAGGTGAACATGCCAACATAAGAATAATAATTACTTAGGCTTTCGCAGCGTCACAAAATCACAAAGGAACAGCGAGTTCACATATTCGTTGTTCTCCCCTCTGACATTGATCGTGGAGTAATAACACAGTCACTTAAATAATTACAACAGCTACACCATCTGAGACTATGCTTGCATAAAGGTAAAGGCGCTACAATCGCTCGACTGGAAAATAAACAAGATTCCGAACTGTATTAGGTATATTGGACTGTGATAACAACAACAGCATTAAACCAGACGAATTACCACTTATTAATTATTATTATTAATCTTAATATGATTATTTATTGTATATTGATATAAAATAATACAAAAGGATTCAACATAATCTTATTGACTATGAACATCTCCGTGGTAATGAAACATTGCTAACATAAGAATAACAAAGAAGTCGTATTTAATATCCATACATTCTGCAATCAAACTCCGTAGTTCGAATATTTACTTATTATAACCTGTGGTTTCTAATCCTTCTTCTTTTTCTCCTTTGAATGCTAATTTTGACCTTTCTTCTGTCTGGTTTTCTTAGTAGTATTATGTATGCTGGTTATTGAGAATAAACAAGGTTACAATGGCATTACTTAAACTGCTATTATTTCTTTCCAATTAAGATTTTCTCTATAAATAGGCAGCCCGAATGTGACAACGTGGAAGTCACTCGGATGCACTCACGAGAAATCATTATAAACCGTGGTATTTGTGATTGTTCAACGTGTTTTTGCGCAGTGTTTTCTCAGTATTCTTATTTTGTTCTATATAGTGTCCTGAGAATTTTAATTAACTCTCTGTTTAATTGTCTTGTAGTTTCATGAAGAACGGAAGGGAGGAGGTAAACGAAATTAATTATATGTCATTCGAGTTTAAAAAGCTACCCTTGCTACGTCGGGTAAACAGCTAGTATTGAGTTAAAATTAGAGGTGAAATTGAAACTTCTTTGTGTAAATATGTACACAATTTAAAACAAATGAACTTAATCTGCAAGTACGATACTATCTGCTTATAGTTCATAAACAAACATCCTTCATAAATGCTTGTGTATGCTTGTTGATACATTAAACATTCGTAGAAGCATAAACTCTAAAACAGTTTTATCTTCCGTCTCTCCGGAAGCTTGACAGGCTTCCAGAATATATGCCTATCACTCGGACGGGGTTTGCATCTCGGTCAAGGCGCGCTCTTTACTCAATTTCGACCGCCTGCCGAGCAGTCACGAATCTATATTTCGTAAAGATGGACACTCTTTAACTGCTATGGTTCTTAGCTTCTCATTCTACACCGGGCGTGAAAGACCCAATTTTGCTCAGAGGCTTCATCAGGCTTGAGATTCTTTTGCGCGACGCAAATCTACAACACGGCACCAGCGACTTTACTTCTCTTCGGAAGAAAGCCATGCTAAGGATTTGTACGCCCGAAAGAATCCATTGTCCTCCGCCTCGTGACCTCACAAAAATGGCAAGTCAGTACACTTTAGAGCAACCCTTTTTGGGGTGTAAATGTTATAAATACGAATAAGCGTTTATGAGAAATTTAGTCGGAAGTACTCTGGGCAGTAACCTGATTCCAAAACTGTAATTCACAACCTTGTTTCACCAAAATGTTCATGAATATTCTCAACAGTGACTAATGATGCTCCGAAAAATCCAAATTTTGTACAAGAGACCCCTATTTATGAAAAAAGTAGTTTGTAATGCAATTTGTGCAAGAGAGCAGACGATAAATCGCGAGTGTTATTAATATATTAGAATGGGCGCTTGATAGGAGACTTCAGGAAGAATCTGCTAATACTCGCAAAGCAGAGATGTCCATGGACAGTATTTGAAGATAAGAATTGGTGCTAGTGTATAGTCTCGCTACCCAGATACAAGTCTATGATGTTTATTTGTAGAGTAGCCTGAGGGAAAAAAGGCATAAAACAAATCATCATACATTGGAAGAACTCAAGGAAAATATACAAAATGAAATCAGAAACATAGAGAGACTGAACTAAATCATGTAATTCGGATGTATTTACGCGGTACAGGGCCTACTTTGCTGGGGAAAAACATTCCAGCATTTGCTATTAGGTAAGATTTTATAGGCAGCTTTAAACAGTGAAGTCAGAATACAAGTACGGCTGGTTGTAGCATGTTCAACTGCCGAGACGAAATCATATGTAAGCCGTAAGGACATACCAATGGCCGAAACAAGCCGTCCTTTGCAGTTTTATGTTTCCCGCATACATAGGCGCAAAAGAAGTTGCCGCATCACTGCTATTCAAAGGGGAAGTGCAGGTACAAAGAAAAAGGTCAATGTAACTGGTCTGAGGGAGGAAATGGCTGAAGTTCCAGGGACATTTTGAAAGGCTATTTTTTAATTTTATTCATTTATGAAAAACAATAAGTCGTACTCCACTCTCTAAAAGTTATTATGAGATTTGAAGGTAAGTGAAGTGAAGTACCAGTAAGTATTGTTATACCAAATGTAGGAGTATGCTTCCATTATAAAATGTGAAGTGGAGTGAGCTTTTTTATTGTACAAAACTATACTAATGGAGACAAAATACAAGCTTTTGTCAGAATATATTGAACAAATATTTAAACACATTGTAGCTTCAATTAATCTAGCAAGGGTAATGAGTGATTTGTTTTGTTTTCTCAGCTTAAGGGTTTCTGATACTAAGAGGTTTATAACATAATTGCATTTTATTTAAGAGTGGCTTTCCAGTGTTAAAAGATCTTCCACTGTGTATGATATTGTTCTAAATTAAACAAGAAGGTTTCAACATTAAAATGTTTGTTCGTGGTAACAAATCCTTGCGGTGTAAAGAAAAGAAACGGGGTATAATTACGTCAGGTGACGCTTAGGAAAGGTCTAAACTTGCAACATGGAATATTTCGAAAACGTCTAACGCTATAAAATATTCGACCCAAATTGCGTGTTTTAACAAGCGCTGCATTTTCCGTGTAGTAGGGTATTTAGTTGCCTGCTAATATTTCATTGTTATGTAAAATTATACAAAATTCAATAAAATAATGGATACTTCATTTGTTACTGACCGAGCTTTCAAAATATACGTTTTATTTATCATATGAATTTCAAATAGTGAAGTTTTAGTTAAATTGTCTGCTGTTCACAGACAGGCAGGCAAGCAGGAGGGTTGATAACATTAAATATTTGAGGTTTTTATATGACTTTTGCTTTAATAATTGCTCATGGTTTTTGTTCTTCTGGTTTGTATTGTTTAGCTAATATTTTTATATTCT
Source organism: Deroplatys truncata (assembly GCA_030765065.1). Lineage (NCBI taxonomy): Eukaryota > Metazoa > Arthropoda > Insecta > Mantodea > Mantidae > Deroplatys > Deroplatys truncata. The sequence continues at coordinate 109,661,746 of CM060986.1, forward strand.
CTATTTAATTGATGAAAATTCAAGCTCAAACATTTATAAATAACTTTATTAAGATTTGAATGTATTGTTTTAATTATATTTGGCGCATATACAAAACTTTTTCTAAAAAAGATTCTTTCTAGTTCAGTTTAGGGATTCCATACCGTGTATTTCCGACAAAATCTTACCTACTATAGGTTCTCAACATATTTATTTCAAATTAAATCTTGTTATACAATATTTGGATAGAATACAATTCTATTTCTCCTCGACTGTAGAGATAGATAATTTTTATACAAGACATGCTTGCGATATGCAGAGGGATGAAACTGATGTTTCCATTTTTTGCAGGGTATCATCAACTCTGTAGGTAGTTTCCTGTTTGACAGCATCAAGCCCTTCATCCTGAGCGAGGTGAACACAAACATCCGAGACGATGTTAATAAGCACATCAGTTCCTTACCTCAGCGGTTCCCCAACTCCATATCGCCGTTCGATATGGCTATAGCCGAGATGAGGCTGTACGTACGCGAAGAGGGTTTTGACCCCTATCACTTCGCCGATTACAACTACACTGCTGGTCTCTTCCGAGTGGATCTCACACACACCTGGGCTTCTGGTTTATCGTCCTTCCATCGAGTGGGAAATGTGACCGTCATTATGGAGGAGAACATCGCTTACATATCGATGCACGTGGGGACGCAAGTTCTCACTGGAAGGTGTATCTGGGAGGTCAGCGTTGGTGGACTTCTTGGTCGTTCCGGAACAGCCAGTTTCACCGTCGACTATATACAGGTATGTGACTGCTGGAATACTATCTCTGTTCCTACAACTTGACAGCATTGAGTTCAACGACAGCTATGGGAGGAGTAGAAAAGTATTTCCCACAAGCATTATGGACTAAGTACAGGGTTATTCAAAAAGAAGGAACAGACTTTAAATATTTATTTCTAATGGACGACATCACCGAATAGAGAAAAGTTCAAAATTTTATTTTGTGTGTTCAAAATGAGCACCATTTGTTATGCGAGGACGAACAGTGCTTTTGCGTTTGTATACGCAACAATATTATAGGAAGTTATTGTATCAATTGTACATATTTTATGACGAGGCGGCTCGTTGTTGAATTTACAACGAAATTCATGCTGCAATGCCATTTTATCGTAAACAAATACAGCGCCGCTGAAGGCACTAAATGGAATTTATGGGTGGGGCTTAAAACATTGAACTTTTCTCTATTCAATGATGTGTCGTATGAGTCGCTATCTATTTTGGTTCAGTAAAAATGAATATTTAAAATCTATTCCTTCTTTTTGAATAGCCCTTATGTAAGAAATTTAGGATATATAAGAGAGAAAGGGAATTGCAAGACTTATTTGTAAAACAGCAAACATTTATTATAACAGGTGAATCAACTACCAATAGACAGAAGATGTGCCTCTTAAATGCTTCTTCGCTGTCTACATTACAACTCATCCACGTATTTAGGAAGACAAGGGTACTTGATTATAAATTTTTGCCAAAGGTTTCTATTTATATATGATTATCTATCATACAGAAATTTCCTACAACCCATTGATAATTTTATTTCTCCATAAATCCCTATGCTCTGCATATTCATCTGCTAGTCCTCTAGATGCCATGTTTCTTCGGTGCACATCCATCCATTATTCTCTTTGTTTTTCTCGTCCTCCGTTTCCCCCAGTTTCCCGTTCTAGCAAATCCTTACTATTCTATTGTTTCCATTCTTTTAACATAGTCGAACCATTTTAATCTTATCTCTTCTTGAGATTCGAGAAGCCCTCCGCCAAAAATCCATCTCTGTTGTTAATAATTTTCTTTCTTGCTGCCTACTCATTGTCCACGTTTGTGCTCCATAAAGTAATATACTTTGTACTGTTTAATTACAAATGAACTTTATGGGTTTATTTAATATGTTTCTTCTCCATAATATCGAGTTCACATTCTTTTCGTTCCTTCACTTATTCTCTTTTATATTTCTAATCTTCTAGTTTTATCTGCTTCTATGATTGATCCCAAATACTTAAATGTATTGACAATTCAGCAAAACTTTACTTGATTAAATTTTCATGGCGAAATTTCTGAAACATGTAGAATCAATAACCAATTGCGGTTTAGTCATTCTAGTCATGTAACACTTTAATGCCTAACGTCGCGGATTCACGTCATACCAGTTGAATTTCTATTTGAAAGCGTATACATCTAAAATTCTGGTGACAGCTAACAACATTTCCCATAAGTAAGTGGGGTTTAAAACCTGAATTATAGGAGGCTCTATGGGCAAAAATGGTAGAACAAGAAGTGTGATAGGCTAGAAATTAAATGCTATTTTAGGGGGGGATTAAGAAAGAAAGAAAGAAAGAAAGAAAAAAAAATCTCGTAGATCATTCACATTCTGTAACTGAAGTAAAATAAAACTCCATAATACTCGTACCAAACACCGAGAAAAGCAATTCAAGTTATTATCAGCAATACATCAGATTCCACAAATTAGACACGAAATGATGTTTGTCAGGTATGACAAACTTCCGCAGTAATAATGTGGATTATAGTTTGTTTCTTCAAAAACTGAACTTAATTTCGGCATTAAGGGGTCAAATGCAACGTGTAGATTGAAGATCTATGTAAATAGCGCATGAGGGTTTATTTTATTCCATTTCCACTTTAAAATTCTCATGACACAATTTTTGTTAACATTCTTTTATATTTTCGGTTTACGTTCTTTTGGATGATGGAATTTAAGACAGTAGAAAGAATGTTGAGACATCAGAATTGTTTTTTAAAATGATTTTGCTTGTTCTAAACAAAACATAAGACAATTATATTGTGTAAATTCGAGTTTTCCTCCTGGGGTCCACCTGATCCCTTCTCAATGGTTTAAGAGGTAAAAAATCATATTGAAGGTTCAACAACACTTCCTAGCTCTAAATATCGTATCGAACGTATTTACTAAATGCCAAATTGTGTTGTAAAACCAGCCTTTTGAAAGTGTAAAACATCGATTTAAGCGCTAAAACAATACCAAATAAATGCATACTGGAACCAACGGCTTCTATTCAACCATTTGAACCCAACAGTTTAAGTTCTTGCACATAATACCCATGTCGCCAACCTAACATCTAAATTAACAACAACTACGGACATAAATGTGTCACAGTTGGCCAATAGCTTGCCTCTCTATATAACGACATACAGTTCTTATGAAAACCAACCAGCTGTTCATTACCATGCTTCTCTTATAGCTCGCGAGCTACACGCAAACATGTTTTACTTATAGCATACTTTAAGTAATCGAGCAGAAGGAATGCACAGTAATGTATGGCGTTATATTGTTTTCTAATGATAGCTAGACATATAAGCCTTACGACTTACTCATATTTATCCCATCACGGGCGTGAAAGACCGGTAATTTTGCTCAGAGGCCTCTTTATCAGGCTTAAGGTTCTTTTAGGTGCCGGGACCACCAGCTTTACTTCTCTTCCGAAGGAAGCCATGCTATGGATTTTTACGCCCGAAAAACTCCATCGCCCTCCGCCGGGTTTGAACCCGCGACCTCGAGAACTAGAGGCTAGCATGGTAACTATTACACCACGAAGACGGCATAAGTAGCATAGTTGCCTTCCTGAACCATTTAGTATGTTGCTATATATTGCTAAGCTGTGGGTACATACATGCAGTCAGTGTGATGCACAACAGGTAATTTTAATGGCGTAGTAAATTTTCTGTACCATCTGCTTGTGTAACCTGTTGGCATATGGTCTCAGTTGCATACTCGTCTTGTACAATTAATTTTTTTTATTTCCATTTTTATCTATGTTGAATATCTAATCCGGTGTTTTCCTGGAAAAAGAGGGAACCAACTGAGAAACAATGCCCCTTGTGCTGGAAAAAACCACATTTTTCTTCAGCTACTCTTTTTGTAACACTAATTTATTCCTGTGGTTAAGCAGCATTAATTATTAAACGTTACACAAATGTAAATAAGCTGTAGACATGTTAAACAGCATTAGCGTGGTATGAATATGAAAGAGGATATAGAGAAATGTTCCATTTGGAGCATCTCAGCAACGTTTCTATGCGGAGGGGCTTGTTTTCGGAAACAAAATAGTCTCGGTGAGCAATGGTTCAAATCTCAAGATATGATGTTAGTTTTACTTTCTATATTACGTATAGTAAGTGGGGTAAGTATTGTATTCTACCCAAAAATTTGATACCGAGAGTTCTCCAGAAATGCATGTTTTGAGCCCCATAAAGAAAGCACTTTTAGAAAAAGGTCCGCGTGTATGTGTGTGTGTGTGTGTGTGTGTGTGAACAACATAACTCGCAAACGAAAAGTCGGATAAATACAAACTTGGTATTTAAGTTTAGTATCTTTCAAAGATGCGACGCGAATATTTTTAAGAAAATCCCCTACCCTTTAAATGGAACATTTTTCGAAAATTTTGATGCTTTCAAAAATGGCTTTAATGATTTTGATTAAATTATCATATGTTTAAGATATTTTATGGAAAATGAAACGTATATCTTGAATTTTATGGGAATGTCCCCAAAAGTCCTCTTCCTTCTGAATGGCTTTCGCATTACTAGCAAACCGTAAGATATAGACAATAGTTTACTACACAAAAATGTAGATGACACAATTTATGTCATGTATAGATATATTTTTTTGTCGAGTTATCCATTTCTGAGATATTCCTTGTCATTTGTTTGAATTTCCCAATACTTATACTTTTTCTCAAATGGAAGTTCATTTTTCGTTTTTTTATGTCCTGGACATGCAAAGAGAATGAAATGCTCTACATAGCAAGCAGCTCTTAAAAGATTCAACTATCGCATAAAGCCTGCCATTCCCCTTGTACATACAGGAAAATTAGTAATTCTACAAATGTTTAATCTCAATTAACTGAGCTAGATGGAGAATAAGCGTTTTTAAAAATAGTTTGCGCAAGAGTAGAGAAAGTCATGTGAGTGTAACACATCAGATTTGTTATATTTATGCATTCGATGCAAATGCTTTATACCTGGGCGAAGAGGTTAAAACCTAACCAATTTGGTCCGTTAATTTATCGCTCTAAACTAACAATGCGTATTTAAGCGCTGCGTCATTTCTGTACCCGAAAAGTTGCACCATATTTGCCTATACATTATTTATTTTGCGGTTGAGATCCACAAATCTGACACAATAACAACTAGGTAAGGGCTTATTAGCGCTTCCTCTAGCAGTCTCTTCATGAGGCAAGTAGGTATTTATCGCCAGGGAAACGCACATATCTACAGTTCGTTTTCACTAAGTTTCTTTGTTATCCAAAATAGTTTGTTAACTAAAACAATCCATATTTTACATAATTTTGTAGTGCAAATATAGCTAGTAAGCGCAAAAGCTGAGCTCAACTAAACCTCTAAACAATTTCATCGATCATAGAAAGCGAGAGCTATGATGGACCATGTTATCGACAAATCTGAGGTTAAACCAACAAACGACGGTATTACTGGCATTCCAAGCCTTCCAGCGAACTGACAAATACCGCAGTATTCGCCTCATCAGAAATTCGCGGTACTGTTTCACTAGCTGACTACAGAATTGAACTCCTTTCTCTTGTTTGTATGTAACGCGGAGAATTGTATGTTTCCAGTAAAGAGGAATAGTTCAAAATATCTCATTACACTGAAACTTTGGTATTCCAATAGTTCCAAAACTGCCAAATGCGAAGTCCCCAATGTTCCCAACAAACTTAATCAACGGTGGAAGGAACCAATATATATATTATATATAATATATATAGTATATATAACATTACTTGTAAAATGCTGCTGGAAAGGTTTCTGCTAAGCTGTTTTTGTATTTAGTTGCTTCTATTGTTTTCGCGATAGCTGCCGAGTTGGGTATAAAATGCTTTCTAAACAGCACGTGAATTATACGTGGATTTTATGTAACATAAAACTAAAAGAACTTTTGTTTACCTCAAAAATTGTATTATAACACGTAACATTAAAAAAGTCTGATGAGTTATTTTCAATGATTTTCTCTACTCTTTTAGAAACTATTCTTACAAAAGGTTCTTCCGTGCTTCTTGTTAATAGGGATTAACCTGAATACACATTTACTAGTCAGCCACGATATGAGTGCATTCGGTGGGAAGAGGAACAAAATAATTACGGAACAAGTAGGTGGGGCATCGGAAGGACAGTCAGGTAAAGAAAACATCCGCAACTCCGAGTTGCATTTACAAGAGAGGCTGAGGCCTGCAAATGTAGTACTGTTATCATAGTGCAACTGTACACCCATGGACAAAAAATGAGTCATGTCTTGAACGCCAAATTTTTCTATCCTATACCGCACAGCGCCTTGTTTACACCATACGCAATATAGATGTGTAGCCGCTGCAGCAAGTTGTACGGCATTATTAAACATGCTAGCTTTCATATCTCTTTTCTGTAGCGCTGTGGCAAAGCGTAGGTACTTCTGTGGTTAAGACCGCATGTTCGCTTCTCGCATGTAGCAAACACTTTTGTGTCTTATGCTAAAAAAGTTTAATCAACACATAGCGAGTACTATATTGATATACTCCATTTCATACATGGAATTTGGTAAAATTCATAATAGAATAGTTATTACGATGCAAAATAAGTGGCTTCAAAATTTTATCATGGTCGCATATCTATGTCTTGTTGGATATCAAAGGACGGTATACGCGTGTGCGGCAGCTTGACGATACACTGAACAGTGAGCAATACACGGTAATACTTCAGAATATTTTATTCTCTCTGTGAGGATAAGATATTCTGATGAAATTGTTGGATTTGTAAGGATTCTGGGCACAAATTCAAGAAGCCTGGGATGTAGCTTCTCGTCCATGTTACTACAGAGATTTAATTTCATCCATAACACAAAAATGAGGGCACTTTCTATTTTTTTGGGTGTTATAATTTTTGAGAATAATACTTTATTTGCGTTTATTCCTTTAGTTATTTAAAACGAGTATTTTAGTAGAATTGTGTTTTTGTACGCATAGATGTGCCCAAAACATAAAATGCTGAAGTTATATTAATGCAATATTGTGTTCTACATATCCAGTCATAAAATTAACAATATAAAAGTAACGCTAACGAGATTCGAATCGAGGAGCTTATGGCGCAAGCGGTACCTTCTTAACTTCTCGGTCAACGAGACTTTCTTCCGGGCTCTGTTTTCAGTAGTTTATAAGCGTCATCACCGACAAACACCATTACAAGGTGACCATTGCACTCGCAGGGCAGAGACCATTATGCAGTTCCTGCATGTACGTTGTGAACACAGCTGTTACGAAGGTACACGAAGCCCTCCGATCGTCACAAACGATCTCACAGAATTTCGGGGTGACTCATTTGTACATGGGTGCACATTTCCCTATCGTCTTGTCCCTCACTCCTCTCTGATCCTTAGACTTGATGACGTTAGACATATCAACAAAAACAGTGACGTCCTCCTCCAAGTGCACTCATTTCGTAGCCGACTAGTATACGTTTCCTTGTAGGTAGGAAGAAGGATACAGAAGAGTAAAGCAATCATCAGATTTTTAAAAAGTGCTCGTTATAAAATTCCTTGCTCTTTGTACTACCACAAGAAAAAATAACAGGGATATAGCGCTTGAGGAAATTATAAGTATTGAAAATTTTAAACTAATAACAATATCTTGGAAAGAGTTAAAGCCATAAAAATTGTACTTAACATAAATTGTGTGATTTAACAAGAGCTGCATTTTCTTTGTGAAGTAAGATTTAAGTGTATCTCTCATGCTTTAGCAATTATACAAAATTTATTCAGAATAAGGAGGACTTAACAGGCTATTCCTAGAAGATATAAGTTGCACATTTTATTTTTCATTATCTTAAACAAAGATGCTTAGACAAAGTTTCAGAATATTTAATGGTTCGAATTGTTCAATACTTAGCCATTTTTTAAAACTCCTGTTGATTTTAAATTGTTCGTGATGTCATGGAAGGAGTATGAAATTTTAAAGCCAGTGTATAGCGTCCAGTTCTAAAACATTTGACTATCGCTATTCCTTTTGTATCTATAGCGATATGTATAATTATCTCGATTAAAATGAAGTAGATGGGAAGGTAAGTTTTGGTAAGAATAATTTGCATACACACTAATTTGCGATAGAGGATAGAGAAATTCATGTGAATGTAACACATCAGATGACAGAACCCGCTACACCTTTCGCGTTGGTGGGTTTTGTCTCAGTAGATTTACTTTCTTGGTCTCTGAAATTCCATTCTCTCTCCTTTCTCTTCTACTTTCTCTAGCTTTTCCAGCTTTCTGCTCTGCCAGTTTCTTACTCTCTCCCCTCTTTCACTCCACCCCTTTGCACTCTTCCTGTGCAACGTACATCTCATGCGTATAACATACATTTTCATTCTTTCGACATTTTGTAAACAAAATAAAAATTTCTATTACATTATTCTTATCTTCATACTTATGTAACATTTTCAGATGCCCATATTAAGTGAAATATGGATTTCTCAAGTTCGTGCACTAGTTCGTTCCCTTTGAGTAAAGTAACGGAGGTGGCATAATATACCTCCGTCTCTCTGTGCGATATAGGGTTTGTTAAAATTTCATATAATCCCTATAGGTATTCTTAAATGATAAAGAGAGAGAGAGAGAGAGAGTGACACACACATACACCGCAATTGACAGGTGTCGTGGCATTCTGTTCGTATTATCTTATTTGCTGAGCGTCTGTTATTGTTTTACTATTTTGAGTTTTGGGTTCTTTGTCCTCCGGTTAGCTATTATTACTCAGTCAAGCAAATATCTCTTGAACAGGGTGTGTAAACGGAAAGGACTTGTTACTAAAAGATAACACTGATAAAAGAATTTGTTTTTACACTTTTATTGCCGTCACACTGAATTAATTTCATATATTTATCTTGATACACGCCTGACTGAAATTGTTATATTTTCGAATGTAACTACAATCACTTATTTGCCGCGCACTATTAATTCGCGTATTTCACATTTTGTAACTAACTTTACGACGCGGGAGATTCCGTAGAATTGCGTAATGTGTACTTCATGAATGCTTCCGTGTAACTCGCGAGAGAAATTTCTTAGAAGTGCGCGACGTTTGCCTTGTGAATGATTCTGTAGAACTACGCGATACTTGTCTTTGGCTCCAGAATTTGTACTCCCTCACCCCGATATGCCTAAACATTATAATAGAGCTGCTATTGGTTAATAAGTCGCGCCAACATTAGCGTCTATTTCGTCAGTCAATCAAAATTACTAATACATATGCTCTAGGGAAGATATTCCCTCCATTTCTAAAGAAAGGTACGCTACTCTGACGTCATTTGTTTGTCTCTTCTAATTGATAAACAACTCGCCCCTTCGCTTCATTGTTACCCGCTTCTATTGTCAGTTTCAGTGAGGCCGTTTAAACTATTTTCCTAACAATGCTTATAGTTAACAAACATCTCAAATCATTGTCATACAATAATGTTAATTTACACTACAATCATTCTGGCATTTACAGTGTTGTGATATAAAATACTGCCTCACAGGAAGATATAAATAATAAATAAAGAAGTAATAGTAAGATGGAGAAATAATTGCTATAAATAATTTCCATATAATAAATCTATGTATAATGTAATAAGTTTGACTTAAAAGATTTGTTCGGGGAAAAAGGTAATTAGTGAACAAAGTTATTAGTAATATCTGAGGAGCGAACACGCTAGTATAAAGATTCCTGAATGCAGTTAAACTTATAAATTTCGTATGTTTGAAGAGTCACGTAGACAGAAATTTTGTATAAGAGAAAAGGAATGAAGAGATTCGGAGAACTACCCCATAGTACCAATGTCATATACGCATACTTAAGAGTTCAAGATTGGCCCCGCGCGAGATGGAACCTTGGTGGGATAGTAGGCGGAGCTTAACTAATACAAGAGCGTGTATTGCTAAAATTAACGTCTTGTTATTATCTTTATTTTCTTTCGTGTACAGTAATTGGGGCTTACGGTCTTTTAGTTTGTAGCACCTAAGACCGCGCTGAGTTATAAGTTACTTAGAGGAGGCGCGAGGGTTTTTTTTCGGCAAGATTTTAGCGACTCACGGTAATTACGCTTCTAATTTCTTCTATTGCGCAAATAGCTATTTAAAACCTAAAATTGTCATTGCAGAGGTTAACAGGTGTAATAATTCAATTGTTATAGTTTCGAGTGCTACGATTCATAATGACTTTCATTCTTTATCTTCAAACGGTCGGCAACTCTCTTAATAGCTCAAGTATTCACATTAAATCACACCATCAAAAGACCACATTAAATTTCTGTCGTCCTCCGTGGTCTAGGGGTACCATGCTACCTCTAGTTCCCGAGGTCACGCGTTCAAACCCGGCGGAGGGCGATGGATGTTTTCGGGCTTAAAATTCTTATAATGGCTTCCTTCGGAAGGGAAGTAAAGCCAATGGTTCCGAGTCGTAGATTTACGGCACATAAAAGAACTCAAGCCTGATAAACGAGACATCTGAGCAAAGTTTCTGAACTTCCACGCCCAATATAGAGTGGGACGCTAAGAACCGCAGCAGTTAAAAAGCGTCCATAAATAAAACTCAATTTAATTTTTAACATTATATTTTTCAGTCAATTTAAACTGGTGTTATCCTTTTAAAATACGCCCAAGCATACCTCGAGAGAAGCATCTCATAGCCAATCACTGCAGCAGCCGGCAGCACAATCAACGTCGGATATTAGAGACGACGTCAGAAGACGACACCGCTCATTCATCGTCAATTTTAGCGACCATCGCGGGCTCGAAACGGCTTCAACAATTAACATCAGTTATTAGAATATTGAAAATTACAGAGAACTTCTGATCTTAGTTTTATTAAATGTCTACAGCTTTGAAGTTCAGATACTGCTGGCTGTCACATCCGCATCTTGTATAATTTAAGTATAACAATTTCTTTATGTCATTGAGTCTATTAGGCTACACATTCACACATTTGCTTTTGGCGAGAGCTGATCAAAGTCAGCTAAGTAAGAACTGTTGAAAACTAGTGCCATGATACAATCAGAACAATCAAATTAAAGTATCCATGGGCTTCACATCATTACAGTTACAAAGGGAAAGTATAATATTAGAGATGTATGAAATAAAAAAAACCTATACAAAATGGCATTATGCAGGAGCAGGCGAATGTATATGAAGGTCATAGCTCAAAAAACGAAAATCAGAAAATGAATACCATCAACCACTACGCTCGTAGGACACAAGGAAAAGATTTATTTAGAGTTATATCCAACCCAAGGATAGGATAGGATAAGACTAGAAGCTGAGGAGGACTCAAAATCTCGAGCTATGCAGATCTTTTGTTCCTAGGAACCTGAGGGTTGCCCCCCGGGAGGGAGGGATGAGGTGAAAGGAGGCAGAGGGCGGCCGAACCAGGAGGTACGACAGTCAGAGGGCACGGTCCCTACCGTTTAGAGATTTGAACTCCCAGGTAGTGGCTGGTGCAACCGGTCCCCCTTTCCATGTGAGCTTACACACCCCCTGGGGACCCGGAGACCGCTTGCAGTCCGGGGAAGGTTTCCTCAGAGCATCCTTTCCCCCTACCATGCACGCGCCGAGACCTCTCGCCGACACTTGCAATACTGAAAGAAATCAAGCAGATGAATGGCATTGAAAAGATACCAAGCACATGAAATGAGAAAGGAGCTGAACTAGAGAGACAGGAAATTCGGGGGATGTAATGATCCTTCCCAACATTCGCTTGGTGACCCGTGGAAACCCCTGAAAAAAAAACATGGGTCAGGAAGGACGGCCACAGGGATACAACCCACGACCTCCTGAATGTGGGCCACAGACGTTACCACCTGAGCCATCCCACTTGGTATATTCAACCCAAACATCGCTTTAGTAGATGAGTTATTTTTACTTTATGAAAAATGCTCCAACAATATTGATTAGAATAGAACTTTGTAAACCCGCTTTTTGTATTTTTTGCAAATAGCACATCCGATTCCTTCAGCTCATTGAATTTTATGTAACCAGAAGCCAACAATAGACAGAGAACTTACCGCAGAAAAAAAATCAAGAGCCCCAAATTATGAAACTTATTTCAAACATCCCTGCGCCATAAACTGCTAACAAAATATTCACTGTTATTCGTTTGCTTTTAACACGTACACTTTTGTTTCTGAAGATTTTGTAAAAATGGTTTATAATTATGTTTGTATTATACATTCACTTGATTTTTTAAACAATTAACTGTTGTCACAGACTAAAAAGAAAAATGTATCCTGGATATTACGTACTGAAAGCATTTATTAGGAGTAACTGTTATTAAGAGTAAGTGATAAAACACTTAGGTTTTGCATTAATTGTTTTGTAGCGCACTCTTAGGTGATTATGTTTGTTCATTATTTCATTTTATGGTATAAGTCATACATCAAGCAAAAATGAAATTAAATCTTACGTTTCAAAGGAGTTTTGACCTTCTTTAGGATTCTCTTGCCTGACGTCGCGTATTAGAGTCACTTGTTTGTTAAGAAGAAGGAGTGGGAGGAATAATTTGGAGGATGAAGGAAGCCTATTCAGATTAGTCTTTTGAGTTAGTTATAGAGTGCCAATCGGTTGATTCAAACTCGAACGCAAGCATAATTTCTGTTGATGTCTGGAGTTTTTAAAATTTTATGGTCTAGGTACTAAGTACTATTTTATTTCTGTGGCTAGTACACATACACAGTCATATTCTGTTTTATGTTTGAAGGCCAAAGCTGAATGTTAACTTCCATTTTATCCGTCCACATGTGTCTATAGGTATTTACTCGGAATTTAACGCTGTGCTTAATCTGCCTTACGTGCACATTGCGGCACGTACTTACATGGAATACTATAAATTACAGCAGAGGAAGGCGAAAGCTGAGGATCAGCAGCAATATTACAACGTATTTCACGTCTCTGAATAAAATCAACACCCTTCTTCCTGCGGTCAACGATCCTGACCCTTTGCTCCCTCTGACGGAATTTATAGTATTCAAGGGTGTACGCGTACATAGGGCAGTATGTTTACGGAGTAAATGATTACGTATGAGCAGAGAAACTGAAAGTTTACATTCAGTTATGGCAGAGCATTTCCTAGCATTCAAAGATCATATACAGATTATGACGATGCCCGCGTGCTGGTCAGAGAAACAAAGTATAAACAACGCTTAGTCCGTTAGGCTATCGATATTTCTGAAAACACAGATATCAACAGAAATGATGACTTAGACTTTTTGGCACCCTTGTAAAAAAGAAAATCAATGACAGCTGGCTTAGATGACCGTCACATGACCGTGTCGAACAGCTTGCTTCCCTCCCCCTGCTTTCTTATCTGCTCTTCAGCATTATCTTCTTACCAGCAAGTGACTTCGACACACCCCAGTCAGGCGATAGATCCCTGAAGAGGTATGCTGAAACTCTGTCGAAACTTAGAATTATTTTCATTGTTTAAGACGTGGTTTAAGGCATAAAATTCTTTGTATTCATTGTTTGTAGTTAGCTCAAAGCTAAATTATAATAGGTACAGAAAGCCTTGTTTGCAACTTCAGATTTGTTTGTAATATTTGTAAAAGAAAATGGATAATCTCAGATTATAAGGCTGTCAAACTTCCACAAAGCAAACTCACTTATCTGGTAATTTATTCACACAGGTGAAAGCAGAAGTGAGTCAGCCTTTGGACACCAGAAAAAAACCAGTGCTGGAAGAGCTGGATATCAAGCTTGGCAACATACAGGTACGGATGGATGGAGCTGGAACTATTGACTACGTTGTGGAGATCGCTGTAAATGTCCTACCAAACTTGCTCCGATATCAGATAATGAACGCAGTGGAAACCCCAATCAAAACTCGCGCGCAAGAAATAATGGATTCTATAGATCTTCAAGAACTCATCGACGAGCATTTGCCAAAAGTTGATGAGTTGGAGCTGTAGTGTTAAATAATACAGTAATTTTATTTAAGTGAGCTCTGACTGAAGAGGTATCAGTCTACCTCTGTAACTTATAAGTACAATTAGTGCCTACACTGACTAATCCTTAAGAGAGACGCGTAAGACGGACTGCTCCGTATTTTAACTTAAATAGTACTTTTTACAATTTAATTTCTTGTTAGATATCACCATGTAAGTGTCATAAAATTAATGTGAAACCTTAAATAGTAATATACAAAAGATAATTATGAATACACAAACATTTCTGAATTATGTTTCCTCTTAAATATATTCTAAACTCTCTAAAATCTCATACTCTGTCTTTCAGAAGAATAATGCAGCTGCTATCACTCCCATTTCAAAACTTCCTTGAAACTGAAATCATTTACAGAAGCAGCACACAAATTCAGCCTTGTGTTATGGTAAAACTATACATATTTTAAGTCTGTTTGGAGAGTTAGAACGTTTTGTAAAGATATTTATGTTCAATAAAAAGAAGCTGTAAAATGGGAAACAGTGTCCTCTACTTTGAAGTTCCTTGCTACATGTTTTTGATAGCACACGCTAATTAAGATCGTCTCGTTCTCGCCGTTATCGAATCCACGTTCTCGGTACCCAAAATCCCTTGGAAAACGCTCTTTAAGCTCAGTCTTTTATACGAGAATGGTTTTTGAAAATAATTAGATCCAGGTTCCAAAATAAAATTCGCACCCAATAATTGAGAATTGGTTTATCCATCATTCAAAAAACAAAGGCACAAGCTTTGTTTTTAAATCACTGGTTTCATTATTGATACTACTGCACTATAATGCATGTTAACCAACTCAATCTCTCTTTTAAGATAAATTACACCAACAATTTCTAAGGGCTATATGTTTCTTATTCTGTACTTTTAGGTGCATTGTAACAGTTTTACATTGCCTACCATTTAGCTAAAGTTACTTTCTATGGAATTGTGGATTGGTTTTAATGCCGTTTCAATGGCTAAGGTATAAAGAAAGGATCATATTTTAATTTTCAAACTTTTTTTCTCAATTCTGAGGAAACGTTTTTAAAATAATTGTCTTAAATAAGAGCTAAGAGGTAAAACACTGCAAATTCCATAATTATCCCCATATATGTTCTGAAGGAATGTCGACAATTTCATAAAAAACAAAATGTTTTATAGTGCCTGAGAACGCTAACAGATGGATGAATAATTTTATTGAACTTAAAGCTACGTACTGAATGTTCGAGGGCAGTCTCAGAAACATTCGACCTGATGTATAGATAGTGGTTGTTGTTTCAAACAAATGACTGTGGTAGAAAGTACCACTCTTATAAAGCTTAAGTTTGAAGTTTGACGATGCCACGTTGTTTAGTAATTGTTTGGCAGCTATTAGTAGTGAACTCTCTCAGCGAATTTGTAAACATGGATAAAACTGGCCATTATTATGTGATGCAATACATTTGAAAGTTCTTAATCCAAGTAATATGAAAGCTGAGCTAGATATTACTCTGGTGGAGTCTGCTCCTTCGTTTACAACAGTAAAATATTGGGTAACAGAGTTTAAGCGAGGCCGTACGAGCCGCCAAGACGAACATCGCAGTGGTCAACCAAATGAGGTGGCCACGCCAGAAATTGTGAAAAAAGTCCACAAAATGGCATTGAATGACCGTCGACCGAGTGCGCGAGCTAGCAGACATCATAGGTATTTCAAAAAGTGCTGTACATCACATACTAACTGAAAATTTAGACATGAGAAAGCTATGCGCAAGATGGGTGCCGCGTTTACTCACAATGGAACAAAAGCACCATCGTGAAGATGTTTCAGTCGATTGTTTGGCGATGTTTTGCTGCAATAAAGCCGAGTTTTTGTGTCGATTCATAACCATGGATGAAACGTGGGTTCATCACATCACACCTGAGACGAAGGAACAGTCAAAACAGTGGATTGAAAGGGGAGAATCGGCTCCAAAGAAGGTGAGACAGTTCCATTTGCAGGCAAGGTCATGGCGTCAGTTTTTGGAATGTGTGTGGAATAATTTTCATTGATTATCTTCAAAAAGGAAAAGCGATCAATGGCGAGTATTCTGCAGACTTATTGCAATATTTGAATGATGAAATCAACAAATACGGCCGCATTTAGTGGAAAAGAAACTTTTGTTTCATCAAGACACACACTCCATTATCGCCATGGTCAAAATCAATCAAAGTTCGAATTGCTTCCTCGTGCACCCTATTCGCCATATTTAGCCCCGTCTGATTATTTTCTATTTCCAAAGTTGAAGAAATAGATTGAAGCTAAAAGATTTGCCAACAGTGAAGAGCTGGAGTTGATGGCTATTTTGCAGAGCTTGATGGTTTTCAGTATAAACAGTGAACACCGCTGGAAAAAAGTGTATCGAGTTGAAAGGGGACTATTAGAGAAATAAAGATGTTTTTTTCCAAAATGTTTTTTCTTGTTAGGTCGGGTACTTCTGAGACAGCCCTCGTACCTTAGAGTAGGCTTTTAGAAAATAGTAAAATGGAACCACTTCAGATGTAATATTTGTATTAGGTTTGCTCAACTAACTTCATAATAGGTTTCAACACATTTTAGTGGCAACATACAAAATCGTGAAAAATATACAGCTTTTTCTTATATTTTAATAACGAGCACCCCTAAACGTTGCCATTTTAAAGGGGATTCCCAGATTATCAGTGTTTGTAACCAGAACGTATGCATTTGAAAAATGAATTTCATATTACACCAGCTGAAAAAAAGAAGGATTTGAGCGTTCATAAAAATTGTGAACGTTATATCATAGCTATTACATTAAATTCATCCACTGATATATGGGCGGAGGCTTGAGAGTGAATGAAAGGACTGTACCACATTTTTACGCAAAGTTTAAAAGCAGATAAGAATCTTGTAATGTTAGTGTACGATTTTTTTTATTTTCACAAGTGTGACATTTGCTTAAGTGTTTCTTTTTACTTTCCCTTCCACATAAATAGGTAGAGAAGATATTGCATTCTACCAAAAATTCGATATCGAGATTTCATCGGAAATACATGAGGACCCTTGAATCCCAAAATAACACTTTTAGAAATATGTTTGCGCGCGCGTGTATCTATGGACAGCACAACTCAGAAACGGAAGTTGGATAAATACCGAGCTTAGTATTTAAATTCAGCATCTTCCAAAGAACGACACGAAGGTTTTCAAGAAAATCTCTCCACCCCAACTACCCTTTCCGAAATTTTTTATTTTGTCATAGCTCTAACGATTTTGATTAAAATACCATGTACATATTAATGATATTTACATGACAAACAAAATGTATATCTTGAATTTTCTGGTAATAGACTGTGAGGTTCTTTTCATACAGAAGAAATTTTGTACAATCTTGTATAACTGGTAAAAGTTAAGCGGTAGATGAACACAAAATAAAAAAAATTAAATCTCTTTAGAAGACACAATTTATTTCAATTTGTGGCATTAGCCATTTCCGAGATATCCGTTGCTAATGGTTTGTATTGATGAATTCTTTGTCATTCTTTTATAAGTCGTTCGACATTCAGTTGTTTCTCGCGATTGCATGGAAAGAGTATGGAATATTAAGGGCGGTGTTCATAAACATTTGACTATCGCTATTCCTTTTGCATTTATAAGAAATGTATAGTGTAGCTATTTAGGCAATGGTTTCGTAAGAATAATTTGTATACCCACTAATAAGCGATAGAGGGTAGAGGAAGTCATTCAATGCAATAATTCAGATTTTTTTACATACAGTGTAAAGATTTGTTTTTGTTACTGGAAACAATGAACTAACCAACTTTACAGTTTGGTGTACACACACGGTCAGTATGAAATAATAATTATCAAAAGTACAAATTAACTCTAATAGTGGCAACAATAAAAGGCCGGAAATGTAAAGAATTTAGAAGATTTCAAGTCGCCTTTGGCATATACAGGGTGGACCACTTAAGTTGAGACTTTACAATATCTTCAAAACTAAGTGTTGTAGAAAGAAATGTTTTTAATAAAAGTTGATTTATATTATGGGGGAAAGTAAATGCCATTAGGCGTGTTTTGTTTGCAGGACGTTATGATAATCATTTTAGGGTCAATTTAATTTCTTTTAAATGGGATACACTTACGGTCAAATTAAATAGACCCTAGAATGACCATCACTACATCCTCCAAATAAAACACGACTAATGGTATTTACTTTCCCCTAATAATATCAAGCAACTTTTATTCAAGAAATTTCTTTCTATAACGCTTAGTTTTGGAGACATTGTACAGTCCCACATTCAATGGTCCGCCCTGCAAATTTAATACCTGAGATAGACTTGAAGGTTTACAGGGATGCTGGAATCGATTTAATGCACATAAATTTATCTAATCATGGCAGTAGTAATAGTAGTAGTAGTAGTAGTAGTAGTAGTAGTAGTAGTAGTAGTAGTAGTAGTAGTAGTAGTAGTAGTAGTAGTAGTAGTAGTAGTAGGTGTTGGTGGTAACAGTGGCGGTAGTGGTAATATTAGTGGTGGTAGTTGTAATTGGTAACAGTGGAAGTAGTAGAGGTTGTAATGGTAGTAATAGTGTTAGTGGTGGTGGTGGTAGTAGTAGTAGTAGTAATAGTAGTAGTAGTAGTAGTAGTAGTAATAGTAGTAGTAGTAGTAGTAGTAGTAGTAGTAGTAGTAGTAGTAGTAGTAGTAGTAGTAGTAGTAGGTGTTGGTGGTAACAGTGGCGGTAGTGGTAATATTAGTGGTGGTAGTTGTAATTGGTAACAGTGGAAGTAGTAGAGGTTGTAATGGTAGTAATAGTGTTAGTGGTGGTGGTGGTAGTAGTAGTAGTAATAGTAGTAGTGGTAATAGTAGTAATTGTGGTGTAATAGTAGTGGTGGTAGTTGTAGTGGTAGTAGTAGTAGTACTGTTAGTGGTGGTGGTAGTAGTAGAAGTGGTGGTAGTGGTAGTAGTAGTGTTAGTGGTAATATTAGTGCCGGTAGTGGTAGCAGTAGCGGTGGTACTAGCATTAGTAGGAATAGTGATGGCAGTGATGTAATGGTGGTAGTAGTAATAGTAGTCATAGTATTAGTGATAGTAGTAGCGGTGGTGGTAGTGATAATAGTAGTGAAGTGATACTAGTAGTAGTAGTGGTGGTGGTAGTAGTGTAGTGGTACTAGTAGTAGTAAGTAATAGTGGTAGTAGTAGTAATGGTAGTAGTAGCAGTAGTGGTAGTAGTAAATTGTAGTAGTAGTAGCAGCAGTAGTGGTAGTAGTAAATTGTAGTAGTAGTAGTAAAAATTGTGGTTAGTAATAATGGTGGTATTAGTACATAGTAGTGGTAGTAAGTAGTCGTGATAGTGGTAATAGTAAATGGTAGTGGTAGTACTAAGTAATCGTGGTAGTAGTAGTGTTAGTAGTAAGTAGTAGTTGTAGTATTAGTAGTAAGTAGTGCTAATAGTATGTTTTAATGGTAGTAGTGGTGGTAGTAGTAAGTGGTAGTTGTAGTAGTAAATAATAGTGGTAGTAGTAGTGTTACTAGTAGTAGTAGTAGTAGTGGTGGTATTTATTAAGTATTTAGTATTACATTAATTGCATAACACAGTCGCATGGGTCATAAGACCGTACATGCTCTCTAGATAAATACCTTGTCTGTATACGTGACTTGCAGTATCAACCAGAAAACAACTATTTTTTTACAATCACCGCACTATATACATACATACATATAAAATTGAAAAAAAAAAACACACTGAATCACACACTCAAACACACACACACACACACACACACACACACACACACACACACAGTCGCGCACATGTACTCAAGCACCACATATGTTTAAAGAAAAATTACATAAACACCTTATCTCTTAGTACACGTACTTCCATTAAGTATGTGCCCAAGCTTGGCCAGTTTTGGCTGTTTAGAATCATGTCCCAGCATGCTGTCCTCCGTCTGTTGGAAGCCAAAAATACTTCCGGTAATAGTTTTTTCCTAATACCCTCCGTCTGCACGCATGCTGCCAAAATATGCGTCCAGTCTTCTTGTTCCCCGCATAATGGGCAAATCCTCCTGCCATCGTTATCAACAATCTTGCGAGCTTTCCACCCTCCCAACCTAAGCCATGCTATTCCAGTCCTCTGTTTTATACTCAATTCCAAAATATATGTTTCCTTACCCCACCTAGTTTTTATTTCATTTTGTAGCTCCAATGTTGATCTTTGTCTACATTCAGATTCGATTTTCTGCCTGTTTATATCGCATAGTCGTCTTTTGACCTTTCTTACAGCACTGTGTGTATTTTCATTACCCCTTTGCCAGATATCATTTAAGCCAATTTTTGATAATTCGCGTTGCAACCCCGCTGCCCACCATTTTGGTTGCCCTATGTTGTTTATTTGATGACGATAACATATTGCTCTCAGAGTTGTTTGATCGCCTTTAATTATTCGCAGCCAGTACCTAACTACATTTAGTTTAGCAAATACAGCATCTTCCCAGCATCCTACCTCCCGAAGAACTCCGTAGTTTGAAGTACCCCTCCCCAACCCTAGAATGCGCTTCCAGAAATTGCATTGTATTTTATTTACATTATCCACCCTCTCCCATCCCCACACTTCACTGCCGTATAGTAATGAGGACCTAACCATTGCTTCATACATGGTCTGTAATGTTTTTACTGGCATATCTGGTACCCGTGTCAATATCCTTAATACTTCAGAAAGTTGTCCAATCCCTTTGTGTTTTATAAACTCCTTGTTCTTGTTCCATTTTCCGCCCATATCAAACCTTACTCCTAAGTAATCGAAGTGTTTAACATTTTGAATTTCTTCCTCCCCATAGGTCCACTTTTCATGTTGGCCGTACACATATCCATTTTTAAAGGTGACTGTTTTAGTTTTAAGAATATTTACCTCCATACCCCATTGCCTACAGTATTGTCGAAGAGCGTTTAAACCAGACTGCAAACCTTTTATCGTTTTAGAAAGAACTACAATGTCATCCGCGTACAAAAGAATTGGTATTTTTTGGTCTGCGATTGTCGGTGCATCTATGTCTTCCTCCGTCATCACGCTAACAACATCATCAATAAACAAATTAAAAAGTAACGGAGATAGTATACAACCCTGTTTAACCCCTCTCTGCGCTATGTTACATTCTGATGTATTGTGCTGATCGGTCTTGATAACAAACTTAACTTCTTTATACATTGCCCTAAGTGCTCTAATCATTTTCCCCGAAAGTCCTTTACGTGTTAATTTCTCCCAGAGAGCACTGCGTTCTATAGTATCAAATGCCATTTTAAAATCTACAAATACAGTATATACCTTACCACCTTTATTTCTCAAATTGTCATCAATTATTGTTTTCAGAACAAAGACATTGTCAATAGTCGAGAAACCTTCCCTAAATCCTGCCTGAAATTTAGAAATCCTATGATGTGTCTTGGCCCAACACTTAATTCTTTCATATAAGATTCTACTGTAAATTTTTCCAAATATAGAGAGCAGCGAGATACCCCTGTAATTTCCTGGAATGCTGTAACTCCCTTTGCCCTTGTAAAGAGGTTGGATAATGGCGGTTTTCCATGCTTCCGGATATTCTCCGCCTTCAAATATTTTATTGAAGCTTTTTCTATAGAAATCTACCATTTTATTAACTTCTAGCGAGATCTTGAAAAACTCAGCTGACAATCCCTCTATACCAGCTGCCTTCCCGTTTTTTAAACATTTTATTGCACGAACAACCTCTGCTGTGCTAATTTCATAATCAAGCATTTGCACAATTGGAGCCCCCGTCATCCCTTCAGCGGCCAAAGTATTTAATTGTATTCTAAACTCCCCTCCTTCATAGACTGTTTTAAAGTGCTTTATCCATTCTCCAGCCGGGATAGTTACCTGAATGGACCTTCGCCTTCGAATCTGTCTAATAACTTTCCACATGTCACCAATTTCCCCATTTTCGACTACTTGACGTACCTCTTCTGCCTTTGCGTCCTGCCAAGCTGTTTTGCTCTGCTTTAGGACTTCCCTATATGACTTTCTTAGATTTGCAAAAGAAATTCTACGTTCTTCACCCCCCTCTCTTCTGTATTTGATAAGTGCAGATTCCGCTGCTTTCTTCGCTGTTTTACACTGATCGTTATACCAACTATTTAATGTTAAGCTGTTTGATGCATTACCCCTTCCTGTTAGCATGTGCGCACTTGCTTTCTGTATAATATTAGTTATGTTCTGTATACTTTCAGTTCCTTTGTGTTGATCTACGTCAAAAGATATAATTTCGTTTTCTAAAGTGTTAATAAAAATCTCCTTTCCTGCCTCCCTCCATCTATATTTAAACAATGGCGTCAATGTTTCGCATGCGCTTTCATCCCTTGTATAAGATACTAGTCGAGATACTTTTAAAGTCATAGTAGCAGTAGTGATGATGATGGTAGTAGTAGTAGTAGTAGTAGTAGTAGTAGTAGTAGTAGTAGTAGTAGTAGTAGTAGTAGTAGTAGTAGTAGTAGTAGTAGCGGAGGTGGTAGCAGTAAGTAGTAGTGGTGGGTCCTTCGCAAGGGAATTAAAGTCGGTGGTCCCGTGTCTGTAAATTTACGACACGTAAAAGAACCTCAAGTCTGATAAAGAAGCCTCTGAACAAAATTACCGGTCTGTCACGCCCAATATAGAATGGGAACGCTAAAGACCACAGCAGTTGAAGAGCGTCCATAAATAAATTTAGTTTCAATTTCTTTAGTGGTGGCACTGGTAGTAGTAGGTAGTAATGGTTGTAGTTGTAGTAGTAAGTAGTAGTGGTGGTAGAAACAGTAGTGTTTAATGCTCGTTCTTACTGATACAGCACCACAGGCGGTGGACACTGATGATCATGCCTAGGAATTCTTAGGCAGTTGGCTTAAATTATCTACACTCAAAACCATTGTGGCTACAACACCGGCTAATGGTTGCGATATAGCATTGCTTACGTAATATGTTTTTACGTAAATTATTAGAACTTGAAGATCTTATATTGTGCTGCTTTTGTTTTGTTTGGTTTCATAACTTTAACTGCCCCACGTATGGGAGCCAATTTATAATAACATTATTGTAGCCCCAAGTTTGGGAGCCAATTTGCGACGGTATTACTTATAATGTTGATGCTTGTGATGTTTATGTATGTGTCTTTACTTCACGCGTTGCCATCTTGTGACGTCATTCATTTGTTCGGTTTGTAGCTCCATATAGTGTTAGCAATTTGCGGCAGTATTCGCTTTTGTTTGATTTTATTTCAAATGTCCTCCGGCTAGTTATTATCCTGTTGGCTTGAGCACGTATCTCTATACAGGTTGTGAAACGGAAAGGAATCTTTTATCCAAAAGATTACACTGATGAAGAAATTTGTTTTACACATTTATTGTCGAACACGTTAACTATCACATTTATACATTGATCTTAACACTCGCCAAACTGAAACTGTTATAACAACTTCTTACTGATAATTCTTTTAATCCACGTACTTCAATCTTTTGTATATTTAACTTTACCATACTTTAGATCTTTCATAATTCTGCTGCGCGTAACTTGTGAATCTATATCCGATGTATGACGAACTAATACTTTCGACGAACTGACTGACTAAAGACGACGTGTAGTGTACACAGATTTTTGATGAACTGGGCTGAATACGACGTGTAATGTATGAATGCTTTCGGCGAACTGAAGGACTGACTGACTTTACCTCTAACTTGGCTTATTTATACGCCTTCGTCCAGATACGTCTAAAGATTATAACTGAACTGCAATTGGCTAATAAAACGCGCCAACATTAGCGTCTATTTTAATATCCAATGAAAACCACGAATACATATGCTCTAGGGAAACATTCCAGAAGTTTCTACCGAAAACGCGTCAACATTACGTAACTTCCTTGTTTCCAATAATGATAAACAGCTCACCCCCCTCGCTGCATTATTGCGCTATTATTGACAGTTTCAGTAAGGCCCTATAAACTTATTTCCCAATAATAATTACAATTAATAAGCATCTGAAATCAATGTCACATAAAAATGCATATTCATATTACAATCATTATTTACATTTAAGTAATTTGTGATACAAATTACTACATCATATGCCCCACTAGAAACATAATTATAAATATTTACAACTTGTTTGGAAATTTTATAATTGGGTTTTTAGTCTCCTAAATCTTGGAACACACGCTATCACTTTCACTTTACACTTCACACGCATTTAACACACGACATACGTTTTTTTTTTTTTTTTATCTCGCCACTACTTACTGGCTCTGGTTGAATGTGTTTAAACTTTAATCTGACATTATACTTTTTTTATATGTATATAGCAAATACTGTACCCTGAATTATTTAATTAATGTTACAAAGTTGTTTACTTTTTTAAGTTGTTGACAAAAATTTATACATTTAAGATTTTTGTAATTGTTTAACATTTTTACCAAAATATTCACCCTCTACACAAATATTTACATCTCTTAAATCTAGGCACTGTTTCACATGTTCTATTTACTACATAAATATTTGTTTTTTAATTATATTTACCCATTTTTGTTATTTTGTACTTTATTTTAACCATACTCTTGGAATTGTATTTACGTACTTTTAATTTAATATCATATTAAGTTTCAATCTTTGCATTCTTAATTTTCAAATGTTGTTACAGTTACTAAAAATTTAATTTTTTTTTGTAATTTATTTCTCTTTTCAAATGACATATAAATAATTAACCCTCTTACGTTCCAATACATTTCTCTGCAAGTCATCTTTAACTATCCAGCATTTACTTTACATCTCATTGCTATTTACCCTCCTGGATCAAATTGTGTGTGGCTAAACATTACTCGTAGCCGTATCCTAACCTTCAAATTTTTGTTCATGAATAACCTCTTGTATTCATATGAAATTTCATCCCATGATAACATTTGAAAACAATCTAAAGTTTCTTGAACAACAAATCTTTTAACAACTGTCATTTTCAATTCTTCTACTATCTCTTTAATATGAGAGTACTCTGACAAATCTGTACTAAACTGTACTGGACTGGAGTTTTCATTTTGAACATCTTGGTACAGTTTATTTCTTTGCATTACTGACTCATTCTGTATTTCTGATATCTCCCCTCTGAAATTAACTTGCGCCTTATTCACATCTACATTCATAACCTCTTTTATCTCTCTTAGCTCACTTGAAATGTTATTCAATCTACTACCTGACTCTGTACATTCTACATCAACATGTTCACTTTTAGTATTAACCTCACTTTCTTTGTTACCTATTTCCCTGCTCATGTCTAACATTTTCTTTGAAACTTCTCCTATCTCATTTGCTATTACTTCCTCATTTTCATCTCTCATTTCTGGCATACTACTATCTAGCTTCATAACTTTCTTTTCAATTTCTTCCCTGCTTTGATCTACTTTTTGATGTAATAACTCATTATTCTTAGCAATGTATTCCCTTAATTCCTCTTGACCCTTCGAATATCTTTCAGCATTTCCATTATTTCCATCATCATACCAGCATCAATATTAATATTTCCTGCCATTCTATTCTTACTTTCTGCACTAACATTTCCTCCCTCAAATACATTGTTTGAGCTATTTTCTGTACCCTGTATTGCATTACAGCTAACTGTTACATTATCTCCCTCCATAATTATTTCTTCTGTATTATTAGTGGCCATTGTTTTTGTTTTCTAAAAAAAAATTACGATACTCTGACCTTTGTGATGCTGTCTGTTGCTGTTACTTTGATGTCCAGCTTCCTGCCCCTCTCTCCTAGGTTATATGTCGCTTCTGCGTTGTGTTATGATGAGTCCACGTCGTTTTGTTGTCCTGTAGTTTGGAATCTGCGTCATGTTGATCATTTCACTGCTACATTCGTTCCACGTCCTGGTTCCTTTCCTGGTCACTCTGCTACTTTCCTGGTTGCTTTGCTTCTTTCCTGGTCATCGTGTTCCTTTCCTGGTCACTATGCTTCTTTCCTGGTTACTTTGCTTCTTTCCTGGTCATCGTGTTCCTTTCCTGGTTATCGTGCCCCACGCTGGGCGCCAATTTGCGATATAGCATTGCTTACGTAGTATGTTTTTACGTAAATTATTAGAACTTGAGATCTTATATTGTGCTGCTTTTGTTTTGTTTGGTTTCATAACTTTAACTGCCCCACGTATGGGAGCCAATTTATAATAACATTATTGTAGCCCCACGTTTGGGAGCCAATTTGCGACGGTATTACTTATAATGTTGATGCTTGTGATGTTTATGTATGTGTCTTTACTTCACGCGTTGCCATCTTGTGACGTCATTCATTTGTTCGGTTTGTAGCTCCATATAGTGTTAGCAATTTGCGGCAGTATTCGCTTTTGTTTGATTTTATTTCAAATGTCCTCCGGCTAGCTATTATCCTGTTGGCTTGAGCACGTATCTCTATACAGGTTGTGAAACGGAAAGGAATCTTTTATCCAAAAGATTACACTGATGAAGAAATTTGTTTTACACATTTATTGTCGAACACGTTAACTATCACATTTATACATTGATCTTAACACTCGCCAAACTGAAACTGTTATAACAACTTCTTACTGATAATTCTTTTAATCCACATACTTCAATCTTTTGTATATTTAACTTTACCATACTTTAGATCTTTCATAATTCTGCTGCGCGTAACTTGTGAATCTATATCCGATGTATGACGAACTAATACGTTCGACGAACTGACTGACTAAAGACGACGTGTAGTGTACACAGATTTTTGATGAACTGGGCTGAATACGACGTGTAATGTATGAATGCTTTCGGCGAACTGAAGGACTGACCGACTTTACCTCTAACTTGGCTTATTTATACGCCTTCGTCCAGATACGCCTAAAGATTTTAACTGAACAGCAATTGGCTAATAAAACGCGCCAACATTAGCGTCTATTTTAATATCCAATGAAAACCACGAATACATATGCTCTATGGAAACATTCCAGAAGTTTCTACCGAAAACGCGTCAACATTACGTAACTTCCTTGTTTCCAATAATGATAAACAGCTCACCCCCCTCGCTGCATTATTGCGCTATTATTGACAGTTTCAGTAAGGCCCTATAAACTTATTTCCCAATAATAATTACAATTAATAAACATCTGAAATCAATGTCACATAAAAATGCATATTCATATTACAATCATTATTTACATTTAAGTAATTTATGATACAAATTACTACATCATGGTCACCGACAGGTAGGTAAAAACCAGTCCGAGTTCTCTCTGCAAATGTCAGCAGACTGTAAGCGGGTTGGAGTAGTTTGTTACCTGCGATGTCCCTACCTATAGTCCAGTAATAGTTCAACCCTATTTGCTTCCATCCTGCCTTTGATGCTTAGAAATTCTTATGCGTGCTGATGATACTTGAAATAAAATGATAATCGGTAAAGGAAATTTGTGAAGGAAGCGTTCCATGCCTAAGTTTAGGGTACCTCCTTGGCATGTCAGTTATGAGCAGGTTAAGGATCCGGGACAAGTTAGCAACTAATGTATGTGCAAGTTTCTATAGATTTCCGTAAACACAGTACTGTTGATGTTAATAGGACACCAAAGCGCTGCCTTAGTTACTACTGTATATAGTACGGTCTAATGATGGTGAGAAAGCGAAGTGGTGCACATGCATCGGATTGAGGGGCAGAAGCGTATTGTACAAAGAGCGCCAAAGAAAATCTCACTGCACCTAGCGTCTACGTCACATTATTTATCGTCGTTCGTGGCCTTGCGAAGCCATGGCCATTTCATCGATTGCTTTAGAACACGGCGCAAGGGTGCGCCACTCCTCCTGCTAAATAGTTACACTATAACTACGACAAAGGTTACAAAATGGCGTAGAAACGAAATATATTTTTACGCTCTTGATCGTATTGACTAAGAGAGAAAGAGGTGGAGTGAGTGCATTCAATTTGTCATACAGACCTCTTATCGTAATTGGTAGCCCGTACCTTATCGGCTAGTAATGACACGCCTTTGAAAGGCTTAAAAGCTAAGGAAAAAGCATAATGAGCACCCAGGTTAGCGAAATATAGAATGTGCAGTGTGAGAAGATTTTAAAATTAAAGCTTGAATAGTATTCATTAAATACATAGCAATACTTTATAACAAAAATAAACAGAACTGTGTTCTCACAGTGGTAACAATGTTTGTTACTGCATAGAAGCAAACATAACTAAATAATAAATAAATAAATAAAGCGGCATGTTTTCCCTCTAATTCAAAGTAAAATTGGTTAACATACCTTTACTAACATATTGCTGATCATAGATATACAGCGGGATTATAGACAAAAGTATAACCCAATTTTATTGCCATAACATGTATCTCATATTCGGTAAACCATATATAAATTTATCTCTAGTTTCTAAACATAATCAGTCAATTATAACAAAAGACTATTTACATTCAGTAAATGAATATCATCATCTGGGGATGTTTTACGGGAAATGCCCACTTTCCACTTTCCTGGAATATTTTTATCCAGTGATTTACTATAAAACACTTTTATGCACTGCTGTTGCAGTTGGTGTAACAGTGGAACCAGCCTCCCACATACAAACGACACGTCCACGAGTAATTTAGCTAGTATACGGCATGACTGGTTCTGCGACAATAAATAAGTTTTGGTTTTAATAACTCCATAAGAAGCAAAGGCATCAACCTCCCCTCTTTTCCTCCTTATTGCTGTATTATCAAGCCACCACGCTCTGCGTGGAGGACACGCCTTAAAAGACCCCAGAAAACGATACAAATCCGCCGAAGATTTTCTTTGGTGCTCTTTGTACCTCTAGTCATGAAGCGGATTAATACGGACTCACAGGTTAGCAACACCGAATGCGCCACCTCACTTCACACTTCAATGAGCAGCAAACTGCATTCCACTCTTAAGTTGTCCTAGATCCTTAGCCAAGTTATGAGGACTGACGAAAATCTAAAACAAACTCAGGATGGTTCTGGTGGTATTTGAATTCCCATTCGCCATGATAGCTAAGCGGTAAGAACGTCGGGATGCAGAACCGAAGATCCCTGGTTCGAATCCCGATCTTGACATTGATTTTTCAAGTATGGTTCAGCTTTCGAATAAACTAATAATTTTGCAACTATAATAAAAACTTTTTTCTGTGGATCTGATGTTTTAGAGAAGCAAAAGTTAAATATTCTGTGTCAATGAGACAAGGTTTTATGTGAATTAAGGTTTAATTCAGTAATTAACGTAAGTATAAAATTAAAACATGAGATTTGTTTAAGAAGCATCATCACTGCTAGAATACATTTTTCCCATTAAATATAAATTTAATAAATTAATATTGCTTTGCAATGCCTTTGAAATATATGTGTAGAAAACAGATCATTGAAGACTACTATGATGTAAAATTATTTTTTAAGGTAGGGATTGTCAATTTATCTTTTATACGTCTAATAAATGCTTAATTATGTTAATTAAATGCCATTATTAGGATTTCTGAGTAACGGCAAATCAATATTTTATAGGATTTTCTAAATTCTTGTATAGTTCCACGTTTTTATGAATAGTTATGCACTGAGACAACAGTCTAAATTTACCATCCCACACAACACATTCTGATTTTAATTCCACTAATGGTATCATTTAAAAATGAATGGACAGAAAACAACCGTTTTGTTTTTAGTATCTGTCATGACTAGACATATGCAATGTTTATTTTTAATTACTTCCACGTGTGATGAAACTACATTATGCACCTTTTATGAGCGTGTACTTACGATATGGTTTTAAATGTAAACTACATTCAGTACTGCACTGGTCCAGGTCAGAATGTGAAAACGAACGCCGTTATTTTTTGTTCCCTGCGAACGAATAAAGCA
Organism: Deroplatys truncata; assembly: GCA_030765065.1. NCBI lineage: Eukaryota > Metazoa > Arthropoda > Insecta > Mantodea > Mantidae > Deroplatys > Deroplatys truncata. The sequence continues at coordinate 109,691,583 of CM060986.1, forward strand.
TAACGACAGTCCAATAAGCCGTGATTGTTATTGCTCGTGGAAGGATCACTAAATAGTTTGAGTGAGTAATCAGCTTTGTAGAGAACATTATATTGTACATTGCAAGTGATGACTCGATATATCCCACCTCTGAAAGCTACAGGTTAACCGAATGTCAACGGCAAAGCGGCTCTGCGGAAATATTTGTTTTGGTTTTTGCAATCCCATAAAAGCCGTTGGCAAAGGAGCACCTGTATTGCAGCGTTCTCTGTATTCATTCATTGCTCTCATAATTCTGATAATACTAGGGTTGCAGCAGTTCCTCGCTATTGGCTATACGGGTCATTCTTTAGAAAACGTGCATTTACCCCTTAACGTCCTGAATTCTCATCATAGGTTTAGGTTATACAACGGAGGGGGAAACCTCGCACACTGCGACATACTTAGATTTAATGGGGCTAACATCTCCAGGAGAAAGGAAAACACAGGAGGCTACAGGCCGCAGAGACGTGTGGAAGTCCCTAAAAGAAGACTGGTTCCACTGCTGGAGCTGCCAAAAGAGGATGATGAACGACCTGTCGGTCAAACAGCCCTATAGTGGGTCGTCCTTCTGGGTCGTCCACGGGGAGTACGCTTTCCTTGGAACAAGCATCCGCGTCATCTGCCCGACGCCGTCATACGCCACGAAATCTACAAGCACACCTGAAAGATGAGAAAGAAACGGAATGAAAGGGAAATGATGTAAAGAAAATCATCCTACCGACCAGGATGTGTGTTAGTTTTAGTGCGTTGGAATTTCAAGTTAATTATCGCGCGTGGAACATTTGAAAGCAACAAAACTGATAAAGAAAAAGCTTTCAGGAAAGTGACATTTAAAATTGGAGTATGCATTATAGTACAGGACAAGTTAAATGACCGCGCAGAGATTTATATATTATTAAAATTACTTAATTAGTAGCGTAAATGAAAGTATGGGATATAAACATAAGGAAAAAAAAAGAAAATAACAAAGGATAACCGCAACTGAAGTTCGGAAAGTATGGGATGTAAGCATAAGGGTATAAATGGTTTCCCCAATTCAATCCATTTCATATCGCTCTAACGATCATGGCTATTCGAATCGCTTAGTTGTAGTGTAGGTGAAAGGGATATAAAATCGGTTTTAGGAATTAGAGGAACACGGGCATATGTAGCAAACAATTCCGGCAATAAAGCGTTAATAGCGTAAATCAAGGGTGGCGAAAACGCCTTCCTTCCGTGAGTCCACAAATATGCAACACGCACTGCATCACTCAACAGCATGTGAAAAACAGATGGACTGTGGCAGAGAGGGAACGGCGCTTACGAGTCAAACTGGCTCGCGAGTCCCGTTTTCGCCACCTGTGGCTTAAATGAAAGTACGGGATGTAAACATAATAAAAACAAAGAAAAGAAAATAACAAAGAAAAACCCCAACAGACGTTCGGATGTTTACACAGGTGCATTGCCAAAACAATAGGTTTGTTCCAACATACGGTTCTGAACGGGTTCCGAAAACTAATTCCAACACATGCTAGTGCACATGCGCCAGTCCGGTACGCTCACAGAACTAATTCGGAATTTTGTGTAGTTAGAACACTACTTGAACCGTTCGCGTTCTGTCACGGCCTTCTTCGTTGCACGGTCAATCAGAAGACGAAAGATCAACCTAGCTGTGCTGAGTATACATCATGGAGAATCGTGTATAACAAATTCACACCAAAGTGATTCTAACCTGGTCTTTTCACATGTCAGACATCTTAATCCGTACTCACCGTCTGCTATATATCCAACTTTACATTCTAACGAAAACAGGCTACAGGTGAAAAGGACTTTATTTATTTAGAGCACTCCTACTCATATATTACAAGCTTATGAAACATATTGATTCTCCTATTCTATGCTCATTATAAATACTATGTAAAAAGACAAACAATACGCTTCGCATAAGCCAAATTTTAAGACATGTATGTCAATAAAATGCCCTTTGAGTGTTACTGTATCGTTAAGGCACAACTGAAACGTGTTAAAATCGCGAGAAAATGGACTTAGGATGATTGCACCTCCACAAGTAATATTTAAAGGGTATGACCTAAGCATTTATTTTTCATTTAATATTGTGGATGTTTCCTTTTGTAATGAAGTGAAATTATGTAATTAAAATTATTTACATTTCAAACTTGCTTTTAGAATTGGTTTTCCCCGAAGTTTTCGTCGCTCAATATATCCTACACGATGAGGTTTTATCCAATTCTTTTGGAATTATTCATGCATATTGCGAAGTTTCAAACAATTAAAACTATCATGTAAACTTTTTGTGTTGCAAAGGGTATTGACAGATTAATTTTTAAAACCAACAGGATATGTAGAAATGTAAATGTAAAATGAAGGCTTCTTAAACAATTTATTTTCTTGTAAACTGAAACCATGCAAATGAAGCAAATAACAAATTTGTGCGATGTGACACGAACACTTAAATGGAAGATTGTTTTTAAAATTGTATCCTGTGCAAGATTTGGAACAGGAAATTAAATTCATTTTTGAAACACAATAACTTGAAAACAATAAAAAAAAATGTTCAAAATTAAGTTAACAGCTTTTAATGTTTACGCAAGACAAAATTAAGATCATCATTTAGCCAAATTAATTGAGAACCTTAGGAAATAGTACTTTCAGCAGTGCATTTCCTTTACACGTAAGTCTTTCTTTCGTACTGATTCCGGTGCTAATATTCGAGCAAAAGTAAATCGCGTTCGTTTATCGGCTTAAAGCCTGATACTGAGTTATTGCGAATAACAATTGTAATGCGTAGATATTATATTTAAACCAGAACCCGAAAAAATTAATTTAACACAATTCCAATTTAACATTAGGTTTCCTGTTACAGAAACTTCTAAACACAATGTTTAATTTAAAAGTCCAATACTCTGAGACAATGACACCCCGCACAAATTCTATTCCGAACGTAATGCAAATAATATAAAACTACATGGTACCAATGTATGCTTATGATCAGGGTTAGGATTTTTAGTTGCAAATTTCAGATGAAAAAAGGAAGGGAAAAGGTGCACAAATAAGGTGAAAAAAGGCACAATAAGGTGCTGGTTTATTTAAGGGGATGCACAACTGAAATTGCTATTTTCTAAAGTATCCATTCAATTGGGCTGAAAATTTAACCACATGTCAGTCTTCTTTATATATAATTGTTTTGTGAATTATAATCCAGTCTTAATAATTCTCGGAACTGCGCGGTTGAGGTTATTGTCGTCTCTGCCTCCACGCAAACAGATGACGTCTCTCACAGCAACAAACTCACATTCACGAACAGCAGGCTACTGATTCTGGTGGGATAGAATCACTCATTGTCAATTGCATTATTGCGGGCTACTTTATAGCAGTAAAGTGAGAGAAAGAGGTTTTCGTTATTTTCCATTGTTGCGGGTGTGCTTTCAATTCCCGCGCGGCGTTTACTGAAAGAGGTAGACTTACTGCACGTACACAGCAAGCTGAGGAGACGTTAATTGAAAGTTAAAGAATAAATTGGAATGAAACTTAAAAGAAAAAAGGGGATTATGGGCATGGTTGGGGGAAAATGGTATAAAGGTGCCAAAAAGGGGTAAAGGTCCCAAATAATGGAATAATGTTTAAATGGAAATAATCCTCTTCTTCGGGAGTCGAGGCATCATTAAAAAAATCACTGTCACCTTCTAAATCACTCATTATTGTTATCTTTGAACGCTGTTTTGCTCCCTGGCTTTGTTAGACGTTTGTTCATTTCCTCAAGTATGTCGCCATACTACTCAACAGCGAGCAACTGCTTACCAAACACCTTTGCTATTCCGTATTGAGAAATAAAAACGCATGGAGGAATAAATTACATATTCAAATTTATTTTCTACTGAATACAGAGAGTATGTCGCTTTTTCTATACTCTCTGTCAGGCTTGTTCCAAGCGATTAGAATCGATTCTGAATTAACTGAGTATGCGCTGTAGACCATACAATCTGCGCATGTCTGGAATTTTCAGTTCCTATTCTTAATCACGAACCGATTTCACTCGTTCCGAACTAGTTCCCAAATACGTTGGAACAGCAAACTGGAAATTCAGAATTAGTTCTGAACTGATTCTCTGTCGTGTTGGAACGCCACTTAACTACTGCGCACACTCAGATAATTCGGAATCGATTCTGAATCGTGTGGGAACAAACCTAATATCATAATTATAATTAACTTAACGATACTGCACTCATTGGCAGTGTCATCTTCTGATCATTTTTTGGAGTGAGGTAAGCAGCTAGTCAATCAAGTGGCTGGAATTACCCTGGAAAGGGCGGATCTACACGTTTCATTGCCAAGCTAAATCGCAGCTTTGCTTTATGCTCATAAGTGTACAGTTACACACGTAACGCAGCATGAGAAAGAGTTTAATATGTTAAGTTTTACACTGACCTACCACAGCGATTTCCAGGTAGATACACAGACACTCTACCGTGTTTACGATCCAAGATTCATTTAAAATAATAGCTATCAAATGGATTGTATCTTTAGGGCCCATAAAATTTGCATACGGTGCGTTAGATTAATGAACAGTCGTATGTCGAGACTGCAAACTTGCCTGTATCTCGTCAGCAGTGTCCATGTCCTTCTCTGAAGAAACTAAGTGCAAACAAACACTAACAAATTAGCTACGGCTCTCGGCAGACTGTTTGCTCTGACCAGGGCACACACAGTGATGGTTAAATGATTTACCCATAGTGGCAAGTGGTAACCGGTGGAGTATGGACGATGGACGGAAACCTCTACTGTAATATTGACAGCCCTGAAGGGAGTGCTCGATCAACTTGGCTCGACACTTTATCAAAGCACAGAGAGAATATTTCCTAGCTCTGGGCTGGAATAGGTTTAGCCGGATTGTTCGAATACGACACGTTTCCTGGACGATGTGGTGGAGCATTAAACCCCATTGCCAGGGAAAATACACAAAAACTTAAATTTGGCTTCAGGATTAAAAAGATTGTCTCAAACTGTGTTGCCCTTTGTCTCCCATATTGTTCAACATATATATTTCTTTGCTGTCGAGGATTGGTAAAGAGAGACAGGACTATATATTAAAGTAGGTAATATGTTTTTAAACACAATTTTATTTACGGACAACCAGGTAATTCTTTCCACCTCTGAAAACGAACTTCAAAGAGCAGCGCATAAGTTAAAACAGATACTCAGGAGTTATAATCTATTATATCCATAAATAAGTCCAAAGGTATGTCATTTAAGGGAAAATTTCCAATAAGATCAAATAGTTTATGAAAAATGAAACAGCACAGCAAGTGAATAACTTTAATTACTTGGGATTCCTATGAAAAAGAAAACGATATATATAAAATGAGTAAGTTTCAACATGTGTGTGAAACTATAAAAGAACACTAAGAAATAAAGCTAGAATAGATACAGTTATGAGATTTTACAAGGGGCTGGCAGTTCCTTTACTTTTGTGTGGTTGTAAAAATTACATCCTCAATAAATCATCTAAAAGGAGATTAAAATCATCCAAAATGCAGTTTATTAGAGGAATATTATGATATACATTAAATGTTAATGTATCAAACACCCAAATAAGGGAAGAATTAAACACACAAATGTATCAAATCGTATCACATGGCTCACATAAGACCCCGCATTATACGAGGAGTATTTTAAACTAAGGTTCGTTTTACAATAAAGTAGGCTACCACATATTTTTCGATAATTCATTTTTACCCAAGCCTTACCCTGCTTTTCTTCCAGTTATTAATGTTTTTTCAACATTGTCTTAACGTAGCATATGTTTTTTAGAACCTCATCACAGACTACCGCCGCCAGTCCATCTAGAAATGGTGTAGCTCTTTCTGGAGTTAATTTTTTTGTATTAAAATGAGCTGCAATAATCTCCTAGGGAACATTTGCAGCATATCTACGGAAACTTATGGAAGGACACAAATAATCAGTCATCTGTTTTTGTCATTTCACACCAGAATGAGAATTTAATTCATTGTAAAAGCTATGTGGAAAGAAAGTTTAAGGTATATACAATAGAATAAACATATTAATTAACCAAAATATTCAGTAGTTCTTATTTTATTACATAATGAACCACATTTTAAAAAACATCCCGTGTAGTTAGAAGTTTTGCATTGCTGAGAAGTTAGAAAAAATAATCTGCGGTGAAATTAGCTATAAGATTTTATAAGTGTATGTCTGATCTCCTTTTCCTACAGAGTGAACTCAAGACCCACATCGGTTCCTGTTAATTTATCGGCTAGTGCACACAGCGCATGTATTTACTGCCCATTAAATTATCGGCTTGGCAAAGCTCCGAGAAGGAACAATTAGACTTCCTTTACAGAGATGAAGATAACAGATACAGTAACGAATTTAAACGAGCTCTGGGATGATGATTGGTCGGGATGAACACACAAGCCTGGCTCGTTGCCATGCTGCATGATGGTCCGGCAGTCATGTTCAGAAAAATTGCTTCCACTCCAGTCTGCTTTCCTCCCTCCCATGTTAATTGTAATTAAGAGCTCTCAGCTCCGCGCCCTACACTTCCAACTGTCTTCATATCGAGGTCCGCGACAGCCGCAGTAATTTGCGGTGTGTGCAGATGGCCTCATCGCGAAATTAATCAAGATCAGCTTGTTATTTTTTCGCAACTCATGTATGAATGATTTACTGTTCTTCCAGTGCAAACGATTCTCTTTTTGTTCATCAATTTTTTTCTCTATTGATTAAGGGCACTACGTTTCGTATTTTTTGCGCCTTTTGCTGTTTCAGTTTTTCTTGTTTCCTTCACGCTTTCCTTGTCTATGGTTTTATCCACATTTTATGTTTAATTTATTGATCTTTATCTAACATTTCAGCAACCATAAACGCACATGACTTCGATTGTCATTAAGTATTGTCTAGTAATACTTTAAACATTTCTGCATAGATCATAGATGTCGCTGAGACTGAAGTGCAATGCGTTCTGGGGCAGGTACTTCTTCGCGGAGGTAAGGATAGTCAGAGTTACAGGAGGTGCGTGGGTGTAATGATGGATCTATCTCATGTGGCATTTCCCGATGAGCAATAAAGATGCCGTTTATGGCTAAACAACTTTATTATTATATTATATTATTGTTACCTATATACAGCTCCACTCCCGCGGTTCGATCCTGCCACACAAACACTTATATCTTCACGTCATAGCTCGATTTCGCGAATTGTTCGTTATAAACTTCTTTTACCATAGCTCACAAAACTTCACGTTTGCCGCCACTACATCCCGTAGTTCTACTTTATGAATTACATTGCCCATTTTTGCGTATTCCCAGTTGATACGCTTTACCGATCTGCCTACGCGTACTTGCAAATTACAAGTGCCTTTACATATTCGTTTCCGCGTATTTCCAAATTGCAAATTATAGACCCACCTTCACGTACGTCCTGTAAGTGATCTTACTCGTATATTTTAGATCTCGCTGTGTAATTTTTGTTTCTCATACCAAGTCACGTGACGCCTCCCTTTAATATTATTTGTTGACAGAATTTCCTTAAAATAAGTGTAATTTTCCTACTGGTGGACAAACGTTACAGAAACAACCACACTTAGCTTTCTCACATGATTTTGAAATATAAACGTTTTAAACATTCCCATGAGAACTGATGCGATCTCAAGATAATGCACGTTTTTTCCAAATCCATTACTTTCACATAAAACCCTAGGGCCCATTATCCTGGTCACGTCTGCCGCTGCTACAAAGACTTCTTGCTGCCGACATTCTGGCGCCTTAGAGAAAACTTGCCTATTGTAACTCTAAAACGGTCCGTTTTCCCACCGAAAGTATATTTCCGTCTGCCTTTGATATCATGTATGCTTCTAAAATGAATATTAAACTGATACACGATCTATCACAATCGTTTGCTTCTGCATGTAACATGCAGTTTCAGTTGACAGTACCCCTCGTGCAAATTTCTGCATTTTGTGTATGTCCCTCATTTTGTTAATACTGTTAATACTTTTAAAGCTATTACCTCTAATCATTGGGATTATACTGGCTTTTTCTTGAATGACGCAACTGTCAGCGCGCCGCTCTCGCAGTACTATTATACGAATCAGTTCGTGCAGTAGCGGCGGACCGATCCTCCTTTTCTCCCTAGATGTTACTTAAGATACTAAACAATGATGTTACGCTTACCTTTCTGTTTGAGATAACCACCTGAGTCTATAAAGCCTTACATACTATTGAATATGCAACAAAAGTTTGCAACCAAATGCTGGATCCTAATTCATTGGACGTACGGGGATTTGCTTCATAAAGTTTAACTTTAATCACTCCCCACAAAGTAATCATATGAATTTAGATCTGAAGAGAGAGCAAGACATTCAGGTACCTGTTGTCAAAACACGTTATAATGTGAGGCAGCAATTTTTCTTGGGCCTGTTTCCACGACACATTATCTCGTCTAAATTTGCCCCGGTTAGAAGTGTGATAGTCATTTTTATCCTCCATAAACCCAGTCTGTTTAAAGTTTAACACCCTATAAATTGAGAATTGATTAGAAAGGGTGACACCAGTTTGTATAAAATCAAGCTGACAATCCACACGAGACTCCATTCGAGTAACATTTAACAAGAAATACATGGTGTTCTGCAATATACACTATGATAACTGCACCCAGTAAACACAATCAATATAGGTATAGCTTCACGTAACTTTATTCGTACTATAAATCATGGCAAACAATGTTATACTGAACCACAAATGCTGTTTTTCTTCGTAGACCTATGAGTTTGGCTGTGGCAGAGCGAGGTCACTATCCGATAGGTGATACGAGTCAGACCCGACGGTCCGCTAGTCGCGTCATTCAAGATAAACCCGTTATTACGCAATATTCTAGGGTTATCAAATGAATTGTTGATCATAATGACACACAAAATATTACACAGTGAAAATATAGTTGTATAATTTAATTGTGTTCAGAATGATCAAAATTTGTAACGAGTTACCTGCATAGTTCAACACAATGCAGTACTCGCATACTTCGGGCATGCTTCCATGGTGAACCATCTAATATGACATCACTCACTTCAAACTGAAATCTATTTTTACTTTATACCGGAGAGAAAGGGTGTAGATGTCACCACTCGAGGGGTGATTCTGCATATGGAGATGAAGGAAACGCTGTAATTTAGTTTTAGGAACACAACTCTTATTTAAAAAAATGCTTGTGAATTCAAAGACGGGAGGTTAACGCAAGCGCTATTTTTATATCTTGGGTTTCTTCCATACGTGCCGATTTTCGTCACAGTTTATAACTTTTTGTGTATGTCATTACTTTCGTGAGGAATTGACTAATAAGACTAGTGTTTGCATAACCAATACCTAGGGCGCCGGGTGATTTCCGGCTTTTAGTGGTGATTTTAAGTCGACCGATCCACGCCTGACTACTCATGCGAAGTATACACACGGCCCAACATGGTTCGGATACCTTACGTCATGTCGTTTTTATTATAGTTATACATAAAAGTTCGAATATCCCTTTGTCTCTTATATTATATATTTAAATTTAGTAGCTCATTATGATTTATTGTAATCTTATAAATCGCGAAATGAAATCTCCACTTTTCTTGTTTTCATTGAATATTCAATGTCTCAAAATTGCACAAAAGAGCTGCCATAAGAACCAAATACCATTAACAAATGCTGATAGTATTCCCACAATCCAGCAATTTGGAAATCTTAGCGCAAATTTGTGCGAGACAAAAGTAATCCAAAGCAAATTCTCACTCAAATGCAAAGTGAAGAGCGCGGTTCTCAAATATATCCTATTTAAAAAACGTTTTTCTGAGGAAATCTATTAAAAATAGACTTAAAGTGCTGATAAACGTTTCATCGAGAGACACCCTCTCTCTCTCTCTCTCTCTCTCTCTCTCTCTCTCTCTCTCTCTTACTCTTACAGATTTCCATCCGGTAGCCTAACATGTAACATTTTGTACGATATGAACATTATATACATACATTCTTACTCTACCATACATAGTAGGTAGAGAAGGTATTGTATGCCACTCAAAAATTCGATACTGAGATTTCACCGGAAATACATGTTTTGAGGCACCTGAATCCAAAAAAAGCATTTTTAGAAAAAGGTCCCTATATGTGTCTGTGAACAGCATAACTCAAAAACGAAAAGTCGTATAAATATCAAACTTGCTATGAGTTTAGTATCTTCCAAGGATGCGACACGAAGATTTTCAAGAAAATCCCCAATTTCAACTACCCTTTATATGAAACATCTTTTGAAAATTTCGATTTTCTAAAAAATGGCTCCAACGATTTTGATTAAAATATTATATACTTACATGAGAGATATCTTGAATTTTCTGGGAATAGCCTAGGAAGTCCTCTTAATATAGAAGGAATATTGTATAATATTGTATAACTTGCAAGCGTTAAGTGATATATACGAACCAAATAAAAAGTGTAGATCTTTTTAAAACACACAACTTACTTAAAATGTTCGTGCAATAAGCCGTTTCTGAGATATGCGTTATTAAAAGTTCTAATGCTTAAGTGCCATCGATTTTCACTTGTTTCTCACGATTGCATAGATACATTATGGAATTTTTGAGACCTGTATATAAAGGCCAGTTCTTAAACATTTGGCTATCTATAATGAAATGTGTAATGCAGCTATTTCTGCAAAGGTTTATTTGGATTAAAATGTAGTAAATAGAAAAATAAGCTTTAGAAGAGTAGTTTGTGTACCCACTAATAAAGATAGAGGGTAGAGAAAGTCAGGTGAATGTATCCCATCAGATTTTGTTTTTCACAATAATGTTTTTTCAAGGCTTCTCGCTTGATCGGCGACCTTCGGGGACACCTTGTTCCACCAAGCGATTGCTGGACCCACTTTAATAGCTGTAGGCATCCAACGAGTGGTGTCCATTACCTTAGATGCTAGGGTGATGGTGAGGAAAGTGATGTTATAAGTTGCATGATGCAGCTTTTACTGTGGATTCCAAACCACGTTGCAGCTTGGGAATTTTTTAAATGACCTTTCGCAAGAATACGTGTAAGGCGAATACGCGTGAGCAGCGATAATTGGTTTTAAGATTATGATGTGATTACTGTATGTTATATTTAAGGCAACGCTTCCAGACGACATTTTACTGCAGTCATGATCCCTGATGAATGAACGCATGGTTCGGTTTGAACTAGCCAAACAAACAGTGTCACATGGATCAGCTACAAACCATAACGATTGATGGCGTACCGTTCTTCCAAATTGGTTTAAAAATGTATGTTTGCTTAAACAGCACTGGCGTCACACTTGGGCGCTACCAAAATTACAGAGCAAGCAGGAGCGCCTACATGTAACTTATTGGATCTTGTTAAAGAACCTTCACGCCTCATAAATCTGACCCTAGATTCAAGGCAGCGAATATTAAACATGAGTAAACGGCGCTATATTTTATTCTATCCTCATATTTTTGTGAACCTGGTGTTTGCCTGTTTTTGCAGTAAGGTATGCATGGCACGAAACGAGAATATTAGATTTACAGCAGTGGTTAAATTGAATTTAAGAGTTTTAATATCCATCCTCTCCAAAGCCTTGACTACATCTCGACGTTCCCATGCCGGAATGTATGTACATGGCACTTGTACAGTACAGCAACTTAAATTAAAGTCTTGTAAAATGAGGCGGACTTCCTTCTTAGTAGGGATGTCTAGGTTTCCTTCTTACGTTTCTCCTTTTCCGTTTTATTCGTTTCCTCTTGGTGCTTGCTGAGTAACTTTACACCTCTCACATCTCCATTAAGTCCGGTCATAAGCCAGTTGGAGCGACGACCATTACTCCCGTTAGAAGCAAGGGAAAGGGAGGGTTGACGGCGTAGAATACAGGAATTAATTGAAAATCCTTCCCTTAAGACTATGCAACTCGTGTAGCTATGCAGTAAAGCGCAGGACTTCACTAGTATTTAATACGGAGATACATTTTAGAAGGCTCCACTTCAACATTGGAAAACAAAGACAATGCAATAGTGCACTGCGATACAAGTACGATAAATGCAGTGGAGAAATGAGTTTTCACAAAGCACTTAACGTATTTGTATTGCATACTCTATTTTTTCGACGTCAGTTAATGGAAATATTTACGTGAAAATAAAATTAATTACTGTCAGCTATTCAAAAGCAGTATCGGGGTGACCGCGCTAGCTCTGCGAACCGTAAATCAATTAGTCACGGCTGATAAGTTCTGATGAAGCCATTCAATAACTGAAGGTGAGATGACTGCTTGCGCCGAAAGAGTTATAATTACATGTTGCATGAATTAAATCGTAAGTAAATGTTAACAAAGAAAGGGAAGTAGAGACGGTAAACTTCAACTAATAAATATAAGTATATTCCACGTCTACAAAAATAAATCTACATATAAACAGTTGGAGGATTAAATGCATTTTCTACTGAGCAGGTGGTAACGTGTACGACTCGCATTCGGGAGGTCCCGAGTTCGATTCCCGCCACCGCCCACTCTGCCTCATGGGTTTTTGGGGTTTCTCCCGGATTGTCAGGCGAATGCTAGAGTGGTTTCCTTCAGCTTCCGAATTTCCTGTCCCTCAATTTCGTTCCACTTGTAACTTCATTCATCCTTCATCCCGTTAGGTTGGACCTTTCAGCGATGGTGTTTCGGTGCGGCGTGGCAGGGAAACTTACTCGGTCCCTCTGCTTTCGGATGGTTGCCGGGGTAAACGGACCGCTCCTTCGGAGTGGGGTGTTTGACCCTTTGTGTGGGGCGGAAGTTTCCGTTTAACCTGTCCGACTGCCGGGACGTCTCAATCTACAAACTGTAGGGACTCTGTCATTGCTGTGTCATCACTCCTGGTTCCGGTCGCCCGTTGTCTCCTCTCACCTCCTCCTCCCTCCCGGGGGCGCCTCCTTGTGGAGCACGGTACAATATTCTCACTGGAGCAGTGCCGAGTCCCTTCTAACCATCAGAAAAACGCATTTTATTAACATCTGCGCCAAAAACGCACCAAGTGCAGCAATTTCTACCCCTCACGTATTGTATTACGAGCGGGAAGTGGATAAACAGAACATGTCGTAAAAAGTAGTTAATGGTGAAGTTTGAACAATATAAATGCAAATCTTTAATCTGCCTTAAACTTCAAGCTCGTTAGTATTTAAAAATATCGCATCTATTATTAGAGACTGTACCTGTGGTCTAGTGGTTAACATGCTACCTTAGAAATCCAGAGAATTATGCTCCATTTGGGTTGAATATGCCTATCCTCTCTCGTGTCTGCAGGTACGAGAGTGAATATGTGGGATTTAATACTTAAAACACAACCTAAAGCAATAAAAGACATAAAACTGGCATGGTTAAGGTGGCACCGTGGAAGACAGCTCGCTTCTCACCAAGGTGGCCCGAGTTCGATCCTAGGGAACCGTAAATGGGGTTTTTGGTGAACAAAGAGGCGTCTGGGCGAGTTTTTACTGTTTCCTCCGCCATTCATTCCACCAACTGCTCCATCATCACCTTTCCTTTCACCGCCATTTCATATCATCTCCTTCCTCGCTTGTATACCAGGCTTCGAGTCGAGTACCCATCCTGGTTGTTATATCTGATCCAATTAGTCCGTCTGCTCCCCAGCAGTCCGGATTTGGCACCAAGCGATTTTCATCTGAGAAAGTTCCTTAATGGAAAATATTTCAACGACGATGATGATGTGAAAGAAGAAGTGCAGACTTTCTTGCATTACAGGCGGCATCATTATTTAACAAAGGCATATAAAAACTATTTTCCCGTATTTCAAGTGCCTGAATAACGGTAGTGACTATGTGGAGAAGTAGTGCAAGGTAATGAATAGTATTTACTTTAAAAACACGCCTCTAACTTCTTGCTAATCAAAATAACCTTTCATTATACATTTTACAATTCGTTGTAGGTACAAGAAAGCTAGAGCGATAGTCAAACTTTTAAAACCAGGCCACTATGTGATGGCTTTCATGCTCTTTGCATGTCCATGTGAGAAATCGAATAGCGACTTACTACTTGGATAATTCCGATTTGTTGCATTCCATGTCTTTCTCTACTCACTCTACTCACTCCTTATAACAGCTTATTCTTCTAAGATAATAGAGATAAAGCTTAATTACATATTCGCACACATTTTCCTTTACGGTACAAGAAAGATACATTAGGCTAAAGCGTAGTCATAGTTTTAAAAAGTGGATCGTTATTTAATGGCTTTGACATTCAATGCGCTTTGCACAATCACAAGAAAAAACAAATAGCAACTTGCCATTTGAAAAGTATGTTTTTAAAAATTCAAACCAATAACAAAAATGTTTCGTCATAAGAACAGTTTTATTTTAGAAAGTGTATACTTCAACGAGATCTACATTTTTTGTATAGCAAGATGTTGTCTACGTTTTACGGTTTACAGACAATAAAAAAAATATTCAGAATGAAGAGGACTTCACAGGCTATTCCCATAAAACTCAATGTATACCAGATAGCCCAAAGAAGTCGTCCTTTGCAGTTTTATGTTTCCCGCATACATAGGTGCAAAAGAAGTTGCCGCATCATGATGTTCAGTGTAGATAGTGTAGATATAAATGAAAGGTCACTGAGACAGTGCTGATGTCTGCATGTGTTTACGTAATAGTTTCGTACTGATAAGCGTCGCATGGTCACCTGCATGCAGTCCGAGCCAGCAGACAAAAAGGTAACTTCCCAATAGCGAACACACAGATATGGTTACGATCTGTGCGGAGACGCAGCAAAATGCAGCTGAGGCTCGAAACCTGTGTTCTGAACATTTTCAGACGCGGCAACTGGCTTCTGCGCACGTTTTTGATATGGCGTGAAGAAATATAGATCATTCCAGGTACAAAGGGTTGTGGAAAGACCTATTTGCGGTGATGTAATGTTTCCCGGAATGCTATCCTTAAGAGTCGCTTACATCAACTCTTCCACCAAGACGTGCATGTTTTTGCACATACTTATTATGAATAATGCACTAATGGAAGATAATTTAGTTCCAAAGAACTTTTACAATTCATAAATATAATGGAAATAGAGCTTTGTTTAATCTTGTTAACGTTGTGGCATCAATTGGTGATTAAATAACCAATAAAACATACACAAAGTCCTCTTACTTTAAAAAAAAAAAAAACTGACCCTGGACATACCGTAAAATGTTTTCGTTTAAAGACTTTATGGAGTCCATCCGAGAATCGAAGCCGAAACTCCTCATATAGTGGACAGTTGCTATACGAATGAGCTCTGGGACCAGAAATACCAGTTAGCGTGTTCGTTTTCAGTATCGGTCTTTCATTTAGCGGTCTCCTGTCTGTGGGTATGGAGTCCCCTTTACAGTTCTGCTTAGGCAAACCTTTTGGTATCCGCGCTGTGCGGGATAAACTTGCTTCAACGAAGGACGGCTTATGTGGGCCACCTGATATATTTTATTTGTATGCAAATGCCCTAAACATGGGGTATTCTAATCAAAATCGTTACAGCAATTTCTGAGAAAGTAAAAAACATGACATTTTTTCCATGTAAAGGGTAGAGTTAGGCGAATGTTTTTATTGAGGGGGTCACAAAGAGTGTATTTTGAGTTTTTTTAGTGAAAACTTGGTATAGAATTTTTAGGTGGAATGCAACACTGCCTCTTAGATAAGGTAATAAAACACACTGCACATTGCAAATTCAACAACAAGTACAAGGTATCAGGAATCTCTAAAAGTCTTTTTCATAGATTCAGTTTTCACCTATTGTCTTTTCTCGGAAACTATTGTAGACAAAGTTAAGAAAATATGCATGCTTGTTGCTTTCTGTAACTCTTACCTATGGTAGGGAAGTATTGTATTTCAAAATGATACGATATTGAGAAAAAGGAAAACATTTAAGCCAAATGTTGCGTGTGCATGTGTGTATGCCCTCATGTGCGACATTACATAAGGGATGCATATGGATTTGTCAAGAATACAAAGAGTAATGCATGGGTGGCATATTCATTTCTTTAAGAGCAGATTAATAAATAATGAGCTTCCAAAATTTTGAAAACCATTTTGCTTGATAAAATAAGTGTAGCGTAAGTCACTGAAAATAAGTGTAAGACCTGATAAAAGAATGTATTGTAAAATTCAGAAAACTGCAAGGGAATTCCATTCGTTTTCTTTCAGTAAGCGCATGTCATAATAGCTAAAAGATGGAGTTGCTTAATGCTTAATGCAATGGAGTTTTTACCCTAAAACACAAATATTTTCGCATACTGTTGAACTTTTTACGTCATTAGCAGACCACAGTAAACGCTACAAGATTTCAATTTTTAATGAGAGAGGAGAGAACAGGGGAGAACACGAGCGACTGACTGCATCTGTCTTTAATGTTTTATTCCAGTATTAAAGTTAGGGCATTCGCAAACAATTCTAAATTTGGTACTGGTACTGGGCAATACTGGTTACTTCTTGGAATTTCATCAGCCTTACACTGCCTAAATCAGTGTATTTAAATAAAGAGAGTGAATGATATAACATCACTGTCAAACAATGCTTTCTTCTTTTTACAGGCTTGTGCCCACGTTTCTTCATTCTAAGGGCTCAAAATTCGTGTTTTCGTGACGTAGTGAATAGGAAATGAAACAGCGTGGATTGTAGCTCCATGTGAAAATATGTTATTCTGTTGACATTTGATATACAATTTCAAGAGCTTTTTTTTACTAAACAAGAAATTAATTGTAAAACACTCCCGTGACGTGGCGTATTGGATTGGAGCGCGTTGTTCCTGTTCCCACCCATGGAATGCACGCGAGCTCGGGGTGCGGGTGTGAGTATGGAATTTTCGGCCCATGTATAGAACTGGTGCGCAATAAGCATTTGAGGAACTACGATAGGTAGCGGTCCATCGGACATGAGAGGCAACGTTCAGTCTGGGGGAAGCATGTGATATGATCTCCCCTATTCGGTTGGTTGATCGTCCATCTCTACCTTGTATATGTGGGCGTAAGTTCGGACGTCGGGTTGATAGGCCATGGCCCATAAGGGCTGCAGTGCCACAATTTTGGCTTTTTAATGAGGAAAATACTATACATAGTTTCTTCCTGCTGACCTAAAGCATATATAAACTTTATAATGGATACTATACATATCACAGAATTATTATTCCTGGACATTCTAATGCATCTCCAAAACAGTATGTGTATAACATAAGTGCACCGTGTATAACATAAGTGCACCAGCTCCATACGATTGTCATCTTTTTCACCGTTTGTAGCGCCGCATTCAGAACAAGTGTTGAAATTTATGCCTAGCGCGTTCTTGAAAACGATTTTGGCATTTTGTGGCAAGTATCCAGATACTGAAGACCTAAATTACTGTAAACAATGCTCTACATTTGAGATATATATCCTGTCATGCAGATTTGGTACTTGCTTTACGCACCAAATATGTTCAATCTTTCTTGTAAATAAATTATCTATATCGCAGAAAGGAATGTTATCGCAGAAAGGTTCCACAGATGTTTATACTAGATGACCCATACAAGCCGTCTTTTGCAGTTTTATGTTTACCCGCATACATAGGTGCAAAAGAAGTTGCCGCATCACTGCTGTTCAAAGGGTCAGTATAGGTAAAAAGCAAAAGGTCACTGATGTAGTGCTGCTGTCTACAGGTATTTACGTGGTAGTTTCGTACCGATAAGCGTCGCGTGGTCGCCTGCATGCAGTTCGAGCCAAGTTATTCAGGCAAAAAGGTAACTTTCACTAATAACGAACACCCATAGTTACGATGTTTGCGGAGATGCACCAAAATGCAGCTAGGCTCGAAGGCTGTGTTCTGAACATTTTGAGACGATATCTGTCTTCTGCGCACTTTTGTATGACATATAGAAATAATATTAAAAATGATGGATAATTCCACAAAGGACGTGGACCTGAGAGGCCCTTACATCAATTCGTCCACCAAGGCGGGCATCCTTTTGCACATGCTTATTATGAATAACACACTAATAGAAAATAATTTAATTGTAACGCACCTTTAAGGGTACATAAATATAATAAAAATATAATTTTTTTTAATCTTGTTAACTTTGAGACACCAATCGGTGCCATATAGTTGTACTGATTGTAGATTAACTGTCATGGATCTAAACGACTCAACACGTGTGCTCAGGTTTGCGCTAAGCGGCAATCCTGAATTCTTGTTAATGAGCAAATTGTTTATTAAATAATCGATAACATCCCCTCCACCACATACACATAAGAGACTCCGGGCATAAGCGTGAATGCTTTTGTTTAAAGACAACTTTATGGAGTCCAGCCGGGAATCGAACCCGGAACACTCATATAGCAGGAAGTTTCTCTATTGAATGACTCTGTGACCAGTAATATAGTAGTTAAAGTGTTCGTTTTCAAGCATTGGTCTTTCATTTAGCGGTCTCCTCTCTGTCGGTATGGAGTTTCCTTTGCAGTTCTCCTTAGGCAAACCTTCTGCATTGGTGCTATCCGTATAAACTAACTTCAACTATGAACGGCTTGTGTGGACCACCTGATTTATACTACACGTCGATACTGGAATATTTCCATCTCGATAGTTAAGATTGTTCCAACCTACGTCACTGGCGAATGCTGTGTTGAATATGTCTCGGGCACAAGCACGGAAATTCGCAAAACAAATGCCGACTGATGGGTATGATCCAAACGTTTGATTAACTTCGGAAGCAATCTTTGGCGTCTTATTATTTGCTAGGTATTCCGGGAGTTACCTTGGGATTTTAAGCGGCATTCATATAAGCCAGTATAATGACTGACGTTCTACCATGTCGGTATATAACCTTTCTATGCAAGTGATTATGATTTTCATGTAATATGTATAATTTCTTTATATTTATTGTTTATTAATCTATGAAAAAATATAAATTGTTGTTGTAATTGATAACTTCGTTATTCTAAAGAGTCTAAGCTATTTCACTAATGTTTTTAAAGCTAAATGAAACTAAGCTGCCCTTACATTTTATAGAGTTTGTATTCTTCTTCTTATTATTATTATATTCATCGAAATGCTTAGAGTAATTACATAAATGCTGTAGAGGGCAAGCAAGAGAAATACAGAGAAAGTCAGGAAAGAAAGCGTTACTTGAGCTTGACAACCTTTTATATATATTTGCTAGTAAAATTGAGTAAAATGATGTCATTTTTTATGTCTTTTATACAATAGAAGTTTCATAACAGCCTCTCGTCACGAGAAGGAAGATGGAGAAACAGACGTCTACATGGAGGAAGTCCAAGTTCTGTGATTTTAAGCAGCTGCCCGTCCCACTGGGCTAACCTGTCCATGTGACTGGCGATAGCCATTCTTAAGAGACGTGATAGATCAAAGGAGTTGAACCTATCAAATCAGTTTTTTACGAACCCCCAGCAAAGACGAAAATAATTGAAGTATTATTATTATTATTATTATTATTATTATTATTAATCATAAGATACTTATCATGATGTGGCGTATTAATAATTTGGGAAGTTACATTATTGTTCTACATTGTCATTACCGGACGCATTGTTGCTTACGTCACTCTTGGCTGGTAGCTTTGCTACTCACGAGTGTTGAGGGATAGCGTGTGTCTCAGGATTCCGTGAGGAACGGACCGCGTGTGTAAGCCGGGCTTTGGATCGGTGTACATCTCCTTCCACCTTCCATTTTTAATAATGTAGGAACCACAAACGGGTGGAAAATAAATCTAGGAATGTGCGAGTAGATTTGTGTTATGGACTTTACAGTAAAAACCCACACCTTCCGCATAGCCTCCACACCACGTTTCGGTCCTCCGCAGCCAAGAAAGTCTACGCCCCCTCAATGTGCGTGCTGGGTAATCAAAATTAATTTAATTTTCATGTGAACTTTTAGGCCATCTAACCAGTATGTAACAATATCACATAGGGTTCTCTAAAGCCAGAATATGGTAGCAGTTACGTAGTGTATTCTTTTTTCTCTAGCGTTTAAGTTAAAACTAAGATGATATGCCATATAACTTGATTAACCCTTAGCTATTGGATTGTTTACTTTATCACGTTATCCTATTATTGTATTTACTGTATAAACACATTTGGAAGAGAATAAATTTTATATTAAGTCAGAGCCGTGTGGTCTTACGTGTGGTATTTTAAAAGGAAAGTGTCGATGATTCATTTACATTCAAGTAAGTCTGGAGCCCACATAAGGTGAGCTTACACTGGGAAATATACCCTTATCTTCTCAGATAGCCAGGCTCCGCTTAAGACTCTAAGTCATAAGGTAACATCAGGACTGGTTTTGAACTAACTAAACATGCTCACAAGCTTGGCAGAACAGAATGAAGTTAAAACCCATTTGGACGCCGGGTCATAGTGGCACAGAGGAAAGTGAGAAACCTCATGAACTTGCAAGACAAGAAGCACTTGACAATTTATTGAGCCAGAGCCGGCTCTGGGAACATATTGCAAAGTTGAACATCATGAACATGTTTAAAAACCATGTACAAAAAGAGCTGGAAGTTTACCTAAAAATAACAGACTTCAGCTGAGAACAATTATTTGCATTTCTCACAGGATATGCTTCTGTGAAAAAGCACCTTAGCGCGATGAGAGAGTTTCAGGTTAACTTAGATTGAAGCTAAACTTAGATTGAAAGAAACTATAACAGGCCAGCACATTATATGCTCCTGTAAGGCCTTGGCTTAAGAGATACATTGCTTTTATGAAAATAATTTTAGAACCAGATGAATTTAAAACCATATCTGTTATGAGACAGATTCCTTGGTAAAGGGTGCTGGCATAATGAATTGTTTTAAAAGTATATAAGTAGCACAATAAACCCAAGGCTGAAGCGCGTCCAGAACAATGACAGGAATGTGTATCGCATAAAACAAGACAAGTTTGGAGGCCAAGTAAATTAAATTTACCTATTTGCCTCTTCAAAATCGGAGAAAACTACAGAAAACCTCATATCTATGCAACTCATCCCAAATTATATTCAAACTCTGGTCATTCAAATTACTAAGCAGACGCGACACCCATTGCATTGTGGAGGTGAGTGTCGTGTGGTTACCAACATAAACTGCACCTATTGTACTTTATCTATTCGCTCAACATACTGTTGTTACATCACCTGCCCTGAATGTTTGCCCTCTGAACGTTCCGTAGCACTTGAACTTGGCGCTCTTGTACAGATAAAGTCAACGGGTCCCTTTTGTGTGTAGCGCCACTTATTAGGCCATTACCAGGGAGCAGGAGAGGGAGTTCTTATAACGCCCGTAATCCTGGGCATGAATTAACTCCCACGGGTGTCGTCGCGAGGAGATTTATCCACGGGATCTGCCCCCTCCCACCCCGTTTTACTCTAGTATGGGAAAGAAGTGTGTTCTCTCCCCCTCCTTTGCTTGGAGCCAAGATTCAAACTGCACGTACATAATAATGTTCTTGTAGTGGGTGTTCATCAATTATGCATATTTTATTCGGTCTACTAAACACCTGCTTCCGCGTAACCCCCGAGAGTTAGGCCTTAAGAGTTCGCATTTGGAAAAGTGGTTTCTGTACTTTCTTATTGAAAGTCTGGCTACTAGCAGAAGCCTGGGGACCTAAAAGAAAGAAAAAGTTCACACGCTTCATCATCAGAAAGAAGGATAGTTGCCTTAAAACAAAAGGAATATTTATTTTAGGGACCATAATAGTTACATATCCATTCTAGGGAGTACCATAATAGTTTGTCGTTTTAGCTTCATGTAGCTTTTATAGTCAGGATAATATGAGCTTATTTCACTCCCTTTGGGAAAGGTGTTGTCCAGCAGCGAGAATAATCGTCTTTTAGCAGTTAAATTAAAGAAATTAAATAATTAAATCTGTGGCGTAACCCCTAGAAAGCCTCGGTCTAACAACCTGGCTGCCAACCTCAGGCAAACATGCCCAGACAGAGGTAGGAATTTATCTGGTCGATACGGATAAACGTGGTCAGCACCATGCTTCCTCAGTTGGAACGTTGGCTCCCTTGACCTACAGACCGCTCCTATTGTAGATCCTCAAATACAACGCGGCTCTGAATGCTCACCGGTCCTATACATGGGCCGAAAAATCCACAGCTGAGATAAATGTTGTCTTTGAACATTTATTAAAACTGAAATTCTAATTTTACAATGAAAATGAAATGGGTGAGCTAGAAACCACGAGCATTCCATGGGTGGTAAATTGAGCAACCCATCTCACCAGGCAGAGAACGTTATTCAATTATGTGTACTAAATTTTGTGCTAATTATATTATTTGAACATCACAGTGTTTAATACACAAAGGATAAAATTTCAAAGGTGCCTTAATAATTTGTGGTTATTTATATTAATTTTTACTTTACGTACTTAAGTGGAGACTAGTCGGTTTTTGCCAAAAATATCAATTTTGAGATTTTTATTGTTTATTACGTTTTGAACGTTATAATTTCAGAATATATAATTATATTGTGTGCAAACTTTCCTATAAAGGTCTTAAAAGTAAGTTTAAATGGCATGCTGAACTCAAGTTACGCCCCCTTTTCAGCCTTGATTTCCTTGTCTTACTGATGAAAGCTTACAGAGAAATTTAATTCATTATGAGCGCTATTCTGGCAATCCTGACTTCCTGTGTTGCTTTAAAGCATTTGTTTGTGTTTTGTAATGAATTAAAAGCACCTGTGTTTACTAAAGATTAAAAGATAGGTAGATATAAAAAAATAAGTAAAGGAAAGGAGGCCCTGAAAGAAACACAATCTCACAAACTGGTAGTGTAAATAGGTTAGAAAATATATACAATGCAGGTATTACTTACAATAATAGTCAAATATTGTTAGATTAGAATCAAGTGATGGAAATAGTTGTTTACAATGTAGTAAATTGTGACTCTCCACCAAATGCTTTTAGAAGAATGTTATGTGATCGTAACCTGCATTTCGGACACAGTGTACTCAGAAATGAAGTATTAGAAGATGGAAATGTAATACTAAGTATGACCTTACTCGCAAATGCCTTATCTTCTTTAATGGTTTGTAAATATTGTAAATAAAAATATTTTCTGTTTTGAGGATGTGAAAGCTAGAAGTGGACTTGTATCTAGATTGGTACTAAAATGTGGAAGCTGTATTAAGCAATTTGAATTTTTTACTAGCAAAAGAACTGTAGATAATTATTTTGAATGAAATATAGGATTTGTGTATGGATTGCGCTCAGTGGCAAACGTGAAACTGCAGGAACAACATTTTGTGCAATAATGATCCTGCCCAAAGGACTGAATAGGGTCCAAAATTACATCGAGTTATCAGCGAGGCAGTCTTGTGAAATGAAGAGTATAAGTAAAGTAGCGAAAGAGACAATGAATGAAAATGGGAACAACGTAGATCTTACTTGGCAAATGATGGTACTTGGAAAAAACGAGATGACTCAAGTTTGCATGGTGTAGTGTCAGCAACAAGTGTAGATACGGGAAGGTTATTGATGTAGATATCCTAAGTAAATACTGTCATAAATATGCAATAGAAAAAAATTAAATTTAAAGATCACCAGGAATGTGGTGAATGTGTGAAGAGTTTTGAAGGTACTAGTTTTGGGATGGAACCTGAAGGTGCAAAGAATATTTTTAATAGATCAGTGAATTTACATGGAGCAAGATACAGACTAAGGAATCCTCGCAAAGATTTTCTGGAATAAAACAAGAAGATGGGAAACTAATTTCTGGAAACGGAAGGTTCACAAATAAGGAAATTGATAATTTGCAAACATATTATGGCATGGCTATAAGAAACAACAGTGATGACATAAACGAAATGAAGCAGGCAATGTGGGCTATATTTTTTCACAAGGCTTCAACAAACAGAAATCCAAACTAGGGTTTATGACCAAAAGGTGAACATTTGAAGCCGGAATTATAAAGGAAATTATTATCATAATATTCTGAGAAGGATAGCGATATAAAATAAGTAATAGTATATTTAAAATCAGTGTATGTATAAAAACGAGAAGCATTGTGAAAATTGTTGACTGTAAAAGCGACAGAAAGACCAGAAAGGCACAGTTTAGCTAATTAGGGACCAGCCCCAGGTATAAAGGGTAAAATAGCTGAAGCCAGTTTCTCTTGGAATTCATGGGTGCAGCTGCACTGGCCGGGATGTGAGGGTCATTAGAAGCTTCATGATGCTAGGTTTGAGGAGAATGTTTAAGGGGAGGGAGGGGAAGTTAGAAGTTTTTCCTCATTGTAGCGCGGTGGTGGAAGTCATTCTGTCCTGAGCGATTGGTGAGAACGGGACGACATTCTCGTCGAGTTGTGAACTTTGGCGGCGAACATGCAAGAGGGTAGAAAGTTCAGCTGTAGTTAATAATCTTCGGTCTTGGTAAAGACACAGTAGCATCGTATGCATTTAAAAGTGATCGGCAAACCTATAGTTTTATTTAAAATGGTGAAAATAAAAGTGTTCCAAGAAAGCGTTCGTGTTTCTCTGTATATACACTCACGCATATCCAGTGATTAAGATCTCATGCTCGAGCAGCCGTGGCAAAGTATAAAAAAAAACCTCTAGGAGGAGAAAAGCAGAAACAGTAAGGCAAAGATATGGCTTCAGTGGATGAAGGACGTAGCATGGCTGCGTCACATTCATGGTGAAAATATAACCGCTCATTAGTTAACAGATGAGGAGTATCATCACAACCATTCATTTCCTTATGTAGTATGTGAGGTAATAAAAGCATCTTTAGCGGTGTGACAGAGGTGAACCTCCTGGTAAAATGTCTACATGGACCGACTCAAAATTCCAATGAAAGTTTCAATGGCGTTATATGGATGAAAATACCCAAAAGTACTATTTTTGGATCGTAGGTGTTAAAAGTGAGGTTTATAATTCAGTTATTTCATTTAACGAGGGTAATACAGTCAAAAGTAAGGTACTTGAAAAGTTGGTCATTCAACCAGGACAAAGTATGTAGTAAAGTTGTACAGGAATGGACATGATTCACCTAAAAAGCAGATTTAGAAGAGGAGACATATTTCAAAAGGGCAAGGCAAGCTAAGAGGAATACTAAAATAGGTAGAGAAGAGATAAAGGCTGATGAGGACCCTGAGTATGGCGCAGGAATGTACTAAGGTTAGTGCAAAAGTTGAAGTTTTCTCAAAACTATATTTTCTTTAACATATGTGTCTTTCCTCCCAAATTGACTTATTGTACATAAATGCAAGAAATTTTATATCTACTAATATTTTATAACAATTTTGAGTCACAAACATAAAAGTAAAGAATAATTTCATAGCCTAAAGAGTTAAAAATAGTTGGGCAAAATTAAAACTTTCGCTCTGAACTAATGTTTATCTAATCATTAGTAAAAATGTCAGTATAAGTAATGCGTATGCTTCTTTATAGCTGCCAAATTTCATCTCTACAGCTGTAATAGTTTCTGAGAAAAAGGTGCACAAGTTTGTCAAATTTAACATGGTCAGCTAAAATTCCAAAGGCGCCTTAATAATTGGTGGTTATTTATATTAACTTTTACTTTATGCACTTAAAATGTGAGTAGAGGAGCTGTACTGTATACCACCCAAAATTGATGTTGAGATTTCAACGGAAATAATGATTTGATACTTAAAAAATAATTTTTAGAAAACTTTCCGCTTGTGTGTCTATGAGCAACATAAGTCAAAAACAAAAAGTTGTATAATACCAATCCTGGTATTGAAGTTCATTATCTTCTAAAGTCACGACACGAACTTTTGAAGAAAATCTCCACAACCCTTTACATGAAAAAAATGTCAATATTTTTGGTTTTCTCAAAAATGGCTCTAACGTTTTGATTAGAATACCAAATGTTTAATACATTTACATGCAAATAAAATGTGTATCTTGAATATTCTGAGAATAAGTGTTAAATTCCGTTTATTCGGAAGAAAGTTTGCATAATTTTGCATAACGGGTAAACCATAATAGATAGACAATAAGTTACTTGGCTAAAAATTTAGGTCTCTTTACAAAATACAATTCATTTCTAAATATGTTTTTTGGTTATATCAGCCATTTCTAAGGTATTCACCATCATTGGTTTGAATTTTTCAATACTTTGGTCATTTTTACTTTCTCTACTACGTGTATAGCAAGTAGGAGAAGTATTGCATTCCACTCAAAAATTCGATACCGAAATTTCGTCGGAAATAGATGTTTTGAGATTCCCTGAATACAAATTAAGCATTTTTGGAAACATGTTCGTGTCTGTTAACAGCATAACTCAAAAACGAAAAGTTGGATAAATAGCAAACTTGATATTTGAGTATAGTATCTTCCAAGAATGCGACACGAAGATTTTAAAGAAAATCCCTCCACCCCAGACTACCCTTTACGTGGAACATTTTTCGAAAACTTTGATTTTCTCA
This sequence comes from Deroplatys truncata, assembly GCA_030765065.1. Lineage (NCBI taxonomy): Eukaryota > Metazoa > Arthropoda > Insecta > Mantodea > Mantidae > Deroplatys > Deroplatys truncata. Next base: position 109,718,006 of record CM060986.1, read on the forward strand.
AAAATTGCTCTAACGATTTTGATTAAATTATCATATGCTTAAGATATTTTCATGGCAAATGAAACATATATCTTGAATTTTCTGGGAATATCCCCCAAATTCCACTTCATTCTGAATGACTTTAGCATAACTGGTAAGCCGTAAGAGATAGATAAAATTTTACTGCACAAAAACTGTAGATCTCGTTAAAACACACAATTTGTTATATACATTTTTTGTTGTCGAGTGAACCATTTCCGAGATATTCCTTTTTCTGGAATGGGAATTTGTTATTTTTTTTTTTAAGTTCTGGACATGCAAAGAATGGAATGCTCCACATAGCAACCATCTCTTAAAAGATTTGAATATCGCTTCAGGTCTACCATACATCCCTTGCATCTACAAGAAAATTAGCAACAAGAAGTTTCTGCAAAATATGTTTATCTCGATTAACATTGAAGTAGATGGTGAATAAGCCTTTGTAAAAACAGTTTCTACAAGGGTAGAGAAAGTCATGTGAGTCCAACACATCAGATTTTTTTAAAGTGCTGTCTCTATATGGATTTTTAAGGACGTGTTTTGAGACATTTCACTTTCGCGTCTCTTGTATCCTCTTTGTGCCTTCAAGGAAAGATGTATTTGGTTCATTTCTGCAAACGTTTATATCTATTAGCCTAAAACAATTTATTGCAGAAGGGATATAAAGATAATAATAATAGTGGATAGAGAAGTCATGTAAATATAACACTCAGAATTTTTAAACCTGAATTAAACTGTGGCATACACAAGCAGTAGTGGGGAAGCTTTTCAACTAAATAATAAATTCATTGATGCAAGACAGGCAGGAAGAACTGGTGCATATATGAGTGCATCTATCCTTATTCTCTACGTATCGTTCACTGCACTGGTGCGATAAAATTTATATGCTACTCCATTGTTACCAACTTTAGCTTCAATTATAATTATATGGCAATTACCCTTTATGTTCAACACAATTCGTGTGTAGGACAAGGTTGGAAAGTAAAATCAGACGACTTAAAAATTCACTGCCATATCCATATTCATCTCAAAATAATTTGAGATCTCCTTGTGGTTTACCGGGGATAATAGAGTCTGTTGGAGAATTAAATGCCTCACCGGTATGTTGCCGTGGTAGCTCAGATGGTTAGAGCAGCTGGACGGAAACCGGAAGATACGTGGTTCAAATCCTGGCTATGGCATAGAATTTTTCAGTCATCTGATTCTACCTTTCTAATTACCTTTGTATTTGTACGTGTTTAATAAGTCGACTTGTTTTGATTAGCTTTCACGTTTCATTATATATTTTTACACGGTTAACTTCTCCTGGCGGACTCATATGTTGTGTGCCGGCAACCTTGTACTTTCTTTGATCTGAATCGTTAGTGTTTTATATGCGACCTAAATTATCCATAAAATGGCGGCATATACGAATATGGATGAAATTTAATTAAAAATTAAAAATTTTGACGAAATTCCGGAAGGTGCCTATAGGGTAACATTGGAATTGCTACAAAATATCCATGATATAGCATAAAACCGCTTCATTGCTGATGTAAGGTAAGCACTGCCAGCGAATCAACAAAATCTCTACATTCTCCATCCGCACACGTCTCTTTATCTCGCCTTAGGCGCCATTTCTCTTAGTTGCATGTAGTCCTGAAATCAAATAGTAATATTTTACTGTTATTTTACAAATTTCGGGGCTGTCTAAAATTGTGTATGTCAAAGCGATTTTATTTTTCTCGTAGGGTTTCTACACTCGGCCGACGGCCTTGTTTCGCATACATTCTGCTCACAACATAAAACCCTACTTTTAGCACTTTTATCATAAATAATTATTGTAATCTCCTGAAGGAGAACCTTGTTTTCTTTTCTCCCCCGTCCTTCTGTGCCTCTGGATATATACATATTTCTATCAGAACGTTCTCAAAGAACGATATTCTCCCAAACCATTCTTTTATTCCCTGATGGACCCACGATGTTATTCATTAGTGGTAATCGAAACTTTCGGGATAATTAGTACCTATTATATAGACGCGTAATGAAGTTTGAAAACGTTATTAGTAAACCAATATTTGAATGTCTCTGACAAGGTCGAGTTGAGCGGAATGAACATATATAACGTAATAAAATGCTTTTGCAGCCAAGTATAAGTAAAAGGAAGTGTTAATTGCTTATCTACTGGACTCCAGAAATCATACAGCCGATATGAATCGTAAGCAGAAAGAATGCTGCAACGAGACATTCAGTTTTGGAGAAGGTCAAAGCTTTAAAACGAGTTCGCTATATGCTGGCTTTGAAGTCCCCTCTTTGCACACCTGCAAGAAACAAATGACTCTAGAATTATTTTAAAAAGTTATAAGGTATATGAACATGGTAACCATTGCTGATTATTTCCAAAATTGCTAACGACACAAAAATAATTTTATACAAATTGTGTATTATAACCAGGTATACTTGTTCTTTGTAGTTAAATTTTGTCTATATCTTGAAGAGTAAGTGTACACAATTACTTCAGATGAGAAGACTTCACAGAAAATTCAAGCTAAGGATTTTTTCATGCAAATATCTTGGTACTTCAATCAAAATTGTTATGTATACCGCGTGAGTCTTCTCATTCTGTGGATTGGCAACTAGGGAACCCTTAATTTTATTTTACAGACGATGCCAAATGCAGGTGCTGATACCGCCTTCACCAGCCCGCTGATTAGGGGTAAAGGTTAACATGCTGGAAAGTCATGGTGAAGTCGGAAGTTGAAATCATGCCTGCAATAAATGAGTTCCTTATTCATTTCTGTTCATGTTTCGAGAACGTTCGCGAATCATGATTTCTTTCCGAATGCATTAGAAAGTGGATTTGCGTATTCTAACAAGTAATAATTTGCGTTTTTATGAAATCACATAATTAAACTAATTAAGTGAAACGAAACTTCCAAGCCAAACTGCCAGTTCTCGATAAATTTACTAAACATAAGTTGCACCTTCAAGTGACAGTATTTGAATCTGGGACCTACATTACCGAAGGCCAACGTGCACATTGTTGTGTTAGGAGTGCAAGTCATTGCACGCACAGCGGTGCAAAGCAATCATTTCAGCCGAAATTGATACGACACGATGCAGTGGACAGTGTTTACGGCATAGCATGTATAATGCAGGGACTGCATAACTTCTCAATCCGCAGCTTGAGAAGATTCATTCGGTATATATATATATATATATATATATATATATATATCTTTAATTTTAGCGTCCTTTAACGGGTTAGGTCATATCGGAAAATGAATTAAATGGGTGAAATTATGCTCAAATGAGCCCGGAGTTCACAGAATTTATGTTACCTGTCATTCATCTTTATTAGGATAAGGGAAAACCCCTATACTAGTAATTCACCTTAACCGAGATCTGAACTCGGGACCTCTTGAATGTTAGACAGAAATGCTATTCCCACACCACGGGGAATAATATATTGTGGGCCATGAATATATTGTGAAGCAGCCATTATGGCTTGAGCTGATCGGAAAGGCGCCGACCTACTGGCCGGGATGAAATAGACGAGATAGCGTTCTCATACAGCGTAAACTGCAGAAGTGTTATCGAGAGGTAACGGGATTATTCTGGGAGGATCTTTCTCCCCGCCTCCCGAACATTCTAGAACGCTGTGGAAAATTTCAGCGGCTATATAAGCGAGCGTGTTCCCGTGTGAGTCAGTTAGCGAGTACGTTTCTGGTGCGACATAAAGTCCTGGCTATATACTGCGTTCTCCGAGTGAGGTTTCGAGGACTGTTGTGACACGCAGCGACAGCTGCTACTCCGAAAGATTAAGAGAGGTCTTGTGTTCGATTCTCCAGCGTATGAACCTTCCGAACAAGAGGCTGCGTGGTGGGTATTTCATTAAATAGAAATTGAACTAGATAATATTGGTGAAGTGATAGTGAACATTTGAACTAGATCACATTAGTGAAGTAACAGTGAGAACTTAATGAAGTGGCAGTAAAAACTGGTCAAAGTCACAATAAAAGGAAAGAAGATAAAATATCAAAAACATGTTATTAAATTATGTGCCCAGAGGATACTGTCGACTAGGAAGATCAAGAGCAAGATGAAGTGATATGTTTAATTGAGGATGGAAGAGGTCGATAGACCTGTACCTTATGGAAGAGAGAGGAGCGTTTAAGGATTCAGAGGGGCTCAACATTTCCTCATATATTTCTAGGAAAATATCCCTATAAAATTTTTGGTGAAATGTGATAGGGATTAGGATAGGACTAGGGGCGAAGGGGGACTTAGCACCTCGACCTATACAGATCTTTTGTACCTAAGCCCCCGGGAAGGATGGATGAGAAGAGGAGACAAGAGGGCGGCCGGACCAGGAGACACTATAGGCACAGGGTAGGGTCCCTACCGTTTAGAAATTTAAAATCCCCGAATGGCAGCTGGTGCAGCCAGCTCCCCTCCCCCTGTGGACTTATAATCTCCGAGGGCTCCGTGACTCAAAAGACTGCCACATTCCGGAGGTCGAAGATTTACTCAGAGCATCCTTTTCCCCTGCTATTCAACGCCGTGACTTCTTACCGACACTTGCAGCCGTGAAATAGACCAAGCAGATGAAAGCTGCAGTGAAATGAGAATCGAGAGAAAATGGAGGGGACAGGAAATTTGAGGGATGTAATGATCCTTCCCAGCATTCGCCTAGCGACCCGGGGAAACCCCGAAGAAACCCATGGGTCTAATCGAACCCACGACCTTCCAAGTACGGGCCACAGACTTACCGCCTGAGCCATACCTCTCGGTGTGAAATACGATACTTTCGCTACCTGCTGCAAGTAGGTGATAGAGAAAAATACTAGAGAAAGTTTCATCCACAACTATTGTTATTAGTAACCACGTCTAGACAGCCTTGTGTTTCCTGGGGAAGACAATTTAAGTACTCACATATACCACTCTCGCTCTAAGATATATTTAGGTGTTTTAAACAATACGAATTTCTCAAAGAGCAGAAACTTTGTACAGTAATCTTAGGAGACTTAAAGCGGCGCGGCGGCTTTCTATTACACGCATTTGGTTTTCTTGTGCCTTTAGCTCAGATAGCAGTTGAAAAGGAATGCGCTCATCGTAAAAGTAATACAAGGAGCAAAGCTTTGCCAGGGAAGGAAAAGGTGAACCTCATCTGTGTAAAAGCACTCAAGATATGCTTTTTGATCACGGAAGTGTGTTTGTGTGTATAGGAAGCGGACTTTATGGTAGGATACACATCTTTATGTAACTTCTCCGACTTTTAGAAAACATCCTTAAAACAGCATTGCTAGAAAATCGAACATTTGTACTAGAAAGTATATAATATTAAGCTATAGTATCATTTGATTAAAATCAAAGTCAATGTTGTGAAAGCCATTAAGTCTGAAATAATAAAGTTATAAATGTCGAAGTACCTAAAGGTTAAACTGGTTTTAGCTGCAAGGATTATTTCTTATAAAAATTACAATTTTTAAATGTTACCTAATTAAACTTGCACGTTGAGTGTAAAAATAACATATTTGCTTTCCAAGATTAAAACAAATATTTTTTTTACTTAAATTTAAAACAAAAATAAATTATCTACAGCAATGCTTTTATGCTTAAAGGAATGTTGCGATACTGTAATTTTGGTTTTCTTTTCAGTAAAATGTGGATAAATTAATGCTGTTTTTAAAGCAACCCACGTAATTCATTAAGTTTACATTTACAAAGATTTATATTGTGTATTAAATTTATTTCACTGCTAATATAATTATTTGAAAGCATAAGCAGCACTCGGCGGTTGTACAATGCAATTAAACAAAAGCAGATAATGTACAGAAAATGATGTCAAAGAAATAAAACAGCAACTTTTACTTTCTCTACTACTTCTCAAATGGAAGATCCCTATTCGTTTTTAATTCCCTGGATATACAAAGCGAATGAATGCTCTACATAGCAACCAAATCTTAAAAGATTTGACTATAGTTTAAAGCCTACCATATTCTCCCTGCACCTATAATAAAATTAGCAATATAATTAAAATTGAGTTTTATTTATGGACGTTCTTTAACTACTATGGTCCTGAGTCTATATTGAGCGTGAAAGACCGGAAAGTTTGCTCAGACACTATCTAGTTTGAGGTTCTTTTACGTGCCGTAAATCTTTAACACGGCATCACCGGCTTTACTTCCCTTCCGAAGGAAGTCATGCTAAGGATTTTTACGCCGGAAAAAATTCATCGCCCTCCGCCGGGTTTGAACCCACGACCTCGGGAATTAGCAATAGGAATGTTTATCTTCATTGACATGAAGTAGATGGAGAATAAGCATTTTTAAAAATAGTTGTACAAGAATAGAGAAAGTCATGAGAGTTCAACACATCAGATTTTTGAAATAGTCCTACATCTCGTTTTTGTTGCATTCTGTCTAGTAAATCCCCAAACGACATCCTTTCCCGATGAAATGAACTGTTCCTTGAGGACTTACTATACGCCATGCAAGTATGGAACAGCATTTGCCTAATTAGAAAGATAGAACTAGATTAAGTTGCGTTTACTTTTGACTCAAGTGGTACTGTACGATCCTGCAGAAAAGCACGCATCAAGATTATTTCGATGACAACGGTAAAGTATTCTTCTTTTGTTTAGACTACGCCTGTTTGTCTTCATGACGATGAAGATAATCCTTTTAGTTCGCTTCCAAAACTTCCATTTTCCTGTTGACTGTCGATCTACTGCTATTTTAATCAATCTTGTTTCCTCTGCCCTGAGAGCATGATCATTCTAATCCTTTACAAATTTTATTATATCCGTTGTATGTGATTATTTTCTGATATCTTCATTTTTTATTGTGTACATTCTTGTTTTCCCTACGATTTTCCTTAATGTGTTCATTTTTCTGTTGCTCTGAGGTTAGTTTTGCTGTTTTCTGCTCCATACACTAATATAGGGCGTATACATTTATACATTTTTATTTTACTTTGCGGTCTACTCGTGGAGGGAGAGCATAACTCGCAGTATGTCCGATATATTAATATATGATTTAATATATGAACTCTGGTGATACTGATAATGATCTTGTGTTTTAGTTGTTACTCTTAAAGTTTATCTTTATTTCTTGCCACGGCTGCTGTTATTTGGGTTTCTGGTAGAGCTTGTATAACTTAGCAGGGTGTGATACGGGAAGGAAGGTAAAAAGTAACAACTCTAACAATAGATTAAGTCATGAAGAACACTATGATTTAATGGCACACGCATTTACTGTTTTAGTAATAAGCTACCCAGTTGCTTAAGTTAGTTGGAGCTGTAGAATGGTCGAGCCCTACCACGTTCATAAGCCAAAATTGCGGTCGCTGAGCAATCAAGTATTTTATACGTGCTCTAGAAATAATTGCAATATTTATCACACGTTCCTATAGACCCTTAAATCGATAACCTTTCACCGTTCCTACTACATTATAAGTAGTAAATAATATCGCCTGCTTCTGAGAGCTTACATGTATCTTATTCACATCGCAGCACTTTATACTCAACCGCCCTGGCTGATGGAGACGCTAGAACTAACATTTCTTCCCTTAAAGATTTTAAACATATTCTTCCTTAAAATTTCATTGTCTGTCTTCGTTCAGCTTGGAACCTTCCAGAAGACTTACTCGGCTATTGTTCGACGTTTGCAAGCATGTGGCCTCTCTACAAACATATGTTGTTTTCGCTTGTCGCCTTTCCTATTTCACAAAGACTCAAGGTCTGGCTTTTATGACCTTCCCGTACAAGTCCTTTTTGCCTGGGCCCTAATTCTAACACAAAGATATGTTTGTCGGCTTTTAACAAGAATTCCACAGCTCCAGCTACACTTACACATACATAAAACTTATGCCTTAACTTCTATTTATACAAGTATTTTTCTTATTAATACCATTTCACATTATAATTCACATTATATATATATATGGCATATATATATGGCATATATATAACCATAGTTACTGTCTCAACTTTCAGTGTCCAAATATTTATTCTTCCAAATAGCATCACGTAAATAACCTGATATTTATTTTGCTCTGCAAACCCTATCTGATTTCTTCAATTATGTTTCGACAACTTTATGCAGCGGCATTACTTGCTCAATGATTTAGCCTTCGATTTCTAATTTGTTTTTTACAGGCAAACTTTGGTTGCTTGAGTTTTACGGCTCTGATATGAATATATAATACATTTGAATATGCCTGCTTAAGATTGTATCCGATAATATTGAATATTATGACCGTACGCGCAAAGTTACCTGCGGACCGCCGGTAAGCACATCTCGGGCCGGCTCCTGAATGGGGCCCTCGACCGGCCTTCAGAACAGTAACCGCGTAACGAACCCATTAAGTGCCGCTTCCCCGCAGGTTTTATTGTTCCAGAAGAGCCTTTTCGGCATGTTCTAGTAGCTCCCCTTTCTAGAATGTTCCACTTTGTATGTGAGACACGTATATAAGGTGCTGAGTAGCGCCCGGACATATCAGCTCAGTTCAGTTCAGCTAGTTAAAAAATTAGGAAGTCAAAATTATACAGTGCCAATGCAGTTCAGTTTGAGTTCTGTTCTGTTCTGAGTGTGTGACAACGGTGTCAAGTGTAACGTTAGTGCTACGCTGAGCTCCTAAGTGATAAATAAGGTGTGTTTAGCATTAACTGGTGCCCCCATTTGTTTCATTATTGTGATAATCTTTGCGCTTGGTCTTTTGAATTCCAAACCTTTTGGTAATGTTACAGCCAATTTGATGCTCTAGGGTGGATGATAAATGAACTGTTGGGTATCCAGTTGCTCAGAAATAAATTTAGCATCCATTATACAACCCTGACTTTTAAATAAGTTAATTGGTGGCAAGCATTTTCATGGAGATAACTCTAGGACAGGTATGGACATTCTTGACCCAGCTTGTCACAGCGTGTCAAGCGGTCTCCACTCTCTCCTCCTCGTTTGCTATTTATAACAGACAAGCAGTCTTTAACCCGGTGGTGGACACTCCTGTATGCAATTACGAGATGCATTCCACAACAATTGGTCGGACATTTAGTGAAGAAGGAGCTTTTTCATATTTTGTAGCACACAAAGATGCTGCAATGTACCGTAAAATTTATCACAAAATTCAGCTTCCCCTAACTCGACGCTGCAATGAGCAAAGCACACTAAACAACAAAAGGATATAGATATATAATTGAAATTCTAAACAGTACAAATAACTGTTAACAAAGTAACAACTAATAAAACACAACCTGAAAATAATTATAATCTATAAATATATGTAGAAATGACCCTTATCTGGAACAAATTTGTATATAAGAAGGAAACAATTTACGTACCATACAAATTATTTTTACTTTCTCTACTCGTACATAGTAGATAGAGTAGATATTGTATTCTACCCAAAAATTCATACCGAGATTTCACCGGAAATACATGTTTTGAGGCCTCCTGAAACCAAAAAACGCATTTTTAGAAAAAGATCCATGTGTTTGTCGGAAAAGCATAGCTCAAAAACGAAAAGTTGGATAAATTAAGTGTCTTCCAAGGATGCGACAAGAAGATTTTAAAGAAAATCTCCCCATCCCAAATACCCTTTACATAGAACATTTTTCGAAAAGTATGATTTTCTAAAGGTGGCTAATATTTTGATTAAAATACCATATATTAAAAATATTTATATGACAAACATAATGCATATCTAGAAATTTCTGTGAATAGCCTGTGAAGTCCCCTTCATTCGGAAATCATTTTGTATAATCTTGTATAATTGGTAAACGCTAAGCAATAGACGAAAACCTACGACCTAGAGCTCTTTGAAAACACACAACTTATTTCAAGTAAGTTTTTTGTGGCATAAGCCATTTATGAGTTATCCGTTTTTAATAGTTCGAATTGTTCATTATTTGGTCATTCTCTTTAACTCCTGTCAAATTCAGTTGTTTCTCGCAGTATGGAATTTTAAGGCCGGCATATAGTGTCCAGTTGTTAAATATTTGACGATCGCTGTTCTCTTTATATGTATAACGAAATGTGTGCTATAGCTATTTTTCCAAAGGTTTATCTGGATTAAAATACAGTAGATAGAAAATTAAGCTTTAGTAAGAATAATTTGTATAACCACTACTAAAGATAGGGTAGAGAATGTCATGTAAATACATCATTAGAGTTTTGAATGTAGCTAATGACCCTTAACACTGAGGGCCATTGCTTTAATAAATTAATAAATGTATATTTTCTACAAAAACATAATAAGCCAATTATAAGCCAAAAGTAAATTGAAGTAAGATTGAATTCTAAGTATTGGATATGATTTGTTCATTTTCCCTGCTAGTTTAAAAGCGATATTTTATTTATTCCTTTAATTTGATAAGAAATATGAGATATATGAGATATCGATAAGAAATATTAAGTATGTGTTTCAAATATTTATTGCATGAACAATAATGAATAAAGAACTTGATTTTGTTTTGTTATTTAATGCATACTTTGAATTTTAATAAATAGGCATTTCTAGCTTTTCAAAATTAAGAATCGTACTACGCCACTTCTCCAATAGAGGGGTATATACGTTACGTCACAGTACCCCTCTATGACCCTCTCTCTTGGATGTAACACACTATTCCCCATACTTGCCTTAGGGAGATTGAGACTGTGTGTCTTATTTGAATATACACTGAATCCAAGAAGTATGCACATTTATGGATATGCTTACAGAGAAACACGAAACAATTACTGGATTATTAATATATATGCAGCTTCATCTCTGATGTCTCATGTTCATTGCTGCAGTTACTCCATAAAAATGTGGAGTAACTCTCTGAAAACATATTGGGGGAAAGTGGACAAAATATTCGTCTCAGAGACTGCTGGAAGCAGTGAGTTGGAACTTTTACTAAACTTGAAGTTTGCATTTCATGCTTCTGAAATAAAAAAGTTGAGTTTGGGGTATTTATTTTGTAATTTTTTCTCTGAAGGAGCTGAAATAAAGCGTTTATCTGAAATTTATAACAAAATGTTATATATATTAAAATGTATAGTTATAGTTCAGTGATTTTAAGAAATTGACTTATCTTAACGAAGTTGCTAAAGGCTGCAATTTTCTTATATCTATATAAAAGAAACATAACATTGGCTTTCAAAGGTAAAAATAGACGTGTGTTAAAGTAGTAATTAGAGACAGAATAATACAACAGGTAAAAGATACTAATTACTTGGATTATAATGCATATCCTATAAAATAAAGTTATGTAAAAATAAAGTTAGGTAAACTTAACTATAAATATATTGCAATGCAAAAAAAAAACAAACAAAAAAAAAACATGTCACAAAATTAAAATTTTAGAAGTCAATGGTAATACCAATCAGAACGTATGAATCTGAACTAAAGATTATAAGGAAGAAACAAGATCGACAACAACCACCGCCATTACTACCACAATAAACAAAGGCTTCGAAGTGAGGCTTTTAAAATTAGGCACCAGATTGAGGTTGCCAGATAGTCAGCAATAACAAAATAAGAGATAATTTGTGATCGTATACATTAAATTAAAAAAAATGTGAGAAAGTATAAATAAGTGGATCTCACAAATCGGAAGAATGAACGACCACAATATTTAAAGCAAGTGTAACATTATAGATCATATACAAAGAGATTTAGGAAGAGTAAAGTGGTCTAAACAATTTTATCTGGAGCCGTAAGAGGTTTATAATAGCTAATCCGTGAAACCAGATGATGATGATGATGATGATGATGATGATGATGATGATGATGATGATGATGATGATGATTGCCAAGAAGACGTAAACTCTCCTAATGCATTATTTTCTTCAATCACTCAGGAAGGACCTTCAACCAGCAATATGATGCCTAAAACGGGCTGAAAGGACTATGTAAATCAAATTTGGATCTACGTAATTTCAGCTACCAGAAAGATGACGAGAATGAAGAATGAAAGAAACGAAAATAAACAAAACTCAAAAAACAAAAGGAGAATTAATAATGAAAAATATTGCATTATAGCAGGGATTCTAATTAGTTACGGCAATTATAAAATTTTCTCATTTAAAAATACAAAATAAAATGGACGGAGATCGAGAGACAGGTTTCAAATACCTGTGTTTGCTTCAGAGCATATTAATAAGCAACATTTAAAATCTACAAGTAACATTAGACTGAGATATACATATAAAATAATCTTAAATGCATTTTTAAACTAAGCATATAATGTAACATATTCCTAATGTTCATTTTATAACACTATGCATTTTTACTTTCCCTACTACGTATAGTAAGTAGGGGAAGTATTGCATTCTACCCAAAAATTCGATACCGAGATTTCACAGGAAATACATGTTTTGAGGTGCACTGAATGCATACAAAGCATTTTTGGAAACATGTCCGTGTGTCTATGTGTGATGTGTGTTTATGTGTGTGTGTGTGTGTGTGTGTGTGTGCGTGTGTGTGTGTCTGTCTGTCTGTCTGTGAACAGCATAACTCAGAAACGAACATTTGGATAAACACCAAACTTTGTATTTAGGTTCAGTATCTTCCAGAGATGCGACACGAAGGTTTTCAAGAAAATCCCCCACCCCAGATTACCCTTTACATGGAAAAGTTTTCGAAAATTTTAATTTTCTCAAAAATGGCTCTAACGATTTTGAATAAAATACCATAAGTTTAAGACATTTTTATGGCAAATGAGTTGTATATCCACAATTTTCTGGGAATGTCTCTAAAAGTATTCTTCATTGTGAACGACTTTTGTATAACTGGTAAAACATAAGAGATAGACAAAATTTTACTACACAAAATTGTAGATCGCGTTAAAATATTCAATTTATGTCATATATTTTTATTGTTGAGTGAACTATTTTCGTGATATTGCTTGTTATTCCCTTAAAATTTCCAATACTTATACTTTTTCTCAAATGGAATTCGTTATTCATTTTTTTGTCTTGGTAATGCAAAGAGAACGGAATACTCCACACCGCAAGCAGCTCTTAAAATATTTGACTATCGCTTAAAGCCTACCAATTCCCCTTGCATCTACAAGAAAATTAGCAATAAGATTAACATCTCAATTAACATGAAGCATATGGAGAATAAGCGTTTGTAAAAATAGTTTGTACAAGAGTAGAGAAAGTCATGTGAGTGCAAAACATCAGATTTTTCATATTAATTTACGAATAACGTTCCAAAGTTAAAGCACATAAGTTAGGGTCATTCGTAATGAAAACTAAGCATTTACAAAATACGTAAAACTTAAGCATAAACTTAAAGCGATATGTTGTAATTAACAACTACAAATGGAAACATAAACAGAAATCACAAGAGAGCCTGAAATAGCTGAGCGGCCTACAAAGCGACCACCGAAAGTACAAACGACAAAAGAGGTTATGTACATTATCAAAATGCACAAGAGCTAGCTATCCGGTTAAAGGACCCTAAACCACAAAGGAACACAATTTAGCATCAAAATCAGTTTTGCTGCGAATTTTATATATATCATGGTCGTTCGTAGCTCGTGATTTTCCTCAGAAAGGTAGTAAGCAACTGTGAGATAGCAGAATGATCACGTGTTGAGCTGTATGGAGAAAGTTTCTTAGCTTTGACGTAGACATAAACATGAAAGCTCGGAACTTGCAGACTTCTATGTTTACGTTATAATTTTACGGCTATCTTTATGTCAACGGTAGCCTACGTGAACGTACGCATTAAGATAATATTAAACAAGCTCCTATGCTTACGTTATGCTTATGAAGTTTAATTTTATTGTGAGTGGTCCCTTACAGGCCGTCATAGATAGACAAGAGATCTGGGCTAGAATTAGACACGAGTTCTTTAAAATTATATACAGGGTACAGAGTAAATTGTTTTACACTTATTTCCTTTTACAGGCACTAAACAGCGATGGAGGTAAATACGGTGTGGAGAACAGGAAGTGAATCCTCAAGAAGTATTGGAAGTGTGGAAACACAGCGACAGTGCAGGTTCGCTGGCGAGAAACATTCAACAGACCTGACTCTAGCCGTCAGACTATCTAGTCAATTCACAATAAGTTCGGTGAAACAGGATCCGTTCACAAGGCTCCAAAATCCTGTCGGCCCCGATCAGTGTGCACAGAAGAAAATGAGATGTTGGTGCACGGGCGTTTGTAGCAAGTCCGAATAAGTCAACCCATAGAGCCTCTTTTAAGTTAGGAATTTCGGACAGGTCTCTACGCAGGATGTTGAAGACACATTACATGAAACCATATCACCCACGACTACTCCATGGCTTACTGGAGGATGATTTCCACAGACGCTTGCAGTTTTGTACAGTACTGCTAAATGAACTGTGACAGAGACATGTTGAGTAAAATCATCTGGGCTGCTAAAACATGCTTCAGGTTGTCTGGGCATGTCAAAAAACATACGTGTGTGTTTTGGAGTGACGCTAATCCAAATATAATCATGGAGACAGCATCGAATCAGCCTGGTGGGGGGGTTATTATATGATGGATTTATCGGTTCTGTTTTCTTTGTTTGACATCACTGTCGAGTGAAAATTACTTGCAGATTCTACAAGATACAGACGTGCCACAGATCCACAGGCGAGATGGGGCTCAAGATGCTTTTTCCATCAGGATGGTGCGCCGCTTCATTTTTCATTGGCTGTCCGCGAATACCAGGCTGTCCCGAATAGATAGATTGACCGAATATTCATAACTTCAATATAAATGATGTCCAATTGTTTTTAAAGTTAATGTTGGATTTGTATTTTCATCAATTAAGTGGACCAATTGAATGGCCACCTTGTTCTCCTGACCTCCTACCAAGGACTTTTACTTCTGGGGATTTTGAAAGAGAAAAGAGCTCTCCAGAAAACCAGTTACTGTTCCAATGATGTACCTTCATTACACAGGCATTTCAGGAAGTAGAATTTAACAAGACATTATGTTAAAGTGCATGTCTGAGTGTTGTAGACCGTATACAGTTCTGAGGGAGGACACTTTGAACATATAAAAATTTAAAACAGTAATATCTGTAATTGCCAAGGAAAAATACTTCAATTAATATAATTTGTTAATAAAAAAGTCCAAGTGTTAGGCCACTTAATATTTGCAAGTGACAAAGTAAAATACTCCATGTAATTTAATTTAATTTGTTCATTAAAACAAGTGTCTACTTATCCCGCACCTTGTGCAATAATTAAAAAGGGTTGGTGGAGGAGAAATATGTGGATTGTTGTGATAAATTGTGTAGGAAAGGATTTGCGTGGATGCGACCAGGAGCACTGTTTTAATGAGTTAGAGAAGAGATAACTGGGAAGGGTGCATTATATGTGGGGACTAGAAGGTATATTTAATTATTTATTAGATTGTGACGGGATGAAGAGATGGTGGAAGAATATATGGGAAATAAAATGGAAGAAATTATAGAAAGAAATTGTAGCACTTAAAATATTTACTGGTATGGGGGAAAACAGGAATAAGTTATAGTAGAATAAGGGAGAAGTATATTAGAGTAGTTAAGAAGGATGGGAGAATTAGATATAAATTGATAAAATGGTTAAACAGTGGAATGTAAATATTGGGGCCCCTACTTATACAGATAACACTGGGGTTGTTTGTAAGGAAGCCTCGTATGGACTTATTAGATTATAACCAAGCGGAATGAAACAGGCGGCAACATCTATGGCCCGCATTCGGGAGGTCGTGGGTTTGATTCCTGTGGCCGACCTTCCAGACCCATGAGTTTTTTTGTGGGTTTCCCCGATTCGCTAGGCGAATGCTGGAAAGATTAATTACATTCCCCGAATTTCCTGTCCCTACAGTTCACCTCCATTCTCATTTCACTTCACCTTTCATCTGCTGGGCTGCTTCAGAGTTGCAAGTGTCGGCGCGGGTCTCGGCGTTGCATGACAGGGAAAATAATGCTCTATGTAACATTTCGTCCCCGGAATTGGGGGCGGCCTCCGAGTCCCGGGCCTCCCTGTGGAATGTGCAAGCCTGCAGGGAGAGGTGAGCCGATTTGTACCAGCTGCCTACCGGGGAGTTTCAATCTGGGAAAGGTAGGGACCATGCCATCCTGTCTGCCTCCTGGTCCGGCAGTCCTCTGTCCCCTCTACCCAGGCGCCCTATTAGGGGCCTAGGCACAAAAGATCTCCATAGGTCAAGGTACTAAGACCCTCCGCTCCTAATCCTATTAGATTATAAACTTAAGTTTAGCACTTTAGTTGTAATTATTATATATAGGTATACAGATCGTCCTAAGTCTACAAAATGGGAAGAGAAAGGTTTGTTTAATTTGTGAGGGATCCCACAGTAAGTACATTTTCCAATGGGACGGAATCGGCCACACGCACAGAATCCATAAACGGAAGTCTACCTGAAAACTTCGTAAGGCGGTACTCCAAATTCCCTTTTAGTATAGCGGGTTTCCAGTAGTGAGATAGCATGTGCTCAGATAAGTGCAGGCCTAAATTTGGGACAAAAAGCCGAAGGCAAATTAAAGTGATTACATTTTACCTTCCATCTAACCATCACGAAGGGAGCTATATGCGTTTAGACAAGTGACTAATAAGTTGTTTGTTGTAGCTCAGAGAACCAAACTAACTTATCCCCAATTGATCTTAGGTCGCGCTGCAGCTAAGGCTAAAATTAAAGCCAGGGGAGCTATCCCTTTTATGATGCGCAAGATTACCCAATTTTATCATCCTGTGAATTAATCCTCTCTATGAAATCGAAGCTTCATGAAGCGCATATTATACACACATTCGCTTAACGCGACGGGGTCAAAGGTCTGGAAGGAGAATCCCCCGGCTTTGTACCGTCTAACCCCCCAGCCCTCCCTTGTCATAGTTCAACCACTCTGTCCTCTAGCTTTTTACCCTACTATTGCAATTTGTCACTTCCTCTGTCAGCCGACCGACCCTTTGCTGGAACAAGCTGAGCTCGGGGTATGATACCCCCTTCCCTCGTGCTATGTCTGATAAAAACTATAAAAACGAACACGGCGCGTAAAATAACGACATAGCGTTCCTCTTTCCGACGTGCATTCCTCTTTGTCCGACAGAAAGAGAGAGTTTGAGGGAAAGAGATGGCGTGATGGATGATGGAGAGGTGTGGGAGGGTTAAAACAAACACCGGAAATCGAATTTGATCGCAGTGCACTCTGAACATGTTCCCCTTGCCCCCAATATTCCCGCGGATTAAATTATACGATCATCCAGCCATGCAGCTAGCGCATTTAAATAAACCCGTGCGTTCCTTCTAGCCCCTTCCCTGAGGCGGTAGTCCATCGAGTCCCAGGGGGGTTGCGTCTCCACCAAAGTTGCTCAATATTGCCATGTAATGCGTTTAGAGAGGATGGCAATTGAATTGCAACTATAACATGCGTTCCAGATATCGCCTAACCCGGGAAGTAAAAACTGATCCTATCTTTAGTAAATAATAATACCAGTGCCGATAGTTTTTCGGCAATTTAATTGAGGTTAATGTAACCAGGAACTGTATATCCAAGTCCATCTGGCAAATAATGCAGTAGTATACATTTTGCACTGTAAATCAACAAGTTTATAGATAAAAAAATGTATGTGATACATTAAGATCGTTTTATTAAAGAAGCATTGAATTCAGTTATTATATAATACGCGTTTAAAATGTTTTAAACAAAAATGAAACCTTATTTAAAAAACTAAAAGCACTATAACATAATCCCGCACTTTTCTTATAAACAATTGGTAGCACTGGAATGAACATACAGCCCAGTGAACTAGAATAATTATTCTATATTAGTTGCCTAAAATAACTAACCTTAAAGTTTTTTAAAAATTATATTTTTATTCACTTCTTATTGGAATGCAGTTTTATGAATAATGGTTATACTTAAATAATTCTTACTCCGAGGATAATATATTATATGTAATTTATAATAGAAAACATAATTCAAATTCCACTAATAATTTTCAAGAAAAATGCATCAATATGTCATAGTATTTTCAGTTGTTTAACGACATTTTTATTTTTGTTTTAACATTTTTTGAAAATACTCGATGTGCATTAGACAATTAAAACCTTCAGAGGTTATTTAATAAATTAGTGTTCTTGCATCTCACAAGAATTTCATACTAATAGCTTTAGAACCTCTTGAGAAACAGTACAAAACATACCTATACTGCTGCATTATTTGCTAGATATATCTGGGTGTACACTTCTTATTTAACTTAAGGAATGCTTGTTGTCATAATTATTTAGAAACCGAAGGTCAAGAAGTAATTATCTAAGGATAAAAATCATGGGTTTGAAACTCAATTAAATTATCTAAAAAAGATTATAAGCAAGACGGGGATTCGAAAAGATGATTACAACCCTACAACGCATTTCTTACAAATTACTTATGTTATTATATGTGACCTGTATTTTCTTTATTTTCATATTTAATTTTGTGGATATAATATGACAGAATAGTGCAGGGGATTTAAGCTCTATAAATAAACTCCATCCTTCAGTATAATCACTGAAATGATTTACCTGTTTAATCTTTATGAAATCATACACTAATTTCATTGGCTTTTATTTAAAGCAGAACCGCGGATCTGAATTAAATAATATACAACTGAACAATACATGTTGTAGTGAGAATTACTTCTTGGCGGCACTGCGATAATCAAATCGAAGCAGAAGTGATGGAATGCATTTTGTTTCTTTTTTTCAAGAAGGAATGAGCGGATATCTGTAATCGAATAATTAAAAACAAATAAATATTTGATGTTATAACAGTTCTTATAAAATGTATTTATTTTGACATATTACTTTAATTTAAAGTTAGATTGGAATCTTATTCTTTTTATTATTTCACTTAAACATTTATTTTTTCCATTAGAGTAATTTATTGTGCGATTGTTGTAATTAATAACAGTTCCATATTGTGAGCTTCAGGTTAGGGTTTGATTTTTTGTGTTTTCTTGGGTCCAACAGTTCCTCTTATTTTTTACACCATGTTGTCGTCGCTGTGTTTACTGATGCTTATGCACGGTTTGAGGAACTAGAGGAATACATTTCTGCGATTTCTAGTGCCTGCACCTGCTTGCTGCGGCAGGTATATTGTCAGCGTGCCAACCAAAGTGTAAGTAGGCAGATTTCCTCAAGGGCAGGTCAAGAAAATTTGTCTTATATAACCTGACGGCAGGAGCAAAGGTTTAGAGGCGAATTTTGGAAACCTATCTCTCATACCCTCACTCCTGCTAGTGGTAAACGGGCTAAGCGTTATTTGTGCACAGCCTTACGACAACATCAATGCTTATTAGTGTAAGATTTAAGTTGTTTTCAATAATTATGTACTCCGAACTGCTAATGAAATAATAAAGCATCATTACTTTGGAAGTGTTCTAAAACTTTTCATTAGGATTATTTTATCCATTAAGTTGAACAACCTTTATCGACGTTTTTAAAATAGTTTGAGATACTTGCAATCGTTTTCAGTTTTAGAATGTTGATATTTGTTTTTAACAATAAGAATAATAATAAATTATATATTGTTATTATTTGCCATGTTAAATCATTTTGCTTAAAACTGTTCAAAATGTATGCTTTTAACAAAACGCAGAAGTGACCTCAGTTTTTTGTGAGTATATCGTAATTATTGGGTAACGTTTTCTCTTTTTAACTGTCACCACACTGTGCTGCCAGTTTAATAATGCGCACTTCTACAGAGATGATCTACTGTTTCTTCTCGCCGCGGCTAAGACATCCTTTTAAACTGAGTGAAACCTAACAATAGGATCAAAAACATGCAAGAATGTAAAAATGATAAAATATCGAAACATTTATATTACAGCAAAAATAAAACATCTAACAACGTCAAAAACGCGTAAAACTGTCAGAAAATGTACAATAGTGTGTAAACCATAAACAAAATTTGGTGAAGTGAAACGGTTAAACTTGTAAAATTGTGGAAAACTATTTAAAAACATCAAAGGTAATCTACCGTTTTCTCATTTTAAAGTAGATGAAATCTAATACAGAGGTCGAAAAGTTTAAGAATGTAAAAAATTGAAACATTTAAAATATTGAAGTAAACGTTTGTAGTATTTGTATTAAGAAAAGATAAAATATCTAAGAATGTCAAAAACATGTAAAATGTCGGAAAATACACAATTGTGTGGGAACCAGGAACGCAATTTTTGATGTAGAACAAATTAAACTTTGATAGATTGTGGGAAAACTATTTTAAAACATCGAAAATGCTCTTAAAATAATTTAAGAAGAAATTATTTTCGCTACTAAGGAATTTCCACAAAATATCATTATATATTAAGCTAGGATGAAAATGAATGTAATAGGATTGATTGCAGTTCACCAACTAATAGTTTATCTCTAAAATAAGCATTATTTTGTTCGACGTATGCATCTAGCAAGTTTCCAGGTACTGTAGGCATACCACAGGAACTAAGGTCCGGATCGTACTGCTCAGTATGGAGGGAAGAGTTGGACTAGATAAAATATTGCTTCCTTCACGTCAGGACGAGATTTCGTGCGTGTTACCTAAGCAAGCGGGCGTAATTAGGAGTAGATCGAAAATTTTACACCTCTAGATGGAGCTGGTGCTAGCATGGCCTGTTAGTTTGATCTGTATTTTGCCTATCCCAGTCTTTCAACTCAAATTTGATGCCGTTGAAGAAAAATTAGAATGATCGGAATTTCTTGTCTTCATATCAAGCCCTGTCTTTTTGTTGCGTCTTTTCTCCATTTCAGGATTTCATTTATTCCAACAGAAGTACTTTTATACCAATTATTGGTAGTTTTCCAATTTTGATTTGGAGTTAGGAATAGTTGTCGGTTTGCATTTTTTTATTTATTTTTGACAATAAGGTCTCGAAAAGTCTTACAGGTTATTTATGATGTTTGAACTGTAAGCTAAAAATTTGGACATTTTATGACTCCCACCTATGCTGTCTTGCTGAAAATTGTATTATATTCAATTCGTTGGGTTGGTTACCCTCCATTTTCGAGGTCTTCTTTGAAATGATGCACCAAATAATTTACTACTTCTCCACCTCTTCATGCAAGTTCATCTGTCGCAATATGAAAACATTTTCTTTGAAGTATCTTAATCCCAAAGTTTATTATTTCTTCAATTTCAGGATGTGACAATGCAACTGCGCTTACTTTTCTTGGTCAGGGTTTGATTGAAATTGAGGTATTTTAGCATTTTGGGCGTTTCTACTCGCTGATTTGAATATTATGCGCCGAATGGATCAATTCTTTCGTTACATTAATTGTATAGTTTTTCTTGAATTAGCTTTGCAGTCACATTCCACATAGCGAAAAACAAGATAAGAGAAACTAATTTAGAGTCATGGAATAGGTTTCTAGCAACGCTAGAACATGATATATACGGGAGACAGAACATATATGGAAAGTAATGAGACACGTAAAAATGAAGAGTGAGATACAGCCAGACTAAAGTGCATATCCAATACTGAATGGGAAAAATATTACACAGATTTATTACATAATGAAACAGCCAAACATTGCAGAACATTGTGAAAAGCAGATAATGAAGAAAGGATAGTAGATTTAATTACTTTAGATGAGGAGCTCAATGAAATAGAAGAAATGAAAAGTTGGAATGCACCTGGAGTAGATAATATCCCGGTAGAGGTGTTTAAATATGGAGGGTTGATTTTACAGCTAAGGTTATTACATTTGCTGAATATTTGCTGGAGAATAGAGAAGATATTATAGAAGAGTTGAAAATAACTAAGGTAATTTCCATTTTTAAAAAGAGCCAGGGAAATGAATGTATAAACTATAGAGGAATAAGCTTGCTGAATGTAATGTACAAAATATATGCACGAATAATGACGAGTGAAAATATAGAATGAGGTGCAGTTAAGCGAAGAACAGAACGGATCCCTACCAGGACGAGCATGCGTGGATAATGTATTTACTATTAAGCCAATGATATAAAACGAGGGAGTACAACTTAGAAACCCATATAGCATTAATCGACTTTGAAAAAAGCTTTCGATACAGTCTATTGACAAATCCTGTGGAAGATACTAGAAAACAGAGGATATCCATTACATTTTCAGAAGCTCATACAGAGCTTATACAAAACACAAGAATAATAATTTAAAATTACGGAAGACTAATAAAATAAATTATAATAATCAAGGCTTAAAACAAGGATGTAGCCTATTCCCAGTGCTTTTTAATATTTATATGGATACAATTTCTCAAGAATGGTAGTTTCAATACTTAAGGGAATCAAAATAGGACAAAAATAAACTTTAAACCATTTGACGTTTGGGGACGATGCAGTACTGATTTTTGATAATAAGGATGCACTAAAAATGGCTGTGCAACAACTTATTATCATTTATAAATGGAATAAAATTATTTTCCAAAACTAAAACAAATACTATTGCGATTAAAGGTAGACACCAGAAAAGAACAAAACCATTGACAGATACACTCCAATAAAACCAACAAAGCACTTCCAATATCTATCCTGTGACGTGACGTATGAAAATCTAGATAAAAAGTAACATAAATTCCAAAGAACTTTCGGAACAACATATGTATTGAACCAGAAAAGAGGCAAAATTGAGACTCTAATACTCTATGGAAGCGAGGCAAGGATCCTTAAAGCAAAACGTAGAAGTAAAACTCCAAGCTGTATGTACACGAGATTTTTACGTACAGTAAAGGGCTGTACAAGAGAAGAACATTCGTAACGAAAAAATAAGAGAAGAACCAGGAATTAAATCATTACGCCAGCTAATACGAGACTATACTAAAATGGGTAGATCAACTTTTACGAAAGAAGCAGAAGAATTCCTAAGCTATAAGCTTAGAGACAGAGTGGTTGAAAGCCTAAAGAAGCATTGGAGAGAACAGATGTGAGATCGAGTGTAGCCCAGTATGTGTTGGAAGAAGAAGAAGAAGCGATACTCCACGTAAGCTTTACAACTTCGTTGTAATTTTGACCATTCTTTTGTTTATAATACAACCCCGGTCCAATTTACTTCCAATTTCTTCATCGCTCGTTGTTTGTTCAATCTCGTAATTTAGTTTGGCGCAAAACTCTGAAAACTGATTCCAAATAAACCTTTTGTCTTTATGTGTGTTATCCAGTGTTAGATCTTGTACCACTTCTTTTATATTTTGAATTCGCAGATCAACTAATCTCGCTTTTTTACAGTTTGTACAACAACCAGTAAACGCCCTTATGGTCTGCATGCACATTCGTGTTCGAGACCTTGAGGGGAGAGGTCGTGTCAGGACGTTCCAAGTACACGCAGGTATAAACAAGTAGCGGCCATGGGGGTGGAGTTGATGGTTTACCGAGCAAGGATCGGAATGCGGACGGGTAGGGGATCGTGGATAGCAGGTAGTCAGGTATTAGGTAGGACGAACGTAACGTCCAAGTGTTATTTTATGGCGTTTGTTTTAGTAATTTTGCTCGTGATAGGAGGTGTTGAATTAAACCCAGGACCTGTGACTGATGAAGGATGTGGGAGCTGCAACAAAGCTTTAAGGACAGGACTACAATGCAGCAGCTGCGCGAAGTGGTACCATTTTGGCTGCCAAAAAATTAAGAGGGACCAGAACATCGAAGAAAACTGGGAATGTAAGGACTGCAGGGGAACTGAAACGGTCATCGCAAATCAGAAGAAACTGGAGAAGCTGCAAGAAGAAGCACGGGTGTTACGCGAGAAGCTCAAACGCGCGGAAGAGAAAATTCGGAAGTTAGAAGAAGAGAATAGCCAACTCAGGGAGCTCAGGAAAGAAAATGGACAAGAAAAGGGGAAACCATGTTTGATAGTCGGAGACTCTATTGTGAGAAATGCGGGAAACCCGAATGCAGAGGTAGCTTGCTATCCTGGCATAAGGACTGAAGGACTGCTGGGGGAAATCGAGAAAAAGCAAGAGGAGATGGAAGACAGCTATAAGACGATTGTATTGCACGTTGGGAGCAATGACCTGCGGAGAAGTGTAAACTACGTGATGGGAGACATGTACGACTTAGTTAAACGGACAAGGCAGCTATTTCCCTCAGCGAAGATCGTCGTTAGTGGAGTTTTGAGACGACGCGATGTCAACTGGAGGAAGATAATGCAGGTAAACGACTCGTATGCATGGGTAGCGGAGCGACTGGGCGCGAAGTTTCTGGACCCAAATTCGTGGATTGAAGACTGGGACTACGGACGGGACGGTGTGCACTTAAACCGAAGTGGATCTTCGAAGTTGGCAGCTTTGTTCGGGAGGGTGACGACGTGGAGCGATGGCAGCAAGCGGCAGAAGCAACAGTGACAACAACCTCGGAGAAACGAAGATTCACAGGTAGGGGCTGGCTTTTTAAGGCTGTTACAGGTAAATTGCCGTAGTATTATGAATAAAGTTGTAGAGTTTTGGAATTTAATGGAGATATGTAATCCAAATGTAATTATAGGTACGGAGTCATGGCTAAATGTTGATATAAATGATGCGGAAGTTTTCAGCTCAGATTACAGGGTGTTTAGGAGGGACAGGGACGGAAGGGGAGGGGGAATTTTTATTTGCGCTAAGTCAGAGTTACAAAGCAAAGCGCTATAGGTAGAAGAGGATGTAGAGATTATGGCAATTGAAATTATTGATCAAAAAAACGAAGGTAATAATATAACAATAATAGCTTGCTACAGACCGCCTAGCGAAACTAATCACAAAACGTTGCATAAATTAATAGAAAAAATCTCTTCCGTAAAGGGAAACGTTATTGTAGCAGGGGATGTAAACTGGAAAGGTCAGTTAATAGGAGGCGAAGACCAAAATCTTGTTAATT
The DNA here is from genome assembly GCA_030765065.1 of Deroplatys truncata. Taxonomy (NCBI): domain Eukaryota; kingdom Metazoa; phylum Arthropoda; class Insecta; order Mantodea; family Mantidae; genus Deroplatys; species Deroplatys truncata. The sequence continues at coordinate 109,742,821 of CM060986.1, forward strand.
TTCTGGTTTGGGAACAGGGGTTGTTGCAAGTCGTTAACACAAGTACTCGGAAATCAGCCTTACTAGATGTATTTTTATGCAGGCCTCAGTCTTTGTTTGCTGAATATGAGGTCTTGCCAGGTATCAGTGACCACCATTGTGTGCAATTAGAAGTAAGCTGGGGGGGGGACGATTGAACCGGTTTGAATTAGAACAAACATCAATTAGCTAGAATTTCCAGAAAGCGGACGGGGCTGCTATTCAGAATTTTCTACGCGAGCAATATTGGTCTTTCGTAAAATCTGCCACTAGTGTAAATGAAGCCTGGGCTAGTTTCAAAACACTTACTTCGGAAGCAATTATGAAACATGTACCTTTTAAAGTTATGAAAAATAACGCTGATCCTGAATTTTATACAAAACGTATTAGGTTACTTAAAAGGAAAACAAGGCGCGCGTATCATAAAAGGAGGAAATCAGAATGGCATTTTATTAAATTTAAAGAATTAACCAAGAATTTACAAAACGAAAAGTTGCAAGCACAGGAGCGGTTCTTAGAACAAATTTTAAATAAGGAAAGTGACGGATGGAAAGCATTTTACAATTATGTGAGGAGACGCAGGGGTAATAAAGAAGGCATACCAGATTTCAAAGTTAACGGGACTGCCGTAATAAATGATAAGGAAAAGGCGAACATATTAAATGCACATTTTGTATCGGTCTTTCATCAAATGGATGATAGTCCTGAACGGGAAAATAGGAGTGGTGGAGAATCGCTATTTCAAATAATGGCGCCAAAATTACGTAAAAGGATCAAGATGCTACAGAATGAAAATCAAGAGGGCCGGACAACGTACCCACTGAAATATTAAAAATAGGGGGAGAAGCCATGATTCCCTACCTAATGCTCTTGTTTAACATGTCAATTAACAACCGTGCACTACCGGAAGACTGGAAATCCGCTATTGTAGTTCCAATATACAAAGGGGGTAATAAAACAGAAATAAATAATTATCGGCCTGTCAGCCTAACGTCGGTAGTGTGTAAAGTAATGGAGCATCTAATTGCAGAATACATACGGGAGGAATTAGAAAACAAACAGTGGTTCAACAAAGCGCAACATGGGTTTAGATCCGGGTATTCATGTGAAAGTCAAACAACTTCATTAATTCAAGATTTGGCAGATGAGGTGGATGCAGGGGGAAGGACTGATGCAGTGGTGATAGATTTTTCTTAAGCTTTTGACGTAGTGCCACATAGTTTACTCATCCGGAAACTAGCAAATGCGGGACTTGATAATCGCGTTGTATTGTGGGTAGAACAATTTTTGAAAGGGAGGACGCAAAGAGTAAGAGTAGGTAGAGAACTTTCAGAAGGGGGGACCGTAAGTTCGGGCGTGCCCCAAGGCTCGGTACTGGGCCCGTTACTGTTTCTTATCTTTGTTAATGATATCCATATAAACATTAAATGCCAGATAAGACTGTTCGCAGACGATTGTATTATTTACAATAAGATTAGGAATTCCATGCATGAGACTGCTCTTCAGGACGACCTAAATGAAATCAGGCGGTGGGCCGAAGCAAACAAAATGACAATTAATGCTGGGAAAAGTAAGTCCATTGTTTTTAGCAGAACTAAGGGGAAGATTATACATAACTATCAAATGGGCGGGGAACCAATTCCACAGGTGGACAGCTGCAAATATTTGGGAGTGTGCTTGTCAAGTAATGCTGGATGGGGGGAACAGATAAATAGTACATCTAGGAAAGCGTGGAAAGCATTGCATTTCGTAATGAGAATACTGAAAAAGGGGAGCGCAAAGACCAGGGAACTAGCCTACAAATCGTTAGTGCGGCCGGTTATGGAATATGGAGTAGCATGTTGGGACCCATACAGAGTCAATCAGATTGATTCCTTAGAAAAAGTACAGAGAAGGGCTATAAAATTCATAAGGAGAGGTAAAGATTTTGGGTTTACAAAAGGTGAAGAGAATGAATGGGAACCGCTAAAAGTTAGGCGTAAAAAACATAGATTAGTTGCGTTATTTAAAGCTTATACTGGTTCAAATGCTTGGGCGGATGTTAGAGAAAGGTTAGAGAATCCAGCACACTACGGTCGAAACGATCATCTGTTTAAAATTAGGGGTAGAAAGTGCAGAACCGACGTGGGAAAATTTTCTTTTGTAATAGAACCATTGAGGAATGGAATGAATTGCCTGTAGCAGCCTTTCAGGGCTGTCCTCTGACCTTAAAGCAGTTCAGAAATAATATTAGCAGAATAAATGTTGGTTAATTAACTAGTGTACTCATTTCACAAACTATACTATTAAAGTTGACACTACCAGGTTGAAAATACTGGTAACTAAATATAAGGACAAATTGTAAATAGTTAAGTACCTCGAAAATAGTTACGTACTTTGTAAACTGTTAAGTACTTTGTAGATAGTTAAGTAAATTGAGAATAGTTAAGTAAATTGTGAATAGTTTAAGTAAATTGTGAATAGTGAAGTAAATGGTGAATAGTTAAGTAATTGTGAATAGTTAAGTAAACTATAAATGGTTCAGTAATTAGGGATTTTAAAAGCTTCGTTAATATTTAAAATTAATCATTTTGTATTGTTAGTCTTGTTTATTATTATTATTATTATTATTATTATTATTATTATTATTATTGTAAGCTAGTCATGGTGATGTCAATTTTGTACGGTTTAATTCTGCCACCGGGAAGTACCCAATTGCAGAATAAATAAATACATACATACATACATGCACTCTGAGGGCATGTAACCTGTAAACTCCGCATTCCACTCCAGCAGCCCCTATAGGATATACAACAGTGGGGGCACCTCACGAACACACCATAGAGACGCGCAGAATTCCCTAAGAGTTTCTGGCTCGAAAACTCGTCGCACTACTTGAGATACTCAAGAGTGGGTGATGAACGACCCGTCAACCTTTAACCTTCTAGTGTTCACGGGGAATATTTTTGCACTCACGCAATCTGTGCGGCACTGCCATGTGCCACAAAACCTTGCGGCGGAAGTTTGTTTTATCGGACCGACTAATGCTCGATTCCAATTACTACTATTTATTAATTATGGAGCCGGCGAATAAGGAGTCTCGTGTCTTCGTATATGTCGCTGCGTCGAAGTTGTTTCTACGGAGTGGTATAAGATTTTTACGTTGACCTTGTTGTCTCCCTTCTTTGTTGTTGCTGGACCTCGGCTGCTGTCGGTATCTATTTAACTATTTGTATGAGTCTGGAATTGAAGATCTCAAAAGGCATGGAGCATATGAAAGAATATTTGACTATACCTGAACTATTTAATTAGAAAGATATCATATGAAGAATAAATTGTTAGACAGTGTACAACACTTGTCGTTTGTCCATTATGACACATTTCCACTTCTATGTTAATACTTATCTCAGTGAAGAATTTATTTGTGAATGTTGCCTAACACTGAATTTACTTTCATGGCACTTTCACTCAACTTTATACCTTCGCGCACAACGATTATAACATACTTCTTTGATGATACATTGTTTGTTTTGGCGCGGAAATTTACTGCGAAGTAACTGAGATTTATCACACGTTGGAATTCATTACACGACTGATTTCAGTGTTCCTCCAGCAGCTTATATACTCTGAATTCAAACTACCGAGAACCCAATGTGAATTATCTCATTGGTTAGTTACAAGTTTTACAAAATTTGGAGGGCGATTTAGCTTCGCCCTCTCGAAGTTACGTGTGAGAAAACAATACAAAATTCCTGGGTCTACAGCTTACGTTGGGATTCCTTAAGTGTCAGCTGCATAAGTCTTTCTTGCACTGAGAGTTGATAAAGAGTTTTTGTAACCAAGTTTCCCCATATCTTTGTGTGTGACAAGCTAACTTGTGTAGAAAAAGTGGAAATTTTGTGCGTCTTATACATTAGTGAAATACAAAATATTAAATAGAATACATATAGCTTATTCATACAACGACACAGTTATATATGGATGTTGCACTAATTAAATCTAATACGTACATGATTATAAATATTATAACAGTACAGCAGAAAATAGTATTTCAATCTAGAAGCACTCCTGAAACATAAGAATGAAATGGAATGAAAGGGAAATCGTGGTAGATAAATCACCCCAGCACTCGCCTACCGACTAGAGAAGGCCATGAAAAACACAAGGTTAGAGTGGGTTAACTGGAATGGAACCCGGGACCTCCGAATGCGAGCCTAACGCGTTACCGCGGAGACATTGCGCTCAGTCCACCAGCCTCTATCATTACAGGGTGCGAACGGATGATGTTAACCAATATGGTGATTATATATCTAAGGAGAATGATTCATTACATTGATTGGGATATGAAATCGAATAAACTTAAAAGAATTTTGACCCTCATTGTTTGCAATGAATTAATTAAAATTACATTTAGACATATTTTAAGTTTCTCTACTACATATAGTAAGTAGGGGAAGTATTGTATTCCACCCAAAAATTCGATACCGAGATTTCACCGGAAATACATGTTTTGAGACCCCCTGAATCCAGAAAAGGTATTTTTGGAAACATGTCCGTGTGTGTATCTGTGTGTGTGTGTGTGTGTGTCTGTGTCTGTGTCTGTCTGTGAACAGCATAACTCAGAAACGAACAGTCGGATAAACACCAAATTTGGTATTTAGGTTTAGTATCTTCCAGAGATGCGACACGAAGGTTTTCAAGAAAATCCCCCTACCACAGATTACCCTTTACATGGAAGATTTTTCGAAAATTTTAATTTTCTCAAAAATGGCTCTAACGATTTTGATTAAAATATCACTGTTTAAGATATTTTCATGACAAATAAAATGTATATCTTGAATTTTCTGGGAATGTCTCCAAAAGTATTCTTCATTGTGAACGACTTTTGCATAACTGGTAAACCATAAGAGATAGACAAAATTTTACTACACAAAACATGTAGATCGTGTTAAAATACACAATTTATGTCATATACATTTTTGTTGTTGAGTGAACCATTTTCGAGATATTGCTTGTTATTCCCTTAAATTTTTCAAATTTTCTCAAATGGGAATTCGTTATTCATTTTTTTTGTCTTGGATATGCAAAGAGTATTAATCTGTGGCAAAGGGAATGGTGCTGCACCTAGCAACCAGTTATTAAGAGATATGTATGTGCTTAGAGGCTACTGTATTTCTATATTGCCCTTGTAAATATATATTCCCCTTACATCTACAAGAAAATTAGCAATAAGTTAGAGTCTGGAAATGTTTATCTCGATTAACATGAAGTAGATGGACAATAAGCGTTTGTAAAAATAGTTTGTACAAGAGTAGAGAAAGTCATGTGAGTGTAACACATCAGATTTTTGCATTAGTGACACTCTTATCCTTCAGAAGAAACTATGCATCATCGCTTTGATATTCAATGTCCTACTTATATGTGATATTTGCATTTCAAACTACCCAAAACGGTTCAAATAATTTTTGAGCTCAAAAGGGATCTTTTTCCTGTTTTACACACAAATTGACATGTAATATCCACTCTCTTAGTTTGTGTAGTCATGTTTAACCTTACCATAGATCCTGAATTCAGTCCTCAAATAAAATAAAAATGTAGTTTTTATTTTGCATTCAAATGGTCCCATATTTTAATCTTGGCTAGGGAGAGTTGGTTATCTGGATACGGTTTTTCCCCGATTTCTCTTATCCTGAGAAGGGGAGGGTACTCAACTCTATAAATCCCGGGGTCATTTGAGTATCATTTCAGTCATTTTAATCATTCACTGTTCGGCCTATCCACAGAAAACAAAAAAGGAAAAGCTAATTGAAGACTCTCTTAAATTTTAATCGTGTTACTTTCGCGTTAATTTTCCCATTATAAAAAAAAGGTTAACCACTCCCTGTTTTACACACAAGAGATCAGATGACAATGACTATACCTAGATAAAGTAGTTGATACTACCTCGTTTTTGATCTTCTAGTTTTGTATTTTACCCCACTATTTCCGGACCGCGTGTACATTATTGTCAAGGTTAAATTGTCTCGTTCGTTACTTCTAAGCCTTCCGTATTGTGCGTCGACTGTAATGTACGGAAGACGCATGAAGCCGTTTTTTGTTTGTTTTTTTTCTGCTGTGTTGATTTGGTTTGACACTTCGAAATTGTTGTTGCTGTGCAGAGGAAAACGTTGGATTTAGAGTGCTACCGTACGTTATTGGCTGTGTTTTTGTTCGAGCTGGTCCTCTCGGACTATTCCAATAAACTTCCGCACGCGTACATCGCTCCCAAGCCGGAAACAAGATTGTTAACAATGCGCAATGGTAGGAAGTGGCATGCTACTCGCATGAATGGAGTAGACAGAGTCGCGGTTTTGCACCCAACACAAAGAGCAACTCACATACGCGCGGATTCAGAAATAAAATGGGGAGGAAAAAAGCCTGGATGAATGAACGGCTTGTGGGGTTGGCGTCAGTTCTTTCTGCTTATGGCCCAGTAACGTGTGGGTATTGTTAGAGGAGATGGGAGTATGGTTTATTTAATGTGTATGTAGTATATAGGACAATATTTTGTGATATACTGCCCCATACATGGTGGAAGCGGCCGCAGCGTTTTGTTTGATACGGCAAGGGTAGGAGTGTGTATCTGTCTGTCTATGCAGAAAGGCTGCCGTCCGGTTTACGTATGTCGCATATAATGTATGATTCGCTAGGCCATTGGCAATTGAATATAGCTACGCGAATATGCGTGAAATTGATTTTGTTACAGCTTTTTGATGTGGGGTGCTATCCAAATATGTTTAAAAAAGTAGAAAAGCGGCGAGGAATTTCTGTTCTGTTTTCATATAGTCTTTGCCCTCTTTTTTCCATCGTTTTCAAACGTATCAATGCCGCCTCAATTACTCGCTGCGGATTTTGGCGTATGGCGGTCTGCCTTTTCTGATTTTTAGCGCTCAAATATTTTGAAAACATTTCGTGTTTAGACCGCATGCAAGACTGCATATGTTGTGGTTCATCATTACGTTGTATCTCTGCTTAACAGACCGAATTGTGCCATGCTACCATATCAGTATAATTTCTTCGCTCTTTATGACGTTTTATTTCAAGTTTTTGAAACAGAGAGTTCCACCTAAATACCAAGAGCGCAGCATATTTTATATTTTACTTGGGAGCACAAAGGTACCATATGCAGGAGTGAAGGCTTTTAATTTGGTACTGAAATGTATAGCTCCGCCCTCTCCAAGCATTATTCTTCTACATTCCCTTGCACAATTCTAACCACTTGATTGGCTAGTTTCTTACGTCAACCCAAAAAATGGGCAGAGGATAACACTACCAATGAGCTATCTGTGGTCTTGCTAGTAGAGCGGCGTTAAGATTAATAATAAGCATCATGATAATATAAGATTGACAATAATAGTCCATGATATATAACGACGTTTTTGATTACCAGGGCCAATTGATTATCATTATGTAACAGAATAATAATAATAATAATAATAATAATAATAATAATAATAATAATAATAATAATAATAATAATTTCAGAATACCTTCCTACTAGCTAAGAAGGTGTAGGGATGCAGATGCAGGACAGGTTTAAACTTGAAGTCAGAACAGCCCGCACAATGTATAATAATACCTAAATTTTTATGGACCAAAGTAATTAGTGAAATTGATAAATGGATAGAAATATTGCCCTCACGGTGGCAATATTTTAAACTTAAGTTTCCATACCTAATTCAGAATAACTCTTTGAAATAAATATTATGGCAGTTGTGCATTTCAGTGCTACATTTCTTGTCCACCTTTCCCTCTACAAATTCAAGTAAACCATGTTATATCTTTTATTTACATAATTTCGAGTAGAATTCATTGAAGGATTATTTCTGTACCCTCCTTCGTTTTACACGGAGTATAATATAACTTACTGGTTCATGTTTGTTTCTTAGGATTTGTTTCAAGCCAAGTACAGAATGAAACCGGAACTGAGCGCAGCAAGTAGGCCACAATAGCCCTTTTTTGCTTCTACCGTGACCCCTGGGAGGGAGGGATGAGGGGAGAGACGAAGGGTGAGTAGATCCGGATGACGACGGGCACAAGCATGGATAAAGGTCCCTAATGTTTCCGGATAGAAGGCATTCAAAGTCATCCGGGCTCACCCACAAGACCCTAATTCTTGGGACGGGGGCTTCCGAAGGGGGAACAGTTCCGCAAGATGCCAGGAAGAAACCTCTACAGAGGTCATATCACCGCCCAGCCGCAAGCCGCCGAACACTGTCGCCTGGTCATACAATCTTGAGACAGATGACAAGGAAGATGATGGGTACAGGAAATTAGGGGCAGAAAAGTCATGTTAGAAGATCAACCATCCCAGGATTCACCTTACGACCTGGGAAAACCCATGGGTCAAAGTGGGCGGTTGCCAGGTATCGAACCCGGGATCTCCCGAATGTGAGTTACAGCGGCGCCACCTCAAAGGTACTCGTGGAAGGAAGACAATTCCTTCCAATCATAAGGCTTAGCTTCGAATCTCGGTTGGAATACGATTTTTTTCTACACGAGTTTTCCCTTATACAACACCTGAAGTTAAGTCAGGAAGTGAACTTGGAATATTGCTATACTGTTTGTATGGTTTTACCTTCTCATGTTGGTTTTCTTACAATAGTACATGTTTCCTGGCTGATAAACTGAGAACCTAAATATGCTATGTTAGTTTGTACATTTACACAAGCCCATCGATTTCCTTGGCCGACTTTCCCGGCCCATTGATATTTTTTCGGGGTTTCCCCGGGTTGCTAGGCGAATGCTGGGAAGGATCATTAAGTTCCCCGTATTCCCTGTCCGACCATTTCACCTTCATTCTCATTTCACTTCACCTTTCATTCGCTTGGTCTCTTTTAGGGCTGTACGTGTCGGCGGGAGATCCCGGAATGTGCTTGGCAGGGGAAAAGGATGCTCTGTGGAATCCTTCGTCCCCCAGAATGAGGACGATCGCCGGATTTCGGGTGCCCCAGGGATGTGTAAGCCCACAGGGGGGAGGGAAGTCGACTACATCAGTGCCCATCCGGGAAGTTTAAATCTGTAAATAGTAGGAACTCTGTCCTCAGGCTGTCGTGTCCCCTGGTCCGTCCACCCGCTCTCTTCTCACACCTCATCCCTCCCTCCCAGGGACGCCCCTTCCGGGGCATATGTACAAAAGATCTAGGTTGACGTGGTAAATTCCCCTCTGCGTTGAATCCTAATCCTGCTCCTACACGAACCCATGAGAAACAAATGGAAAACCTGGATTGTGATACAACAGACTACGATGGCTACATTATGGAGTATGGCTATCATTGTTGCTGCTTGATTTGACGTCTTTGCTCACTTGGATGTTTCTGTTCCTTTGCAGTGATTGAAACTAGTTGCTGACAGCAGAAGCCGAACTTTTATGTCTACCCTGGTGAAATTTGCTTCACTTGATTTTTCACTTCTGGTTAGCATCTACAAAAATATTAAATTCAAAATTGGAATCTGAAAATATGTTTCACGTTACCGACTATAACGTGTATCGAACCCTCTCCGAGTAAGAAATATATATATGATCCCATTAAGTGCAATGAGCCGTGGATCTCCTTGATTTCTAGCATGACATTCTGCCAGTGTGTATCATATGCATTACATGCATCTATCTATGCATATTGTGGCGTATTATTAATCTTATTGTCATTACCAGACGCACTGTTGTGTTGTATTGTTGCTACAAGACGTAGCATTATTGTGTCTCCTTAGCTATATTTCAGCTTAACGGTCTTTCCTTTCGATAAAGATCACGCCAAAGGGAAAGATCTGTTCGAAACTGTCTGGTATGACGTCAACCCTGTTTGGCTTCGGCTAGACACGGATGGTGGGGTTAAGATAGTAGAAGTGGTCATTGGAACCAGACGATGTGTGGCCGATCTACGGTTTCGTAGCATCTCCCTTCATCCTGTTTCCTTTGTTCATTATGTAGATTCGCCAAACGTTTGTGAATAAACCCCAGGTATGTGAAGGTAATATGTGTTATGTAGTTCTTCAGTGTAATCTGAAACTCACGCTTTCCACTTAAATCTACATGCAAAGGTACTGCCAGCGAGTTATATACCCACATGTGCGTGTTGGGGTGACCTATAATCATTTTGTGGTAACCTTTTTGGCCTTCACCCCAATATGTAACAATATACAGTGATTTTCTTTTACACTGTGGGCACAATACGGCTACTTGCGCGCCATCCGCCGCAGCTCGAACTTCTGTCGAAACAGTTAAATATTATCCCCGCAACCGCCTCACATTCTCATAGTAACAATTACAATGATAATAAGCACGTACCTTACAATAAGAGATGTTAGAAATGTCCTTCTCTACGCACATATTTCTGGCATCTTCTCACGAAATTTTCATTAGCACTTGAAAGTACAATAACTGAAACTGAGTAAACTTTTCGACTGTTGTTTTCTTTTAGTTCTTCCAATTACGTGGGTTTATTGCATACATCTTATTTTTCACGTTATCATCAGAGTTGGGTAATTTTTGTAATTGGATTTTACGAAATTATAGAGCAATTGACCAACGCTTAATATTCATTTCTGAACGAAACACGATTTTATTGTTATGTTTCGTCGCAAAGTAACAGAGAAATCCCGATTTCACACACGGTATTCCCTTGCATGACGCGAAAATTGATGTGCAGTAAATGCATGCAGAATAATATCGTTTTGAACAAATAAATGCAGAGAGGTTCAGGAATGACTTACTGCTACTATTTGAGAGGGTTATTGCTGCCCCACGTATGGGAGCCACTTTTAAGTAGTTTAATTGTTGGGGTTGTTGCACCACGTATTGCGTTTAAAAAAATGTTTGTATTTGTCAATGTGTATTTGAATATTATATATGTATGCCTCGGCTGCGTCAGAAGTAATTTGCAGAAATACGTATCTCTTAGCAGGGGTAGTACGGCTAAGGAATGAAGGTTCATACAAATTATAATTGTATTGTACTTGGTTTTTACTGATCCTCCACAGGATTAAATACCACTTCATTGACATATCCTACTGTAGAGCTGTGAGAATTTTATTAATTACATCTTTTTAACACGTAAACTTTATATTATTCTCTCCGCAATTAATTTTTATGTCTCACATTGAGCACGTATCGTAGCGATCGGGTACGCAATCTTGTAGTGTCTGCCTGGGAACGCTGTCTTGTAGCTTCTGCCTCCTGAATTTGTACAATTTCTCTATTTCAAGTTTCTGATTGGCTAAGCCTACTCAAATAGAATACTTTTATTCAGCTTTTAGCTTTAATAGTTGTTGATTGGCTATTTATAAACTGTCTTAAATATTACATTATTGTTCCAAGAATTATTAGTAGCATTATTAAACTTTCTAATTTGTCTCAAGGTTACCTCATTGTTAGCAACTTTAGGTCTCTATTCTCTAATTCTGTTTGTTACGAAAGGTAGCTTGCTTCAATTCCCACTGCTCCTACATTGTTAAATTATGTAATACATTCACATAACATAATTATACATGTAAATGATAATTTAAACATAATATAATGACTGTTACATACATTTTATATATTATACAGATATTGCTCTAAGGCGGGCTGTTATTATATTTTATATTATATAAGTAGACCAATATAATTTAAGTGTTAAAAATACTGCCTCATATTTTTGAATAGCTAACTGACGAGAGATTGTGGTAGAGAAGAAGCCATACCAAAATTTACCAGATGATCCGGGGAAACCACGAAAAACCCATGGGTCAGAGTGGTAAGCAGGGATTGAACCCGAGACCTCTCGCGGCGTCACCTCTCCCGGTACGAAGGAAGGATATGAGAACAGAGAGGGAGAAGCAATAAGAAAGCGGGCGGAGTGACGGAAGAATCTCCACATTTATCGAAATAATGCGAGCAGAACCGCGGATTTTGCTAGTTACATATACTATGCAGCAACTCGCTTGACAATACATATCGTTCATTTGTTTCCTTTAGAGTCCTAAACAAAGCAAATGCTCCTCCAGTTAAAGCCTTTCAAACACAAACGTAATGCTGTTCCTTGTTCTGCTTTGTGAGTTGCCTAAATGTTTGGGAACAGTTTAAGTCAGACACCCTGTACGGTGTTACCGCTTGGCGACAGTATATCTGATTTCCGCTCTCAGCTGCTGTGTCGTGACGATTTTGTAACGTTGATCAAACGCTCTCTGCGAGTCCGGCTACATTTCAAAGTTCCAACCGATAGCTTTTGATAGGTTCTGCTCGTCCATTGGTTTGAAAATTATCCTGAGAGCTCCCTCTCGACTGAATAGCATACACAAAAGAGGGTATCTTCCGCTGCCCTGGCTTTTCGGCCCATGAATGAGATACTCCCGCCTCCGAGAGTTGCAAAGCAAACAACTTGTTTTGAAAATAAATCACGGCTATGTTATCAAGAGCTTACACCACTACCCTCACATTTACGAAATTAAAGACAAAAGCTCAATTTACTATCACGCTTCAGATGCAGTTACAGCAAATCCTTTGTTCGGACTCTTAGTTAAAGTCGTCTTTATACCAAACCTTATAAGAGAGATTTTTATATATATCATTCTATTACTAAAAAATTACCTAATTTTATCTTTATTTTATACATATTGATACAATAAAAAACTTAACTCCTTTTATTTTAACTAACGTGCTAACCAAACGAGATGGCTTCGCGGTAACGGGCGAGCCTCGTATTCGGGAGGTCCTGGGTTCGAATCCTAGTGCCGGTTTTTATTATTTCCCTGGTTGGCAAGGCGTATGCTGGGGTGGTTTCTGTTCTACTACGCTTCCCCTTTAATGTTTCAGGCCGGCTTTTGGTGGCATGAGTGCTTGTGCTCTTTGGGAAGTTCTTCTCCGCCCTGTCAGATGGCAGCCTTATCCGAGCAGCCGCAGGTGGGTTGAGTTTTAAATCTTTAGACGTCCTCCATGGTCTAAGGGTACTATGCTAACATCCAGTTCCTGAGGTCACGGGTTCAAACCCGGCAGAGGGCGATTGATTTTTTTCGGCCATAAACATTTTTGGCATGCTTCCTCGGAAGGAAAGTAAAGTCGGTGGTTTTGTCGTGAATTTACGGCACATAAAAGAACATCAAGCTTGATTAAGAAGCTTCTGATAAAAATAACTGCCCAATATAGAATGGGACACTGAAAATCATAGTAGTTAAAGAGCGCATATAAATAAAAACTCAATTTTCAATTTTAAAATCTTTAAGGACCTCTGCGCAACTCTGTCTTTTATCCTGTCCTGCGGCCTATAGCTTTCTGCGGTTCCTTCACCACATCTGTTCCGCCCGGGGGTGATAAGCACAAAAGATCCACATTGGATTGAGGTGTGAGGTGTCTCCCACCGTTCTCTGGTCATATGCATCAGTCAATGTGCTAAATGCACCATTTTACTTATTTCAGCTTCTAATTTACACAGCTAAGTTATAATATTATGTACTTAGATGTACAACTTTTACTTTCTCTAGCAGCTACCTATAGTAGGCAAGAGGAATTATTACATTTCAATAAAAAAATGTCCATATTGGAATTTCAGTAGAAATATACGTTTGGGATACCCCGAACTCAAAAAGAAAGAATACCAAACGTGGTATTTAAGCTCCAAAGATACAACAAGAAGAGTTTCAAAAACATCCCCATCTTATATTACCCTTTCTATGGGCATTTTTAATAGTATTTTATATACAGCGTTATTCAAAAAGAAGGAACAGACCTTACATGTTTATTTCTAATGAACGACAATAAATGGCGACATTTGCGATACATCGCTGAATAGAGAAAAGTCCAAAGTGTTATTTTGTGTGTTCAAAATGAGCACAATTTTTTATGCGAGGACGACCAGTGCTTATCGTTTGCATACGCAACCATCTTCTACGAATTTATTGTATCCATTTTATTTTTTTTATATGGTTGTTGAACTTACAAGAAATGCACGCTGCAATGAAACAATAGATTCACTCTTTGCATAATGCAGGAATACAAAACGACGTTTGCTGTGGCGTCGCCAACTTCTCGTAAACAAACACAGCGCCACTGAATGGTACTAATAGGTGGGGCTTAAAACCTTGAACTTTCCTCTATTCAATGGTGTTTCGTATGCATCTCTATATATTGTTGTTCATTAGAAATAAACATGTTAAGTCCGTTCCTTCTTTTTGAATGACCCTGTATTAAAACCGATCCAACGATTTTGATTACAATGTCACACGTTTAATGAATTGAGATTAGAAACAAAATATACAGGCTGCAGAGATAACTTTTTAACTAAAGCAAAAGAAATACCTAACGAACAAATAAGAGCAGATTTAAAAATACTATCCATAAATGAACGTGTGCAAGAAAGTAAACAACAACCGAGCGGGATGGCTCAGGCCGTAACGCCTGTGGCCCGCATTCGGGAGGTTCCGGGTTCAAATCCCGTGGGCCAACCAATCTAACAGAGGTTTTTTCGTGTTTTCCCTCAGCCGCTAAGGTAAATACCGGGTTGGATATTTGATACCACGACCCAAAGTTCCACCTTAAGTCTAAAACAATACTAAAAATGTAAAACAGGTGGTTCACAGACAATGAAGGCAGGTAGACTGGAGAGACTCTAATGTTATCTGCACGGCACGAAGCAGAAGATCTAGTTGCTATGCGCTAGGGTCTCTGTGGACACGACGAAGCGGGTGGTTACAGAGATGAAACCTAGAAGGCAAACAGTCCACCACACCTCGATCTAAGAGTTATCCACTAACAGATCCGTCGTGATATGATTCTGTAGTTAAAGCGACGTAAATTAATAGAGTAATAAAAAATAAACAACAGTGGATATAACGTATTGAAAGAATGGGAAATGAAAAATAAAATAGCGAAAAAAATAAAGTAAAAACCAGAAGGAAGACAAGGAATAGGAAGACCAAAGAACAGATGGTGGGGTTGAAGACGAAATAGGCTGCAGATATAATCCTTGATAGTAAAGGCGATTAGAAATAAAATAATAAAATGCATATATTGAATATTCTGTGGATATCTTATGAACTTCTCTTGATATAATTACATTTTATATAACAGATAGACAAAAACTTATTACAGGAAAAAACGTAGAGCGAATTAATATTCCATGTTGCAAGTTTAGACCTTTCCAAAGCTTCTTCCTTCATCTGTCCCTTTCTTTTCCTTCCATTTGAGCCACTGGAATACGTGCACTGATAAGCGCACATAAGGTCTTTACCAACTCGAGAAAAGGATTCGGAAGAGCTCTGAGGAACTCAAGATCCTATTTAACAGAAGTTTTATTTAAACGATTAATCCCGCAATAGGAAACATCAATAACACAAATCATAAAGCAGGTTCCATCCAAAACATTGCTATAACACACCCTAGAGGGATTAGGCCTTTGAAATAATATAGCTAAAAGCAGAAATGAGTGAATGTTGCCCTAGCAGAGATGCACAAACTTACAAAGTATCATTGGGTGCCACTATGAACCGAAGCTCTAGGGCAGAGACTATCAAGCGCAAAGTAACAATTAAAGATAGAGGATTCGACTTGGAAAGCACAAGAAGGGCAATGGGTTTGTTGACGGATTAATGTGGTTTACTCCAAAATTCTTCCCTTCAGACAGTGGTAAACGCCGGAGCACAACAACTAGGGTTCAACTATTTGGTATATATCGTAATTTAAATCAAAGCCACCAATTACTGCTAAACAATATAGAACTAATGAACTCTGGTATATAAAAACTGTGGCTAAATTATTAGTCTATCTAATGAATTAATTTAATTCTACAAACTACTGCAAAGCACTGCAGAGCCAATTAATCCTGAAGCATGGAAACTGTGTCTAGATTATTAAGCACATATTATAAATTAAATCAATGCCACAAATTACTGTATACCTTCCAGAGCTAATTAACACTGAAGCATGAAAACGGTGGCTAGATTATTAAGCATATATTATAATTTACATCAATGGCACAAATTACTGCAAAGCACTGCAGAGTCAATTAACCCTGAAACATGAACGATGTGGCTACATTATTAAACATATATTATAAATTAAATCAATGCCACAAATTACTTTAAAACTTCCAGAGCTAATTAACACTGAAGCATGGAAACTGTGGCTAAATTATCAGGCATATACAGTGAGTTAATTCAATACCACATATTACTGCAAAGCAATGCAGAGCTAACTAAACCCGAAGAATGAAAACTGTGGCAAAATTATTAGGCATATATTATAAATTGAATCAATGCTACAAATTACTGCAAGCCTGATGTTTCTGTAGCATAAAACAACTGTGACTAAATTATCAGGCATATACAGTAAGTTAACTCAATGGCACAAAGCACTGCAGAGCTAATTAACCCTGAGGATGAAAACTGTGGCTGAATTATTAGACATTCATTACAAATTAAATCAATGCCACAAATTACTGCAAAGCCCAGCAGAACTGATTAACACTAAAGCATGGAGACTGTGGCTAGATTATCAGGCATATATAGTGGCCTTTTCAATGCCAGAAATTACTGCAAAACACTGCAAAGTCAATTAATCCTGTGTCATGTAAACTGCGGTTAAATTATTAGGCATATACGGTGCCATCAGGTAAAACGGCAACGCTGTTAGCGGCACTGGGTCGCGGTCGCGCGCCGCTTCTCTCCCAAGACTCCAGTTCCCGCTATTGCGCTGCTTCCCTCATACTCGTACATCAAAGTCCACTATATGATCCTAAGGTCGGTGTTTGGTGTGCTATGAGTGTGGCTATAACTGGCCCTATTTTCTTTCACGAAATAGTTAATACTGCACGCACAAAGCCTTAACTTTTGAACAGATTTTTCCTTAATTGACAGATGAGCGAACGCACGGCGTATTTCAACAAGACAGGACTACAGCTTGGACTTCTTTGGATACAATTGCTGACGTCTTTCTGACGGAGTGATCAGTGTAGAGGTGTGGCCTGCTCGAACCCTAGACCTCATGCCCTGCGGTTTTTTACTTGTGGACAATTTAAATGACAAAACGTATAACCAAAGTCCCCAAATATTACAAGAACTGCAAAATAGTATACGGGAAGAAATAACCAACAAGAGGTTATGCAAGAAGAGCTGCATTATGTGCTGCATCACAATCCGTAAAGACGCTGCAATGCCTGTCGTTGAACACAAGGAGAACGCTTCCAACAGCATATTTGAAGAGTTAAACAATGTAAGAGACATCCAATATTGTAATTTGCGAAATAATAATGGTGCTAGTTGGACTTGTCCGTTCATCCTATTTGTTTCGATGCATATGACGGTTCGCGCAGGGATGAAGTGTCGGCAGGCGAGTGGCACGCGCCCGCGACTCAGGTGCCGCTCGCAGCGTTACTGCTTAATCTGATAATTCTGTATTATAAATTAAATCAATACCTCAAGTTAATGAAAGCCGCTGCAAAACTGATTAACACTGTAGCATAAAACTGTGGCTAAATTGTCAGGCATATATAGTAAATTAATTTAGTATCACAAATTACTGCAAAGCACTGCAGAGCCAATTAACCCTGAAGCATGGAAGCCGTGTCTAAATCATTAGTATGCATGAAAAACCAAATAGAAGCCATAAATAAAATAAAAGTAGAACCTTTTATAATAGCTTCAAAATTTAGTCCCTCGATCCAAGCTGACATTGCATCTCCCATTACCAAAAAATACTCGAGATCGGCCAATGTGGCCAGAACCACATAAGACATCACAATATGCCCTTAGAAACTATAACTTGGGCCATATAACTACAATAAAATTCCCACCCAAAGAAGCCTCGAGTTTATAACCTCAGAAATAATAAAACACTCAAAAGCTAATAAAAGGCAGACACTGAGCAGTTAGAATAGGATAGCCTCTTTTATCTACAAAAAATCAACTCAAGCAAGCCAGCAAACTCCCCCTGAAACCAGAGCTACGGCGAAGTACCGTCACACTCCGCTCGTAGCGGAGCGATTGTTTGCCCACCGCGAGCCGATCACCTGGCCCAGTCAGCCACGGCCAAAACAAAAAACAGTCAGCAGGCGCACGAGAGGCAGACAACCTGATCGCGGAAAACTTCTAGATCATCCGGTACACATTGCAAGAGCTTCTTATCACGAAGAAAACTGAAATGTTATTTCCGCATGTTAAAATCATCTTGCTTTTTGAAACAATTCAGGTAAAAACATATCGTACGTAACGTAGCAAGAATAGAAAAATCACTTCTTGTATGAGTATTATAGCATAATGAATGTATGGGATATTTCATTGGTAGAGAAAGTTGTGTGAATGCATGACACTAGTTTTCAAACAACTAGTGTTTAAAATATGAGTAACTGCAGGTCAATTTGTCTTGCTAATCCTATTTACCACAAAGTCACGAATGTCTTAAGCTACCTTCTTTTGACGATTTTTACACACTTGAGGTATGATAAATATTATGTTCTTTCAAGATCTCTAGATTATGTAATTTGATTTATATGCATAAGTCATATTATACCGCTATAGAAACGTCGCCTCTACACACTTTTAATTTTATTTGAAAGAGGTGTCTATTCTCTCTTCAACGAGAGATGATGGAATAATTGCAGAAAAGAAAAACCTACTTGCAATATATGCAATACAATTATTCGTTCTGATGTATGCGGAATATTAGACAAGACATGGGATTAGGAGACAGTCAGGGTATCAATCACCCAGAATCTGTGGTTCAAAAAACTTCCAGATTTAATTAATCAATGTTAGAACACTGCTTTGCAAAGAAGAAGATAGGTTCAAATCTTATACAAGTCTTTCAAGTATTACTCCAGTATCGAGCGAAAATGTCTCAGGCGGTAACGTCAGGTCTTCGGTTCGATCTCTGGCGACCGCCCATTATGATACATTTTTCGGGGGTTTCTCGGGTCGTCGGGTGAATGTAGGAGTGGTTTATTTCATCCCCCGAGTTTCCTGTCCCTTCGCTTGTTCTTTTTATCATTTCATTCATTCTTCCCTGTTCGATGTGTTTCAGGGTTGGAAGTGTCGGGAATGGTTCTTCGGTGCAGCGTGGCAAGAAAAAAATGTTGCTCTCCATAAACTTTCTCCGTCCCTCGGCTGGTTGCAGGGATATAAGGACTACCCTTTGGAGGGGGACATTGAGGCGGGGTCCCCCGTATATCTGTCCGCCTGCAGGGGCGTCTCAATCTGTAAACTCTAGGGAACTTGTCATTGCTGTGCCGCCACTCCTGGGTCCGGTCGCCTGGTATTTCCCTTCACCTCATCTTTTCTTCCCGGGGATGACCTTCCGTGGGACATCAGTACAATATCCTCATTCCTAGATCGGTGCCGAATCCCCCTCCACTTCACAATCCTATAGAATTCCTCCAGTCATGAGTTTCTTAGAAAACACTCGGCTAACAGCCTTCAACATCTCCTATCGGTTTGAGTGATATAATTAGAGTATGGGTGATAATGAAGCACAAGTTTCAGCAGTTTAGTCATAGAAGTTAAAAACATAATTAAAATGGAGAGCGGAGGAAACAAAGTCTACCACTCTCAGTGTGAGAGCCAAGGCATTTTAAAGTTTTCATTGAAAATTGGGTGTTGTAGCGGTTGTAACCTCTTTCAAATACTGTTACCTTCGCTCGGTCGGTGCACTAGTAATTGATTGTATTGAAGCCGAGGTTAAAATAAAGGCTTCCTTCCTACGAGTAGTGTGATAACCATTATATTTTACTAAACTTGTGCTTAAAACAATCCTTACAAATTTCGCAACTTTCAAAACTTGCCTTCTTTTATCCTTGAGCCGAGCTGTAACAGCTAGCTTAATTTGAAAACACCTGCTGTATCTATCCGCTCGTAATCTGCGATCGATGTTTTTGCAACCATACAATACGGGAGGCACACATCTTTTTAGTCTGTTGCTGTGGGTAGCGAGATATTGTGAAGTCATTGGTTCGTTAGAACAAACAACCTTATTTGAATAACTCAAAATAATGAGAGGATGGGTAAAGTAGTCCACAAGAGGCGAGCTAGTTCTACTTATCACTAGTGCCCGTAGGATGGCGAGTACTTCTGATTATAGAATATTTTTTAGCTGTGTTTAACGTTCTGTAGGGCGCTTTCTGCATTAAGCTAAAAGCAATACAATTATGTAATAGCATTTTCGTTGGCAACTTCAGCTGAACAAACCACTATAATCAACGGATGCTTTGCAGACTATTTTCAAAGATGACGAAGAATGCATCTATTTATCAACAACCACCTAATTTTGCTACATTGCAAATTAGCTTCTGTACTTATGTGATATATATTGGGATATTTAGCCAGAATTC
Organism: Deroplatys truncata; assembly: GCA_030765065.1. Taxonomy (NCBI): domain Eukaryota; kingdom Metazoa; phylum Arthropoda; class Insecta; order Mantodea; family Mantidae; genus Deroplatys; species Deroplatys truncata. Next base: position 109,763,148 of record CM060986.1, read on the forward strand.
TTTCAGCTTAACAAAGGGTCCTGGTGTAAACACATGCACGTGCAACCGCCGCAGCACACCTTTCAAGTGAATGAAAATAGTTCGTTACTACAATGCAAGTATTATCACCCTTTTTTACTTCAAATAATAAAGACGGTGAATAATGATAGTATTTTAATAATAGTTTCATTTAATCACGACTTAAATAACTAAATTCTATTTATTATTATGGCCATGCAGATATCGATATTCCTGCGTTGTTTATTCGAGGAAAGCAACGGTCGTCAAATCCGTATTGTTTATGTTGCGATCATGGCTGTATGTATAGCTGGTAAGAGCAGTGTAATTACACATGAAGTAGTAGTAGCTTTGAATGTGTTTAACTTTCTGTTTGAGTGTTGTTTTAAGGAAATCATTAAATGAACATCGGAAGCAATTGGTGTGTCTGTGCGACCAAGGTCTAGTCAGACTGTTTATAAACTCGGATATCACCACATCGAAGCCCTGTGTCATGCTATTACCCAAGGACACCAATTGGCATGTACGTATCTATTAATAAACGAAAATGTTACATGTTGGGTGAAGGCCAAAGAGGTTACCAGAAAATTAATAATTTAGGTCACCCCAACACGCACATGGGGGAGGGGCGCAACTCGCTGCAGCAAAATTCTGGGACCTTGGTGTGTAGAATTAAGGCGAAGGCTGGGGCTTTATATTACATTGAAAGATTATATAACACACATTACCTGGGATTTATTCACAAAAACGTTTGGGTTCTCTACATAATTAACAAAGGAAACAGGATAGAGGGAGATGCTACAGACCGTAGACCGGCCACACACGTCTGGTCCCAGCAGCCAATTCCACTCGGATGATCCTATCTTGCCCCCACCAACCGTATCTAGTCAAAACCAGAAGGGCTGGCGTCATACCAGACAGTTTCAAACAGATCTCTCCCTTGGCGTGATCCGCACCGAAAGGGGAGACCGTTAACCCGAAATATAACTGAGGGCACCCAATAATGCTACGTTTGGTAGCAACCATACAATACAACAGTGCGTCTGGTAATGGCAATAAAATTAATATGCCACATTATTTCATAACATTTTTTGTGTTGGTAGATTTAGTTTATCAAATTGTGGCGGTATTAAGTACTCCGCCATTTTTGGTTGTATGCTTTGTGATACAACGTGGCAAGGGGAAATACTAGTTGTCTCTCACCTCCACTATAGGGTAGTTAAATTATATTCCAACCCACTCGCGGCCTCTCTCTACTGCGGGAGACAGCCGGCAGTCGCCGGGGGAAGTTACGCCGGCAGAGGAGGACTAAAATCTTTACCTTATAATAGATGCTGGAAATGTTGACCTTCTGCTCTCAAGCAGGCAGCATATCCCCTGTAAATATTCTCGCTCACTCTCCGAAGCTCAGCAGCACGAATTCTTGTGATTTCTTACACAATGTTTTATCTAAGCCCTGTAGTGTGTGCAGATTGGAACGATACACTTTGTCTTTTAAAGAACCCCAAAAATAAAAATCAGAACACGTTAGGTCAGGAGAACGATGGGGCCACAAATCAACACTAAGTATTCTGTCATCAAATACCTCTCTTATTACATGTAATGATTCGGCAGTGGTATGTGCTGTTGCAGAATCTTGCTGGAACCAACCATAGGATCTCTCTTCTATCTGTCAAGCGATTGCAAAATAGCCTCAGAATTAACCTCTGATATCACTCCCGCTAAACGTGTGAATTATTGTAACTGGTTTTTCCGATCCGTAGAAAGGGGTTTCATTGACCCACAGCTTTTGTTTTTCACTGATGAATCTTGGTTTCATCTAAGTGGACGTGTGAATACTCACAACAGTCGATACTGAGCTTCAGAAAAACCTGTGCTACTGGATGAAACGCCTTATGATGATCAGAAAATTGGAGAGTGGTGTGCGATAAGTGCTAGAAGAATAACAGGGCCCATATTCTTTGATGAAATAATTAATGCAGAGCGATATCCTAGGTGAGCGAGAATATTTACACGAGATATGCTGCCTGTTTGAAAGCAGAAGGTAAACATTTCCAGCATCTATTATACGGTAAGGATGTTAGTCCGCCTCTGCTGGCGTAATTTCCCCGGCGACTGCCGGCTGTCTCGCGCAGTAGAGAGAGGCCGCGAGTGGGTCGAATATAATTTAACTACCCTATAGTATTGCTCCTCCGCTATCTGTGTTGCAGTTGACCTGCGTGAGCTGAACTCAGAATGATTTCTGCCTTTACGAGCGCTCATGTGGATCTTTTTCGAGAGAACAAGGCTTTGTTTTCTCATTCCAAGACCAGTATGGGATTGTGTTCCGTTTAAGGTTTGGTAAAATATTTGGAATTTCATTACGTACAGACGGAGAATTCTCTCATCAGGATAGTATGCGTTCTGTACAGTATTATCTGACTGAAACTGAATAGAAGGTAATCCTTGCTCAGATATACTTGCACTGACATCGTAGTCTTAAAGGTTGAATGGGGCATTTGATTGCACAAGTTAGCTTTCAGTGTGGCATTAGCTTTTGATTCGTTTAGTACCTGAATTATATGCATAATTTAGGAAAGCAGGAGTTGCAAGAAATTAAACGAATTATTGTAGAAGTCCCCGGTTCAATTCCTATGTATTTGAAAGGGTTTTATGATTTGTGTGATTTACGATTTGTGAAGTTAAACGGCCAATGAGTTTAAAGTTGCAGAGTTACTATTATCAGACTTTATTTGTATAGCCAAATTTATTGTTGAGATCTTGTGCATTTCAATATATAATTTACGAACCTTTGCATTTTTGAACATCTTTACTAAACTTGTTTCATTTTTTACTTTCTCCACTACGTACGGTAAGAGGGGGAAGTACTTGCTGCATTACCCCCAAAAACTCGATACAGAGATTTCACCGGAAATACATGTTTTGAGGTGCCTTGAATCCAAATAAAATTTTTTGGAAACACATCCGTGTGTGTGTGTCTGTCTGTGAACAGCATAACTCAAAAACGAAAAGTTGGATAAATACCAAACTTGGTATTTGAGTTTAGTATGTCGCAGTAATCTGTTCGTGTTATCTTATTTGCTGAGCTCTTGTTATTGTTTTATTATTTTTTTAAAATTTGGATTCTTTGTCCTCCGGCTAGCTATTATTACTCAGTCGAGCAAATATCTCTGAGCAGGGCGTGTAAACGGAAAGGAGTTGTTAATAAAAGATGACACCGATAAAAGAATTTATTTGCACACTTTTATTGCCGTCACACTTAATAGTTCAAATCTTTAATCTTTATACACGCCTGACTGAAACTGTTATATTTCCGAATGTAATTACTGTCGTAATAGTTGTCGCGTACTTCACATTTTGTAACTAACTTTACGACGCGAGAGATTCTTCCAAACTGTATTATGTGCACTTCACGATAGATTCTTCTAGACTGCGCGACGTGTACCTTGCGAATGATTCCATAGACCTGCGTGATGTGTACCTCGCGAATGATTCTGTAGAACTTCGTGATGTGTACCTCGTGAATGATTTCTTAGAACTGAGTGATGTGTACCTCGTGAATGATTCTGTAGAACTGCGTAAAACATTCTTATGGCTCGAGAATATATACTCCTTTACCTCAAAATGCCTAAAAATTGTAATAGAGCTGCTATTGGTTACTAAATCGCGCCAACATTAGCGTCTGTTTTGTCAGCCAATCATAATTACTACACACATGCTCTAGGGAAGATATTCCCTCCATTTCTAAAGAATGGCACTCTTCTTAATGATGAACAACTCACCCCCTTCGCTTCTTAGTTACCCACTCCATTCTCAGTTTCAGTGAGGCCGTGTAAACTTATTTCCTAACAATGCTTATGGCTAACAAACATCTAAAATCATTGTCATACAATAATGTTAGTTTACACAACAATCACTCTGGCATTCACAGTGTTGTGATATAAAATACTGCCTCAAGTATCTTCCAAGGATGCGACACGAAGATTTTGAAGAAAACCCCCAACCCAGCTATCCGTTACATCGAACATTTTCCGAAAATTTTGATTTTCTAAAATATATCTCTAACGATTTTGATTAAAATACCATATATGAGAGATATTTACATAACAAATAAGATGTATATCTCCAGTGTTCTGGAAATAGCTTATGAAGTCTTCATATGAAAACGTACCACACAGAAAATGTAGATCTTTTAAAAACACACAATTTACTTACAATTAGCGTTTTGTGGGACAAGCCGATTCTGAGATATCCATTATTAAAGGTTTGATTTGTTCAATACTTGAAATTCTTTTAGATGTTTCTCGCGGTAACATGGAAACAGTATGGAACTTTAAGGCCAGTTTATAGCGTCGAGTTCTTAAACACTATCGCTGTTCTTTGTATTTATAACGAAATGTGAAAAGTAACTATTTTTGCAAAGGTTTATTTGGATTAATGTAGTAGATAGAAAAATAAGGTTAAGATTAGTTTGTATACCCATTAATAAAGATAGAGGCTAGAGAAAGTATGTGAATGTATCATCATAATTTTTGTAACAGTTTTATTATCAGTACTTATATTTTATATTGTTTACGCTATTTTTAATAGCGTATTGTAATGGCACACTTCCTCCACAACCATCTGATAATTCTAGTACCTAAGCTTTCCTCATTCAAATATTATAGAGCTGTTTAAGGTCCTAAAGTTTTTATAGATTGAATTACAAAGTTAAAGAGAATGTAATGCCGCAAAGCATAGGGATGTGTATTTCTTTAACATTCACTGCTGGTGCAATAAAAAAAATCTAATGTGTTACAATCACATGACTTTCTCTACTCTTGTACAAACTATTTTTACAAACGCTTATTCTCCATACTCCATGTTAATCGAGATATCGAAATGTTAATCTTATTGCTAATTTTCTTGTAGATGCAAGGGGAGTTGGTAGGCTTTAAGCGATAGGCAAATATTTTAATAGGTGGTTGCTATGTGGAGTATTTCATTCTCTTTGCATTACCAGAACAAAAAAAATGAATAAGGAATTTGAGAAAAAGTGTAAGTATTGGAAAATTTAAGGGAATAACAAGCAATATCTCGAAAATGGTTCACCCAAAAAAAATGTGTATGACACATATTGTGCATTTTAACGCGATCTACATTTTTATGTAGTAAAATTTTGTCTATTTCTTATGGTTTACCAGTTATGCAAAAGTCGTTCGCAATGAAGAATACCTTTGGAGACATTCCCAGAAAATTCGAGATATACATTTCATTTATCATGAAAATATCTTAAACATATGATATTTTAATCAAAATCGTTAGCCATTTTTGGGAAAATTAAACTTTTCGAAAAATGTTCCATGTAAAGGGTAATCTGGGGTGGGGGATTTTCTTGAAAACCTTCTTGTCGCATCTCTGGAAGATACTGAATCTAAATACCAAGTTTGGTGTTTATCCGACTGTTCGTTTCCGAGTTATGCTGTTCACACACACACACCCACAACCACACCCACACCCTCACCCACACCCCCACCCCCACCACCACCCACACCCACACACACACACCCACACACACACGTTTCCAAAAATGCTTTTTTTGGATTCAGAGGGTCTCAAAAGATGTATTTCCGGTGAAATCTCGGTATCGAATTTTTGGGTGGAATACAATACTTCTACTTACTATACGTAGTAGAGAAAGTAATAGCACGTGGTTTAAGATAACATTGGGAGGTAACAAGGGCAGTTTCTTGAACTCCCGAAAGTAAACAGCTGAGGAGCTGTCATGGTACAAGAGAGGAAGCTTCACCAAGCGTTCACGAAACGTCACAGCGCGGAGTGATACTACATACCACGTTGTTTAAGTTGGGATCCATTCTCGAGCCGGAAAGATTATAGTATCTTCGGTTAGGAGCGCAACGGAGCTGGAAATGTTGCACTATCGCTAAGTGAGACACCGATTCCCGACGCTTGTTTATTGCTAGCAGAGATCTGGCACTTGTGAAGAGTGTTTGAATTCTTGTGAATAGGTAATATAGATTCACAAATTTTGTGTAATGAATGCATTATGATTTATAACAATGCTTTTATTTACCACGCGTGTATTACGTGTGCATTGGCGGCGGCGTGGTCGAGTGGTTAGAACCGCTCGAATCTCACCAAGGCTGCCGGAGTTCGATGGTAGGGAACCGTATGTGGGATTTATGGTGGACAAAGCGGCGTCTGAGCGTGATTTCCCCGCCATTCATTCAACTACTCCATCATCACCTTTCCTTTCACCCATTTCAACATTTATGTAGGCTATTTCCTCGCTCTGATGCCAGGCATCGGACTGATCACCCATCCTGGATATACTATCTGATCCAATGTGTCTGCTCCTCAACAGGGCTCTGACTCCAAACACCCGCTTGTAAGTCCTGGGGGTGTAAGTATTACATACGAGGATATAAATTGAAAGAAGTGTTACGTGTAGATTCTGCAGAAGATGCCGTAGGTGATTTAGTATAAACATTAGGATGATAGCGTTCTTAGTAATCTATGATGGGTATGTTAGTGGGTTAAACCTCATTCGTCGAGGTCGGCTCTAGTATGAAGGATACCGGTCTCCATGGTTGCACTAGCTTTTGTATTTCCTTGGGCAGGAAGTTGCGAGTTCGATTCCCACAGCGAGCATATGTGTTTGTATGCAAATAACATGACAAACAAATAAACAGGAAAACGGAAGGCAGAAACGAAGGGGGAAATCAAATAAAGCAAAACGCGAACAGGAAGCATGTCAACATTTCGGGCATTTGTTGTAAGATAAGGAAAGTTCTGCTGCAAAATCAGTTTTTGAATTACCGAGGAAGGGAATACAGTATTCCATCCAAATATTCGATAGTGAGATTTCACCGAACATACAGTTTTAAAGTCCTAAACCAAAATGGGGAATTTTAGATAATGATCTGTGCTCTTATGCGGAGAATTGACAAATGCAAAACTTTTTACTTAAGACCAAGTTCTTTCAAGATAAAGAGGAAGATTTTCACGAAATTATGCAATGCTGTAACTATTTCGGTAAAAAGAATCACTTTTATTTTGTCATAATCAGTCCTGAAAATTCGTATTAAAATTACATATGTTTGAAACAGTAACATGACAAACAGCATTTATGCGCCGAAGTTTTCTACGAACAACTTGCGAACTTCAATCTTTTTTAATTTTATACAAAATACAGAACTGATTAAAATATACAATTAATGTGAAATATGACTTATGTAACGTCATTGTACACCATATATGTATGAACGAGTGACAATGAGTGATTGCCCCGTTACCTTCACCCCCAGTCACATGAGCTTATGGCAAAGAAGAACTGACTTGTGATTAAAAGTAACAACTATTGTTTGTGTAGCTTTTATGCAATAATAGAACAATGAATGCATCTAAGTCTGTGTACTATATTTTGAAATACTTTCAAGGCAAACGCTTTATCGTGATTAAGCTATAGTGAATACGGATAGAGGAATAGCTTTATAGGTGAATAGTATAATATACTGGGTGAGGCATTTAAAACAGGTCACCTGAATAATATGGCCATTTATAGTGATAAAAGAGGTTGGGTTGAAGAGGGACATGTCTTTTAATATTCCATTTATATGTTGTCTTTAACATCTAAGGTCATATCAACGGCTTTTGCCTTTGTAACAATTGCTCATCAGCAATGATCTTCACTTGCTTACAGTGGTGTTAATATCTGGGGTGATATTCTTTTGGTTATGTCATTCATACTACCAGACTCCAGGGAGGATGGGGAATAATCCTGGATAAAGACAAATTCTCACCCTCCAGCCCGGAATCGCTAGCACGCTAACCACTACATCACAGAGACTCATAGGACATATTGTGGTATAGATAATTTTGTTATGAGTGCAGGTGTAGCGAAGGTACGGATACCAACAATACATTTAAAATCGTAATTTTAAATAAACTGATATGATGTATTATTTGTCATTTGATAGCGTGCTAGAAGACGCATGCAACTCTGTTGTGATAGTCATTAATGATAGTTGAATAATTATGAATAAATTGCGTTTAAGGCAACCGCAATCATTTCTGTCACTTACATCAGATGTTCAGAATTACAACCTGGTTCAAAGTGGTGACCTTGAGCATTGATATATGCTGTAAAGCAATTCGAGTGGAAAATAGTGTACGTTGAAGTTCATCAGAGCTTATCGCCGATCATGCTCGTATTATACGGTGTTCCATGACTTCGGGGATCGCCGGAGTTTCTTGGTATACTTCCTGTTTTAATTTACTCCACAAATAAAAGTCAATAAAGGAAACGATACAAGGAGGTGAGTGTTTGTTTACATCCAATTACGTACAGTGGTTCATCAGTTCATTGAAGTAAACTAATTACTTTCTCTACTACGTAGGGGAAGTATTTTATTCCACCCAAAAATTCGATACCGAGATTTCAACGGAAAAATATGTTTCGAGACCCCTGAATCCAAATCCCTGTGTGTGTGTGTGTGTGTGTGTGTGTGTGTGAACAGCATTAACTCGGAAACGAACAGTCGGATAAACCCCAAACTTGGTATTTAGGTTCAGTACCTTCCAGAGATGCGACATGAAGGTTTTCAAGAAAATTCACCCACCCCAGATTACCCTTTACATGGAACATTTTTCGAAAATTTTAATTTTCTCAAAAATGGCTAACGGTTATGATTAAAATATCATATGTTTAAGATATTTTCATGACAAATGAAATGTATATCTCGAATTTTCTGGGAATGTCTCCAAAAGAATTCTTCAGTGTAAACGACTTTTGCATAACTGGTAAACCATAAGAAATAGACAAAATTTTACTACACAGAAATGTAGATCGTGTTAAAATACACAATTTATGTCATATATATTTTTGTTGTTGAGTGAACCATTTTCGAGATATTGCTTGTAATTCCCTTAAATTTTCCAATACTTATACTTTTTCTCAAATGGAAATTTATTATTCATTTATTTTGTCTTGGACATGCAAAGAGAATAGAATACTCCACATAGCAACCAGCTCTTAAAATATTTGACTATCGGTTAAAAAATACCAATTCCCCTTGCATCTACAAGAAAGTTAGCAATAAGATTAACATCTCAATTAACATGAAGCATATGGAGAACAAGCATTTGTAAAAATAGTTTGTAAAAGAATAGAGAAAGTCATGTGAGTGTAACACACCAGATTTGTTTCGTAATATTTCACCTTCAACTATAATCATTGGCCAGTTAAAACACAGTTGTATGCGTCTTCAAACACACTATGCTAAATAATATCATACCAACCCATTTAAAATTTGAAATTGGTATCTGTACTCACCACATCCACCTAAGAAATATTCATCTTCACTTTAAAAAACTCTAGCAGCCAAATTAATGGAGGGAAAAATCCTTTTTGGACATAAAGTAAATAAAGTTTACTGTTTTGGTGGTTTCTCAGACCGCTCATTTCATAAGTTTTATACATTCTTGAAAACTATTCCGAAATTGCAACTCTTTTGTACGTGGTGTTATCAAAATTATCTTACATGCATTGATTAGAGCTTTATTTTTGTATTACTTGATTCTGCGGTGAAAATAACATTTCATTTGGCAGAGGAATAAAATGCCAAAGCTGGAAATTTTCAACGTTTTTGCCTTAATTCCTCATTTTCGGCTCACTTTTTACGACTTCACGAATTTACTTCTCCGCCAATTTAGGTCATATATCGATAAAAATGTGTAGATGTATGGAGAAAAAATGCAAAAGGTACAAAAAGTTTGCAATTTTGGCATATTTTAAAAAAAGTTTATAAAGCTGATAAAATGGGCATCTGCAAAAACGTCAAAACACGTAAAACGTATTATCATTTGTTTTCTATGTCCCCCCAATTAGATTTTTCCGTATAGTAATTTAGCTGCTAGAATTTTTAAAGGTACAGACGAATACTTTCTTGAGAGGGTGTGTATCACAATATGTCCCCCTTCACTTCCCAAATAACTTTTGTCTGAAGCATCTTCTTCTATCACTACAAATGTTATTCAGCTGGCATGTTTTAAATTCCTCACCCGGTATAATCCTTATAACATAGTAATAGTTGGAGAATGTCATGCGAGTACTTACATAATTATGCTAAACCTTGAACGATCGCCGATCAAAGAGGAAGACCTGTCAGCAAAATGCAAACTGTTGCAAACTGTTTAATAGTACACACAAAGGCTTTCTATGGTCCCCATATTGTAACAACATGCGGTCAGTGTGATGCAGGCATATCTGCCATATGTAGCAGCTACAGCGGTTGTTACTGTAGGCATTCGCCACGTACACGGGTATTGGAACAGTTCCAGCTCCACATGTCACAGTTCTGAACACTGCACTTTGGCAACATTTTGCATCTTGCTGTCTTCATCTCTCGGCCATTTCTCCTGCATTTCCAAAGAGATATTTGTTAGAATTGCTGAAGGAATCGGACAAAAGCAGACCATTATGGAAATCTTCGGCGTTTCTACGCGCTCCAGAGTAAATTTTGTGGCACAAATAAATTACATTTCTTCATCTTCTTGATGCTTTAGACATATCTGCGTGTTGCAGTCTACATATGTTGTTTATGCCACCATTTAATAGTTTTTCTGATGTTTCATTTTAGTTGATAGTTCCTGAAGTAATATATCAGTATTTCTTATTTATTTTTGTGTACACGAGTTATCCACTTCATTTTTTATTCTTTTGCTTTATAACTTAGCTTATACAGGGTGTTCCACTGCTTATCTAAAGATTATACCCGCATGTTAAAACTGAATGAAGTATGATAGATACATTTCTTTTTCCTTTGGACATAGTTATCTCTAAACAATTTTTGGTTTGCAGGAAGTTTTTTGCGCCATTACCCTTTGATGCGTTTTAGTATAAAAACAATCATTATGCTCCAGAAAATTCGTCATTGGTTTCATCTGATGAGGTACTTGTAATAACTCTCTCAATCCTGAACTTCTTCAGACTGCTTTGTTTGGGTTTCTAATTTACAACAAATGCACCTTAAGAATTTCAACTATGAAAACTTTCATATATCGGTAAAGCTTACAAATTATCTTCCAAGATTGAGACGCTGCTAGAATTTGTGAATTTAGATTGTCTAACAGAAGTCTTCACCCAAAAATTAAATTGAGATTTACTTATGGACGCCCTTTGAATACTCATAGCGCACCATTTATATTGGACATGAAGGACCGAAAATCTTACTTAGAGGCCTTTTTATCAAGCTTGAGGCTCTTTTACGTGCCATAAATCTACGACCACCGGCTTTACTTCGCTTCCGAAAGAAGCCATGCTAAGGATTTTTAAGCCCGAAAAAAGCCATCGCCCTACTCGGGTGTGAACTAGGTCTAGCCTGGCGCCCCTGATCACAGAGAATGATAGAAGGCTACCCCGGTGATCTCTTGGTGTTCAATTCATAAAAAATAAATGCAAGTCGTTTCACTTGAAGAGAAGATCGAATACACCACCCTAATGAAAAATAATTTAATAACTGAAAATCCTTATTGTTTTACAGACATGTTTATACATGGGCTGCAAATAAATTCACTTAGTATTACTAATGCTCCATAATACAATGGTAGTGATTCTGAACTACAGATAGGATAGTTAATGACTACCACATCAGGACCGAATATTTGTTCATAAGATAACAACGACAGATTAACCGTGACACGCAAAATGTGGTGCAGGTATTTAATTTTCACAAAACTTCCATGTCCATAGATGAAAATACTGTTGCTTAAAGGTATATGTATTTTCAAAATGGTTTGCTAACAATTTATGTCAATGTTTCATGTAGTTTTAATTATCTAACTTGAACTTTTGTTTTGATTTACAGTATACTTTTGAGATAGAACCTTTTTAGTTGTTTTGTTTAGTAATTCTTGATTAAATATCAGTAAAGTACATTTAAACACCACTCACGTTACCTCTTCCTCCGGTGTCCTTTATTTCATTTATACCTCAGCTAGGTCAGGACAGATACTGCGGGTTGTGCTTCGATCGTGCTATGCTCCACATTGCAACTAATTTACTTTTGGTGAAGTGTTGGAGGTGGACCAAAGGTTACAAGGCATTTTGTTGCTTAAAGGTGTCCTACTGTATCCCTTCCATCCTGTATAGTCCTATTTTTCTACACTTTATTTTTGGTTGTTTCCCTCCATTTTCTTGAAATCGGCATTTATTTTTGGATCATATTCAAAACTCTGATACATTTTAGATAAGGTTTATACATTTTAACACACATTTAATTACTTTACCTTCTTATAATTCAAGTAACTAAAGTTTCCATTACTTTGATGGCTATTGTTTTGATAAAATATGACTCATCCTAAAATTGTGCATTCATTTATTGGTTCCATTATGATATGAAAGTTCGATATTATATATTCCTTGCTTATAAATGCATCTACCTTCATATAACCATCATATTATATTTAATTGCAATTTATTCGATTCACACACCATCTTATATAAACTTTTTTTCCGAATTAGAAATAAGTTATCAGCAAATACAGGATGAATCACCTAAACCTTGGACCGCAAATATTTCGGAAATGTAAAGTGCTATTGATGTGCAGTTTTCACAGCATTGACTGGTAATCAGGGGATCGTAAATTAAACCTATAAACAGATTTTAATAATACTGAGAAAGTGTATTCTTTGAGCAAACATACAATTTTTTAAATGGAACAATGCCGAGTTACATCAACAGAATAAAGACAGGATAAATTAGAATGTCAGTGGCGTTTGTTGCAAGATTCTAGTGCAAGTGGTTTACGAGAAATCTTATATTGAAACTTTTACGCACCGACACTTGTACAACCTGTGGTAGCACAAAATAAAGAAAAACAAAAGGGAATTACAATACTTCTGTGGATTCTTACAAGTAAAGAGAACATAGCCCTTTAAAGGTTGTGTTCAAAATGACCACCGGCAGCTTTAATACACGCTTCCAGTCTGCTATGGAAAGACTGTTGCACACGTTCTAGCATTTCAGCGGAAATTTTAGAGCAGCAGTAATATGTCGTTTCATATCGTCTTGTGTAGTTGGTACATCCTTGTAGACAGTGTCTTTCAGCCTTCCCACAGAAAAAAGTCTAAAGGGGTCAGACCCGGTGAACCGGCCGGCCAAGGTACAGGTCCTCTTCGTCCAATCCAACGATTTGGAAACAATCCGTTAAGACAAGCTGTAGTACTTTGTGCACTATGGGCTGGACAGCCGTCATGTTGGTACCACAGTTTACGCTTAGTCTTCAAAGGAACGTCTTTTAGCATCTGTGGCAGATGGTCTGTCAGGAGGCTGCGATGCTTGTGCGAGTTCATTATTCCTTCTACGAACAAAGGGCCTATGGGCTGATTGTTCAGTATCCCACACCATGGACGCTGAACTTCCACCTGACGAAGCCAACGGGGATTGTCAACAGACCAATAGTGCTTGTTTCTGCGGTTTACCTGGCCATGATTAGTAAATGTTGCCCCATCACTAAACAAGAAACATGATGAATCTGGAGTATCATGTCTTAATGTCCGTGTACAAAAGTTAAAACGATTCTCAAAATCGTTTCCATGCAGCTCTTGACGCGGAGAGATGTGATAGCGATGGAACCTATATCGATGGAGAATGCGCAGTACACTTGCCTGACTTATGCCACTTCTACGTGCAATTGTGCGGGAACTAATTTGCGGATCTATTGCAACGGCAACCAAAACATTAATTTCTTCCTTGTCACTTGTTTGTTTCTGTTACGTTTTCTAGGTGTTACAGTACCACTTTCACGTAATTGGTTGAAGAGGTTGATAAATAATTGCCGAGATGGTTGACGTCTATTGGGATACGTTTCTGCATACACCGTACAGGAACAAACTGCATTATTCCTACACTCTCCATATACCTTGAACATGTCGGCTTTTTCTGCATTAGTAAACCCATCTTCCACTCACGACTTACTGCTTGAACTGTTACAAACAAGCTGACCAGAAAGTCGCAATGCAATCAATGAACAGAAAAAATGTAAACAAAACATAACGACATCGTACCTAGCAACTAAGCAGGTTGAATAAGACGAGCAATTGTCGGGGTGGAAACTTTTCAAAATATGATTTCTCGTAAACCACTTGCACTATAATCCTGTAACAAAGGCCATTGACATTCTAATTTACCCTACCTTTATTCTGTTGATGTAACTAGGCATTGTTCCATTTAAAAAATCGTATGTTTGCTCAAAAAATACACTTTCTCAGTATTATTAAAATCTGTTTATAGGCCTTTGACTACCAATCACTGCTGTGAAAACTGCACATCAAAATGATTTCCATTTCGGAAATATTTACGGTCCAAGGTTTAGGTGATTTACCCTGTATAGGCGTGAGAGTAAACCTATCTTAATTAAGGTTCCTGTGACAATTTTCGTAAATATAAAAAAGGATTACGAATTAATCGCAAACCTTTCATAGTATATTATTATTGTATGTATTTACATGTTCGTAGTTTTGTAAATATTTGTTATTATCTAAGTGATGAATACATCTCAAAGTACTTTTCCTCTAAATAAATTAATTTAAATATGTCAGCTAGATCCCTAAGCGATCCTAAGGTGAGTTTTCCAGGAAAAAACAACTTAAACAGGGCTGAAGAAAATGTGTTATGAAACGCAATTTTCTTTATCCTTTGTTAAGTTTCCAGAGATTATGCATATTTGCGTATAAAGTTGTGCGTCCATGTGCGTTAATTACTATAAAACATTAACGTGGCAACTTGTGTGTTATTTGGACTAAATGTCATAAGACATCGTTTCTATCTAAAGGGGAATAATGACTTTGAACCGTTCAGAGTTAATATATAACAGCATTAGGTTGATTTATCGTAGCATATAACTAAGTTGTTTTCAAAGTATTTTATTTTTGTATATTGCAATAATTAGCAAAACCCATCTTAAAATCGTAAAAATGTATGAGAATCCTGTGATTCAAAGAGCTTTTAATATATACATTATTCAGGAATTCGCGCTCCAACTCTCCAGAATCGTATTACACGACGCATTATAATAAAAGATTCATGGAAGGTACTTTCCAATTATAATTCTTCTCATGTTAAACTCATAAAAGCTGGATTAATCAGAAGGCGTTATATGCATCACAGTTTAACACGAGCTGTTTTGCCAGCCTGATGCTGTTACGGCTAATCGGCTGCAGGTTAACTTGTGCCTACTTTACAAGTCGCTTTGAAGTCCTGCATTGCCCCGAACCTGCTTGTTCCGCACCAGACGTGGTTAGCCGAGAGTAGGAACTGGGAAACTAGACCTTCGGCCGGTTAGCCCAGCCCGCATGGTCAATAACAGCCGCTGGTTGGCAAGTGCTTAATTCTAAAATGTGATGCGATATAGGGCTTTCAAATTATTAAAAATTTTAATGGCCATAACATAAGAAGTATATGCTTAGAATTTGCATTCTATTACATTTTTTCCCCAATTGGTCCATAGAATACCAACTTGGAGAGCTAGTTCGGGAATTAAGGGACACCCTTTGTAGTGCAGAAGGTCCCAACCTAATGTAACATTTTGCTGCTATGGTCTACGATATCTACCAACCTAAATCTGGAAAACAATAGGGGAATTATGACTAAAGACTCGGAATTTTCTCAGTAAAGAGGAAATTAATGTGCAATGAAGTATGATTTCCACTTATAAAGTATAGTTAGAGCATTTTTAAAACTTAATAACCATTTCTATCCAAGATTTTTAAAGTTTATCATAAACACTGCATAGTTTTGTATTAAACCGGTTTCTTACTATTATTTTAAGAATAATTTTAAAGATGCAAAATGAAAGATAAAAGCCACACTTCTGTTCCCTTGAGGGTATCTGAACTAAACATTACTACTGTTTGTTATATAATTCTTTCAATGGTTGGCAAAATAGAAAACGATCAATGCACATATTTAGAAATGGTCAACAACAGAATGTGTAAAGTAAGAATACCGCGGACAAAAACATATTTTCACTTTTGGGTCTCCTCAAGGGTGGACACGCAGGTGTGCTTCCTCCTTTATTTCCTTTTCTTCCTTTCAGGAAGTCCTGAAAGGTTCTGTAACATAGAAAAATTGATTTTGTGAAATGTAAATTCTTTCTGTAACTACGGTGAGGGATAGAGGAAATTATAGTATCCGCAAATAAAACTCCAGTGTTTCTTTAGCACAGTTGATTTATGCTTAAAACAGCACTCAGGGAGGGTAGGCATGAAAAACATTTATTAGACTAGAAAGGCCAGTTTCCTGCGACATTTCGACAGACCGTCTCTGGTACTTCATTTCTATTTTTCTCTGCACGTGAGAAGTGGTTGGAAATTATCAAATGTTTTGTGAAGAGTCTGTAGGGTGGAAAGGGTTTTGAAACAAAACTCTTATGACAAGTTTTAATGGGGAGGAACCTCGACTTGGTTTTCATAGCCCACAACTATATATTCTGGCAGTCAAGGTGTGGAACCAAGTGGAACTTCCTGATAAAGCCCTCCTTGCTTGGTAATAAGGAGAAAACAAATAAAACTGCCCTACCGGAGACAAGTTATGAACTGAAGTTTTCCTTCCATTTTACGGGCAAAGTGTGCGTTTAATAACAGCGGTTATCTTCATTAGCGATATCTCTTTATACTGCATAGTCCTCCCACTTCTCATTGTTAATACTGAGGTCTTGAAGCTCACCTTAACTTTCTGAGACCTCACTTTGATTTTAATACAAACAAAGGAGAAGTACTTTAATCCTAACAAGTTTAATCTGGGATGTAAAGGTAGCCGCTTTAATGAACACATAACGTACAATGTGAGAATAAATGTTACAGACTGAAAAATTTACAGTTAGGTGAAAAGATTAAAAAAAGCAGGATGTATTAAACCAAAACAGATGCCCATTCCATTATAGGTGTGTATACAGGGTGATTCAGGATATCTGTAACAAACTTTGTGAAATGCTAGGTCTTACAAAGAGGATCGTCTTGTCACACAATCGATGTTCATAATGCAGACAAGATACAGAGGTTAAATCAGCTCATTTATTGCTGTAAGAACAATGAAAATTAAATGAAAAGCAATTCATAGAAGCCTTTCTGAATGTCCACCTTTGACTCCAATGCATTCACGACAACGCCGCTCTACTGAGTCAAATTCTTTTCAACATGTGTGGTCTCTGACGAATTCGATCCAAAACAGCTGTATGCTCACAACCAATTCTTTCCTGGTGTCAACTGGAGTAACAACACATTCTTCAATTGCCCACAAGGAAAGAAATCAAGCGGCGTTAAGTCAGGCGATCGCGATGGCCATGCAGCGGGTCTCCTCTCCCTATTCACTTCTTCCTGTAGGTATTATTGAGAAGCTCTCTATGGAATGGCTGATGAGTGGCGGAGCCCCGTCATGCTGGAACCATATATCCCTTTGCCAGCAAGAACATATACTCCAAGAGCATGTAACTCTTAAACAACGCATCAGCCAACATAAGTTGTTTGATAAAATACAATCCTCTGAGTGAGACCTATCATCTCACAAAGTTTCTTGCAGAAGTCCTTAATTATAACTCGTGCCCTTATAAACACCATCTCTAACAGGAAAAAAGTAATAAAAGGGCTTTTAAAACTTAACTTTAATTGAAAACTAAGTCTAGGAAAGGAAGTACTGGCCGTGAATGACCTCCAATGATGAGAGAACATCTGGGGGTTAACTCTAGTTTTGGCGGCTAGTTGCGTTCTCATTCAATACTGGATGCACAGTAGAACACAGGGAGTCTTCTGCACATAGGTTTCCATATGTACAGAACGTCTAAGAATTCGCGTGCATACTCTGCAGAATCCTAATGCATGGACAAATTTGAGATAAAATGTTTGCCGCTCTTATATTCTAAGTTTAACTGTTCGCAAGTTATAGCCGTAAAAAGTGAATCAATCAAAAGGCGCGATATTTCATCATAGTTTATTGCCAAAATAAACCTGACTGCCTGTTGCCTGCTGTTAACAGCCATGCGGGCTGGCCCGACTACTTGGCTAAAGGTCAGTCTGCCGCTGTTCCTCCCTTTCTGCACAGTTCAGTATTGTCCTCAATTAACTACAGTGCATCCACATAGCCGAGCTAGCCCACTCAGGTGTTACTGTTACCTGACTGGAGAGTGTATAGCGCTAAACCCTAATGCAATCTCACGCAATTTCATTGTTCATCCTTTTACGGCTACAACTTGAGAAAAACGGCAGATAGAACACACGTTTTATGAAGTTTTTGTCTCCGGTTTATACACAGAATGATGTCCTGAAGATCTAAATGTGAAAATTCGTAGACGCCCTGTATACTACCAGCACATAGTTTTACGCAAAAATATTGCTTGTTTTGAAAAACGCAATTTGGATGTGCTGCATTCATATGATTTTCCCTACTCACTCTTCTACAAGCTATTAAAACATCTGATATGATACTTTCACATGACTTTCTCCCCCTCTATTTTTATTAGTGGGTATGCAAACTATTCTTACTAAAGCTTATTTTTCTATCTACCACATTTTAATCCAAATAACTTCGCAAAAATATATACATACATTTTGCTATAAATACAAAGAGAATAGTGATAGTCAAATGTTTAAGAAATGGGGCTATATGCTGGCCTAAAATGCCATATTGTTTCCATGCAATCGCGAGAAACAACTGAAAATCAATGGGGCTACATACATTTTGCTATAAATACAAAGAGAATAGTGATAGTCAAATGTTTAAGAAATGGGGCTATATGCTGGCCTAAAATTCGCGAGAAACAACTGAAAATCAATGGGGCTTTAGAATAATTACAAGTATTGAACAATTGGAAGCTTTAATAATGGACAATTCAGAAACGGTTTATGCCAGAATAAAGTTGTATATTAACTATGCTACAAAAGACTTATATTAACTAAATTTTATGTTTTAAAGAGATCTAATTTTTGTGTGGTACGTTTTCGTCTATCGCTTAACGTTTACAAGTCATAAAATTCATTCATTCATTATCTGTTTACCCTCCTCTTATGTAGGACTTACACCCCCAGGACTTACAAGCGGGTGCCTGGGGTCAGAGGCCCGTCGAGGAGCAGACACTCATGGATCAGACAGAACAGCCAGGATGGGGGATCAGCCCGATGCCTGGTATGGGATGAAGGAAGTAGATGAAATGAAATGTTGGTGAAATGGATGAAAGGAAAGGTGATGATGGAGCAGTTGGTGGAATGAATGGCGGGGGAAACCGGAGAACCCGGAGAAAACCCGCCCAGACGCCGCTTTGTCCACCACAAATCCCACATGCAGGTCCCTGGGATTGAACCCGGGCCGCCTCGGTGGGAGGCGAGCGGTCTAACCACTCGGCCACGGCGCCGCCACTACAAGTCATAAAAGATTATATAAAATTACTTCCGAATGAAGAGAGCTCCCTAGGCTATTTCCAGAAAATTCAATATATACATTTTATTTACCATATAAATGTCTTTTATATATAGTATTTTAATCAAAATCGTTAACAGCCAATTTTTAGAAAATCAAAATTTCAAAAAAAAAATTCCATGTAAAGGGTAGTTTGGGTGGAGAATATATATAGGGTCCTTCAACAAGAGAGTCCTATCTTTGAACTGAAATAAAATACGTTCTATAAATGATAGAGGTTTATCTATTTTTTTATTTTGGAACATAATTAATGTCATTACGTATGGAAGAGAACATCAGTTAAGTGACCGCCCCGACTTCTTTGGGTTACGCGTATACGGTTGACCCAATTTTCAATGACAGAAGAACTAAATTAGGTCCAACTTCACGAATAACACACGTGATGTTATTCATAAGATCATTTACCGTTTCTGGCTTGTTGACAAACTCGAGATTTAGCACAACCCCACAAGAAGTAATCCAACAGCGTTAAATCGCATGACCTCGGGGGCCACGTAACTTCACCACCACGGGAAATGATGAAACCTCTGAACTTCTCCTTCAAAAGATCGATTGTTTCGAGAGCAATATGACATGTGGCACCATCTTTCTGGAAACAGAGTTTCTGAGATCCATACCATCCAATTGAGGCCAAAAATAGTCCTTTATAAGAGCCTAGTATCTTTCTCCATTGACAGTTAGAGCTTCTCTATCTTCATCTTGGAAAAAATATGGACCAGTGATTCCACCATACCAAAATTCACACCACACAGTAACCTTTTGGAGATGAAGTGGTCATTCTTGAATCTGCATTGGATTGTGATTGATCCAATAGCTGCAATTTTGTTTGTTAACACAACCATCCATCCAAAAGTGGGCTTCGTCCCTGAAAATGATCTTGCGACAAAAATCCGGATCAGCTTCCAATTGTTCCATAGCCCAGTCAACAAATATACGTCTCAACCTACGGTCGTTGGGCTTTAGATCTTGAGTTAACACCATTTTTTAAGCGTGAAACTTCAAGTCCAGATGCAGAATTCGCCAAGTTGTGGTCGGCGAAAGCCCCTATTCTTGCGCTCGACGAGCAATTGATTTGTTTCCGTTCTCGCGTACACTCTCACGAACGGCGCCTATGTTTTCGTTGGAGCGCTTACGTCGATTACGTACAGGCGTTCTTTGATCGCTGACAGAACCACTTCTTTCAAATTTATCGATCAAACGCCGAATCGTTGCAGGGACGATTATGCACACCGTAAACTTCACGCAATACACGGAAGGTTTGGTGAACAGATGATCCATTTTGATAATGAATTTTCACAATTTCTGCGCGCTGCTCAATGCTGTAACGTTCCATGGCTATTTGTCAATAACAACGGCAACTACTTGAAAAAAATGACTGCTGTAACGTAATAACAACGGCAGCTATCACATGTTAAAGATAGGACACTCTTGTTGAAAGATCCTTTATAAATATCCGTGTTGCATCCTTGGAAGATATTAAACTCAAACACCAAGTTTGGTATTTCTCAGAATTTTTGTTTTTGAGTTATGCTGTTTATAGACAGACACACACGGACATGCTCTATTAGGATTTAGGGCGCTTCAAAACTATTTACTTTTGGTGAAATCTCGGTATCAAACTTTTGGGTGGAATGCAATACTTCCCCTACTTACTATACGTAGTAGAGAAATTAAGAAGCTCGTTTTCATCCATATAAACTTTAATTACACATTTCGTTATAGGTATAAGAAGGATGTAAGTCCGGATGTTTAAAAAGTGGATATGTATGTGAAAGCGTTTTAATTCCATGCTCGTTGCATGACCACGATAAAACTTCAAATAGCGACTTACAACTTGAATAAAACTTTAATTTATTGAAACTTCAAAGCAATAACTAAGAATATATCAGAAATGGGTACGTTACAAAACTTTTTATTAGGCATATATTATATAAAAAGCCATTCAAAATGAAGACGACTCCACAAGCTATTCGCAGAAAGTTCAAGATATACTTTTTGTCATGCATATAGATTAAGCCTCTTTTTTTAAATCAAAATTGTGACAACCATTTTTGAGAAAATAGAAAATAACGTAAGGTTTTTCAGGTAAAGGATAGTTTCACGTGTGCAAATTTTCTTGAGAATCACATTATGTATTGCAATCCTGGAAGGTACAGAACTTTAATACAAGTTTGGCATTTAACAGGCTTTTAGTTTTTGAGATACGTTGCTCCCAGACACGCAGACACCACACGGGTTGGATTCAGGGCACCTCAAAATATGTATTTCTATCGTAATCTCTACATAGAACTTTTGTGAGGAATGCAACATTCCTCTACCAACAAGGATAGTGGCAGAACAAGTAAACGCATTTAACTTGATACAAGAATGCAAGAAAAATGTATTACAAGATGAGATAAATGGCACTCTATAATGTGAGGAGGCGCTAACTGCACGCAACTGTAATTCACATTTTATTTACGGGTGTACTCGCATGTTTTACCACCTCGCGTGAAAAATGGTAGGGTAGTAAATCCTTCCTTGAGGGCAATGATTTGTAGCAGTCCTCCAAGAGGGTAAGCTTGTTTGATGGGAAGTATTGGGAAACGATAGAATATTTATAATGCATCACTTGTAATCTTAACCACAAAAAGCTAAGATACATGTTACCCTCTCAACAACATTAAAAAATACTTGTTTTCTTTTGAAATATTTTATTAATAGTTATTTACGCGACTATTAAAGCGTCATGTATTTCATTACGAGTGAGATGTTTACGACCACGCCCTAAGGTGAGGCTGGAATTTCGGGTAATAAAACACTACAATTTACTTTCTCTATTACATATAGCAAGTAGGGAAGTATTCATTCCACCCAAAAAATTCGATACCGAGATTTGAACGGAAATACATGTTTTGAGGTGCTCTGAATCCAAATAAAGCATTCTTGGAAACATGCCCGTGTGTGTATGAACATATAACTCAAAGTCATGTTTTGAAGCCCCCTCAATCCAAAAAAAGTATTTTTGAAAAGGTTCCGTGTGTGTGTCTGTGTGATGTGTGTCTGTGAACAGCATAAATCAAAAACGAAAAGTTGGATAAATACCAAACTTTGTATTTAGGTTCAGTATCTTTCAAAGATTCGACAGTGGATTTTTGAAAGATTTTCGAAAATTTTAATTTTCTCAAAAATGGCTAACGATTTTAATTAAAATATCATATATTTAAGATATTTTCATGACAAAATGTATATCTTGAATTTTCTGGGAAGGTCCCCAAAAGTCCTTTTCATTCTGAATGGCTTTTGCATAACTGGTAAACTGTAAGAGATAGACAAACTTTTACTACACAAAACATGTAGATCTCCTTAAAACACACAATTTATGTCATATACATGTTTTTGTCCAGTGAATCATTTCCAGGATATGCCTTATTATTTATTTGAATTTTTCAATACTTATACTTTTGCTCAAATAGGAATGTCCTGAGCATGCAAAGAGAATGGAATGCTCCACATAGTAACAAACTCTTAAAAGATTTGACTATCGCTTAAAGCCCACCATATTCCCCTTGCACCTACAAGAAAATTAGCAATAAGATAAGAGTAAGCGTTTGTAAAAGTAGTTTTTGCAAGAGTAGAGAAAGTTTAGCAGTTGCATACATTTTGATCTACAGTATGTAGAAATCACATTATAAATAGGGCGACAATCAAATCAGTTTTTCTCAAGTACTCTCTCCCTGTTGATTTTAAGAGACAGATTTTATAAGAATATTTCAAGAACATTAATAAAGGAATAAAATTCAAAATCAGCAGGTATATTTGTCGTTAATTTTAGAGAGAATAATCATATGACTTATTAACTCCTTACATTATTAATTTTGTTTCTTCATCGTGGACAATGACGTACTATAAGTTTGTAACACATGAGAATCATGATAAGGAGCATGTTTATCACGAGCGTAACTAAAACTGTTAACATTGTAATAAACCATTACTGATAGTAAGGATTATTAAATCAAAAGCTTAACTTTTTAAATATTATATTGTCATTTGATTTTTAACCCTCATTACAATAGACCTGTACGAGTTCTGTTGAAATTAACAGGGAGGGAGTAATAGAGAGAAACTGATTTCCCATGTTAAACCTCTATGTCCAGTATTTTGATTCCCAGCCTGTATAAACTATACAATACGGAAAATCGGTATGCTGCAATCTTCGAAAGGCACAGACCGCACCAGAAATTCCAGGGACTTGAAAGTTTATACACTTTCAATATAGATTCAATGGTGAGCCTGAAAATATCTTTTTATTTATACGGTGGTTTTAAGGGCTGAAATTTCGCTTAACCCTATAAGAAGTGCATTGACAATTCCATATACACATTTTCACCAGATACGCAGATTTCCAAACACTGTCCAGGACGAAGTATGAACTCAGTTGTAGATATATAATGTTCCAACTGGCCACAAATTTAAGCGATTACTCTGGACATCTTATTAAAATGAGTTTCTTTCAAAACGTTGTTAAATACCAACCTTACCTTTATTTTCAAACCTTTATATACAAAATTACACCAAATATTTGTGCATTTATTTTTTAGGACTCTGGAAAAAATTAAGCTAACTTAAAAGTTTAAAAACTATCACTACACAAGTTTTAAATCCCTTGGTATATCTGGAGCATTTGAGCAGTTTGGACATTTACACTAAGTCCCACTGAAAAATTTAAGCTATTCACGAGCTTCAAAAGTGACTCCTAATCTTAAGAGTTTTACTGTGTGACCTATATGAACAGAATATTATACCAAGCGGTCATTTTGTGGCCTGACCATAATTGTGTGTATGCGTGATTGACTTATACTTCGGTATTGTTTCGCTAAGTCACAAGAAGTGAATAATCCGCTCAAGGCTACGCTGCAGTTGCTACCTTCTATTGGTGCAGTGAAGAGTTTGTTCAATGTGCATCTCAAAAATGAAAGCTTATTCAAACATATGTGCTGCGCGTGGATTACTATAGCATAGAGTATTCTTATTATTGTTACTGTTCTTGTCTTGTTATTGATCCACTGAAAAGCCCTCCGAAAAATTCACGCTTGAATAAAGAATTTTTATGTATGTAAGGCCGGATCATATAGACAGGTGTGTAGACAATTACAGGTGACATTTGCTGGTATTTCAATTCCAAATAGAGATACTGTCAGATGTCTGGTTAATAAGTTTATAACAACCGGATTGCTAAATGTTAAACCTAAGAAGAACGTTCTATTCATACAGCTGCTAAATGTTTAAAATTGAATCCTATAGGTTGACTATAGTTCATGGATTACAACCTAGTGATGGCGAGGAATGCCAGGAATGCCTCATGGCAGATGGACACCACTTTCAACACCACTTATAACAAGGCTGGTATTCATTATAGTACATGTTACTATTACTCATAAGTATGTAACGCAGGATTTTTAGAATGGAAAATCCCGCGGTGTAGTGGACAGTGTGTGGAGCACTCATATAATAGAGATCAGGGCCGGGGCATAAAACCACTGCTCTGTTCTTCTAATCCGCACCACGTAGCGAAAATCATATGCTATCTTACAATTTTCAAAATTAACTTTTTCAAACATTTCTGCGTCATTTAATATTTGGACAAAACACTATACAAATATACGTTTCAAAAACGTTCTTAATGTTAATTTGCAATCATAAAATAATCTCAATTTTTTAAAGCTACCTTATCTTGAACTCTTTATATATAAAAGTGGCCAAATGGAATAAAAATTTGCACACTTTAGAATGTAGGATTCGGCTCACTTAATCATTCTATCTATATTTAGATTTTTCAGCCCCTTGGGTATATATTGGCGTGCATAAAATGTGACCCATAATGAAACGGAGTTGTTCATGTTGGTACTGACTAAATCTAGCCCAACCATCTATCAGCCTGACCACTTCTGTTTTCCGAGCATAATATTAGCCACAGGATTGGCAGAATACTTTACCTCCCCCAAAGTATGTCCGAAATGCTGAAAGGCAACGTTACAAATTAAACCTTATGTTTTCATGCCACACTACGTTTTCTTAATATCGGTTTTGTTATTGTCGTTTAGTAGGGACAACAACTCATCTCCATGTCACTGATAAAAGCTCTCATTTATGTAAATGTCGTATCTGTCGTTCAGTTTAACCTCGCATATTAGTATTTCTTCATCCCTTCCTCTAGAAATTTGAATTACTTATAATTGGTTTAGCATTTACTTGTGTACCAATGTAGCAAAACTCATGTATGTGGTATCTGAACCACCCCTTTATTCCACATAAATTACAAACATCGTTTGTTGGCTAGTTTGTATGTCCCCGACTTTTTTTCAGGGCAGACACATAGAGAGGTGATACCGGCTGGGTGGAGTCAAAAGTTGGTTATTTGGAGGTAGGAACCTTACGAAGGGAAAAACTCTATGGAGATCTAGGGAAATGGGTCACTTTTTGTGCACGACGTGTGCATATCTGCAGCATTTGACAAAACCCCAGAAACTTATGTTTTTAGTCTCAGTGAAACTAAAAGGATACTCACAACCATCATAACTATCCTGTCCTTATTTTCAATCTCTTACTTAAAGAATGCATATATATGCAACGCCAAGTAATACGCCAGTTTATAAAGTGGGTTTTGTACTTTTCAGAATTCGCCAACTCATATTATTAAAGTGTATTTCAAAAATATTTATAAGTACTTTTAAGTGTACATTATTTTCTTGAACTATACTCTCAAATTCATTCTACAAATGTTGAAATGTGCAGATGCGATGCTAGAGAAGAAATGGAAATTAAGTTTTTATTTATTTATTTTAGGTCGCATGAACAACTAGGTCACGAGTGATCATGTAAAATATACACATCATCTGTCTTTCAGTACAAAGTATGGGAAGGAAAGCATGAACAATAATATTTTAAGCATTAACCAGTATTGATATTACATATATTAACATTATAACAGTGATTTAAAATATAAAAAAACAACTGAACATAGTATACAATGCAAGTTAAGTATAAGGTTAAAATATTGATATCTTTAAGCAACAATGGTTTTAAAAACGTGGGTATTACATAAAGACAGTAGGGAAATATATCTTAATACTGAAAAGCAAACATATAATGTATTGCCAAAAAATTAATAATAAATAAATATATATACAATGGCATTGATATATTTTATACTGTGAAAACAGTCGTAGAGTCATTCAGTGCTTCCTTTTGGGCTGGAAGAACTTTGCATTTTAATCAATAAGGTTCTAAATGTCGCCGTTGTCGTCGTTTCTGACACTCCTCGTACCGTCAGTGACCTTCGGTGCTACCTCATTCCATCCAGCGATGACCAGACCGATTTCTGAGGTGAAAACACCCAGCGGGAGGAATCCGTTGCTTCCAATGGTGGGATGATGGAATGACGGGACCTACAGCTTTTACATCGGATTCCGAACCACGTTGGGCCTTGAGGATACTACACCTAAGGAATTCAGAGGCGAAGGAGTAAATACGGACGACTTCCCAGAGCCGGGAATTGAACCCCAAACCCTCAGTACAAAAGCCGGAAACGAAACCACCGGTCTACCCCGTCGCTCAAGTTGTAATTTTTTTTTATTTAAACACTATTTTATTGTAAAAAATACTTTGCAATGGTTACACAGAATGGCTTGACTTGTAGTTAGGATGTATTCATATGTCAGTTTCAAATGTCCAATTCGTAACCGGGTATAAATATTGTGGTTCTTTGTGTTCTTTAGGTAAATGGAAATCTTATTTAAGAAGCTCAGGTTACTTTATTTGTGATTTTGAACAGAACCTCATTAAATTTCTCCTGAGAATTTATTTTGCTGAAAATGCTGTGTTGATATTCAGAACACAACGCAATCCTACATTCATGTAAAACTTATTTTGTTTTGTATAAGGGATAGCAGCGAAAGGTTGATGATAAAGTACAAGTTTAGGCAGCACAGTTAATGCAACACGTTAACTAAGCAAGTCATGTCCACAGTTACTTTTCGCTGGGAGTAGCGAGTGCAAAGGAAATCAAATATTTATTATTCATCACAGAAGCCTGCGTCTCAAAGAACATCTTTCTTTGTGAAAGGAAAAGAGGATTGCTCAAAGCACCTCTCTATAACCGGTTTGTAGGCAGATCTTCTCGGATACCTTGTTTTTTTATAAGAACGACATTAAATGCAGAGGTTACTTCACAACAAATTGAATTCTTTGGATTTGAGTTTATTTTCTAGAGCTTCCTATATCTTGTTTCCAAATTTGTGCATGCTCAAGAGAATATATTTGTGATAGAACAGTATTGATCCAATTGATGCCAAATGAAGTAATTTTAAAGAAGGCTGGAAAGGACGTTGCTGCCAGCATGCAAGCCTATTGTATGTCTTTGTGCGTTTTAATCCTAAAGTTTAATCCTATAGTTTTATATTACAGGATTATGATAAATACAATTATATAAAGTTCCTGATATTCAGGGAAAAATTTGCTAATCCATGAAATTTCCATTAGAATTCTTGCGAGTAATTTTCCGGTTGGATCAGGAATTGGTTGGTATGATTTTTAGGGGAATGATCTCATGTTCAACATATGGGTGGACTACGAAAATTATGTTGACACTCGCTTACGTCATTGCTGACTAAAGCACTGGTCAGCATACTCCTTGGATATTTAAAATAGAGTTACGTGCAATCCATAACCTTCTCGATCCCTGAACTACGTCCCCGTCCTCCTCACATCTGGCAGAGTTGCTGGTTTGGCAAAGTGACCTTACATCACAGTATTTCTGAAAGTTATCTTATACTTTAACATTTAATATCCAAGTGGACACTAGAAAATGAAACATGCTTTCATTACATCTATTAGATTGATTTATGTATCTAAACAACAGAGAAGAAATCCATGAAGTTGCACCAAAGCTTGCTGCTGTCACGCGAGATGAGATTCAAACCGAGAGAACCCATAAATTATATAAATAAATTAACAATTTTAGATCTATATACAAAATGTTTAAATTAAGAACTAAAAGACAATTTTAAAAAAATTAGAAGAAAAGCAAGGTAGGAGAATAAAAGCTCTATGAAATCACATCAAGAGAAAGCAAGAAAAAATAATTTTATTTAGATTTAAACTTTACTTATATATAATGAAGAGTAATATTTTAATTATATATATATATATATATATATAGAGAGAGAGAGAGAGAGAGAGAGAGAGAGAGAGAGAGAGAGAGGGGGGGTCGATCAGAAACTAAGGTTACAAAGCCTGCAGTGAAACGTGTACATTTTTATACAACAAATACAGCCAACTGATAGTACATACATTAGGTTATTTTTTGACATAGCCGCCATAGGCACTTGTCGCTTCGTAGGACGAGATTGAATATTCCTTCCTGGTAAAAATCCTGTCCTTGCGCGTTCAGCATTCACTTGTCGAGAAGTGTTTCACCTCCTCGTCTGAAGCGAATCGTGGCCTCCAGGTGCTCCTTCAAATCAGGAAAAAGGAGAAAGTTGCTTGGAGCGAGATCCGGGCTGTAGGGAGGGTGGTCGACGATGTCCTAGCTAAACTCAACAGCGTGGTTGTCTTCTGGGCTGTATGAAGTTGCGCGCTGTGGTGGAGGAAGATGACGCCCTCGATGAGAAGTCCTGGCCGTTTCCTCCTGGTTGCTTCGCGCAAGCGTGTCAAGGTCTCGTAGTATCGGACAGCGGTGGTTGTGTGTGCCCTCTTTCCAAAACCTCCACGAGTATGACACTCACGCTATCCCAAAACATTGTGGCTATCGCCTTCCCGGTAGATGGCGTCACCTTAAACTTCTTTGTTTTGGAGAGGAGGTGTTTCCACTCCTTGAAGACCGCTTGCTCCTGGGGGTGTGGTGGTGGATCCATGTTTCGTCACCCGTGACGATGTGATGAAGAAAACTGTTCCCTTCTTAGGGAACCGTGGCAAAAGTTTCAGACTTGCTCCCATGCGCTTTCCCTTGTGTTGATTGGACAGATTTCGCGGAACCTATCGGGAGCAAATTTTCCGGTACTTAGCGTGAACAATATGATGTACGCTTCCGAACGACATTCCCATTCATATGACGTAACGTGATCCTCCTGCTGTCCTGAATCAGCTCCTCCATGCGAGCTGTGTTCAAATCTGTTGATGCACTGGGTCGGCCACTGCGAACCTCGTCGGTGAAGTTTTCTCTACCGGCCGCAAACTTTCGACATCATTTTGCGACATGCTGACCGACTGTACAGTCTCTCTGTAAACCTCTACCAGCTGCCGGTGAATTTCAGCCGCGGTCACATGTTTCGTCCACAGACATTGAATAACGCAGCGGATTTCTTTTCAAGAACAGTTTTCCAAACGAGTCGAAATTTGTGTTTACCAACTAGCGCCATAGGTGACGGATGGCTGAAACTCTGCACATTTGCCAACTTTATGTATTAAAATTGCCGCACATTACTAATTTCTCTATAAATTTTTGTTTTTTTATTTTCATAATTTATGCATTTGTAAGCAATGAAAACGTAAATGGAAGAATTGATAGTATTGTTGGAATGTGATAGACATGAATAGGCGACAGAAAGTACTATAGCACTACGTAAACAATATAAAGCAATGGAAAAAAGAGTGATAACTAATAAGAATTAATAATGTCGAGGAAGAGAAGAGAAGCTCATGTAGGCAAGAGACGGGATTAGGTCTTCGTAAACACAACAGAAGTAGTTTTCTTTTAAATTTAGAAGCGAGAGTGTAAATAATTCCGCTTGTAGGACTTAGTCATTTGTACCGAAAGCACATACACCACGGTACGCCTTGATAGAAAATAAATGTTATTCACCGTGAATCAGAAGGCTAGTGTTCCTCGTAGTAGCGTAACTGTGGAAAATTTAAAGCTTGAAGCTTATTCATTCTCACCTTTGCCAAAATAGAAGCATCGCAACAAATAAAAAGTATTTAGACTTCAGGAGTTATCCCCTTCTTTAATGATTACCCTTCTCTTTGGAGAGCTTACACCCCAAGGAGTTTACAAGCCAATGCCTTGGGTCAGTAGTTTGTCGAGGAGCAAGCAAAGTTTGATCACAGCATATTCAATGTCTGGTACGGTGGTAAAGAAGAGGGAAATGGAATATGAAAATGAACTTGATGATAGAAAAATTCGCAGATCAAGTTTTACAAGCCACGTTTTCCATTAGCGACCGAAGAAAACCGCGAGAAATCTTCGGTCAGATTGTTTTGAACCCGGGACGTCAGAGTACGGGCAACAGACATTACCGCCTAAGCCATTCCGCTCGCTAAAGCAGGTGATTATGACAACGGCTCGTGTGTTCACAAGCGGTCACCCATCCAAGTACTGACCATATCCAAAGTTGCTCAACTTCGGTGATCGGACTAGAACCGGTGTTTTCAGCAAGTATGGAGAAAAATTGTGGCGAGAAATGGTACTGAGAAAACCACTACAAGTCACAATATGCACTTAGTGTAATATGTATTATGTAAAAAGGTCACGTTCAATTTGCAATAATTTATTTCATGTTCATATTTCATATTGTTAATATGCTTCTGCTGTAAGGAAGCTTTAAACTCACAGGCATGTTCCTCTTATTTGTGGAATAAAACACACTTGTTTCCACATTAATCTTTTCTTTATATTTACTATTACCATTATTATTGTTTCTAAAGAAATATAAATACATTGTAAATAGTATGTGAATAAATATATTGTTAGTTTAGTAATGATAATTAGTTTCTGTAAATACCTGACATTTAATTTTAATGAATTTCAATTGTTGTTTTAACGCTTAAAAGAGTATTGCATTGTATTTTTAAAATTCTTATTGTTTGCAAAGATATTTCATCACAGCCTTATTTAAATATATGCATGCAATAGCATACGTGAGCATACCTTACCATGCTGATGTGTGGCTTATGAGCAACCGCTCGACCATGGAATCCAAGGTTTCTCACCTCACGCCTAAGGGTCATAGTACTTGGAGTGGATCCTGATGCAGTTTGAAATTCCTGTGTGATGGTCTGGATAGATGTCTGCCTCTTTACGACCCTCTTCAAATGCCGGCGGTCTCTGTCAGTCAACAGACGAGGTCGGCCTGTACGCGTTTGTGCTGTACACGTACCTTCACGTTTCCACTTCACTATCACATCAGAAACAGTGGACCTGGGGATGTTTAGGAGTGTGGAAACCTCGCGTACAGACTTCTGACACAAGTGACACCCAATCACCTGACCACGTTCGAAGTCCGTGAGTTCCACGGAGCGTCATATTCTGCTGTTTCACGATGTCTAATGACTACTGAGGTTGAAGCTGGTTATCGAGACCCAGGAGAAACAACAACAACAACAACAACAACAATAATAATAATAATAATAATAATAATAATAATAATAATAATAATAATAATAATAATAATAATAATATAGGATCGAACATAGCGACGAAAATGTGCTGAATTCATATTAGGAATGGGTTTTGTAGGGAAGACAGAGAAACGAAGTTTGTTTCCTCGAAGCAGAGGTATTTTACCTGCGATGGTCAACGAACCTGCATACCGGAAGTCTCGCCTTTATATTTTGGCTCGGACAGGTCGTTTCCAACATCTTCACAGCTTAAAAGGGTGAGGAAGTATATGTGCCTTATCTACGATCTAAGAATGTTCGTGGGAAGATTTTAAAACTCAAAATAAGCTGTAAGAAGCAGATGTGAAAGTTGTCAAGTGGGGGTAGCCAATAATAAAAATCATGAAACAAAATGATAGCCAATCGAAAGATCGAGTAGGCATCACATGATACATTTGAACTTAAGACGGAACGAAACTTAAGAAAGGTGGGGGAAAATTCTAGGTTTAGCGAAAGGCGTGAAAGAGGAAAAGAAACGCCGAGACATTCCGGTACAAACTAACCACGAGGACGGTCGACGAAACAGAATTAGAAGAAAATAATCAGAAAATTTATAGCGTAAAAATGAAGTTGTGAAAACTAGGCAATTCGAGGGCTAGTCGGAGAAACACATAATAGCGACTTCGAAAGTGATAAGAATAACAGTGGTTTCGACGACGAAGGTGGCGGGTCGACCAGATAGGAATCTACGTAACCAAATAAAGAAATAGCTCAAACTTCACCGGCAGTATTATTAAGATCATCAAGGCAGTGTCACCACCCCTGAAAACTAGAACCTCAGCTCTACCAAAAAAAAAACAAATTCCAAATCCCTGCCATCCAACCATCGAACTCGGGACTCTGAGTCCACTGAAGCAACTACCAGTAACAACAAAGATGCGTCAGAGGTCAGCGTCATATGGCGCCCACTACGTTGGGGCTCGAAATACTGCCAGCGGATAACACACCCGGAGAACCGACAACGGAAGGAAGGACAGAAAGACGACGCCGATGACGACATCAGCAACCACCAGCAGCAGAGTGTACCGATAGACGCGTGGCAACAAGCGACATCGACGCCGCTCCATTACAACAAGGAAGCAGACATTCAGCGCAGACAGCATCAGTGTTCAAAAAGTGTGTAAGTGTAGTGAAGTGTTTTGTGAACTACTACAACACTTCGCAGCAGCTCAACCCAGCACCGAGTAAGTGTTAACTGTATTATACCTAAGTCAATAAAATTTTGGAAGGGAGTGTATATGCAATAGATATAGGTAAACTGGGTTATGCATGTTTGTAAATGCTGTTAAGAAGCAAGAAATTAACCGGCAACGATATGGAAGGTAATAGCAATGAACAGGGGGAAAATTTCACCAACAATAGCACGCGGGTAGGTGTAGAAAAAGGAGATAGGGAAACATTAGAAAACCAAGTCACCGAATCACTTAATACGAGTGAAATGCTGCAACAAATGTTGGCTCAACTTAGCCTTCTAAACATTAAAATAACGGAACAAGAGCAAACACTTGGGCAAACACTGACACAACGTTTAACAGAGCAAGAACAAAAACTAAAACAACAATTGTCCACTCAGGAACAAACATTGCAGCAGCAAATAGCCTCACAATTAAGCATCCAACAGAAGGAAATCAGTCAGGCCAAGAACACCTCCAAGCCGACCAGCGACCTCATCCCGTAGAGATGAGAACCACGAGCTCTTAAGCATGCCTACGTACAGCCACGCATTGACGCCGAGCGGGTACCCATCAGAGAGACGACAGCCGCAAAATGTCCACCGCGAAATGGATGACGCGATAGGTCACCTAAGCGGGGCAATGGCAGGACAAAGCATAGGCCAAGGGATAGGCCCCAGTCAAGGATCGTGGCCACGACGGTCGGAAAACTAGAGACAGGAAGAGTCGTAGCGTTCCCAGGCTCAACCTCAGAGAATGCGAGCAGGTTCTCGCATGACACAGGGAACGAAAACAAAAATACAGAAGCAAATAGTGTAGGCCACAATATCAGCCGAAACTGTCATGTCAAGGAATTCGGATACACGGAGATAAGTCAAACCCAGGAAATAACGGAATCTCCGAGAGTAGCGGCATTAATCGAAAATGAGACGTACTTGGTAACAATAGACAGTGGAGCCATGATCTCTGCGTGCAGTAAAGCACTCTTCAACCACCTCAGTGAAAAGAATAAGAACTTACAGGCACTGCCCGTAAAGAACGCATACTGCATAATGGCTGTAGGCCGCGCGAAACAAAAGATATCGCAGCAGGTCATGATTAATGCTTGCATAGGGGATGTTGAACTTGAAATATTGTGTTTAGTAATAGACAAACTGGTAGTAGACATACTGATGGGAAGCGACGTGCTAAATGCATTCCAAGCCACTATTGACTATGGACGAGCGCTATTGACACTTACAGTAGACGGATCGCTAAGAAGAATACCGTTCATTCAAACCCCGAGTATGGAATACACGGTGCTAACCGAAGTAGAGGAGCAAATACAACAAGAACAATTTTTTATTGAATATTTGCACATTGGGGGAGGCATTAACGTGGTTAGAATTTTTACGCAACAACTGTGCGAAGGGAGAGATCTTAACGACACGCCACTGCAGTCAGCTGATGAGTCAGAAGTAGGTCAAGCACCCCAGTATTGTGGGTTAAACACAGAAAATGAAAATGTTTATGTCGGTGAGAGACCGGACGACTCGCAGGTAGTGAGTAAACAAAACATGTCCCTATCAGGTATAAACGAACGTGTAGCATCAACAGACTGCTTAAACCATCAAGAGAAAGAAGGAATACAGACATATGCATATGTGTTGGAAAGGTCCTTATCGGATATCACAAACCTTCGGGGACAGGGTATATCAACTCCAATCGTCCATTTAAGCAGGACCATAGAAAGTTAGTAGAGTCGGACAGGGAAAATGTACAAACGCACTCGGAACACAAGTAAGGAAAGTCATATATGCGAACATTGTTTACAAACAAATTGGTAGCTTTGGGATAGCAATGTCCTGTTAAAATCGTGTGCTTGACATTCACGATGTTAATGACATACAGTAAGAAAACCGGACAGGATGTATACCTGGCAGAAAAAAGGTACCAAAAGGTGTCTGGGTGTGGAGGCAGCTAATAGCCTCAAGAAAACCAGTATTGTATATAATGTGCAAGAGAGAGAGAGAGAGATGAACTAAGATGTATAATTAAAAAAACTGTTTGAAGAATGTATTGTGTGTGTATAAACAGATTACTTAAATATAAATGTTTTGTAGCCTGGTTGTTGACGGCCAGATATTATGTAGATTGTTTTTCTTTTATTTGGTGAAAATACTTGTCAAATTTGAAATTGCATTGTGTTCAGTGATTGAAATGTATTGTGAACAGAATAACTGTGTAACGGTGCGCTCGCCATCAAATCGTCGTAAGCCACTAAATAAATGAATGAATAAATAAATGAAATGATAAATGAAAGGAGCCGAGGGAGAGAGGGACATTAGATTAGCTTAGATGGGACATTAACGATAAACCCATCATCCAACCTAAAGGTCCGATGATAAATTTACCGTCAGGGCATATGAAGCTGTTTATCGAGACCCAGGAGAAATAATAATAATAATAATAATAATAATAATAATAATAATAATAATAATAATAATAATAATAATAATATAGGATCGAACATAGCGACGAGAATGTGCTGAATTCGTATTAGGAATGGGTTTTGTAGGGAAGACAGAGAAACGAAGTTTGTTTCCTCGAAGCAGAGGTATTTTACCTGCGATGGTCAACGAACCTGCATACCGGAAGTCTCGCCTTTATATTTTGGCTCGGACAGGTCGTTTCCAACGGGTTCACAGCTTAAAAGAGTGAAGAAGTATATGTGCCTTATCTACGATCTAAGAATGTTCGTGGGAAGATTTTAAAACTCAAAATAAGCTGTAAGAAGCAGATGTGAAAGTTGTCAAGTGGGGGTAGCCAATAATAAAAATCATGAAACAAAATGATAGCCAATCGAAAGATCGCGTAGGCATCACATGATACGTTTGAACTTAAGACGGAACGAAACTTAAGAAAGGTGGGGGAAAATTCTAGGTTTAGCGAAAGGCGTGAAAGAGGAAAAGAAACGCCGAGACATTCCGGTACAAACTAACCACGAGGACGGTCGACGAAACAGAATTAGAAGAAAATAATCAGAAAATTTATAGCGTAAAAATGAAGTTGTGAAAACTAGGCAACTCGAGGGCTAGTCGGAGAAACACATAATAGCGACTTCGAAAGTGATAAGAATAACAGTGGTTTCGACGACGAAGGTGGCGGGTCGACCAGATAGGAATCTACGTAACCAAATAAAGAAATAGCTCAAACTTCACCGGCAGTATTATTAAGATCATCAAGGCAGTGTCACCACCCCTGAAAACTAGAACCTCAGCTCTACCAAAATAAAACAAATTCCAAATCCCTGCCATCCAACCATCGAACCCGGGACTCTGAGTCCACTGAAGCAACTACCAGGAACAACAAAGATGCGTCAGAGGTCAGCGTCAAGGTCGCGGATAATGAGTACCAGGAAGTAGGCAATTGTTGTTTTAACGCTTAAAAGAGTATTGCATTGTATTTTTAATATTCTTATTGTTTGCAAAGATATTTCATCAGCCTCATTTAAATATATGCATGCAATAGCATACGTGGGCATACCTTAGCATGCATAGCTAACATATGTTTCACGTATCGACAATCTTTGTGACTTTCTCATTAACGGTCATTATAGTACGGAAATGTTCCTATTTTTTGTTACTTCAGCTGTTAGTTTGATGTTTCGTGACAGAATTGTTTTAGGAAGGTATTTTAAGGCACAAAAACATCGAATTGTAATAGACAGATGACAATGGAACATCAAGCAATTCAAAATGAAATAAAACTAACTTATAATTTACCTTCACCATATTTGTTGTAAATATTCAAATAAATTTTGGCCAAAATATTGACTGTATTTTAATTGCAAGATAAATTGTATTCAAGTATCTTATCAACTCCTATGTAGAAAAATTGGAAGGATTATTTTAATGAGATAAAGGTTATCCAATCTCAGGATTTGCTATACAAATACAGAGTATACAGTAAATACCTTCAGAAATGTACTGAAAGAATGCTTCGCTTGTAAATAATTCAATATCATTCCATAAGTTTGTGCAATAGTTTTATTGTTTTCCTTATTGTTCCATATATAGGGTGGGCCATTTAAGTTGAGACTGTATTATGTCTCCAAAACTAAGCGTTAGAAAAATAAATGTCTTTAATAAGAGTACTTGATATTATGGGGGAAAGTGACAGTCGTGTTTTGTTTGGAGGACGTTATGACAGTCATTTTAGGGACAATTTTTATTTTTTTTTAAATGGTACCTACAATTGCGGTAAATTTAATTTGACCATCACAAGTCCTCTAAAACTGGTCTAATGGCATCTACTTTCCTCGATAATATCAAGCAACTTTTATTCATGACATTTCTTTCTACAACGCTTAACTTTGGAGATAATGTATAATTCAGCTCAAATGGTCCAATCCTGTATACACCGCCTTTAAACGTACATTAGTCATATCGGTGGTATTTTACCTTTGGAGTAGTATACATTTTCCATTGTATTTCTGGTTTTTCTTTGGATACTATAAATTAGATCACACGCCATTTACACTCTCATTTATGCTTTCAGCCTTTGGGGAGGATAGGGAATAATCGTGGATAGAGAAAAATTCCCACCTTAGCTGGAATTGAGCAGGGCAAATGCTCTACCGACTAACTATACGGGCCAGCCTTTGTGTAATAATGTTTGAAGTTTAAAAACAGAAACTAAACGTATACTGAAAACATTTTGGGGCGACTATAAAGAACAATATGCTTGGATAAAGGTCCTACAACATCCGAATAGCTTTTATGGTATACATTTGAGTTAGGTTCTTTGAAATTAATAGAATTTCAAGAGTTGACCAAATTGCATAGTAAACTATTTATATTTTTTCTTGCATAAAAGCAACATCTCTTACACTAATGGAACACCTTGTGCATTTCCTTGTTAAATATTCAAGCTGTTTAAAAATATTGAGTTTGCTGGTGTAGCTTCACAAGTTATAACTGATATCGGCTTAAATATTTGGGGAGGAGAGGGAGGATGAATATCATTCATTTTGAGCGGTTTATTTTAATTGATTTTAAGCGCAATATATCCTCGAAGACATGTTGAAGGTCATGCCAAATGATAAAAAACTGTTTTATGCAAGAATATGTAGGGTAATTAATTTATTCAAGAGTAATTTCCGATAAAACTATAAGGTGTGTAAAATTGCAATATCATAACTTAATTCTGTTTATTTTGTTATTCTGTTATTAAATGTTCAAGCAATTAAAGCTCAAATGTGAAAGAATATTCAAGGAGAAGTGAAAGTTAGTTCTGTGTACACGAGTACATGGACATGTGTCGGTGTAAGGTCATTGGTTATGCTGGTAATGAAATGTTGAGGGTCCCTACCACGCCCTTATGTGATTCTAGTAATTCCCTTGTGTTGATGGCATAGATTTGGCAGTATCGAGAGAGTAGGTATTCGATCCAACCCTGACATTGAAATCCTGGCTAATGTTGCACAATGCTTTAATCAACTGAGCTACAACCCAAAATCCGATAGCAATAATTATAAGGGTATAAGTATTTTGTGATATGGTCTCTAGTTTAAAAACTCTGTTATGGTAAAAAGGTGGAAACCAAGTCAAGGTTGAAACGGCTAAAACTCCACCTTCGTCAAATATAAACATTTAAGTGCTGAAAGGTAAAGTTATGGATAAACGGAGGGGACCTCCGAAACCGGAGGAGAACATCACACGCAGGCCAACCGGCCCCTTGTGCTTCTACTGTCACCCCCTGGAGGGTCCCTAACGTTTCCAGGTTGAACGCCTCCAACGCCGCCCGAGCCCACTGTATTGAGCCCCGAGCCTCCAGGGTCTCCCGAAGGAGCTCCTGCTCGAAAGCACCCAGAGGCCGGTTCCAGCCGAGCAGTATCTGGACTACGTCAGAATGAAACTTCAACTGAGAGCTCAGCCACCGCCCAGCCGCAGTCCGCCAAACACCGTCGCCTGGTCCTACAACCCTGAAACAGATGACAAAGAAGGTACAGGTAATGGGGACAGCAGAGTCGTGGTAGATGATAAGCCACTCCAGCTTTCGCCTGTCGATCCAGGGAAATCACAAAAAACTCTTGGGTTATAGTGGGCGGTCGTCGGGGGTCGAACCCAGGAGCTCCCGAATGCGAGTCGCACACATTACTACGACGCCACCTTGCTTGGTTTAAGTGCTGAAAAAGGAAAGTAGTTTTTAGCTTATTTTGCGCTGTGCAGAAAGTGAAAGGAGATTCTCTCTCTCTCTCTCTCTCTCTCTCTCTCTCTCTCTCCCCGAGAGCTGGCAACGAATTGCTATTCCGACAGCAGATGCTCTTAAATAAGGTTTTACCAGGACATGCATCCATCAACGCTGAATACCGAAGCAGTCCCGACTTTCGCGGTCCCAACCAAAACTTGGAAATATTTTGTGTATGTGAGAGCGTGTTAATATTCTTGTTAGTTTCACAAGTTTGACGCGGCGAGACTATTAAAGGACGACGACATTTCTCGCGTCTGCAGCGGACATTCTCATTTAAATACACAAATATAAATGGAAGAAGTCACAGCCTGTGTACATGCCTTCGGGACCATCTCATCTCCTTGTTCTTTCATTACACTGGCCTGTCATTATAAAAAGAATGAGATCGAAAATACATTTTGGGTTATACTTTTAGCCTACTTCAATATGACATGAACTTTTCTTTGCACATAAATTGTATTTTATGGAAGATAGAATTAACCCCATACAGACTGGTGTCTCACATTTAATACTCAGGCGTGATTTTATTTCTAACTTCATATTATATTATTCTTCAACAATAAAATACAAGTATTTATAGCTGTTTTATATTGTAAATGAATTTTTTCAATAAAGTTAGTGATTTTTTAATAATAAGAAGCAAAATCCACACAAATACAGCCAAATGCAACACCAACAGCATCCAAGCGTGCCATCACACCGCTTATTTTATTTGGGCCCTCCCCGTCCTTTACAACAGGCACATTTCAATGCGGTCACTGGGACTCGAACTGAAGACGTTTGGCTTTAAATTGAGGACCAGTCTATTTCGTCGCTTTAACGAACACACTCATTCGAATCGCTTCGGTGATGGCGAAGAAGATACAAAAGCCAGTTAAGGAATTAGAGGAAAAGTAGCATATGTAGCAGAATAATTCCAGCCATAAAGCGTTAACTATTTTATTATTTAATCAGTAGAATTGTAACTTTGTTTTGAGGCAGTATTTTTAACATTTGAATAATTTTAATTAAATTATATAATATGCAAATTCAATAACAACCCGCCTTGAAGCAATACGTATGTAATAATTTGAAAAAAGGTATGTAACAGACATTGCAAATGCTTATATTATTGTAAACATGTTATGTGAATGCATTGTGTAGTTTAATAATGTAAGTTTAACGTTACTAACAATTAGGTAACAATGTGTTAAACTTGACGCAATAATGAGTTTGAGAGTTTAAATGTTACTAGCTATGATTAGAGCAACGATAATGTAAATTTTGTGACAGTTTAAAAATAGCCAATCAACAGCTAGAAAAAGCTTTAGTAAAATGCAGACATTCTATTGGACTAGGATTATCCAATCAGAGACTTGAAATACAAAAGTTTACGGGTTTGAACGGTTGAAATCATTCAGTTGCCTGTAGATCTTGGTAGTGACCGGATGGAAGATGTGTTCTCTAAAGAAATATTACGTATTCGTTTGTAACGAAAATTAAATATACGCGTTAACTAAGTGCAAGTATCAAGTAAAAGAATCTCACAGTTCTTAATATCAGTGTAGTGCTATATAATTTGTGCCAAGGATTAATAAAAAGAAGTGAATTTAAACTTAAAATCTGTGTAAGCCTACATTCTTGTCATACCACGCCCTGTCTAAGAGAGGCTCTAAAACAATACTGAAGCAGCCGAGGCAAACAAACATAAATATTATGTATAGAAGCAGTTTAATAACAAAGTTAATATAATATTTTAAAACTTGGAGCGTAACAACAAAAATACATCTTCAAATTGGCTTTACAGTCGAAGCAGCATATTACGTAACAAACAATCTTCTTAAAGAATTGCTTCCCAAAGCGTGGTGCAAAACTCCAACAATAGTAAATCTTCAACAACCATAAACTACAACAGTTGAAGAACTTATCTTCTTTAAAATTGACGTTTATACATGGGGCAGTCAAATTAAGGCAACTATTATACTACTACAAGTTGATGTCCATATGAGCTGATTAAATAAACAACGTAAAGATAATATCTTCTTCAAATTAACGCCCAAAGCGTGGTGCAAACAACAATAAACAACAGTAACAACACCTTCAGTTTATGTTACATGAACTTTCCCTCTCTTTTCCCTCATTCCCGTTCATGCAAGATTTCCAAAAAAGTCTCTCTTCTACAAACTTTTCATACAAATATTTTTTTTTATATTTACTTCTAGTTAATTGAGAGAAAAATTTGCAGAAGCTATTTATTTACACGTTTTATTGTACGCACTAGGTGGA
Source organism: Deroplatys truncata (assembly GCA_030765065.1). Lineage (NCBI taxonomy): Eukaryota > Metazoa > Arthropoda > Insecta > Mantodea > Mantidae > Deroplatys > Deroplatys truncata. The sequence continues at coordinate 109,804,699 of CM060986.1, forward strand.
TATTGGAAGCTGAAACGACAGCCTAATCTTTAAATTGAGTTCGCTAAATGTTGGCTTTTAAACTTCTAATATTTTACTGGATTCACGAAAAACAAATGAATGGTGCATTAGCACTTAAAAGAAGTATTACAAAATTTAAACTAATAGAAATGAATGTCTAGATATTGTAAAAGCCACAAGAAAATGTGGAAAATTTCGTTTCAGCAAGATGTAAATTTTTATTTGGCAAGTTTCTGTCTAATCTCTTATGGTTTAACAGTTCTGCAAAGTTATATACATTTCATTTAGAATGAAGAAGGGTTTCACGGACTATTCAAAATATATGTAAATTGTATTAGTCATACAAATATATCAGTCGTATGATATTGTTACATGCTGGGTAGAGGGCCTAAAAGTTCACATGAAAATTAAATTAATTTTGAGTACCCAGCACGTACATTGAGGGGACGTATACTTACTTGGCTGTCGAGGACCAACCATGGATTTTTCATTGTACAAAACCCATAACACAAATATACTCGCACATTCCTAGATTTATTTCCCAACCCTTTGGGTTCCTACATTATTAAAAATGGAAAGTGGGAGGAGATGTCTACCGATCCAAAGCCCGGCTTACACACGCGGTCAGTTTCTCACGGAATTCTGAGACAGACGCTATCCCCAACTGCTCGTGGCTAGCAAAGCTATCAGCAAAGAGTGATGTAAACAATGTGTCTGGTAATGTAGAACAATATGCAGATTTAATGTAGAACAATAATGTAACCGCCCAAATTATTAATACGCTACATCTCCCCCCCCCCCACTTACAAGAATGAGGCATCCCCGCCGACAAAGGAAAGAATTGCAAAAGTACCATGAAATTGACATATGAATCCTGATTAATGCCCCGATCAACAAAATTTATACATTAGAAGAATTGAAACTGTAATTATTTGTATGCCACCAAAGACTCCCCCCCGCACAAAATCTCTTCGAAACACTGGAAGTACGATGCACAAAAAATGTAATATATCAAGGAATGGTGAAGAAGATTTCTCATTGTTTGTAGCAGATCAAACCTAAGAAGTGATGCAGGTCCATGCAGAACTGAATCAGTAATGTGACATACACTGAGCACTGAGACTAATAAGGCACCGACACGACGAAGCACAGAGGAACCTGCTGCCCAATCCCATGGTACACTAAGTGATCAAAAGTATCCGGACATCTGGCTGAAAATGACGTACAAGTTCGTGGCACCCTCCATCGGTAATGCTGGAAGTCAATAGGGTGTTGGCCCACCCTTAGTCTTGATGACAGCGTTCACTCTCGTAGGCATACTTTCAATCAGGTGCTGGAAGGTTTCTTGGGGAATGGCAGTCCATTCTTCACGGAGTGCGGAACTGAGGAGAGGTTTCGATGTAGGTCGGTGAGGCCTGGCACGAAGTCGGCGTTCCAAAACATCCCAAAGGTGTTCTATAGGATTCAAGTCAGGACTCGGTGCAGGCTAGTCCATTACAGGGATGTTATTGTCGTGTAACCACTCCGCCACAACCCGTGCAGTATGAACAGGTGCTCGATCGTGTTGAAAGATGCAATCGCCATCCCCGAATTACTTCAACAGTGAGAAGCAAGAAGGTGCTTAAAATATCAATGTAGGTCTGCGCTGTGATCCTACCACGCAAAACAACAAGGGGTGCAAGCCCCCTTCAGGAAATACACAACCACACCATAACACCACCACCTCCGAATTTCACTTTTGGCACTGCACACGCTGGCAGATGACGTTCACCGGGCATTCGCCATATCCACACCCTGCCATCGGATCGCCACGTTATGTACCGTGATTCGCCACTTCACACAACGTTTTTACACTGTTCAATCGTGTAATGTTGGCGCTCCTTACACCAAGCGAGTTATCGGTTGGAATTTTCCTGCGTGATGTGTGGCTTATGAGCAGCCGCTCGACCATGGAATCCAAGATTTCTCACCTCAGGCCTAACTGTCATAGTACTTGGAGTGAATCCTGATGCAGTTTGGAATTCCTGTGTGATGGTCTGGATAGATGTCTGCCTATTACTGTTTACGACCCTCTTCAAATGTCGGCGGTCTCTGTCAGTCAACAGACCAGGTCGGCCTGTACACTTTTGTGCTGTACATGTCCTTTCACGTTTCCACTTCACTGTCACATCGGAAACAGTGGACCTAGGGATGTTTAGGAGTGTGGAAATCTCGCGTACAGACTTCTAACACAAGTGACACCCAATCACCTGACCACATTCGAAGTCCGTGAGTTCCACGGAGCGTCCCATTCTGCTGTTTCACGATGTTTAATGACAAGAAGTCGCGGATAATGAGTACCAGGCAGTAGGTGGCAGCACAATGCACCTAAGATGAAAAACGTATGCTTATGGGAGTGTCCGGATACTTTTGATCACATAGTGCATGCTCTGTATCGACTTTTCGTTCAGGACGAAGGAGGGTTTCACAGACTACGAGTATTCGCTAAAGTTTCAAAATATATGTAAATTGTATTAGTCATACAAATATATCAATCGTATGATGTTAATAAAAATCGTTAGCCATTTCTTAGAAAATAAGAAATAAGGTAAGCTTTTTCCACAAAAAACGTAACTTAGGATGGGGCAGGCCTTGTGATTTCTGTATGCCAAGAATAATTATATCTACTAAATAATTCACGTTTTTTTACTGAATCTATACGGTAAATCCATCTTTATTTTAGATACTGCAGTTTATATTAACATGTATGATTTATACCTGAATTTTGTTTCGTTGTTTGTATGATTGCTTGGTTTTAACCTCAATTTGTACTCTATTTTATATTTTCGCTTATAAATTATAGTTTGTAACACAAACTGAATGTGACATTATAAGCACATTTAACTAAATATTTAAATATTCTGTATTAGTGTAATCCAGGTACAGAAGTAGAATTTTCAATAAATTATATGCATCTGTTTGCAATACCTTTTAATAACGGGATGTAAAATTATAAGCAAAACAGCTTTTTGACAATATTGGATAGCACAAAATGTCTTAAGTATATGTTATAGTGTGAGATTTAATGATCATCGTTGAATACCACAAAATAATTATAATAAATTAAAATATTGATTCACACCCGCATTTTGTAATTCTTTAAAGTATGTGCTGATGTTCTTACCGCTTGAGCTACCATGGCAAGATAGCCGTACATTCATTAAACCTTGTTGCCCAATTCAAACATCCCGGCAAACCTTCACTGCGATCTTGAATGTTAGAGATATTATACCTCAAATGCGACTTGCAGTGTTACAAGGCTTTCATAGACAATCTGTAAGTTTTGAGTTATGAATTAGATAGTAATTCATTTTGGAAGCAATCCTAAAAAAGGATTACAAGTTCACATTTGTGGTATTTTAGTAGTGTACCCTGCTAAAGAGGCAATCTACGGTTCATAGGGCTTTCTATAAAAATATAAATATTACATCTATATGAATACCAGCTTGACTAGAGAGAAGCGAATGGACAATGCTAAAAGCCAAAGTATGTTAACTAATTTACTAAATCATTTCATTTATTAATTACATGCATTTTTAATAGAGTACCCATGAAAGTATACTGGGAATGGGAAGATGCACTTTTCACCTCACAGTATTTAACACTGATCAACACAAGTGTCTTCTGTATTACGCTACAACCCTCATGCAATAAGCGATCGCTATACTGGTGTTGTTTTCTTGGCACAACGCCAAAATTCTTCGAATTTTCCATAAGTGGCTCACTTCCATAGCGAACTTAACTACCTAACGGTCTTCCTTACCCCACTACTAAAGTTATAAATAATACGCCCATCCATAATTATCCCTGTATGATATCTCGAGCATTCTAGATTGCATTGAAGATTTTACGAGACACTTGAATAAGATGAGACATTTTAATGCCTATATGGGTATCTCATCACGGTATCTCAATCTACAGGCTGGAAAATTTAGGTGAGACTGTACAATATCTCCAAAACTAAGCGTTGTAGAAAGAAATCTCTCGAATAGAAGTTGCTTGATATTATGGGGGAAGGTAAATGCCATTAATCGCGTTTTATTTTGAGGACGTTGTGATGGTCATTTTAGGATCAACTTAATTTGATCCAATTGTAGACACCCATTTAAAAAAAATTAAATTCACCCTAAAATGACTATCGTAGCGTCCTCCAAACAAAACACAACTAATGGCATTTACTTTCCCCCATACTGTTAAGCAACTTTTAGTCAAGACATTTCTTTCTACAACGCTTAGTTTTGGAGATATTGTACAGTCTCAACTTAAATGCTGTCCTTGTATAAGAGCATCGGCACGCCCGAAGACCCAACGATTTGTGATTCCAATCCCGGCCATAACGTTGGATTTTTTCAAGTCCGATTCAACTTTTCAAATTGATTAGAGATGAGACTTACACAGATAAAGTCTTCCGAGTCATTCAAAAGAGAAATTACTACAATGGTATAAAATTATTTAATTCATCTCCATTATCTACAAAGAAGTGTATAATAAAATTACTTCAGGTTAGCAGTAAAACGTTACCTCGTGACTTCTATACCTGTAGAGAAGAATTTAACTTAGTCAAAGGTAATTCAGGTTTTTCTCCAATCAATGACATGAGGTTCCTAAACATAATAAATGGACTTCAAGTTACTATTTTGTAGTTATGTAAATAATTTGAGTTATAACGATATGTTATTTTTTCTAATGTAAATTATAAGGAATTGCCATGTATCAAACTGTACATCAGAGATTAATTTGTAAGCAATAAACGTGCGACTATTTTATTAAATTTATACACAATTTATATATCCTATGTACTTTGTCGCGGTAATCCGGCTCGTGTTATCTTATTTGCTGGGCGCTTGTTATTGTTCTATTATTTTAAATTTTGGGTTCTTTGTTCCTCCGGCTAGCTATTATTACTCGAGCAAGTATCTCTGAACAAGGCGTGTAAACGGAAAGGGGTTGTTGCTAAAAGATAACAATGATAAAATAATTTGTTTCTACACTTTTATTGCCGTCACACTTAATTAATAATTCACATATTTAATCTTTATACACGCCTGACTGAAACTGTTATATTTACAAATGTAATTACTGTCGTATTAGTTGACGCGTACTTCACATTTTGTAACTACTTTACGACGTATACTTCACGAGAGATTCTTCCAAACTGTATGACGTGCACCTCATGAGAGATTCCTTAGAACTGCGCGAAACATGCTTATGGCTCGAGAATATATACTCCTTCACTTCGAATTGCCTAAACATTATAATAGAGCTGCTATTGGTTACCAAATCGCGCCCACTTTAGCGTCTGTTTTGGTCAGCCAATCACTACTACTAACATATATACTCTAGTGAAGATATTCCCTCCATTTCTAAAAAAAAGCACGCTACCCTGACGTCATTTGTTTGTCTCTTCCTAGTGATAAACAACTCACCCCCTCGGTTTATTGTTACCCACTTCTATTGCCAGTTTCAGTCAGGCTGTGTAAACTTATTTCCTAACAATACTTATGCCTAATAAACATCTACAAATCACTGTCATACAATAATATTAATTTACACTACAATCACTCTTGCATTCACAGTGTTGTGATATAAAATATTGCCTCAACTTTCTGACACAATAGATACATCCTAGCATTGGACTCTCTCTCTCTCTCTCTCTCTCTCCCTCTCTGAGTTGGCTAAACTTATAATAGGTCTACAAATTAAAGTGTGAAATTATTTTACTATGCCTTTAAAGTAATTTAGCAGACATTTCTACGAGCAGCTATATCATGATTTGCATATATGTTTGCCGTAAATGAGTAAAGCACTCTAAAGCACAATGTTCAGCAATTTGGGAAATTGTATAGGTGAAGTAGGTACGCTTAGGAAGGATTACAGCAAGTGTGGATAGCATACGACAGAGAAGTCCTTTGACGCTAGAATCAAGGAAAGGGAGCCTTCGAATGACGTATTGAACTGAGGACGTGCTAGGATGGTACCAGGTATTTCAGAAAACAGTGTCTTAATTAGCTACTAATTTGTTGCGTTCAATTAGACATGAGCGGCAGTAGAATCGCTGTTAATTTTTACACATTTTTCTTTCATTTACGACCAGCCTGACAATTTCAATTTGTATTTTTTGAATATTATGGTTTTATTAATTATTGCAAATAAAGCGTTTATTTTGAGCTCCCGGGTTCGATTCCCATCTATCGCCCACTCTGAGCATTTCGTGGTTTTTTCTGGTCGGTAGGCGAATTCTGGGGTGGTTTCACATCTAACAGAGCTCCTTTCCATCATTTTATGCTTTTAGGTTTCGTGGCGTATGACATTCTCGGAAAGATGGAGCGGATGCTTGCTAAAGGAAAGCGAACTCCTCGTGCACTAGAGTTGGTTAGTCGACGGGTCGTTCATCACTCTCTCTAGGCAATTCTAGCAGTGAGACGGGTGTTCGAGCCTGGAACTGTTAGGGAATTCCGAGCGTCTCTTGGTATATCTGCCTGCAGCCGATGGTTCTTTCATTTATGCTTTCATCCTGAGAGGATGACAGCCATAATAGATGTGTGTAGGTCGCAATGCGCGATGTGTCCCTTTCGTTGTATAATCTATACCTCTGCATAGCCAATGTGTTTATTTTAGCACATATTGTAGCGTGTGTGTGCATTGTCGCGTCTGACACATTACTGCTTTGTAGCAATGACATTCTTGGGTATAATTATTTCGATAGGGGTTTGAATTTTGTCCAACGCGGCATCTCTCCCCACCTGCTGGCGAGGTGTGGAGAGGGGAAAGGGTGTGAGGGCAAGTAGCGTTACTGGCTTCTTTATCTGGTGGCGCCAGTAGTATCGTGGGTCAGTTGTGTGTGTCTCTTCAGGGCGAGTGGTTGTGTATGTAGCGTGCGTGTCTCGTGTGAGTGTGGAGCATCTCCCTCCAATGTTTGTTCTGTAATTTTTTGTGAATGATGTAGAGGCACCAACGTAAATATATAATAAACCACAGTGCATGTGATATTATGTTTATTTGTTATGACTATCCCACGCCTGCTTTAAAATGTACAATTGAACTTCCTGGTCCTCTCGCTGCCTCGGAGTCTACGTCCCCCAATGTTTATATGCCAGGGTAACTAAATTTAATAACTAGCTGCAAAACCTTTTGGCCTCACCCCGATATATAACAATATTATATGGCAAAATCTATAAAACCATTATTAGAGTAGTAGTACTATCGTCAATTATGATTCTACGAGGCACTGCAAGAGTGCACACCCACTCAAATGAAACTGACCTGAATAGTAAGAGGTAGAAAGGGTTCATAAATCAAAATGGGATTGTTTTTCTTTTAATTACGCATCTGCCCTTGAGGCAGTATTTTGAGGCAATATTCTATATCATAACATGCTGTGAATGCCAGAGTGATGTAGTGTAAATTAATATTATAGTATGTACAGATGTTTGTTAGCCATAAACATTGTTAGGAAATAAGTTTACACGGCCTGACTGAAACTGGCAATAGAAGTGGGTAACAATAAACCGAGGGGGTGAGTTGTTTATCACTAGGAAGAGACAAACAAATGACGTCAGGGTAGCGTGTTTTTTTTAGAAATGGAGGGAATATCTTCCCTAGAGTATATATGTTAGTAGTAGTGATTGGCTGACCAAAACAGACGCTAAAGTGGGCGCGATTTGGTAACCAATAGCAGCACTATTATAATGTTTAGGCAATTCGAAGTGAAGGAGTATATATTCTCGAGCCATAAGCAAGTTTCGCACAGTTCGGAAGAATCTCATGAGGTGCACGTCACACCGTTCTGAAGAATCTCTCACGAGGTGCACGTCACAGAGTTAGTTACAAAAATGTAAAGTACGCGAAGTAATTGGTGCGCGGCAACTATAACGACTGTAGTTACATTCATAAATATCACAGTTTTAGTCAGGCGTGTATAAAGTTTAAATATGTAAATTATTAATTAAGTGTGACGGTAATAAAGGTGTAGAAACAATTTTTTTTATCAGTGTTATCTTTTAGCAACAACTCCTTTCCGTTTGCATGCCCTGTTTAGAGATATTTGCTCGACTGAGTTATAATAGCTAGCTGAAAGATAATGAACTCAAATTTTAAAACAATAAAACAAGAGGCGCCCAGTAAATAAGATAACACGAGCCATGAGAATTGCGATAATTTTTAACACTTAAATGATTTCAGTCAAATTATATAATATATAAATTCAATAACAGCCCGCTTTAAAGCAATATGTGTATAATATAATATAAAAAAATGTATGTAAGAGTCATTTTATTAATCTTTATGTTATTATATACATATTCAATAATGGTATGTGTATGTATTACGTAATTTAATAATGTAGGAGCTGTGAGAATAATAGGTTAAAAGTTGCTAACAGTGAGGTAACCTTGAGGCAATAATGAGTAAAAAAGTTTAGTAATGCTACTGGTAATTCTTGGAGCAATAATAATGCAATTTTTGAGACAGTTTATAAAATAGCCAATCAACAACCAGTAAAAAGCTTAAGTTAAAGAAAAGTATACTATTGGAGTAGGAATAGCCAATCAGAAACTGACATAAGGCAAATTGTACAAATTCAGAATTCAGTTGCTAGCAAACAGCGTTCCTAACCGGACGCGAAACGCGTCCTCTAGAAGTTTAATACGTATTCCGTGTGAGACAAAAATAGTTTATGAGTTATAAAGTGAAAGTAATTAATAAATTATCTCACAGCTCTCTATATCAGTAAAGTGTTATTTAAATCATGTCAAGGATTAATAAATGTAGTGAAATAAAAATAATAATCTGTGTAAGCGTACATTCTTCAGCTGCACCACGCCTTGTTAAGACACTCATGTCTCTACAAATTAATGCTGACGCAGCCGAGGCAAACAAATATATATAATTTAAAGAAACAGTAAGAATAACAAAGTTAATATTTTTAAACTTGGGGCGAAGGCTACCGGGTACCATACGTGCGTTTGCAACTACTTCAAGTTCGGCTCCCCAACAATCGAACTACATTACAACTCCTCCTAAAAATCACTCATCTTCACCCTTTACCTTTATTAAAATGTTACAGATGCGTTGATGAATGCACTAGAACACGTTGAAAATGTTACAATCTTCGTGAATTTTTGTAAAGTGACATTTAATTTAGATAAGTGTAACTTTCTGCAAAAGCATGAAGATGTTTGTGTTGTGTTATATACACACAACAGATCGATCAAAATAGTTAACAAATACAGACACAACACGAACGATATATATCGGACTAAGCAGGAAAATTATCATCATCGTCTTCAAGAATTTTAATTCGAACAGAATTAGGTCAACCTGGATCCTTAATTGGAGAACGTTAAATAATTAAATCCTGTAGATGTTAGAATCAATTCTATATTTGCATGAAAATCTGTGTTCCTTTATCCTTTACCCTTAAATCTATGTAATTCTTATTTTATTATACGTGACATTTCTAAACCTTACACGTGAAAAATACAGATGTTATTACCTAATTCCAACACTTATCTGCTGCTATAGGTGCAAGAAGTTGTGATAATCGGTTTTGTATTATTTAGTTTAATAAATAATAAGTGTCATTTTATTCCTTAATATTGTAGCAGCTCTATCATTTCGAAGCTGGAACCTAGCAGCTTTTTACTTTGTCTGGATTATGCCATCATGTACGTAAGTAAACACATTTAATTACTTCACACGTTAATACTAATGTGCCAAAGAGTCTCTGAAAAATAAAGTATTAACGAAAAAAAGTTTAATCGATTGCAACTACTTTCTTCAGGTCGCATCACATTTGATGTAACTACCAACTTTTCGCCCTTCATGTTGAGAGCTTTTTCTCGGCAGATACATTATATCAACGAGCTCGCCGAATATATGACAAAAAGACACTTAACAAGGAAACAAAGATATTAATAGGTTTATTCAACCAACGGTAATTCCAAATAGCTAAACTTTCAAAATAAAAAAAATCTGATGTGTTACACTCACATGACTTTCCCTACTCTTGTACAAAATACTTTTACAAAAGCTTATGCTCCATATGCTTCATGTTAATCGAGATATCGAGATGTCAATCTTATTGGTAATTTTCTTGTAGATGTAAGGGGAATATGGTAGGTTTTAAGCGATAGTAAAATATTTTAACGCTGGTTACTATGTGGCGCATTCCATTCTCTTTGCATGTCCAGGACATAAAATGAATAACGAATTTGAGAAAAAGTATAAGTATTGGAACATTTAAGGGAATAACAAGCAATATCTCGAAAACGCTTCACTCAACAAAATAAATGTATATGACATAAATTGTGTATTTGAACGCGATCGCATTTTTTGTGTAGTAAAATTTTGTCTATCTCTTATGGTTTACCAGTTATGCAAAAGTCGTTCACAATAAAGAATACTTTTGGAGACATTCCCAGAAAATTCGAGATATACATTTAATTTCTCATGACAATATCTTAAACATATGATATTTTAATCAAAATCGTTAGAGCCATTTTTGAGAAAATTAAAATTTTCGAAAAATGTTCCATGTAAAGGTTAGTCTGGGGTGGGGGGATTTTCTTTAAAACCTTCGTGTTTCATCTCTGGAAGATACTAAACCTAAATACCAAGTTTGGTGTTTATCCGACTGTTCGTTTCTGAGTTATGCTGTTCACATACACACACACACACACACGGACATGTTTCCAAAAATTCTTTTTATGGATTCAGGGGGTCTGAAAACATGTATTTCCGGTGAAATCTCGGTATGGAATTTTTGGGTGGAATACAATACTTCCCCTACTTACTATACGTAGTAGAAAAAGTAATAATAAGAATAAAAGGAATCGAACAGGGAATGGAGAAACACTAAAAATAAATTCAAACTAGGCCGTTATTCCTTATTTAGGTGGAGTAACAAAGAGAATATTAAAATTTTTACATCGTCATAAAATAACAAGATATATCTTAAAAGCTGAAATCCATTACACGCCCATTTAAAGATAGAACTTTGCCTCTCCTCAAATTGGGTGTATACAAAGTTACATGTGCTTACATCGAGTCGTATACAAGCCAGACAGACAGATCAATATTAACTCGACTTAACGACTACATTAGATTTGTAAACCATGGGCAGCCGAAAAATCAGCATTGGCGGAACATGTTTATAAAACAGGTCACCACATCGACTTTGATAATAATATTTAAGTTTTAGCTGTATGTGACCGCTTCTCACACAGAATAGTGCGAGAAAGCCTATACATTTTTAACCATAAACATTTACTGAATAGTGGAAAACCCCTTAATGGAACATGGAAAACACTGCTCACAGAACATAAAATAATTGAAAAGTTACCGGCTAATAGAAGCATTAGTAGGAGAGATTGCACTTTGTATTATAAATATGAGTGCAAGCAAAGGTCCGCTCGCAGTGCCTAGAAGCAGCCCTCGACATGAAGGGCGAAACGTGACGTGGCCTTCACCGGAGGACAAAGGTATTATGGACAAGTGGAAGCCGTGGAAGTGGGCCGTGGAAGTCTGCAATTCTATTTAATTTATTGTATTTGTTTCTAGGCGTCACCGTGGCCGATGAGTAGACCGCTCGCCACTCACCAAGGCGGCCCGGGTTCAATCCCAGTGGGATTTGTAGTGGACAAGCGTCGTCTGGCGTCTTCCGTTTCCTCTGTCATTCATTCCAACAATTGCTCCATCACCACCTTTCCTTTCATTCATCTCACCGTAATTTCATATTATCTCCTTCCTCGCTCTCATATAGGCTTCAGGCTGATCACCCATTCTGGCTGTTCTCTCTGATCCATAGCCTATGCTTCTCGACAGTCGTACCCGCTTGTAAGTCCTGGGGGATGCAAGTCAACATCGGGGAGTGTAAACGGAGAAAGAAGAGAAGTATTTGTTTCTAGTCTCAAGTATTCACAAGTATGTTGCTATTACGGTCACCGTGTTCTTAGTCATCATCCTTAGTCAAGAGATACCATGCTAGCCTTTAGTTTCCAAGGTTGCGGATTCAAACCCGGCGAGCGATGGATTTTTTTGGGTATACAACTCCTTAGCATGACTTTCCTTGGAAGGGAAGTAAAGCCAGTGGTCTCATGTCGTAGATTTACGGCACGTAAAAGAACCTCAACCCTGATAAAGAGGCCTCTGAGCAAAATTTCCCATCTTTCACGTCCAATATTGAATGGGACGTTAACGACCATAAAAGCATCCATAAATAAAACTCAATTTAATTTAATTTTACATGCTCTTCATGTCAATGCGAAGTTCTGGTGGAGGAAGTTTAATACTTCAGCTAAACAATTGTGCTTAGTAATGTATGTGAAACAAGTCTACCAACAAATAGTCATAAATTTCATTCCCTAAAAGCGCGTATTCTTCCTGATTCTCATTAAAACAGAACAGCTTAGCGAGTTTTATAACTTCAATAAACTCAAGCTTATAACCCCATGTGCTATACAAAAAATGAGATGCTTCAGAAATAATGAACAAAAAATAATTGTCGAATGTTTAACTAAAGGAAAACAAAACTATCTTATTCGTATCCATATTATCTATAGTTTTAAAATAACCCGCTTAAAATAATATGTACTTCTACTGCTTCAGTTAACCATGGCAATAAACCTTCTCATCTGATACAAGCATCCCGTAAAACTTCAACACGAACTGGAATAGTCAAATATACATCAAACATAACCTGCAATGTTGCAAGTAGTTTTCTTATTTCTGGGCTTTATAATTAACTCTTATTAGTATTAATTCATGCGATTTAATATATGTCATTGGATTCAACTTTTCAACTTATTTTCATACACGGCTAGTTTTAGTTTAAAGCAGTACATTTTTCTCATAAAACCAAGAACTTGTTGCGGCGATGGGTGATGCCGACTGCAGCAGTGCATTGCTGAAGTCCGGGATGCTGGTTCAAAGTTCACTGCCTTTCCTTTTCCTGTTATTGCTTCCTAAATTGCCTATATTTGCGTAGCTACTCTTATCTCGGTTCGGGTTGTAGAGTTGTATAAAGCCGCGTGTTACTGCTTGACTGGATTCATTCCGGTTAGGTAACCAGCAATCATGTTAACTATTAGACAGTTACATGTTATACTTATCGGGACCCTTTGTAATTCCCCGAATTAGTTCCCGTTAACTCTCCGCTACCTTGTCAAGACCAAAGTTGAACCTATATCTGAGTTCACACTCTTTCCCCGCAAAGATCAACTGAAGTGGACGTCTTGAAGGTAGGAATTGGAAGAAGATTTCTTGGACGCTATGTTTCCCGCTGTAATATGTAGTGTGTTTTTCCACTGGCTACTATATTTAGTGTATTATGAAAATAAAGTAATTTATGTATTTTTTCTATGAAAAAACCTGTATAGTTTGTAAATTCCAGTTATCTGCGTCTTTTCTGATGTTACCTATCTCAAACCTCCACTCACTATTTCTCCTTACCTCTGTGCTCTTAGGTCACTTATTTAGCCTATTCCCTAAGATGGATTTTTCTCAGCTACGCTGTTCCTGTGTGGTCAGGAGGTCTGTTTATCAGCTTTCTGTAGAAACTTTATCCTTTACGATATTTAGGTCCGCATACATAATATTCTTATTAATTATATATATATATATACATTTGTTTGTGTTTTATTAATTATTTACACACTCATTTACTACTCCTATCTGTTTTCTGATTATCTGCTCTTTCGTAATTAGTCTCTTTTTAAATTTCTAATTATTTCCTATCTTGATAGGTTTCTTCCTACAGTTATTTCTATTTCCTTCAACATTTTTCTTTTATATACGTAATTTCTGTATATTTAATTAAAGGTGGATGTTCCCCGTACAAAGTGATTATCTAGTACAGAGTTTATTTTAATTCTGCGAAGTGAAGGAAAATAAAATATAGAATTACAGGAAAAGAAGCTAGCGGAAAGTATATGTCAAGGCTTTTATAACAACTCATTTCTAGAAAGATACAACCTGGAAAAGGCTAATTTAAAACCGCAATTATTCAGGAGCAAAATTATGGCCCGGAACTGAAACATAAGGTAGATAAGCTATGTCTTGGCACTTTTCGTGATTTGGGAGAAAGGCAATTTACATGCAATGTTACTTTAAATGTAATGGATGAAGATATAATGGATGTTATTCTGCAGTTACTCTGTTGCATTCAGGTGAGGCCAGAAAGTTCATGCTGCGTGTCTTTATTTCGACCATATGAGTTATCGTAATGTGCTCACGCTAATCTATGTATCGAGCGTATTGCTGTTCAACACATATGAGAGTTCACGAGCCTTGAGTTTAAAGTAATATATCACCATATTGCCATGCTCTTTCTCTGGATGGACACGAATTATCCGTACTCGACTACCCATAATATTGGTTTGTCTTATTTATCTCTGTGTAGTACTATCTTTGGAGGTATAAACCCTTAATGAACTTTTTATAGAGCTATAGTCTAAACATGTAATAAACGGACAAAATAAGGAAATCTAATGTGATACATTCACTGACATTCTCTACCCTCTATCGTTTATTAGTGGGTATACAAATTATTCTTACTCAAGGTTATTCTTCTATCTATTATATTTTAATCAACATAAACCTTTTTCAGAAATAGCTACATTACACATTTCGTTGTAGATAATACAAAGGGAACAGGGACAGTGAAATTTTAAGAACTGGACGCTATATGCTGGTCTTAAAATTCCAGGCTGTTTCCATGCAATCGAGAGAAACAACTGAATGTTGAAAACACTTCAAGAAAATGACCAAGAAATGAATAATTCGAACCTTTAATATCGGATATTTCAGAAACAGCTTACACCACAAAAAACTTAATTGAAATAAATTGCGTTTTAAAGAGAGCTACAGTTTTTGTGAAGTACGTTTTCGTATATCGCTTAATGTTGGCCAGTTATACAAGATTATTCAAAATTTCCTCCCAATGAGGACCTCGTAGGTTATTTCCAGAAAATTCAAGATATATATTTTATTTGTCATATATATATATATATATATATATATATTAGTATTTGTATCAAAATCGCTACAGCCATTTTTTAGAAAATAAAAAATTTCAAAAAATGTTCCATGTAAAGACTGGTTTGGGCTGGATGGATTTGTTGAAAATCTTTTTTGTCACATCTTTAGAAGATATTGAATCTAAATACCAAGTTTGGTATTTTCGCTTTCGAGTTATGTTGTTCATAGACACAAAGACAGACAGACAAGACAGACACTCACAAACATGTTTACAAAAGCGCTTTATTTGTGTACAGGGTGCCTCAAAACATGTATTTCCAACGAAATGCAGGTATGGAATTTTTGTGTGGAATGCAGTATTTCCCCTAAAGTAAGTAATAAAATAGACCTGCAATATAGCGTCCTGTCATCTGCTTTCGTAAACCAGGACGTACATTCCAAATTTTATATTTATTTTCATCTTTCTGATAAATACCTAATTCCATTATAATCTCGAGGATAATTAACTAAATATAAATAATACATTCAGAATTAAGTGTAAAAATAGTAGCAATAATGTAAAATAAACAAAATACGTATGCTATAAATAACCCAAAACTAACAGAAGCGAACTGTAAGGAAGGATTTTATTTTATTTTACTTTATGTTTAATAAACACGACTGCGCTATATACAGAAAATACAACCATGAAATCACATTATGGAGAGTAAAGGTATTTTCCTGTTTACAACGGCTGCAGTGTAAAAGGACAGTGGGCAAACCCGTACTCAATGGCAGACGGTTGTGCAGTCGGATGCACTGAAATATGTGGATATTAAGATACAATGTTAGCGATGGAAGGTTAAAACGCCTATTCTTTGGCCAGTATCAACACCTTATCCGACTCGAGTAATTCTTTGTCAATTGGCAACCCATTTTTGTCTTTCTTTATTTAAATTAATACAACCTTCATATAGAGTAGTGATGTAAATTTAAAACGTTTAAGATACTTGGATCAACATTCCTAATTAATCACATACTTTTATTTAGTATTATGTTTACTTTCAGGTCAGATTTTAACTGAAATGATATCGATTACATATAAACGAATATTCTAAATAATTATTCCACATCCTCGAATGTGAATGTGCATAGAATAATACAGTTGACAAAAAATGGAATGATAAAATAACAAAATATTATAAATGGTTATTTCATGAAATAAGAAATTACACCTTTATAAAGTGCAAATAAAAAAAAAGGATTGAATTTTTTCTGAGAAGGTGCAAGACCTGTTTCACTGCAGGAAGGGATATGTTTGCTTGTTTGTTCTTTTCGATGCTCATTAGGACGTTCGGGAAACCTCATTCCACCCATTAATTAGCTGGAAGCATTTATGAGCGATGTCCGTTACCCCAATGGAAGGGTGATGATGATGCTAGTAGAATGAGGGAACTTACAGCTTTTATCGTGGACTCCGGAACACTTCACCATGAGCTAGTCAGAGATGAAGTCTTGGACTGGGCCGGTTTAAAGTCGCCATCACAGAGCTGGAATAGAACCTCAGACTATTAGCACGGGAGTCACCAGTGACACCACCAAGTCAGAAAGGGATATATTGTTAACGATATTTCGACAGAGATACATATTTTAGAAGGATTGGCGAATATTTTGACTATGTTCTCGAAACATCTAAAAATAAGCCAATAACTTAAATGGTACCTCTCCTTGTCGCAGGGGCTAGTTATGCTTAATTTTAAGCTACAAAACATGGAACTGTCCTTGGTGGTAACGAAAAGTATTTAATTCAAATTCACGGAAATTATGATAATGTACAATATCCGATTCAATTGCCGATATAAAGGCTAGGACTTTAATTGACAGATTAGACCTTTAAAAGAAAAATTACTTTTAAATAAAAACGGCCATGTAAGTCATTGGCGGTTTTCCTTGTTCCTGGAAAGGTGGACATTAATATTTTTGTTTCGAAATGATCGGTCATATGCATATGTCAATCATGCTTTTAAATTCCTTATAGAGAACTTTCACTTTCAATTGACAAGAGGAATTTGGAAGCACTACGAGAGAGAAATCATACAAAATTACATACATACACGTGCTGCTTTAAACTATGAATGGAATAACGTACTGAAAGAAGCAAAATGTCTTTATAAACTTTTGTCTATCTCCATGCATTTCATTGAAAATAATTCACAATGCAATACTTGGTAACACAGCAGCACCGAAGCAAGCTCTTCACAGTCCAACTGTCGTATGAATGAAGTAAATATAATCACTCCCGTTCCAGAAAGGGGTAGCGGATATGAAACGCTTACGTTTTCAACGTATTTGAATAACCTTACGAGTAAAGAAGGTTCTACGCCAAACGTATACTGTAAAGTAAAATAAATGTTCAAGGTAGATTTTGAGCTCTTTATGTAGGAAAATCAAATAACATATTAACGTAGATGTTTGCAAATCAACTTACTATTAGGGACAAATATTCTCATCTGCACAATTAGGAGATTCGAGAAAACAAACAGATTATGCACATTGCGTTTCATCTGTCACAAATTTTATATTTCGTTCAGAATTTCTCTCATTGGGTTGTGGTACACAATGTCAAGTGCATTTCTTTACATCAATTTTTGATATGTCTGTAACATAACTCAGTAAGGAACTAACTTTTCAAGCTATTAATCACTTACAGACTTTACTTTCTCGGCAGCAGAATTCAGTTTTCTGCACTGAGAATGATTGGTAACGAGCGGAATGACCCATGTGGTGAAGTCTGTGGTCCGCAATCGGGAGTCTCGGTTCAAACCAATCTGACCGAAGGTTTTATTGAAATGATCACCCATCCTGGAGATCCGGAGTTTGCTTGCTTCTCGGCAGGTTATTGAGCCAAGCTTGTTATTCCTTGGGATATCAGTCCTACGACGAGGAAGGTAATCCGCTTAAGAAGCAATAAGAAGTGGATGATTAGCTCGTATTTTGGGTCCACTTCTCTGATGTAAGAATTCGCAATTGTCGTTTCTGCGTGTTAGAGGAAGACATTACTTGAACCTTTTGCTGGACAATTTAAATTGATAAATTCTACCTGCGTCTCTGTTCTGCGAGATAATTTCTAAGTGTTGTCAATATGCAAGCTTCCAAGTTGGATTTTTTACGCCGAATTCTGACTAGTCTCACTTCTGTACAGAATGCAACAGCTGTTATCTACAACAGCCCCAAACATAAACACTGTAATGCAAATCAGGATTGAGTCGCGTATGACAGGTACCTCTCTTCAACCTTAGCTGATGTAGAACACCAACAAATTCTTAGAAAACAGCAATGGTGAATTTTGCGAAACATTACGTTTCGGAGAAGAAAAGTCAACATTTTTTAAACTGCCCATAGGCTTATGTGTGCTTTTATATTAAAACGTATCACAGAGTAATTCCGTGATAAATGTCTGACACAAATAAATTTCAACGCCGAATCTACTGCTCAAAAATATTCCCTTAGTCGATTTTAGTTTATCTTACTAGAAGGCTGCACAACAACGTCGGGAGAACACGTCACTGTTAAGAAATTAAACGTGCTATCGGAATCTTTTGCGTTAGATTAATTAAACTTGTACTACAGATGTTCTCGAGCTTAATCTAGGAGAATTATTGGTGGATACTGAATGACCTAAAGATGGGAGAGATGCACGCTCTCAAAACGTCAGTATTCCACCAACAATTCATCTGAATTGAAGCCCGAGAATATCGAGTATGTACGTCGTTATGGAAGTTTTAGTTGTATCTTTATTTAAACTTTTAGAAAATCTTTTAGAAAATCATTAAATGGCCGCACTTCTAAGCTTGCAAAACTGACATCATATACGAGGTCTTTAGACTTATTCGGCCGTTGCTGCCTGGTTGTCTGTGTACGACGTCAGTGAGTTTATCACCAGTGCCTCTGGCAGAAGACTAGTGAAAAATGACTGAAAGTCACCTTAGTAAAATGGGACTTGTATCGTACCTTTCCAGTATTTACATTTGGAACTTCCTTCCCTTGCGTCTTGTAAACTCGCAATCTCAGCATGCATGCTGATAAATAACTCAAATAATTGGAGGTCTTTGTAGCGCAGCGTGTCTCGGCTTGGCACTCAACCATGCAAATCCTTTGATCGGTGGTAACTTCCATCTCGCGTGCAAAAAATGCATAGAATGTCCTAGTGAAAAACAGTTCTGCACCGCCGCAGTATATCAACCTGTTTACGAAAGTCGGAAACGCATGCAGTCCGAGGTTCAATTCCGCACCTTCCCTTTGAGACAAGGAGTTCACTGAACTAATACTGACGTCATTCATTTAAACCGACTGGCAATAAAGGACAAATAAATCTGAAGACCGCTATAAGTTAGTTGCGCAGTTATAGAGAAAATTGGCACTATGGAGCAGATATAAGGACTGAGATTAATGGGAAGAAATCGTGAGAATCAGAGTACCTATAAACGCGATGTGATTTTCAGTCATTATGTTTTAAAGTATGTATTGTTTTGCAATTCTAAGGTGAAACTCTTCCTTTAATCCTGTCCCTTACAACTAGTCATATACCTATATTGGCATCATAGTCCTCTGAGGGTTGTTTTTCAAACATTGCACATATTGCAGTAACCATTATTAAAATTAAAAAGGGGAACTATTTAGAAAGTCGTTTATCATAAAATAACTACAACTTATAAATCTTCTAACTAATTCTGATCAATTTTGTCACGGCTGGTAGGCTCATGTTTTCATTTGTAAGCGAAGGACTTAGTAATGAAATCCTTTATTTCCCTGCTCTGTTTAGGAATACTATTCATTAATGTTTTAGCCACATTTAATTCTTCCTATTCCTTTTCAGGCCATATTTATGTCAAGTAGGTGGCTTTTCCTTCCTTTTGGAAGGCAAACTGGAGGCCTGGGAATTTTGTTATCTCTTCGAAAGGATAGCTTCCGTTCTTTTTTTGTACATGGGGCGGTGTTGATATTTAGTTTCACTTACATTTACATTTGCATCTCAGATAAAGAAAATTTAAGTTCTCAAATTTTTCTGAGATCAAATGGATAAATGCTACGGGGGAGAGTTAGGAGGTATCAAATGGTGCCCTTATTTCACACAAATCTGAGAACTCGGCTTAGGCTGAAAACTGAACTATAATTTATCAAATGTCTGCTGCCAAAAGTCTTTATTTGAATTGAACCATCAATGCCTTAATACTTTAATGTTTAAGTGATAACCAATGATTGTTGGAAGCTGCCATTTACGTTTCATTCGCATTTGTTTCGTAGAAACTACGCATGGTTTATAAGAAAGCGATTTCTGGTGTTGTCTAAGATGTGAACAGGCTGGATTTTTATGGATATACAATGTCACTAGGTCTAACCGGCGTTTGTTTTTAAGCAAATGCTTCAAGAATAAATAAGGGAACGATTGATTTTAAGACAAGATGAGAAATAATTGACATTTTTATTGGAGGTTGAAAATAGAATATCTTATTTACATTAAAAAGAGAATAATGCCTACTTATGTATTAATAGAACATTTGTCTACCACAACATGACAAAATACATCGTCATACCACGACAGAGAGAATAGTTTCACACTAACAAACATCTCCAACCAATTAATTTTACCAATAGAGGGTTGATTTTGATTTGGCTAAACATACATTGAGTACAAAGCTTTAATGTTCTGTGTTACAGAGAATATTGTTGACTTATGGTTAAGGCTCCATATGCGTGATGAATAAATAGGTAAACAAATACGCATACAAATAAATAAGCAAATAAACAAATTAAAGTCTTTTGTAGAATTCCACAGATGTGGAAGCTACGTTATGTCTTATAAAACATTTGAAGCTATTTACTAGTCGGCCAGATTTGAGTGCGTTCGGTGGGAAGATGAACTAAACGTTACGGAAAAGTAGCCAGGACATCGGAAAGACCGTATCTAAACTAGAGCGAGGGCGATGGATTTTTTTCGGGTATAAAAATCCTTAGCATGGTTTCCTTCAGAAGCGAAGTAAAGCCGTTGGTCCCGTGTGTAGATTTACGGCACGTAAAAGAACCTCAAGTCTAATAAAGAGGCCTCTGAGCAAAATTACCGATCTTTCAAACCCAATATAGAATGGAATGCTAAGAACCAAAGTAGTTAAAGAGATTCCATAAATAAACCTTAATTTAATTTATCGAAAGGACAGTCAGATAAAGAAATCATTCACACTTCCGAGTTGCATTTACTAGCGAGGCCCAGGCCTGCAAATGTAGTATTTCGCAATTGCACATTGCCCTATTGCATTACCCCACATTCCCCTCTGACCCCTAGTCTTAATGACGTTAGGCATTGTCAACAAAAACAGTGGCGCTCTCCTCCAATCACATTCATATCGTGACCGACTAGTGCTGCCTAATCGTTCAACAATAATTTGATCTTATTAAGAAGTTTCCCCCGCAAGCTATGACCTTAGATTTTTAAGATATATTTGAAAATGATGATTCCTGAGTATGTTATAATTTATATTTTTCTCTTTGAAGTTCATCTTCAGAACTGCAGCTAATTGTCTGCAGTTAGTATTGTGTTTGGAAACGTATTATCTTTTTTAAAGCGACTTATTAGCTGTTTTTACCATTCATCAAACAGGTATAATATATATGTATGTATAGCATATAAAATATGGATTCGATATCCCTACTGCTTTTCTCTTAATACTCTTTATCAAATAAACAAGGATAACAGAACATCATAAAATAATTAGATTTCAAAAGGTGGTAAGGGCTCCTCTAATGTTGTGTCAGTGGAAATTAGTTCCTCAGTAGGAGGTAATTATTACGGGTTTTAGAAAATTTAACAGCAAGCAAATAGTAGATAGAGTCTTTTGATTATTTAAAGAATTTATTATTGGATTGATATATTTGTGTTAGGCAAATACACAGGCTATAATGTCGCCTTTTAATTTGTGGCTCTGCATTTCAGATGCTTCTAAACCTGCATGTTTCTCAAATGAATGTTAGAATATAAACCAAAAGATCATACTACTAACATTCAAATACGCGAGAAACTAAACAGATACAAGCTGAAAAAAAAGCATTACATTGCAGTGGTTCAAACATATAGAAAATATGGGCAATAACAGAATCATAGAATAAATACTTCGATTTAAAGTAAAGGCCGGCGTTTGATTGTAGGAAATAATAATAATAGTAATAATTATAATAATAAATACGTAATGAAACCATGGATGTGGAAGTATTCGAGGTCGAACCCCTTTTTTTTATCCGACGATGTGACGCAATGTGTACCCGTTCACCCACCGAGATTAGGTTTTTTTTTAAATCTACAGGTCGTCGTTAGCGTGCGTTCTCTGTTCTCTTGCATTTAATATTGTATTTATACTGCTTTTTAATACTTAAAGCTTTCGTTTTACTTTCTATCATTGATCACATTGCAGAACTACTTGTGGTGTAGCGGTTACCATGCTCGACTCTAGTTCCCGAGATCGCGGGTTCAAACCCGGCGGAGGGCAATGGTATTTTACGAGCTTAAAAATCCTTGGTATGGCTTCCTTCGGAAGGGAAGAAAAGCCGGTGGTACCGTAGATTTACGGCACATAAAAGAACCTGATAAAGATGCCTCTGAGCAAAATAATGAGTCTTTCACGTCCGTAGAATGGGACGCTAAGGACCACAGCAGTTAAAGCGAGTCCATAAATAAAACTCAATTATATTTGCAGAACCTCTTACTCTCGTTGTATTACACTCGCATGCATAAAAGCAATAAACAGTCCAACTTTACCTTTTTTGGGTAGTGGACGGGTGTAGGCAAGAGAATTTATGGAGAGGAAAGTCGATAGGAGAAGTCAGGAAAGGTTAGGTTCAGTAGGCATAGTTTTTCCTGACCACTCCTCAGGTCCGAGAGTACAGGAGTCCACTCGGCCGTCGTCGTGATCAGGGCTTTCACGAGTTCAGTGAGACCGTTGAGTGTGAACTTAATCCCCTCCTGGCAGTCACTTGGAGCTGGCGGTGTTGTCTGTGGCAGGGAGGCGATGGATTCGCCCAGGCCACTGATTGAGGAGCTGGTGGTGAATATGTTGACTGTAGATGAAATGGACGTAGCTTCTGTTACCGAGATCTGTTTGTAAAGTACTCCATAGGTGAAATTTGTAAATTTTGCAGTTTTATCTAAACGCTTTCAAAATTTTGTCTACTACAATGCTTTAAATTTCATAAAGATATCTTTAGTATTTATTAAAAAAAATGTATATTACTTTTATTATGATAATTAATCAGGTATTTTGAAAAAATAAGAGTACACCATCTTATTCATTCATTCATTATCTGTTTACTCTCCTCTCTTATGTAGGACTTACACCCCCCAGGACTTACAAGCGGGTGCCTGGGGTCAGAGGCCCGTCGAGGAGCAGACACTCATGGATCAGACAGAGCATCCAGGATAGGTGATCAGCCCGATGCCTGGTATGGGATGAAGGAAGTAGATGAAACGAAATGTTGGTGAAATGGATGAAAGGAAAGGTGATGATGGAGCAGTTGGTGGAATGAATGGCGGGGGAAACCGGAGAACCCGGAGAAAACCCGCCCAGACGGATTGAACCCGGGCCGCCTCGGTGGGAGGCGAGCGGTCTAACCACTCGGCCACGGCGCCGCCTACACCATCTTATACTAATACATAAAACTGACATTTAAGACTTTGCTCACTCTTTTGTTTAAGAAAATCAAGTTGAGTAAAAGGCATCGAAAATAAAGGCTGGCCATCATACCGTGTGTTCTTGGGCATTTAAGTGGTCACGTGTTGAAGCTTTAAAGAACTGTGAGACCAAAAGCCATAGTATGTAATTGAGGCTATATTTTGGACATAAATATTTTTGAAAGTTTTTGAAAATTGTGGTGAAATTTCAGGCTATAAGTACCTTTAATCGAAAGGTCATATATACGTTCCTACGTTTACTGTAAATGAGCAATGTACAACTATTTCTAAGATTGGTGGACCCATTTATGTTATTCCTTTTTCTTTGGTTTCGATATACTACTGTGCTGTAAAGTTCTAATGTGCCTTTGCCAAAGGATCATTAACTTGTGACTAAGAGTCAAGCTAGTGTGACAGGCGAAGAAAGGGTATCGGAATGAGTTTCCTTTTATTTACAAAGAATACATAATAACCCCGCCTTGAGGACGACATTTCAAGATGCGCAACGTTCGCGAGGTGGAGCATACTGCTGGTCACGTTCGGAAGAGCGACTGATGGGAATCGTGACTTTGCCCCCTGATCTCGAAACCATTTTCTCTCAGCGTCATCTCAACCCTAAGTCATTTTACCGCAACGTCTCATTCGCGAAATGAAGTTACACGTGTACTCAATAGAGCATGATACTTCATTTCACTAACGCTTCTTTCCGCCTTATTTCCTTCACTTCTTTTCTTTGGTGAAGCTCATTTCCGTGACGATCACAAAGTGAATTATGTTCGTAACTGTAGTCGTTGATGACGTCTGTTATGATAGCAGTGGTCGTTGATATCAACGATGGCTGCCTTTGATAGGGTGTATATCGTTTAATGTTAGCAGTACGTGTTTTTATGTTTGTTCTGTTGATTGTTTAGAAAGCGAATCTAAAACTGATGCCTCTATCGAAAGTTAATGTGCTGTAAGAGTTAGTTAAGACTTAACGCTCTACTGATTCAGGAAAATCCTCTGAAGTGTGTTGGTAACCAAATGAATAAAGCAGTGCCAAAATAATTACAGATGATACAAGAGGGTAAAACTTTAATAATACGTTGTTCAAAAGTGCAGGAATATATTAAGACGTGGGACATTTTGCAAGCTTCTTATACGAAACAAAATTTATTTTACTGTAATTTATCAACACGAGCATGCAAATTTGATTCCAAAACCTTAAAATGAATTTTAAAGGTAGTAACCGAAACGAAAGTATCATATTACCTGCTAGGAATTTCCTCAATTTAGGATTATGTTTCTCTCTAGCCTATGTAACAACAAACCTATATGATTCTATAAATTTTGAACAGTCATGTATGTTTGACCATATTGGGAAGTGTAACATCAAATCATATCCCGATTTTCTAAATGTTTGGCAGTCAGCTAAGTTTGCCCATTAATAGTAAGCTTTCTTAATGATCAACAAACGTCAAGGGCGTCTCACACGTAGCAAAGCGCCCCGTCGGGAGTGGCATGATTCGCCAAATTCGTCCCTCTTACTTAATGCGTACAAGACGTGAGAGCGTAGTGAGTTAAAGGACTTAATATGAAAATATAGTTCTAGGGTAAGCTACTGCACAGAGGGATGGCTTGGGCCCACTATCATTCAAGCTCCTTTGTTGGGCTCTGTGACTAACAGACTTTTATCGCTGTTTCCTGCTGTCAAAAAGAATGTTCTTTGAGGCAGATCACGAGAGTATGTTTCACCAAAATGCAAGCTCAACAACACAAATCCTTTTGTCCTATTATGATAACATTCAGTAGCCTCTGTTGTGAAGTACTCAGCGGTGTGGCTTTCTCAACCTAGTCCCGGGTCCGATTCTCGGCTGAGGTGGGCATTTTTTATTTATCTACAAGCATTGCACATCCTCTGCAGTCCGGTAATATGAATGTGTTCAATATGAAAGTCAATGATAAATTTTTTCTACTGATTTAACAGTATGTTATTATTTTCGTCTTTTTATTGTCTGTTATGAGGAGGATTTAATTTGAAGTTATGAATATTCAGATTTCAATTATATTGAATTTGATTCTTATATAATTCCTCAAAATTAGTTAAATACATATAACATTCGCCTACAATTCAGAGAATAAAATACCATCTGTAAGTTATTTTTCAACTCAAATACCCCAATGGCCACAGGTTAAAGGGAGCTATACGACTTTTAGTATTATTCTACATCACAGAAACAGGAAGTTTTCAAATATGCATCCAAGAAATGCTATGTGCTTTAGCATTGAAATTACAAGCGCAGTGGTTAGATTCTCGGCTCTGGGCGATTTTATCCACACCTTCACCTCTGATTGCTCATGTGGAGTATCCGTAAGACCCAACGGTGCACGGTAAAAGCTGCAGGTCTTCTCATTCCACCGCTATTCTATCATCACCCTACCATCGGAAGTAAAGGACTCCACCCTCTGGGTGCCTCTATTTCAGAAATGGGTCCAATCATCGCTTGCTGGAATAAGGTAACCTCGAAGGCCATAGGCCACATATGGGGAGCGTTAGAGAAACGACGACATTCAAATTACAACGGTTTATACTAACAAATTAAAAATGCTTGTAGACCTTGACATTGCCCAACAAGTACAATTTCCAATGCATTAAAATTCCTAATGGATTCCTTTCTATACCGCAGTGTCATGTTATGGTTACATTGACATGTCAAAGCTTGTAATTTCTAAAATTCCAGAAATTTACACTGCTGGCACACTCTCCCTATACTGTTCCCATTTTACCACTTATTCATCACAAGCTTTCGCATTTATAGTTTTTTTATCCCGTGACGCTGCAGACCATGAAGGTACTTGACCTGTCAACCCGACTGCCGGCCTCACGTCTACGTACTCACGGCAGAGGTGGACAATCATCCAACAATACGGAAGGTGATATGGCCATCATCACACATCCCCCAGGCAGAATGTTTGTCTTCGTGGCTGCCTATCGCAGCTCCTCACTTTCCTCGCGATGCTGAGTGGGCACTAGTTCTATATCCGGGACTTAAATTCCGCACTCCCATGAGTGGAATCAAACCCGGGCGCATTCCGTGCCCGGGAACCAGATCACCACGCGCTAGCCCACAGCGTAGGACAATCACATTAAATATCCAAAGACAACTGTTAACCGAGATTATACAACTGTTACCCAAGATTATATGGGAATTAAGGTTGAAGGCATACCAAAATTACATTTTGAATTTAGAATCCCACTGTCAAAAATAGGAACCAAATTTGGGAGAGAACTTCTCCCGATAATAGCCGCAGTATATCTCGCTGAACTAGAATTATGCGTTGGCCATAAACATTGCCTCCTGTAATTATTTTTACCTGTTCTTAGGCGGCGCTACTTTGTCGTAAGTGCAGTGTCTAAGATTTCACCGTGTACATTATTACTGTAAGTTTTATGCTCTTCCAAATTCAGTGATGTTTAGCAGCAACGTGCTTTCCTTTGTAGAAGGTGGGAAAAATCACATTTGGAGAAAGTTCAGGTCTGTGGCATAGTAGAATATATCTAATTTATTTTCGATACCACTGCAAGATACTAGTTTTGCTGCGACGTTTAATTGCAAAGTCATGTCCTTCGTGAATTTTTTGTAAAACACCCAATATTTAATGATAGAACATTTATTTAATTGTGAATGAAGCAACATAAAATGTTTTAATTTAAATTTTTGTTTAATATGGTTTAAAAGGTTTGTCTCACAGTATTAGACATACTTCGATACCACCAAGTATCGAGAGTATCGACGTATCGACGGTATCGAGGTCCCATACCTAGATTTCATACTCCTTTTTCAGCATTTTTACAATAAATGCTATGCATTCTGGTTGGTTTTATTCTTCCCAGTAATATTACACAACTAATGTTCCCTTGGAAACATTAATGTAAAAATTAAATAGCTACAGTGGTTCTAATATATACGAAAAGGTTATGTGCTTCTTGAAGTATTCGCCGAAAACCGAAGTAAAGCGGATATATAACCATTTAAGGAATTGCAATAAATAAAGTGAATGATTGTGTATAAATCTATAATAACTTAACTGTCTTATTTTATTTCAACATTCAGTAAAATAAAATAAAAAAAGGCGTGCAGTATTAATAACAGTATTTATACCGAGATACAAACGCCTGATAGCGAGCGGGTAAGAAATATCATAGCTGTATGTAGCGTGTGTATGTTCATTAATTCAGGCTGCTGTTACAATGCATTACAATGCTTAAACTATCATATGTACAAAAAATCTTAAATTATAGTGAAAGAGGTGCCCAAGTAAGAAAAGCAAAATAAAAATAATGTATATTAGTTGCTGATCTTTCATATTCTTCAAAAGAATTGTCTTAATCGCGTCATCTGGGAGTTAAAAATGTGACAAAAAGTGCTGAAAATTTATTTTTACTTTCTCTACTACGTATAGTAAGCAGAAGTATTGCATCCATTCAAAAATTCGATACAGAGATTTCACAGGAAATACATGTTTTGAGGTGCACTGAATGATTATAAAGCATTTTTGGAAGCATGTCCGTGTGTGTGTGTGTGTGTGTGTGAACACACACAGACACACAGTATAACTCAGAAACGTACAGTCGGATAAACACCAAACTTGGTATTTAGGTTCAGTATCTTCCAGAGATGCGACACGAAGGTTTTCAAGAAAATCCCCCCACCCAGATTACCCTTTATATGGAACATTTTTCGAAAATTTTAATTTTCTCAAAAATGGCTCTAACATTTTGAACAAAATACCATAAGTTTAAGGCATTTTTATGGAAAATGAATTGTATATCTCGAATTTTCTGGGAATGCCTCCAAAAGTATCCTTCATTGTGAAAGACTTTTGCATAACTGGTAAACCGTAATAAATAAACAAATATTCTACTACACCAAAAATGAAGATCGCGTTAAAATGCACAATTTATGTCATATACATTTTTTTGTTGAGAATCATTTTCAGATATTGCTTGTTATTCCCTTATACTTTTTCTCAAATGGGAATTAGTTATTCATTTTTTTTGTCTTGGATATGCAAAGAGAATGGTGCTGCACATAGCAACCAGCTATTAAGAGATATGTCTATGCTTAAAGGCTACTGTATCTCTATATAACCCTTGCAAATACAAAACAAGGGGAATATAGTAGGCCATAAGCGATAGTCAAATATTTTTAGAACTGGTCGCTGTGTGTAAAATGTAATTCTCTTTGCATGTCAAGAACATAAAAAATATTCTGTGGGCGTAAGAGAAATGAGAACTTAATAACAGTCAAAATTATATTTGTAATACAAGCAAGGATACCGAAAACCAAAACACAGAGCAAGATATGATTATATACGAACGGAAGTACTGATGTGTGTGGATAAAGCAAGGTGTGATTATAAACGAGCGGAAGTGCACTCGGATAAGGCTAAAATTTAAAAATTGAGTTTTATTTATGGACGCTCTTTAACTTCTATGGTCCTTAGCGTCCCATTCTTTGTTGGGTATGAAGGATCGAAAATTTTGCTCAGAGGCCTCTTATCAGGCTTGAGGTTCTTTTACGTGCCATAAATCTATGACTCGGGACCATCGGCTTTACTTCCCCATTCCGAAGGAAGCCATGCTAAGGGTTTTTACGCCCGAATACATCCATCGCCCTCCACCGGGTTTGAAACCGCGACCTCGGGAACTAGAGGATAGCACGGTTCCACTAGTCCACGGAGGACTTTTCCTACCCTCTATCGCTTATTAGTGGGTATACAAAGTATTGTTACTTAAGCTTATTACTTTCTCTGATACGTATAGTAAGTAGAAATATTGCATTTCACCTAAAAATTCGATATTGAGATTTCACCGGAAATACACGTTTTGAAGCCCCATAATGCCAAAAAAAAACATTTTTTAAAAAAGGCCCGTGTGTGTGTCTGTGAACGCGTAACTCAAGAACGAAAAGTCTGATAAATACCGAACTTGGTATTTCGGCTCAGTATCTTTAAAAGATGTCAAACGAAGATTTTCAAGAAAATCCCTCGATTCCAGACGATTACGTGGAACATTTTTCGAAGTTTTTTTTTCTCTCGGAAATGGCACTAACAATTTTGATCAAAATATCGTATTTTAAGACACTCATGGCAAATGAAAGGCATATCTAGAATTTTCTGGATGTCCCCAAAAGTCGTCTTCATTCTGAATAAATTTTACATAACTGGTAAACCGTAAGAGATAGAAAAAAGTTTACTACAAAACACACAATTTATGCCATATACATTTTTTGTGTGCAGTGAACCATTTCGGACATCTTCCTTGTTATTGGTTTGAATTTTCGAATGGGAATTCGTTATTCGTTTTGTTTTTCTTTTCTTTTTGTATGTCCTGGGCACGCAAAGAGAATGGAATGCTCCACATAGCAACCAGCTCTTAAAAGATTTGATTATCGCTTAAAGCCTACCATATTCCCCTTGCACCTACAAGAGAATTAGCAATAAGATCGTTTCTGCAAATGCTTATCTCGATTAATATGAAATATATGGAGAATAAGAGTTTGTAAAAATATTTTTACAAGAGTAGAGAAAGTCATGTGAGTGTAACACATCAGATTTTTTTCTGTTTAAATAACAGTTCCAAAGACTAAAATGCATTACAACCTTTCATTTATATTTATACATAGAATTGTTTTCTATGAAGATGAAAGGTATTCATTTAAGTTGTTTATGACAGAGCTTTTATACAAAGCGTTCAATTTATTAACAACATGCAAGAAACAAAATCTAGAATGTACTGTTAGCTACAAAGATCGTTTTCTTGAATAAGGAACCAAAAATTAAAATAAAAAATTGCTACCTGGAAGGGACTTTTGTAAAAGCTGCGTTTCTTTTAAGCTATTTTTTCTCTGTTGTCATAAACAGTTCTTATTTAAAATATGGAGAAATCTCTAAAGGAGGCAAATTTAATTATAACAGTAGTGTACAAAGGAGAATGCAGTATGTGGGTCTTTGTAATGTAAGGTTACCTGTTCGCCGCATTCACTGCGACGCTATCTCCATGAAGAGAAAGAGAACGGAAAGGCTTTTAAGAGCCTTGCGTGAAGCAAGTTATAGATGAAGCACATCCGGTCATCATTAATTCCTTCTCTGTCTCACTTCTCGCTTTCTTTCCATCTTATTTTGATGTACTACGGAATAAGACCTAGATGGTGCGCGTGGCTGGAGGTAAAGTGACGGCTTGAATTATTCCTTCATTTCAAGTGTTTTAAAATTATAATTTTTGTAATATTCCTCGGAAATAGTAGTGATTTATAATGGGGTACGTTGAATATTGTTACATCTATAAGGTCTCTACTGGCTCCCAAAACGAGCACACTTTCATTACAGCAGTAATAAAACAGTTGTCTGTCAGCTTAATAAACATATATTTCAGCAGTAAAAATAAGTTTTAAGCAGAATCA
Organism: Deroplatys truncata; assembly: GCA_030765065.1. NCBI lineage: Eukaryota > Metazoa > Arthropoda > Insecta > Mantodea > Mantidae > Deroplatys > Deroplatys truncata. Next base: position 109,835,854 of record CM060986.1, read on the forward strand.
TTTCACACAAATTCAAATCCAGATTGACGAAAACAGCAGCTGGTTTACATTTTATCTTATGTTTTTATCCAGCTATTTCGCTACAATTTGCCATTTTCGTTCTGTATAAAATCTAATTTCCATTAGTTATGAAGATAGCACAACTAAGTGCTGAATGAGTGTGCTACCATACACTCGATCCAGACAGTTGTGGTATCACTCGTTTGGAGATTATATACTGTACGTTATATTCTTATTTTCCTTTATTTTCGCTTTAATTAAAATTGAGATAGCTTTGATCTGTCTTTTTAAATAAATGTTTAAATGAAATGTTTTTATGCATTATAAATTCTATTCATACATTTGTGTGCTTCTTTTTTGTATATAATACATAAAGATTACCATACGCCTTTGATTTATTTTTTAAATAAATATAACTAAAGCTTCTACTCTTCATTAAAAATTAATTATACTAGTTAAACATTGACATTTTTGTAGCAAATATACGCAAGAACTGCCTTAAGAACTAAAGATAATAAATACAAAGTTTATGTCATTAGAGTAATTTGTCTTTCTAAACTCGCCCGGCTTCTACTGTGAAGTAGACGGGATATAACCTTAAAACGCGAATTGTCATTATTTCGAATATTAGAAATAATTTAGCATTACTGCGAACTAATTACACAAACATTGTCTCATTGCTATTTGTGACAAGTGAAAAATTATTGAAACAGGGAGAAAAACGATGGGGCATGTGTTACTTATGGCCTTTTGTGAAAGTAGAATTTTTTCCTTGTAAAGAAATGTATTTGAGAGGAGGGGATGGAGAAGTTCCAGTGATTCACGTAGGTTATTGCAGAGTGTGATAAGAGCGTTCATTTGAGCATCGGGTAACTTACGAAAGAATAGTTAAATTAAGCTTGAAAGCCGCAGTACGTTATACAAACCAGTTCACTCTTGAATACGGGGTGCATACACACTCACTCCGTCAAGCGGGGAAACGGCGAAGAAAGAGTACACAGGTTAATGCATGTGTGTTGGTGTTGTTGCAGAAGGTATGTTATCTTCCGACGAGTCCTCTGGAAGCTGTACAGTCTCATGGAGTACCGTGTTATGTAAGTTTTATGCTCGAATGACAACTGAAAAAACAAAATTTCTTCAGGAACACTAACATATAACCTTGGAAGTTAATTTATATGGATGCTGGTAACAACATATAGGCTGTAAGTAATATTAGGTACATTAATTAGCCGATGGAATAAGACGCTGGTTTCAAATCTGATACTGTGAACTGCATTTTCAATCTCTGGCATTACGATATGGACTGACCAGAAAACCAATGAATTAAGAGTAAACATACAAACATAAATGAGAAATTCTGTTTCAGCTATGCCCAGCATCACAATGATCATGGATGGGATATCGTAATTTGCGTAATATCCATTCCCCACTTCTATCCGGCAAATTACGGCATTTAGTAAAATAATTTATGTAATGTTTCTTATGACGTGCAAGAACTACGAAGTGCAACCTCTACAAATCAACAGGGAAGAGTGAAGGAGGTGAAGGAGGTTGTAACCCCACGTATGGAAAGCCAATTTGAAGTAGGAGTTGTATTGTTTATTGTATTTCCTGTTGGGGAGCCAAACTTGGAGTAACGGCCCCACGTATGGCACAAAATTTCGGTGGCCTTCTCCCCAATTTTTAGGAATCAACTTTGTATTTTAATGCTTCTTTAAATAATATATATATATATATATTTATGTTTGCCTCGGCTGCGTCAGTATTAATTTGTAGAAACATGTATCTCTTTGCAGGGGGTGATGCGGCTTAAGAATGTAGGTTTACTCAAATTATAATTTTTACTTCACTCCATTTATTAATCCTTTACTCGATTAAATAACACTTCACTGATATAGAGAGCTGCGAGATTATTTATTAATTACTTTCACTTTTTAACACGCAAACTTTATAATATTCTCGCCGTAATGAATTTTATATCTCACACTGAATACGTACCAAGCGAACGAACTGCTCAGGTACGTTGCCTTCTAGCGACTGGCGTTTACCGCTTACATTTATAAATTTCTCTATTTCAAGTCTCTGATTGGCTAATTTTACTCCAATAGAATACTTTTATTTAACTTTCGGCTTTTCTGTTTGTTGATTGACTATTTATAAACTGTTTTAAAAATTACATTATTGTTGCTCCAAGAATTACTAGTAGCATTATTAAACTTTCCAATTCATTATTGCCTCAAGGTTACCTCATTGTTAGCAACTTTCGGCCTGTATTCTCAAGGCTCCAACATTATTAAATTACTTAATACATTCACATAAAATTATTATACATGTACACAATAATATAAACATAATACTATGACTGTTACATAATTTTATATATTATTTATACACATATTGGTTTAAGATGGGCTGTTATTTTTATATTATATAATTGGACTGAAATCATTTAAGCGTTAAAAATACTGCTTCAAGAGCCTTTTATGAACTGTGAGAAGTGAAGTGTTTGAACTAACAGTTCTAATGTCTGGTTACTTCACAGTCCATGGGAGTGAAACGTTCGTCGATTAAAACACTGTTGTTGAAACCAACATCCTTCCCTTGTAGTCGTAGTACTATTATAGCCATAAAGGACTGAGGTCTATGCAACGTTAGTTTTAACCATCCTGTACATCAACGTGTCTTTCGTGTCTGCAGGAGAAACATTCCTGCCACATAAAGCATTCCGACACTCCCCGACTTACGTAATTGTTATAATTATCACCGCCATTTTCCTCCTTTCTTCTTCTTCTTTTCTCTTCTGTCTCTTATCGCAACATTCACACCTCGTCGCTCACCCTTCTTCAACACGCCTTCTTATTTTCTCCTTTTACTATCCTATATTTTCAGGCAGTCTTGCTTCCAATTCGCTTTGTCTTCAAGAGACTCAGACGCTTTGCAGCAATCTTGAAATAGAGTAAAGAAGAGACAGAAAGTATGTTAGGAGTAGAATAAATCAGTTGGGGGTTACAAAATATTCTTTAATGAAATATTTGCAAATAGTTACATATGATGCGCGAAGACCATACAATTTACACTGTATTCTATTGGTTTTGAACACTAAACGTACCATTTCTTAATAAACAATTCCATCGTTATAAGAAACGTTTTAGTCACACATTTTATATAAACATTAATTTATATTTTCTGTTGCATACAAGAAGTATTTCATACTTTGAAGAAAATGAACAAATTTACTTATATACGCTACACATTTTGCTGGAACTGTTTCGTAATACATAAAGGTGGCTTCAGAGGTAGGTATGTAGGGACTTACGTTAGAAAATAAGTTGTGTTACGTTCATAATATATTCTTCGCAGCTACGCATTTGGAAATCTGTTTTACACTGTTATCTTTATTAACTAATTTGTTAATATCAAAACAACTAAATCATCCAACGATTAAATAGAATATGTTTAAAAATTGTTTGTTTATTGCTTGTCTTACTGCATTGGAGTATTTATTTCTGCTAATATGAATTATCTATGGCTACTTATCTTTCAAATCCTTTTTATGCATTGTACGTCAACAAAATTAACCATTGTTTCACTATACAGCGTAACAACAAAACCATCCCACAATTATAAACTTCTAGAAGTTTGAAACCTGAGGTTGTAATATTCACCCCATTAAATATAATAATGATAGCGATCATACTAACGAGAATAAGAAGGAGAACGGAACATATTACAAATAATAAGAAGAGAAAGAAACAAATTATGCTAAGTAACTGCAATAAAAGGGAAACTTATTAATAAATTGCCGGACCTCGTAACCGTGGTCACTGGAGTGTATAGCTCCAGCGCTCCGCCAAGCTGAGGGTCAAGGGTTCCAGTCCCGCCATGGGCATGGGTGTTTGTATGTGTATGTGTGTTGTGTAATTGCGGTAGTAAGCGGCAACGAAAAACAGTCAAAATACAGTATAATAAACTGGGTAACACAAGGGAACTTTTAAAAAAGTAAATTAAAGGAAGAAATATTAAATTCTGTATGCAGCAAATATTGTGAATAAGGAAAGTAAATGTATGAAGTTTGAAGCAATATTCAGGTGGCGACTGCCGGTGTCCAGACATTGATTAGCTTACAGGTAGTCATTGACCAAAGATTTCAAGCTAGGAGAAAAGTACAGGTCTGGATGCATTGAACAATGCGGGGAAAATCCAGGCGTCTAAAAATCAGCCAAGCGCGCAGAAATGTAATCAGGCGAGACTAATGCGATAATTGCAGACGCAAGAAGCATGGACTTTAAAATAGGACAAACAAAAAAACGTGGTTAGAATTTATCGTGGGGAACAATAAAATCAATAAAAAATCACGTGACTAGAAAATAAACTCGTGTAAACTAGAAAATGGACATGAAATACAAATTTATCTAGGATAGGAGCTCAGTTTCAAACGAGAGTAACATCGGTACTTCCTGCAATCGCGTTGTCGGCCACTTCGTGTTCTAGCGTTTCATTACGGGTCATAACTTTGTGTGTTCGCGTTAATTAGCGTGTGTTAATTTGCGAAATGAAGATGGTGGACTTAACCGTTGATTAAACTGAATATAGAGGAAACAGGTTATGGGGACCAAAGTTGAAAGAGTTTTAATCATAGGGAATATAAATAACTTCAATAATTTTCGTTTGCCGTGGAACTTGGCAAATCTTGTGCGAAGGGAGCAAGGAGAAATTGTTTTTAGTGTGGAGAAACATAAAAAGAAGCAGTGATGGAGTGAACGAGAAGTACTCATTTACCTTCTCTCCACACCTCTTTAGAGAAGAGCGTTTCCTTTCCTAGAAATTACGTACCTTGCTGGAGATAGCCAACAAAGCAGCCAACAAAGCAACACTTTTCCCTTTCATAACTCTCTCACCAAGGCAAATCGATCAAAAATCCATATCATGCTGTATGTGTTAAATTCACACCAGCACCACTGCACAATACTCCAGAAAGCCTAAAAATCTCGCCAAAACCTCTTTGTTAAATTCATCGGAGTACAAGAATTAAAGACAAAAAATAAAAAAATCTGATGTGTTACACTCACATGACTCTCTATTCTTGTACAAACTATTTTTACAAATGCTTATTCTCTGTATGCTTCATGCTAATCGAGATATCGAGATGTTAATTATTGCTAATTTTCTTATAGATGCAAGGGGAATTGGTAGGTATTAAGCGATAGTCAAATATTTTAAGAGCTGGTTGCTATGTGGAGTATTCCATCCTCTTTGCATTACCAGGACAAAAAAAATGAATAAGGAATTTCCATTTGAGAAAAAGTATAAGTATTGGAAAATTTAAGGGAATAACAAGCAATATCTCGAAAATGGTTCACTCAACAAAAAAACTGTATACGACATAAATTATGTACTTTAGCGCGATCTACATTTTTTGTGCAGTAAAATTTTGCCTATCACTTATGGTTTACCAGTTATGCAAAAGTCATTCACAATGAAGAATACTTTTGGAGACATTCCCAGAAAATTCGAGATATACATTTCATTTGTCATGAAAATATCTTAAACATATGATATTTTAATCAAAATCGTTAGAGCCATTTTTGAGAAAATTAAAATGTTCGAAAAATGTTCCATGTAAAGGGTAATATGGGGTGGGGGATTTTCTTGAAAACCTTCGTGTCGCATCTCTGGAAGATACTGAACCTAAATACCAAGTTTGGTGTTTATCCGACTATTCGTTTCTGAGTTATGCTGTTCGCACGCACGCACGCACGCTCGCACACACACACAGAGACGGACATGTTTCCAAAAATGTTTTTTTTGGATTCAGGAGGTCTCAAAACACATATTTCCGGTTAAATCTCGGTATCGAATTTTTGGTGGAATACAATACTTCCGCTACTTACTATACTTAGTAGAGAAAAGTAAAAAACAATTCCATTAATAATGTGTTTATTCACATGATATGCTTGCACTTTATACACATTCATTCAGCATCATCTAACAGCTGAGGCCCCTGTACCACTTTCAGAAGGCTATGCGCCCATTTCTTTCTCTTATGTTTCTGGGCCATTCATTCTGAGGGTGGTCGATTGAGACCACTTGCTGGAGAAGTACCTCTTAAAGTGTTCTCTCTTGAGTATTTCCGAGAATGGTGTTCTCGTTACTTCTTTATATGCTTATGTTTCGTCTCTTGGACATCGGAAGTTATTTATTTTCCAGCAAAACGAACAGATTTCTTTTACGATTCTAAAAAAGTGGAAAACATACTACTTTTGGAAGGAATGTTAAGAGGCACACGGTGACAGAAAAATTAAATATTCACTGGAAATTAAGGGAAAAAAGCATGGAAGTTGACATAGTATACTTGTATGTAATAATTTAGTAAATTGAAATCAAAACGATTCAATATATACAAAAATAGAGTACACACTACGATTTGAGTCTTGAAACTTCACAGCTGCTAACCTGAAACTCACGGATAATAATCATGTGTTCGAGCAACCTTTCACTTCTGACGTTCCTGTTGGACTGAGCGATGGACATTTTAAGAATGACCTGTAGGTCGGAATACCCTCAGTCTCATAACTGATAAATGCCGGAGAGGTACTCTAAACTTAGACTTGGAAGGTTTCCTTCCCAAATTTCCTTTATCAACTCTCATTTAATTTTATGTATCATCAGTATTCACCGCCTGTGGTACTGTATGTAGTAAGAACAGGCATTAAAATAAAGTTACAAAGCAGAATTGATTCTTGGATACTGCGCTCGGTAACTGATTTTAAAAATATGCATTTTCAGGCTTTGAGAAGGTTTTCAGAGTCACTGGACTCTTGTGGATTATAAAGAACGGTTCAATGAATTTCAGGGGATGTGTAATTGTTGGAAGAAAAAAACAGATGGCATACAACAAGAAAAAAAATATTATGTTTCCGCTATTTCTCTTGTCTTTATAATATGTGAAACGTGTAGAACGTTCAAAAGTTGAGTCTATTTTTCTATTTCTAGCTTTATTATTGATGCTTGTCTTTCTTTGCATTCTTGGGCATGATATTTTTCGCGATGTTTGCTACACAGTGCACATAAGCAGTTTTCACTAGGTGGATGGAATCTCTTGTTCTGGCAGAATTTATGGTAGAAACCATGCGTTGCGTATCGGTTCGCATTTGCCTATTTCCAGTCCTCCGTCATTATGGCGTCTTTTGAGGCAGTATGTTTACCACTTAAATGATTTCAGTTAAATTATATAATACAAAATATAATAACAGCCCGCCTTAAAGCAATATGTGTATAATATAATATATAAAATGCATGTAACAGTTATTGTATGAGCTGTGAGAATAATACGTTAAAAGTTGCTAACAATGAGGTAACGATGAGGTAGCCTTGAGGCAATAATGAATTAGAGGGTTTAATAATGCTACTAATCATTCTGGAAACAATCTAATTTTTGAGACAGTTTATAAAATAGCCAATCAAAAACCAGAAAGAAGCTTAAGTTAAATGAAAGTATTCTATTGGAGTAAGATTAGCCAATCAGAAACTGAAATAGGGCAAATTGTACAAATTCAGAAGTCAGTTGCTATCAGACAGCGTTACTAACCAGACGCGAAACGCGTCCTCGAGAAGTTTAATACGTATTCAGTGTGAGACGAAAATAGTTTGTGTTAAAAAGTGCAAGTAATTAATAAAAGAATCTCACAGCTCTCTATATAAGTGGTGTTATTTAATCGTCTAAAGAATTAATAAATAGAGTGAAGCACAAAATGTAATCTGTGTAAGCCTACATTCTTCAGCCGCACCACGCCTTGTTAAGATATTCATGTGTCTACAAATTAATACTGACGCAGCCAAGGCAAACATAAATATATAATATTTAAAGAAACAGTAAAAATGCAAAGTTAATATTTTTAAACTTGGGGCGAAGGCTACCGGGTAGCATACATGCGGTTGCAAACACTTCAAGTTCGGCTCCCCAACAGTCGAAATACAATACAGCTCCTCCTAAAATTCTCCTTCTTCAAATTGGCTTCCATACCTGGGGCAGAAATTACCCTCATCACTTTTGAGTAGAAATCTGTCCAGATTGCGTTTCTCTTATCGAGTAGTATTTTGCGCGTGCTCTCGTATGCCGGGTATTTGGCGTTTACGCCTCTTCAGTGAAGAATGTATCTTTTGTTGAGTCATAAACTAGTCACAATGATGCTGTTTTTGCAATACCCAGGCTCGATTCATATAGCGGGCCTCGACTTTCTCTATGGTTATTAATTTATTAGGTAGTTGATTGTAAGAGTGTGTATGACTGTGTTGATCCCATAGGTTGCTATTGGAGCTATGGCTGTTTTAAATAGTGTCATTGCTGTTTTTATTGAAAGTTGTTGAGGCTGCTGAATATTGTACATTGTTTTTATTCCTCTGCTGCTGCTTTTTTTAGTATGGGTAATGAAGGATGTTAGTCTGGAGTGACTTAAGAGATACTTATATTTTGGTACTATTTCCACTGTATTGTTGTAAAGAACTATTGTGTTTTTGAATATGTGCTTTCTGCTTCATCTGAAAGGCATCTGTTTAGTTCTGCTGTGATTTAATGGTAGATCTTTTCCTAATCCCAAGAAGCAGTCTGTTTATCACCTTTGAATCTATTATTTGCTTTCTGAGCCTATTGCAATGCCGTCTTCGTATATGAGTGTTGCTGAGCTGTGCCTTACAATGTTTGTAATGTCTGCTGTCATGACGTTGAGATAATCTCCTTGTAGTACTCCGTTTATTTGTGTTAGGTTCTTGTGTATAGTGATATCATCAGATATTTGGATGTGGTTGTATCTTAGGATGTCTGAAAGTGCTTCTTTTATTGGGTCTGTGTCACTAATCAGCCGATCGAGCTTTCGAATGGTGTTCTATTGACAAGATCGAAAGCTTTGCTGTATCTACGAAGACCACAAAGCATCTCTTTTCTGGGTGCCTTAGTCTGTTCTTACTCTATTATGTAGTTCACAGCATGTGGTTTGCTTCTCCCTTTTCTGAAGTCAAACTGATTTTCCAGTATTTGGTAATTTATTTTTGCTGCAAGTCATGCTTTCAGATGGAATCTACAACCTGAGGTTACTACACACAAAACTATTCTGTGGTGGAATAGAGATGTAAAGCACGGATACACATGTGATTCACCACCACCACCACCACCACCACCACCACCACCACCACCACCACCACCACCACCACCACCACCACCACCACCACCACCACCACCACCACCACCACCACCACCACCACCACCACCACCACCACCACCACCACCACCACCACCACCACCACCACCACCACCACCACCACCACCACCACCACCACCACCACCACCACCACCACCACCACCACCACCACCACCACCACCACCACCACCACCACCACCACCACCACCACCACCACCACCACCACCACCACCACCACCACCACCACCACCACCACCACCACCACCACCACCACCACCACCACCACCACCACCACCACCACCACCACCACCACCACCACCACCACCACCACCACCACCACCACCACCACCACCACCACCACCACCACCACCACCACCACCACCACCACCACCACCACCACCACCACCACCACCACCACCACCACCACCACCACCACCACCACCACCACCACCACCACCACCACCACCACCACCACCACCACCACCACCACCACCACCACCACCACCACCACCACCACCACCACCACCACCACCACCACCACCACCACCACCACCACCACCACCACCACCACCACCACCACCACCACCACCACCACCACCACCACCACCACCACCACCACCACCACCACCACCACCACCACCACCACCACCACCACCACCACCACCACCACCACCACCACCACCACCACCACCACCACCACCACCACCACCACCACCACCACCACCACCACCACCACCACCACCACCACCACCACCACCACCACCACCACCACCACCACCACCACCACCACCACCACCACCACCACCACCACCACCACCACCACCACCACCACCACCACCACCACCACCACCACCACCACCACCACCACCACCACCACCACCACCACCACCACCACCACCACCACCACCACCACCACCACCACCACCACCACCACCACCACCACCACCACCACCACCACCACCACCACCACCACCACCACCACCACCACCACCACCACCACCACCACCACCACCACCACCACCACCACCACCACCACCACCACCACCACCACCACCACCACCACCACCACCACCACCACCACCACCACCACCACCACCACCACCACCACCACCACCACCACCACCACCACCACCACCACCACCACCACCACCACCACCACCACCACCACCACCACCACCACCACCACCACCACCACCACCACCACCACCACCACCACCACCACCACCACCACCACCACCACCACCACCACCACCACCACCACCACCACCACCACCACCACCACCACCACCACCACCACCACCACCACCACCACCACCACCACCACCACCACCACCACCACCACCACCACCACCACCACCACCACCACCACCACCACCACCACCACCACCACCACCACCACCACCACCACCACCACCACCACCACCACCACCACCACCACCACCACCACCACCACCACCACCACCACCACCACCACGGGATTCATTCCTCATAATCTGTACTGATCTCAAACTAATCTTTTTCTGTTCGTCCCGATTCATTTTTCCGCATTATGTCCTACATTATATAAATATTTTATAGAAGACTTCCATCCAGTCAGATACTTAACTCTGGCATCAAATGATGCCAAATGAAGAGCAGCCTTACACGAAATCCCCATTGTGGTCACACGCACATAAATAAAAGAAATGTAGTTTACAAACAGGAATTGAGATACGAAAAGTTACATTGTCATTTTGTTAATTAAAAACGTCTTTTGTTTTACTACCATTTTTCTGCTCCTTTTATCAAGCCTGCTATTTTCGATGTCATTCAGCATTTTTCTGTCGACAGGTTTGTTGATTGACATTTACTTCCATTCATTTTATTTGATCACTCCCTTCCTTTTTTTCCCACCCTTCCTCTCTACGTGCGAGCGTTGGGTAAATTTGAAGAGATCCAGTCATTTGCAAATGTTTTGTCTTCCATGACCAAACACAAACTTTCTATTATTTCTCTCTCACGCTTACATCAGTACCTAACCAGCACATTTTAATAAAATATGACGAGAAAGGTTGTGACATGTAAGTAGCAGGTAAAAAGAAATAAAGGATAAAATATGTTTGAGCATACATATTGAGACAATGGCTTCTGGCTTATCTATATTAAATTGGTGTAAACTTCTATGCAATTTCTGGTCAAAGCTGAGAAATTATCGAATTCTAGATTTCTACATAGTTATAGATTTAAGACCAATATAGATTATGTGGCATACAATTTTATTATTTTTCCAATCTGCCTTTTTCAAAGTACATAAAAATCTTTAAGTTGTCAGTGATTGGCCATTTAAAGTTTTTCATCATGTATTATTTAGCATATTTCTATAATACTCCACGCGCATCAGTTTTGGTTCCGTTTTAAATAATGAATTTCTACTTGATTTTCATAAGTATACTCACAACTCCAGTTACTTTACTTTAGAGAGGCTCCATCGACAAGCATCCCTCAGTTCTCTACTGGGATTACTCCTACCTTTGAGCAAGCATCCGCGCCGTTTGTCCGGCACCGCCATATGCCACGGAGACTAGAACACCTGAAAGATGAGAAGGAAAACGATGGAAAGGAAATCGAGATTAGAAACAACCCTAGAATTCGCCTACCGACCAGAGGAAACCACGAAAACGCATGTTCAGAGTGGGCAGTTGACGGGAATTGAACGCGAGACCTCCCGGATGCGAGTCTCACATGTTACGGCGTAGCCATCTCGCTCATTTTCTACGTTACCATATTACGCATTCTCCACCACTCAAGAAACAACAGTTTCATTATATTCCATGCTTTTCTCCTGCACATATGCCACTTTGGCTCATTTGGTGGAGAATCTCCCTGCTATTCTGAGAGTCCCGGGTAGGAACCCCGAGCGAGATCGCGAAAGTTTCTTTAGTGAAAAAAGTTCCTGAATATGTCCAGAATCTGAACGTGAACTTTGTCTCTCTTTCGTTTATATAATTAACCCGCTAGCCTAAATCAGGGAAGTCGCTGGGCAGATGTCCGAGGAGATATACATATATATAATATATATGCTCAATGGCAACTTTATTAAGAAAATAAAGTATTACATCCTCATAAAATTTTAAAATAATTCTAAAGAATTTCGTTGATTTATACTTGCATACATTAAGACGACCTCCACTTCAGCTTCCGATCTCTAAATCGAGTGCTACAAGTAAAATATAAAGAAAACCTTGCCAGAATATGAAATTGTTTTTCAAAATATGAAAACAAGAAAAGCTTTAAAAATATTATGAAATACATATTATAAAACCAAAACCTCTTATACTTTAAATCTTTGGAGCAGGTGCACTTCATTAATTTAAAAATAGGCTCTAAACTTTTACCACTTAGTAATAAAACATAAAATAAAACAAACTAGATTTATAGATTTACGTCATTACGAATCTTCTAAATATAAAAAAGAAAAAGAAATGATTGGTTTCTTTGTCATTGCTTAGTACTAATTACAATATAACAGTAAAAGCATCGGTTCGCGAAAATAAACACTTAACGAATAGAGGGCGTTTAATTTTGCACGAGACGTCACAGAGGAAAAGCTATGTGACGTAAGCGATTTAGGATTTTTCATAAGTGTTTTTGGAAATGGCGGCTTGGATTTTCTAAATGTTTTTCACAGTAAACTGCCAGAATAAAATATTTAACATATCGGTTCTTTCTCAATGGAAATTATTTTAAAAGCGAAAACTTGTAAACCAAAATATGAAAAAAATGACAATTTTTGTCAAATGTTAAGATTTTCTAAAATATTATGATATGAAATTTTTTATCACGTATATTGTATTATACACACCGCAAAAAGTAAAAATAGCTGTTTCCTAAATGATGGTTTGAAGATTAAAATTTAATATTTCGTCTGTCACCCTAAGTCTCGTATACTCATCGACAAGTGCACACCATTTCCTTATTAGAAAGAGAGGGAAAGAGAGGAAGTAAAATGAAAACAAAATATGTTACAAAGCGGGCTGATTAAAATAAAACCGATCACACTAGCGGACGCTCGGATAGCACATCGTCGCCTGCGTTTCAATATCCGATTTTTATAAAATGCTGATTTCATTGTTTGCCCTTTCCGAGTAAAGGGTCAGGAACGGGGCACTATGCACTCAAAACAATTACTGCCAGCATAACAGTATTAGATTCCGCACTATGTGCACTGCATTTGCTTTTAAAGCAAGTGAGCCACTTATTATCATTATCGGAGAAAATGGAATGGCACTGTGCTCTTTCTGTTTGTGCTGCTCTTGGAAAACGCTGGAGAGGGTAGGCAGCACTCGCCGAAATTCCCCAGTTTCCATTTCACTCCAGCGTAAAAAAGGTTTAAACATTCAAGAACAAACATTTTTGTAAACAAAACCAAATGTCTGTAGAAAATACGAAAACTGAGATGGGCATTTAAAAAAACGCACAGTAGGACAAAGAAACCAAAGCAATAGGAGTTTATTTTTCCTTCTTTCTCAATCTCTTGTGCGCTTCGTTTTCGGGTATGTAACAGAAATGCTAATAGTTTTTTCTTTGTGCCTCTAGCAGAAATTTCGATTAAGCTCTTGCCGATAGCTTTTAAGAGCTTTATGCTGTTAAGAGAACAGAAAATAAAGCGACCAGGTTCAAAGCATAATCTATCGCTAATAAAACTGCTGTGTACGCCGTGTTCAAAACTCCTTAAGCGCAGGCAACTTCACCACTTTAAGCTTATAGCGGGAGTGTCTACTGTAAAGGCGAAAGCCAAGGTTTGATATCTGGACGTCTTGTTTGGTGGTTTGCCAACTGATACTATCGGTACAAAGCACTTGAAAAGGCCCACTGTAATTTACGTGCGCAGTGTAACTTTCCTTGAATTATACATACTTGTATATAATTTAATTTATAAGAAAGAACGATGCTGAAGATATTTTATTCAATGCTATAATTATACACTTATTTATATACAGGAGCTGCTTTTCTTAAAATAATTATGAACTCGTATATCTTTGATATGGAACAAGAAAACCTTCAATAATTCTCAATTAAGGACACAGGATCTGAGTGCGATTTCACACATCGTTTCTGCAGAGCTCCGTGTTAGAAGGAGACGTTAAAAATATAATGTATATATGCATGCACATGTATGCTGTGTATATCTGTCTAGAATTGAAGTCGTAGTGGAAAAAGAATTGTAAACCTTGTAATGAAGAAAGCACCTGTTATCTTATCTTACTTTTACAACTGAACAACCATATTGAAATGAGTCACAAGGTTTTTGGGATTATTTACTGAGAAGCACGAAAATATTTGCATCTTATAAATGGAAATAGTTTGTTTTAACCCTTTCGATCCTCGTATTAATTTTAATGGAGATTCCATTTATTTTTAGAGACGAATCTGTTAATAAAAGCTGCAAATAATTTTAATTTAGCACACATATTATACTAATTATTTTCACATGTATGCATTATAGCATTTGTTAAACTAAATGGAAAAATAATTGTCGGTTTGCTTTTCTTAATATAAAGTACTATGTTCCTCAAATCACGTCAGTGTACTTACATGCCAAACACCGTTTATTTTACATAGGTACATCTCCTTTTTCTCAGATCTGGTAGCATCGCAACGACAATTTCAAAGAGATATTTTCCGACACTGAAATGTTAGCTAATCAATTTCAGTTTCCTAACCAAACCCCCAATAAACCCAAGAGTAATAAGCACAGCTACTTGCACGTTTAGGTATTCCGTGAAGTTGAAGTTTGGACCCGTTTTCGTGAATTATAATTGGGTCTAAAAGATTAAACAAGAGTTACTTAATACTACAAGAACGGATGTTCCAGTGTTTAAAACATAAACCTCAATTTTAACCATTCTATGTATACAATATGTGCGCTATGTGTATTACTTTACAACCCAAATAACTGGACAGATTTCTATTGAACCACATATGCAACAAGAATTAAAAGCTATAAGCTTTTATGATAGCATGATAAAGATAACTAGGAGAAAAGTAGAAAATCTGAAACATCTCGCTTATGATAACGATTACGAGGATATCCTTCATAAAATTCCGTTACGTAATTTCTTCCATTTGTTTACTTACTTCGCTCGTCATTGTAAGGCGCTATTTTGCTAATGGCATGGTACAGAGATTTTACACCAAACAAAGAATTTTCATTAATTGCACGGTTACCAAAACATCTGCTCGCTTGGAGAAAATGTTGCACATGCTTTATCTAACTTAATTACCACTTGGCTTGAGAAAGCTGAAGATACTTATGCGTGCTTGGCGCCTGTTCATAGCGTCCGTGTACTGAACTAATTCTTAATTCGTAGCGTTCATTGATTTCTAATGTAGAATTTAAAGCTATGCTATGATTTTTACTTTCTCTAGTACTTATAGTAAGTAGGGAAAGTACGGAATTTTACCCAAAAATTCGATATCAGATTTCACCGTATATGCATGTTTTGAGGCCCCTGAATCCAAATAAAGCATTTTTGGAAGAATGGCCATGTGTGTGTGTGTCTGTGAGCACTATAACTCAAAAATGAAAAGTAGAATAATACCAAATTTGGTATTTAGGTTCAATATCTTCCAAAGGTGCAACAAGAAAATTTTCATAAAAATCACTCCACCCCAAATTGCTCTTCACATGAAACATTTTTTTAAATATTTGAATTTCTAAAAAGTCTAATGACTTAAGACTAAAATGCCATATTAAAAATTTACATGACAAATAAATGTATATCTTGAATTTTCTGCGAATAGTCTGTGAGTTTCTCTTTATTTGGCAGAAATTGTATACAATCCTGTATAACTGGTAAACGTTAACCGATAGACGAAAACGTACTACTTAAACAATGTTGATCTCTTTAAAACGCACAATTTATTTCAAATAATTTGTTGTGGCATAAGCCGTTTCTGAGATATCCATTGTTAAAGGTTCGAATTGTTAATTTCTCGGCCATTCTGGTAAAGCTTTCTCAACATTCAGTTGTTTCCGCGATTGCATGGAATCACTATGGAATTTTAAAACCAGCATATAGCGTCCAGTTCTTAAAACATTTGACGGTCGCTGTTACCTTTGTATCTATAACGAAATGTGTAATGTAGATTTGTAAAAGTTTATTTGGATAAGTGGGTTGTGGATAGAAAAATAAGCTTGATTAAGAATAATTTGTATAACCCTCAATAATGCATGTGAATGTATCACATCAGGTTTTTGTATATCAGACCTTATCTCAGGTATGTGGTTGGGACAGATGTATGTATACTTAAGTGCAAAAAATGTGGCCCATAATAGAAAGCAGCTGTTTACTGCAAATCTAGCCCCATCCACTGTCAGCATGACCAATTTTTTTTATTTATTTATGGATGCTATTTAACTGCTGTGGTCCTTAGCGTCCCATTCAGTATTGGGTGTAAAAGGCCGGTCATTTTGCTCAGAGGATCTTTATATAGCTGGAGGTTCTTTTACGTGCCGTAAATCTATACCACGAAACCACCGGCTTTACTTCCCTTCCTGAGGAAGTCATGCTAAGGATTTTTACGCCCGAAAAAGAAAATCCACCGCCTTCCACCGGATTTGAACCCGTAACCTCGGGAACTAGATGTTAGCATGTTAGCATGTCAGCATGACCACCTCCATCTTTCGAGCATAATAGCCACTGGATTGAAGAGTACTTTACCTGTCCCAAAGTATGGCTGAACTGCAGAAGTGTAGCATTACAGCTTAAACCTTGTATTTTCATGCTACACTACCATTTTCTTAACGTCAGTTTCTGTTGCCCTTTGATAGCGGCAAGTACTTTAACTTTCGTCTCTATGTCGCTGATGAAACTCTGGTATAAATGCAGTAGCTGTCTTCCAGTTTAACCACACATGCAAATAATTCATCCCTTCTTCTAGAAGGGCCGCATTATTTTGAGATTGGTTTATCCTTTCCTTGTGTATAAATCGTACTGAAATTGTTTCATAGAGGCGGCATCCGAAACACCCTTGCATTTCACGCATAGATTAAATCAGCTTTCATTGGTTTGTATTTTATCTCTGAATTGCTTTTAGGTCAGTTGCATACAGGACTGATATCCTCAGGGTGGAGTCAAAGATTCGTTACCTGAAACTGAAAAAGTTATGAAGGGAAAAACAATATTGCGATCTAGGGCCACTTTTTTAGGTGCGTTAATGTACTTTGTCTATAAAATCCGGTTTACATAAAGCTACATCATAATAGACTCATGGACCAGGTGGTATATAACAAGCTTTATCCACCATTAAATCAATCAAGCAACTCAACTACTGTAAAATTATCTCTGGTATTTGATTCGTCCAAAACATCGAGATTCATGATCGTAATATAATGAGCGAGGAACAGCTAGGAGTATATATTAAGCGGCTTAGCACAAGACGAGGGAATTCTGAAGATAGAATTCATATCTACTTAAAGTATCTAATACCTAAATAGATAAGATAATTCAGGGTATTTGATCCAACATAAATTGCGAGTTTT
This sequence comes from Deroplatys truncata, assembly GCA_030765065.1. NCBI lineage: Eukaryota > Metazoa > Arthropoda > Insecta > Mantodea > Mantidae > Deroplatys > Deroplatys truncata. The sequence goes on from CM060986.1 coordinate 109,853,572, forward strand.
CATACATGAGGTAGGCTAGAAGCTTACAAGACGAAGAAAACAAGCACAGAATAAGAGCTGTAGCCCAGTTGGATAAACTGTAGCACGACCGTGCACGATTGCCTCGGTCGATTACCTTATTTTTGTTTGGTTATTTATTTAATTTAGGTGCCACAACTGCGCGGTTATATATACAAAAACAATCGAATAAAACACACAACTTGCACCGCACATTACGACCTGCATAGATCTATTGTGATTACTACCTTCCAGGAGGAAGAGATGAAGTGAAGGAATCACAGGAGGCTACAGGCCGCAGGCAAACAGGCCACAGAGACGCGCGAAAGTCCCTAATAAGTTCAGGATCGAATACCCATCCCACTGCTGAAGCTGCCTAGAGAGGGAGGTGAACGACCGTCGTCCAAGCAGCCCTCTTGTGTCCTCGGAGGGGGTACTGTGCCATCTGTCCAGTACCAAAATGCACTTCTAGATTTGACGTGCAACCTAGAGGTTCATCTGAAAGATGACAAGGAAGTCGAATGAAAGGAAAATGATGGGAAAGGAAACTGTAGAAGAATCTCGTCACTCGCCTACCGATCACGGAAAACCACAAAACCCTTAAGTCAGAGTGGGCGGGGATTGAACCCGGGGCATCCGGGGCATCACACCTTACCTTGGAGCCATCTCGCTGGATTATTACCTCTTGTTCAGGTAGTAACAATGGGTATAAGCAACAATAATTAAAATCTAACCTAATTAAAAAAAACTAGAGAAGTTAAATTCGCAATAGATCTTAATGAAATCCTTAATAGGTAAATCTTAACTGTAGAAATATAGAAATATAATTTTTTTTGTTAAGTGCTATGGATAAATAATATGAAGACAGTTGCATATTTCACACTCAGGTGGTTTTTCTCCTGAAAGTATGAGGAGTGGGTTACCTTCGTGTATCTTGTTAATTTGACCTGGCCCCTTCTTTCCAACTGGAGTCTCAAGTAGTTATGGGAGATTGATTTATAGTCATGACTGAGTGAGGTTTACTTGTTTGATGCTTGTAGGCCATTTAACTTGCCTCACATCTAACTTACGACAACTAAAGTAGGACATATGCTATTTACATAAATCCTATTTTCATGCCAACTAACAAGCGGACTCTTATTACTTTTGCTATCTTTTATTGCATAATTCAACATATGTACTTTAAACAATGGTGAAAAGTTTAAACGTCCTTATGGTTTTCCAAATACATTAATAGTGTTTGTTTATAATTTTTCCAATACTTTATGAGTAATCCAATAAAGCTGTTGCAAGGGTGTCCATCTGCTGCCTTTGTAATTTATCTCTCAATCATGTCATAATAAAATGGCAAGAGCAGATTAGTTCCTAAGGAAATAATGATAATTTAACGACGCTGCTATTTGCAGACCATCAAGTTATGTTGACGTAATCAGAGAATTCTCTGCAATACTTTCTATACCAACCAAACAAGATAACCTCTACATAATTTTAACTATTTAGGCTGTGAAATAGGAACTTTAAACAGAATGACATTCAAAAGAAGATACGCAAAGATTTAGTTATATATGTGCCACAATCAAATGAATACTATTAAACAAAACAAAGACATTAGTGTTAGCAGTACCATCTATTTTGTATGGATGTGAATATTGACGCTGACAAGAAAAGAAGCCAGAAAAATAAAAGTTGCAGAGATGACATTTCTAAGAAGGGAACGATGGTGGGTATAAATAATAAATGAAAAGAAAAATTAAGACATCATAAAAGAACTAAATATATACAGTTTGAATGAAAGAATAAAATAATATCAAATGAACTACTTCCAGCATGTACAAGAAGACCATCGGAAACCCAGAGAAACAGGAAAAAGAACTCGAGGTGTCCATCGATGAGACGGAAAGATCAATTCACAACTTGAGACCGGAACAGGCCAATAGGACTAACCATGAAGATGACAGGGTATAAATTAATTTTTAAGAATCAAAATATGTAGATGTTTACAATATATCGAACTTCCCAAGGCCTTTCCCTTCATTGTAATTAATACAGTCAAAAAAGCTTTTATGAAAACAACTATGGTAGAGAAATATAAATAAGAGGGGAAGAGATAGAGCGCGTCACGTTGCAATCGCACTGTGTTCTTCTAGAGAAAGCATGACCAAGGCTCTCTCAAGCACAAGGTTCTTTGGACCCTGATTTTGAGGGAAGTGTAGATGGGTAGTGTGTTCGTAGGTCTATACATCTACAGACCCTGTGCTAGCAAATCTAGCGCTGAAAGAAACGTGAGAGACACGCCTTATAATACACTGAAAGCATTAATGATATTCCGATATTTTATTCTTTTCACTATATGTCGGAGGGATTATGTTGGTTTCTTTCAATAAAAATGGTAAACTTTTGCATTTTATTAAAATTCAGAAAAAACTGCTAAACTATATGAATAAACATTATTATTATTATTATTAATTACTGTTAATGTGTTCACTGATTTAACTAAACTATTTGAATTTAGTGATTAGTGAAGATAAAGTTTCGTTACCAACGGAATAATAACAATAATAACAATAATAATATTTATGCCACCGTAATTCGTGTCAATAGGAGTTTTAAATGAAAATACATTTTATCACAATCATCTCTGATCTCCGTACTTTCCATAATTTGTAAACCAATTTGACACTTAGTAAAGAACGCCATAAAAAACAACTTATCTGCAGCTGAAGTCATCTGCTATAATGCTTAACTTGCAAGAGATATCTTTTAGATGGTGGCTTACAAAAACCCCGTAGCGGCTTTGCCGTAGAAATGAGGAGTAATTGAAAATCGCACTCGCTGATTTCATCAGGTCTACAGTGTACTCTAATTTGAGGGCCTCAAACTTGTAACAGACTGTTCGATTAGTTTAACGTTATAAACTTGCATTCGTAATATCTAACGAACATGGTAATCGGTGGCGACAGCTAGGATCTGCCCATGCCCAGTTACTCAATCTTTCGTGTTCAAACCTAGCATGTCTTGAAAACGAGTCTTCGGTAAAGTAATTATTCGCGTGAATTCAACTTGACTTACATCTCATTCTTGCTGGTGCGCCATGTTCCCTTAGGAACCTTTTATAACCCTTTACCCATGACTTATTCATGGACCTCAATGTGTTGAGAGGAACTTGGCACGGTAAGAAGCGCCACGCTCAACGTCTAGGCCATAACTTATATTAATTACACTCCAAGCATTCGGAGAACGTTGATCCAATTAGAACATGCAGTCTGCGCTGTTTCGGCATACTGTGTTCGTGAAAACAACTTTTCCAGCCTTTATGCATGTTACAGAATTCTGAAAATAGTAAAGCGAATACAGCTAAAACAATTTATGTTTCCTCCAAGAATTCTTAGTAAGCCTTCATTTACTACATATTCTCCATAGAACTTTGAAAATCAAGGAAAAAATGTGATGTGTTACACGCACATGACTTTCTCTACTCTTGTACAAACTATTCTTACAAACGCTTATTCTCCATATTCTTCATGTTAATCGAGATGTTAATCTTATTGATAATTTTATTGTAGATGCAAGGGGAATCGGTAGGCTTTAAGCTACAGTCAAATATTTTAAGAGCTGGTTGCTATGTGGAGTATTCCATTTTTTTGCATTACCAGGACAAAAAAAAAAGAATAACGAATTTAAGAAAAAGTATAAGTATTCGAAAATTTATCTCGAAAATGGTTCACTCAAACAAAAACATGTATATTATATAAATTGTGTATTTTAACATGATCTAAATTTTTTGTGTAGTAAAATTTTGTCTATCTCTTATGGTTTACCAGTTATGCAAAAGTCGTTCACAATGAAGTATAGTTTTGGAGACTTCCCAGAAAATTCAAGATATACATTTCATTTGTCATGAAAATATCTTAAAACATATGATACTTTATCAAAATCGTTAGAGGAATTTTTGAGAAAATTAAAATTTTCGAAAAATGTTCCATGTAGAGGGTAATTGGGGTGGGGGATTTTCTTGAAAACATTCGTGTTACATTTCTGGAAGATACTGAACCTAAATACCAAGTTTGGTGTTTATCCGATTGTTCGTTTCTGAGTTATGCCGTTCACACACACACACACACAGAGAGAGAGAGAGAGAGAGACACACACACACACACACGGACATGTTTCCAAAAATGCTTTTTTGGATTCAGGGGTTCTCAAAACATGTATTTCCGGTGAAATCTCGGTATCGAAGTTTTGGGTGGAATGCAATACTTCCCCTACTTACTATACGTAGTAGAGAAAGTAAAAACTCTAATGGATACAATTACATGACGTTCTCTACATTCTATCGCTTATTATAAAAACTATTCTTATTTTTCTACCTACTTCATTTTAATCTAAATAAACCTTTGCAGAAATACCTACATTACACATTTTGTTATAGGTACAAACGGAACAGCAATGGGCAAATGTTTAAGAACTGGACGTTATACGCTGGCTTAAAATTCCATACTGTTTCCTTGCAACTGTGAGAAAAAACTGAATGTTGAAAGGACCTTAAAGAATGACCAAGTAATGAACAATTCTAACCTTTAATAATGGATATCTCGGTAATGGCTGATGCCACAAAAAAGGTAATATGAAATGATTGTGTGTTTTAAAGAGATCTGCATGTTTTGTGTAGTACGTTTTCTTCCATCGTTTAACGTGTACCAGTATGCAAGTTTATACAAAATTCCTTCCGAATGAAGAAGACTTCAAACGTATTTCCAGAAAATTCAAGATATAAATTTTAGTTGTCATGTAAATATCGTTAATGTATATTTTAATAAAAATTGTTTGGGTAGTTTTTGAAAAAATCAAAGTTTTCGAAAAATATTCCATGTAAAGAATAGTTTCCGAGGTGATATTTTCTTGAAAATCTTCGTGTCGCATTGAAAGGTACTGAATCCTAAATTCGAAGTTGGCTATTTATCAGGATTTTCGTTTTTGAGTTATGCTCCACACACACACACACACACACGCACGCGCGCACACACACACGCACAGGCACGCGCACGCGCACGCGCACACACGCACACACACTTTTCTAAAATTCTTTTTGGCTTTCAAGGGTCTCAAAGCATATATTTCAGGTTAAATCTCGCTTTCGAATATTTGGGTGGAATGCAATACCTTCTCTACCAACTAGGTAATGGTAGAGTAAGACGGTAAACATATGATTTGGTGCTTCCATATGTGTTTTTCTACCAATATCAAATTCGCGTATGTCACTGTATCTTCCATCCAAATTACTACAATATACATATTTTATCCTAACAATGATTTCAAGTTAAGCAGAAGGGCTAGTTAGAGCATGACGAAATAACATTAAATGCGTATTCGTGGTAACAAGCTCCTATAATGGAAAGAAAAGGAAGAAAGAGAAGCCACGATCGCAAAATTTAAATCATGTCCTTTAGATGACGCTTCAGAAATGCCTAAATTTGCAATATGGAATATTTTGCAAACGACAAACTATGAAATGATCCAAACAAGCCTTTGTATAAATAGCTACATTACAGATTTAGTAATAGATACAAATGGAACAGCGACAGTCAGATGCTTAAGAACTGTACGCTATATGCTGGCCTTAAATTCCATACTGTTTCCATGCAATCGCGAGAAGCAACTGTGTCGCGGTAACCCTCGAGTTATCTTATTTGCTGAGCGCCTGTTATTATTTTATTATTTTAAGATTTTGGGTTCTTTGTCTCCGGCTAGCTATTATTACTCAGTCGAGCAAATGTCTCGAAGCACGGCGTGTAAACGGAAAGGAGTTGTTACTAAAAGATAACACTGATTAAAGAATTTGTTTTTACACTTTTATTGCCGTCACACTTAATTAATAGTTCACATCTGTAATCTTTATACACGCCTGACAAACTGTTATATTTCCGAATGTAATTACTGTCGCAACAGTTGTCGAGTACTTCAGATTTTGTAACTAACTTTACGACGCGAGAGATTCTGTAGAATTGCGTAATGTGTACCTCGCGAGAGATTGCTAAGAACTGCGTAATGTGTACCTCGCGAGAGATTTCTGAGAACTGCGTGATGTGTACCTCGTGAATGATTCTGTAGAACTGCGCGATACTTGCTTTGGGCTCAAAAATTTGTACTCTCTCTACCCGATATGCCCAAACATTATAATAGAGCTGCTATTGGTTACCAAATCGCGCCAATATTAGCGTCTGTTTTGTCAGCCAATCATAATTACTAATATATATGCTCTAGGGAAGATATTACCTCCATTTCTAAAGAAAAGCACGCTACCCTGACGTCATTTGTTTGTCTCTTCTAAGTGATAAACAACTCACCCCATCGCTTCATTGTTACCCACTGCTATTGTCAGTTTCAGTGAGGCCGTGTAAACTCATTTCCTAACAATGATTATAGCTAACAAACATCTAAAATCATTGTCATACAATAATGTTAATTTACACTACAATCACTCTGGCATTCAGTGTTGTGATATAAAATACTGCCTCAACTGAATGTTGAAAAAGCTTAAAAATAATGACCAGGAATGGACATTTCAAACCTTTAATAACAGACATCTCAGAAACTGCTTACGCCATAAGAAACATATTTTAAATAAATTGTTTTAAACAGATCTACAGTTTATGTGTAGTGTATTTTCGTCTATCGATTAACGTTTACCAGTTATTCAAGATTATACAAAATTCTTTCCGAATGAGCAAGACTTCATATGCAATTTCCCGAAAATTCAAGATAAACATTTTATTTTCTCCATGTAAATATCTTTCATAAATGGTATATTAATAAAAATCGTTTGAGCCATTTTTAGAAAACTAAAAATTTCGAGAAATGTTCCATGTAAAATGCAGTTTGGGGGGATTTCGTTGAAAATCTATGTGTCGTATCTGTGGAAAACATTGAACCTAAATACCAAGTTTGGTATTTATCCGACTTTTCGTTTTTGAGTTATGCTGTTCACAGACACACATGGACATATTTCCAAAAATGCTTTATTTGGATTCAGGGGGCCTAAAGACATGTATTTCCTGTGAAATCTCGGTATCGAATTCATGGGTCGAATGCAGTACTTTCCCTACTTACTATACGTACTAGAGAAAGTAAAAAGAGAAAACAGTGCAATACCATAAGAATCACAGTGTTGGGAGTTGAGGTTTTCAAACTTTAAGAAAGGAGCGTAAAGGCTGTCTTTATGGTCTGGTGGTTAGCAAGCTAACCTCTCAATCCGGACGTCCGGGGCTCAATTCCCGGCTCGGGAATGGACATTTTTCCTTATCTACAATTATTTCCTACCCTCCTTAGAGTCTGGAAGTATAAATGAGAATGTGAATTTGAGTGTAAATTTAATGTAATAACCCAAAGTAATACCAACCCAAAGATCAAAACAACTGTAAACATAATTGCCGATGAGAAATTGCTCCAAAGGTGAAAGCCGCCAATATGCCCCGAGATGTTTAAATTAAAATCCTCCCATAAAGTATAGAAAAATAAACGAAAAGAATAACTAACTGTCAAACCAGTCATATTTAAAAGGTTATATTTCAATTAAGTTCTTATTATACCTTGAAGGGTTTCGTTACTTAAATCTTCTGAAAAAAGAGAGTAAATTTAGCATTTTAAGGGCACTGGGATGTCCTAAGAAAGCTTACACATAGCACTACTTTGAATTCTGGTTACCCAATAACTACTGAATCAATGGCAAGCAAATTTATTTTGGTCATACTCTAAGTGGTTCTGAAAATAATGATTATTAAAATAATACGTTAACGCTCGCTTAAAGGTGTGCAAAAGTGATATAAGTGACCTGCTTCACAGCTCAAAATGTTGCAACCTAGGTATACTTCAGGTGCATTTTCATTCTATGATTTTGTTTCTGTAATACCATTGTTTCCTTAAATAAAAAATATAATTTTATACTGTGAGCAAGGTAATTTTACGATATATTTAATCTATTGTGAATAAAATTAGGTTGTGGAACAACATAAGAGCGTAATTGAGTTTACTGTCATATTTATTTAAAACTGTGAAAAAAGTTAGTTTAAACCAAGTTACGGAAAATTTAGGAGAAAGAAACAATACAGTGTACATGGTTATACGCCACGATGTTTAAATTGGTAAATTTAAAGGGTCAAATTGTTCAAAAAACCCAATATACAAGATGGAGGAGAAGTCCCCATATCTTGTAGTATCGAATGCTAATTGATTTATTTTAGCATACGTACTTGAGTATTAAGTGTCCAATATATCTGCATGTTCCCCATCATGCTGTAAATACAGTTCCATACGCCTCCATATTCTTCTTGATATATTCTTGAGCATGTCCGGTGCTATAGTGTGAAATACATCCTCAACAGCATTTTGAAGTTCTTCGTTTGTAGCACAACGACGTGCAGATACAATACATGTGCCTTAATGACCCTCCCCATAACGAGTTGTCAGGTGTGGTGAGGTCAGGACTTCTTGGTGGCCGTTTCAAGGGAGTTGGTGTTGCTGATGAACCACAACCTATCCAACGTCCTTGAAAGTGTTCATTTAGGAACTCGTGCACTGCAAGAGCGTACTGAGGAGGTGCTCCATCTTGCTGCAACCATATGCGTACTGTAAATCCCTTTCCTTAAACTGAGGTATTAACCATGTTTTGGGGCAGTATTTTTAATATCTGAATAATTTAAATTGTATTTTATAATAAGAAAATTCAATAACAGCCCGCCTTGAAACAATATGTATGTAATAATTATTTAAAATGTATGTAACAGCCATTGAATATGCTTATTTTTATTATAAACATGTTTAATAATATTATATGAATACATTGGTAAGTTAATAATACAAGAACTGTGAGAATAATAAGTTTTAAGTTGCTAACAATGAGGTAATAATGAGGTAACCTTATGGCAATAATGAGTTTGAGAGTTTGGATGTTACTAGTAATGATTAAAGCAACGATAATGTAAATTCTGTAACAGTTTAAAATTAGGCAATCAATAGCAAGGAAAAAGCTTTAAGTAAAATGCAGATATTCTATTGGACTAGAATTAGTCAATCCGAGACCTGCAATACCGAAGCTTACGGGTTTTGACGGTTGAAAAATGTTCAGTTGCTGGCAAACCTTGATAGTGAACGGATGGGAGATGTGTTCTCTACAGAAATATTACGTAGTCGTGTGAATAGTAAAATATGTCTACGCGTTAAGTAAGTGAAAGTATTAACAAAATCTCACAGTTCTTAATATCAGTGTAGTAATATTTAATTTTTGCAAAGATTAATAAAAGAAGTGAATTTAAAAACTTAAAATTTGTGTATGTCTACAATTATTGTCGTACCGCACCTTACCTAAGAGATACATCACTCTACAACATTACTGACGCAGCCGAGGCAACTTCAAACATAAAATAATATATAGAAGCAGTTTTTAATAACAAAGTTAAATATTATAGTGTAAAACTTGGAGTGTAAGAACTATAATACATTTTTAAATCATCTTATCATACGTAGCAGCATATTTCGTAACAACAGTAACTATTACGTAATCAACAACTTCAAACAGACGCTCAAAATGTGTTGCAAACTACTTAAAGCAACTAATAATTTACGTAAAAACATTTTACGTAACAATCAGTTTGTGAGATGTGTAAATAATTTGCGCCATTCACGGTCCCTTCAGAGAAGTACGGTGCAAGCAGATGTTGTGATATCATCGCTGCTCGTATCATTACGCGAGACGGGTTCCTTTCTAACTCTACTGTGTAATGAGGATTCTGTTTGGCTCAAAAGACAACATTTCTAGCGTGTGAGCTGCAATAAATCACAAATTCATCTGAAAACATAACCTTGGCACGGTTCACTGCATTTGGAAATTGAGTTAACAAAGCACGGCATAATAAAACCCGCTCATTCTGGTATCTCCGATAACTGTTTACGAATGTATATCGAAAAGGTCTGAGCTTAAAGTTTTTTTCATGTGATTTTGTATTGTTGTCCTCGGTGTACCCAGTTTCGAAGCACATTTAGGTGTCGAATTCATAGGAGATTGTTCAATCGAAGCAGAGCTCCGTCAGAGACTCCGGCACATGTTTCTTCTCGTGTCTTCTTCCTTCCACTCCGCGGCCTGTCTTTAACACTGCCAAAAGCAAAAACACAAGCACATATTTCCTAATCCAGAATTGTTGCTTTTTGCTGTGGAGCCTTGTTAAATCTTTTCTGGAACGCTCCCATAATCGGCCTCATTGTCTGCCCGGTGTGTTGTCGTTCGTGCATCCACACACCTATCGCTAAGCGCTCCTCAACAGTGTAACTGTGCATCACTGGTTTTTTTATCCATACCCAGAGGGATGAGTTATCGTGAAAAGGGACTATTGCGTAGGAGCTAAGAAATTGCAAACATTCAACGGCACATATGTTAACAATTTATTTTAAATTAATATATTCGTTAACAATTCTTTGGTCAGCTTGCTTTAACATGTACAAAATAATATGCTCAAAAACAATGTGATACTCTTTTTCACTTTTCTACATTTAAAGTTACCATATCAATTTAAATATTTTATGAATAGCAACGAAAACAATAAAGTTACATGAAATGCGAAATTATAAATGCTTCTCCCGTAAAAGGATTTAGAAAACGCCAAGAGTTAAAAGGTTGAATTTCAAAGCTTACCACATAAGTTTAAAGATAATTTGGAAAGGCCGAAAGAATCACTCTTGGTGAATTATGCCGAAAATCTCGCTGTGACGATGTCTAGTTGTTGGCGGCCGAAAAGTGACTGCTGGTGCCTGCCCAGGAGTTGCTGGAGCATGATAGCGCTGGCATCAGTGGCCTGTAGCAAACTAGCCAATGATGACTGTAGATGATGCTTTACGTTGTGGAGTGATGTATTACGTCACTCATGGCGATATGTTATTCGAAGCTTTATATATATACTTTCTCTGTCGATGAATGACGTATCATCTCTGAAGCATTGTGACGTACTTTATGCTGGTTGCATAAGCCATGAGCATGGAGGAGCGAAAACCTCACAACTGTAACCGCTCACATCTGTTATGGCTAAAAATTGAAACTCTACTGTGAAAACATGTAAACCTGTATTCCAACAATTCATAAGAAGTAACATAGCTACGTAGCATAACATTTGACACTACCAATCTACAGAACATGTTATACTCATTGTGGTACGGTTACGAGGACTTCTCGCCCAATCTGTGTATTATATGCATATTTTTAAAGCTGAAGATTTCCATTTTTTCACATAGACAATGAAAAATCTAATTTTTGAAGCATCCCGATCCCCCAAGTCCTCAAATTAAATTACTCTGTAAGTATGATTTCAGATATCTGAATTGCACTTCTCTGTAAATACAGAAGCTTTATTTTTACTTAAATCTTGCAGCATTGGTGACCTTTATATTTAGTACGGCATATAAAAGACGGAGTATAAGCGCATACAATTTAATATGTACAGTAATCTTGGAGTATATGTAACAACCCATATTTACACTTGGAGAAAGGATTTTGTGGAGTACACTTGTATTCAATACCATAAGGTTACTTAGGAGCTAGGAAAGTAATCTGTGCAGTTGAAGTCCTTTGCCATACAAAGAAATGAACATATGTTATTCTTACTACAGCACTGCGTCGCCAGAACAAAGAAGAAAAAATCCTTTTGAATTCTACGTAATTATTTATACACAGCCTGAGGATATCTGGAAAAGAACATATTGTATTTACGAGGAATTCATTGAGATAGCTTCAGGCTAGTATAGCTGAAGATAATATCGTTTCTCAAGCCGGTATCCTTAGTACGTTAACTCAGCTACCTTTTAAACAAACGTAGTAATGCTCGCTTTTACATTAATTTTATGTGGAAAAAGTCATATTAAAGTTACACCTTGCATAAATTGTTATAGTTTAGTGAATTCTCGAGCAATTTAACAACTACCAGCCCCTGGTCGATTTTAGGAACTAAATATAAAACAAAATAAAATCTGCAATACGCCATCCTGGTATACTGTTTCCTATACCAGGACAAGTATTCCAAATTTGTAATCTATTGAAGACTTCTTTCAAAATATATATTGCTATTTTACTAATTATTACCTATAAAATAAATTAGATGAAAATTAATAAAATAAAAAATAATAAAGCAAAATCCAAGATAAAACAATTAACTAAAATTTAAAACAATAAATATATTTAACTACTGTTACTGGAAACCTGCAACATAAAATAACTGGTATCCACTATTCTTATTTCCAGTAAATAATTAGTAAATTAAACAAGATAAATGTAACAAAACACTTCTTACTAATATAAACTATATTCTTTTTCTAAAAATGCTTTTTTAGATTCAGGATCTCTCAAAACCTTTCGTGAAATATTGGTATCCAATTGATGTATACAATGCGATACTTCTTCCATTTACTATAGGTAAATGATAAAGAGATTAAAACACATATCAAATATAGGACGAGGAGTTATCGATTACCTGTGAAGTTGGTGAAAAGATGGAGAAAATGGATTTCTGAATTCAATGGAGTTGCTGATTGCAACCTTACGTTAATATTGGTGAGGACGTTATATATATTTCCAGATAATAGACGTGAAATTTATATCTTCGAGTTTTTATACAAATATTTTCAAAATTTTGTGCTCCACCCCAATTAAGTGTTTTAATTTTGAGTAAATATTTTTATTAGTATTTGAGAAAAACATTTTATTTTACATTCATGATATTAATCAGGCGCTGCACACGATGCCAGTCATGATTTTGAAAAAAAAATTACAGCTATCACCACGTTATTTAAATTCAAATATACAAAAGTGGCTTGAAATGTGTACACTCTTCCGAGTATTTCAGAATAAAATTTTAAACCATTAATATAATTTTTTAGCACTTTATTCTCAACTGAATTAATTCTTGTATCTTGAGAAAATTAAAACTGTAGCAAAAGCCAGATAACAGTTTTTTACTTACCTTACCGCATAGTTAGTAAGTAGAAAAGGTAATACATTCCACCCCAAATTCTATGTTGAGATTTCACCGGAAGCATATCTTTTGAAGCCCCCTGAATCCAAAAAAAAGCATTCTTAGAAAAATGTCCGTATGTACGTGTGTGTGTCTGAACAGCATAACCAAAAGTCGGATAAACCCAAACCTAGTGTTTAGGTTTAGTGCCTTCCAAGGTTGTGATACGAAGATTTTCAAGAAAATTCGCCACCCAAAAATACCCTTTACATGGAAAAGTTTTCGAAATTTTTGATTTTCTAAAAAAATGGCTCGAACGATTTTGATTAAAGTATCACATATTAAAGAATATTTACATGAAAAATATCCTTAATTTTCTAGGAATAGCTTGTGAAGGAAATTTGTATAACCTTGTATGACTGGTAAACGTTAAACCATCGACGAAAACGTACTACACAAAAAATACGTAGATCCCTTTAAAACACCCAAGATATCCATTAATAATGGTTCCAATTGTTCAATATAACCATTCTTTTGAAGTGATGTCAACATTTAATTGTTTCTCGCGATTCCATTGAAATAATATGGAATTTTAAGGCCACTATATAGCATCCAGTTTTGAAGTATTTGACTATCGCTATTCCCTTTGTATCTATAACGAAATATACAGTGCAGCTATTTATGCAAATGTTTATTTGGAATAAAATGTAGTAGACAGAAAAATAAGCTTTAATAAGAATAGTTAGTATACTCACAAATAAAGATAGATGGTAGAGAAAATCATGTGAATGTATCACACAAGATTTTTAAAATTCACTCTATCTCACTTTCTGCTGATAATTTGAACAAGATTGGATACTAATTACATCATTTTGAACATTTTTAATGTGTAAAAGTGAAATAAAACTCAAAGAGGCATTGAAAGTAAATAGAGGTCATTAGGGCCGTGTTCTTTGGCATTTAAATGATTACGTGTTTCAAGGTACCTTTGGACATAAAATAATTTTAACATTTTTTAAAACGTTTAAAAAATTTCTACTAAGGTTATCCTTAAGGCTTTAGTGGAGTAATATAGGGAACTCGCATTGTCTGCTTCGACACCCGTACGCCCTTTCGCGTTCTACATCTCTAAGGAAACCAAGAGACAGAGTGTTGGTTTATTCTCACAGCATTGTTTACCTGTTGCGGTAACCTGGAGCGAGAAGTGTAAATAAGTTAATAAATTCATGGCAGTGTGTTGATAGCTCTACCATACGGTGTTCCCTCCTCAGGTAAAGGATTTGCAACGGAGTAGGTAATGCGCACCATGTGACGTCATCACTGCGGGAGGTCTTAACACACCAAGGGGCTGAATGGGTTATGGATTGCACCAGCATCCCCTCCCATTTTAACAGCAACATATAGTTTGTTTTGCTCCAAGGTCCCTCGGGGTTTGTTCAAGTAATTAAGGGTAGAAAAGTAAAGGAGCGATAGAACTATATGCTACAGTAAATCTTCCATTATGAATATTTAATGTTCGCTACTTTACAGCACTATGGTACAGTTAACGACAAACATTAAAGTGCGTTTGGAGGCACCATTCATTTAGAGATTGGAAAACCTGCAGGAAGCAAAATAAGGTGTACTACCGACCGAGCCCCAAGTGCTGAAAAGAAATTTTATGAAATTAGTATTTTTCATATCGACTTGGAAAAGAATTTCTTGTAATTCCAAAGCTTTTAAATCAATCACAGAGCGTCCAAAGTCTTTATTAAACTGGTAAATCATGATAGACATTCAGCAGACTTTTCTAGAACAATCAAATTCGCAGATTTTTTTCCCTCCCTCCACATCCATCTATCTTGGCATAAAGACCTTGGCGATTGTCTTTAGAATAGTGAAAGGAAATATTTGGTCAGTTCGATTATATATTTATTTTGATATATGAGTAAATTACTATGTGTACCCTGCAACCGCAATACTTATCGCAATTGTCTCGTTTATTCCGGTATCTAGCAAAGTTTTATCGGGACAAGTTGATGTCCCGGATTCAATAAATCGTTTATATATACGGGTCTTCAGATTGAAGAAGATATTTTCTTTATGTTGGAGTTGTTTATTAGCCTCACGCTTGGGAAGCCAACTTGAAGTAGAATTGTTCTTGAAGTTTATTTATTTAGCTCCACGTATGGAAGTCAATTTGAAGTAGTTTTTTACGTAATTGTTCTTGGAGTTTGCACCACACGTTTGCGAATCAGTTTGAGGTGGAATGTTTTTACGTAATATGCTGTTACGTATGAGAAGCCGATTTGAAGATTTATTTTTGTTGTTACGCTCCAAGTTTATAAATATATATTTTAACTTTGTTATTAAACTGCTTCTATAGATAGTATTTATGTTTATGTTTGCCTCAGCTGCGTCATTATTGTTTTAGAGACACGTTTCTCTTAATCAGGGCGTGGTGCGACAAGAATGTGGACTTATACAGATTTTAAGTTTAAATTCACTTCTTTTTATTAATCCTTGACACAAATTATATAGCACTACACTGATATTGAGAGCTGTGAGATTCTTTAATTTAAAACTTGCACTTTGTTAACGCGTAAACTTATTTTACGATTCACAAGAATACGTAATATTTCTTTAGAGAACACATCTTCCATCCGGTCACTATCAAGGTCTGCAGGCAACTGAACATACGAGTATTTCAACCGTCCAAACCCGTAAGCTTCTGCATTTCAAGTCTCTGATTGGTTAATCCTAGTCCCATAGAATATCTGCATTTTACTAAAGATTTTTCTAGCTATTGATTTGCTATTTTTAAACTGTCACAAAATTTACATTATCGTTGCTCTAATCATGACTAGTAACATTCAAACTCTCAAACTCATTATTGCCTCAAGGTTACCTCATTGTTAGCAACTTTAATCTTATTATTCTCACAGCTCTTACACTATTAAACTATATAATGCGTTCACATAACGTTATTAAACATGTTTACAATAATATAAGCATATGCAATGACTGTTACATACATTTTTAAAAAATTATTACATATATATTGCTTCAAGGTGGGCTGTTATTGAATTTACATATTATATAATTTAATTGAAATTATTCAAGTGTTAAAAATACTGTCTCAAGATTTATTCTGCCGTTGCCGCCAGTCGGTTGTCTGCGCATGACGTCAATACTTTGAAGCGAGTTTATCATCAGTACCTCTGGCAGAAGATTGGCGAAGGACGAGTGGAAGGGATCGATGTCCACAGTTTTGTGCTTACCTTAGTGAAATGGGACTTGTATCGTACCTTTACAGTATTTACATTTGGAACTTCTTTCGCTTGCGTCTGGTAAACTCGCAATCTCAGCATATATGCTGATAGGTAACAAATAACTGGACGGTTTTTGTAGCGTAGTGTGTCTCGGCTTAGCTCTCAACCGTGCAATTCTGTGATCGATGGTCACTTCCATCTCACGTGCAAAGAACGCACAAAATGTCCTAGTGAAAAACAATTCTGTACCGCCGCAGTAATCAACCTGTTTACAAAGTCGGAAACGTATGACGTCCAAGGTTCAATTCTGCATCTCCCCTTTGAGACAAGGTGCTCGCTGAACAAATAATGACGTCTTTTATTTAAACCAACTGTCGGTAAAGGCAAATAAATCCAGTGCATAATTTTAAGATGTAAATTTTTATGAAAGAGCACACCGTTTACTCAGCGGTTCCTCAAAAATACAGGAGTCAAGTATCGAGTTAATGGAGGCCTTTGGTCAAAGCATAAGGCTGTTATTTTCAGTTATCTTATTGTACGCTCGGAATATAATAGATGCGTGTCTATGTGTGCAGTTTCACTACATAAGATTTAAACAAAAATGATTACGGAACAATTCCATGACTCAAGGAAGTATTTCGAATCTCGAACCAAAGGCGACGGAAATGAATACCAACAATGTGAGTTTTGCTTATTTCTTTATATCTATTTGAGTCTAAAATTTGTTAAGTTTTACCTAACTTCACCATTCATTTTTATCGTCTCTACCACCTGACTCTAGTAAGTAGGGGAAGCATGTTATTACAAATATTTGATACTGATACTCCACAGAAAATACACGTTTTTTGTCCCCTAAAACACACACGAAAAAGACTGCCTCAAAATGGAATCGCGCATGCATATTAACAGCATAACTCAAAACGAAAAGTGGAATAAATACTAAATTTTAGCCAGACAATACATACATTTTCAGAAATGTTACTATGCTTAAAACCATTGTACAATGCTCTTTTTGTTCCTTATAAGGTATAGCAGTGAGAATTGGGAGTTGAATAGAGCAAGGGAACGAAAATATCTGCAGAGATGACAGTTTTAAGACGAAGGCGGAATATACCCCAAGAGATCACGTATACGATACTGACATAAGAAGACAGTTACAAATCTACAATTTACAATAAAAAATTGATTGCTTAAAACAACAATCCTATAAACTATTTGAAAGAATGGATCTAAATAGATTAACAAACAAGTATTTCCTTACGCTCTACGAAGTAAAATATCAAAAGAAAGACCAATACTACTTTGGGAACAGACGTTAAAGTCTATCTTTGAAGCAGAAAAAGAAGAAGAAATTTGTCTTAGCATGATTTGTCACACGAAACGAGCAACAGTATCAGGGGAAGATTTTTCCCTATCCTACTACTTTTGTAAGGGCATCAGATGGCAATTAAAATTGTAATCATGTTAATAGGTTAATTATATATTTTAAATAATAAACTATTTAAAACAGATTTAAATGTAGTTTATTTTCTATGTCTTTATATAGGTTATAGAGTAATAAAAATTAAATCGCAAGTTAAACCAAAAATGAGGAATTACATCTTAATTTTGCAAGGTGTCTCATGTTCTCAGACGTGTGGAAGAAGACGTATATGTCTGTGAGAAAAACCCTAGAAATCTGGGTAAATCTTATATTTAAAGGAGATCAGAAATGCCTTATCTTCTTCTTCTTCTTCTTCTTCTTCTTCTTCTTGTACTTCAGATTATCCTCCTCTTTGGAGGACTTACACCCTCAAGGACTTGCAAGCCAAAGCCTTAGGCCAGTAGCCTATCGAGGAGCAAGCAAACTCTGGATCACAGCATGTCCAGGATGGGTGATCAGTCCATTCATGGTTTGCTGTTGAAGAGGGAAATGAAATGCCGTGATGAAAGGGATGATAGGAAAATTCCCGAATCAAATTATCGCCCCTAGCGATCAAGGAGAACCGAGAAGAAATCTTCCTTCAAATTGGTAGACCCGGGAGCTCCTGAATGCGGGCCGCAGACATTACCGCCCGAGCCATCCCGCTGGGTGCCCTAACTTATCAGTCTCAGTATTAGAATATTTTTTTCTCATTTTCTCAGCATCTATTGTTCATAGCTTTTTTTTTGGAATTTTTCTCTCATATTTATGAAACCCTAATAATGAAATAGAGGGATGTCGTATATGTTGAGTTACAGCTGTAAAATATTATTTTGATTTTTCAATAATTTTAGGACAAAGTTATTAAAACTTGCAATGATAAAATAATTTCTAATTAATTTATGAAAATAATCACGTGTTAAAAGTTGTAAAATGATATAGTCAATTTATGTTTCAAGTTTTATTGTTTAGATTCAATAGTCCCAAAAGATTACGGCATTTGTAGAGTAAAAATATTAGTTTGTGTATAAAGTAAACAATACAAATAGTACAACTATATAAAATCATCAAACCTTAGAACAATCCAACCTCTCTACAAGTCCTAAGCATTCTAATTTCAACTACTAATAGCAACAGAGAAAGGGGAAAAGTGTCTAACACAAAAGATCCCAATGTAGTTTTCCTTAAAAAAAGGAAAAATATTGAATTTAAATATTTTAAAATATTTTCATGATTTTCATAAAAATCACTGCTTTAAAATACTTTAAACTTAATTGCAGAACTATTTAAAATAATTTGGAAGACAAATAATCTGCAAAAAATAAAAAAGAAATGATTTCATTTTTTACGCTTTTGTCTTTTCCAATTGCCTCAATCAGATTAGCAGTCTACTTTTGTATTTTTGCCGCAATGCCGAAGAAAGTAATTATTTCTGGATTCCTGCCTATGACTTTTAGAAAGTCTTGTGTTCTGTTTTCGCTCATTACAACTAATGGAAGTGCGTTCTCGTTATCGAGTATTTAAAGAAGTCTACGACCTATATTAGGGGTGGCTGCACTGATTAATGGAACGTTTGACATTTAAATGTCGAACCTCCCGAGTTGTTTGTGTGCGTGGATTGTCGCCTGTCGTCAGCAGACTGCAACCCCCGGATTGTGGTCGACATACAACTCCGTCTTCCGTCTCTTTCCTCTCGACACCTACCTGACACTCGCAGCAACAACAACGGTGCCACGTCACTGGGGGACAGCGACCCCCTGCACTTGGACCCCCCGCAGCAAGTTATGTCATAGAGCAGGGGTGAACAAGTAGTGGGTCTTTTAACTGCCTATGTAACGCCGAGACATTCCCGTTTAGATACATAACCAAGGTTGAACAGATAAAATAAATAATCAACACTGACACAAATAAGAAATTGTGTGGTTTTAAACCTGCCTGTTTATGAAGAGGAATCTTTAAAAATGTTTTCCAAAAATTACAAGAAATATTCAAATACTTTCCAGAATTTTCATTTCTCTCATTTATAATAATTCTTTCATAGCCTTTCCTTTACAATCAATATCCTTAAAATTTATAATTCCTTCGTAGATATTTGTTTTCTTTCCCGCTTACCTCAGACAGAAGTGGTTTATTAGATTTAAAGTACAATATCAGAATTCTCAAAGAATTACTGATTTTCAAGCAAGACTGTATAAAACACTTACTGAAATAATATGTGTGTTTTCGATTCATATATGAGTGAGACACAATTTTGAGCTTTTTTCCACGAACTCACTCATTACCTTGTGTTTGACGTTTATTTTTCGGTAAACCACAAAATATCAAATGCATTTTGAGATGACATACGCCAATGGCGACTTACAATGTCCCAAGAACTTTCAATCCCGGGCCTCATAGCTAAACCATTATTAGATGAATAAATATTAATTAATGTCGCATCGACATGTTGCCATGGTAGTTCAGTTGATTAGAGCAACCGGATGGAAACCAGAAGATCCGTGGTCAAATCCCGGCCATGGCATTGAAGTTTTCAATCTGATTGTACTTTTCCTATACAAGGTTATTGTGAAAGAACAATTAATTACCGTACAGAATATTATTGGTTACACACAGTTCACGTGATCATATGTAGAGACATTTTACGGTTACCTCATTTGGGTAGATATAAAGGTACGTGCTACTACAATAGACTTTACCTTCCTTGCTGTAACAAAGGTTTCTCTGTCGTTACATGTAAACATTCGTGGTTTCGTCAATTCTGAAGTTTTTTTCCACTCATATACTTTAAGCCAGTATGCCAAGTGTGTACATTTACTTAATTTATATAAAACTAGATAGACAGATAAGGCATCTTTATTGGTTTCAAATTATAGAAGTTATTACGCAAGCATTTAGTGCATGGATCATGACCGTACATGATCAATTAAGATACAAGTAGGGGGACAAAATAAACAACAGAAAAAGAAAAAAAATGAACAAGAAAAAGGAAAATAGAGATTACCTTTGACTAACTGAACCAATTTGGCCTAGTTTCGCGCACTTTAGCTAAGAAATTTTCCATGTTTTGCCAGTTATTCTGGTCATCCAGTAGCTCCCAACATGCCAATCTCTTTCTTGATGGACTTAAGAATTTTTCTCTGGGTTTAATTGTTCGCTGGTTCTCCCACTGTTCACATTCCGCCAAAATTGTACCCAGTCCTCATCCAAATCACAGAATGGGCAGATTCTCCTGCCAGAATTGTCAGTCATTTACTGTACCCTCGAGCCCCCAGTCTAAACCATGCCCTTCCTGATCTTTCCGTTCTTCCTAAGTTAAGCATATATGCCTCTTTACCCCAAATCAATTTTATTTCATTTGCTAGACTTGAAGGTGGTTTAATTTTACAATCCGATTCTATTTTCTGTTAGTTAGTCTTCTTTTGACACCTTTCCATATGTTTTTGTCATTTTTTTCAGCTGTTCTCCTATTCTCCTCAAATCGCTTTCCAAATCAGCGGCCCAAAACTTAGGAGACAGGTTTTCTCGCTGGTATTTATAACATTTGGATCGCAGTGTGGAGTTATCCCCCTGCATTAACCTCAGCCAGTACTTCACTGCTCTTATTTTACAGGGTATTGTGTCTTCATAACATCCCACCTCCCTCAATACCCCCGAATTTGATGTGCCTTGTGAAACTCCAAGAACTCTTTTCCAAAATGCTACCTGCATTTTATTTACATACTCTGCTCTTTCCCATCCCCAGATTTCACTTCCGTATAACAATCATAGAGTTGCGCATGTTTTCTAATGTATCTACCGGTACATCCGGTATCCGTGAGAGGGCACGTAATAATTCATTAACTGCCCTGGTGCTTTATAGTTAGTTACTGATAGATGTTTGTTCCATTTTCCTCTCATATTAAACATTACTCATACATAAGAGAAATGTTTAACGTTTTGTAGTTGTAGCCCCTTCATCTGTATATGTATTTACATACTATAAAATATTTTGAGATAGCAATACTGCTTTAAAGTCGCACCCTATAAATGGGGGTGAATAGCCAGATTTGTTTCCTTTGTGACTTGTGCCAAAATCCAGCGTTTCATCTTGTTTAAGTGTCTATCGTTATTGAACTACAGTAAATCATTGAGGAAGTATTGATGAGGATACCAGAATAAAACCGGTCACTAGGGAACATAACTGGGTTAACTTCAAACTATAGAAAGGTGAAGGTATGAAAAATGTGTTAAGATGGGAGTAGGGCAAGGGCTCTGGGATGTGAGAGTTGTCTGGAATATTCAAATAGGTCACTGCCTTTTCCCCTCCTCACGAGGGGAATTGATGAAAATAGGCACGATTTTCATACATATAACAGCTACTTACGTATGACACTGGCCCCCTCTCATCCCGCCATCTTCCTTTTCGTCATATGTATATCTGGTGTACGTGAGCAGCGTAGAATCCATTATGTAGTACATCACGGTGCCGTTAGAGGGAACTAGTCTCGAAGTTCGGGACGAGTTACGAGGGCAGAAAGAATCAAGTGGAGGGCCGACAAGGGAAAGAAGAATTTCCGGAGCACTTAGAAAAGGATACAAGTCCTGAACTTCTGCGTTTTCACTTCGCTATTTCGGTTCTTCCAGTTGTAGTTGCGCTAAAAGTGTGTTCTACGGGCAATATAATTGTTTTAAGTGGATACAGTTCATTTCAAATGCTTATTTGTCTCTATCTTAAATTTCGATTATGAAGATTAATCTACGTACAATTATAGTTCGGCTTTATTATATTAATTTATAACGGCAATAAAATGCCCAGAAAAATAAAAAGTCAACAATTTTTAGAGAAGCTGGACGTGAATAGACAGAAACAGTGAAATAAATGTGCTAATATTTTAAACTGCAGATATAGAACGCGTTGATAACAAAAGTTGGCATATTTATGTAGTTTTATACTTATCACTTAGGAGTTAGCTAAAGGGTATAACGTCTTATTAAAACATTTTCTACGCTGCCCAGCTAATGTTTTGGCCCGGGCTTTTATCTTTCTTTTATCCCTGAGTTGCCTTGTCGATAAATCTTTTTTTCCTTGCTACCACAAAATTTCCTAGATTCAAATTATCAATTTTTGTAAAGAATAACATGTTTTTATGCACAAGAGCTTCTTACTTCACTGAAAAACCAGTCGCCTCCATTCTTCCCGCGTTTCCATCTTCATTTTTTGCTTACGCATACGAAACTTTCTCAGTGTTGTCTGCCATTCTTCCATTTCAGTTTCTTCTGAATTCATAATTTTCGCTATTTTATCTTTACTAAGTTACACTAGATAAAAGAATAACGTTTTAGATCATATAAAGCAAAAGGCTGCCAATATAACGTATAGGTTAACTCTACAACGAATTGCGACAAATTCAGTACTTCGGTTTATATTGTGAACAGGTAATGCGAGCGCCACGAGAAATTAATCATGTAAAAATACAGATTGAAAAGTAAACCTCATCAAACTAAGTCGAGTTATTAAAACTTGTGCAAATGCAAAGGATAATTGCCATGTGATTGGACATGAAGCCAAATTTGGTCACAAGCAGATTATGAGCACTAGTGTGATAATCTAAAACTTTTAGCTCGTGTGTACTATATTAGAAGTTCTACTTTTAGGCCATTCTGTCTAAAAGTTACTTTTGACTAAACTAAAATTACTGCTATTTCTTATAATACTGAAATTACCAAACAGAAAGGAAACTTATCTAAGTTTTTCATAATGCTATTGAAGTGAAAATACCAACCGCCAGAAAGTATTTCAATCATAAAGGAATTACATCTTTACTATATTGTACCGTTGATATCGTGGAACATTAATAAGTACTATAAAAGTAACAAATGTTATCAACAAGTTCATAAACTAAGATTCTGAACATTAACCTTACTGTCAAAAGTTTCCATGGCCATAAGTATTTCGTAATTTTTAACGTTTTCACTTCAACATTGCTTTTGATAAATTGGTATTGACCTCATGGCTCCATAATACTTGTTTCGAGAGACCAGGAAACGTATGGAAGTAATCCAGAGAATCCGTCATAGCGACGCCAAGAACTTTCCGAGAAGTCTGGAGCGTATAAGAACAGAGAAAGAAAATGCGCAAATACAATGAGAGAAGTTAAACGCGGGAACACACAAGAACTTCGTTGTTACACTTGTAAAGCGTTATTTACTGCAACTTAAAGCTAAGAAGCAAACTGATTTAATTATATGTCCCAATGCAGCCGAGTAAGATTATTTTAAATCCTTGAATGCGTTTTCTTGATTCCGGGTTTCTACGCCAAGAGAATCTTCATCGATTCATGTGCATCATGAAGAAATTATACTGCGTTTCAAACTTTTTCAGCATGAGGGGAAATTCAATGTCCGTTCCAGAGATCGCATTTTTGTATTGTGAAACAATGAGGCAAAGTTTTTTGTTACTGAAGATAATTCTTGCTTTAATTATTAATTTTCATAACATTTGCAAATGAAATTTTCCTTTATGCTGGATTTTAGATGTAAATTAAACCTTTTTATAAAAAGGTCCGACCCCCCTTTAAGGTTTTGTTATGCAGCTATAATCTGTAAATACATACTGTAGGGAAATATATACAAATTTATTACGCTAAGGGAATTTTAATTGTGATAACACTCTTAATTTCTCACAAAATCGCAATACAAAGAACCACTTCATAATGTATTTTATAGCTAACCCTGCATTTGGCTGTGGCAGTCTACTCTACGTAATAGATTTATTTATTTTCAGTGCAGATTCGTTAACAAGCAATAAAGAGTATAATCAGCGAATACTCCAATCACAGTCAGTTGATACTAAGTGCTAAGTCTTGTTTGAAATAAGCAAATACTCCATTATTTTGGCGTCTGACATTTAAGCTACAAAATGTAATTGTATTATGCTAAAATATCACCCTCTTCCGGCAACTGTTGAGTTTGACATTTATTCCTTGTCCATCCACGTGTTAAAGGGTCACGTATATGTCATAAGAAAATAGCGAAGACATAAACAAAGGAAAGTAATCAACCTTTTACATACTCCGTACTAATTCTGTTGCCACAATATGTTCTTGATTCACATTCAATTTTATAACAAAGGTAAAGGGTTCTAAAGTAAAATTCCTTTTTATTAACATTAGTGAACGCTACATAAGAAAGATAATGCTCGTAAATTGCATCCCACACTTTGTTTAATTACATTGATACCGTAATAATTATAGACGTAAAATATAAATTATTAAACAAAGAAATAATAGTAAGATAGAGAAGTAATTGCAGTAAATAATTTCCGTATATTAAATCAGTGTATAATTTAACAAGTCTGGGTTGAAAGTTTTTGTCCAGAAAGATGAAGGTAATTGGGAAGTTAGGTTAGCTAAAGTCATTGGCGACAGTTCGAAGTAGTGAGCACAATTAGCTTAAGTATTTCTGGGAGCGCAGGTTATAAATTCAGTACACTTACACAGTCACGTAGGCCAAAATTCTGAAAAAGAGAAAGGCACCTACATTCTGAGAATTTTAGCTAAGTGCCATGGTAACAGAGTCAGAGACACGCAAGAGGACTTTAAACATTGGTTGCGCGTGAAAAATAATATTGGTGGGAGTAATTTTAATGCAGGCGTGGCTTGAGTAATGAAGCGTGTACTTGTAAATCAGAGAGTTACTCTTCTCTGGTACCGTGACTGTTACGAATCGAGATTCGTGCAAACGTACACAGTTGCGTATACAGTAATTAATACCCATCTTCTTCTTTCTCTCTGGTATTTACGCTGTGATTTTAAGCACCTAGTGACGCGCTTGCGTGAGTAGCGGCTATCGCGAGGGATCTTGCCGGTAAACATTTTAGCGACTCACGGCAGGTTACCGTTAAGTTTCTTTTTATTGCGGAAACAGGTATTTTCAACCATAACTCGATACTGCAGAAGTTAGCAGGTGTAATGATTTAGTTGCTATAGCTTTAAGTGCTACAATTCAGTCTATTTCTTGATTTCAAATGGTCGGCAACTCGACTCAAGAACTCAAATATTAGCTTACAATACATTTCTCAGTCAATTTAAACTGGTGTTGTCCTTCAACACAACCATGTATACTCAGAGGAAAATCTCATAGCTCTCCACTGGAGCAACCGGCAGCAAAAACAATGACTGATATTGGAGACAACGAGAGAAAGTGGCAACCACATTGCTATACCAAACTATCGCACTATTGCGGTATTTCACACTCTGCTTCACATGGAGTGCATATAAGTGTCAGGAAACAAAATAGGATTTCGGTAATTAAACACATAGTTGCCTATTGTGCTTCTGGAAATCTCCAGGAGGAGGGGTTGCAGCTAAGGATACAGAGGGTGACCAGACCCGGAGTGGCAGGCTCCGACGCAGGCGAGGTCACTAATGTCCCAGGTATTGCATCGTGACGCCGGCGGGACAGACCAGAGGCCTTTTTCTCTCCCTCCCTCTCTCTCTCTCCACTAGAGGTGTCCCGAGGGCCCGTCCTACATCGAACTTCAGGGCAGACAGTTTCACAAAGCAATTTCCACCACCATATGCCTAGCCCGCTGTCCACTCGCCTGATCCTTCAACCCTGAAACACGAAAACAAAATAACAGGAAATGAGGACAGGAATTTTCGCGGCATTATACATTCCAAACCAGAGTCACCTACGAACAGGAAAGACCGCGAAAAGCCCAAGGTCAGAATAACCGGCCAAACAGGAATCGAACACGAACCTCCCGAAAAGCGAGCCTTACACGTTACCATGGAGCCATTTGCGCGCTACATCGTGTAATACTAATAATAAATGTAATAATAATTGAGTAGGTTTACAGTTTCAAATACTAGGTTTGTATAACCTCAAATAAGTAGTGATATAGCAAAAAATAAATTCAAAAACTTAAACGCGATTATTAAACAGACATTATTAAACTAACTCCGTAGAGGGACACTTTTAAAATGTTATAAGATGATTCATTGTCATATGAATATATTTAGTATATGGTATTTTAATCAAAATCGTTAGAGTAAATTTTATTTAGAAAATAACAAATTTCGAAAATTTGCCATGTAAAGATTGGTTTAGGGTAGGGAGATTTTCTTGTAAACCTTCGTAGTGCAGCTTTGGAAGGTATTGAACCTAAATACCAAGTTTGGTATTTATTCGACTTTTGGTTCTTGAGTTCTCTCTCTCCCTCTCCCCCCTAAAAATATACAGGCTGAATCCTCTAAATCTCGCAGTGCAAATCTTTCGGGAATGGAAAGTGCTGTTGTTCTGCAGTTTTCCCAGCATGGATTGGTGGTCAGGGGCTCGTACATTTAGTATATGAATAGATTTTAATAATTCTGATAAAGTGTATTATTTGAGTAAACATACAATTTTTTAAATGGAACAATGCCTAGTTACATCAACAGAATCAAGGTAGAATAAATTAGAATGTCAGTGGCGTTTGGTGCAAAATTCTAGTGCAAGTGGTTTACGAGGAATCTGATTTTGAAACTTTTACGCACTGACACTTGTACAACCTGTGGTAGCACAAACCAAAGAAAAACAAAAGGGAATTACAATACTTCTGTGGATTCTTACAAGTAAAGAGAAAATAGCCCTTCAAAGGTTGTGTTCAAAATGACCACTGGCAGCTTTAATACACGCTTCCAGTCTGCTATGGAAAGACTGCTGCACACGTCCTAGCATTTCAGCGGAAATTTCAGAGCAGCAGCAGCAGTAATATGTTGTTTCATATCGTCTGGTGTAGTCGGTACATCCTTGTAGACAGTGTCTTTCAGTCTTCACCACAGAAAAAAGTCTAAAGGGGTCAGATCCGGTGAACGGATCGGCCAAGGTACAGGTCCTCTTTGTCCAATCCAAACATTTGGAAACAATCCGTTAAGACAAGTAGTAGTACTTAGTGCACTAAGAACTGGACAGCCATCATGTTGGTACCACAGGTTACTCCCAGTCTGCAAAGGAACGTCTTCTAGCATCTGTGGCACATGGTCTGTCAGGAGGCTGCGATACTTGTGCGAGTTTATTGTTCCTTCTAAGAACAAAGGGCCTATGAGCTGATGGTTCACTATCGCACACCACACGTTTAAACTCCATGGACGCTGACGTTCCACCTCACGAAGCCAACGGGGATTGTCAACAGACCAATAGTGCATGATTCTGCGGTTTACCTGGCCATGATTGCCTCATGTTGCCTCATCATAAACAAGATACATGATGAATCTGAAGTATCATGTCTTAAAGTACAAAAGTTAACACGATTCTCAAAATCGTTTCCATGCAGCTCTTGATGGAGAGAGATAAGTGATAGGGTTGGAACCTATGTCGATGGAGAATGCGCAGTATACTTGCCTGACTTATGCCACTTCCACGTGTGATTGTACGAGAACTAATTTGCGCATCTATTGCAACGGCAGCCAAAACATTAGTTTCTACATCTTCTCCAGTCACTTGCTTGTTTCTGTTATGTTTTTTGTGTGTTACAGTACCACTTTCACGTAATTGGTTGAAGAGGTTGATAAATAATTGCCGAGATGGTTGACGTCTATAGGGATACGTTTCCGCATACACCGTACAGGAACGAACTGCATTCTCCCTACACTCTCCATACACCATGAGTATGTTGACTTTTTGCATCAGTAAACCCCATCTTTCACTCACGACTTACTGCTTGAACTGTCACAAACTAACTGTCAAGAAAGTCGCAATGCAATCAATGAAGAGAAAATACAATACAAACAAACATAACATCATACCTAGCAACTAAGCAGGTTGAATGGGATAAACAAGTGTCGGGGTGAAAACTTTTCAAAATACGATTTCTCGTAAACCACTTGCTCTAGAACCCTGCAACAAAGACCACTGACATTCTAATTTACTCTACCTTTATTCTGTTGATGTAACTAGGCATTCTTCCATTTAAAAAATCTGATGTGTTACACTCACATGACTTTCTCTACTCTTGCGCAAACTATTTTTACAAACACATAGCGACCAGTTCTAAAAATATTTGACTTTCGCTTAAGGCGTACTATGTTCCCCTTGTTTTGTAATTTAATGCAAGGGCAATATAGAAATACAGTAGCCTTTAAGCATAGACATATCTCTTGATAGCTGGTTGCTAGGTGCAGCACCATTCTCTTTGCCACAGATTAATGCTCTTTGCATTAAAAAAAATGAATAACGAATTCCCATTTGAGAAAATAAGTATTGAAAATTTAAGGGAATAACAAGCAATATCTCGAAAACGGTTCACTCAACAAAAGAAATTTATATGACATAAATTGTGTATTTTAACGCGTTCTACATTTTTGTGTAGTAAACTTTTGTCTATCTCTGATGGTTTACCAGTTATGAAAAAGTCGTTCACAATGAAGAATACTTTTGGAGAAATTCCCAGAAAATTCAAGATATACATTTTATTTGTCATGAAAATATTTTAACATATGATATTTTAATCAAAATAGTTAGAACTATTTTTGAGAAAATTAAAATTTTCGAAAAATGTTCCATGTAAAGGGTAATCTGGGATGGGGCGATTTTCTTGGAACCTTCGTGTCGCATCTCTGGAAGATACTGAACCTAAATACCACGTTTGGTGTTTATCCGACTGTTCGTTTCTGAGTTATGCTGTTCACACACACACACACACACACACACACACACACACACACACACACACACACACGGGCATGTTTCCAAAAATGTTTGCTCAAAAAGTACACTTTCTCAGTATTAATAAAATCTGTTTAAAGGCTAAATGTACGAGCCGCTGACTACCAATTAATGCTGTGAATACTGCACATCAATAGCACTTTCCATTTCCCAAAATATTTGCGGTGCAAGGTTTAGGTGATTCACCCTGTATACCCTCTATGGTTTGATAGTTGCATTTTAACTCTTCTTACAAAAGCTTATTTTTTATGTACTTCATTTTAATGCAAATAAACCCTTGCAGAAATAGCTACATTACACATTTCGTTAAAGATACAAAGAGAACAACGATAGTCAAATGTTTAAAAACTAGACGCTATATGCTTCCTTAAGATTCCATAGTATTTTCATGCAATCGCGAGGAACAGCTGAATGTTTACAGTACTTGAAAATAATGACCAAGAAATGAACAATTCGAACCATTAATAGCGAACATATCAGAAATAGATTGCGCCACAAAAAGTTTATTGTAATAAATTATATATTTTAAACAGGCCTAAGTTTTTTGTGTAGAACGCTTTCGTCTATCGCTTAACGTTACCAGTCACACAAGATTATACGAAATTCCTTCCGAATAAAGAGAACTTCGTAGGTTATTTCCTGAAAATTTAAGATATGCATTCTATTTTTCATGTAAATATCTTTAATGCATGCTATTTTAATAAGTTACAGCCGTTTTTAGAAAACAAAGAATTTCGAATTATGTTCCATATAAATGGGAGTTCAAGGTGGAGATATTTGCTTGAAAACCTTCATGTCGCATCTTCGGAATACACTGAATTTAAAAACAAGTTTTTATTCATCCGACTTTTTGTTTTGAGATTGAGAATGGTGGTGTTTTGTATTTCGACTGTTGAGGAGCCAAACTTGAAGTACTTGCAACCGCACGTATGGTAAAATGTTTCCGGTAGCCTTCCCCCAAATGTACTTTCCGGTGGCGTTTGCCCCAAATGTTTAAAAAAATATTAACCTTTAATTTGACTGTTTCTTTAAATATTATATATTTATGTTTGCCTCGGCTGCGTCAGTATTTATATTTTTAGAGACCTGAATGTCTTAGCAGGGAGTGGTGCGACTGAAGAATGTAGGCTTACACAGATTATAATTTCACTTCACGCCTTTTATTAATGCTTGACACGATTTAAATAACACCTCACTGATATAGAGAGAGAGAGAGAGCTGTGAGATTTGTTTTTTTATTAAATACTTGCACTTTTTAACACGTAAAACTATTTTCGTCTCACACGAATACGTATTATATTTCTCGAGGACGCATCTCGCGTCCGATTAGGAACACTGTCTACAAGCAACTGACTTCTGAATTTGTAAATTTTGTTCCATTTTAGTTTCTGATTGGCTAATCCTAGTCCAATGGAATACCTTCTTTAACTAAAGTTTTTTCTGGTTGTTGATTGGCTATTTTATAAACTGTCACAAAATTACATCATTGCTTCCAAGAATCACAAGCAGCATTATAAAGCTTTCAAATTCATTATTGCCTCAAGGTTACCTTATTGTTACCTCATTGTTAACAACTTTTAACCTATTATTCTTACAGCTCTTACATTATTAAATTACGTAATACATTCACATAACATTATTACACATGTATACAATAATATAACATATAAAATGACTGTAATATACCTTTTTATATGTTGTTACATACACATATTGCTTTAAGGTGGGCGGTTACTGAATTTATATATTATATAATTAGACTGAAATCATTTAAGTGTTAAAAATACTTACATTTTTCTAAATATGCTTTTGTGGGTTCAGTGGACTTCAAAACATATTTCCGGTGAAATCTAGACATCGAAGTTCTAGGTTGAACGCAATATCTTCTCTACCTATTATGTACGTGGTAGAGAAATTAAAAAGGTGACGGTTACTGGCTACAGTGTGTTCATAAGTTACACAATTTCGGTACCTAAATAAGCCGAATGCTGCATTCACCGTTATAACTGGTTTTTATAGCGGGCCAGGAGCAAAAGAAGGGTGATACAAAGGAAAAGGGGACGAAAAGTTGGGAAAGTCGGAAGAAAGACAAACTGTTTGGTCTTTGGGGTGCAAGATGTGGAGAGTGGCATGCTGGTGTGGCACGGGTTGCATAGTAATGTCGGGCAGCAGGGTTCAGATCGATGAGTTGAGGTACAGGCACCCCATATAGTGCGTAATCCTTTGTTCATGGGCTGGTTTCATTTTATTTGACCTTATTGAAAATCGATCAAACCGTAAATGTCAACCCCAATCGAGTTTTAAACTATTCCAGGTAAACGTTTCCACAGTATAAAACGCTCCTGTGCTGGAAATTTTCAAAGCTGAGTGCTTCGTAAATCTATACATATATAAAATCAAGAGTCTATACTTTCTCTGTGTAAACCTGAAGTACTGAACGAACTGTTTCATAAGATTCATGGTTCTACAGTGCATCCATTTATGAGGATTTCTGACTGATAATACTAAAAATATTCTCTGTATTCATGCTGTTCACGTCTTATTTTCTTTACACATCTATGATTAATCAAGCGTTGCATTCGATTAAAAACTTAGATATCGCGATTTCAATTAATCTAAAATAATTATATCTACAGCGTAATTAAAAAGATCTGATGTGTGACATTCACATTACTTTTTTCTACCCTCTATCGCTTATGAGCGAATATACAAGTTATTCTTACGAAAACGTATTTTCCTATCTACATCATTCTATACATTTCGCTATAGATACAAAGGGAATAGCTATAATTAAATATTTTAGAACTGATCTAATACGCTGGCCTTAAAATTCTATATTTTTTCCATGGCATCGCGAAAAACAACTGAAAATCCACAGGACTTCAAAGAAATAGCTAAGTATGAACCATTAACAATGGGTATCTCAAAAATGGCTAATTCCAAAAAAATTGTTTAAAATGAATTGTTCTTTCAAAGAGAACTACATTTTTGTGTAGTACGTTTTCGTCTATTAAGGTTTACCGGTTATACAAGATTATACAAAATTGCTTTCGAATGAAAAGAACTACACAGGCTATTGCTCGAAAATTCAAGATATGCAATTTATTTGTCATGTAAGAATGTTTTATATATAGTACTTTAATCAAAATGATTAGCGAGGTTTTAAAAAAATAAACGTTCAAAAAAATATTCCTTGTAAAGTGTTGTTTGTGGCGGGGGACATTCTTGAAAATATTCACGTCGCAGTTTTGGAAGGTG
The DNA here is from genome assembly GCA_030765065.1 of Deroplatys truncata. Taxonomy (NCBI): domain Eukaryota; kingdom Metazoa; phylum Arthropoda; class Insecta; order Mantodea; family Mantidae; genus Deroplatys; species Deroplatys truncata. The sequence continues at coordinate 109,886,151 of CM060986.1, forward strand.
ATGAACTTAAATTCCAATTTTGATAATTTATCCGACTTTTCATTTTTGAGTTATGCTGTTCAGAGATACATAGACACATTCTCACAGAGATGTTTCTAAAAATGATTTTTTGTGGTTCAGGGGACTTCCGGTGAAATCTCTGTATCAAAATTTTGGATGTAATACAATACCTTCTCGACCTACTATGTACATAGGAAAAATATGTGTTGCACTCGCATACATTTCTCTACTTATGAGGATAACAGTTCTTGTGAGAACTGTTCTTACAAAATCTTACTCTAGCTACTACTTGTTAATCCAGATAAACGTTCAATTATAATTTACAGTAGGTAGGCGATATTTTTAAAGAGTGTGTCACTGTATAATGGCTTTGAAATTTCATGCTCTTTGCACGACTACGAGGAAAACAGGAATAGCGATTTCCCAGTAGAGAAATATATAAGTATTTGAAAATGTAAACCAATAACTGGGAAATAGCTAAGTTCACAAAGTATTTGACATAAACTGTGTCTTTAAACAATATCTAAACTTGGTATTTACGTTTAAATCCTTTCAAGGATGCGGCTAAGATTTCAGGAGAATCCCTCCCCTCCAACTACCCTTTACATAGAACATTTTTAGAAATTTGATTTTCTCAAAACTGGTTCTAAAGATATTTAGATGACAAATAAGAGGGAATTGCTGTGAGGTCCGATTCATTTCGAAGAAATTTTATATAGTTTTGTATAATGGGCAAAGCATTAGAGCTAAAACAAAATGTTCTACATAATAATGTAGATATCCATAAACATTATTTCAAATAACTTTTATTGTGACATCACTCATTTCCGAGATATCCGGCGTTATTGGTTTTAATTTTCGTCATTTCTTTTAAGCGTTGTTGTCATTCACCTGTTACTCGTAAAGTTATGGAAAGAGCCCCGGCATTTAAACATTTGTCTATCGCTTCAGTTTCCTGCATTCCCACTGTATCTACAGCAAAATATATAATAAAACTAATTCTGCAAGCATTTATCTCGATAACACGAAGCATACAGAAAAAATAAGATTTTATAGGAATAGTGGCAGTATCTTCATAAAATAAAGTAATACAAATCTAACACATCCGACCTCATACTTTTTCTACCACGTGCATATAGTGAGGCAGTATTTTTAACATTTAAATGATTTCAGTCTAATTATATAATATATAAATTCAATAACAGCCCGCCTTAAAGCAATATGTATATGTACCAACATATAAAAAGTGTATATTACAGTCATTTTATATGTTTATATTATTGTATACATGTTCAATAATGTTATGTGCATGTATTACGCAATTTAATAATATAGGAGCTGTGAGAATAATAGGTTAAAAGTTGTTAACAAAGATGTAAGCTTGAGGCAATAATGAGTAAAAAGTAATAATGCTACTAGTCACTCTTGGAGCAACAATAATGTAACTTTGTGACAGTTTATAAAATAGCCAATCAACAACCAGAAAAAAAGCTTTGGTTAAAAAAGTATTCTATTGGATTAGGAATAGCCAATCAGAGACTTGAAATACAGAAATTTACAAATGTGACGGTAGAAATCAAGTCAGTTGCTTGTAGACAGTGCTCATAACTGGACGCGTTGGTTGTTGACAGTGTTACTAATCAGAAACGAGATGCGTCCTCGAGAACTTTTATACATATTCGCGTGAAACGAAAATAGTTTACGTGTTTAAAAAGTGCAAGTAATTAACAAAAGAATCTCACTGCTCTCTATATCAGTGAAGTGTTATTAAAATTGTGTCAAGAATTAATAAAAAGGAGTGAATTAAAAATTATAATATCTAAGTACATTCTTCAGCCGCACTACGCCCTTCTAAGACATCCAAGCCTCTAAAAATAAATACTGATGCAGACGAGGCAAACATAAATATATAACATTTAAAGAAACAGTCAAATTACAAAATTAATATTTTTAAACTTGGGGCGAAGACCACCGGGTATCATAAGTGCGGTTGCAACTACTTCAAGTTCGGCTCCCCAACAGTCGAAATATAATACAGCTTCAAACTGACTTTCGATACGTAGCAGCAACAAACCTCCTTCAAATTGCCACCCAAAACGTGGGGCAAATAACAAAACGAAGCAACTATCTTCTTCAATAGGTGGACACCTAAAAGTTCTATACCAAAGTTTCACCGAAAATACATATTTTGAGGTGCCTTGAATACAAAAAAGGCGTTTTTACAAAAAGTCCGTATGTCTGTCTGTCTGTGAACAGCGTAACTCAAAGGAAATGTCGGATAAATACCAAACTTGGTATTTGAGTTTAGTATCTTCCAAATATGTAACATGTAGTTTTTAAAAAAGAATCCCCCACCCCAAACTACCTTTTACATTTGGTTTTATAAAAAATGGCTATAACGAGTTTGGAGAAAACACCATACATTAAAAGATATTTACATGACAAAACGTACATCTTGCATTTCCCGGAAATAGCCTGTGAAGTCCTTTTCATTCGGAAGGAAATTTATATAATCTTGTATAACTGGTAAACGTTAAGTGATAGACGAAAACGTATCACACAAAAAATGTAGATCCCCTTAAAACAAACAATTTATTTAAAAATGCTTTTTTGTGGCATCAATCATTGCGAGATATCCGTTATTAACGGTTCGAATTGTTCAATACTTTTTCAGGTCCTGTGGATTTTTTCATTCGTTCTCGCGAATTGCATAGAAATAGTATGGAATTTCAAGGCCAGTGTATAGCATCAGTTCTTAAAATGTTCACTAGCACTGTTTCCTTTATATAGGTATATAATGAAATGTATAATGCAGCTACCTTCGGAATGCTTTATCTTATTACAATTAAGTATAGAGGAAAATAAACTTTCGCTATCATAATTTGAATGCACATCAATAAAGTATAGAGGGTAGAGAAAGTCATGTGAATGGAAGACTTCTGATTTTTACTTTCTCTACTACATATAGTATGTAGGAGAAGTATTGCATTTCACCCAAAAATTCGATACCGAGATTTCAGCGGAAATACATGTTTTGAGACCTCCTGAATCCAAAAAAAGAATTTGGAAACATGTCTGTGTGTGTCTGTGTGTCTGAACAGCATAACTCAAAAACGAACAGTCGGATAAACACCAAACTTGATATTTCAGTTCATTATCTTCCAGAGATGCGACACAAAGGTTTTCAAGAAAATCCCCCCACCCCAGATTACCCTTTAGGAACATTTTTCGAAAATTTTAATTTTCTCAAAAATGGCTTTAACAATTTTGATTAAAATATCATATGTTTAAGACATTTTCATGACAAATGAAATGTAATCTCGAATTTTCTGGGAATGACTCCAAAAATATTCAACTTTATGAACGACTTTTGCATAACTGGTAAACCATAAGAAATAGATAAAATTTTACTACACAAAAAATGTAGATCGCGTTAAAATACACAATTTATGTCATACATTTTTTTGTTGAGCGACCCATTTTCGATATATTGCTTGTTATTCCCTTAAATTTTCCAATACTTATACTTTTTCTCAAATTCTTTATTCAATTTTTTTTTCTCCTGGTAATGCAAAGAAAATGGAATACTCCACATAGCAACCAGCTCTTAAAAGATATGACTGTCGTTTAAAGCCTACCAATTCCGCTTGCATCTACAAGAAAATTAGCAGTAAGATTAACATCTCGATATCTCGATTAACATGAGGCATATGGAGAGTAAGCGTTTGTAAGAATAGTTTGTACAAGAGTAGAGAAAGTCATGTGAGTGTAATACATCAGATTTTTTGTTTTAGATTATACATATTACACTAATACGTAGTTTGCGGAGAAGCTGTTAGCGTACATGTACACGAGAAAGGAAATCGTTTTATTTAGGTTGATTCATTCGAAGCATTTCCAAACACTCCCTTTGCAGCGGTGTATTATGCTGGACAATTTACATAAGCAAAAGTGAGGAGGGTAATACAAATGATGAACGGTCTATACTGCCACTATAAACGCAGAGTTGTGAATAAAGACCAGGATAACACAGTACCATGGTTAAAGCATGCAGCGCTCTATCAATGTGGGAACGCCCTATCCTTGTTTCCGTGGACTGACCTGCAGAATCAACCGTTTTCCACTTTAACCCAATTCAGAATTCACTGTTGGCTATCTGTGTGGAGACATAAATGTGCGTATTTCGTTAGCAAACATACCAGCTTTTGTAGCAATGTATGTACATAAACATACAATAAACACTACATAAAATATTAGTCAATGGTGTACCCGTATTTAAGTAACATCTCTGTAGCTACAGGCAAGTTGATTTTATTTTTTTTACTCTTGTTTTATTGTATAGCCCCCTTTAACTTCTATAGCCATATGGGGTGCTTTTACTTGGACAGCTCGTCGAGTGTAGGTTTCTCTAACATTGGTTTTTTAATAATTTATTAAATGAAACAAACTCACATATTTCCAGATTGTAGGGGTGGGTAAGAATTCTAATTAAAGAAAAATTCCTCCAAGCCAGCAGGTAATTGAACTCGGAATCACTACGTTAAGAAGTCAAGAGCGCTGACCGCTTGACCAAGGAGTGTAGAGGAAACACCTACTTCTCGTTAAACAAAGAAAATAGATAAAACTATTAGAGGTAATACGAAGAAACATATCAAAATAGAAAATAATGCTAGAAGAAGGCGAGATTAATAAAGAGTATAAATGAGAAGGCAAATAGGCATGCAAATAATTATACAATATGATATAAATAACATGTACACGATTCATATAATATAAGAATATTATGTATGTATGCAGAACTGTGCTATAAAGGGTAAAGTTTATACAGAAAACTCGCTAAGAGAGAAAGGTAATTACTAATTAGCAAGCAACCACACAAGGTAGCTGGGAAAAATCTGTCACAAGGAGTAGGTTGAATAAGTGACCAAATATCACATACATACTTGAGAGATATACAGACAGAGCCAAAAGACTACGAACCGGCTGCGCGGTGTTTTTCCTGTCCGCATCCTCGGCGCTCATTGCCGTTTGCTGCTATCATAGAAAGGCGCGGATGAAACCATACAACATTTTTAAAACTACTTTTAAAGGCTTTACTTAACAACTTTATGAAAGTGTGTTTGAGGATAGGATTATTAGTAGAGATTTGTGGCCCCCTCGGTCCCCCGACCTAACCCCCTGAGATTTCTATCTCTGGGATAACTTAAAATAAAGTTTACAAGACAAACCCACACACCCTAGAAGAATTAAAACAAAATATCCGCCACGAAATTGCCAGCATTTCTCAACGTAAACTACGGCGAATGATGGATAGTTTTCTAAAGAGGTGCTAAAAATGTATGGACAACGACGGTGGCCAGTTTCAGCATCTCCTTTCATAAAGTTGGTAAGTAAAGTCTTTAAAAGTAGTTTTAAAAATGTTGTATGGTTTCATCCGTGCCTTTCTATGAGAGCGGCAGACGGCAACGAGCGCCGAGGTTGCGGACATGAAAAAACCCCACGCAGCCAGTTCGTAGTTTTTTGGCTCTCTCTGTAGTAAGGATGTGCACCCAGAGCCGAAGTTCCCCTCAACCGCCCAGGTAAGACCTCCTCCGGTAGCATTTCTATTAGATCAATGTCTGGAAATTTAAAAAGGCCTCCTTGCTTTCGCAGGGATAGAAGCGTATACGTCACTTACGCGCGTCAACCCCATAGGCAAGACTACCGAACAATCTCGGTGGTGTCGACAATGTCTAGCCACCGTCTACCAGCTCTCCAGGTTGGTGCCATGGGACATTAAGACGTCTACAACCCCGCCTAGACCTAGCCAGACATACCCAATTTCTCATAAGTTTCGTGAATGAGTGTCTCGCCGAGTCGAACCCAATCCGAACGACTCCCTTCTGGGAGTGTCTCAGATGTTCGACCTATCATACTTCTAGTAAATCAGAATTACCACGAGCACTAAGGGTCCGCGGTGCTCACACCGCAGCAGCTGATGGTGTCAAATCCCTCGCCCTTACGGGGACATAGGTGAGACACAAAGAGATAGAGTTAACTCAGAATTCCCAAAATTGTCAAGCTTTGCTGCATAAACATACATGCATATTTTCATAAAACGCCAAATACGGTAGCCAATGGAAAAACACAATATTACAGCGGGAAAATTAAGAGCTTGTCTGGCTTTGTCTTTGATTGTAAAAGGTGGGCAATTCGAGAAACCTCCTTACAATTCTGATTTTCAAGAAGTCCACTTTGATGCAGTAATTTGTATCACAAATTACTTAAATGTAAATAATGATTGTAATATGAATATGCATTTTTATGTGACATTGATTTGAGATGTTTATTGATTGTAATTATTGTTGAGAAGTACGTTTATACGGCCTTACTGAAACTGACAATAATAGCGTGCAATAATGCAGCGAGGGGGTGAGCTGTTTATCATTATTGGAAACGAGGAAGTTACGTAATGTTGGCGCGTTTTTCCTTGAGAATCTTCTGGAACATTTCCCTAGAGCATATGTATTCATAATTTTCATTGGATATAAAAATAGACGCTAATGTTGGCGCGTTTTATTAGCCAATTGCAGCTCAGTTATAATCTTTAGGCATATCGGGGTGTATGTGTATAAAAAGCCAAGTCAGAGGTAGATTGCTCTCAGTTCATCGAAAATATTTGTAAAGTACACGTCGCCTTCAGTCACTCAGTTCATCAAAATTCTTTGTACATTACACGTCGTCTTCAGTCGCTCAGTTCATCGAAAATATTTGTAAAGTACACGTCGCCTTCAGTCAGTCAGTTCGTCGAAAGTATTTGTACGGCACACGTCGGATATCAATTTGCAGGTTACGCGTAACAGAGTTATGAAAAATCTCAAGTGTGATAAAGTTAATTATACAAAAGTTGAAGTACGCGAATTAAGAAATATCAATAATGAAGTTATTATAACAGTTTCAGTTTGGCGAGTGTCAAGATCAATGTGTAAATGTGATAGTAAATGTGTTCGACAATAAAAGTGTAAAACAAATTCTTTCATCAGTGTTATTTTTGGATAAGAGACTCCCTTCCGTTTACACAACCTGTATAAAGAGAAGTGCTTGACCAAAAAGATCGTAGCTAGCCGGAGGACAAAGAACCAAAATTAAATAAAATAACAGTAGCATTCTTTCAAACGAACATTAATACTGCCGCAAATTGCTAACACCAGATGGAGCTAACAAACCTAACAAATGAATCACGTCACAAATGGCTTCACCGCGTGAAGTAAACACACATACACAAACATTATAAATTTACCAGTCACAACTTCACCTCGGTGGGGAAGCATACGTACTTAGATGCAATTTCAGATGTAGGCTTAATGAAAAAATAGTGGAATGTTAACGGGAAAGAATATCTAATTCGGGTAATTATAAAGTGTTCCGGACAAGAATAATATCTATCTCACTAGCAGCTTCAGAATTATTTGTAGAATAGATCCGGACAAGCGACTTTATTCAATTTTCATTAACAGACTCGAGATAAGCGCAGCTAGAAGAATTTAGGTCATTTAAGGCAACAGTAACAACAATAGTAACAACAAGAAGAGAAGCAGCGAACTTCGAGCCAGCATCCAGGAATTCAGTAGCACACAGCCACAGCCGACATTACCCGTCACCGCTACAAGAGTCAGTCAAAGGTTAAATTTAAGACGTTGAGGCAATGCATCTTGGTTTATTTTAACATTTTATCATTTTCACTTCATCTAGTTTCAATTTGCGCTTTTGTTTTCTATGAATTATTCCAATATTTATGGAGTAATTATACTACTTAAAGTGCCATGCATACTTTGTTTCGTGGTTGAATTTATACAGTGTTGTCACTAATAAGCCGTTGTAATATTGAATATGCTCATAGTAATGTAATTTCAGACTCTTCTTCAGACTTTCATTGATAGTATATGTATGGTGAATTAAAAATTTCATTCATGTCATTTTGTATAGTGACAGACTAGCACAGAATTATTAGAATGTTTAAGGAATATGAAATTAACACCAAAGTTCAAAGCTTCAAAAAATGCAACATTAACAGTCTGGCAGGTTACCTCCTTACACATACAAAACTGATTCCATTGCCACTTGACAGCCCATATCCCTGAACTCTGATGTTTTTGGTCGTGAGTTAACGGCATGAATCAGCGACATACCATAACAGAATTACCTTACTATAAAACGTTTGGGTATAAAAACTTACTAAAATATGACTTTTCCTGGATCGGTTCTGTTTCTGTAGCATTTCTTTTTGGATGCCATTTTAGCACTCTCTCTGATCTCTCTATTTTGCGATACATCTACAAATCTGAAGCTGCCCGTCGATGCTCTCGCGGATATCAAAGTAGGAAGATTCCTATTACAAACATTTTTAATAGGTTGGTATATTCAGTAATAAAAGTAACAATGATGATACTGTAAAAGCAGGAGCTCTGAATTTGAGTTAAATCTACCTGTCACAGACCAGTAACCTACTGAGTAACACTCAGTAACAGAGTGATCCGTAACAATATAAATTATAAAATAACCAAATAATGAAATTTTTTATTTGCAACAAATTTTGAATCGTGAATAAAAAGTTTTCGTTTATATTTGTTATTTTATGGAAAACCAACAGATTTCTTAAAATCTCCAAAACTTTGTCCTTAAATATTTGAAATTAACTTGAAAAAAATGATCAGCGGGGTCTTTAATGAAAAAAATCTAATTATGAATTAAAACCTAAGGCTAATAAATATCTAAGTATAAATAATATTGCAATACCCTCATGCCTACATGATTCACATTCAACCAATGAAGGCAATGGGGATGTCCCTATAAAAATGCTCGATTTCGAAACTAAATTATTGCCTCTACAGGCCGGAAAGGATATAGTCGCTAAAAGTGTGAGGGAATGACGAGTTATAATTGGCGCCTAAGCACATGCAGGACACGCCTTTTTTTGTCAATTTAAAATAAGTGAGTGAACAAAAATTATATCGCGTATACAGTCATATACATTAGTGTCTTAAAATGTATTTAATCATCAACACCAGGCTAAGGATCCGGGACAAGTTAGCAACCAATGCATGTGCAACCTTACTATAGAGTTCCGTAAACACAGTACTGTTGATGTAAACAAAGACGCCAATGAGCTGCCTTATTTGCTACTGTTAATAGTACAGCCTAGTGTTGGTGGAAAATAAAGACACACACATATAAGAGAAATACGTATATTTCACCTATAGTCCTGAAGCGGATTTTACATGGACTCACAGGTAAACAACACCCCAAAGCGCACTACTACAAAAATCCGTTTTTGCACTAGCGGCGGACCGGCCCATCGCTTCTCCCTTACTTAATGCTACCGATGCGAAACAATACGAATATATTAGGCTTACATTTCATTATAAATATATTCGAAGTAATATCTATATGCGGCTATATAAGCCTGGCAGCGGTTGAACACATATTTGAGTTGAAAAATAAACGCCGGATACTGCCATCAAATTTCGTCGAGTGAATGGCAGTTTCCTGCATAAACGTTATCTTTAACCACTCCTCACATAATCGCATGTATTTAGATCTGAAATCGAGGAGGTGGCGCCGCGGTAACGTGTGCGACTCGTATTCGGGAGGTCCTGGGTTCGATCCTCGGCGGCCGCTCACTCTAACCCATAGGGTTTTCGTGGTCCCTCGGATTGGCAGGCAAATGCTGGGATGGTTCATCTTCTACTACGATCCCCTGTCCCTTATTTCCTGTACCCATAATTTTCCTTGTCATCTGTTTCAAGGTTGTAGGATCAGGTGAGAGTTCGGTGGAGGTTACTATGCTCTCTGTGGAGGTTTCTTCCTGGTCGTCCAGGGACCGCTCCGTTGGTCACCCACTTGTAGGTGCTTTTGGGCAGGCATTCCTTGGGAGTCTTGGGGCCCAATGGCGTTCAATCTGGAAACTTTAGAGACCCGGTCCGTGCTTTCGCCCGTTGTCATCCTGATCTAGTCGCCCTTTGGGTCTCTCCTCTCATCCCTCCCTGTCTCTCAGGGGTCACGGGGGCGAATTGCCTTCGTGCGGTTCTCTGCCCCGTTTCGGTCCCCTTCCGTTCGTCAGTACCTTTAATTTCCTCCGCACCTTTAAATCTGGAAAGCGAGCAAACACGTAAATTTTTCGCCATATGTAATGCGAGTCTGTGACCTTCTTGCCACGACAGCTCACATCTCATTTAATTTAATTTTACCTTGGTTAGAACTGTTTGCTATTTATTCCTTGTTGTCTAACACGGATCTAGTCTTTTTAAGTATAAATACCTATAACTTGTAGTTATACTTGTTTTATAGGTATCTTAGGAAGTGTACGAGAGAATTTCTGTATAAATCCAAGCTGACTCCCATGCGATTCCGTTGGATAATAAAAACACGCTGTTCTGTAGTAAGTATACACCACGATAATTACACATGGTACTCATAATTAACAGAGAGCTTTACATAACTTTACAATGTTAGATCGAATTGTAAATAGCTGTTACCCTCCGCTAGATTATCGCAGAGCGAGGTCATTCAGCCCGGTACCTGCTACGAGACAGAACCGGCGTTAGCCAGTGGCATCAGTCAAGATAAACTCGGTATCAGTACATGTTAAACAACGACAGATGTAGTATTAATTATTCCTGAGTAACTGCTCATCAGTAATATATTATACAGTGCGTTCATCATATTGCCGGGTCGTAGATCGCGTTCTGTCTGCTACACTGTCGATTACCATTCTAAAACTCCCGCGTTAATTACTGATGAACGATAGTAGAAGACTACTAACCTTGTTATAAGTTGTGTTGAAAGTGATGTTCATCTCCATTGAGACCTTCCTGGCATTCCTCGTCGTCGCGAGGTTATAATTATTTATGAACTATAGTCACTCTGTAGGGTTACAATTTTAAAATTTTAGCACCTCTATGAACACAGATTTTTGAAACAAACGCTTACTGTGCAATACATCTACGAGATTTCTTTGGAGAGCGTTCGAATGATGCACCAATTTCATCAATTTTTTTTCCTCTGTTAGAAAATACCTTCTTTTTCGCTTCTTACGTTTAGTGTTCCCATTGTCCTAAAGTTAGTAACCACGCATCTAACAGTTTCGCTATTTGGAAATGGAATACCAGGAAATTTCTCCTGAACATGTTTATACATCTTTACGTATGTACTATACGTACAAATTCTTGGTTAAAGCATCTATTTGTTTTCATACACGCTTCAGTGGAATAAAAATCTAAATATAATTCACACACAACACAGATGACTTGAATAAACTTTCACTTTCGGGACACAAAATGAACAAAAGTAGTCTTTACAGCCCGAAAAGAAGACAGAAACTGACACAATATAACTCAGATGATAAACATGTCTTCAGCGGGTCATTTACCACTAGTGTACTAGGGAACAAATCGAGATCACTGTAGTGTTTCAGAACTACAAATATACACGACTAGTGGTCCGGCTGTAATTTGAACGCATGGTATTATGTATATTATATCAATACACTCAAGAGATACATATTTTAAGCAGATTTTACATTGCATTTAATGAATATCAAACAAAAAGACAGTTGTCGCAAATATTTGAGTTCTGGGGGTACCCAGACAGCGGCAAATACAGTAGACGGATATGTGGTAAACACGGCAGTCTTATCATATTTTGATTTCTACAAATTACATGATACAATTTATTAAACTGTTAAACCAAGTTTTCGTGCATGCTTTATCTATCTTGTATCCATAATTTTGCACTATTTATATTTTGAGCCTTGGCAACCCTGAATGATGTAGGTGCCATCTGACGTTTCCAGTGTAAACTGACATTTTTTTACCATAATCTACTTCAAACATTTTGTCAATAGGGCGTCATTTGTTTTGTTTACTCTAACTTGAAAATTTTGTGTCAACAAAAACAAGGAATTAACTCGTGAAAATGTTCGTGCAATGATTTATTACGATTTTCGACGTGGATTATCAAGACAAGAGTACATTGATCAACTAACTTCCACATTTGGCGACGAGGCTCCATCCTTTGCTAATGTGAAACGCTAGTATAACGAATTTAATCGTGAACGCCGTTCGCTCAATGATGAAGTTCGTGAAGGTCGTCCAAAATCAGTTGTTGTGCCAGAAAACATTGATGCTGTGCAAAAACTAGTAATGAAAGAGTGTCATGCTATTGTAAGATTGAGGCAACCCTAGGCATTAGTTTCACCGGCATATATAAAATATTGCATGCTTATTTAGCCGTAAAAAGGTTTGCTCCCGTTGGATCCCACATAATTTGACGCAATCTCAAAAAGATGCTTGTGTCGATTGGTGTACAAAAATGCTCAAGAAGTAAAGTAGGGGTGCCTCAAAAGACGTATATAAGATTGTAACAGGTGACGAATCATAGATCTATGCGTATGAGCCGGAACGTAAACAGCAGTGACTGTATGGGTGTTTCAAGAAGAAGCAAATCCAACAAAATTTGTTCGCACTCGAAGCACTTAGAAGCAAATGGTCGCCTGCTTTTTTCAGCAAAACTGGCCATGTGTCAACAGTGCCTTTAGAGGAACGTAAAACGGTCAATGCCGAATGGTACACAACCATTTGTTTAGCCGGAAGTCTTCGGTGAAGAAAGGAAAACCAACAAGAATCGTAGGATCGTTCTTCATCAAGACAATGCGAGCGCACACACAACAGAGTATTTGAAGGCTCAAAAATCGAATTGATGGATCATGCGCCATACAGTCCTGATTTGGCACCCAATGACTTCTTTTTGTTGCGTGAAGAACGATTTTCGTTGCCAGAAGAAGCCGTTGATGCCTTCAAAAACCATGTTTTGGAGGTGTCTCAAGAAGACTGGAATAAATGCTTTGACAAAGTGTATTGATCATAAAGGAGAATATTTTGAAAAAAATAAAGCAGTTTTCAATCAGAAATTACTTTGTTTTAATTATTAGGCTCAAAATATAAATAGTGCGCCTCGTATATGCCTGCGCATTTAAATTAGTGTACTATCAGAGTAGCTATCGCATTTCTTGAGGAATAATAAATATTTGGAATTACACCAATTCCTTTATCGGTTACTATAGTTAGAAACAAGTTTTACTCATTCAAGGTTCGGTACTATTTCTCTACATTGTGCCGATATTCCCTTATCATAAGTGTCTCCTACGCATTCAGTACCAAGTCATTCACCTCTAACCACTTTTCTCACGGGTTTTATTTTTCCCTTAGATTTAGAACGTAGCAATGTCTATAGTGGAAAATCTCGCATACAATTCTAAAGCTAAGCAGCCTACCAATGAAGTTATTTCTTTGTTGTTATTATAAGTAACTAAATTTATGTTACACTTGAATTCAGAAAACTAAATATTCACTTTTTTGTATATACTTAGGCTACCTACTAACTATTCATATTTACCTACATTGTGACAAAGAAAACTGGACTACCTAGTCGACCACAATATGAGTGCGTTCAGTGGGAAGAGGAGCTAAATAGATACGGAACAAGTGGGCAGGGCATCAGAAAGACAATCAGGTAAAGAAAACATTCACAGTTCCCAGTTACATTTACTAGGGAAGCTGAGGTACGCAAAAGTAATACTGTTTGTGCAACTGTATATTCCCCTATTGCCTTGGCCCTCAGTCCCCTCTGATCTCCAAGCTTGATCTCAACAGAAACAGTGGCGTTCTCCTCCAAGCGCACTCACATCGTCGCCGACTTGTGCTCGTACAACAGGAAACAACATTGGACGAGTCAAGCGTTTCTCAACCACACTCTAAAACATTTCCGCGGCTACTGTATCCTTAGTTTTATTATCAAAAGCCAACCCTAGTTCATTAAAACGTATATTTTACATACAGCTATAGGATTTGTAGCTTCTTACAGTATAAACAATTTACTGCATGTTAATTTTATGCCATAACTTTAAATATTTGAATACAATATTATACATTATTTTCTCCGTTAAATATCTTATTTCAAAATGAGGCAGTATTTTTAACACTTAAATGATATCAGTCTAATTATATATTATAAAATATAACAGCCTGCCTTAAAGCAATATGTGTATGTAATAATATATCAAATGTATGCAAAAGTCATTGTATTATGTTTATATTATTATGTAAATGTATAATAATGTTATATGGATGTATTACTAATTTAACAATGTAGGAGCTGTGAGAATGGAAGCAGGCTGCTTTCCGTAGCAAACAGAATTATAAAGTAGAAGCCGAAAGTTGTTAACAATGAGGTAACCTTGAGGCATTAATGAATTGGAAAGTTTAAAAAGGCTAAGAAGAATTCTTGGAACAAATTATATATAATACATATATATTATATATATTATATATACGACATATTATGTATAAAGCAGTTTATAAATAGCCAATCAACAACTAGTAAAGCTAAAAGTTAAATAAAAGTATTCTTATTGGAGTAGAATTAGCCAATCAGAGACTTGAAATAGAGTAAATGTACGAATTTAGGCGGTAGACGCTAGACGCTACAAGGAAGCGTTCCTGAGCAGTTCGATTTTATACGAATTCATTGCGAGACATAAAAATTCATTACGGCGAGAATAATGTAAAGTTTACGTGTTAAAAAGTAATTAACAATAATCTAACATCTCTATAGTAAGATATATCAGTAAAGTGTTATTGAATCGTGTGAGGTATTAATAAAAAAGAAGTGAAGTATAATTATAATTTGTCTAAGCCTTGTTCTTTAGCCGTACTAACCCCTGCTAAGAGATATGTGTATATGCAAATTACTACTGACGCAGCCTAGGCATACATATATAATATTTAAATAAACATTACAAATACAAAGTTGATTTTTAAACGTGGGGGCAAAGTCCACCGGAAAGTTTGTATCGTATCGTTTAAACAACTTCAAGTTTGGCTCTCCATCAGTGGGGGGGGGGCAACAACACCCTCAAAAATAACTTCAGGAACTTGCTATTTGAGATAAAACAATGGCAAAAAGCACGAGATGGAACTGCAGAAAAGATAAACATATATGCTGTGACCGATGAAAACCAAACTAATAAATTTAATTCGAGATGAATATTTCTTAAAAGATGGGGATGGCTACAAGTAGCAACATGAGAGGATATAAAATGAAGTGTTTAATTGAAAATATCTCCTTTGTGGACATTTGAGGAAAGCATGGAAGAGGTTCATAAAGTTCTTTGTGCCGAGTGTGACATTGTACACTGCGACAACGCGGTAAAATAAGTGGAAGAATTTCAAATAAATGTGCGAAAAATGGAGTGTGTAAAATGGATCCACAGAATATCAAGTAATGAAGCTTTATAAATAGTGAGTGAAGTAAGAAAATTACTGAAAGTGTGTAGAAAGAACAAAATATACTGGTTAAGGCAATTATTGCACCATATTAAATTACTAGCTAAGGAAGGAATGGGAAATGGCGTCGAGGAGTAGCTAATTGATAACGTCTATGGCTCGCATTCGGGAAATCTCGGGCTCAATCCCAGTACCGGCTAACCTGGCAGATAGTTTTAAGCGAATTTTCTCACTCCATTATGGCAAATAATCGATCGGAAATTCCAAAATTTCCAATTGGTACCCCTACCATGGCACCATCCTTTCAATATTACTGGTCTCTTAGGGATATGTGTTAAGAATGTAGTGCGATTCGCACATAGCCATATAGCTGTGAAGATCTTCCACGACTTACCCCTCCCTTATTGTGGAGTGAAGGAAAAGTAATAAGCACTTAGGATCTGAGAGGGATATGTAACCTACACCGTGGCGAATCACTTAGATAGAAAGCCCCCTGTGGCTCCTACCATTCATTTTTTTCCTCCCGGAGATTCAATACTACAAGATGGGCGAGGATCCTGTTCCACGTAGCCTCCTCCAACAGTAAATTCCAATGTTGATTGGGGAGAAGGCTCAGTGCAGAAGATACAACGTAATAGGCAAGGTATGTTCAAGTGTGGAGACAAAGCGGAAGCCGAAAATGGGGAAAGAATGATAACACTTCTATAAGCTATTATATAGGTATAATGTATATACCTATTCTTGCTCAGAAACTATGATATACTTTATGGAGCCAAAAATAAAGTACAGCTTTAAAGTTTGACAGTACATCGTAAAGAGTTATAATCAAAACTAGTAATAACAATTCACAAATTGCTCTGTATGTTAGCAGTTTTGAGGAATAAGATTTAATGCAAATATTTGTTATAGCGAGTTTAAAATTAAGCATTCTTATATCACTTATATAGTGATTGTTCTTTAAATAAAGTATATAGTCTAATATCTATTATTAGCCATGTTTAATCTACACTTACTAGTTTGGTTTCAGGTGATTTTATTACCACAAAGGCTTCAACACTGCTAGCTATGGGTTCAGTTCTGTACATGAATCAACTGTTGCTTTCCTTTAAGCGATGTTGTGTGTAAGGTAGATATATGACCGCTCGTGTCCGTTTCGCTTCACCTAACTTTCGACGTCTGAACGACAAGACCAGCGTTCTCAAGTGAACGAGAGAAATTTATATTTCCTAAAGATATCCTACGGTTCTTGTTTGCCTGTTCTATACAAGGGACATTTAAGGGTACTGGATCGAAAAGATAAATGAATTTATGTATACAAAATTCACCAGAAATGAAATACATTTATTTCTAAGTATGCGTTAGGTAACCAACTTTTCAAACATAATTGAAAATATTTCCCTGCTTCATTTGTATTGGTGTTACTTCTTAATGAAAACCATTAATGGTGAGATATATTTATATTACGTTGTATCGAAAGATTATATTTTTATGTATTTTATTTAAGTTTTAATTGACCTAAAATATTCGCATTTGTACTTACTAATAATATGCCTATTTCAAATTAGGCTTTCATTGAATATTTAACTAATGTTTTCATGATAGTTATTTTACTGCAACAGTATGCTTATTCAGGGAAAATTTTTGAATTAGTTAAGTGAATATCCACGATTAATCTTATGTGAAAATGTCAGACCCTTGGGTTTTCTTAATTTATGAAAAAAATGTACATGAAGTTTAAACATTAAAACTGTTCACATCACTATTAAAATTCCAGAGATGTTTGCAGAAAACTGTATGAATTACCAAGAAAAATGTAGGACGAGGGCATTCATGGCAGATAACAAAGAGGAGTGGTTTAAATATGTCTTGCAAACTTAGAAAACACTTCTGATGCCGACAATAATGATATAAAAGTCCATAGAGATGCTTTAAAGGTTTCATATTGATAAAAAATCTTGTATTAAATACACGTGGTTTAAATTAAATGATCTTATATTACATACAATGAATATTAAGAGTGGGTTTCAACCTGTTTGTTCAATTTGTTTATAGATGATAAAAGAATTCAGGATATAAAAGAATGTTGTATTAATAATAAACACAAAATAACTCTTCTTTTTGCAGATATTTTGACAGCAGCAAAAGCATAAAGAAACAATGAAAGTAAATAAAAAACCTTGATCTATGAAAAGGGTATTAAAGTTAGCAAAGAAGAGAAGTGTTGTTTATATGGTAGGATATATGTGGTAAAGAAACTTGATTCGGAGAAAAGACTGAATAACTTTGCATATTGATATAAAAGAAGAAAAATGCTCTAGACAAAGGAAAATATTTACGACCCATATAAGTACTCATTTGAAGAAAATGACAAATATGAAGGTACCTGGTTGTTAGAAAATGTTGAATGGGATGGACGTTTGAAGTTGACAGGAACGGCTTAGTAATAAACGACATATTAAACTATCGGTGCAGGATTCAATCACTGGAAGATAGGATTATTGTCATAGTCTGATTAAAGGCACACAAGAAAGAAAAATTGTCAGGAATTTGTTTTATTGGTCAGTTCAAGTACAGTACTTAACATAAGAAACTGAAATTTCTGACTTAAATCAGCACACTATCTGTAAGTAGATCATATGGAATAAAGTGAAATTAAAACACTATAGATACCATAAGCAGTAACGGTCAAGGAAAAGTTAATGGGATCTGTGACAAAATCACTTAAATTGGTAAGAACAGGAGTAGTGCGATGAACTGGTAAAAAGGTTACAAAAGAATTGTGCCAACTGAATAGAAAGAGATAAATGTTTTTATTTTTTAATAAAATGACAGGAAACTGAAGCATAGGACAAAATTGTGGAATAAAAGTGTTATAATATAAAAATAAAAATGTTGGTTTTAAATTTTATTTGGGAACAGCAGGAAAAACGTTCCTTAATGATTTTGGAGCGTATGACAGAAATTCAGAATAGCTATTAAGTAAGAAATAAATAAGTGACAGAAGGAAAATACGGCATAACCATTATACACAAGCAACTAGTGTGTTAATTCTGTGGGATACGCCACCATAAAGATACTCCATGCAGAGAAAACAGATTTGGTATCACGTAATATTTGAATAAATAAATAATTCATTTATACATTCATTAAAATGAATAGGTGTGCAGAAAATAGACAATTTCGCACACTTATCAATAAATTTAATGTAACATTTGAGATTCAAACCCAGAACTCTTTCGTATCAACGATATATCCTAAGTAATCGTGACGCTGAAAGTGCATTAAACTCGTGTCATCCGAATCAGTGATTAACCATGCATACACCACCAAGGTGTTCTGAGATGCTCCAGATACCATACCACGTAGTGTAGTGAAGTGTAATTTGAGGGACATTGGAGTATTCAGAGAACCTCGCACCTCGACCACTAGAAGTCTTTTGTGCTGTCCTTTATACCTCAAGAGAGTAACTCACTGAAGTCCATGGCGCGATTGGAATGCGCGATCCCTTGCGCCACAGGGTGCTGAAGTCAGACGGTCCAGCGACCGCGGATACGCGGGGCTCCTACCATTCTACAAGAAGAGCTGAAGTTTTGTAAACATTGATGATTTCCTTGCTTGAAGTTGCAGCGTTAATTGGTTTCCATAAATGTTTTTTTAAAATGATAAAGTACAAAACATAGACATGGAAAGCGGTCATTGATATACTTGCAGTAGTTGAAATGAATTTCTAAAATATAGTTCAACTTTCCATTTTCGGTCTACATACTGCAGATGCGAAAGAGGTATTATCAAACATCACCACCACCATCACCACCACCCAGTTTATGAAAGACTAGTAAGGCTGCTTCTGACAAATCTAGACATACAAATTCACAGGTCTTCTTGACCCAGCACCCTTTCCGGCTCGATTCATTTTTAGTTGAAAGCAGCTTTTTAATCAGAGGGCATATAATGCCTTTAAAGACTTAGCTTTCAGTAGCTAAAGCGCTTAGCATCAATGGCCAGGACTTCATATAGGACGTACTAAGTTCGAATCATTGCTGCCATACTACCACATTTCTAGTAAAGAATGGAGAGGACCCAAGTAAAACAAAAGGTGACTGGAATGCGTGGATGATTAGGAGACTTCGTTAGACTGGAGCGAAAGAAATGGTTTGCAATTATATAAAATATCAACGAAAGTTTTTAAGCTTCAATAATATCAATAATTTAAAGAAAATACCAAACTATGTACCAATAAGATATAGAATTTTTTAAAGTTAACCTTTATGAGTAAAAATGTTTACCCGACTTCCATAAACAAATAGACATGATTTCAAGTGAAACCGTTGGGCTAAAAAGGGTTAATATCCTGATTTGTAATGCTGGATCGATGCTAGGTACTTTTGATAACTTACTCCGTTACCTGCTTTCTTGTTGATTCGCTGCCATGATCTCGTAGCTCCTTGTCTCGCGCGCCAGCTGCTCTAGTGACATGGGCATGAGATCCTTCTCTCAGGGTATGCGTGGATGTATTGTTAAAAGACAACACCAGTTTAAATCTACTGATACATTTAATGTTATCTAATACTTGAGCTATTGAAGTGAGTTGCAGACCATTTGAAGATAAACAAAGAAACTGATTATGGATTGTAGCACTCGAAATTTTAAAGACTGAATTTATATCTGCTAACTTCTACAATATCAAAGTTATGGTTTTAAATAACTGTTTTCGCAATAAAATAAACTAGTAGCGTAACTTGCCACGAATCTCTAAAATGCTTATCGGCGAGACCTCTCGCAATAGCCGCGAACTCTTATTCACACAAGTGTGTCACTAGGCGCTTAAAATAACACACGTGCAGTACGTACAGGTATCAGAGACAGTATGCACAACTGTGTGCACGAACGATTAAGTACCAGTGCCGGTACTAAAAGTAGGTCTCTGGTTTAAAATTGCACACCTTTATGACTTTAGCTTCGCCTACATATTACTACCCCTTCCAAGTTTACATCTTGCCCGGAACAATACTTAAAACCCTACGCGTGACTCGGTTGCTCAAGTGTCTTTCTAATTTATAGAATTGGCCTACGTGACTGCAGATGTATTGAACTTATAACCAGAATCTTTAAGCTAATGTATTTGCTACTTAGGTTGATACTAATGACTTCGCTAACCTGACTTCCTAATTACCTTTGTCTTTGCGAATAAACATTTCAACTCAAGCTTATTACATTGTACATTGATTTACATACGGAAATTATTTTTGCAATTACTTCCCTATCTTACTGTTTTTTTCTTTCTTCAATTATTTATATCTGCCCGTCAATAATTACAATATCATTCCTTACCTCCCACTGAGAGCTGAACGAAATGTGTAACAGATCACACAACACGCAAGTTTACGGCGTCAGCATATAATTAATATTTGATATACTTAAGTTAACAATCTTAAGTTTGTATGCGTGGCTACGATGGTACAAACCTGGTTTGTTTCTCTGCTTCTTTCAGAAATAACTATGAACATTTTTCACAGAGCCAGCTCCGTTTAGAGGCTTAGTGAAATTTCTTGGCGGCACTAAATTATTAATAAACATCACATGCCAAATGCGACTGCTAGAATAGAGGCTCTATAACAATAGTGCTATCATATGATCATGTTTTCCGGTCAGCTAATGGCCATCCTTGTCAGATCTGGTCCAGAGAATGCGGTGGAATCAATCGTCACTCTGACATCTCGTGTTGACAAGATAGCACCTCCTCATTTCCTCTCCCGCCCCTCGGTGACGTCAAGACTTCCCACCATGTCCCTCACTAAAGGAACAACCGGTGGAAATAATGTGTTAGTCGATTTATCACCCTTCAGGAAAACAGAACTTAAGCGTCACTTTTGCTTCCGTAAATTGTTTTCTCTTAGCTATCATATTGCCAGTATCCAACTATCCATCCCCATTTTCTTATCGAGACGCTTGCTGAATAAGTCCAAGTTACATGAGAAAGTGTGCAATACATTATTGCGCAAATATACTCGTAAACTAAGATCCGATTTTACAGTTTAAGCTCAAGCTTGGAATCGGACTTAAATGGACACTTAAGCTACAGTATAATTTGTAGTTCAAGCGATAAGCCGAACTTATTAGCTTAAACCGTACTGTCTGTGGTTTAAGCCAAGAAGTCACCTGTTTTCTGAAGACGATATTACTGAAGAAGAGATGCAAATTATGTTACGCCATATGCACAACAGAAACCGATCTTGAAAGTTCAGAATGCATCCAAACCATGTTCACATATGGGATGGCAGAGAATTTTACGAGAGATTTCGATTAAATAAATAGTCAGCAAATTTGGTATCAGAAAATATTGATGATACAATTAAACATAAAACTGTCTGGTAGGAAGAAACACTTAATTTTGTATGCCTTTCATTTTAAATGTATACTTCATACAGTCACATCTACATATAAAGCATTGCCTTATATTTCGGTAACAAAGCCCTCTCTTCAGAAGCCCCCTTAACATTGAGGTTACATGCAAGTGGAAGCATGCTATTTTCAGCTGGAGATTCTTCCGGCATCTCAAAGCTTACAGTATCTAGAGCTATCAAAATTGTTTCACACAATCCTAATCCACCATTCGTATAGCAAGTTTTTACACGTTTGGTTTTTCTCATTTCATATTAATTTGACCGATTGCTTGCAAGATATACGCTCATGGCGCTTCACAATTTCTAGCATAATGTCGACTTCTCTGTTCTAAGTTCTGACTCTGAGTTTTCGCTCATTTTAACTTTATGTTGCTGGATAATCTACAAAAGCGTATTTTAGGAACAGCGTCGTTATAATCAAACGATGGTAATTCATCTCGGTTCGCAAGCGCAAGCGTTGCCAATTTACTGTTCCGTGGAATTTTTCAGCTCAATAAAGCCGAACCTGATTGCCCTACTGCAAAACGCGCAAATCTTAAGCCTTGCTTAAGCTGCGTCTGTAGCTTACTAACGCTGCGGCTTAAAACTTAAAATGTGAAACCGGCCCTATGTTTAAATAATAAGAGGTACCGGGAGGTTAATTTTTCAGACCATACATTTTCCCCATTAGATACAACGAAGGACGCAGTTTATGATATAATGCTACGGGTAGCTGCGTAGCCTAACCACTTTCAGTGGGTAGGTTGCAGTTACCGCAATTGTAATTATCATAGCACTATACTACGTTAGATAGAATATAAATGTAAAGTAACTATAAATTTTTCTCAAGATTAGCTTGATTCTCCAAACTTTCTTAGCAGAAAACTCATCATTGACACTTGATAGAAACATTTGAAGCTTAGAATACCCATTTAAGCTAATCTTTTCAAAGGACAATGTAAAAAATTGGAGAGTTGTTCGTGCACCATAGAGATTCTCAGATACACTATGTGATCAAAAGTATCCGGACAATCCCACAAACATACGTTTTTCATCTTAGGTGCTTGTGCTGCCACTTACTGCCTGGTACTCATTATTGGCGACCTCATTAGACATCGTGAAACAACAGAATGGGACGCTCCGTGGAACTCCAGACTTCGAACGTGGTCAGGTGATTGAGTGTCACTTGCGTCAGAACTCTGTATGCGAGATTTCCACACTCCTAAACATCCCAAAGTCCACTGTTTCTGATGTGATAGTGATGTTGAAACGTGAAGGAACATGTACAGCACAAAAACGTATAGGCCGACCTCGTCTGTTGACTGACAGAGACCGCTGACATTTGAAGAGGGTTGTAAATAGCAATAGGCAGACAACTATCCAGACCATCACTCAGGAATTCCAAACTGCACCAGGTTCCACTCCAAGTACTATGATAGTTAGGCGTAAGGTGAGAAACCTTGGATTCCATGGTCGAGCGGCTGCTCGTAAGCCACACATCACGCAGGAAAATGCCAAAGGACGCTCGCTTGGTGTGAGGGGCGTCATCATTACAAGATTGAACAGTGGCAAAACGTTGTGTGGAGTGACGAATCACGGTACCCAATGTGGCGATTAGATGGCAGCGTGTGGGTATGGCGAATGCCCGGTGAACGTCATCTGCCAGCGTGTGTAGTGCCAAAAGTGAAATCCGGAGGTGGTAGTGTTATGGTGTGGTCGTGCATTTCCTGGAGGGGGGTTGCACCCCTTGTTGTTTTACGTGGCACGATCACAGCGCAGACCTACATTGATATTTTAAGCACCTTCTTGCTTCCCACTGTTGAAGAGCAATTCGGGGATGGCAATTGCATCTTTCAACATGATCGAGCACCTGTTCATACTGCACGGGCTGTGGCGGAGTGGTTACACTACAATAACATCCCTGTAATGGACGGGCCTGCACATAGTCCTGACTTGAATCCTATAGAACAACTTTGGGATGTTTTGGAACGCCGACTTCGTGCCAGGCCTCACCGAACTACATCGATTCCTCTCCTCAGTTCCGTACTCCGTGAAGAATGGGTTGACATTCCCAAGAAACCTTCCAGCACCTGATTGAAAGTATGCCTGCGAGAGTGAATGCCGCCATCAAGGCTAAGGGTGGGCCAACACCATATTGACTTGCAGCATTACCGATGGAGGGCCACGAACTTGCACGTCATTTTCAGCCAGGTGTCCGGATACTTTTGATCACGTAGTGTACGTTTTAGTTTATTTTATAGGTTATTCGAGGACTGGTTATTGACATGGGTAAATGGGGCGTTAAGGCACGGACTCGCAAACGGTAGGTTTACGATTCAAATCCCGTTAGGACTATCCTCTCTGACTGGGGCTTTCCCCGAGTATTCCTCAGCTCTCAAAAGTCAGAGTTGTTCTATATTAGGCCTAGAGTACTTTCTTCCAAAGTTTCCTTTCCGCATTATTTCATATAAAGTCTTCACCACCTGTGGTGCAGCATGAAACAAGGACTGCCATGTAACAAAACGGTACTAAAACGGTACAAAAATGGATTGATTTAGAATACACTGAAATCTATCATTCATCTGTATTTACCTGATAACCATTATATTTACAATTGCATGTTTTGCTGCACTGGATCCCGTATACTATTCCTAAATATGGTATGCTCCACATCAAAAGACTTCCAGACTAGAAGAAATCTCTATATCGGCAATCACCAGCAGATTCACATCCTGCAGCCGTTGTGCACTCGACCGTTTCCGAGTCTACCGAAGTCCGTACACTTACGAAATTGACCCAGAATGAAATTTCCGTAGGATATGGACTATAGACGCTCGTTGTAAGCGAGTTTTTAAGCTAATCTTGACAGCAATACGCTTTCTACAAGTTGATATACATATGCGTGAGACTGAAGATGAGTAGCCTTCCTGTTTAAACTTACTTAGAAGTTCGTAATCATTAGTTAAGCTATTTTATGTATTTTATAAATAAACTTTGAACTATCACTAACTTTTCTCGCAATACATTCGCACTAAATTAGACACATTAATGCATGTTTTGCAGCAATGACGATATCGTTTCCACTCGGGAGACTAACGTGGCAAACCTTACTTCTTAAATTGTCCCTAAACCTGCTATAATGGTTTGAATGATTATAATTTCGCGAATTTGGAGTCTGTGCGTTTATGAATTGTTTCAAACGATCCCATATCAATAGAAAATATTCGAAACATTGAAATAATAAAACCACTAAATCAAGTATTGTAATACATTCAGGTTTATAGCTGTGCGGTATTACAGTAGTAATATTATAAGAATAAATTCTATTAAATAATCCAATTTCATGGGTAGAAGCTTAAAAATGATACAAATGGGAAAGCTTCCGATACAATACATAAATTATTCTTCATCATGTAAATGTTTCGTTCGCGTGTTTATTAAAAGCATGGTTCTTTGAAGTTATGTGAGAGATGCAATCACAATCACACTTCCAAAAGTTGTCCAAGAACAATTTATTTAATTTGCTCCTGCTATAATTTAAATAAAATTTCACAAATAATTCAGAAACGAAAATATAGTTAAATGGGTAGTGACTACTACTGTTCTGTTTAATTATTTTCAGTTGACAGGTTCTGAAGAAATCCAAGAAAATAAAATTTCCAATAAAACTACACCAATTCGCAGCAGAGCTCATATTTTATATGAAAAGAAATTTTGTTTCGGAACTAACAGAATGCTATATCATGCTCTTTAAGTCTCGATTCAGAATTGCATAAAAATAACTTGAGCATAAACCATTTATGTATCAATAAAAGGCTGGTAGCTTGCCATCTAACGGCGATGCAGAGGAACACGATTGCAGGATAAAGCTATCAACTTTGAATTAAGTTTACAAAGGGGCAGGCCATGAATTTCACCTGCTGCTGTAATTTACGACGTACACGGTCCAATGGAATCTAATCAGGTCATGAAGAGAGCGAGGAATAGGTCAGAGTGTGTAGAAAAAGGGAACACAGCGTAATAATCTGACCCCTGAAGGGAAACACACATAGCCGGACATGGCTTTTTTTCAATACAGGTGCCATTCGATTCAGGATAGGGGTCTTTGTTGACATTATCGCTGGATTTGACGTAGAAAAGAGGCATCGGTCATGGACAATGAACTTTTGGGTTAAAGAAATCTTTAGGCTGTATTCCACAAAGACGGATCTTTTGCTGTGCTTGATTTCACAGTTGGCGTATCGCTAATGGAAAGGCAAAATAACAGCATCGTTTTATCGTTTACACGTTATATATATTTATTTTATTTCTTAGGCTAACTAACAGAATTTAATAGAAACATATGTTTAACGACAGATGGCCGTATTTTTAGTTTCTCTACTATGTATAGTAAGTAGGGGAAGTATTGTATTCCACCCAAAAATTCGGTACCGAGATTTACCGGAAATGCATGTTTTGAGACCCCCTGAATCCAAAAAAAGCATTTTTGGAAACATGTCCGTGTGTGTGTCTGTGAACAGCATATCACAGAAACGAACAGTCGGATAAACACAAAACTTGGTAATTAGATTCAGTATCCTCCAGAGATGGGACATGAAGGTTTTCAACAAAATCCCCCACCCCAGATTACCGTTTACTTGGAACATTTTTCAAAAATTTTAATTTTCTCAAAAATAGCTCTAACGATTTTGATTAAAATACCACATGTTTAAGATATTTTTAAAACAAAGGAAATGTATATCTCGAATTTTCTGGGAATGTCTCCGAAAGTATTCTTCATTGTGAACGACTTTTGCATAACTGGTAAACCATAAGAGATAAGACAAAATTTTACTACACAAAAAACGTAGATCGCGTTAAAATACAAAATTTATGTCATATACTTTTTACTTTCTCTACTACGTATAGTAAGTAGGGGAAGTATTGCATTCCACCCAAAAATTCGATACCGAGATTTCACCGGAAATACATGTTTTGAGACCTCCTGAATCCAGAAAAAAGCATTTTTGGAAACATGTCCATGTGTGTGTCTGTGTGTGTGTGTGTGTGTGTGTCTGTGAACAGCATAACTCAAAAACGAACAGTTGGATAAACACCAAACTTGGTATTTAGGTTCAGTATCTTCCAGAGATGCGACACGAAGGTTTTCAAGAAAATCTCCCCACCCCAGACTACCCTTTACATGGAAGATTTTTCGAAAATTTTAATTTTCTCAAAAATGGCTCTAACGATTTTGATTAAAATATCATATGTTTAAGATAATGTCATGAGAAATGAAATGTATATCTCGAATTTTCTGGGAATGTCTCCAAAAGTATTCTTCATTGTGAACGACTTTTGCATAACTGGTAAACCATAAGAGATAGACAAAATTTTACTACACAAAAAATGTAGATCGCATTAAAATACACAACTTATGTCATATACATTTCTTTTGTTGAGTGAACCGTTTTCGAGATATTGCTTGTTATTTCCTTAAATTTTCCAATACTTAATACTTCTTCTCAAATTCGTTATTCATTTTTTTATGTCCTGGACATGCAAAGAGAATGGAATTAGCCACATAGCAACCAGCGTTAAAATATTTGACTATCGCTTAAAAGCTACCATATTTCCCTTGCATCTACAAGAAAATTACCAATAAGATTGACATCTCGATATCTCGATTAACATGAAGCATATGGAGAATAGGCGTTTGTAAAAATAATTTGTACAAGAGTAGAGAAAGTCATGTGAGTGTAACACATCAGATTTTTTTTGTGGAGTGAGCTATTTTCGAGATATTGCTTGTTATTCCCTTAAATTTTCCAATAATTGTACTTTTTCTCAAATTCGTTATTCGTTTTTTTTGTCCTGGTAATGCAAAGAGATTGAAATACTCCACATAGTAACCACCTCTTAAAGTACTTGACTATCGCTTAAAGCCTATCAATTCCCCTTGCATCTACAAGAAAATTACCAATAAGATTAACATATCGATATCTCGATTAACATGAAGCATATGGAGAATAAGCTTTTGTAAAAATAATTTGTACAAGAGTAGAGAAAGTCATGTGAGTGTAACACATCCGATTTTTATTCTTTCATGCATTATGTCATACATTAGTATCTTACGTCATCATTCCAATAATAACCTACCTACACTTTCTGTTTACATCTACAAATTTATTGGGGATGCTTTAAAAGCAATTCATTCCAATTTCTTCATTCAGATGCAGCTACATTTCCTTAGTTCATGTTTGATTTCACTAGTAACATCCGATAATTTTTTTTAAATTTACTTTTCCCTGCACATCACTGGACAGCTCTAAGAAATCTCAGTTCTCTAGAATGTAATGGACAATTAGCTTTTTGATTCGCTTACTTAAAATGAGATAGATATAGCCATTCTTTATTTTTTACTTCAATGTTGAATTTATTATATCCACCCTATATTACTTAGAATTTATAATTCTTACTTTCTCTACTACGTATAGTAAGTGGGGGTGTATGGCATTCCACCCAAAAATTCGATACCAAGATTTCACCGGAAGTACATGTTTAGAGGTGCCCTGAATCCAAATAAAGCATTTTTGAAAATATGTCCGCGTGTGTGTCTGTGTGTCTATGAACAGCAGAACTCAAAAACGAAAAGTCGAATAAATACCAAGCTTGGTATTTGAACTTAGCATATGTCGCCCTCCGTGGTGTAGTGGTTACTATATTAGCCTCTAGTTTCCGAGGTCTCGGGTTCAAACCCGGCGGATGGCGATAGGTACTTTTGGGCGTAACAATCCTTAGCATGGCTTCCTTCGGAAGGGAGGTAAAGCTAGTTACATGTGAATTATATGTATAAATGTTCACGCGCAACGTCAAGTTACAGGAATATGAATGAGAAGTGCCACGTTAACATCCAGCGTAATATTTATACTGGAATTTCTGACACCATACATGGTGCCGTATTTCCACCCCATATTTTGTAACATAGCAACTTATCGGTATTCATTTCTCCAAAAAGCCTTCCAAACTTTCTCATTGGTACAAACAGAAAACTTACCTCGAATGTAAAACTTTCTTTAATACTATTTAAATAAAACCGTAGGCATTATCGTCTCTCCTTAAGTTCTATAGGCATTTTATCACACTGAAATTCCTAGTCTTTACCCTAAGAAATACCCAGCTGTGATATGTACCTGAAGTTAGGTAGCCTGTTAACAAAACTGGCTACTTTTTTTCTCATAATTTTAACATTGAAATAAAAACTATATTACATATGCTACTTCTTTATGCAGAATGTTCACGAATGCACAAACTCTCCAGGATACTATCCTATCGAAATAGGATGTAAGTAAGTAATAGTTGTGAAAATTTCACTAATCAGAAGACACGATATCACATCAGTTTAGTTCTATTCATTTACTAATACCTAGATGCTAATTAGCTGCAGCTTAGGTAAGTTAATCTAGGAGAATGTGTGGTTGTAAGTGAAGGAAGGAATTAAGGCAAGTTGACCTTTATCCAGGTAGCCGGATCAGTCCCAGCGGTATTGTAGGCATTCTGCATTGCTTAAGTGTAATGTAACATTGCGACTTTTGGTTGATTAAGGTTTTAGGGATATAAGTTGGGATCTGTTACATATTTACGTTCCAGAAACTCCTTGTCTCAGACTTGACCTTAGAATAAGATCCTGGAACGTAAGTGTGTGAATTGATGAAAAAACACAAACACACACGTCGTCCCTCGTGGTGTAGTGGTTACCATGCTAGCCTCTAATTCCCGAGGTCGCGGCTTTAAACCCGACAGAGGGCGATGGATATTTTTTCGGGCATAAAATCCTTAACATGGCTTCCTTTGGAAGGGAAGTAAATCCAGTGGTCCCGTGGCGTAGATTTACGGCACGTAAAAGAACCTCAAACCTGATAAAGAGGCCTCTGAGTAAAATTACCCCTCTTTCACGCCCAATAGAGAATGGGACGCTAAGGACCACAGAAGTTAAGGAGCGTCCATAGATAAAACTCAATTTAACGCACACACATGCGCTTGTATACAAACAAGATCTCCACATCTTACTCCTATAGATTTATTCCCTTAAAGTGTTGCCAAAGTTAGCTTTTGCAAGAAGATCGCGTACTATTGATGACATGATTTAGTTCATCCTAGAGACATACCACGGGATTGATGAAAATAAAGAACTTTGCAGTAGTGTGTTAAATCTAGATTAAAGCGGAATGTAAATGCCGAAGGCAAAAGATTGAACAAACAAGTGTGTTTCGTGCGATTTCATAAAACTATACATTTTAGGTTTTGTTTTCGTACCTCATGTTTTATAACTGTGTATTGTGGCATCCTCCTCATCCACGAGAGTTCAAAGAACTTCTGTATTACATTATCTGCCCTTTAACAACACGAACACGAGGAAAGCTTAGTGTTATCGCAATTGCTGAATGAAAGACAATTGGTACAGACTATAGCATTATATTTTATTATTATTTGTTCATTGTATTACTTCCATTTCAATCAGGAAGTCTGATGATGCCACCGTACCCAGCAAAATATGTCACGCTGCATTTTGACAGCTAGCTAGCCCAGAGTTACTCAAGTCTCCGGTCACTAAAAGTCTATCAATCTAAACCTAGAATCTTCCTTAACGAACTTTCCATTTTTAAGAACATACTATCCTACTATCTAAAATGAGTTAAAAACTATAATTAACCACTTAGAATTGCCATATTTACCTAATTTGCATATCCCTATATCTATAAGCAATCGAAGTATGTAATGTAACGGCTATACATATCAGTTAAGTTGGTATCCTTTAAATTATACCAGAATAATCTTGGTTATATTTACATAACCTTAACTTAGATATGGAAAATTTGTTTCCCAGCTTTCCTTTTCAAATTATTAAACTAAGTATTATGAATGTGCGCCACTTATGATACTATATGCAGTAAGAACGGGCGTTAAATACTACTAAAAAAGACATACTCTTTTCATAACATCATGAGAAACACTTGAATGCTGACAACTCTTAAAAAAATAAACAAAAGCGTTGAAAGATTCAAACCAATAACAACAGATGTCTCGGAAATAGCTGATGCAACAAAAATGTTATTTGAAATAAGTTGTGTTTTTAAAGCCATCTGCATTCGTTCCTGTAGTAAGGTTTTGTCAATCTCTTATTTTTTACCGCTTATACAAAATATATGCAATTCTTTCCCAATAATCCCAATAATTGTTAATGCCCGTTTTTGAAAATAAAAATATCAAAAACATTTTATGTTTACGCTGATTTGGAGTGAAGGTATTTGCTTAAAAATCTTCCTGCCACATCTTTGGAAGACACTGAAATTAAATATAAAGTTTGGTACTTAACCAAAATTTCATTTTTGAGTTGTTTACGCACACGCACCCACGCACGCACGCACTCACACACACACACACCATTTTCTAAAAATATACTTTTGGATTCAGAGGGGCTTTAAAACATGTATTTTCGTTGGAATCCCAATATCGAATCCTCTATCTATAGCTACGTGGTAGAGAAAGTAAAAAAGACTGCGTATTAATAACACAATGTTAACTAATCCTATGACAATCTAAGTCTAGTAATATTTTAATGCTTCTTTCTCAAAGACCTCATCGGCTTGTTATGTAACTGCGTTCTTTTTGTTCTTCACAATCTTGGTAGGCCGGTTTTAGGAATTGATCGAATATGCATTCATAGATTATGTTGTGTTGCCGAAAGTGAGCTAACTGTGTCTGGATTTTACTCTGCAATCCTCGTTAGGTGTGTTAGCTACTGACTTGGCCTTTTATACATCAGAATTTGGAGATAATTCAATTTGTTTGTCTGCTAAAAAAGGTACGATTTAAATGACTGTTTTCCAAAATATCCAGTAAATACCACTAAATAGTATAATGAAAGACAAAATTTTGTGAACTCACCTAAAATGTAATCTATTCATACATTTTACGATTTATTAGTTTGCTAATTACTGAAAATGGACCTAAATTTTCTCTAAAAGTATATATTATTCTCCAAAGAATTTTTATGTTTTAATGCATGCACCACTTGATAATTTTCAGCTAAATTTGTTTCTTAAACAGGAAGACAACCTCCTTTCAAACAATTTTGTATTACGAATACCAATGCATGTTATATTTACAAGTACGTATATTTGAATAAATTATAATTAGCAATATAAGAAATAGTTTTAGCTGAAACTGCTAGATCCTAGACAGAGAAATGAGTAAAAATTCCATCCAAGTAGCTTAAAGGGTTACAGAGAAAAGTGCAGCTAAATTATGCTCCTAGCAGTTATAGTTTAAAAAACTTTTATCTTGTTTACGATATGTGCACAACAATAACTTTTAGCATACATGGGTAATTATCCAAACATAATCGATTATGTTTGGATAATTTTGTTAAATCATATATAATAAATGTTGAACTTAAAATCAAAGTTGGCACCCAAACAGTCAGAGCCTGCTTTAAGACCACCCAGTGTTCTCAAAACGAAATCATATATTTAGACATTTGAGATATTTTATTTCATAAGAACTTTACAATCTTTACGGCCGTTACCCAAACATAAATACTTGCAAAGTTTTTATCGCCTGTCGTCATTTTTACCGATACTTCACCCAAATCCTTCCCCGAGTTTAGTGCCAGAGAAAATGAAGCAGAAGTTATGAGGTTAGCAAGCACCACATCAGCCCTTAACTCTTGTTGTTTGTGTGTGTAAACACTTAAAAAAGGCAGAAAGAAAAGTGTCGTCATTTTACCTAGGTTAAAAAAAATGGAGTGGTAGAAAATGTATCCAAGTGTATGAAAACTAGAGGTGCACAAGCTTCAATTAGACTTTTTCAATATAAACGCGGAGGAAAATGAAAACACTGCCATCAACACCAGTGGAAAGATGTACACTGTCGTGCATAAAAATTGGCCCATTCCCCTAGATTGACATAGTGGTCTTCTCTCCGTAAGGTAACTAACTTTTGACTTCGCCCAGTCGGTATCAGTTCTCTGTGCGACTGGCCTGAAAAACCATCCAGGCATAAAAGGTAACCAATGAACGATGTTTATAATTTATGTGAAATGGAGGGTGGTTCGGATAACCCTCTATGAAAGGGTTTCGCTACGATTGACATACACGGAAAGGATAAACTAATTATAAATAATTCGGCCTTCTAGAGGAAGTGGTGAAGAATCATTTGCATGTCTGGTTAAACTGAATGAAAGCTATGACATTTACTTTGAGACGTCATATCAGCAACATAAAGGCGAAGGTTAAGTTGCTGCTGCTACTAAACGGCAATAAGAAAATCGGCATTAAGAAAACGACAGTGTAGCTAGAAAATATAAGGTTTACGTTTTGTGATGTTACCCTTCGGCAGCACGGCATACCTACTTTTGGGGAGGTAAAGTATCCTGCCAATCTATGGCTAGAATTATTCTCGAAAAACAGAGGCTCGGATACCTTCTATGGACACACTGGTAGGGGGTGTGGCTAGATTTTTGCCATTACCAACATAAACAGCTCCGCTCCATTGTGGGCCACATTTTATGCACGCGAATTTATTATCAAAATAATTAAAATTTAATTTAGGAATAAATGTTACCTGGTCTTAAGAGCATTTGAGGGTCATTTCAGAGGCACTGCACAATGTAAGATGGAAGTAAAGAAAATTTATTTTACAAAATACCTTTACAGGTCTTCAATATAATCTCCAGCTTCCCAACGTTTTGGAAAATTCTACATTCCGGATTAGGCACCTTCATGTTTTCCACGGAGTGGTTACTTCAATTTGGGAAACAAATCAAAATCTGGTGGGCTCGTATCAGGACTGTATGGTGGGTGGGGAAGTATTTCCAATCCATATTTGTGCGTTTCTCACTGATTGGGAAATATGTGATCTTGCATTATGGTGCAAAATAAGCGGCGTAAAAAAATGTTGCAGAAACAGCTTGTAGTACGTGCCTGTTACAAACGTCACCTGGGGCACTCTGTTTGTAGCTATGATTCCATTCATGTCATACGCAAAGTATGTTTCATCAGTTTCACCTTTGATTGTTGACGGCAGAATTTTTTCGGCCATGGAGAGCCGGAAAATTTCCATTGTGACGATTGAGGCTTAATTCTGGCTCAAATATCGTATCCAGGTTTCATCAAGAAACTGTTCTCTTTCTGTTCGATACGGTTGAAGCAATTCTCTTGCGATTCTTTTACAACCTGATTTCTGCTCTTCACTCAGATTATGCGGAACCCATCTGGCAGAAACTTTTCTCATCTTTAACCTTTCTGTAATGATTCTGTAAACTGAAATGATCCTGGCCTCATATGCAATTTCCTCAAATATTTTTCGTCGGTCCTCTCTCAAAATATCATTAATAATGAGGCAGTATTTTTAAAACTTAAATAATTTGTCTAATTATATAACATGCAAATTCAAAAACAGCCCGCCTTGAAGCAATGTGTGTATGTGGTAGTTTGTAAAATGTATGTAACAGTCATTGCATATGCTTATATTACTGTATACATGTTCAATAATGTTATGTGAATATATTACGTAATTTAATAATGTAGGAGCTGTGGGAAATAGGTCAAAAGCTGCTAACAAAGAGGTAACAATGAGGTAACCTTGAGTCAATAGTGAGTAAGAAAGTTTAACAGTACTACTTGTGATTCTTGGAGTAACAATAATGCAATTTTAGGACAGTTTAAAAAATAGCCAATAAACAACCAGAAAAACTTTAGTTGAATGAAGGTATTCTATTGAAGTAGGATTAGCCAATCAGAGACTTAAAAATCAGAAATTTACAAGTTTAGACGGTTGCCTCCAAAAAGTGCTCACAACCAGACGTGTTGCTTCTAGACAGTGATCATAACCAGACGCGAGATGTGTCTTCGAGAAATTAATTACGTATTCGTGTGAGACGAAAATAGTATACGTGTTAAAAAGTGCAAGTATTAAATAAAAGAATCTCGCAGCTCTCGATATCAGAGAAGTGATATTTTATTTGTGTCAAGGATTAATAAAAAGGAGTGAATTAAAACTTAAAAATCTGCGTAGGCCTACATTCTTGTCGCATCACGCCCTGCCAAGATATCCATGTCTCTAAAATAATACTGACGCAGCCGAGGCAAACATAAATATTTAATACTTAAAGAAACAGTCAAATTACAAAGCTATTATTTTTATACTTGGAGCAAAGGCCACCTGAAAATACATTTGGGGCGAAGGCTACCGGAAACTGTATACTCTACGTGCGGTTGCAACTACTACAAGTTCGCCTCCCCAAAGTGTGCTGCAAATAACAATACAACCTACTTCAAATTGACGCCCAAAGCGTGTTGCAAATAACGTAACAAACTCCTACTTCAAATCGGTTTTCCATACGTGAAACAAAACATATTCTCAACAATAATCTGAGAGGTGTAGACTGTTGCAGTTGATACCTTTCCACTTCAGGTTGTCCTCAATGCTTACCCGACCTTCACAGAATTGAGCAGACTGCCGTGATACTGTGCTATGATTCACTACACTATTCCCACACACCTCTCCCAAAGCGTTGTAAATTTCAGTTGGGTTCTTTCCACGTAGGGATTCGATTTTGATTTAGGAACGCTGGTGACTATGTGTAATCAGACCTATGTGTAACCGGTTTCAGCTTCCATTTTAAAACTGAATTACCCACGAAACAGCCACGCGAACCAGCAAACACATATACAACCATCCAGGCTAAAAGTCTTGACTCACAATGACAAATTTCAACTTGATCACGCCACCATAACGGTCGCACTGTGTGCAGCATTGTTAAAATGACCTATATTAACAGAACAATTAAAATTTAATTTAGGAACAAATGTTACCTGATCATAATAGCATAGAAAGATGTTTAAGTGATGATTCTTATTTGTACTGTTGATGCACTTCAGATAAAGGTAGATAATTATTTGAAGTAAGAAGTTAACAGTGCAAAACCTAAAATAATTTTTAAAAAACCTTACTTCTTGCATTCACGTCACTTTCTCTACTCCCTCTACATTAGGATAATGCGATAGTCAGATTTTTATGTATTAGCTCTGAACTTCCATGCTCTTTGCAAGACCACGAGAAAAAACGAAGAGAGACCAGTTGAAAAAAGTAAGCGTTTGAAAATTAAAACCAATATCCAGGAATATCTCGGAAGTGGTTAAGGGGACAAGCATTCGAAATAATTCTGTGCTTCTACCAGATCTGCAATTTTTTGCATTACAGCCGTTTTTGAGAAAATAAAAAATAACGAAAAGGTTTCCTTGTAAAGGGTAGTGTGGGCGTTTTTGCTTTCTCTGTCACATACATAATAGGTAGAGAAGGTATTGCATTCCACCCTTAAATTTGATAGATTACACCGGAAATACATGCTTTGAGGAACCCTGAATCTAAAAAAGCATTTTTAGAAAAAAGTCCGTGTGTGTGTGTGTGTGTGTGTGTGTGTGTGTGTGAGCACCGTAACTCAAAAACGAAATGTCGGATAAATACCAAACTGGATACTTAGGTTCAGTATCTTCCAAAGAAGTTTCATTTTTCTATAAAATAGCTGTAAAGATTTTGATTAAAATACCATATATTAAACATCTTTATATGATAAAAGACGTATATTTTGAATTTTTAGGAATAGCCTATGAAATCCTTTTTATTCCGAAGGAATTTTGGAAAATCCTGTATAACTGGTTAACCTTAAGTGATAGACAAAAATGTACCACACAAAAAAATGTAGATCTCTTTAGAACAAACAATTTAATTCAAATAACTATACGTTGTCATTCTTTTTAAGAACCATCGATTTTCACTAGTTTCTGGCGATTACATGGAGACAGTGAGGAATTTAAAGGCCAGCGTACAGCGTCCAGTACTTAAACTATTGCTGTTCCCTTTCTTCCTAACGAAACCTGTAATGCAAGTATTTCTGTAAGGTTTATCTGGATTAAAATGAAGTAAATGTAAAAGTAAACTTTCTCAAGAATAATTTGTATTACCATTAACCAGCAATAGTGTGTAGAGAATGTTTGTGATTGTAACACATCATAGCTTTAAAAAGATGTCCGTGTGTGTGCGTGTCTGCCTGTGAACAGAAAAACTCAAAAACGAAAGTCGAATAAGTTACCAAACTTGTCATTTAAGTTCAGTACTTTCCAAAGATCCAACACAATATTTCCAAGAAAATCCTCCACCCCCGACTACTCCTTACATGGAACATATTTCGAAATTTTTTATTTTCTATAAAATGGCTCTAACATTTTGATTAAAATACGACCTATTAAATATGTTGATATGATAAATAGAATGTATATTTTGAATTTTCTGGGAGTAAACTGTGGAGTCCTTTTCATTCTGAAAGAATTTTGGATAATCTCGTACACTGGTAAACGTTAAGCGATAGATGAATATGTACTGGAGAAAAATGGTAGATAAGTTTTTTTTTTTTTTGCAACACCATCCACTTCCGAATGTCGTTAAGGCGAATTATTCAGTACTTTGCAATTATTTTAAAGTTCTGTCAATGTTCAGTTGTCTCGCGATGTCATAGAAAAAGTATGGAACTTTAAGGCCAGCATATAGCGTCCAGTTCTAAAACATTTGACTATCGCTATTCCTCTTTTATCTATAACGAAATGTGTAATGCAGCTATTTCTGCAAAGGTTTAGCTTCATTAAGATTATCTTGATAGGAAAGTACACTTTCGTAAGGATAATTTGTCTACTCACTAATAAGCGATATAGGGTAGAGAAGGTTGTGTGAATAGAACACACAAAATATTTTTAATCTTCGTATCGCATCATTGGAAGATGCTGAACTTAAATACCGGTATCGTTTTAGAGTTATGCAGTTCACATACAAATACGTACCCATGCACGGAATTTTTTTTAGAACACGAATTTCCGGTGAAATTTCGACAGGAGTTTTTGGTGGAATACAATAGTTTTACTTTATGTAAATGGTATAGAAAGGAAAAGTATGCGTTTTTTTGTAAATTCAAACCAATAACAATATCTCGGAAATAGTTAATGATAGAAAAGAATTTGACATAATTGTTTACTTAAACGAGATCTGATCTTTTTTGTAAAAACATTTTATCAATCTATTAATGTTTACCAATTGTTCAAAGGTCATTCAGAATGACGAGGCTTTCACAGGCTTTTCCCAGAAAATTCAAGATATACATTTTATTTGTCAAGAAAATAGCTTAAACATGTATTATCTCAATCAAGATCGTTAAGGGAGCTTTTTGAAAATAAAAAATAACAAAAGTTTCCGTGTAAATGGTAGTTTGAGGTGGGCGATTTTTTTTTTTTTTTTTTTTTTTTTTTGGAAAATCACCGTGTTGCATCCTTGGAAGATACTGGAGTTAAACAAGTATGCCATTTAAGTTACTTTTCATCTTTGAATTATGCTGTTAAAACACACACATCTTTTTCTAAACATTCTTTTTTTTTTATTCAGGGAGCCTCAAAGCATGTATTTCTGATGAAATCTCGGTATTGAATTTACCTGTAGAATGCAATTCTCCTCTACTTGCCATAAGCATGTTGTAGAGAAAATAAAAGGACATTTTGATAATTGCGATATATATCCTCGTTTTTTTCAGGTCATGGTAATAAACTTAAATTATAAGTCGATTTTTACTTTCTTTACCACGTACACTCGCTTCCATTTATGCCGTCACCGCATCATTAGGAGGAATTTTACCAAACCACTCAGGGGCGCGTATATAGAAGGGAGGGGTATGTCTGGAGCGTTATCTTTGTTGTTCGACCAAGCAATGGTGTGTGTGTTAACTGTAGCTCATGCGATGTATGCACATATTTCGGAAGTACAAGGTAGGTAGAATTGCGGGTAAGTGGGAAGTCAATTTGCCATTTGAGGATGTTGCTAGGGCAATTCCATACAGCATTCGCATGGACAGATTATGAAAATAACGTCATGTAAATGTGTCCTCTTTAAGAGTAAAGAAGTTCCTTCAGTTGTACATTATATTGTCGTTAAAAATTTCATTTTCATTGAGAAATTGTGCAAAACAATTTTTTATCCAGTTGTATATTTAGACTGGACAGATGATTCCAATAATGTATATTAAATATGAGACAGTAACTATGGTTATATATGCCATATATATAATAATGTGAATTATAATGTGAAACGGTATTAATAAGAAAAATACTTGTATAAATAGAAGTTAAGGCATAAGTTTTATGTATGTGCAAGTGTAGCTGGAGCTGTGGAATTCTTGTTAAAAACCGACAAACATATCTTTGTGTTAGAATTAGGGCCCAGGCAAAAAGGACTTATACGGGAAGGTCATAAATGCCAGACCTCGAGTCTTTGTGAAATAGGAAAGGCGACAAGCGAAAACAACAATGTTTGTAGAGAGGCCACATTCTTGCAAACGTCGAACAATAGCCGGGTAAGTCTTCTGGAAGGTTCCAAGTTGAACGAAGACAGACAATGAAATTTTAAGGAAGAATATGTTTAAAATCTTTAAGGGAAGAAATGTTAGTTCTAGCGTCTCCATCAGCCAGGGAGGTTGAATATAAAGTGCTGCGATGTGAATAAGATACATGTAAGCTCTCAGAAGCAGGCGATATTATTTACTTCTTATAATGTAGTAGGAACGGTGAAAGGTTATCGATTTAAAGGTCTCTAGGAACGTGTGATAAATATTACAATTATTTCTAGAGCACGTATAAAATACTTGATTGCTCAGCGACCGCAAGTTTAGCTTACGAACAGGGTAGGGCTCGACCGTTCTACAGCTCCAACTAACTTAAGAACTGTGTAGATTATTAATAAGACAGTCAATGCGTGTGCCATTAAAGCATAGTGTTCTTCAATAACTTAATCTATTGTTAGAGTTGTTACTTTTTACCTTCCTTCCCGTATCACACCCTGCTAAGTTATACAAGCTCTACCAGAAGCCCAAATAACAGCAGCCGTGGCAAAAAATAAAAATAAACAATAAGAGTAACAACTAAAACATCAGATATTTAACAACATTACCATAGTTCATATATTAATTCATATATTAATATATCGGACATACTGCGAGTTATGCTCGCCCTCCACGAGTCAACCTCAAATACAAGTATTATGTATTTCGGTTTTAATTGTGTTGCCATTAAAATATGTTTTTCTTGCAGGTATTGTTCAAAACAGGATTTTAATTAGTGACATATTTAAATATGCTATTGTAAGTGATAACGAGTGAAGCTATTGCTCAGTGTTATATGTTCATAAGCGAATAATTTATAACTCTGCGCATGAAACAGGGGGTCACTGCATGCGCGAAAAGGTAGATAGATATACGCAGACACACACCCCTCCTCCTTGCTATACATACTCCATCTGTGAAGGCCAGTAGAATGCCACCTGAAGCTGCGCTGACGGCATATATGGAAGCGAGTGTACATAGGAGAGAAGGTACTATATTCCGCCAAAACCTTTAGATACCGAGATTTCACCGGAAACATATATTTTGAGGCCCCTTAAATAAAAAGTAGCATTATTAGAAAGTGGTCCCGTTTCCTCAGTTCTAATAACTGGTAAATGCCTGGAGATGTCCTGTGCTTAGGCCTGGAACGTTTCCTTCCTACATTTCCTTTCTCAAATTACCATTTCATTTCATCTATCACCAGCGCCCACCGGTGGGATTTAGACACCATTTAAAGCAACAGCTGAAGCAATCAAATGACTGGTGGTTAACCTGTTTTTGTTTGGATGCAAATAAAGCGATTTCGAACTATAACTACTCGGATTTACTTTAACACCGGTTTCCACAGAAAGGCAAGTTTTAGAAATTGGAAAGGCAGAAGTAGTATCTTGTACGAGTAAGTGCAAAGCGACAACCATTTGTCGACACTGTGTGGGAGAGATTAACAGCCCACAGCGCGAGAGAGGAAAGTACTGGCATGTTTATCTGCAGGGGAAAAAAGGAAAATAAAAAGAAAACCATGAATTTATTTTCTGCCCACAAAGATTTCCTTTCTTCTCCTTTTTCAACTTCTAGCCTCTCTAACTTGCGGAAAATGCTTAAAGTTTGTTCTAAGTAACTCCGGAGTAAAGAGAATTTAGGATGCAGGTTTTCAAATAAACGTCTTTGCAAAAGAAGCATTACAGTCGCTTTGCGGTTTGGCAGTTATTCCCTGTTCGTATTATTGTTGCATTCTCTATATTTAACGCTTTAGAAAGATATTTTACTATTAATAGTCACACAACTAAATATGCACATTGCTTATTTCCACAGTTCTACAAATAATTCTTACTAAGGTAGAATGACTGAAAAATTCAATGCCATAGCCGGAATTTTTACCGCGGTTCTTCCGGTTTCCGTCCGGTTTCTCTAATCAACTTAATTACCATGCAACTCGTTTTTTTTGGCGAGTCTATTGAGAAATCTAATATTTTGTCGGTATGTTGCCATGTTAGCCGAGTTGGTTTGAGCAACCGGACGAAAACCGGATTCGTGGTTCAAATTCAGCTATGGCATTGCATTTCTCAGTCTCATTCTACCTTTCTTGTCGTACACATGCCGTGTGTGGAAGAAAATTAATTACCATTGGTTGACCTAATAGTTGGCTAAACTATGAAGCTCCGGACTTAAAGTACCTACAACATTGTAAATCGCCATTGTGGTATGTCACTTCAAAATGAATTTGAGATCTTCGCGTGCTTTACCGGGAGGGGAAAACATGTGAGTCAGTTGGGAAATTCAATATCGTAGGGCATGTTGGCATGACAACTCAGTTACTTAGAGCAACTGGAATAAATCGGGAGCTTCGTGGTTCGATCCCGGTTATGGTATTGCATTTTTCAATCTGATTCTACCTTTCTAACCTCGTGCTATGCACAGCTTGCGTGAAAGAACAATTAATTGCTATTCTTTCTAAGCTTATTCCATCCAATCCACTCCATCCATCCATCTACTGTTGATCATTATATACGCCAGAAACGTTTCAATATAAACGTTACTGGAACACTTTTGATCCTGGAAAAAGTTCATTTGGTAAAAACGATAGGTCAATACATAATGTTATTAGTCTGACTTTTTTATGAGAAAGAAGAGGAATGAGTACATAGCATTTCAAGGTTTGCTTTGCGGCGATCACCTCCTCATCCGTTGCTGTAGCTTACCTTGATGCTTCTCCCGTTGCTTCCAGAAGTTCTCAGCGTGTTGGTTCTTCAATTTATCCTCGGCTAGCTGCAGTAATTTTCCTTAAATTATATGGGAGCATGGACTTATCCTCGGTAAAGGAAAACGTAGATCTCGGGTGGTGATATAGGAAGACATAGACTTGCTTTGTTTATGAAAAGATGACACTGCCGTTTCTTTTTATTTAATTAACACTCGTAGTATACAAAACTGGTATTGCCGCTGTAAAATACTGTCCACTGCTGTTAAACTATGGCGTGGATATGGCACGAAATATAACTATTCTTATTGTCGCTTTCAGAGTAGCGGATCTTAGGTGTGTTGCTAAAACTATTTTGATTCCCTGTTTTGGCGCGATATCTCACACATCCTGCAGCATCTCTCCCTGACCACACATTACGAAAACTCTCGAATAAATTGCAATACTAAGCTGACATGACAAATTTGACTTGATTCCCTTTTTGGCGCGATATCTCACACATCCTGCAGCATCTCTCCCTGACCACACATGACATAAACTGCCCCGAATTTTCCCCAAACAGATCCATTTATAGTCTCAGGCTCCTGAGGCTGCTTCCTTTCCTATTGGTACATTTTTAGCGCGACTCGACGCGTCTAACTATTTCGAATAAACTTCCAGGGATTTCATTGGTCCAATTTTAATATAAATCGCGGCTTTTCCTACATGTACCGTTAGATTGTCCTTCTCACTCACTTGGTCACGGCGAATTATCAAATAATGGGACAAAGGCTCTACACCCTCGCTGTAGGAATAATAGCACTGCGACCGAAGAGAGGTAATAAAACTAGGTTTTCTGCCTTCGAAAGCACTATTCCTGTAGCTAAAACATTCCACCGTGGACAGTATTTTAACATAGCGCTTAAATTATTTACATTAAACCATTTATAACTCTACTAATATTAGTAACCTAGATAGATACATAATGTTAAATCACCCTTCTTAAAATATACAAGCAGTATGAGAAAAAGATATTTACATAGTAAGATTTAATATCAATAAAAGTTAATTAATCAATTATCTATAATTATGGTTCTCGGGCTCGGCCTAAAGTTGCCGTTTCAAATTGCCCTGTTCTGGAAAAGAATAAATTTTTGAGCACTTGATACAATTTTTTTTTCCAGAATAATTCCTCTGATTATGGCCTTTGTTCGTTTGTTTTGTTGACATAGACCCTTCGCTATACCGGTTCCTTCACAAGGGTTCTGCCAAACCAGTGGTGTTTACATTTGGGTCGTTCACTCTACATTTGTTATGGTTGATCCCCTCTCACCATTTAAAAACAGGTTTCCGAGAGACATTCTTATACACAATACATTTCCCGCACACGAATAACTTGTGACGCAAACAAATACTCTAATACCCAATTTAAGTTCTAAAATTAAATCTATTTACATACATGTTGGTACATAATAATTATTATGCATTCATTTATTTCCTTATGTCCTTATTTATCGGGTGTATTACCTTTACTATTTGTTCATAGGGTTGCTACCTCATTTCGAGTAAAACTAACCTGATTATTTTCATTACATTCTTCACCCTTCTCATTCTCTAAACATTTGTACGGTTTGAGCAACTGTTTATGGTATCTCCCTACGATCTTGGAATTCTTTATTTCTTGTAACTCAAATGTATCTGAGCCAAAAATGTTAATCACCCGGTATGGACCTTTAAATAAATTTTCCATTCTATGATACCTCTTTTTTTTTTATAATTAATAAAACTAATTTATATGTTTAAAGAAAACTGTCAGCCTATTGCTAGCATACCAACCAATTAATAGTTTACAACTATTGCTAAATATCAAAAAAATAACAAATATTCTGACAATAAAAGCTGTTTCAACCTTAAGACAAACTTATTCAAGCAGAAAGAAACTGAAACATATTAATGGCAAAGGTGTTTCTTGTTCTTCTTCACTATCACTAATGAGCATTTAATACTCAAGTCTCTTTAGTAGTGCAAAAAATATTCTCCACAACTGCTTAAGATAATTCATTAATTCACATGTGAAAACTCTCCTTTCCAGGCACTGTAGAGTCAGGATCAATGATATTATGTCTTTCTTTTTCTTTTCTTTTTTTTTTTTAATTTGAATGCTGGATTTTTTTTTTATACCCATACTAATTCTCCAAGTTCGATCAACCCTTTCTATCGCTTCCTTGTTTTAAATTCCTCCTTTCTTTTCTGCGCCTTTTTTGACATTCTTTCAAAAGCTTTCTTTAACGTCTCTTCTCCCGTTAGTGTTTTCGGATCTTTAGTTTCCAGTGTCTGTGGTAATTTCCCTTCAAGTGTTTCTATTAACTTCCCCTTCATCAGCTCAACTAATTTCCCCTCTAGACTCTTATTTTGTTCACTTAAGTTTCTTTCTAAGTCCTTACTCTGCTTACTTAATTTCCCTTCGAAATCCTTACGTTCGCTCAGTTTTCGTTCTACGTCCTTACTCTGCTCATTTACGATTCTTTCTAAGTCCTTACTCTGCTCATTTGATTTCCCTTCTAAATTCTTATCTTGTTCCCTTACGATTCTTTCTAAGTCCTTACTCTGCTCATTTGATTTCCCTTCGAAATCCTTATTCTGTTCACTCAGTTTTCTTTCTAAGTCCTTACTCTGCTCATTTAATTTC
Source organism: Deroplatys truncata (assembly GCA_030765065.1). Taxonomy (NCBI): domain Eukaryota; kingdom Metazoa; phylum Arthropoda; class Insecta; order Mantodea; family Mantidae; genus Deroplatys; species Deroplatys truncata. The sequence goes on from CM060986.1 coordinate 109,930,675, forward strand.
CCTTCGCAATTCTTATCTTGTTCACTTACGATTCTTTCTAAGTCCTTACTCTGCTTACTTACGATTCTTTCTAAGTCCTTATTCTGCTCATTTGATTTCCCTTCTAGATTCTTATCTTGTTCCCTTACGATTCTTTCTAAGTCTTTACTCTGCTTACTTACGATTCTTTCTAAGTCCTTACTCTTCCCCTTTAATTTCCCTTCGAAATTCTTATCTTGTTCCCTTACGATTCTTTCTAAGTCCTTACTCTGCTCATTTGATTTCCCTTCGAAATCCTTATTCTGTTCACTCAGTTTTCTTTCTAAGTCCTTACTCTGCTCATTTAATTTCCCTTCGCAATTCTTATCTTGTTCACTTACGATTCTTTCTAAGTCCTTACTCTGCTTACTTACGATTCTTTCTAAGTCCTTATTCTGCTCATTTGATTTCCCTTCTAGATTCTTATCTTGTTCCCTTACGATTCTTTCTAAGTCTTTACTCTGCTTACTTACGATTCTTTCTAAGTTCTTACTATGTTCACTTAAGATCTTACCTAATTTCCCCTCTAAATTCTTACTTTGTTCACTTAATTGCTCACCTAATTTCCCCTCTAAATTCTTACTTTGTTCGTCTATCTTTGTGCTCAAATGTTGAAGCAATATTAGCAGCTGGTTTTGACCTGCGTCAATGACCTGCTCAATCGGTGATTGCCTTTCCAGCCTAACTTCTCCCTCTGCCTTACTCATATTTTCTCCATCTGTTGTTATTCCGACAATAGCCTCCCCATCCAGTTCTTTCAAATCTTCCCTTGACCTACTCATGGTTCCGTTAGCAAGTTCTACCTCTCTAGTAATGACTTTACCCCCTCTCAATAACATGTGTTCACAAAACTGAATCACTACTCTGCATGCCTTTTTGTTTGTTTTTGAATAAATGTTCTAACCTGTATTTTTTCAATGTTAACTGATGCGTTCCGGGTTCGAATCCTGGTGAAGTTCTAGAAGCGATGTTCTCAGCTGTTTTGTTGTCCCACGTAGGTAGACTAGAAGTTCGCGTTGTAATTTTGTTCTGCTGTGCCCCTTTCCTCTGAAGATTCTTCGTCTGTTCGTTGTTTTCTAGTCCTCCGTTTATGTTGGTCTTCCCTTCGAGCTGGTCTTCCCTTCGAGCTGGTCCTCCCTTCGAGCTGGTCTTCCCTTCGAGCTGGTCCTCCCTTCGAGCTGGTCCTCCCTTCGAGCTCCACGTTATGGCGCCAGTTTGCGGCGATCACCTCCTCATCCGTTGCTGTAGCTTACCTTGATGCTTCTCCCGTTGCTTCCAGAAGTTCTCAGCGTGTTGGTTCTTCAATTTATCCTCGGCTAGCTGCAGTAATTTTCCTTAAATTATATGGGAGCATGGACTTATCCTCGGTAAAGGAAAACGTAGATCTCGGGTGGTGATATAGGAAGACATAGACTTGCTTTGTTTATGAAAAGATGACACTGCCGTTTCTTTTTATTTAATTAACACTCGTAGTATACAAAACTGGTATTGCCGCTGTAAAATACTGTCCACTGCTGTTAAACTATGGCGTGGATATGGCACGAAATATAACTATTCTTATTGTCGCTTTCAGAGTAGCGGATCTTAGGTGTGTTGCTAAAACTATTTTGATTCCCTGTTTTGGCGCGATATCTCACACATCCTGCAGCATCTCTCCCTGACCACACATTACGAAAACTCTCGAATAAATTGCAATACTAAGCTGACATGACAAATTTGACTTGATTCCCTTTTTGGCGCGATATCTCACACATCCTGCAGCATCTCTCCCTGACCACACATGACATAAACTGCCCCGAATTTTCCCCAAACAGATCCATTTATAGTCTCAGGCTCCTGAGGCTGCTTCCTTTCCTATTGGTACATTTTTAGCGCGACTCGACGCGTCTAACTATTTCGAATAAACTTCCAGGGATTTCATTGGTCCAATTTTAATATAAATCGCGGCTTTTCCTACATGTACCGTTAGATTGTCCTTCTCACTCACTTGGTCACGGCGAATTATCAAATAATGGGACAAAGGCTCTACACCCTCGCTGTAGGAATAATAGCACTGCGACCGAAGAGAGGTAATAAAACTAGGTTTTCTGCCTTCGAAAGCACTATTCCTGTAGCTAAAACATTCCACCGTGGACAGTATTTTAACATAGCGCTTAAATTATTTACATTAAACCATTTATAACTCTACTAATATTAGTAACCTAGATAGATACATAATGTTAAATCACCCTTCTTAAAATATACAAGCAGTATGAGAAAAAGATATTTACATAGTAAGATTTAATATCAATAAAAGTTAATTAATCAATTATCTATAATTATGGTTCTCGGGCTCGGCCTAAAGTTGCCGTTTCAAATTGCCCTGTTCTGGAAAAGAATAAATTTTTGAGCACTTGATACAATTTTTTTTCCCAGAATAATTCCTCTGATTATGGCCTTTGTTCGTTTGTTTTGTTGACATAGACCCTTCGCTATACCGGTTCCTTCACAAGGGTTCTGCCAAACCAGTGGTGTTTACATTTGGGTCGTTCACTCTACATTTGTTATGGTTGATCCCCTCTCACCATTTAAAAACAGGTTTCCGAGAGACATTCTTATACACAATACATTTCCCGCACACGAATAACTTGTGACGCAAACAAATACTCTAATACCCAATTTAAGTTCTAAAATTAAATCTATTTACATACATGTTGGTACATAATAATTATTATGCATTCATTTATTTCCTTATGTCCTTATTTATCGGGTGTATTACCTTTACTATTTGTTCATAGGGTTGCTACCTCATTTCGAGTAAAACTAACCTGATTATTTTCATTACATTCTTCACCCTTCTCATTCTCTAAACATTTGTACGGTTTGAGCAACTGTTTATGGTATCTCCCTACGATCTTGGAATTCTTTATTTCTTGTAACTCAAATGTATCTGAGCCAAAAATGTTAATCACCCGGTATGGACCTTTAAATAAATTTTCCATTCTATGATACCTCTTTTTTTTTTATAATTAATAAAACTAATTTATATGTTTAAAGAAAACTGTCAGCCTATTGCTAGCATACCAACCAATTAATAGTTTACAACTATTGCTAAATATCAAAAAAATAACAAATATTCTGACAATAAAAGCTGTTTCAACCTTAAGACAAACTTATTCAAGCAGAAAGAAACTGAAACATATTAATGGCAAAGGTGTTTCTTGTTCTTCTTCACTATCACTAATGAGCATTTAATACTCAAGTCTCTTTAGTAGTGCAAAAAATATTCTCCACAACTGCTTAAGATAATTCATTAATTCACATGTGAAAACTCTCCTTTCCAGGCACTGTAGAGTCAGGATCAATGATATTATGTCTTTCTTTTTCTTTTCTTTTTTTTTTTTAATTTGAATGCTGGATTTTTTTTTTATACCCATACTAATTCTCCAAGTTCGATCAACCCTTTCTTTCGCTTCCTTGTTTTAAATTCCTCCTTTCTTTTCTGCGCCTTTTTTGACATTCTTTCAAAAGCTTTCTTTAACGTCTCTTCTCCCGTTAGTGTTTTCGGATCTTTAGTTTCCAGTGTCTGTGGTAATTTCCCTTCAAGTGTTTCTATTAACTTCCCCTTCATCAGCTCAACTAATTTCCCCTCTAGACTCTTATTCTGTTCACTTAAGTTTCTTTCTAAGTCCTTACTCTGCTTACTTAATTTCCCTTCGAAATCCTTACGTTCGCTCAGTTTTCGTTCTACGTCCTTACTCTGCTCATTTACGATTCTTTCTAAGTCCTTACTCTGCTCATTTGATTTCCCTTCTAAATTCTTATCTTGTTCCCTTACGATTCTTTCTAAGTCCTTACTCTGCTCATTTGATTTCCCTTCGAAATCCTTATTCTGTTCACTCAGTTTTCTTTCTAAGTCCTTACTCTGCTCATTTAATTTCCCTTCGCAATTCTTATCTTGTTCACTTACGATTCTTTCTAAGTCCTTACTCTGCTTACTTACGATTCATTCTAAGTCCTTATTCTGCTCATTTGATTTCCCTTCTAGATTCTTATCTTGTTCCCTTACGATTCTTTCTAAGTCTTTACTCTGCTTACTTACGATTCTTTCTAAGTCCTTACTCTTCCCCTTTAATTTCCCTTCGAAATTCTTATCTTGTTCCCTTACGATTCTTTCTAAGTCCTTACTCTGCTCATTTGATTTCCCTTCGAAATCCTTATTCTGTTCACTCAGTTTTCTTTCTAAGTCCTTACTCTGCTCATTTAATTTCCCTTCGCAATTCTTATCTTGTTCACTTACGATTCTTTCTAAGTCCTTACTCTGCTTACTTACGATTCTTTCTAAGTCCTTATTCTGCTCATTTGATTTCCCTTCTAGATTCTTATCTTGTTCCCTTACGATTCTTTCTAAGTCTTTACTCTGCTTACTTACGATTCTTTCTAAGTTCTTACTATGTTCACTTAAGATCTTACCTAATTTCCCCTCTAAATTCTTACTTTGTTCACTTAATTGCTCACCTAATTTCCCCTCTAAATTCTTACTTTGTTCGTCTATCTTTGTGCTCAAATGTTGAAGCAATATTAGCAGCTGGTTTTGACCTGCGTCAATGACCTGCTCAATCGGTGATTGCCTTTCCAGCCTAACTTCTCCCTCTGCCTTACTCATATTTTCTCCATCTGTTGTTATTCCGACAATAGCCTCCCCATCCAGTTCTTTCAAATCTTCCCTTGACCTACTCATGGTTCCGTTAGCAAGTTCTACCTCTCTAGTAATGACTTTACCCCCTCTCAATAACATGTGTTCACAAAACTGAATCACTACTCTGCATGCCTTTTTGTTTGTTTTTGAATAAATGTTCTAACCTGTATTTTTTCAATGTTAACTGATGCGTTCCGGGTTCGAATCCTGGTGAAGTTCTAGAAGCGATGTTCTCAGCTGTTTTGTTGTCCCACGTAGGTAGACTAGAAGTTCGCGTTGTAATTTTGTTCTGCTGTGCCCCTTTCCTCTGAAGATTCTTCGTCTGTTCGTTGTTTTCTAGTCCTCCGTTTATGTTGGTCTTCCCTTCGAGCTGGTCTTCCCTTCGAGCTGGTCCTCCCTTCGAGCTGGTCCTCCCTTCGAGCTCCACGTTATGGCGCCAGTTTGCGGCGATCACCTCCTCATCCGTTGCTGTAGCTTACCTTGATGCTTCTCCCGTTGCTTCCAGAAGTTCTCAGCGTGTTGGTTCTTCAATTTATCCTCGGCTAGCTGCAGTAATTTTCCTTAAATTATATGGGAGCATGGACTTATCCTCGGTAAAGGAAAACGTAGATCTCGGGTGGTGATATAGGAAGACATAGACTTGCTTTGTTTATGAAAAGATGACACTGCCGTTTCTTTTTATTTAATTAACACTCGTAGTATACAAAACTGGTATTGCCGCTGTAAAATACTGTCCACTGCTGTTAAACTATGGCGTGGATATGGCACGAAATATAACTATTCTTATTGTCGCTTTCAGAGTAGCGGATCTTAGGTGTGTTGCTAAAACTATTTTGATTCCCTGTTTTGGCGCGATATCTCACACATCCTGCAGCATCTCTCCCTGACCACACATTACGAAAACTCTCGAATAAATTGCAATACTAAGCTGACATGACAAATTTGACTTGATTCCCTTTTTGGCGCGATATCTCACACATCCTGCAGCATCTCTCCCTGACCACACATGACATAAACTGCCCCGAATTTTCCCCAAACAGATCCATTTATAGTCTCAGGCTCCTGAGGCTGCTTCCTTTCCTATTGGTACATTTTTAGCGCGACTCGACGCGTCTAACTATTTCGAATAAACTTCCAGGGATTTCATTGGTCCAATTTTAATATAAATCGCGGCTTTTCCTACATGTACCGTTAGATTGTCCTTCTCACTCACTTGGTCACGGCGAATTATCAAATAATGGGACAAAGGCTCTACACCCTCGCTGTAGGAATAATAGCACTGCGACCGAAGAGAGGTAATAAAACTAGGTTTTCTGCCTTCGAAAGCACTATTCCTGTAGCTAAAACATTCCACCGTGGACAGTATTTTAACATAGCGCTTAAATTATTTACATTAAACCATTTATAACTCTACTAATATTAGTAACCTAGATAGATACATAATGTTAAATCACCCTTCTTAAAATATACAAGCAGTATGAGAAAAAGATATTTACATAGTAAGATTTAATATCAATAAAAGTTAATTAATCAATTATCTATAATTATGGTTCTCGGGCTCGGCCTAAAGTTGCCGTTTCAGCTTCCTAAATGAATAAAGAATTTAAAGTAATTAAAACAAGTATATCAGATACTGTTAATATCGTAATACTTTTTATTTGAAAAAAATCCATATTTTAACAAGATAGGTATTCCTTCCGTATTTAATTTTATTTCTATGTGTAATTGTTTTTGGGCTATAGAAAATTAAATGGAAGAAGCAGATCTTCAAAAGTTATCTACAAGAAGTTATTTATTTAAATTTTATTCAAACAATGATAATCTTTGTATTCTAAGAAATATGCTTTTTCTTTGGAGAGAATTACTTGAAAAGTTTTTCTTTTACAGATGGCCATTTTAAACAATACATTCTATAATTAACCAACTTTTCTGCTTTGAGTTAAGATTTCTTACATGTACACACAGACATTTAGAAAACATTAAAATGTGCATTTGCAACGAAATCGCGACATCAAATTTCTCTGTCGAATGTAACATCAACTCTGGTAGGTTGTAGAGAAGGTAGGTACAGACTTATAGAATTAGAAAGTATTCTGCGACAGCGTTTATAATACTGAGATGTTTGAGTAAGGGATGATATATTATCCATAAAAATTGAATATTAATTATTTTCTATAAGTAAAACAAAGCATTTTTTGTTTCTTTTTATAATGACAAAATGTTTCAATTGCACTGTTCGTGCCCTTATACCGTTATTAATTCTCATATCTAAGATGAAGGTAAGCCTTACAAGGAAACAGGTGGATCAAAAACGAGGTCACGGCTAGAGGGTAGGAGAATGCTCCCCATAAAAGATTTCTCCCTTTAAAATCCAAAATCAAGAACACATTTAGTAATATTTTCATAATTATACAAAGCTGGTCTTCATAAAAACTCAAGGCTTAATTGTTGACAAATTGTTGGAGGAGGAGGAGGCGGGACTAGTACCCTTAACGTAAAACAAAGGCTCATACATACGAGGGGATAATTTTTTAAAAAATAACAGAACATTATTTTCCAAATACATTAGTATCATAAATTACCATACATCTTACACCACTACTTCATATAGTCACCGCTGTTATTCAGGCACTTTCGTAACAGGATATCAGCTTTTGTATGCCTTTGTCAAAGAATGATGCCGCCTTTGATGACAGCCAAAACAGCACTTCTTGTTTGAGAACATCATCGTCGTTTAAATGCTTCCCACCAAGGAATTTCTTTAGATAAAAATCGCTTGCTGCCAAATCTGGACTGTAGGGAGATGGTTGAATTGTTCCCAATCAAATAATGCGATCAAATCTTAATTTATTTAACTGTGTGTAGCCGGGCATTGTCATGAACCAAAATAACTGCACGCAAAATTACTCTATGCTTTTTGTTCTGTATTACACAACGGAGCTTTCGTAGTGTCTCACAATAGACGTAATTGTTGATTTTCGCATTTCTTGGCAAGAATTCAACCAGAAAAACACCTTATCTGTTCCAGAAAACCGTGCACATTATCTTGCGAGTGGATGTCCTCTGTTTGAATTTATTCTTCAAGGGGGATGTTGTGTGCCTCCAACCCATGGATTGTTGCTTCGATTCAGGAGTGATGTGAAACATCCATATCTCATCACCTGTAAGCATGTGCGTTAGCAAATCATCACCCTACTCAGCATATCGCGTGAGAAAAGTTAGTGCAGCGGCAGATAGCTTTTTCAGTAGTACTTTTGGGCACCCATGTTGACCACAATTTCTGAAATCCTAAGCGTTGTGTCACAATATTGTAGAGGACCTTGAAATTTGTGGAAAATGCTAAAATATCACCGATATGGTGAAACGTCTGTCCTAGCTTTCTTTCAAAGCTTGCACCAAATTATTGTGATTACAGACGGTCGGCCACTCCGCGGCTCATCATCCACATTTTCACATTCTTCGTTAAACTGTCTAATCCACTGCCTTACCATTCCTTCACTCATTAAACCTCACAGAATTGGCGATGGATTTCTCGCGTAACATTTCTCGTAAAAAACGAATCACTGGTCTGACTTTACAGTCGGCAAGTCGTTCGATTGTTTTGAACATTTCGAAACACTAACAGGAAAACACAAAGTGACGATCACTTAGCTGCGTCTGGATTCCTAATGAATGGAGGAGGTGATGGCGCATGCTCAAAATTGCAACTGCAGGCTGCAGTGGCAAAATACTAAAATGGCACTTATTTTAAAAACACGCCTGTAGCTTAAATACAGAAAAAGAAGGGGCGAGTACCCTCAACGTAAATCAGAACACTCATAAATAGCTTAAAACAACAGTTAATCATTCCTTACATAATCAACAACACGCCGTTTCATCTCATAACGAAATTATAAATTTAAGAATTACAGAATAATAATTCGCAACATATTTCGACATGATGAAAACTCGTTATAACCAACAAAAAGAAACCATGTCTATGGCTTCGCGTACAAATTAAAGACTGTGAAATAGGTATATTCGATCTGAAAAGTTTAATAGCAACAGGAAAACCTAAGCCAACGACACACCGTTTAGAAAAGTTACGATTGTATAAAGTTTGGTAGGCCAAAAAACTTCAACTCGCCCTGAGATCTGACCAAAGGCACTGGGAAACCAAATCACACGAGGAAAGGAAGCACAGCCCAGCAATCATCCGACCCCGCGAACTAGAGCGGCAAGTGATCGCGAAAGGAACGCGAGAATACTCCAAAACCTAGCAACTGGAAATTTCCAAACTATTCGCATGACAAAGCAACAGAAAACCAAATCAATAAACGTTTATAAAAGGATCAATAAACGCATTTTTTCCTTATGGAGATATGCCAAAACCAAAGTTTACGTAACGAAACCCTAACTCTACATATTTACAAAAAAGATGTCATGTTTGTGCTTCAATATCAGCACAAATGTTAAAGACGTATCCGTGTTAATACTCAGAGACGCTTATATCAATGCAACCACTAAGGCGGCTATGTATTTGAACGTGTTTATTAGGAATGATGGCACCAACAGAATATAACTTAATTCTAGCGTAGCTTTAAAGGAACATAAATATATAAAAACATTCTGATGTGTTACACTCACATGACCTTCTCTACACTTGTACAAACTATTTTTACAAACGCTTATTCTCCATATGCTTCATGTTAATCGATATGTTAATCTTATTGCTAATTTTCTTCTAGCTGCAAGGGGAATATGGTAGTATTTAAGCGATAGTCAAATCTTTTAAAAACTGGTTGCTATGTCGCGCATTCCATTCTCGTTGTATGTTCAGGATATAAAGAAAATGAATAACGAGTTCTCATTTGAGAAAAAGTATTGGAAAATTTAAGAGAATAACAAGCAATATCTCGAAAATGGTTCACTCAATGTGTGTGTGTGTGTGCCTGTGAACAGCATAACTCAGAAACGAACAGTCGGATAAACACCAAACTTGGTATTTAGGTTCAGTATCTTCCAGAGATGCGACACAAAGATTTTTAAAGAAAATTCCCGCACCCCAGATTACCCTTTACATGGAAAATTTTTCGAAAATTTTAATTTTCTCAAAAATGGCTCTAACGATTTTGATTAAAATATCATATGTTTAAGATACTTTCATGACAAATGAAATATATATCTCGAATTTTCTGGGAATGTCTCCAAAAGTATTTTTCATTGTGAACGACTTTTGCATAACTGGTAAACCATAAGAGATAGACAAAATTTTACTATACAAAAACTTTAGATCGCGTTAAAATACACAATTTATGTAGTATGCATTTTTTTGTTGAGTGAACCATTTTCGAGATACTGCTTGTTATTCCCTTAAATTTTCCAATACTTATACTTCTCAAATTCGTTATTCATTTTTTTGTCCTGAAAAGGGAATGGAATACTCCACATAGCAACCAGCTCTTAAAATATTTGACTATCACTTAAACCTACCAATTCCCCTTGCACCTACTAGAAAATTAGCAATGAGGTTAACATCGCGATATCTCGATTAACATGAAGCATATGGGGAATAAGCGTTTGTAAAAATTGTTTGTACAAGATTAGAGAAAGTCATACGAGTGTAACACATCAGATTTTTAGTGTATAGAATGCCCTGAACTACCACCAGCTATTCTGAAACATTTATAATCCTTAAACACAGGTCCTCTTTAAGCCAGATCTTGAAATCGATGCATGACATTCACACGTGCCCCGCTATCAAACATATTTACAAACAATGTTATAGTCGAGCTGCGAGGGGATGAAATTGGGCCGTTAGCTTGTGAACATGTAACAGAGATGTGATTGATGGATGAATGGATTGATAGTGGGTTTTACATCATGCTGCGAGCTATTTCGGATCTAATCGCTCTGCTATATGAGATTATCGGCAACGTTGGCAAGCAAATATGTATGCTGCTGTATTCATTGCTACAATATATGCACATACTTATTCCGTTCGATGGCTGTGATGGAGAATTTTGTTGTACCTCTATTTCCGCAGTGAAGACTCTCAGAGGGTTAGCGCACTGAACGGCCCATCAGGTACGTAAATATGGTTATAAAAGTGAAAAATATGGAACTAGAATGCAAATGTTTTCAGAATTCCGTTAAAACGTGTGCTTGGCGTATATATTTTTGTTACCTCAAACTGTTATTGTTTGCACTTTAATAATTTCACCTCTAGATATGTACGCGCACACACATCTTAATTCGCCAGCAGCAGCAGCAGCAGCAGTAGTAGTAGTAGCAATGTTTATTCACTGTAAACGTTATGTAATGAGTGGTGGATAAGAAAAATCAGATTTGGTTATATATATTCAGGCAGTATTTTTAACGCTTAAATAATTTCACTCTAATTATATGTTATATAAATTCAATAACAGCCCGCCTTAAAGCAATATGTGTATGTAACAATATATAAAAAGTGTATATTACAGTCATTGTAAATGTTTATATTGTATACAAGTGTAATAATGTTATGTGAATGTATTACGTAATTTAATAATGTAGGAGCTGTGAGAATAATAGGTTATAATCTGCTAACAATGAGGTAACAATGAAGTAACCTTGAGGCAATAATGAGTAAGAATCTTTAATAATGCTACTAGTCATCATTGGAGCAACAATAATGTAAATTTTGTGACAGTTTATAAAATAGCCAATCAGTGACTTGAAGTATATAAATTTACAAATGTGGCGGTAGGAATTCAAGTCAGTTGCTAGCAGACAGTGTTACTAATCAAACGCGAGATGTGTCCTCGAGAAATTTAGTATGTATTTCGGGTGAGACGAAAATAGTTTGTGTTAAAAAGTGCAAGTAATTAACAAAAGAATCTCACAGCTCTTTACAGTGAAGTGTTATTTAAATCGTGTAAAGAAATTCATGTCTCTAAAAATAAATACTGACGCAGCCGAGGCAAACATAAATATATAATATTTAAAGAAACAGTAAAAATTCAAAGTTAATATTTTTAAACTTGGGGCGAAGGCTACCGGAAAGCGGGTACTATACGTGCGGTTGCAACTACTTCAAGTTAGGTTCCCCAACAGTTGAAATGTAATACAACTCCTTCAATACAACCTACTTCAATATATATTTAAATTAAATGATTGCAAACTTAAGTATAAATGCTAATTTAGGTTGGAATAAATACTTTAAATGTTTACTTATTGAATGGAAATATAAATAGGATATATGATGATTAATATATACATATATACACACATATGGTCTATACATTTATTGTGTCTAGGTTATTAAACTAAAATAATTTGATATAGTGTACGTGCGTTTAAATATATATTTCAGCATTAAATAGTAAGTGTGAAGATAGGTATGAAATGTTTTAAATAACTTTAAAGGGATATAAATAATAGGATTTTAGGATTATTTATGTAAATGCATGTAGTTAAGATAGTAGGAAAGGAAAACATAAATTATAATATAAATATGTTATAAAATAACTATATATATGAATATAAATAAGGGAGGTGATTCTAATTTTCTTTTGTAATTTAAAGGAAATTAATAAATAAAATGTAAATGAAGGAAATATTGTTAATTGGTGTATAATTATTTTAGTGTGAAAGTATAAATTTAAAAATACAAGTAAACTTTTAAATTATTATCATAATAATGTATTAAGTAAGTTTTATTATATATTAATTTAACTGAATAACGAAAAAAGAGCTTATTTAAGCTAAAAGATTTTGGATACTAATATGTAACCGCTGGGTACCAGTGGAGTAGTTTTTAGCTTTGTGGTAAGTTTTGTTAGTTAAGTAGCTGAATACCAGTTGCTTTTAGGCCGGTTACCAGTATTAGTATAGATTTATAGATTTTGTAATTATTATTTATTTACACCTTTACTCTCTATTATTTATTTTCCTTACTTATGTTTTCTATTTTTGTTTTCTTTGTTTGTAGTTAGGTAGTAGTTATACACTTAATCTGTAAAATGAATGTATATGAGAATTGAAAAATTTCATTCAATAAATAGAAAATTTGGATATATGCCCCGGTATAATAACCTAGATGCTGGGGTTGAATATTCAGATTTGATTTTATTATTTTTTTTGTAAACACTCAGCCAAACTAAAAGTGGCTGGTCTCTTGAGCAGTTAAGTTTTTCCAAAGTCCCTTGGAGTGAGCGCACCGTTCACAACCGTCAGCTTCTGTGCGCCGCTTTGGCTAATTCTATAATACACGAGGCACCGATTTGGACTGCATCCAACCATGCTTGGTATGGAACAGTGGTAAACTACTTAACTTCTACACAAGCAGCTCGAGTTCGATTCCCCGTACTGGATTGTTATCTTTTATTTTACAACTGGTTTTACTGTAATTTATTTAAATAATATTACTTGTGTTACTTCATTTACCGGTATAAATGCCATATATATAAAAGTAAAGAAAACCTATATTTTTCACACCTATTTAGAATGAAGGGGGAAATTTTTTAGTCTCTTTGACTCAGGAACAGTAAGCGACTCTCTACTATTAAACTCAGAATTGCTGCAGTAAGAGTGGCATTGTAGCTTTAATGAAGTACTTACGAAAGATGTATTTAAATTTCGATCTGTTAAGAGTATAGTAATAGCTCCTGCAAGTACAGGTAAGGATAATAATAATAATAGGATTGCGAACAATAAATCAATAAAGCGTGTTTTGGTTACAAATATATAGTGTTGAAACGCTCTGAAACATCTGTCGGTTTGAAATCTCATATGAATTATTTTCTCTGAAGACTTGAGATCATGGTGGCATTCCCCATTATAACTACTACAAAAATATTAACGCGGACTTGTGAACAAAGTCTGACTGTCCTAGCGCTCACGGATGTACCCGATTGAGCTCCGTCTCAGACGCCGGCCGGTTTTAAATTGACCGATTGTACATGCAACGCTGGTTCGGAAGACCGTATATGCTCGTAATAAATGATTGATAATGTTACAAATATACAGTTGTTCAACTTCCAGCTTGAGGATTTATTTGCGTGGTTGTATTGAATGCAAATATATACTGTAGTAAACCTGACTTTAGACACAAGATGAAAAAACTAATTTAGAATTTGATATTCCATTCCCACGTAACATTTCTTTTCTGCTCCCCCCCACTACCCTCCAAAAATTGGAGAAAGCAAACCCATCTATATCTATGTCAATGAGGTTAACAGCTAAACAAAACAGACAGCTGACAAACGAAATGTCAATCCTTTTTCTTCTTTGTTGTTCTGTATCGATATAAAATACAAAATTAGAAAGAATCAGTAAAGAATCGTATACTTTATTTACTGTAAGTAATGTTGGTAATGTTTGAGAACCTCACACTTGTTACATGAATCGTGTATTACTCAAAGTTAATATCGATACATTCCAAGTTTGTACTAGGATGTTCGGATTTTAAAGCTTGTTTATGATTATGTTGAATTGTGTTATTATATTTCAGTATAATTTTCTCCTTGCTTGAAAGGTGCTTGCAAGCTATACAATATCTTCTGAAGTTTAGGGACTCCGGAGAGGTGGTTAGAGAATAACAAAATATTATCGTATGCCTATATTTTATTTCTTTTCCCGTGAATAAGGGGATTTTTTCACCATTAGGAATCTTAGGAATTAGGAATCCCAAAACGATAACCATTGCAGGCATTGCCTGATTGAGTATGTAACTCTTGGACAAGTTTTGGGATCTTGTCCTTATGGCGTACTGTTGAGTTTATCTGGCAATACAAGAAGAATTTATATGATCGCCAGTGATGAAACTACCAGAATCGGCACTTTAATTAAGATTACAACCGTGCGGTTTTTGCTGGACATGTCCGTAATTTAGGTGGTTTTATTTACGTCCGGCAGGCATTTTAGTTTTTATCTTGAATGTCTAGCATTTTCGCGAAACAATATATTTTAAAAACTCTTTCAGTTGTTCCTAAGCCTTGGGATCATATTGTTCTCGCATTATTCGCAGTGCATAATGGAATATGGTGAAAAGATGATTTTGATATCGATATGAAAAAATCCATTCACTGTGATGTAACTAATTAGAGCGCTGTTTATTTGGATGGAGAAAAGTTACACAAAAAGCCCGGATATTGATTCTCAAGCTGTGCTATTAGTTTTTCAACAAGATTTGTCTGTGCACATGCCTTGCGGTTTTGTGGATGTGGATATTCGAGTGGATATCAAAGTTTCTCTGATTGAATCGTTTTAAGTATGTCGTCCTCTCAATCAGGAATTAGTGAAAATAAAAAAATACAGTGTAAATTTGAAGATAAACTAAAAGTGAAGTATTGCAA
Organism: Deroplatys truncata; assembly: GCA_030765065.1. Classification (NCBI taxonomy): domain Eukaryota; kingdom Metazoa; phylum Arthropoda; class Insecta; order Mantodea; family Mantidae; genus Deroplatys; species Deroplatys truncata. The sequence continues at coordinate 109,945,687 of CM060986.1, forward strand.
CTCATTGACAGTAAGAAGAAATGCCCAAAAAGTGTCAGGCTTTCTAAAGAAGATAAACTAAAAGTGAAGTATTGCAACTCATTGGCAGTAAGAAGGAATGCCCAAAAAGTGTCAGGCTTTCTAAAGAAGATAAAGTAAAAGTGAAGTATTGCAACTCATTGGCAGTAAGAAGGAATGCCCAAAAAGTGTCAGGCTTTCTAAAGAAGATAAACTAAAAGTGAAGTATTGCAACTCATTGGCAGTAAGAAGGAATGCCCAAAAAGTGTCAGGTTTACTAAAGAAGATAAACTAAAAGTGAAGTATTGCAACTCATTGGCAGTAAGAAGGAATGCCCAAAAAGTGTCAGGCTTTCTAAAGAAAGTTCTGCTTTTTTCCAAGTAATATTCTGCATTTGAGAATTTTTAGGTGCTAACCCTAGACATAATAGATCCAAAATTCAGGATGTTGTCTTACAGTGGCAACTCTATGACGTCAATCTGGAGAAAACTAATATTTATAAGCCACCATCCAGCACTACAAAGGAAAATACGATCTGTAAGATATAGTGATTGATTTAATGATCGCAGCAGGAGGAACAATACCTTCATTTCTCGTTAAGTTTTTCTCTAAATTTAAATTAGAAGAACATCTTAAACATTTTATTACACAAATAGCCATTACGGCACTAAAAGAGTTAATTTCAATTTTGAGAAATTATGTGTATAATCACCGGTAAATATAGGTACAGTATTTATATCGACCAAAATTTATGATGTAAAACATTAATTTTCATGTTTTCTTTCTTATTTTATTTGTATTCGTTTAAATAAAACATTTAATTGATAATATTTTAATTATATTCGAAAGCTTAATTTTTCTTGGGAATCCCTTTTAGGAAAGTATTAGTTTAATTCTACTGAATAAAATACAAGGGGTCTTTATAAATTACAAAGGAAGGGATTCACCATCAAATCATCTGTATCATTCTATGATAATTTCATAAATAGGAAAGTTAGATAAAACAGTGAAATCATTTCAGACTTAAAAACTACCAGTGCAACTCCTGGTCAGCTAGTCAGTTTAGAATAAACAGAAGTAGGACTTTAAAGAAGATACATTTTTTAATCAGGAAATTAATCATTATTAATGAAAGAGACAATTTCGAATTTTTCTAAGAACATTTAAAATCACAACTTATGTTTTTTAAACTATTCTACCAATAACATATAATAAATAATATAAATATTAAATGCCATTGTCAGTTATAACAAATAAAATAGTTGTTCAGTTTTAAATAATTGTGTAATTTTCACAGAGAGGTTCTGTTGCTTAAAAACAAATTTTCTTGGCAAAGGTTTGGTGTCAATAGAAGGAAGTGAGGCTTTGATTAAACCCAAAAGCAAGATAAGCTAAAATCTTAAGATAAAAAAATAAAAGGACTGCAGTAACTACTGGAAAGTTTTAATTCACTACAAAAGGGATCTCCATACTGATTGGAGTTAAAGGTAGGTGTTTTATACTTTCATAAAAATGTATAATTTTGCAGTAAATCCTGCCTTTGATTGATTTATTCCTTACCCCTTCAAGTTCGGACTCAAATTTAGCTACAGTATGTACCTAAAATATGGTTGCACCTTCAAACTGATAGAACTAGACACCATTTTGAATATAATTTGTTAATTTCGGATCCTCTTTGTAAAATTACATTAATAAAATCATATGTACTCGGGTGGAATAGTGGTCAAGCATCAGTCGTCCCAGATTCAGCAAGATCCTTGGCTTCCTTTTGAATTTTTCTCTTCCTGATCTAAGGGAACACGACTTGCCACATCGTCCTCTACCTTTAACTCCTTAAAGCTGACCAAATTCCTCACGCAAACAAATATATTCTTTATGACTTCTGAAAATTATTGTTAACTATATGATTTTAAGTCCTCTGTCATCAACGAAATGGAGAAGAATTATACTGATCATGTATTGGACATTATTATTAGCAATTTTACAGTGCTGTCTCAATAAAACACCAGAAAATGTGTGATTCACTCACAATAACATTTCGTACGAACAGATATTTTTCCTGATACATACCGTGGAAAGCATTAAAGACAGATATTGTAAATGCGCTTTAATTGAATGTCAGATTGTTTTGATTTTATGAATAAACCATCTCTCCTCTCTCTCTCCTTCTCATGACCTATACAACAGTTTGATCATCATTCATATTCATAATGCCGTCAGTTACCCGTTTCCCAGTTTCGCCGTTTGTCGTAAAGCTATCGATTTCTTCTCTGAGAATGTGCTTCTCAGATTATTGGGCAGAAATCAATTTGAAGAGAAACATACTTTGTAATAACTCGAGTATCATCATAAGGGTGGTCTCTGGTTGCTTCTAATAAATAATATTCGATTCATTTTCTAGCAGTTGTTCTCTGCTTATGTGCCCCCTAAAAACTCCAAAAAGGTAAAGTTACATACCAGCTTTTTCTGTAGGTAACTTAAACTAATTTAAAAATTCCTAGGTGTTTTTAATATCTTCATTTTTAGCCCATCAGGGAATAGCAGTCCTTTAAGCCCCTTTCTACTTCTAAACTTCTCAATGAATGTTTTATTTACAGTTCAACCCTTTGATTCAGCTTTCTAAATGTGTGCCTATATGCGGCTAGTATGCAAGAACAAATTATAATTTAATAATTATTAAATATAGGTAGACGTTACACAACGGAAGAGGAAACCTCGTGCACTGCGACCACCATAGATCTATTTTGGCTACCACCCTCGAAGAGGAAGGGATGAAGTGAAGGAACCACCGGAGGCTACATGAGAAGAAAAGATGAGAAGAAAAAAACGGTATGAAAGGAAATCGTGGTATCATTCGCCTACCGACCAGGGGAAACCAGGAAAAACGCATAATCAGTTGGGCAGTCGATGTGAATTGAACCCGGGACCTCCTGAAAGTGAGCCTCACACATTACCGTGGATCCATCACACTCAGTATTAATAAATATAAGTTATTACAAAGACCACAAGTTGCAAGTTTCGAGTATCTCAGAACGCGTTGAGAGTTAACCAGGATACTTAAATCAGATGAGAAGTTTTATGCGCTTCCCGGCATCTTGTCAAGCGGCTCAGCGGTGTGAGCCCCGGCTCAAAGAGTCAAAGATACGTGGTTCGAAAGCCAACCGCTGTATTGGATTGAAGTCCGATTCAAAACTAATGTTTTCAAAAGTAGGCCATTAATAATATTGAGGGAAAATTTAAATATTTGTTTTTCACATGTTTCTCTCTGAATGATACTCAAGAAGAAATTATAGTGTTATAAAGAGTGTTGACGATACGGTAAGCATTATGAAAAATTAATTAAACACAAGAGAAACGAAAATGTGTGCAAGATTAAATGACTCATTAACACAGGTGAGCCATTTTAATAACATCAAAGAAAAATACAGTTTAAATAAGTTTCCTCTCCATTAGTATTTAATATAATGTGAAACAAACCGTGATGAACATCCCAGCATTTACTGACGCCAACTTTATAATAAATATTACTCGCTTCTCTTGAACCATAGTACAAACGTCTCAAAAATGAAGGGATGGGGTAGAGATTAAAGGGCAGCGCGAAGTCATGAAGGTCGCATGCCAGATAGAATTGCAAGTTGTAAGATTGTATTCTAGTCTCCACCAGGAACGAAGGCGGCAAATGACAGTTCCGGCGGAGACAGTTGCAACTAGGGCTAAGAGGCGTGGTCGCATATATTGATACGGACCGGGCACATTCATTTTGTTGTTAAACATTTATGCAGTACATAATATGTATCTCCTTATTCTTCGTCGCTGCGTTCTTCTCCGAAGCCAATATCAGGTAGGTTTGCGCACAATAGAATAGATTTATAGGCAGAAGTTATCAGATGTTACTGTTAAAACAGGAAAAAAAACTTTTATACATATACTGAAACAAATTATCATGAATTAGATAGGACGCAGGAATTATGACGTCCCAGGGCTTTTGCTATTGCGCAACTGTCTTCATTCGTGACAGAAACTAGCGTATAAGCGAGTCATGAATTACCTTTGCCGTGATGTATGTAAGCATGAACTTCTAGTTGCTCAGTTATCCAAAGATAGGTATGTACTGAAAAAGCAATATTTAGATTCCTAAATTAACACACGCCTGAACAAAAACTCTAGTTACTTTACCTAATTAGAACAAAAGCAAACAAAGAAACAAGTTGGATGATAAAACAGTTAGCTTTAGGACCTAGATGCAAGATTTTGCTGCTACAGCATGCCACTTGTGTAAATCCCAGAGAAGAGATTGGTTTTCAAAGTAAACGAACAGTTAAGTCTGGGAAAGGTCATGGGAGAAAACAAAAAGACTATGAAATGTACGATTTATTACTGATGTAGTAGCAAGCATTTATAATAGGAGACATGGCCACAATTATATAAAACACATCCAAACAGCAGATAAATATTACGGAACTGTGCATAGCATAAAACCCGTCGCGATTTCTGTAACTGACAAAGAAGAGAGTTCAGATTGAGGGTCTATGTGAGACATGCGACAGGTTGAGGCAGTATTTTTATAGCTTATGCAGCCTAATTATACAATTTAAAAAAAAATAACAGCCCGCCTTAAAGCAATATGTGTATAATATATAAATGCATATTACAGTCACTGTATTATGTTTATTTTATTATGTACATGTATAAAAATGTTATGTGGATGTATTACGTAATCTAACAATGTAGGAGCTGTGAGAATAGAAGCAGGCTGCTTTTCGTAGCAAACAGAATTACAAAGTAAAAGCCGAAAGTTGCTAACAATAACGTAACCTTGAGACAACAATAAATTAGAAAGTTTAAAAAGGCTACTAATAATTCTTGGAACAATTAATAATGTAATATTTAAAACAGTTTATAAATAGCCAATCAAAAACAAGAAAAGCTAAAAGTTAAATAAAGTTATTCTATTGGAGTATGATTTGCCAATCAGAGACTTGAAATAGAGAAAATGTACAAATTCTAACGGTAGACGCTACAAGATTGCGTACCCAAGCAGTTCGGTTCGGTAGTGTGAGACATGAAAATTCATTGCGGTGAGAACAATGTAAAGTTTACTTGCTAAAAGTACAAATAACAATAATCTCACAGCACAGTAGGATACATCAGTGATGTGTTATTTAATCGGGTGAAGGATTAATAAAAAAGTATAATACAATTATAATTTGTGTAAACCTTGTTCTTTAGCCGTACCAGCCCTGTTAAGAGATACGTGTTCTACAAAATACTGACGAAGCCGAGGCATATAATATTGAAATAAATAGCATTAAAATAGTTATTACGCATAAAGTAGACGTGGGGCGAAGGCCACCGGGAAGTTTGTACCATACGTGAGGCGAACACTCCTAGAAACAATCTCCCGCAAATTGGTGCCTAAACGAGGTGCAACAGCAAAAATAAAACCCCTTCAAGTTAACTAATAACCATAATATCTGCTTAGATGATACGATAAATTTAAAAACACATGCACCAATAGCAAACATGAGAAAGGAAAGGAATGTACAAAACCGTTCAATTACTTAATAGTTTTAATAGTGCAATTCTTTGACAGGGTCAGAAACTTGACAATGTTGCCTTGAGTATTAAGCATCCTGTCTACTGTGTTTGAGGCTACCTGCGTATCCCCATCCTCTCAAACATTTCCGCGAGTGTATAAGGGAGTAATAACAGTAACATCGAAACAACTGATAACTAGGCATAGGAATTCTTATGCAGTTGGCTTCAAGTTATCTACACTCAAACCATTATCACTAGAAAGAAATGCAAAACAGCAGGTGCCAAGGAGGCAGGTAAAAACCGGTCTGTTTGCAAAGGCCAAAAGACTGTAAGAGGAATGGGTGATGGATTGTTATCTGCGACGTCCATGTCTGTAGTCCAGTGATGGTTTAACTTTATTTCCTGCAGTCCTGGCCTTAATTCTTAGAGATTGCTATGCCTTAAACAAAATTTCTCAGTAATAAAGCTGTTCAGATATGACGATATGATATGTGCGTATTCTAAAGCCTTTTAAGTTTTCTAAATTTATTATTTATCCTAATATATCTTGAAAGTTTTAATTGGCAAAGTTGCAAGTAGAAGATTAACGGATTGAATGGTAAAAGTTTGAACTATCACAGACACTAGAAAGCAAGTTTTATGCAAAACACATGGGGTATGTTTCCGTTATTGAGTTTATAAGCTATTTTTTTTTTTTTGATATTGGTATAAGCAAAGCGGTAGCCTCTGCTTACCAAGCGGGTTCGATTCCCGGTACCGCCGTGGGGATTTTCTTCCGCTGGGAGACCTGGCCCCGGATGCTACTTGATTGAAAAATAGCGGCTCCAGGTTGTAGCCGCTTATATCGGCCGGGAGGGAGGTGACCACATCCCACCCTCCAGTACTGCACCCTACTCATAACGCCTGCAGAGGTGGCCCGGCAACGGATTGTTGCGCCACGGCGTTTAGTTTAGTATAAGAAAGGTCAGGCACATTTCTGCTTCGACTATTTAGTGCTCGCATTGAGATCATAAAACTTTTTGTCGTTATTTCCAACATCGCAATTTGGATAAAACTTAAAAATTTGGATTAAAAGGAAACAGGAACGGTATTGAATGCGAATTTGCTTAGGGAGTTTTAGTAAACTGTATTTAAGAGTTTATATTGTTATTATATTGTTAATATTTGCAACACTTACCTTAAAATCCTATATACTCATGGAAAAATTGCGGCGTGGGTCATTTAGCGCACAAATTCCTGAACTAATGCTACAAGATAAACACTTGTAGCAATACTAACCTCCTCCAAGATGAACCTATAATGCAGTTCTAAACGGCCTATCTGACACCAATAAGAAATTTTTATTAAAGGATGCTCTAAACATTTAAATTAAAATAAAAGCTAGTATTATTCGTGCCTATTTCATGAGAAATAAAGGTTGTAGTTGCATTCGAAGTAAAACCACTTGCAAAACAGAATTTTAGGCTTCATGGAAATCTCATTCACAGGTCTTTAAAACTATTTTTTTGGTTAAGCTTCTATCATATCATTAGCAAGATTACTTAGGTATTATCTAACCTTAATAAACATACATAATTCTGTGTATTAATTCTACAAGACATACGTAATTTATTATGTTCTTGTTCACAATTTAGAGCAGAGAAACTTCCAAATTAAAAGAAAAATATATGATAAATACAATTTTTCACCAAATGAATACATAACACCGCTTTATTCTTTATTGTTAATGTTGCTTACAAACTAGGCAAATACAATTTTATGCATTATGATCACATTAACTTCTCTATTCACTTATTTCCATAGCTATGTTACAACTCATTTATCTACCTTAGATAGATACGGTATTGCATTTCATCCAAAACTTCTATATAGAGATTTTACCGGAGATACATTTTTAAAGCCCCTGAATATAAAAAACACTTTTAGAAAAAGTCCCTGTTTTGTGTGTGTCAGCTAGGGTGATCGGCATAAATCAGAAGACGAATTCTCTGATAAATACTAAATTTGGTATTTAAGCTCAGTGTCTTACAAAAATGCGACACAAGGTTTTCAAGAAAATCACCACACCCCAAACTACCCTTTATATGGAAAACTTTTCATCACAATTTTTTTCATAATATTTTTTATTTCTGAAAAATGACAACTGATAAAACGTATAGCTTGAATTTTCGAGAATAACCAGTAAATCTTGCTTATTTGGATGGAATTCTAACCAATGTACTACACAAATGTACTACAAAAGACATGTAGAGGTCTTTAAAAAACAATTTATTTCAAACACGTTATTTGTGGCATAAGCTATTTCCGAGATATCCGTTATTAATATTTCGAATTGTTCAACACTTAGACATTGTTTTAAAGTCCTTTCGACATTCGTTTGTATTTCGCGATATCGTGGAAAGAATATAAGAGAATTTTAAGGTTAGCATATAGTGTCCTGTTCTTTAACATTTTTGGTTATAAACTAAATTAAACTGAGTTTTATTTATGGACGCTGTTTAACTACTAGGGTCCTTAGCGTCGCATTCTATATTGAGCGTGAAAGACCGGAAATGTTGCTCAGATGCCTCTATCAGGCTTGAGGTTCTTTTACATGCCGTAAACCTACAACACGTTACCATCGACTTTACTTCCCTTCCGAAGGAAGCCACGTTAGGGATTTTTATGCCCCCCCCAAAAAAATCCATCGCCCTCCACCGGGTTTGAACTCGCGACCTCGCGAACTAGAGGCTAGCATGGTAACGACTGCACCACGGAGGACGCCATCACAAACCCACACCTGGTTATAAAATGGTTATAGCTGTTTCCTTGTAATTATAACGAAATATGTAATTTAGCTGTTTTTGTAAAGGTTTGTGTCGAATGAAATAAAGTAGATAGAAAATAAGCTTTCGTAATAATAATAATAATAATAATAATAATAATAATAATAATAATAATAATATGTACATCCCCTAACAAACGAAAGGAGTAGAGAAGGTCATATGAATGTAACACATCAGAATCTTTTTCTATCCAATTTCTGTTTGCAGTTAAAGATTCCTTTTTGCAGCTAAACAGGGCCATACAGCAGACCGAGGCGACAGTCCAATATTTAAAATGTAGTTCAATATAATATGTTGCCCTGGGTATTGCGCATTCTTTGTATTACCTCGCGAGAAAAAAAAAGAAAGATAATTTACTACTAAGTATATTGGAAAATTCAAACGAACAAAACTATTTCGGAAACGTTAAACTCCAGAACAATTTTAATTTAACACAAATTACGGGAGTTTAATTCTTTCTCTATGTAAACTTTTTTGTTTTGCAGTTAAAGAAAATTCAACAAGAGTAAGGAGAACAGTTCACAGGCTATTTAGATACAATTCAGGATATGCATTGTATTCATTACTCAATTTGATAACGTATTGCAACACGATGAGGTGCCAATTTTGATAACGTACTACGCGTAATAGTGCGACAGTTTAAAGCCCTATGCTTTCCCTGCTTCTGATGTTATCTCATAGCTCGTTCTGCTATCCCGTGCGCCAGCTATTCCAGGGATCTACGAGTACTTTATTAGGGTATGCGTGAGTGTAATGTGAAGGATAACACCAGTTAAGTGACTGAGAAGTTTAATGTGTTCTAATACCTAGGCTACTGAAGAGAGTTGCCGACCGTTTGAAGATAAAGAATGAAACTTATGAATCGTAGCACTTGAAACTATTACAGTTGACTTATTATACCTGCTAACTTCTACAGTTTCAATTTTATGATTTGAAATAACTGTTTTTGTAATACAAAGACTACAAGTATAACTTGCCGTGAGTCGCTAAAATGCTTATCGGCGAATCCCACGTGATGGCCGCTAAATCTTACAAGCGCTTAAAATAACATAGTGACGAATGTATGCACGAACGAGTGTGTGCACAAACGAATGAATACACCAACGAATGTGTCTCTGATCAGATCGCACGCTCTTATATTAACTCAAGCTTCGCTACCTAGGATTCCTCCCACAAAAGTTACTTCACACGCGAGCCAATCTCTAAACTACGTATGCACTTTTGCCTGGCTAAAACTCTCAGAATTTTTAACTTCTCCAGAATTCTGGTGTACGCAACTCTGCAAACGTACTGAGATTACATTCTAACTGAATTCCAAGAATCTTTAAGCTAATGTATTCTCCTCGTCTGTTACTAATGACTTTAGTTAACTTAACCCGCTAATTATCTTCTTCCTTCCGGACAAATCTTTTATCTCAAGTATATTATATTATACACTGATTTAATATACGGAAATTATTTATTGTAACTATTTCTCTTGCTATTTCTTAGGTAATTGTTTATATCTTCGTGTCAATAACTACGGTATCAAATTACCTCAAATGTAAGGCATTTGAATTAAAATCGTTAGAACCGCTTTTGAGACTGTAAAAATAACACTTTTTTCATGTAAAGTCTTTTTCTTGGTGGGGTAAATTTCTGAAAATGTCTGGCATTTTTGGAAGGTACCTGAGTTGAGCATGAAATTGGATTTCTTTGCGACTTTCTGTTTTTAGACTAGTCTTTCTCTCCCTCTCCATCTCTCTCTCTCATACACACACAAGCACACGCTCACACACACATACATGCATGCATACACACTTACAGGGACACATTTTTCTAAAAGGTATATGTTTTTACTTAAGGGCCCCTAAATGTTTGTTTCCTGTAAAATCTCGACATATTTTGTGGTCCAATTACAATACTTCAGAGCGTAGGTAAGTGGTAAAGAAAGCAAAAAGGAAGCAGTAAACTTCAGTTTAAAAAAACACTTAAATCGTATTAATTCCCTAAAACCTAAAATGTTCTAGAACGTGAGAATAGTAATAAACATAGTGGCAAGTTTGGATTCCATTAGACATAGTAGTACATAGAAAGAAGTCGAATTTTATAACTACGGAAAAAAGAAATAAGCTTTTTCCTTTCTGAAAGCAGAAGATACAGTTAATATTGTACAGTCTCTTTAAGCTAGATGAGAATTCAGTTAATATTACGTGATTAGTGTTTACGGTTTGCAGTAAAAAGTAGTTTTGCAATACATGTTAGAAAATGTGTAGCATTACTATCGAGGAAGATCGAAATGCAAGTCGAGTTTATTTTTACTTTTACTACTGTTTACCTATAGCATGTAGGGAAAGTATTGTATTGCATTCCAACCAAAAATTCGATATCTAGACTTCAGTGGAAATATAGATTTTGAGACAAAACATTTTTAAATAAATGTCCGCGTGTGTGTATGTCTCAAAACGAAAAGTCATTTAAATACAAACTTGATAGTTAAGATCATCATATTTCAAGGTTTCGACACGAGAAATCTTAAGAAAATACTCCTACCACAAGCTACAATTTACGTGTAAACATTTTCATTATTTTTAATGTTCTCAAAAATTGTCTAAGGATTTTGGTTAGAACAGCATACTTTTAAGATATATGCATTTAAAGTGTATTCTTACATTTCCTGTGAAGTCCTCTTCGTTTTGAATTTATCCTGTATAACTTGCAAACTCAAAGAGATAGACAAAATTATCACAAAAAGATGTGGATCTCCTCAACTCACACAATTTATGTAAAATAAGTTTTTTGTGGCCTTAATAATTTTCAGAATGTTCTTTATTATAGAATTAATTTGTAAAATCCTCTATACTTTTTTCATGCACAAAATCACTTAAAACATCTGATTATCGCTTACGCCTGCTATATTCCCTCATTATCTTTGAAATTAAACCATTTCTGCAAATGTATATCTCAATTAGCGTGAAGTATTTAGAAGAATAAGCTTAGGTAGGAAGAGCTTGTTGAGGAATGGATAGAGAAAGTCATGTGAATGTGTTATATTCCATAATTTTTAAATTTCCAAAATTTTGCTGCACTATTAACGTACATTCCTTTCAGCACGAGGTTGTATTTTGTAGTATTATGTTCAATGAATTTTAAATAAGAATCTTACCGATAAACTTTGATCCCTGATAATTCCGTAAAATATATGAAGACACATTACATAAATAACAATAAAATGGCTAAGTTGTGGAGTTATAAAAAACACATTTTCCTCAAAAAAGGAACATTTGCAATCTTCAGGTACTCTTTAATCACAATATTTAAATGCAGTTTACTTCCCGCAACCCTTGGTTGCATCTTATCTCAAGTGCAATATCATAAGGAAGCGTTAGACAGTACTAGCAATGAAATGAAATATTTATTGGTCCTATTAATAATAAAATACTTGAGATGAAAGCATCAAGGTGACCTGAATGTCTTCGAGGGAAATGCAATGGAAGCCCGCTTAGTAATAGCTTTGGCTTATATCGTGCAGAAACAGCGAAGGAAAATTGAACGCTATGATCACAACTTTGTTGAGATTTCTGGCTCTCGAGCCTGTGCATAAATAAGATACGGCATTGTCAGCCAATTGAATGTTCTGTGACATCAGAATATTTTATCTTGCTCCCGGCACAGACAAAAAGTAACTTGCTGAGAGATGAAGGTTAGAGAAAGCATAGGGCAGGGCAAAAATGTGGATGACACTTTCCATACAAAATTCCTTGGCGTAGTCTGGATTATGTTTCACCTATAAAAATACATTAGGTATATGCTTCCTGTTTAGCGATATTTTGGATAGTGGGTGGGGGACCCCTTCCAACAGGTAGGGGTTTAGCTACCAAGGAGAAGTGCTTACTTGTTACGAGGCAAGTGAGGAGTAAGACGCGCGATAAAGGAATGCTGTTGGCTGTTTTCCGCTGTATGCGTCACGCGCGGCACAAGCTCAGCATACTGCTGAGATATTTAGGATTATAGTTTGTGAGAAAATATCCATAATTATTTGACAATAGGTATCAACAATGTTTATTTTAGTAAATGTAAATATAGTAAAAGCAAAGTAACTTTGAAGTAGATCTTTTAATATATTCAATAGATTACCTGATAAAATTAAGAAAATTACATATGACAAATTTAAAACACAGATTTTAGTTATATTAAAGACAAATCCTCTCTGTGAGGTTCAGAAACCTTGCAAGATAGAATTTTGTAATATTTAACACTGACGTTGCTATAGATGTGTAAATTATTTTAGCAATATTTTAATCTAGTCTAATCTATCTGTTTATTGTGTATCTCTCTCATTAGCTGAAGCTTCACCTGAGAGATAAGTCATCGCACCCCACTCCCCAGTAGCTATAACATCACTGAACAGTAAATATACAATTCTGTAGATTTTTACATTTATTAAGGGATCTTATTTACTGCTTTGCTCCAAATGATACAAGCTATTTTCTGTTTCATTTTTATAGCCCCTTTAATTTCTATGGCCATATCGTGGACTTTGGCTTGAGAAACAACTCGTCACTAAATTCTAAATGTCAGGATTTTTAGTAATTTCTAACTTGAAACACGCTCGCATTCACACACACTCTGCGGGGTGCAGTGAAATGTTCTTATGATAGCGGTGGGGAATAATGAAGTAGGCCGAACTAAAATTAATAAGTGCTCGTGTAATTAAATCAAGTCACTCCTCTCTGTTACCGTGACTAGTACTTACATTCGTGCACACAGTTATGCACAAATTAATTACATCGATGGGCATCGAGCCCGGGATCTCTGGGTTGAGAAGTCACTCACCACAGAGGCGGTCTAGTTGTGTGTTTTATTTACCAATTCTTTTTAAGATATGGATAAATTTTGTGGGAAAATTGTGTTGGAATAGACCTATTTCAATTCATTAAATGAGAGTAATGAGAATATTAACACAAGTCATTTTATCAGTTATTAATTTCATATGTATATAGATTATATATATATATGTATGACATTTCAATGACTTATTTTATATGTATAGGATATATTGACATTTATAATACTGAGCGTAACGCTGTCTTAAGAGAATTCTACATTTAGGTTGAATAAATACAATCTACATATGTGATTTAAACTCTTGAGAGCGTGTTTAGGCACCAGAAAGTACAAGTAGAAAGAAATGTGCAGTGGAACTGCTGCTTCTTTTCATAACCCTTTTGCTTCTTAGCTCCCCCGGGACTTCATGCTCCTGCCAATTTATCTTACCCGTTTAACCCCTACCTCCCTTACATTTACCGGTTCTGTAACCCCCTACATCTAGTGGCACAGAGGACAGTTTCAACTACTTCCTCATTTATGAGCCCGGAACTGAGAAGCAGTCATGGCATTTTGGGATTTAAAGTATATATGCAATAATCAGGCTAAGGATCCGGGACAAGTTAGCAACCAATGTATGTGCAACCTTACTATAGAGTTCCTTAAACACAGTACTGTTGGTGTAAACAAAGATGCCAAAGCGCAGCCTTATTTGCTACAGCAAACAGTACAGTCTAGATATAGTGAAACATGAAGTAGTACACAACATCGGAATGAGAGATGGACTCTACCTCTATTCACGAAGCGGATTGTACACGGCCTCACAGGTAAACAACATCCCAATTCGTCAACACACTCCACCCTACTCGATACACAGTAAACTTCACTTCACTCTTGAATTTTCCCGGATTCTTAGTCTGGTAATAATCTACCAGGCAATTACTCTGTAGTTAGTTTTAAAAATGCAGTTTAGTAGTTGATAATAGAACAATTCGATTCAAAATTTTTAGCCATATTTACTAATGAAACTGCTTCTTTGAAACGCTGTTGCCAGTGACAATGTAAGGCAATGCATCTGAGAAAGTCCAAAAATCCATAGTTTTCTTCCGTTAGCTTTGAACTTTGTTTACCATATACTCGGAACATAAAGTACATACAAAATTTTAACGAGCTATGTGAAACCATTGTTAGGATATTAATTGATACCGTAACTACTGACGGTCAGATGTAAATAATTAAATAAAGAAATAACAGTAAGACAGAGAAATAATTTCAATAAATAGTTTCCATATATTAAATCAGTATAATGTAACAAGCCTGGGTTGAAAGATTTTGTCTTAAAAGACGGGGGTAATTAGAGTCAGGTTAACGAAAGTCATTAGTGAGCCGAAGTAGTGAACATTTTAGCTTAAGGATTTCTGAGAACGCAGCTAGGTTATAAATCAGTATACTTACATAGTCATGTGGGCCAATTCTGAAAATTAGAGAGATGAAGGTATTTCCGATATTTTTAGCCAGGTCCTAGTAACAGTTCAAGAAAGCATCCTCAGGATTTGAAGCAATGATTGCACACGAGAAATAACGGTGGGGAATAATGAAGTAGGCTGAGCTAAAATTAATAAATGCTCGTGTAATTAAATCAAAGTCACTCCTCTCTGATAGCGCGACTGGTACTTACATTCGTGCATACAGTTGTGAACACATTAATTACTCTCTCTGGTACCATCGGTGGTAGTGACATATTTTAAGCCTTTAGTGACGCGCTTGTTATATTAAGATTTCGCAGCTGACGCGAGGGATCCTGCCGGTCAACATTTTAGTGACTCACGGTGAGTTACGCATCTAGCTTCTTTAATTGCGGAAAAATTATTTCAGACCGCAAAATTGATCCTGCATAAGTTACCAGGTATAATTCAAGTTTTATAATTTCGAGTGCTACAATTCAGTCAGTCTACTTCTTCATTTAAAATGATCGGCAACTCGCTTCAAGAACTCAAATATTAGTTCAGTTTAAATTGACTGAGAAATTTATTGTGGAGTTTTTCTTCATAATACACCCACGCATACCCTGATGAAAACTACTCATTGCTCAACCATTGGAGCAGCTGGCGGCAGAATGCATAGCAGATATTGGAGACAACGGGAAAATGTGGAATCTGCATTTGTGCTCCAAATTGTCGCACCATCGCGGCATCATAAAAACAGCTTCATAATTTTTATTCATAATTAATAAATTTCTGATATGATAATATGAAACGCTCCTTGTGTCCTACGGTTTATCGTATCGCTATCAAATGTATAATTGAGCTTAGTATACAAAAATGTACAGGGATTTAATTTTAATGAATTTAGGGAAACAATTGTACACATTTAAATGAACCTTTCAAATTTTTCAATCCGAGTAATGAAAAATAATTAATTTAAGCTGAATTATTGCATATTTTGTAGTGCACAGAATTTTTAAATTGTAATTTCGAAGCTATTTCAAGCTAGTAAGCTATAAACTATGATCAAAGCAGCATTTTTTGAAAAGAAATAAAAAAAGTGAAAAAAAGGAATTCAGAAAAATGGAATTTAAAGTTAAACGCCGTGCTTCCTAGACAGGTCCAATTAAACAGTAACTTGTGGTACTAATATTGTGGATATAAAAAACAATTATTTATGATGAAAGTACAAGTTATAAGTGTAATATGAGTGCAAATATAAAAAAATTAAAGTATTCTAATTATTTTGCCAAATTTACCTATGCATTGCATTAAGCGCTGAATTAGAGCACGAATGAAGCTGCTGATAAAGGAAGATCTTCGGAACCAAGGGTAATGTATGTTTAATCTTGTACACCGATTTCTATTTATGCCCTACCCGTATTTTTGAGAGGCATTCTATCGATCTTCACAGGTATGTATAGCAAGGAGGAGTTGCGTGTATCTGTTTACCTTTTCACGCATGCAGTGGCGTCCTGTTTACGTGCACAGTTCTAGATTATTCACATATGAATACATAACTTTGAGCAATAGCTTTACTCTTCATCACTTAAAATAGTATATAACTAAATAAAATCATATTTTGCAGAATATCTCCACGAAAAACGTTTTTAATGGCAACATAATGTAAAACTGAAATACATTATACTTTTTATTCTTAAAGATGGCGCATTTACTGAACAATGTTTTAATAATGTGTCCAATCTCCATTCTTGTCCAACACCTGATGTAGGTCGCTTAGGTGTTGGAAGAACTGACTGCAAACGCATATTCCATGACAGTGTTCCCAAAGGACGACGAATGATGCAGTGCTTAGGCGGCTAAATCAGGTATTGGACAATATAGATAAGACGGATTATTAAAATAATGTCTAGTATGTATCCGATTTGAGAGTAAAGTGTATGTATTCCAGTTTTACATTGTATTGCCACTAAAAATGCTTTTTAATGGAGAAATTGTGCAAAACAGGGTTATATATTTAAGCATGTTTATTATATGCAAGTGATAATGAGTAAAAGTATTGCCCTAGTTGTATATTCATATGAGAATAATATAGGATTGTGTACGTAAAACAGGACGCCACTGCATGCGCGGAAAGGTAAATAGATACACACACCTCCTCCTGTACTCACCTGTGAAGGCCAGTAGAATGTTTCAGAAGGCTGCGGGGACGGCATAAATAGAAGCCAGTGTACATATTGTAGTACAGCGCTTTTCTTTTACATTATGTCCACCGCACGGCTGCTCGCGCGCCGCCTCACGCGGCTGGGACTCCCGCCGAAACAATTATTACATTCCCGCAACCATCTCACATTCCCATAGACTATGTTGGAAATGGTGTCCTTCTCTGTCCACATATCTGAAAACTTCTCAGGAAATGTTCATATAGGTGAGAAATTCACCGAATTTCTCATGTTGAACTGTTCAGTGTGAATGAAAATTTCCTGAGAAGATGCTATAAATGTGTAGATAGAGCAGAACAACATTTCCAACATCCTTATGATGAGGTATGTGCTTATTATCAATGTAATTGCAACGGTAAATATAAGAACGTGAGGTTGTTGCGGGGATGTTATAACTGTTTCGGCGGGAGTTCGATCTGCAACAGCCGGCGCACGAACAGCCTCGTGATGGCCACAGTGTGACAGAAAATCAGTGTATAATGTAATCAGTGTCCCTTTCCTTCACCCTGCATCCCATATCGCTGATGAAACGCATCGTTAGTTCAAGCGTCATACGTAACATATAGTCCAGTTATTTGTTTAAAGCTATGGAATGGATCAAAATATTACCTTTTTGGCCTGTTGTGAAAAAATAGCGTTAATCCCCATTACTGATTGCATAGTTTTAAGTAAAATGCTACAAAGAACGATTTTAAAATAATATATCAAAAGAGCTTACCCCACTTGCTTCACTTATCCACTTAGCTGTTTTGAACCACAGAGCATAATTCCCATTATATACACAGATTACATTCATAACAAGTATATTAAACCGTCAGATATTTAAAGCGAGCTTTACGCTTTAAAATACCTGGGGGGTGGGAAGAGCTCTGGGCACTGACGATGAAAAATAATACACAGCGGGGAGACTACAAATAAAAGAGGAGCGGTCGTAACTAAGCTTATTTTTGTGAAAGAAAAAAAATAACCTAGGGTAAGAAACAATTTACGGTACAGAATGAATCTACGCCATTGCACGGACAGATTTATTAAGCCCATGGTGTTGAGATTGGTAAGAATATAATGAAGACTACCTGGTAAACAAGGACAAAATGATCAACTTTATACTTTACGGAAATGTAGTAGAGTTTTTAGACGAAAATAAAACATGCACCTCGACAAGCTAGTCAGTTCGTTTAAAAGAGTGATTTTAAAATTAAGAGGTTAATCCTACTTGAGATATAAGATACTTATGAGGCTGGAATATGCAGCTTACTCAGGCGGGAAGAGTAACAATGAAGGGGGAATTGGTATTTATAAGACTGTGAAAAAAACTAGTGTCATTTTAAAATAAATTTGTCATATGCGGAGACACACTGGAAAGGGAAGAATAAAGAATGGAGCGGATAAAATTGGCAGTGAAGGATCAGTCTTTGGACAGGAAACTTTTATTTATTTATTTATATATATTTAATCAATTAAATCAAATGGAAGTTCAATAATAATAATAATAATAATACTTCATAATACTACTACTACTAATATTATTATTATTATTATTATTATTATTATTATTTGAAACATATGGATGTGTATCTATGCAGTGTGTTGTGGGCCATAAGACAGCCGACATCATCTCCGATTTTAGATCTAGTTAAATTCAAAAGAATGTTACTTCTGCCTAGCACCTGAACCCAATTCCCAAGGTCGCGGGTTCAAACCCGGCGGAGGGCGATGGATTTTTTCGGGCGTAAAAATCCTTAGCATGGCCTTCTTCGGAAGGGAAGTAAAGCCGGTGGTCCCGTGTCGTAGATTTACGGCACGTAAAAGAACCTCAAGTCTGATAAAGAGGCCTCTGAGCAAAAATTACCGGTCTTTCACGCCCAGTATAGAATGGGACGCTAAGGACCTCAGAAGTTAAAGAGCGTCCTTAAATAATACTAAAAAAACCCTCAACCCAAAATTAATAAAAACCTACATAATTAAGAAAATCTAACTTCGTTAATAAGCAACATTATTACATTTCTTAGCAAGCACTTTCTTCCCATTTATTCCCAGCCAAATTTATTTCATCTTAAGCATTGTTCTTCCTTCCTCCAATTCTGAAACATATTTATTACTTTCTCCGTTTTTATACCCCATTTCAAATGTTTGTGATCTTTCCGCAGTTCGTCAGAACGTCAAAGTTTCCTCACTATAGAATGCAACATTGAACACATTGCACTTCATTTATCTCTCTATTTTTTCTCTCTCAAGGATCTATAGAATATGTTAATTATTGTACAATGACTTCGTATTGAAAGACAGCATTTCTCTTCAATATCTGCTACAAAATAATATCTGCATTATGCCTAGGTGAATATAATATCCAGAAGTCACCATAAATGAACAAATTCATCACATGCTGTCTACAGTGTTTGTAGACAGCACAAACTCGGATAGCGTTTGTTTGAATTTGCGTTCGCTTCCATAGTTACGTTGAATCCAGATGCCAGCATGGATCATTATATAATGATGATTGCATAAGCTATTTTGAAGAATCGGTGAATTACAGTTCGCCAGCTGGTGCGTTTTTGGGAATAACTAACAGTTTCGAGTGTACTAATGTTCATTGGAAATAACTACGCGAATAAAACCTTGCTCACATTTGCCTTAAACATAAAAATGCTTAATTTCAGATTTCATTGTATAAAGTGAATATAAAAACTCTATAACGCGCTAAAACAAATATAACGCGCTTTATCTACCGATTACGTCAGTATAGTTAGAGGAGACATTATATTCGATTAAAGCATACGATGTGAAGTTTTCATTGGAAATATACGTTTTGAGTTCCCCTGAATCGAAAAAAGTACATATGGAAAGAAAACTACATATGACTTTTAAATGATAAACTTGGTATTGATGCAACATCGATTCTCTCAAAAATTACTCTTAACGATTTTTATTAAAATAATTTTTGAAATATTTATGCGAAAATGAGATGTATAACTTGAGTATAGTAACATTACTTATTCATTTATTATTTCTGTAAATCATTCAGAAGCCAGTGAACAACTTTGCTGCCCTTTCATTTATTTCCTAGTATTATATGCTTGTTGCTTTAGATATACAAATTGATATGCTGTTCCCAAGAATGTGCACATTATTTTGAGACAAGTTGTCTTTGGAAACAATGTCATACAAAACAAAACTGAACATTATCAATGTTGCACTTATTAACCGATTCTCTCTACAGTGAATTCGGTGCCTTTGTTGAATCGGTTTCTGTCAATCATTCAGGCATACGTACGGTGGAGCAACGTTTACTTTTACATTTGTTTAGTATGACACTATGTATTCTATCTTAAATAAACACAATAAAAACGCCATATTAATTTTTGTTGATTTAGGCCCGTTTTATGTAAGAAACAACTTAAAAGATTAAAAATTGACAGTATAATTCCCTGTCCCAATCTCAATATTATTTCTGATACGTTATAGATACCTCTTAAGACGCCACATTTTATCAAATGAAGACAAATTTTAAAAACTATTAATTTCAAACGATGACCCAATAATCCAAAATGTTCAAAATTTTTTGTTTTTAAATACGAGTTCAAGCCGTTGGAAAGATTATTATCTATAAGCATTTACACGATTTGTGAGGAAGTATAACCTTATAGTCATAACTTTTGAGCAAACAGCTTGTGAAAAATGGCGAAAATAAATTATTAGAGAACATCGTGCAATCATTATACTACACGTTTTTCTTGTAATGAAAATATCCAAATATCTTGTCTATTGAATTAGATACTTTGTTCATGGTACGAGAGATGTTTTTAAAGTGTGATTTGTTATGTAATAAAACATGAAATACTGAATATTTTGGTTAACTAATTACTTTATCTACTATATATAGTAAGCAGGGAAGTATTGCATTCCACCCAAAAATTCGATACCGTGATTCCATTGGAAATACGTGTTTTGAGATGCCCTAATCCAAATAAAGCATTTTTGGAAACATGTCGTGTGTGTCTGTCTGAACAATTGTGGAAGGCTTAAAAACGAAAAGTCTGATAAATACCAAACTTGGTATACGAGTTTAATATATTCCAAACATGCGACACAAAGATTTTTCAAGAAAATCCCCCATTCTAGACTACCCTTTATATGGAACACTTTTCGAAAATTTTGATTTTCTCAAAAATGGATCTAATGATTTTGATTAAAATATCCTGTTTAAGATATTTTCAGTAAATGAAATGTATATCTGAACTTTATGTGAATGTCCTCCAAAGGTCCTCTTCATTGTAAATGACTTTTACATAACTGGTTAACTGTAACAAGTAGACAAAATTTTACTACCCAAAAAAATGTAGATATCGTCCAAACACACAATCTGTCATATACATTTTTATGTCGAGTGAACCATTTCCGAGATTTTCACTGTTACTTGACTTTTCCAATACTTATACTTTTTCTCAAATGTGAATTCGTTATTCGCTTTCTTTGTTATGTCCTGACATAAAAAGAGAATGGAATGCTCCACATAGCGAACAGCTCTTAAAAGATTTGACTATTACTTAAAGCCTACCATATTCCCCTTGCACCTGCAAGAAAATTAGCAATAAGAAAATGTTTCTCTCTATTACCATGAAGTAGTTAGAAAATAAGGTTTATAAAAACAGTTCGTACAAGAGTAGAGAAAGACATGTGAGTGAAACGTACGTATTTTTGTTTATTACTTTACATATACCTTAAGCTTTTTTTCCACATAGTTTTTACAGTTAATTGAGTTATCATTCTGGTGTAGAATAAATTTTAGGGGCTCCTCCTAAGAGAAGTTCGCCGGCAGTCCATAAAACAATTGTACGTTTTTTGAGATGCACTTTTCCTGTATCTAAGATTCCATGGCAGAAGCAATTGCGTTATTGGTATCGTTGGTTTCATTCGAACTAGTGGTTAGATCTTTTATCAGCTGTAGGGAAACAATTGTGTATCTGGAGGTTACTGTAATGTTAGCCAAAACAGATGACTCATTATTTATGTTATTCAAGAAGCTTTCGTACATGTGCCGCAAATGTTCTCTAGGACATTACCACAGCTAATTACTTTCTCTACTACGTATAGTAGTAGGGGAAGTATTGTATTCCACCCAAAAATTCGATACCGAGATTTCACCGGAAATATTTGTTTTGAGACCCCCTGAATCCAAAAAAGGCATTTTTGGAAACATGTCCATCTGTGTGTGTCTGTAAACAGCATAACTCAGAAACGAACAGTTGGATAAACACCAAACTGGGTATTTAGGTTCAGTATCTTCCAGAGATGCGACACGAAGGTTTTCAAGAAAATCCCCCCACCCCAGATTACCCTTTACATGGAACATTTTTCGAAAATTTTAATTTTCTCAAAACTGGCTCTAACGATTTTGATTAAAATATCATATGTTTAAGATATTTTCATGAAACATGAAATGTACATCCCGAATTTTCTAGGAATGTCTCCAAAAGTATTTTTCACTATGAACGACCTTTGCATAACTGGTAAACCATAGGAGATAGACGAAATTTTACTACACAAAAATGTAGATCGCGTTAAAATACACAATTTATGTCATACATTTTTTTTGTTGAGTGAACCATTTTCGAGATATTGCTTGTTATTCCCTTAAATTTTCTAATACTTTTTCTCAAATGGGAATTCGTTATTCATTTTTTATGTCCTGAACATACAAAGAGAATGGAATGCGCGACATAGCAACCAGCTCTTAAAATATTCGACTATCGCTTAAATACTACCATATTCCCCTTGCATCTACAAGAAAATTAGCAATAAGATTAACATCTCGATATCTTGAATAACATGAAGCATATGGAGAATAAGCGTTTGTAAAAATAGTTTGTACAAGAGTAGAGAAAGCCATGTGAGTGTAACAAATCAGACTCTTTTTATGTCCTGGATATACAAAGAGAATGGAATGCGCCACATAGCAACCACCTCTTAAAATATTTGACTATCACTTAAAGCCTACCAATTCCCCTTGCATCTACAAGAAAATTAGCAATAAGATTAACATCTCGATATTTCGATTAACATGAAGTCTATGGAGAATAAGCGTTTATAAAAATAGTTTGTACAGAGTAGAGAAAGTTATGTGAGTGTAACACATCAGATTTTCTTTTTGTCCTGGTAATGCAAAGAGTATGGAATACTCCACATAGCAACCAGCTCTTAATATATTTGAGTATCGCTTAAACTACCAACTCCCCTTGCATCTACAAGAAAGTTAGCGATAAGATTAACATCTCGATAACTCGATTAACATGAAGCAGATGGAGAATAAGCGTTTGTAAAAATAGTTTTTACAAGAGTAGAGAAAGTGATGTGAGTGTAGCACATCAGATTTTTTTTAATACAGAAAAATGAGCTTTAGAAACAGCTACACATTTCATAGATCGACTAGCGGCGGAAGTCGGTGACATTTAAAAAGAGAGTGCTACGCTAAGACAAATGTTTAAATGGCTTGGTTGAAAACAAACTGTCGAGAAATATTTAGTATTTCGTACTTTAATGCAAAACGGGCCTTACTTTTAAAATACCCCTCATATATACTTTTACGAATCCTAAAACAGCTTACATTTCGGATATTTCTCCCAGCATCTCTTCTATTTGTGGTCCAGAAATATTTTGTATCTTAAATTGCGATTGTTAATTATGTTTTTGAAATTGCAATAGTGTATCTCACGTTTCCCTCCCTCCACCCTTTGTTTTCATCTCAAGAAATTCTGGCATCATATTAGAGATACTGTATGTTAGATTTATATAGTAGACCAAATTATATACCAGTATGTAATCATGAAATGCGCATTTGTATACGTTGATTTATTGTAACTGCAGTAATGGTCCTAATGTTAACTCAATTGATGTCAGATAAACCTGCGTGTGATGACAGTATAGCCTGTAATGCACGCGCAGCTGTTAAACACAGAAATGAATTCAATGAAAGGTGACGACATTGAAACTAGCATTCCCACAATTAGTTACTAATTTAAGTGTAGGGAAATCCTTTTTCAAACTCATGTTTGACGTATTAGTGTCTAAAATTTAGATATAAATTCATGCCGTGCTACCGTATTGAGCTAATGATATGATTTTGGGATGTTAAAGCTCTCTATGTTATCACTGTACTGGCGTCAGATGAGACCAACTGACTTAAAATCGATCAGAGAATGTATTAATAAAATGTATAACATAAAATATAGTCACCGTGTGTTTTAAATTTTATAAAAAATGGAGTTGTATCTTGCGGATTGAAGGGTACATAAAAAATCAAAGAAACCTTCGTATGGTTATTATTTTATTGTTATTACCTTAAAAAAACATGAAGAAAACTTTGCTTCTACCTTCGAGAAAGATAATGCAGACTGCGAGGCTTCTCAATCTTAGAATGCCAAAAACAAGAATGGGAGTAGGATATTTTCCACAGCGTTTTATACCTGGAAACCTGTCCAAACAAATTTACTTTAGACAATGTTCTACGCGTTACCATTAAAATTATGTGGTAAATTAAGGCCTTAAACATTAAAAGTTAGCTAAACACATTTTTTACGGCACACGTATAAGTAGAGAATGACACAGCGATCTTGTACGTATTGCAAATTGCTGTGGAGATATGCAGGAAATCTAACATTCTGCTAAAGGTTATTTTTCTAATAGTTTGAGTTTTAATGATAATTCAGAGTCCAACAATATTCTTTCTTACAGCTGTAACAGAATGTTGGTACACCGCAATGTTATACAATTAAGAAAAATACGTTAGTTAGTAATTTCAAACAAATACAATATGACCTGCATACCAAATATGTTTAAGTAAGGCACAATAAAACAGCAAATTTAATTCTGCGTTTTTCTTAGAGTTTTTATTAGTACCTCTGTATTACAGGTTATTCATAACAGAGAGAGAGAGAGGTGGTTTTACACACTAGTTACAGGTCACATAAATGATCTCACCCTGACATCACTAGCTTGAGGAAAAATAGTGATGATTACTATTTTAGAAACCAGGTTTCTTTATCGATTTTGGGATTATCACTTAGATTGTATATTTGCCTACGTTTACCTCTAAAACGTGCATTATTCCAAAACCATCCTTTATTTAATTACAGATTTCTTTTAAAATATTTTGCTACACTTGGAAAATTACTGTATCACAAATTGACGTGTTTATATCCAAAGCAAGTGAATAAAAAGAACCTTTATTTCTATATTTGTAGAATTAAATTACTTTAAAAATAAATAATTAAATGGTAAATACGTTTTTAAGTTAGAAAAGAGAAAACTGTTCAATACTATGCATATTTAATGTTCCGAATTAAAAACTAACACAACCTATTTGAAAAAAAAATGACGTTGGCCAAAGTGATATTAATTTGATGCGATCCGCTTAATAGCATTAGCTTTTAAACTTTTCGCCCTAAATTGCCTTCCACCTACACTGCAGAAGCCTCTGACCTGAGGGCAGATCGTGATAATTCTGTAGGTTCATTACCGTAGGCGTGTTGTTTTATGTACTTTATGCCAGCGATTAGTGCAATACAATGTTGAAAAATGCGCCTCCGTTCCCCAACAGGATTACAAAGAGCCCGTTTGGATTCAATTTTTAAACATCTATATTTCATTGTAACAACTGTGTATAATAAGTTTGATCAGCAGTACCGCGCCCATTAAATACAAATTGCCCTTATTAAACTAGATTTTGTGTGTGTACGTCACTCTCTGGAATAATCACTGCGGTAACGCAGGTTGATGCTTCTAGTTTGCATAGCTGGCTAGTGCAAGAACTACGATACATTCTGCAAAATGTTCCAACACAGCTAAGCACTGTTCTATTTGAGCCAAGCACGCCCAGTCTTTTGCTTTAATATACAATGTGTCCCATTATCCATGGGACCGTCCTTAACTACTGTATTTTAATGTAAGCAAAGTCTGTGTAGCATTCATGTGTTTTTTTCTCAAATCCCCCCTTTATAAAGTATTCTTGTTAATTTAGATGAACATTCAATTCACATTTACAGATTGCGTTGCAGGTTGCACTAGGTAAAACGATAAGATTTTTACACAACATGTCACTATGTGATATCTTTGAAATTCCATGCTCTTTTCATGACCACGAGAAACAAGAAAGAAGGAAAGAAAGAACGAAGGAAAGAAAGAACAAAAGAAAGAAAGAAAGAAAAAAGCGATTGCGACTTTTCAAATGAGAAATGTATAAGCATTTGGAAGTTCCAACAAATAACTCAGAATATCTGGGATATGGTTACCTAAAAAAATAGCATATATATTCTTTAACATTACTCGTATTTAGACTTCATTAAATCATAAATCGTATGCTTTAATGAAATATAATTCTTTTTCTGTAGTAACCTTTTACCTATTTTTTACGGTTTACCAATTATAAAGAGTTCATTCAGAATAAAGAGGATCTCGCAGGCTATTCCCAGAAAATTCAAGATATATATTTGACTCGTTATAAAATACTTTAAGCATGTGTTTTTTTAATTCAAATCGTTACCCATTTTTGAGAAAATTAAAAATAATAATGTTTTTACACGTGATGAGTAATTTGGGTTAAAGATTTTTGTGTGGTTTCCTTGGAAGATGCTAAACCTAAATACCAAGTTTGGCATTTTGCCAACTTTTAGTTTGAGTTATACTGTTCCTAAACACACCGACACCCACACACCTTTTTCTAAACATGCTCTTATTTGGGTTCAGAGTGTTTCAAAACGTGCATTTACTGTGAAATTTCGTTATCGATTTTTTGGGTGGAGTGCAATGCTTTCTCCACTTATCGTAGGTAAGTAGTAAACAGTAGAAAAAGTAAAATTGAAAGGAGAGAGAGATATACCGGTTTACGTGCTTTGTTAACCACTGAACGGACCACCACCCTGTAGGTATTTATTCGAAAGCAGATGACGCAGGTAATTCTTTCAGCCCCACGTTTAGGCGCAATATGACGCAGCCACACTACGCCTCCAACACTGAAGCACTACCTTTGCCTCACGGTTGCTGCTTGTCTCCTCCCAGTTGGTTCTTCTTTTGCCACGGCTGCTCCAGCATGAAAGTTTAACCTCAGGGTATGCGTGGGTGTGTACAGAGAAAGACACAAACGCTGTCTTGGAACACCTTTATTCACTATTTAAAATAATACTTTAGGTTTACCGATCACTTTTAAATGCTTACGATGATACTTTGTCTTTACCAAGACCGAAGAATATTAACTACGGCTAAGCGTTCTACCCTCTAGCATGTTCGCCGCCAATGTTTACAACTCGACGAGAATGTCGTCCCGTCCTCGCCAGGCACTCAGGACAGACAATATATCCACGCTACACAAGGAAAAGCAAGCTACTTACTTCCCCTACTCTCCCCTCAAACGCTCGTCAAACTTAGCGTCATAAGCTTCTAGAGTGACCTTTACCAGGCTAAGTGCAGCTGTACTCGACTGTTGCCAGGAAAAACTTGCTTCAATGGTATTTATCCTTTCAACCTGACGCTGGTCCCTAATTAACAAAACTGTGCTTGTCTTTCTGTTGCTTTTACAGTCAACAATTTTCAGAATGCTTCTCCTTTTTATACATACACTGATTTTAAATATATTATTACTTATTTTATATCGCTACCCTTCTCAGAATATTATGATAATTATTGCCTTTATAATTCCGGCTTCACAGATCAGCATTTCAGGTTTACTTATAATGTAGTTTTGGCATTCAAGCGCGTTTCAATCACACTATTTCTCATGTATTAGTGAAATTTGAGAAAAAATATTATTATACATGCTAAATCCCATACCGTGTCTCAAGTTTGACAATGAGATATTATTGTTAAATTGTTATTTTGTAGGTTTTTACATATCGATGCGATTTTTAACGGTTTGTACTTGTTTTTGCGTGCTTAATGTCCTTGGATGGTTAATGTATTAAGAGTTTATATTGCTATTAATCCTTTCAAAGTGTATGCAACATTACGTGTATTCAAGATTGTGAGATTATTATGCGGGCGTGTGTGTTATGCCCAGGTACTTTTGTTTAAGAGAGCGAAATGTTGCTGGGCAACAGGATAATACTCTAAGGATAGTTTTCATTTGATTCTTCTTTACTGAATTCATCATAATAGCTGTAATTCATGTAATAGTAATGTACATAATTATGTTAATGCAAGAGGAACACTCGTGAACAGAAGTGGTATGTCATGTGTGATGTTTAATTATAACTTTTGTGCATTAAATCTATTTATTTGATCTTGGTTTGTAATATTTAGGGGGTAGTCCTTTTCGTGTACTGGCCTAGTCGTTTCCCCAATATTGTGCTCGGAACGTTTCCAGATATTGGTATCCCCATTTTGGCAACTCAAAATGTGAGCAAAACCAACTATAAAGCAACCTAGAAAAAGCACATTTGTGGTTTCCAAAACGCCAGATAAAATGTAAGTTACACCCTAGAGAGGAAGAGAGAGAGCGGAGGGTGTGAGTGATTGGAATAAGAGGAGAGAATGGGGGAGAGAGGAGGAGAGAACAGTCTCCACAGTTAACCAATAATGCGAGCGAAGCTGCGGGTTCCGCTAATTTTTAACAACGAAGAACATTAAATAATAAAAATTGATCCCCTTCTGGTGTTTATACATGGTGTAGCACAGGGGCGCTTTTGAAGAGAAGCATTCCATTTTAACGAAAAATTCCCACCGTTCCTGAATACATTACTGAAAGCTGGTGCAGCGTATAATGTCGAACAACGGTCTACAGGTCAAAAACTCTCAACATGGAAGAGCGTGTATTCCATGCCGGATATCGGTTTTATGAATTGATATTACTACATCGAGGGAAGCGAATATCAACATCTGTAATCGATAGCGGGGGAGGTTGTTGGTGGAGGCTTAACGGTTATCGATATCATGTCTTATCGCAACCCATACTCGCCCTGGCACCTTGTTACGAGATGTATTATCTCTTGGAAGCAAAAGGGCGAAAGTTAATGGAAGAGAAACACTTGAAAATCTTCTCTCGCGGCGGACACTTTAGGGCTTGTTCTCACTTAGCGGAAACGAAGCGAAACGCCTACCATCTCGTGGAATCAAAGAGAATAGACTGTAGCGTAAAAAAACGGATGTGCTACTTTCTCATGACTCTCTCTATCCAACATAGTTTACTTTCATATACAAACTATTTTTACAAAAGCTTATTTTCTGTGTACTTTATGTTAATCAAGATAAATATTTGCAGAAACAGTTTCATTACATATTCGTTGCAGGTACAAGAGGGATATAGGAAACCGAATCGACAATCAAATGCTTAAAAGCGGATTAGTGTATGCCGGCCTTAATATACCATTCTCTTTCCACAACATCGCGAGAACCGGCTAAATAGTGATAGTTCAAGAATATTTTGAGCTGTTCATGCCAATAAAAGGATCTCTCAGAATGCCTGAGGCCATAAAAAATGTTACTAGAAATAAACTGTCTGTTATAAAGATATCTATATTTGTGTATAGTAAGCTTGTGGCAGTATTTTATATCACAACAATGTAAATGCCAGAGTGATTATAGTGTAAATAAGCATTATTGTATGACAATGATTTGAGATGTTTGTTAATTATAAGCATTGTTAGGAAATAAGTTTACACGGCCTCACTGAAACTGACAATAGGAGCGGATAACAATGAAACGAGGGGGCGAGTTGTTTATTAATTAGAAGAGACAAACAAATGACGTCAGATTAGCGCGCGTTTCTTTAGAAATGGAGGGAATATCTTCCCTAGAGCATTTGTGTTCGTAATTTTGTTTGGATATAAAAATAGACGCTAATGTTAACCAATAGCAGCTCTGTTATAATGTTTAGGCATATCGGGTTGAGGGAGTATAAAAAGCTAAAGCCAGAGGCAAGTATTGTCCAGTTCAACAGGATCATTCAAGGCAAACGTCGTTCAGTCCAACAGAAGCACTTGCGGGTAATACGTCGTTCTGTCCAACAGAAGGATTCGCGGGTAATACGTCGTTCAGTCCAACAGAATCATACAAAGGTTATACGTCGCACAGTTTAAGAGAATCGTTCACGCGTTATACCCCGCGCAATTCTACAGAATCTCTCGCGTTGTAAAGTTAGTTATAAATGTGAAATACGTGAATTCATAATGTGCAGCAAATAAGTGATTATAGTGATATTAGAAAATATAACAGTTTCAGTTGGGCGTGTATCCAGAGTCAATATGTGAAATTAATTAATTGTGACGGTAATAAAAGTGTAAAAACAAATTCTTTTACAAGTGTTATCTTTCAGTAACAAATCCTTTCCGTTTACACACCCTGTTCAAGAGATATGCTCGAATGAGTAGTAATAATAGCTAGCCGGAGAACAAAGAACCCAACATTCAAAGTAGTAAAACAATAACAGGCGCTCAGCAATAAGATAACACGAAGTTACTGCGACAAATTGGCTCCCATATGTGGGGCAGATAAACATGAAGCATTTTCCAACTACACACAAATATTCTACTTCAAGCTTTAGTATATTATGGTTTACCCGTTATATAAAATTACACGAAATCCATTCAGAATGAAGAGGAATTCAAAGACTATTAACTCCATTAAATGTGAATGGTATTTTTTGTCAGCGGATTTTCATGAAAATCTTCCAGGCACATCTTTGGAAAATACTCAAACTAAAACAAAGTTTGTTAATTTCCCAGCATTTCGTGTTTGAGTTATAAAACACACACACACACACACACACACACACACACACACACACACACACACACACACACCACACACACACACGCGCGCGCGCGCACGCGCACAGAACTTTTTCCAAGAATTGCTTTTAGATTAAGGAAGGTCACAAAGTACGTATTTTCGGCGAAATCCCGTTATTACCGAAATTTTGGGCAGAAATCAATACTTTCTCCACTAGGTGCGTGGTAGAGAATGTAAAATATATCATTTACGAAGAAAATAAGAAAGTTTAAATAATTCGTTCACGATTTTTTGTTTTATACCCTCTTACGGATTTAAACGATATATTTCATTCCTCACAAAAATTTGATATTAAGGTTTCAATGAATACGAAGAAGTTCAGCACGCGTTCATGGGTGTGTGTATATGTAACACTGCGTAATACTAAATCAGAAAGGTGGGATTAAAGTTCCTTACTTAAATCAGACTCGATTTTAGGTCACAAGCGAATTTAGGGAATTTCCTCCACTACCTTCGTCTTCAAACTATCTTTATATGAGAAAAGAAACGCTTCTTTTTCTGTATCTATGTTTCCAAAGTAGTTATAAGATTTATTTAAATATGACAACTGTAATATTCTGATTAAGCTAACATCTCAAATTTCTTTGTAAATATTCTGTGAAGTACTCTCCATTTTATTTCATGTTCTGTAACCTTAAAATCAAAAAGGTACACAAAAACTTACAACACTAACCTCTTATAGCTCAATAAAACAAATATTTAATAAGACGTTTTCGTTCAATAACCATTTCCAAAATACTATCTAAGGTTTATTTGAACTTTTCAGTATTTTAACCAATATGTTTGAAGCAGATATTAATAAAATGATTGGAAGTAATTTCTAAATTTACCAAAATCCAATATGGTTGATAAAAATTCAATGTATTATATATTTATGAATCTGTTTGAAGCAGATATTAATAAAATGATTGGAAGTAATTTCTAAATTTACCAAAATGCAATATGGTTGATAAAAATTCAATGTATTATATATTTATGAATGCATTGTGCATCATTATTAACTTATTGTTTTAAAACACCGTTTATGTCATAAAATTTGTCTAAAACATTTGTTTGTTTTAAAATAATTCAAAATTGTGTTTACGGCTATTGAGAAAGAAAACTAAAAGCTGAATAACGTTAAAAAATAAATAATGTGAAAACATAATATATGTACTAACAAGAGAAAATTCAAGCAGAATATATTTTATATGAGACGGTATCCACTACTTATCCAAAAACGCTTAGCCCCTATTAACAAAGCTTAATTTTTTTAAATATTGTTAGTTAATTATTCATGAAAAATACAAATTATTACCATCTTAAAACATTAATATAATAATTTTAAAGAGTTATATGTTACGGCAATATATGTATGTTAATATTTAGAAGCAAAGCCAGAAGTATTTCGTATTTGCAGTTGGAAGACGTAAGTTCTTATAAAGATTGTCACACTGTGAATTAAATATGAAAGCAAGCAACAAGACGCATTTTGCATTAACAATGTAGTAACAACATAACATTTGATAGCAGTTTTAAAGCCAGCAAACGTTTCTATAAGATGCCCATGGTACAGAGCATTTCATAGGTTTGTATGTATGATACGTCTCTATAGTAGCCAATGGAAGCCGAATCTTATACTCTAGGCATAGATAGAAGCGACACTATGGAATTCGTTGCAAATTCTTCAGTTTATTCGTATCACACTCATATGATGGGTAGAAGCTATGCGTGATGCGACGTAAAATATCGTTAAAGAAGTTCCGTAATCATACAGGAGTATAGTTATTACCTCAGATCAATAACAAGAACAGTGTTGGAAAGGTAGAATCAGATACTGAAAAATTCAATGCCATAGCCGGGATTTCAACCACGGATCTCCCGGTCTCCATCCGGTTGCTCTAACTACTGAGCTACCATGGCAACATGCCGTCACGACATTAAATCCTCCAACTGATTCGCATTTTTCCCGGTAAACCACAAGGAGATCTCAAATTGTATTGAGATGTCATACCCCAATGTCAACTTACATTCATTGTAAGTACTGTAAGTCCCGGGCTTTATAGTTGCAACCACTATTAGGTCAATTAATGGAATTAATTGTTCTTTCACACAAGCCGTGTGGCTATGGCATTGAATTTTTCAGTCATCTGATTCTACCTTTCCAACCCTGTCCAACACACGGCTTGTGTGAAGGAACAATTAATTCCAACAAGAACAGTATTATCTAATCAATTGATATAATAATTGCGTTCATAACACTAATAAGTAGAATGAGCAGTGAGTAACTTACAAAATATTTCGTGCGCACGCAAAACACTCTGGCAATGCAAATAAGTAGCAGTTTGTAACACTGTTGCATGTGAAAGTGACCTCAAAGTTTCAATATATTTAATTATTAGTACTTTGAATCGTGTGTGTTAAATTATTTATATTATCCTAAGTCGTTATACCACATCCTGTAAGAGCAAAATGCCTACCATAAAATTATAGCTAGCCGAGGCCAAACAGATATAACACACATAAAGCGTAGCAACATCTAAATACACACGCACATCTGGAAACAACGGAAGCTATCTACATCTGCAACCACCAGTGTTAATCTGCACGTCATCTACCAGAGACCGCCAGATCAGCAGCATCTCTAGGGATCTTATATAACAATAGGTATCCTCTTTGAGAGGGGTACAGCGTTATTGTATTAGATTGTAAATATATTATTTTTATTAATATGCGACTCATTTAATGCCAGAATTGTTAAATTAACTGTATTAGTTTTACGATTTAGCAATCCGGTAAATCTTTTTGGAATTGTTAGAAAAATGTTCACTGACAAGGAGATGCTTACCAAGGAAGCGAAAGAACTGCATCGTAATTCGCTACACAAATTGCTACATATTTAAAAAAAAGCAATTAATTAATTAATTAATTAATTATTGTACTACAAACGAAAGTCGGGAAGTATTCAAATGAAAAATGCAGTAAAATATTTTATTTAAATAACATTGTTCTACGTTAATAAGCACACTCAGAAGCAAAATAAAAACACACATTACAGTAAATGTTAATTTATTGGATTTGTGATTTACATAATATTTTACCTTCCAAACACGAAAGGTTTTTTTATGCTATTTGCCCCACGCTTTGGAAGCCAATTATAAGTAGGTTTGTTGCTTCACGTATGGTAAGCCGATTTGAAGTAGGTTATTTTATTGTAGTTCTTATGTTGGGGAGCCGAACCTGAAGTAGTTGCAACCGCACGTAGAGTAACCGGTAGCCTTCGTCCCAAAATTTAAAAAAATATTAACTTTGTAATTTAAATGTTTCTTTATATATTATATATTTATGTTTGCCTCGGCTGCGTCAGTATTATTGTTTGAGACATGAATTTCTTTGCAAGGCGTGGTGCGGTTGAAGAATGTAGGCTTACACAGATTATAATTTTTAATTCACTCCTTTTTATTAATTCTTGACACGATTTAAATAACACTTCACTGATATAGAGAGTTGTAAGATTCTTTTATTAAATACTAGCACTTTTTAAACGCGTAAGCTATTTTCATCTCACACTGAATACGTATTAAATTTCTCGAGGACGCATCTCACGTCCGGTTAGGAACACTGTCTACAACCAACGCGTCCAGTTATGAGCACTGTCTACAAGCAACTAACTTGATTTCTACCGCCTAAATTTGCAAATTTCTGTATTTCAGGTCTCAGATTGGCTATGCCTAATTCAATAGAATACTTTTATTTAACTAAAGCCTTTTTCTGGTTGTTGATTCTCTATTTATAAACTGTCTCAAAATTTACATTATTGTTGCTTCAATAATCACTAGTAGCATTATTACTTTCTTACTCATTATTGCCTCAAGTTTACCTCATGGTTAGCAAATTTTAACCTATTATTCTCACATCTCCTACATTATTAAATTACGTAATTACATTCAGATAACATTATTACATGTATACAATAATATAAGCATATACAATGACTGTAATCTACACTTTTTATATATTGCTACATATACATATTGCTTTAAGGCGGGCTGTTATTACATTTTTTATTATATAATTTGACTAAAATCATTTAAGTGTTAAAAATACTGCCTCAAAAGAACCTGGATAAGAATCATCATTGCTACGAGTTGTGGTAGTAGTACTTTACAAATCTTCAAATGCAACGGACGGAAAGAAATGTTAACAAAGTTACTACGCGTAACACACCTTACATCTCAACAATTACTGAATAAGAAAATATCCGATTGGAAAATTACGTCTGCCACTGCAGCATAAAATTGTATTACCGACTACGTTAGTGACGCGGTAAATTCAAATTGAGCTATCCAAAGTTCACAGCATTCACACCTCATTTTACCTCTCCAACCCAAACTTCAATTCAACTTTGCAATCTAATATCAACACATGTTTTAAAAACGTTTTACTGAGCGCAAATAAACAACTTCTCGTAGAAATTTAGCTATTGCATTGTAGTATATCGAATCTATTCTTATTATGAACATATACTTGCTGAAATTTAGGATATAATCTACTGGAGTACTGAACATGCATAAACAAAAACACACAATAAAAATCTTATGTGATTCATTCACATGACTTTCTATACCCTCTATTGTTTATTAGTGGATATACAATCTATTTTTAAAGCATATTTTGCTATACACTTCATTTTAATCCAAATAAATCTTTGCAGAAATACCCACTTTTCACATTTCGTTATAGACAAAGAGAATAGCGATAGTCAAATGTTTAAGAATTGGACACTATATGCCGAGCTTAAAATTCTATACTGTCTCCATACAATCGTGAGAAAATCGATGGGACTTAAAAAGAATGATAAAGCGTTGAATAAATCGAACCATTAATAACGGATTAGTGGAAATGGTTGTTGCTACAACAACATTTCTTAGAAATAAATTATGTATTTTAAAGAGATCTACATTTTTTGTGTAGTACGTTTTCGTCTGTCGCTTAATGTTTAACCAGTTATGTAAGGTTATGCATACTTTCTTCCAAATGAAGTGAACTCCACAGGCTATTCCTAGAAAATTTAAGATACCCATTTTAGTTATAATGTAAATATCTTTAATATTTGGTAGTTTAATCCAAACGTAAGAGCCAGTTTTTATAAAATAATAAAAACAAAAAAAAATCGAAAAATCTTCCATGTAAAGGGTAGTCTGGGGTGGGGTGACTTTATTGAAAATCCTCGTGTCGCATTTTTGCAAGGCATTGAACCTAAATGCCAAGGTTAGTATTTATTTCACATTTCGTGTTTGAGTTATGCTGTTCACAGACACACACTCTTTTTATTCAAGGGGCTCAAAACATGTATTTATAGTGAAATATCGACATCGAAGTTTTGGGGTTGAATACAATATCTTACCTACTTACTAAATTTAGCAGAGAAAGTAAAAATATTAGTATCCATTTCACCGTGCGATATGGCTCAGCGATAACGTATGAGGCTCGCATCCTGGAGGTCCTGTGTTCGATTTCCATCGACCGCCCACTTTAACCTTGGGTTTTAGTGCTTTTTCCTGGTCGTTAGGCGAGTGGTGTGTGGTTTCTTATTACCATAATTTCCTTTCCATCATTCCTCTTCCTTCTCATTTTTCAGGTGTACTAAGTTTCGTAGCGTATGGTAGTACCGGACAGATGGCATGGATGCATGCACAAAGCAGAAAGTACTCCCCTTGGACACTGGAGAGCCGCTTGATCGACGTGTCGTTCATCGCCTTCTCTAGGCAGCTCTAACAATGGAACGGGTCTTCGAGCCAGGAACTATTAGGGACTTCCGCGCGTCTCTGTGGCCTTGATGCCTGCAGTC
Source organism: Deroplatys truncata (assembly GCA_030765065.1). Taxonomy (NCBI): domain Eukaryota; kingdom Metazoa; phylum Arthropoda; class Insecta; order Mantodea; family Mantidae; genus Deroplatys; species Deroplatys truncata. Next base: position 109,982,123 of record CM060986.1, read on the forward strand.
TTTAGCCTCCTGTAGTTTCTTTGCTTCATCCCTTCTTCATAGGAGGTGGTAGCTATAATAGATCCATGTAGGTCGCAGTGCGCGAGGTGTCCCTCTCTGCTGTTAAAGCCTATACCTAGTATGTATTTTTTTAAGGTAATGTCCTCCGTGATGTAGTGGTTACCATGCTAGCCTCTAGGCGCGGGTTCAAACTCGGCGGAGGGCGATGCATTTTTTTCGGGCGTAAAAATCCTTAACATGGCTTCCTTCGGAAGGGAAGTAAAGCCAGTGGTCTCGTGTCGTAGATTTACGGCACGAGAAAGAACCTCAAGCGTGATAAAGAGGCCTATGAGACAAATTACTGGCTTTCACTCCTAATATAGTAGTTAAGGACCATAGCAGTTAAAGAGCGTTCATAAATAAAACTCAGTTTAATTTTTAATTTTTAAAGTTTACGTTAAAGTAGTCAGAATTAGTTTAATAGTGCAGGATTACTTTATTTACGCAATTAATAAATATTTCTGGTTACGTGTATCGTTAATGCTAATTTATACATCTCTGAAAATCTAGTTGTACTTAGGAAGTGCATATAACATCCTTGAGATAAATATTAGTAAGAACTACTATTGCTAAACAAAATAAGTTGTTTTTGTCCTAAACAACATTTCAATATTTCTTAAAGCTGCAAGGATAAAATAATTCTAAAAGGAAACATAGGTCTGAAAAGAAGATTAAACCTTGTTTTTTCTAAATAAAAAATTGTTTAAATGGGTGCCGTTCTTACACAAAAATCCTCAATTGCAAGACTTGCTCGATAGCTTAGAACTTTAAATTTTACTGATGCCATGCCTTAAATACATTGCGAAAGAATCCCGTTCTACAAAGTGGGAATGGGCCCCTTACTCCCCCAATATCTCTCCTCGAGGTAGAGACGAAAATGCAAGGGCAAGGAAATTCGATTTTCTTGCTTTTCTCTCTTCTTCGTTTTCGTTCGGGAGATGTCAATGTCAACTGTCACATGTGAGAAGAAAAGAAATGAGGGAATCTTCCAGAATGGCAAGTGATACAACGCTGCGATTCCATGGGCATTCCATAAAATAATTTATAGGGAAGCAGAGCGGTTGTAGAAAAAAACAAATATGTTTCTAGAACTATAATTTTTTCACAGTTGGTTTGTTTCGTGTAATGTAGTTATTTCAGCAAAGGTTTACTTGAAAGGATAGGTGAGTCATTCCATGTCAAGTCGAAGACACTTCGAAATTTTTTGTATGCATTTGATGCTTTGAAGTAGAAGACACGTATTTAGTTTTTGGTCCCTAACTTCAATATTTTGAATCTAGGCACACACTGTATATTCTGAACGAGGAGGAAGAATCACAGAATTTGTTTTCATCAAATATAGAAACTCTCCAATTTAATAATTTTATAGTTACTTCTCACTCTCCATAACACATTCCTACATGAATTCTAAAAGAGGTTCCAAAAATTTTCCAGTTAGCAAATAATCTCCCTCCACCCCATTTGTAAGCTCAAAAGTGTCTGTGCTCCCCCTCCGCACTAATCCAATATTGATATTAATATTTACTGCATAATTGCTATATATAATAAAATGTAGAAGATAGAAAAATAAGCTTTGAATACCCACTAATAACTGGTAGAGGGTAGTGAAAGCCATTTGAGCGCTTAACAGATTTTTTTTATCCAGCAGCCGGATAAAATGTCGTTAAAATTTCGTTATGAAATTTCTGGTGGAATACAATACTTTCTCTATTTACTACCGTATAGGTAACGGGCGAGACGGCTTCGTAGTAAAAATGTGTGACCGTGGACCGCACAATGACCTTGTTGGCCGGCAAATGTTGCGGTCGTTTCTCATCTCCCACAATTTTCTTTCTTTAATTTTCCTTTCATTCGTATTTCAGGTGTGCTTCCAGGTTTCGCGGTGTGAGGTGGTGCTCGACAGATAACGTGAGTGCTTGCTCCAAAATAATGGTACCTATTCTCCATTAACGCTAGACGGCTCCTAATTGAACGTTTTGCCCATCGCCCTCTAAAGAGCAGTCGGGTCTTTGAGCCAGGAAATGTTAGGGACTTCCGTGCGCATCTGTGGCCTGTCTTGCCTGCTGCCAGTAGTCTCCTGTGGTTCTTTCACTTAATTCCTTCAGAAGTCTCACGTAGATCGCTGCGCGTGAGGTGTCCGCTTCTGTCTGTTTATACTCTATGAATTGATTTAAATTTGAATAGAAAAGGGGGAAACGTCATTGTGCCTTCGTTGATTTCAAAATGGCTTTTGATAGCGTGCAGAGGAATGCCCTTTGGACGAAACTTCACCACAAAGGACTCCCTGGTAACATGATGAAAGCTCTGATGCAAATTTACAACAGTGTGAATTTCAGCATCAAAATAGTTCAAAATACAATAACTGAATCTAAATTGGCTAGTAGAGGAATTCGTCAAGGATGTATTTTATCGCCCTGTTGTTCAAATTATTCATAGACAATATAGTAGACGTGTTAATAGCAGAGGAAATGAATGGCCCAAAAGGAGGCGATGTCAGCATTCTGTACTTTTATACGCGGATGACATGACAATTTTGTCAGTGACGATAGAAGGGTTACAGAAAGGTATTAATATGTTGCAAGAATATTGTAAACAACGGGGTTTGTTTGTAAACATTAATAAAACTAAAACAACAGCTTTCTAAAATGGTTATGTGTATGGCAGGGATGAAAAATGGTATTACAAGGGGCTAGAACTACAAAACGTTAAACATTTCTCCTATTTAGGAGTAATGTTTAACATGAGAGGAAAATGGAACAAACATCTATCAGTAATTAACTATAAAGCACGAGGGCAGTTAAATGAATTATTACGTACCCTCTCACGGATAACGGGTGTACCTGTAGACACATTAGAAAAGATGTATAACTCTATGATAAGGCCGAACTTGTTATACGGAAGTGAAATCTGGGGATGGGAATGAGCAGAGCATGATAATAAAACACAGGTAGCATTTTGGAAGAGAGTTCCTGGAGTTTCAAAGGCACATCAAATTCGGGGATATTGAGGGAGGTGGGATGTTATGAAGACAATACACTGCAAAATAAGAGCAGTGAAGTACTGGCTGAAGCTGATGCTGGGGGATAACTCCACACTACGATCCAAATGTTATAAATACCAGCGAGAAAACCTGTCTCCTAAGTTTTGGGCTGCTGATTTTGAAAGGGGTTTGAGGAGAATAGGAATGGGGTCAGTATGGCAGAGAGTTGAAACAAATGGCAAAAACATGTGGAAATGTGTCAAAAGAAGACTAGGAGAAATCAACCAACAGGAAATAGAATCGGATTGTAAAATTAAATCTTCTCTAAGTTAGCAAATGATTTATTATTGAACTGGGTTAAAGAGGCATATACACTTAATTTAGGAAGAAAGGAAAGATCAGGAATGCCATGGTTTGGACTAGGGGGCTGGAGGGTACAGAAAATGACTGACGATTCTGGCAGGAGAATTTGCCCATTCCATATTTTGTCGGAATGTGCACAGTGGGAGAACCAGCGAACGATTAAACTCAAAGAAAAATTCTAAGTTCCTAAAGAAAGAGATTGGCATGTTGGGATGTATTGTCCGACCAGAGGAACTGGCAAAACATGGCAATTGTTTGGCTAAAGTGCGCGAAGCTAGGTCACATTTGCTCAGATAGACAAAGGTAATTTATCTCGTTGTTCCATTTTCTTGTTTCTTTTTGTTTTGTTTTTGCTGTTTATTTTGTCACCCTACTTGTAACTTAAATATGCATGTACAGTTAATAAACCATGCACTAAATACTTTTGTAATAACTTCAATGATTTGAAACCAATAAACATACCCCATCCATCCACTACATGCAAGTAGAGAAAGCACAAGTCTAAGGCAATATATTAATAGGACTTTCTATTATTCATAATAAATGTTTCATACATTGTAATTTTCACACAAAATAAGTCTTCTTTAAGATAACATTAATTACCTTATAGTTTCACTCACTTAGTCGGCTTATCCTCCTCGTACACACCCTAGTTACACCCCCTAGTTATTACAACCGCGCCCTAGGGTCAGAAGCCTGTCGAGGAGCAGACGAACAGTTCATTAGCGAAGGAAGAACCCGGAAGGGAGGATCGGCGCATAGCCAGAGGGCTAGGAAGAAGATGATATTAAATGAAGGCGAAAATGGATGAAAGGAAGGCGATGAAGTAGCAGTTGGTGAAACGAATGGTGGGAGAAACCGGAGAAAACACTTCCGGATGTCGCTGTCTCCACCACAAACCAGACATGCGGGCCCTTGGGATTGAACCTTGGTGACAGGCGTCTGTACTAACCATTCGGCCACGCCGCCGCCATTTCTATCATATATTATTTCAAATTAAGTCTGTATTACTTAGCTACACCCATAGATATTGCAGCGGTTACTATTACAGAAACAGAGTTCAAATACTTACTCGTGGTAACATTGTCTTACGATGGAAACAAAATAAGGGGGAAAAGAGAAGTCGCAAAGTTTTAAGCAAGTCCATGCGTGGCTTCTCGATATAAATCGAGTTGAACCAGATTATAAAGTTCTAAAATTGCAACATGAAATATTTCCAAAACTGTTAACAGCACAGAAGAATTTGACAAATTGTTTATTTCGATAACCAAATTTTCGTTGCTAGGTTCGTATATCTTAAGGTTTACCAACTATAAAAATTAGCAAAATTTGTTCCACACGAAGGGGACTTCACAAGCTATTTACAGTGTTTATCACACAAATGTATTAAACGTATAGTATTTTGGAGCTATTTTTGAGAAAATAAAAAATACCGAAAGCCGTTTCCATATAGATGGTGGTATGGTATGCTGAGATGTTCTACAAAATCTTCCTGAAGAGAGATACCAAACTTTTATACCAAGTTTTTGAGAGAGAGAGAGACAGAGAGAGACACATACACACACACACTTTCTAAAATCGCCTTTCTAGGTATAGAATTTTTGAGTGGAACATAATTCCTCCTCTACTTACTATTTGAGATTGGAAAAGGTAAAAATGACTAGCTTTTTAGACGTAAAGTTTCGACTAAATTGAAATATGTTATCCGTCTCATACTTTAAATACTAAATGAGCTGTCTCAAGCTTTCGAAGCTACTACTTTAGAAGTTCTCCTGCCAGCGTAACCCTCTTCTTGCCGGAAGTATTCCAGACAACATATACGCTTCCCTTTCTTCATATTTTGCTAGAGATGAGCAACGGAGGTATCCTGCAGAATTTGTTTTCAGTTTTTTATTTACTTTCTGCTTAAATTTTACCCCACCTCTGTGTAAGAAACATAGCAGATTACATGCTTGAATTACTGGTGCTTTCACAAGTTACATCCTTTCTTTTCCAGTCGAGATAAAAACTACACCTTCCCTTCTTCGATGGGCATTGCTCTTGATTTTAGTGGAAGGTATTGGAAGTTTATTCTCTTGGAGGTTAGGGGTAGCTTCTTATATTCAATAAATTATTTAAATGCCATTAAGTACCTTTATTGATTAAAACTTAGAATAATTAATCAAAATAAACAAGTTAATGTAATGTATAGGTATCAGATATAATTTGTAAGTTGGTTCTTAATGTTTGCATTAAGGTAACATAATCCATAATATATTAAATGCGTGTACATAGCGTTTGTATGGGAGGCAGTAGTATTATTTTACATTAAGCATATCAAGTTCTTGCAGTAACATTGATACAAGAGGCTGAACATTGCACAAATATGTCAGGTAATAAAGAATGATATTTAATTTTAAAACTAGGGAACCACTCAAAATCTTTAGGAAAATATAAATTTTATAGGCTTATTTGAATATGTCACGCGGTATTAGCTATGGTAGCCAGGGGGAATGAGAGCTGCGTAACAAACAACGCTTACGTTAGCAAGAAAATTAATAGGAACAGCTAAAGTGAGAATATGAAACTGCTAAATTCCCCTGCCGAATAATTAATTCTTCCTTTTCCTACTTTCACAGGTATGTAAACTTATGATATATTGTAATGGCTGATGTTGTTAATAACATTTAGTTAAATCAAGTATAAATTTTGAGTGTTTTGTGGTGATTTCTAGTAATATGTAGATCCTTTGTTTATGTTTTCCCTACCTTTGAGCATGTCCCTAGTGATGCCCACGAGACTGAGTGAAATGAAACTGGAACTTCCTAAAAACATAGTGGGTATAATGACAGTATGCAGTAGAACTTGGATTATAACGACACCCAAGGGACCTTCAAAACTATGTTGTCATAAACGAGTGTCGTTGAAACCGAGATTAGTTTTTCAGTCTAGTGAGGTGAGGAGTGACAAAGAACAAACTTAATTAGCCTTATTCTATTTTATTCACTTTTAATCCTACTTGAGCATAATAGAATACACAACAATAATCACACGCAACCTAAACAAATCTTTATTATATATATATATATATATATATATATATATAGTGACTATGTCTAGTTTTTAACTGTCACTTCACTAAGTTCTGACAATCTCTCTGTTAATCTGATCTTGTTCCGCTATTCACTGTCGCTTCACTTAGTTTTCACTACCACTTCACTTCGGCGTAATGAAATACGCACAATGTAGCCAGTTCTTCCAAGCGATTCACTCGCTCGGGAGTCACACACGAGACTTCTACAATATCTCGCTGAAACAGCACACATTGCACGTCACAGCAGTTGTCACAAAATTGCTCTGAAAACAGCACTGTTCGTCTCACCAGAAACGCACTAACTCACTGGTGATTTTCAATCGCGAGAGCGCTCGTTTATGTAGCCAATGTAATCTTTCACAGAGTTCCAGAACGTTCGTGAAGCAGAAACTTCTAGAAGATGTTGGTATCTGACAATAGCACTTCAGGTGCTTACGTGCCGAGAGCTCTACTTATCTTTGTTTATATCCGACTGCCCGACCCGACCTCCCAATAAAATCGGGCCATAGTGGCTGCGCCAGCCAAAATAAATAAAAATATATACGTACAGGTTGGATCATTTAAGTTGAGACTGTTTAGTATCTACAAAACTAAGCGTTGTAGAAAGAAATGTCTCGAATAAAAGTTGCTCGGTATTACGGGGGAAAGTAAATGCCATTGGTCGTGTTTTATTTAGAGGACGTTGTGATGGTCATTTTAGGGTCAAGTTTTTGAAATAGTAACCTACCTTTATGTTGTTTTCTCACTTCTCATAAAAAACCAAACAACATTTCTTTAAATCACTTTGCAATGTTCTTACACAAACGTAAATAACGAAAATTCTGAATGGCTGTGTACGAAGAGCGCAATAAATGGTTGGACCATCCATGGATGGTCATTTGAGGGTCAAGTTACGTTTAGTAATTGAGAACCAACATTTTTTTTATTTTGTTTCCTTATTCCTGATCACAAAATAAATAGCTTTTTATAAACCGTTTTCTAATGAGAAAATATACAAAATCCAGGTTACCGTTTAAAAAAAATTAAATTAACCTTAAAATGGCCATCATAACGTCCTCAAAAGAAAAAACATCTTATGACATTTACTTTTATTAAAAAAAATATTTCTACAACGCTTAGGTTTGGAGTCATTGTACAATCTTAACTTAAATGGTTCACCTTGTACGCGCGCACACGCACACAAAATTAAACCTCCTTGATCTATGGGCTGCAATAAGCTGGTAGTATTTGCGGTAAGAAAGACAAGCTTAATATTCCCCAGATCTGGGAGTACAGATTGGGCTAGAGAGTTGTCAACAAAAACCATGGTCTCTGTTTTATGATTTCTATGTTCGCGATCTGAAACGGCAACTCTAGGCCGAGCCCGAGAACTGTAATTATAGATAATTTATTAAGTAATTTTTATTGATGTTAAATCATACTATGTACATATCTTTTTCTTATACTGCTTGTATAGTTTAAGAAGGGTGATTTAACGTTATGTATGTATCTATGTTACTAATATTAGAAGAGTTATAAATGGTTTAATGTAAATAATTTAAGCGTAATGTTAAAATACTGTCCACGACGAAATGTTTTACTACAGGAACAGTGTCTTTGAAGGCAGAAAATCTAGTTTTACGATGTCTCTCTAGGCTACTAATATTAGAAGAGTTATAAATGGTTTAATGTAAATAATTTAAGCGTAATGTTAAAATACTGTCCACGACGAAATGTTTTAGCTACAGGAACAGTGTCTTCGAAGGCAGAAAATCTAGTTTTACGATGTCTCTCTGGTTGCAGGGCCATTGTTCATACAGCGAGGGTGTAAAGTCTTTGTCCTATTATTCGATAATTCGCCGTGACCAAGTGAGAGAGACAGCTAGCTTAACGGTAAATTTAGGAAAAGCCGCGATTTATGTTAAACTTGGACCAATGAGATCCCTGTAAGTTTATACGAAATAGTGAGACGCGTCGAGTGGCGCTAAAAATGGACCAATAGGAAAGGAAGCAGCCCCAGAAGCCTGCGACTATGAATGGATCTGCTAGGAACAAATTCGGGGCATTTCATTTTGGCATTTTGTCATTTTTGGGCAGGGAGAGATGCTGCAGGATGTGTGAGAGATATCGCGCCAAAAGGGAATATAAAGACAGTTTTCGAAACACACCTAAGAACCGCTACTCGTAAAGAGATAATAAGCATATTTAAACTTCGTGTCATATCCGCGCCGCATTTTAACAGCGGTGGACAGTATTTTAACGGCGGTAATATCAGTGTTGTGTGCTACGTGGAGTAGTTAAATAAAAGAAATTGCATTGTCATCTTTTCGTAACCAAAGCACGTCTATTTCTCCTTTTTACCACGACCCGAGGTCTACGCTTCCTTTACCAAGGATAAGTCCATGCTCCCACCTAGTTTTAAAGAAAATTACTGCAGCTAGCCGAGGACAAAATTGCAGAGAACCAGCACACTGCGAACATCTGGATCCAACATGGAGGATGCAGCAAGGTAAGCCGCGAGCAACGGACAGGAGGAGGTGACTGCCGCAGATCCCAACGCCTTATTTAAGCTTCAAACCATTCGAAGGCTATTCAGGAAAGTTTTTATTAGCACTATAGTGTATCGACATATTTTGTACATGCTTAAATCACTAGGATTTTTTTATCTATCACAATCGTCTTTCTCTTCGCGGTTCCATTTGCATAAACTAGAACTGCTATTCTTTCCGTAGATAACTTAACACCGACACATTTTTGGAAAGTTTTGTCAGGTATCAATCTACAGAAAATGCCAGTCTCATCTGCATTAAAGATGTCAATAATCAGCTTATCCTTCACGCATATTAGGCCACACGTTAGTACGCCATTCTTGGATTGGTAATTAATTGTTTCACACCAGCCGTGTGATGGCTATTATTGGAAAGGTAGAATCAGATTTAAAAAATTTAATGCCATGGCCGGGATTTGCACCAGATAGAATCAGTCCGGTTATTTCAAACCTTATCTTAAGCACGCGTGTGACAGAACAATTAATTATCACTGATTGACCTAATAGTTGGTTGAACTATGAAACCCGGGACTTAAGGCACTTACAAATTGTAAGTCAGCATTTGAGTATGTCATCTCAAAAATGAAATTGAGACTACCTTGTGGTTTACCGAAAAAATTAGTCATTTGGAGAACTTAATGCATCCCGACATATTGTCATGATAGTTCAGTTGAGTAACCGGCGGAAACCGGAAGATCCGTAGTTCATGTTCCGGCCATGGTATTGAAATTTTCAGTCTGATTCTGTTTTTCCATTCTTGAAACGTTGGCTTCACCGCTCACTTTGTCGAAAGTAATGTGACATTACTGAGTCCGCCAATCCAGTTATTGCTGCACACAAATTCTTCATCTTTTAATTTCCTGGCAAATTCTTCGGTAATCACCATAAGGAGAGCAGAGACGGCCAGCGAGGTGAAGTGGGTGAGGAATTTTTCACCTAATATTTCCTGCCTACACCATTTCTTAATTTTCTTTAAATGCAGCATTTAATACAACAATCAAACTTGTTAGTAGTTGTGAAATGCTAAGTGCAGGTAGGGTAGACGTTGAAGTGCCAACTCTCTCTTCTTTTGTATCCTGACCTCGTAGGCAAGCCCTGGACCTCTCTCCTAAGGGGAGGGGAGACCACAACAGCTCAACCCTCCAGCAAGAGAAATATTCCGGCACTTACAGTTCAGTATTTCTCTTGCTTGGGAAGTTTGCCACGGTAACGTGAAGTCATTATTGCTGTCTAGCTATGGAAGTGAAGAACTTCAGACATGAAAGTATTTCTTTTGCACCCACAAGTAACAGCTTGTAGGTTGTAACGTAAGTCCTAAAATGAAGTCAGTAAGTAGTGTAAGCATGAGAACACTGTTTTGGTTCCTTATTTGTTTGTTTGTTTGTTTATGTTTTCAACAAATAAAATGTGATTACGTGTGTACTTACGAGTAGTTACTAAACAGTGCGATATGTGAAAACTGAATAAAAGTAAATTTGTACCTCCTTCTTTCCATACTTTCTTACTTACTTTCTTTCTTTCTTTTTTAATGCTTTCAATTATGTTGCTATGTGTATTATGTGTATTTTTACTTTCTCTACTACGTATAGTAAGTAGGGGAAGTATTGTATTCCACCCAAAAATTCGATACCGAGATTTCACCGGAAATACATGTTTTGAGACTCCTGAATCCAAAAAAAAAAAATTTGGAAACAAATCCGTGTGTGTGTGTGTTTGTGTGTGTATGTGTGTGTCTGTGAACAGCATAAATTAGAAACGAACAGTCGGATAAACACCAAACTTGGTATTTAGGTTCAGTATCTTTCCCAACCCAGATTACCCTTTACATGCAACATTTTTCGAAATTTTTAATTTTCTCAAAAATGCTTCTAACGATATTGATTAAAATATCATATGTTTAAGATATTTTCATGACAAATAAAATGTATATCTCGAATTTTCTGGGAAAGTCTCCAAAAGTATTCTTCATTGTGAACGACTTTTGCATAACTGGTAAACCATAAGAGATGGACAACAGTTTGCTACACAAAAAATATAGATCGCGTTAAAATACACAATTTATGTCATACATTTTTGTTGTTGAGTGAACCATTTTAGAGATATTGCTTGTTATTCCGTTAAATTTTCCAATATTGTACTTTTTCTCAAATTTGTTATTCATTTTTCCTTTCCTACTACGTATAGTAAGTAGGGGAAGTATTGCATTCCACCCAAAAATTCGATACCGAGATTTCGCCGGAAATACATGTTTTGAGACCTCCGGAATCCAAAAAAAGTATTTTTGGAAACATATCCGTGTGTGTGTGTCTGTCTGTGTGTGTGTGTGTGTGTGTGTGTGTGTGTGTGTGTGTGTCTGTGTGTCTGTGAACAGCATAACTCAAAAACGAACAGTCGGATAAGCACCAAACTTGGTATTTAGGTTCAGTATCTTCCAGAGATGCGACACGAAGGTTTTAAAGAAAATCCCCTCACCCCAGACTACCCTTTACATGGAAGATTTTTCGAAAATTTTAATTTTCTCAAAAATGGCTCTAACGATTTTGATGAAAATATCATATGTTTAAGATAATGTCATGAGAAATGAAATGTATATCTCGAATTTTCTGGGAATGTCTCCAAAAGTATTCTTCATTGTGAACGACTTTTGCATAACTGGTAAACCATAAGAGATAGACAAAATTTTACTACACAAAAAATGTAGATCGCGTTAAAATACACAACTTATGTCATATACATTTCTTTTGTTGAGTGAACCGTTTTCGAGATATTGCTTGTTATTTCCTTAAATTTTCCAATACTTATACTTTTTCTCAAATGCGTTATTCATTTTTTTTTGTCCTGGACATGCAAAGAGAATGGAATGCGCCACATAGCAACCAGCGTTAAAATATTTGACTATCGCTTAAAAGCTACCATATTTCCCTTGCAGCTACAAGAAAATTACCAATAAGATTGACATCTCGATATCTCGATTAACATGAAGCATATGGAGAATAGGCGTTTGTAAAATTAGATTGTACAAGAGTAGAGAAAGTCATGTGAGTGTAACACATCAGATATTTTTGTCCTGGTAATGCAAAGAGAATGGAATTCTCCACATAGCATCCAGCTCTTAAAATATTTGACTATAGCTTAAAGCCTACCAATTCCCCTTGAAAATTAGCAATAAGATTAACATCTCGATATCTCGATTAACATGAAGCATATGGAGAATAAGCGTTTGTAAATCTAGTTTGTACAAGAGCAGAGAAAGTCATGTGAGTGTAACACATCAGATCTTTTTAGAAAGTCTGTTTAATTTGCGGAATAATTAGGTCAGAAAAGACGTTTTAATGACTGGTCGGCCAATTAATTCATTACAAATTTCCATAAAGAAACAAATTAAAACCTCGGGGAAGCCGTATAATGTAAAATATAAAGATTTGTTTTTTTGAATTTTGTTGGTTCTGCACTGATGTATACCTTCAAATAATAGATAACAGTGCTTCCTTAAAGTACAGGGAGATTTACTTAAGTTCACAAAAAGTATGGCGAGTAATATTAATAGTTATTCCATTTATAGCATGCACTAATTTTTTTGCATATAGTATTCTCCACCCGTTTTCTACACCACGAGCTGCCACTGAAGGAGAGGGGGTACATTGTAATTTCTCTATTGCTTAAACCACTTAGAGCTTCTTCCAGGTCATTCTGTTCAGGTTTTCATAACCGCTTAATTTTAGAACCATTCTGTTCAAATGTAGGAACAATTTTATCCTTACTCTTGCAAATTGTTTGGATTGTGGAATTAACTAGGCCAAATTTACGACGCACGTCAGCTTTCTAATCCCATTTGCAATTTCACAAATCACTAACGTTTCTTTCAACATTAAAAATTTTCTTTTACTGGCCATGCTGCGCTAAAATGCACATAAATAATGTGTTCTTGGTTATTACAACAGGTATAAGCGCGCAAGGTAACAACGAGGCGAGGAATCTACCTGAATTCCAGAGGCTGATGACAAGAGGAGGGGAAAGAATTTGCCAAATTTCCAAATGCCAATAACAGGTTTCCTAAAATATGTTTATTTTTGGAAAATCTTATGGCAAACTGAGGCTTATGACATTATATGCGAGGTAGACGCTATAAGTTTGTCCTATTAATCAAGGCTAAGAAACACTCCTTATGAGGAGTATTGTGTACCACAAAAAACATGAAGTTATAGCCGAGTTGTTGCTGAAACCAAGTTATAACAAAGTACAACTGTACTTAAATTTACCTTTTAATGTCGTTCTTTATATTAAGTAGAATTTTTAGTCGATTGATTCCTGTTAATATTGAAGTGAAGAATCATCGTCTCTTCTGTCAACAAAGGTTAAATCCAAAGACAACAGCAACAACCACGTACCATTACCATACTCCTTTCCATTTTAACGGCATGCATGTTAATAAGCCTATAAAGCACCACTTAAAATCACAGCTTTACATGTGCACTGCCCTACATACTTTTGGGTGCTAATCACTATCATAAAAATATTACAGAAATAAATAGCAATATCAGAATACAGAATAAGTAGCAGCTATCTTTAAAAGTGATCACTGGGCGTAGTTGTAGTCCTCCGTGGTCTAGGGGTACCATGGTGGCCTACAGTTCCCGAGGTCGCAGGTTCAAACCCGGCGGAGGGAAATGGATTTTTACGGGCGTAAAAATCCTTAGCATGGCTTCCATCGAAAGGGAAGTAAAGCCGGTGGTCCCGTGTCGTAGATTTATGGCACGTAAAAGGTCCTCAGGCCTAATAAACAGGCCTCTGGGCAGAATGTGTGGTCTTCCACGCCCAATATAGAATGGGGCACTAAGGACGTAGAATTTAAAGATCGTCCATATATAAAACTCCATTTATTTATTTTTGGTGATTATGAGGCGTCCCTTTCCCCGAATCTGCAACGATACAAATCGCATGATACCCTAGCGGCACTAAAAAACGAAATGAACATTCAGCCAGAGCGCAGGAGGCAGTCGAGTCCTGTTTTACACTCCGTACGAAATCATATGCTACAGGAGTTTTGGTGTGTTATCGAGCTTTAAATTTTACTAATATGAGTTACGGAAAATATTTATTTGAAATTTAATTCTTTGTTTGGTTTAATAATAGCATCGCAATTTTAATTATTTGATGCGCTCCTAAAACGTTCGAGCAAATTGAGAAAATTGTAATGTGCGTTGCATTCCGATAGTGATCAATTCTGGAAACAAATAATTGGAGAAAACTGGACCTTTAGGATGTACTTTTAAAAATTGCTGATAATAAGAAAATAATGTAGAATGAAAGTACAAGGTATATGGAGACTAACGCGGAGGGGGGATTAACATGTGTAGGTTTTACATTCTTTGGCGGGCCAAATATCTCTCGAAGGTTAAGAATATACCTTCAATTCGTCAATATCGAAAGTGAAGAAAACCAAAAAAAAAAGCTTCTTTTTTCACATGTAATTTAAAACTTTTGAACACTGTTGTAAATCTCAAGGTTATAATCTGAAAAAACGAGCTTCTTTCTATACACCGAAGGTACTTTGTTCATTATTGATGATTATTTTTTGAAATGCAGAAGTCATTCCGATAGCTAAACCATCAAATTTCAGATTTAGTTAAGCTGAAAGGACGAATGTAAGCTTCCTTGAAGCTTTCAATCTTCAAACTTGTCGAAGCTGATCATAATATTTAGGTATATTTGTATCCGGTCACTGAGGTCACCGACTTTTATTAACATGGCCGCTAATTACTTTTTTCTTCTTTCAATGAAACCTTATTATATTATGCATTAGTTTAATATATGGAAACTATTTATTGCAATTATTCCTTTCTTACTGTAATTTCTTTAATTATTTATATCTTCCAGTCAGTAGTTACGACATAAGCATCCGTACTACTTTAGAATGACCGTACTTTAACGTCTACTTTAGAAAGACCGTATTTTTCTTTATAGAAATTGATTTTCGGCTAGTACAGGCTTTTCATATTCATCTTTTGTGCACGTTTTGCATGCATTTCAAACCATTAAAGTTTTATCTTTAATACTTCTGATAATGTTTTACAATGTAAAAAGCCTGAGATTTATGTAGCTATACGTTTTCGGATATTATAAAGTCGATTAAGTTAGATTACAATAACTCTTTTACAAGGAGTCCAAAATTTAAGTCAAAAAAATCATATCTATGGACACCCGGTTAGAAATACAACGAATTAGGCACCGTTGTGTTTAATTAGAACTGCGAAGAGAATTGAACGAAATATTTTCTTGTTCTCATTTCTATTTGTTCCATATTCACGACGTTTCTATTTAAATATTCAGATAGAAAAAATAGTCCCATATATTATCTACAAACACGTTAAGCATCGGAATAGTAATTCGCTAGTTTTATGTTCACTCCTTTTTTCCTTTCTCTTTGGACCTTGTAATTATCTCTGACAATGCTTGGCACAGCGTGGCACATTTATCTACTTCATGAATATAGATGAGAGCAAATAAGTTAATTCACACAGTAATTTACAGTTTATTTCAATTGAATTACATGCAGAATATACATGCTACAGTTGCCACAGAGAAAAGTACGTTAATTTGCAGCAATTCTAAAATGCTGTATCTTTCGGTGATCACTTGTTCATGGTTTTTGTAGAGAGGTTTAATGGCGATTTGGGCTGGGGTTTAAATAATAGCCTGCGTAACATGCACTCGTTACGGTTTAGCACAGTGATATTGTTTACTGTGCTTTTAGAGTGTGGCTATTTCATCGGTTCTACTGCTACCAATAAATTACTGTAAGTTTAAGAGGCAATTTCACTGTCATCTGTGTATGTTAACAGGCGTGTGATCGTTTAACTTGCTAACAGAAAGAGTTATGTACTACTGCATTATTTATCTACTTGCCTACAGTATTCCTTTAGTGTGCAGGAGTACCTACCATGCAAGTTGGGAATAAAATGTTAAAATTTTAGTTGCTAGTGCTCTATCATTAGGCGGCGCTGTGACCGACTGTTTAGGCCGCTCGCCTCCCACCAAGGCGACCAGGGTTCGATCACAGGGAACCATATGTGGGATTGGTGGACGAAGCGGCATCTGTGCGATTTCCCCCGCCATTCATTTCACCAACAGCTCCACCATCACCTTTTCTTTCCTCATCTGGTTGCCGGGTCATAGTGCCATAGAGGAAAAATGAAAAAGCTGATGAACTTGCAAGGCAAGCGGCAGCTTCACAATTTATTGGGCCAAGGCTGACTCTAGAAACATCTCGATGCTATTAAGAACCGGCCCAAAGTAGAGCATCCTAGAACCCGGGTTATTTATTAGAAAACCATGTAAGAAAATAGTTGGAAGCTTACTTAAATTTAACAGACTTCAGCTGAGAACAATTATTGCATTTCTCCTAGGACATGCTCATGTGTAAGAGCATCTTGACACAATGGGAGTGTTTCAGGGTGACTTAGATTGCAGTGGTGCAAGAAAGAAACTCAAACAGCCCAGCCGATTATGCGCTCCTGGATGGCTTGGCTCGCAGGAGATATATTGCTTTTGGGAAAATGTTTTTAGAACTAGAAGACTTTGAAACCATAGTTTTTACGAGACTGTTCCTTGGTAAAGAGTACAGATTGGCTTTAGAACTATGCAGATAGCCCAATGAGCCCAAGGCTGCAGTACGTCGGGAGCAACGTCGGAAATCTGTGTCGTAGAAGACATTTTCTTTCATTTCGTCGTCATTTCATATCATATCATCTCCTTTCTCGCTCCCATACCAGGTTTCGGGCTCATCGCCTATCCTGGTTCTTCTATCCGATCCGAAAGTACGTCCAACAATACGTTTGACACCGGCATTGGCTTGTAAGTCCTGGAGGTGTAATTCCTCAAAACGGGGAGAGTTAACCGAGAAAGAAGAGTATGCTCTGTCATTCATAATTGTGGGAATTTAACATTTTTCACGCAAACAAAAATTGGTCCCGCGTTCGATTCCGTCGGGCCTGCTTCTCTGATCATGGCTTTTTCGTGGTTTCCCCGGATCGGTGGGCAATTTCTAGGCTGATTTCACTTCTACCAAGAATGTTCTGTCCATTTCCTTTTACTAGTTTCACCACATCTGTTTCATGGTTGGACTAGGTGACGGCAGTTGATGTGCTGCGCAGAACGGCGAAATTTGCTCTATGGGAAGATTTCGTTCTAGCGCTTGGCGTGACGGTGGGACCCCCTCCCTTCCTGGGAGTGTCTCCTCTACATCCGTGAGCCCCAGGTTGTGGGTGGGTAAGGCTGAGCTAGCCGGCGTCAGATTGATGTCATGTTGGAATGGCTAGGGACCCCGTCCTACCAGCGCACATGTCTTCCGGATCTGGTAGCCCTTCAGATTTCCCATTTATTCCTTTTCCTCAGGGGTCACGGAAGCACAAAGGGCCCACTATAGCCTACATGTTGCGTGTGCTCCAGTTACTGGAGGCCTCTGCGTCTGATTACACCTAACTCCTAATTGTATAGCAGAAATAATATCGTTGAACAATTGTCAGTAAATATTTAATTACATTTGTTTTAATTTTGTTTACATGCAAAGAAAATTAGGAATTTATGAGATGAAAATAAAAAATTTATAATATATAGGATTTGTGAAATCATTCAAGCAAATATAGTTACTTAACAATTGTAAATAGGTTTAGCTAAGTGATTTTAAAAATATTTCTTTAAAATTGATATCTTTTCTGTTATATTAAAATTTTAAAGTATTTCATGTAATTAAATATTATATATGTGATATATACGAAACAAAATTGTAACAGAAAACAAGACAACAACGTGTAGTGAGATACCTAAGGGATACCTAAGGTATTAGTACACTTAATAATCACAAGAGAAAAACTCATTTAGAGGTAAAACAATGAATTTGGTATACTGCCCGTATAGCTATGTAAATATACGAATTATTCGTTGAAAAGTCGAATATTCTTAATTGTTACTGAAAATTTAACATTCATGAAATTGCTATTAATAAAGCGACATCAAGTATTTAAGTTATTTGTATTGAAAAATATTTTCATCTAACTATTCATAGTCCTTGAGAATAAATTCAACATTGAGTAAAATAAACTGTTTGATTGTTGCCAACCAAATATTTTACAGGTAATACCTAACTGCACGGTAACACTTTTTAGTACATCTCAAGATGTCCCTTTTTAAATAAAAAACTGTTTTGATTTGGTTGGAAGTACAGGATTCCCACAAATGCTATTTCGGGTTTGAACACGTGTAACTTGCGTTTAATAAAGTTAGAAACATGAAAGAGTGATATCGGATTGTCGCACGAGATTTCAAAATTTGTAAAAAGTGAGGGTAACAACCTGGAGAAATACAGCTTATCCGGGGTAGACATGTGACAAATTGTTACATAGCCACCGCTGCATCCATCTACAACCAACCACTACGACCAGGATCACAGAGCCATTCTTTTCCACCGCAAACTCTCAACCAAGGTCTTCTGGGGCTGCTAGGCTGTGGAAATGAGAACTTTTGCAATGAAAGTGTAACATTTGATTTTTATGTTCGAATCTAGTAAGTATAATAAAAGTAGTTTGGTTGCCTCGGATATAGATTGCATTAAACTGAATAATACAAAGCAAAGGCTAACGGTGTTAATGCATTCCTCTAAAAATAACCCATCGTTTCCATGCTCTCTTGAAAAATGTTACCTAGGCTCGTCATATCAAAAAGAGGGAAAGCACCCATGGTATCCCAATAGATGATGGACGTTGCGACGAATTGAGAGTGAACAAAACTTTGAAATGCGGATATGGAGAACGATGCAACATGTGAAATAGGACAAAAGTAAGGAAGGAACTTATAATGAATGTTGTTTTAAAAAGCTGTCCTTACCTTTATTTGCAACCCCTTATGGACAAAACTGCACTGCTTAGCCAATCAGATTTGTACACTTTAAATATACTACCCCCTAAGCCAAAAGACGTATCTAAATATTGATTTTAACAACTGCTAGTTTTGTGGTAAATGTGTGGCTATGAATGTAATGCACATTTTCTTCAAATGAAATCGTTGTATCTTTATTACAAATGACTTACAAGAAACAAACTATTAGACTTAAAACGAATTTCATTATAGTAAATCTCAAAATTGCTGTAGCGAATATGAATTAAATGTGGAGATAGTTTAGATGGACTGTATAGGTTTTTGCAAAACTAATAGGATACCTTAGAGCTTCAAAAAGTATCTCATTCAATCCCATATGCAAATCTGTACCATTAAGCTAATTTCGATACTTAGCTCTTATGTAGGAGCGAAAATTCTTGACTACTCATAAATTTCGACATATACCCTGAAGCTCGTTTCAAATTTAAAAAATAATGTCACTGATATTTAAACGTGCTTAAGAGGCACGAGTTTGCAATACAGCCTCCAACAAACTAAACAATTACACGGCCCTGTAAGTCTGAGACGCATTGTACCATTTGTGTTGTATACGAAGGAAGGTCCGGAAGAACTCTTACAGCTATAAGTACTGTTTCTTGACTATAGTCTAGAAAAGTATACAACGTCGCCTCCGAATTTGCTATAAAATGTGTTCTTGAGACAGGTATTGCATTTCGTGTGTATGGCGCGGGCTGAAAGCCGCTAAGTAGAAAGCATACGTACGAAGACTATTGCACGTATGAGCACGGTCCTGATAGCCAAATTGAGTGAGGTGAGCGGTTTCAGCAGATGGTGAATGAAGAATACGCGTTTGTAACGTAGGTTGTGTGTTCTATTGAGGTGATATTTAAACTTAACGTAAAAATGAATTGTCACGTTGTTATTACTGGGCAACACAAAATCTACACTTTTATGTCGACAGGTAGTTACTCTACCGGGGATAAATGGAGTGGAATCTTATCTAGGATTTGAGCTAGTTACTGGTGTCAGGTACATCGAAATGCAAAGCACATCATTTTTCCAGGCTATACGTGCAGTTTATATAAGTAGCGAGTTCTACCCAAAAGACGAGCGTAGTATAAGTCCCGGATGAGCCAATTGGCTTAACGATAATCCTGCCGCTAGGGGCGCTAGTGTCGCCAGTGTCGCTGCGTGTGACGGCGGCGGCGGGAAGTTTGAAAAGCGCCCTGAGCGGGAGGATTATCGTTATTGCAATTGGTTCATCCGGGACGAGTTAAAAGAATTGAGGATTAGGGAAAGGTGAAGGAAAAACAGGAAGTGACGTGGAGTGTTTTGATTGGTTTGTTAATTTGGGTGGAAGATGAAGGAAGGAAGATGAAAGAGTAGGAGGTCACGTGATGGAGAGGAGCGGGGTGGCGAGGTGTTGTCTGTGCGGAGGTCGGGACTGAAAGAGGGAAAAGATGGGGAGCGAGGGATAAAAAGTATAACAGAAAGTGACGTGTGAAGTTGTGATTGGTGGGAATAAGAAGTGATGTTATTGGTGGAAAGGAACAAATGAAAGTTGTTGATTGGTAAGAATAAGAGAGATTATGATTGGTGGAAAGAAAAAGGTGTGGGAGTGGGGTATGTTGGAGGTGATGGGAAAGGTAAGTTTTGCTAGCAACAAGATTTGCAAAAGCCTGTCGTGAACTGATCAGCAAGTTTTTGAACGTTGGATGGTAGTTTTCTTGAGTGGATAGAGAGATGGGGCGATATGAGATGCGGTGGCGAAAATGGGAACTAAACAAGATGGCTGAGACAAGAGGTTTAAGGACGAGGAAGTTTGGAGGTTAGTGGTGAACATGGCGGTCGCAAGAGGTGGGGGCAAGGAGACGCGGTGGTGAGAATGGGAACTAAAAGAAGATGGCGGTAGCAAGAGCTTAGAAGAGCAGATTTTGAGGTTAAAATAGTGGGAACTAAAATGGCGGAGGGTCGGCGACAAGGAGATGCGGTGAGAACTAAACAAGATGGCGGACGCAAGAGGAGGGTAAGGAGATTTGAGGTTGCAGTACCAAAACACGAAAGGATATATTCCTACGCCAAGCAGGTCCGAAAAATAATTATGCGTGTGGTACTTACCTGTTACTGGTGTGGATGCGTCACCAAAAGCGCGGCAGCTTTACGCGACGCGAAAAAATAAAAGCAAACTGTTTTTGAAAATGCTTAACCAGCTTTAAGATCAACCAACATCACTACGCACTAATATAGCTAGGTTTTTTAAAGCGGTACATACGCCCTTTGCAGAGGCGTAATTTAACTATACCAAAAACCTGGTACTGGACCATCGTGATGGTCGCTAGCGAACGTAGGAGCAGGGTTCTCATAGCCGGTCGAAAGCGGTCAAAAAAGTGTACGACGTAGGTGTTCACAGTAGCTGCTGTCGAGTCAACCGTCGAGGTGTGAATGAACGAGATCTGTTCTGGCCGGCAATCTGGTTGGGAGATGAGAGGCGCGGTGGTAAAAATGGGAACTAAATAAGATGGCGGAGGCATGAAGTTGAGGTTAAGGAGCGGTGAGGTGTTGTCTGTGCGGAGGTTGGGGCTGAAAGAGGGGAAAGATGGCGAACGAGGGATAAAAAGTATAACAGAAAGTGACGTGTGAAGTTGTGATTGGTGGGAATAAGAAGTGATGTTATTGGTGGAAAGGAACAAATGAAAGTTGTTGATTGGTAAGAATAAGAGAGATTATGATTGGTGGAAAGAAAAAAGGTGTGGGAGTGGGGTATGTTGGAGGTGATGGTAAAGGTAAGTTTTGCTACCAACAACATTTGCAAAAGCCTATCCAGAACTCATCAGCAATTTTAAATAACTAGTGTTTCGGGGTTTTCTCTGGCTGGTAGACGAATGCAAGCTGTTTCTGCTTTTTCATAGGTTTTCCCAAAATTGAAAATGCATATATTGTAACACAAATGTGTGCAGTGCAAAAGAAAATCAAAATTAAATAGGCACACACACACACACACACACACACGTTGCAGTTGCCATACTTATATTATTCGTCTTTTCCTTTTTTTCTTTTTTTTAAAAAATAACTAGTTTTTGGGGGTTTTCTGCGGTTGGTAAACGAATGCAAGCTCTTTCTGCTTTTTCATAGGTTTTCCCTGGTTGGTAGGCGTTTTCTGTAGTGGTTGACGAAGCCGTTTCTAATTTTCGAGGTTTTCTCAGGTTTTTAGTGGTTGTCCCTGCCCGGTATGCAAATGATGAAGTTTTACCTTGTCGGCGCACGGATACTAGGTACATACTCGCACGCACACACACACACACACACACACCCGTTGCAGTTGCCATACTTATATTATTCGTCTTTTCCTTTTTTTCTTTTTTTCTTTTTGTTTTTTCGTTTTCTTTAAAAAAAACTAGTTTTTTGGGGGTTTTCTGCGGTTGGTAAACGAATGCAAGCTCTTTCTGCTTTTTCATAGGTTTTCCCTGGTTGGTAGGCGTTCTCTGTAGTGGTTGACGAAGCCGTTTCTAATTTTCGAGGTTTTCTCAGGTTTTTAGTGGTTGTCCCTGCCCGGTAGGCAAATGATGAAGTTTTACCTTGTCGGCGCACGGATACTAGGCACATACTCGCACACACACACACACACACACATTTAATAGTAGCGTGTAGCAAACTGTTTTTGAAAAATGCTTAACCAGCTTTAAGATCAACCAACATCACTACGCACTGATATACCTAGGTTTTTTAAAGCGGTACAGACGCCCTTTGCAGAGGCGTAATTTAACTATACCAAATACCTGGTACTGGACCATCGTGATGGTCGCTAGCGTACGTAGGAGCAGGGTTCTCATAGCCGGTCGAAAGCGGTCAAAAAAGTGTACGACGTAGGTGTTCACAGTAGCTGCTGTCGAGTCAACCGTCGAGGTGTGAATGAACGAGATCTGTTCTTGCCGGCAATCTGGTTGGGAGATGAGAGGCGCGGTGGTAAAAATGGGAACTAAATAAGATGGCGGAGGCATGAAGTTGAGGTTAAGGAGCGGTGAGGTGTTGTCTGTGCGGAGGTTGGGGCTGAAAGAGGGGAAAGATGGCGAACGAGGGATAAAAAGTATAACAGAAAGTGACGTGTGAAGTTGTGATTGGTGGGAATAAGAAGTGATGTTATTGGTGGAAAGGAACAAATGAAAGTTGTTGATTGGTAAGAATAAGAGAGATTATGATTGGTGGAAAGAAAAACGGTGTGGGAGTGGGGTATGTTGGAGGTGATGGTAAAGGTAAGTTTTGCTACCAACAACATTTGCAAAAGCCTATCCAGAACTCATCAGCAATTTTAAATAACTAGTGTTTCGGGGTTTTCTCTGGCTGGTAGACGAATGCAAGCTGTTTCTGCTTTTTCATAGGTTTTCCCAAAATTGAAAATGCATATATTGTAACACAAATGTGTGCAGTGCAAAAGAAAATCTAAATTAAATAGGCACACACACACACACACACCCGTTATATTATTCGTCTTTTCCTTTTTTTTCTTTTTTTTTAAAAAATAACTAGTTTTGGGGGGTTTTCTGCGGTTGGTAAACGAATGCAAGCTCTTTCTGCTTTTTCATAGGTTTTTCCTGGTTGGTAGGCGTTTTCTGTAGTGGTTGACGAAGCCGTTTCTAATTTTCGAAGTTTTCTCAGGTTTTTAGTGGTTGTCCCTGCCCGGTAGGCAAATGATGAAGTTTTACCTTGTCGGCGCACGGATACTAGGCACATACTCGCACACACACACACACACACCCGTTGCAGTTGCCATACTTATATTATTCGTCTTTTCCTTTTTTTCTTTTTTTTCTTTTTGTTTTTTCGTTTTTTTTTAAAAAATAACTAGTTTTTTGGGGGTTTTCTGCGGTTGGTAAACGAATGCAAGCTCTTTCTGCTTTTTCATAGGTTTTCCCTGGTTGGTAGGCGTTTTATGTAGTGGTTGACGAAGCCGTTTCTAATTTTCGAGGTTTTCTCAGGTTTTTAGTGGTTGTCCCTGCCCGGTAGGCAAATGATGAAGTTTTACCTTGTCGGCGCACGGATACTAGGCACATACTCGCACACACACACACATTTAATAGTAGCGTGTAGCAAACTGTTTTTGAAAAATGCTTAACCAGCTTTAAGTTCAACCAACATCACTACGCACTGATATACCTAGGTTTTTTAAAGCGGTACAGACGCCCTTTGCACAGACGTAATTTAACTATACCAAAAACCTGGTCGCTAGCGTACGTAGGAGCAGGGTTCTCATTGCCGGTCGAAAGCGGCAAAAAAGTGTACTATCTTGTTTTCATGGGTTTTCCAGATCGGTAGGCGTTAGAATACTCTTAGAGCTTTTTTCAGGTTTTTCGTGGTTGTCCCTGTCCGGTAGGCAAATGATAAAGTTTTTCTATAATGTCGTCGTTTTGGCTTGTGGCGCACGAATACTAGGCACATACTCGCACACATACACACACACACACTAAAATAGTAGGGTATAAAAAAAAATTTAACAAACCGTAGATTTTCATGAAAATTCCCACACCGCAAACTACCCGTTTAGTGGAAGAAAGTTCGTTATTTTTATTGTCTTAAAAATGGCTCTAACCCTTTTGATTACGGTACGGTATGTTTAAGATATCTGCATGACAATTAAAATGTATAACTTCAATTTTCTGGGAATAGCTGTGAAGTAGTCTCATTGTGAATGTCTTTTGTACAACTGTTAAACCGTAGGAAACGAAGCCTTACTGTACAAGAACTGTACAAGAACGTTAAAGCACAATTTATGTCTATTATTATTATTATTTTTATTATTATTTTTATTATTATTATTATTACTTTGTGGCGTTGTCTATTTACAAAGTTTCCATGTTGATTTTAATGTTTAAAAGCTTTAGACCTTTCTCACTAAAACTCGTCATTCTTTTATCTTTTCTTTTTTCATTTTCATACAAAGAGAACGGAATTTCACAAGTGAAACAGTACTGTGATAACGATACCAACAAACTAATTATTATTCACCCACTGAAACACATAAAAACAATAAGTAATAATCACAGGCCCAGTTTGTGGGTATTTAAATGAAACATCATGCACAATACAAGCCAATTATGTAATAAGTTGAAATGTGCAAATCTATAGATGTATTTCTGGTGAAATCCCGGTATGGAATTTTTGAGTGCAATGCAATTTCTCCTGTATCTGCTATGTACGTGGTAGAGAAAGTAAAAATAGTTACAGTGACTATACAAATGTAACAATAGAGAAACCCACTTGAAGAAAAAACGGAATAAAAATAACAAGGCGTCAGACTCAACTTTCGCGCCATTCTCCGAATATCTGAGAATATTCTTAATATGAGACAAGCATTTTACCTTAAGCAAGTAGTTTTAATATTACTTTTATGAAAATCAGAGTTTTCTCTATATCCTTTATTTGTGACAACAACGCTAAGTTTCGAGCTAGCTATACTCACTTTTCTTGCAACTATATACGTTTAAACTAATATTAACAAATTTCTCGTAATCCCAGAATTTATTAATCATAGCTGTAATATTTTTCACAACTGCATGTAATAATACTGATTTAGGGGCTTTTAGTAATTTGCTATTCGTTCTAAAACCTTTTATATTGTCAAGCTGGACAACTGTGGACCTGTGCATCCTATAAACATTCACAACAACATTAGTATAAACAACATTAGTATAGTTTTATATACAATTTTACAAGTTGTTTTAAGAAATTGTTAAATTTCGGTACCGAAAAAAAATAAAGATACGGTTTTCCAAAGATTTCGAAAGAACTAAGTTGCTGTATCAAAATTTCCTTGTTACAAATTGTGCATTTATTTCTTAAGGAAACCAGGAATACAGATTGTTTATAAATTTTAGCGTGCACCGATCTATATTTTTAACTTTTACGCCTACGTTTCTCGTCAGTAAACACCATTGCTGAAGAGGTTGGTATTTCTACTCTCTCTACCACGTAAAATAGTAGGTAGAGGAGGTATGCATTGCATCCAAATATTCAATATTGAGATTTCACTGGAAAACTAAATACTTGTTTTGAGGTCCCCTGAATAAAAAACATTTTTAGAAAATTCTGTGTGTATGTGTCAGAGCAGCATAACTCAAAAATGAAAAGTCGGATAAATACTAAACTTGGTATTTAGGTTAAGTACCTTCCAAAGATACGACACAGAGATTTTCAAGAAAGTCCCTCCTCCCCAAACTACCCTTTACATGAATTATTTTCCGAAATGTTTTATTTTCTAAAACTGTCTCTGACGATTTTAATTATAACACCATATATTAAAGACATTTATATGAAAAATAAAATGTATATCTTGAATTTTGTGGAAATAGCCTGTGAAGTCCTCTTGATTCGGAAGAAATTTTCTATGATCTTGTATAACTGCTAAGGTTTGAGAAAAACATACAATACAAAAAATTTAGATCTCTTTAAAAACACACACAATTTATTTGAAATAACTTTTTTGTGACGTCAGCCATTTCCGAGATATCTGTTATAAATGGTTCGAATTGTACAATGCTTAGCCATTCTTTTTTAAAGGCATGTCGCTTTTCAGTTCTTGCTCGCCATGTTGATGGAAAGAATTTAGAATTTTAAGGCCAGTGTATAGCGCCCCTTTGGATGTATAACGGATGTGCAATGCAACCATTTCCCGAAAAGTTTATCTGGATTAAAATTAAGTGGATATGAAAATCAACTTTCGTACTCACCTATAAGATATAGAGGGTAGAGGTCATACGAACGTAACACTTGAGAATTTTTATTCAGCAGTTAGTGTTACTCCTTAGAAAGGAAGTATCTGCTGATTCTATTTAATTCTTACATTTTACATAACACGTATGCACGCCACAACACAAAAACACTACACACGACACTCATAGTTTTAAATATTGCACTAATGGTGGTGCAAGCGTTACAGCTCTGCTCGCTTCAGTCATTCTCACGTACAGCACTACGCGCAAAGACCGTGTGCTGATGTAAGTGAAAATTGAGCGTGAGAAACGGATGTTCGTCAGCGATAAAATGCAGCTTTATTGTCGATGGTAGGGATCGTGCAGTGGCGGATCGTGACAGGATGACTGTGTTTTTACAACTTGACAATTTTGTGGCGAAATGAGGCATTTAACTCGACGCGCATGTTGAAACTGCGGTTGCGATAAGCGAGCTTATAAAAACCCGGTGCCAAGAGCAACCGGCCGTAGTGAGAAACGGGAGCGATAGTGGGTTTTTCTACAAAGTCGTTCTATTTGACGAAAAATAGTTTAAAATAAAAACAAGAAGCAGCAGCACTTTGCAGGGAAAGAGCGATCGGTGCATTCGGACGATAAGATGGAGCCGCAACCCGGGGGAAGTCGCGATGGCACCTTGCAGCCTACGTTCGAAATTATAGGGCACAAGCAGAGAAGGCTGCCAAAGCTTTTTTCCGGCATTACAGAGTCTCAAATTACCGTAAACCCGGTCCCCAGAGATGTTAACCCGGAGCAATGGGTATCGCATTTGTTTAACGATATTCTAAACTTTGCGAAAGAGACCCTGTTAGAAAACGAACCCGGATATTTAGGCATATCCATAACAGACAAAAAGGAGACGTCTAAAGCCTTCAACATGAGCGTGAGGCGCGTAGAGCAATTGAATGCGGATGTCATTGTTGGAAGCATCGAAAAAGTAATGCAAAGTAACCAACAATTCTTGCTAAGCGGGCCTCTTCATGTGACGTTTGTGTGGACCAAGGAGGTCTCGGGTTCGTGCCACCAACCTTGCGATGCCTGTAGGGACAATAAAGGCATTGTCGAAATAGCCAACAAAGACAACTTGTGTTTAGCAAGAGCCATTGTTGTAGTTAAAGCCAAAGTGGATCGCGACGTCAACTATAAAACGATGACGCGCTCCGACTATCTGTAAAAATCGAAGGCCGTAGCCTTGTGTGCGAGCATCGGTCAAGGCCACGACAGCTGCACGATAAATGACGTCAGACGCTTTGACGCTGTGTTAAAGGGCTACGCTGTGACGGTGTTTGGCGATCATACGGAGAAGCAGGTGCTGTACGCGTCGGATAAGAAATGCGATAAATACATCGACGTCATGCTCCACGCCGGGCACTTTAATGCTATCGTGAACCTTCACAAGTGCTTTAAATGCAAATGGTATTGCCGCCGGTGCCATTATCCCTCGGCACACAAAAAAGAATTTCATAGGTGCGACGCCAGGTGTGCTAAATGCCATCAGCAGTGCGATGCGCGATTTGACGCCTACATACGCTGCGCCGGGTGCAACAGAGATTTTAAGGGACCGACATGCTTTGCAAACCACGCAAAGAAAGGCGTTTTTTACCCAAAGGCGCTGTCGGTGTGCGATGTAGAAAAGGTGTGCACGTCTTGCAATAAGCTCGTGAATGCGAGGCAGAGAAAAACCGCGCACGAGTGCGGGGAAAAGTACTGCTATCATTGCAAGACACACGTGAATTCTAGCCACATGTGCTATATGCAGCCGTATGCCGCAAAGAACAAAAGAAACCGGTACGTGTTTATGTTTATCGACTTTGAATGCACGCAAAACATTCCATATACCGGCAGAAAGGACACATACGAGCATGTACCTAACTTGTGCGTGTTGTACCAAGCCTGCCCGCACTGCATCGACGAACGCCACAAGACGGCATACTGCACCGAATGCGGTTGCAAAGAATGGGTGTTTATGGACGAACCCGTGAAGCAGCTTTTCGAGCACATCGCGCAGGCGAGGTTCGAAGCCTGGGACGTCTACGTCGTGGCGCATAACCTCAGAGCTTACGACGGGCAGTTTTTATTAAAGTACATGGTGGCGCACTTAGACTGGGCGCCGGAGCTCATCATGAACGGAAGCAAGACCTACAGGATGAGGTACGGTGACGTCACATTTCTAGACTCGCTCAACTTCATACCCATGCCACTCTCCCGCTTTTCCAAGACCTTCGGATTGAAGGAATGCAAAGGTTATTTCCCGTACCTGTTTAACACGAAGGAAAACGAGCAGTACGTGGGTTCGATTCCCGACAAAAGACATTACTGTCCGGAGGGCATGTCGAAGGAGGGTCGGAAAGCCTTCGAGCAGTGGCACGAAGAAAAGGCGTCCTCCGGGTACGTCTTCGACATGAAAGCGGAAATGGTGGCGTATTGCAAGATGGACGTATTTCTACTCAGTCAGGGAGTTTCCAAATTCAGAAGGGAATTCTTGGACGAGAACGGAATAGACCCGTTCAGAGAATGCGTCACCATCGCGCAGGCGTGCATGTGCGTGTATAGAAAGCGCTTCATGCCGCTTAAAAAAAATTGCCCTCTTGTCAGCGGGCGGGTATGACTAGCGGACCGGCAGTCTCGCGCCGCATGCATATGGCTAACTTGGCTAGAGATGCAAAACGGCATCGTCATCCAGCACGCCATGCGAGAACGCGAAGTTAAAATCGCGGGGCACAAGGTGGACGGGTACAGAGAGGCCGAAAAAACCGCGTACTTTTTCCACGGCTGCTTTTACCACGGCTGCAGGCGGTGCTTTCACAATCGCCATGCGGTGATATACAACTCGGGACACGAACCCATGACCTCCAGGTTAGAGAGCACCGAGAAGGTCACGGCCGAGATCAAGGCCGCCGGCTACGCCGTGGTGGAAATGTGGGAGTGCGAGTTCAACGCCGCGATGGAGGCCAACCAGGACCTCGCGCGCCACGCAAGGGATTTTGCGGTACCGGAACCCCTGAACCCCAGAGACGCCTTCTACGGAGGTCGCACCAACTGCACCAAGACGTACTGCGAGGCGAAGGGGGATAGCAAGATCTACTACTACGACGTATGCAGCCTGTACCCGTACGTGAACAAGACGCAGCCCTACCCCGCGGGCCATCCCAAGATCCACGTGGATCGATCCCCGTGCTTGGAAGACGTGGGAAGGGGCGGGTTGGTGAAGTGCGAGGTTCTACCGCCGCAACACCTGTACCACCCGGTGATACCGGCGCGCATCGGCGGCAAGCTGATGTTCCCGCTATGCCGCGCTTGTGCGGAGGCGGAGAGCCAAGACGAGTGCCACCACGGTGAGCGCGAGAGGGCGTTGTCGGGTACCTGGTTGGTCGACGAGATGAAGGTCGCCCTGGAGGAGGGGTACCGCCTCCTCCGGGTCCACGAGATCTAGGAGTACGACGTGGTGCAGCACGAACCGACCACCGGAGCCAAGGGTCTCTTCGAGGACTACGTGAATCAGTTCTTGAAGATCAAGACCGAAGCCTCCGGCTGGCCCTCGGATTGCGACGACCCTGCCGCAAAGCAGCAGTACGTGGAGCAATTCTTCGAACACGAAGGCGTAGCCCTGGATCCCCAGGCCGTCGCCACCAACCCCGGCAGGCGGGAGCTGGCCAAGCTGATGCTCAACAGCTTCTGGGGCAAACTGGGGCAGAGGGAAAACCTCCCCACGTGCGAGCTGGTGGACCGGTACGACCGCCTCCTGGAGGTGCTCAACGACCCTGGCGTGAAAGTGCAGAGCTACGTGCCCGTCACCGACCGGATCATGTACGCGGTGTGGAAGTACTGCGAGCAGCACCGCAAGGTGAACCCCACCGCCAACGCCGTCATGGCGGCCTACAGCGGGGCTCACGCGCGCCTGGTGCTCTACTCCTACCTCAAGAGGCTGGGAGAACGGGTCTGCTACTCCGACACCGATTCAGTCGTCGTCGCCGCCGCTCCGGGTGACTGGACGCCGTCCGTTGGACGCCTCCTGGGGTAATTGACGGACGAGCTGGAGAAGTACGGGCGGGGCTCTTACATCGCCCGGTTCGCCTCCGCGGGGCCCAAGAGCTACTGCATGGAGATCGTTTGTCCCGAGACGGGCAAGACCTTCTCGGTGTACAAGGTGAAGGGGATCACGCTCAATTCGGGCAACCTGGAGCTGGTGAACGCGGAGGTGATTCGCGACGTGGTGCTGAGGGACAACGACCGTGCGGTGAAGCTGGCGGTCACGCAGATTTCGCGGAAACCGTCCTGGACGGTCGCCACCGAACCCAGCTCGAAGACGTTTAGGATGGTGGTCAAAAAGCGCGTACTCGCCGGCGATCACGATTCCTATCCCTACGGGTTCAAGAGGAACGCATAAATGAGACGTCTACAGCCGCGCCAAAGTCATTTCGAACCTGGGTGCCCCTGAGGAGACGATGCCCGGTCCCCAAGACCTGGGGCGATTCGAGTTTCCCAGCACGATGCTCGTGGCGGGGCCGTCGCGCTGCGGCAAGTCGACCTTCGTGAAAAACCTGTTACGCCACGCGCACCGGATGTTCGACGTGCGCCCCAGGAGGGTGCTGTGGTGCCACCCTCCGGAGTATTCGCCGAGACTCGAACCCTCGGCTCTGCGTTGCGAGACCCACGCGGGCATACCCGAACTTGCTTTGGTGGGCGAGAACGACCTGGTCGTCCTCGACGATCTGATGCTGGAGCGTGGCGGGAAGGACGTGTCCAATTTTTTCACCAGAGACTCCCATCACAAGCGCTTCGGCATCGTCTACATCCTGCAGAACGTGTTTCTGCAGGGTCAGAAATATCGCAACATCTCTCTGAATGCAAACTACGTCGTGGTCTTCAAGAACAACCGGGACAAGATGCAGATCGGGAGACTGTGCCAGCAGATCGAACCCAGGAACTCTAAATTTCTCTTGGAGGCCTTCTTGAAGGCCACCGAACGCCCTCACGGGTATCTCGTGTTGGACTGCACTCAGTACACGCCCGCCCGATACAGGTATCGAACCGGCGTGCTGCCGGGGGAAAAGCTCTTAGTTCGTACCCAACTGAGACCGCTGAGAGGACTCGGGTTCGTTTCGTTCTATATTATCCCGGCAGAGTCTTACCCAACTGAGGCCATTGAGACTAAATAAAAAATCTGATGTGTTACACTCACATGACTTTCTCTACTCTTGTACAATCTAATTTTACAAACGCTTATTCTCCATATGGTTCATGTTAATCGAGATATCGAGATGTCAATCTTATTGGTAATTTTCTTGTAGATGCAAGGGAAATATGGTAGCTTTTAAGCGATAGTCAAATATTTTAACGCTGGTTGCTATGTGGCGCATTCCATTCTCTTTGCATGTCCAGGACATAAAAAAATGAATAACGAATGTGAGAAAAAGTATAAGTATTGTAAAATTTAAGGAAATAACAAGCAATATCTCGAAAACGGTTCACTCAACAAAAGAAATGTATATGACATAAGTTGTGTATTTTAACGCGATCTACATTTTTTGTGTAGTAAAATTTTGTCTATCTCTTATGGTTTACCAGTTATGCAAAAGTCGTTCACAATGAAGAATACTTTTGGAGACATTCCCAGAAAATTCGAGATATACATTTCATTTCTCATGACATTATCTTAAACATATGATATTTTAATCAAAATCGTTAGAGCCATTTTTGAGAAAATTAAAATTTTCGAAAAATCTTCCATGTAAAGGGTAGTCTGGGGTGGGGGGATTTTCTTGAAAACCTTCGTGTCGCATCTCTGGAAGATACTGAACCTAAATACCAAGTTTGGTGCTTATCCGACTGTTCGTTTTTGAGTTATGCTGTTCACAGACACACACACAGACACACACACAGACACACAGACACACACACAGACACACACACGGACATGTTTCCAAAAATGCTTTTTTTGGATTCAGGAGGTCTCAAAACATGTATTTCCGGTGAAATCTCGGTATCGAATTTTTGGGTGGAATGCAATACTTCCCCTACTTACTATACGTAGTAGAGAAAGTAAAAAAGTACCGCTTTCGGAGCGAACGTCATTATCGCGCAAGCATGGCTAGAGGTAGTTTAAGGCTTGCGACGCTGACCAGTCCTCGCATAGCGGGACAGCACGGTAATTTGACGGCTCTGGCCAAGGCGAAGGCCACTCTGAGCAGAAAGTTGTTAAAAAATGCCGATGGCGATCTGATCAAGGCCATTAGCGAATGCATGCTCAACGTGTGCAGAGGTCACGTGCAACTTCCCGCAAAGTGTTTGGGTCGCCTAAAGAAGCACAAGGCTTCTTGGAGGAAGTTGACGGATAAACGGGTTCCTCTGAAGAAGAAGAAGATCATCTTGATTCAAAAAGGAGGTTTTTTGCCGGCATTTCTCCTACCCGTCTTGGCTTCGCTTGGCGGCGCGCTAGTGTCGAAATTAACAGGATGAAGTACGGCAAGCAGATCCTCGTTGCACCGCAACCGAAGACCGTCGATAAGCTTCACGCTATAGACCGCACCATATCCAGATTGGCTAAAGAAATTCAGAACCTGCAGAGCGCAAAGCTGCCAGGTGTACTTTCTGAAGAAACACGACGTGAAACATTACACAACCAAAAATAACGTTAAAGCCAGCGCTTCAACCGCACCTTAAAAACCAAGATGTGGAGGTATTTCACGCACAAAAACAGTTACAGATACCTGGAAGCCCTTCCGGCCTTACTCGAGTCGTACAATAGCTCGCATCACAGGTCCATAAAAATGGCTCCGAAGGACGTGAACGAATCTTACATTTTACGAGTGTACCGCAATCTCTACGGAAATAGGACCCTACCTCGCGCAGGGAAACCCACATTTTCCGTCGGCGATCACGTGCGCATCTCTAAGGAAAAAATGAAATTCGACAAGGGCTACGAGCAGAATTGGACGGACGAAATATTTCGGATAGCCAAGGTGGTGCGCGGTCGGCCGGTGGTATATAAGTTGAAGGATCTGGCCGGAGAAGCCATAGACGGCACATTTTACACCGAGGAGCTACAAAAGGTCGCGCTACCTCGGACGTTTAAGATCGAACGCGTTTTACAGACCAAGGGCTGAGGGCGCCACAAGCAGGTCTTGGTAAAGTGGAAGGGGTATCCGGCAAAGTTTAACTCGTGGGTTCTGGCTTCGACCATCGATTCGACATGATTAAGACCAAGCCCTTCTCCATCACTCTCGTGAGCAACGCTTCCATGGAACACTTTACCGACAACACCACGGCCAGATTTTCTAACATCTTGCCCGAGAGAATCGTTCTGCAGGGAGAATGGGAGGTCGCCCTGCGAAAGGTCAGGTATCCGGTGAAATTTTATAACCTTTCGCCAGACGATGCCCGTCTGGCGGGCACCAAGTACACCATGACGCTCCTCCCCACGCATTCCAAATTCAGTTTGCAAATGCCGCAAGGCATCGTGCACAATCCCAAAGACTTGGTGAACCTCGTCAACGCCGTTCTACTCGAACACTTGCACGTGGAAAACTTCTTCCTCTTCGACGAGCGCAAGCAGACGGTGGGCGTGAATGCCGCCGTCGCCCATCCCGAACCACTACCCGACATTCCGTTCGACGGGTTTGTGGAAAATGTCGCGCGCATGGTCGTACCGTACGCGGTCGGCGAATACGAAGCTCTCAACGATGCGCCCCACCAGAGACCCAAGCCGAAACCGAAACCGAAGCCCCGGGCTTCGGGGCAGCAGAAACCCGCGGCGGCTCGTTCCGTCAGACCTAAACGAGACGTTTCAAAATCGGAGGACCCTCCGGGACCTCTACACCGCATCCACAGTTTGCTCTTAACGCCCGCTATGGCAAAAATGTTGGGTTTCGAGCCCTACGTCAACGTCATTCTCGAAAAAGCTGCTAAACACCCCGTAGATCCTTATATGGGGTTTCCTTACGAAATGTTCATCTATTGTAATCTAGTGTCCCCGCAAGTCGTGGGCGACACCTTCGCCCAAGTCATAGAGAGCGCGGCCGTGGAATACGAAAGAAGCAACAACACTTACATGAGCGACGAAAAGACGTTTTTTCCCCAAAATTGCGTACCCTTGATTCAGCAAGACTTCAAGACGGTCAACATAGATTTAAGAAACGGTTACGGCGATCTCTTGCCATTCGCCGACGGATTTTCTTCTACTATAGTTCTCGCTTTTCGTCCGAAACAGGCGTAATGGACGTGCACGCCGTAACGCGGTACTACCTCAATCAGAGCGGCGGCGCGTTCCACCATCGCGATTTCACTCTCTACAGGGGCAAGCGCTACCAAAGAGGCAGCGGTCTCTTTTCAGCCCTCGGAGGACTCTTCAGAAGGTTGCTACCGTTTTTAAAGAGCGGAGCAAAAGCAGTCGGAAAGGAGGCCTTAAAGGCGGGCGCTCACGTTCTGTCCGATGTGACTGTGGCGGGAGCAGCGCCAAAGCAAGCACTCCAACGGAGGCTCAAGGAGTCCGGATACAATTTAAAGCGAAAAGTCGACGAAAAGCTCGATGCCATGCTCGGTTCCGGCGCCAGGCGCCTCAAGAGAATAAAACCGAGCAAATCCAAAAAGAGCAAGCAGTCCAAGCTGAAACGCGGTAGGCGTAAGGTGCAAGACGTATTTTCGTAATGGCAGACGCGGCCGTCCACATGAGTTCCGAACTGGACCTCTTTACAGAGGTACCGGTTCAGATGAGCATCGAGGAGTCACGGTTCCTATACCTAAACCCTCACCTTTAATGAAAAATGCCCCCATCACCTTTCATTATTCCAGAAATGCGGACGATTACCTAGACTTGACCTACGTCGTACTCGAACTCATGGTGCGCATTGTAGATGACAAAGGAGAGGCCTTAAACGCTGACGCTAACGCCACTCTGGTCAACAACGCCTTAAATTCCCTGTTTGAACAGATGGAGGTAACCCTCAATAACGTCATCGTCTCCATGCCGCAAGCCGGTTACCCCTATAGAACCTACCTCGAGACGCTTCTCAATTACTCCGAAGATGCCATGAACACCAAACTAGAATCTACCCTCTGGAGAAAGGACACGGCAGGCATCATGGACACTTTTATCGCCAATGCGGGTTTTCAGTGGCGTCAGGGGTTTACCAAAGGGAGCAACGTCGTACAGCTCATCGGTCCTCTGTCCAACGCTCTTTTTAGACAGGAGAAGCTGCTTTTGAACAACGTTAGCATGACCGTCAAGCTCACTCCCGCCTCTCCCCAGTTTTATCTGTTTTCCGACGTAGATACCTTTTAGGGTTACGCCGACATCGTGTCTGCCACGCTGCGCTTAAAATCGGTGCGGCCCTCGCCGACCATAAAGCTCGCGCACCAGGCTGTGCTCGCAAAGGGCAACGCAAAGTACCATCTCAAAGACGTCAGCTTTCGCGCTCTAAGCATCCCCAAGGAGTCCAGGGCAATGACGTTTAGCGACGTGTGCGTAGGGCAAGTTCCAAGGAGAGTGGTAGTAGCCATGGTCACCGACAAGGTCTATTCCGGCCATTTTAACTCAAATCCGTACAACTTGAAACATTTTAAAATGAACTTCTTTCAGCTCTACGTGAACGGGCAACCCGTTCCCTCCCAACCTCTGCAACCCGACTTTACAAAGGGACACTATTTGCAATGCTTTCAAACCCTGCAGGACGGCCTAGGCATTCATTTCAAGGACGAGGGACACTCCATCTCCATAGAAACCTACCCGCAAGGGTATACGATAATGGTTTTCGATCTCACTGCAGACATGAGCGCTAACGAGTCTCACATCTCGGGTCAGCGCCACGGAACCGTCTCTATAAGCATCGGTTTTGCCGATAAATTGACAGAACCGGTCATACTTCTGCTGCTAGCGGAAATACATCGCACGGTCGAAATCGACGCCAACCGATCCATTTTGGTATCATGAGCACCTTTCAAATTCAACGGTTTCTATCGACATGCCCCTCTACGCGCTCTCACTTTTTAGGCGTCTACCCCTGCGATAAACTACCCGTACTTCACGGCATTCGAACGCCTCCCTTGGCGCTAGTGGCTAACACCGACCCCAGCACCAAATCCGGGCAACACTGGGTTTGCATCTTTGTGGACAAAAACTCGCATGCAGAATATTTTGACAGTTGCGGCATAGGACCGCTTTCGCCCCATTTTCTCCGGTTCTTAAATTCGGTCTGCGGGAAGAAGGCTGCAAGGTTTCGACAGCACCACTTGCGGTCATTACGTCATCGCCTACCTCACCCACCGCTGCTCCGGCTTACCTAAGCATACATTCTTCTCAAAATTTCACGTCAGCAATCACGCGCATAATGATGTCGTCATTCGCAAAACGTTCAAAGACGCATGCCGCGCAAAGTGCTCTGACGCTCAGCAAACTTGTCAACCCTTGAAGGTGAGTACGTGTGTGTGTGTGTCACTATTCATCACATCTAAGCTAATCCATCGTCTTGCACGTGCTTTCAGAAGACGCTCCTGCTCATATAAAAAGCAACGTCACGGTGCCGCTCGCCTCATTCAGAGTGTACCATGCAGCACGCGGATACAGTCATGCTGCCATGCAGCACGCCGACCAGGTAGGTGCGCACCTATGTATTAGCTTGCTTTTTTCTATCCCGTTTATCTCTCTATCCCTCACATTATTATTATTATTATTATTATTGTTTTGTGTGTTCCAGTATAACCGGATGTCAAACCCCGACCACCTCAAAACCCGGAGAAAAAAGGAAACTACCCATCTTCGACCTCCAACAGCATCCCGACAGCCCTGCTCCGCCAGCACAGTTCCAACACAGTGCAGTTGTGGGTCCTCTGGCGGATATCTACTTCCTCAACCCGCAACAAACTAAATTCGTCAGTGTGGGATTCTCCCCCCAGCCGCCGCACCATCTCGTCGTCACCATTGCCAAATGTGGACAGCACAACGCAGTCGTCATGAGTTCCTCGCAGTGGCACAAACTCGTCGAAGCCATCCCCATCATTCACAAACGCTTGAATGACCCACAGGGACGTCTACAGCAATTTCAGTTCAGCGTCAGCGTCACCATCGTGTTTAAGTTTGTGTTCGGAAAGCTAAAGCTCGTTTTCAAAGAACCGCAAGGCGCATCCATTACGCTCAACCAACAAGAATGGCACGTGTTGCATACCCTGCAGCGCATCATTACCGACATCATGTATCACAAAAAGAAGGAAGAGACGGACGTGCAAAATCAAATCATGGCATACCACAAGTACATGCTTCACAACCATGCCTCCAACGTTCCCTTACATAACATGAATTTCACGCAGTTCACCAAGTACATACGGTGCGCCAATTTTAGAATATTCCTCGAGGTTCATCATTTCCTCAACACCCATTTCGCACTGCGCATCTCACAAAATAGTCCTTAGTGCGCATGTATTTCTACCAGCGTTCCAACCGCACCTCACCCAAGCATCTCGCGCCCTTCGCTCCCGCATCATGGGTTACAGAAATTACCTGTCGGTGTACTACCATGACAGTAAGATGTTTAAAAACTACGAGGTGGACGGTCACCCCTATAAAAACACACCTTATGCACTTCGCTTCGTCGACAGCACCTACGACGGAAAATCCGTCTCCGCCAGAGTTCACAGCTGCGAAACCAAAATTCATTTTGTGCTATCTAACATGTGCTTCAACGATATCCAGTTCAAAGCAGATAAAGAAGACGTACAACATCAGTGGTTCCAATTTGTGCCCGCAAGAGGTTTATACATCGTTTTCTACGAACAGCAATACATTTCCACAGACAAAATGCAGCAAATGTTAAACGAAAACCCCATGTGCTACGGCACGTGCTTAGCGGCGCATTTGGGTCGCGAAGCATCCTATATCATACCCGATAACATTCACGGCGTTTGCATGTTCAGCACCGTTCAAAACAGAGTTCTCCTCCAAGTCGAAAACCGTTAAATCAACGGACACAGTGTTTTTCCTGCGGATGTTGTGCAATAATCGCTAAGCGCTTCCGGCGGATGTAGTGAACCTCCAACGAACGTTTCCCCACCAGTGCTTCCCCTGATGTGGTAATTCTCCAACCAACTTTTCCCCCACCAGTGCTTCCCCCCTGATGTGGTCGTTTGCATGTTCAGCACCGTTCAAAACACAGTTCTCCTCCAAGACGAAAACGGTTAAATCAACGGACACAGTGTTTTTCCTGCGGATGTTGTGCAATAATCGCTAAGCGCTTCCGGCGTATGTAGTCAACCTCCAACGAACGTTTCCCCTACCACTGCTTCCCCCTGATGTGGTGTTTCTCCAACGAACTTTTCCCCCACCAGTGCTTCCCCTGATGTGGTAAATCTCCAACGAACTTTTCCCCCACCAGTGATTTCCTGCTTCCGGCAGTTGGGTTATATTTATGCACGCGCATTCTTTTCCCCTTCATTCGGTGCTAGCCAGCCGTGGAGAATGCCAGGACTGTCGTGTAAAGACTTCCACTGCTCGTTTTGCTTTCACCAAACGTGCAGCTGCGAACTTAAGCACCGTCTCACCCGCCTGTGCACGCAGTGTCAACTCGGTTTCTACGAAGACATCGATCATCTCAACAAGCAAATTCAACAATTCATTCGAAGGTACTCCGCTAGAAACACCACATGAACTGCTTCATCGTGCTCTTTCGGTATCTCGATAACGGACGAAGAATCCACCTGCTACTGCCCAGGGAACGCCAAGTGCTGCTGCAGAACGGCATATACATCTTCGAACGTTATCCCCAAGCGACGTCGACCTTGTGTGGAACCAACTTCCCACAGACGCACAGGTAGTTTGCGCACCTTATCGCAGGTGTAAACAACACTACAACCTTCCTCATCAAACCACTCATATAGACGGTCCTCCCCCGTTTATCAAAAACTGCTATCTGTGCCGTCATAATGTCACAGGACGTCCTTAAAGAGCTAGAAGAGCTTTCCAGCAGCGCCCACACTCTCAGCGTATCTACGCTTCAACAGCACGTACCATATCGTGTCGTCGGCGTCAAAGCAATCGACACCGTTCACGGTACAAAGCTCGTCGCCAAACTCGACAACGACACAGAAGTTTTCCTACCAACAAGATTTGCAAAAGCCTCTCCAGAACTCATCAACAAACTCAACTCTACCTCATTCTGCATCATATACGCAGGCGAGGAAAAACTACGCAGCGGTTTCAAACGTCACATCGTCACGTTCTCCCCATATAACCCTAAATAATGTCCGACGAAACCTATCCCGTCTCCGTGGGGAACAATCTTAACCTACAACTCATTCTCAACGCAGCTTCACCTATCCGTATCCTCTGCATCTCCAACTCCTATTTCCGCAACAGCAGAGTTGTCACCATCACACTCGACGTCCAAGGGGCTCACGCCATCCACGTCAAATGCGTACCTACCAAAGTGCACCAGCATCAACAAGACGCACTATGCATCATATACCTCGGCAACAGCAACATTCCTGCTCTAACCAACAAAGTCACATCCACAGGATGCTTCTCAACCAGCCATTACAACGAATTTACCATCCCCATCTATAAACCAACCTTCACCGAGTTCGTCAACGAAAGTTTCTCTCACCTGCTCGTCACCTGCATCACCAAACCTATCCACCAATTTACCGTCGAAGCAGCAGCAGCGATGACGAGGACTCAAAGTGCACCACGTACTTTAAAATCATTGTTGTGCGCGAAATCTGTGTGTCCTAGTGCCTCAACAAACTATGAATTTTAATGTGCTTTTTTTTCTCCTAATATTTCTTATATTGTCCATTTATTGTATTCATATGTTAATCTCCTGTAATCAAATAATCCATTATGTTATTCTCAAACTATGTATTCATATGTTAAGCAAATAATACATCATGTTAATCAAAACTATGTATACATATCTTTATCCAATGTACTGTATTCAAATTATAAATAAAGAAAACAGTCCCGGATGAGCCAATTGCAATAACGATAATCCTCCCGCTCAGGGCGCTTTTCAAACTTCCCGCCGCCGCCGCACGCAGCGACACTAGCGACACTAGCGCCCCTAGCGGCAGGATTATCGTTAAGCCAATTGGCTCATCCGGACTTATACTACTGACGAGGCATCACCGAGGTTTGCTGGCTTTCCTGGACGAACATTTCAGAGACACTGGATGGGACGAAGAAGGCATTTGAGTTTGAAACTCGTTAACCAGATTTAACACCTTTGGACATTTACTTTTGAGGAACCTTGAAGGACGCTGTATATCGCAGGAAAGCACCTATGCTGGAGGTCATTCATTAAGAAATTACAGCAGGATGTGCAGAAATTCCCGCGGACATATTAACCAACTTTTGCAACCATTCGCTAACAGCCAGCAGAATCGAAAGTAACTGAACAGATGCAGAAAGTTTGTATTCAACCTGTGACGTACAATTAGGTGCAGCACTAACACACGATAAGACATTTGTGTGTTAGTGAGTATAGTTTTTGACGTATTTATTGTTGTATCACAGCCAAATATCTTGTTTTTAATATGCACACCTAACTGGACTGCTGAGGTTCTTTTTCGTTTAAGGACAGATTAAACACCCTATCCCGCCAATTTTAAATCTGCTAAACTTTCAAAAATTATTTTGACATTAGAATTAAAGTTTTACTCATATTTATGTAGATGCAGCTCTTTTAATTTCACGGATCTATTCTTATCCAATGTGTCTGTTTGTTAGGAAGATGCGATTGTTTTTCTGAACTACACGCTATTTTAACTAAAGTTTTCAGCAATTATATTTTTTTAAAAATTACAAAACATTTTATTACAATAGATCCACAACAGCATTTAGAATTCTTTTATCATTCTAAAATGTTATGTAGCTGTTTTCAATAGTTGATGGGAAAAGGATAATTTATACCAGAAAACGTTATTCACAGAAGAGGCTATTATAAGCAAAAAATGGAGAAAACAAACTCGTATATATCAACATTTTGCAAAGGAAGAAACCAATTACAACTTAATTACATAAGCTACCATATGTAACAGTAAGGCCAATTAGTAGGGCGAAACTCCTAAAAGATGGAGGACTCAAGTTTACATTTATACTTCTAAGTATTTCTGTATAGGATGCAAAATTGGAGATCAGTACCACTTTTATAAATATGTTTAAAGCATTTTGTTTCTACAATGATAAAAGTAATATCAAATTAAAAGTGAAGTAGCATTTAATACAACTGCACAAATGATTTTAGACAATTTTCGCCATTTAGTCTTTGCTTTAATAGAAGACTGATTTTCATTGGTTACCATACGGGAAAAAGCGGAACAATATCGATTATAATCGACTTCAGGTCATTGCAGGGCTGTATACAACATCATTTATCTGGGGCTGTTGTAATCTTCTGTTACGCAGTGGACTCAGCACCGGTACGGAGTGGATATTGTATCTACGCCCCATGAGGGAGCGTCCCCGGGAGGAAGGATGAGGCGAGAGTAGACGACGGGAGGCCGGATCCAGAAGCGACGGTACAGCAATGATAGGGTCCCTAGTTTCCAGATTTAGACACGCCAACAGACGGACAGGCATACCGGAGACCTCATCCCACACGGAGGTGGTCCAATGCGCCTCAAGGGGGTTCGAATACCTGGGCAGCCAGCCCAAAACCGAGGTTCGGAGAGAGTTGCAAAGAGCATCGTTTTTCCCTGCCATGCTGCACCGAAACTCCATCACCGATACTTCTGATCCTAAAGGAGCGAACGAGATGAAGGATAAATGAAGTGGAGAATGGAATGAAATGGGACAGGAAATTCGGGGATTGAAAGGAACCACTTCAGCATTCGCCTGACGACTCGGAAAACCCCGAAAAAAACCCTGGATCGGGGATCGATCCCGGGATTCCCAAATGCGAGCCACAGGCGTTACCCCCTGAGCCATTCCTCTCGATGGACTGTTGTAATATTGTATAATTAAGGGAAATTGTATAACCACTGCAGCTCTCTGGGATTTCAACACATTTTGCAGTTCTATAGCCATGAATAACTTATTCGAAAAAGTTAAGAGTTTTGATATACAAAACACGCATATATTTCGTTATGATGCTGTATTATAATCAGAAGCTTATTCGATAATAATACATCTATAAGGGGAGCAGTTTAAGTACTCCGGGTGGATGCCGTTTAAGGCGCTTTGGTTTTGTTTCCCCTTTGCTCATGCGTAACTAAAAAAGGAGGCCGAACCTAAGGAAGTAAAGGAAAGAGTGACTGAGTAGAACCTATACTCAATGGCGACCTATATTCGTTGCTGCTTCAAGCCCTAACTGAACCCCTCTTCATGTTCATGGACGGCATGCATTGCGAATTGATTTCCAACGGCCATTGACTGTCTATTCCAGAGAGAAAATTGCTTTAATTTCGTTAGTGAATCTCATTCCCCCTCTTTCTCTTCCCTCTTTCAGAACTGAAGCAGGGACACAGTGCACTATAAAAACAATGGACAATCAGTTACCCATCATTCCTCTCCCAGTAACAAACCGTGTAGAAAGGGAGGAAAAAATGTTAGAAAAGCGTTTTTCCACCGATGTTTGTTGTTTCAGCATTTTATTTTATTTCTGATGCGTAGAAACCGATGTGCCCGGAGCTCAGCTTGTTTTGGGCAACCAGCACAGAGTTGATCTGCGCGGAACATACAGCCTTGGTATTTTGATACACTGTACCACAGTACACGCGTCGATACTTCCACCCAACTGTTGTGTTGTTACTGGAATTGCAGTGCGTAATTTTTAAAATCAAACACAAGTTTATAGCATAAGCGAGAGTAAAGCTGAAGCCATGCAAAAACGGGAAAAATATTCCTCTTAGGATATTAAATTGAAGAGGAGTGTAACCGAGTGTACTCATTCAAAGTTCACAATTTTCATACTTCATAAACACCTCATATTGACAAACAAGAACACCAGTTAATGCGCAAAATACTTTATTTTTCACTTAGGCAATCAGCGTAGTACAAACGTTACACTTGAATCACTTTTGGTACACACTCGGAACACAACACTACTGATCCGTCGAATCATAACTCACAAGTGAACTGCACTTGCCCTGTCCATTTACACTGCCCACTTTTCCGTAGCAACTCCTTAACTGACTGAACTCCTCACGGGTAAGGACACCCTCCTTATATAAGCTTCGCATACAAAGCGGACTGCTCTAGAGGAGGAAGCTACTAGAATATAC
This sequence comes from Deroplatys truncata, assembly GCA_030765065.1. Taxonomy (NCBI): domain Eukaryota; kingdom Metazoa; phylum Arthropoda; class Insecta; order Mantodea; family Mantidae; genus Deroplatys; species Deroplatys truncata. Next base: position 110,025,943 of record CM060986.1, read on the forward strand.
GGAAGGGATTGTTCTGGAACCCGCAAGCGACACACAATGGCTATTGCTCCGCAATGGCTATTAGTCGCACGGCCGGTCGAAGGTCGCATGCAGATCCCGGGCCGAGAGGCACTTACCTGCTGCCCGCAGGTAGCTTCATGCGCGCGGTCACAGTATTTTTATTCCATCAATTGCCATAAAGCATCCTTTGCGTTTTTCCCTATAACATTTATATCGGTTTCGTACACTTGAAGAAAAAGAGTGGCACATTTCCATAGAACTTAGTGACTTTAGTTCCGTATGGTTTCTACATTTACCAAACTAATATTTCGCTTCACTCAGACTTTCTCTCTTCTTTCTATGACTGGTTTTGCACAAGTTACAAGAAAATGAAACAGCGAGCTGTGTTATATTGGATGTGAAATGAGGAAGCAGTCGGAAATAGGCTGTCTTAATAAACTCTGCTCTTATTCGTGTAAGTAGCCAGAGCTGGGCTAATCCAACTTAATATGATTACGGACTAGATTCGAAAATAAATCGGTAAGTGACACATGCGGCGTTAAAATACATAAAAGCCACAGTATTTATGTTAACTTTTATTCCAAAATAATCGAATTGTACGGTATATCTCAACAACATAATCCCGTTGAAAGAACACGTGCTCAAGAAAGAGATTATTTTGGTGTTTTTCAAGTTCAATAAATATAATACGAAATAAAATAACAACAGTAACCATAAGACGCTTTTTCCTAAACTACTGAATCTATTTAAAAATACTGTTTCATTTATTAATAGTTAATCAAGGAAACACGCACTATAGTTTATATATAGTGTATCCCTTAAAGGAGAGGGTGAGGTATTAGAACCTTACGAGCGACGAAGGAAGCAAACATTCGTGTTCGTTGTGTATTTGCTTTCCTGCACCCTCGGCTTATGCTACTTCTTTTTGCATAGTTTATTATATTTCAGTTTTTGTTCTGTATAATAGATTTTTGAGTCGCCGTATTGAATATTCAATCCAGAAAGACCAAAGAAAACCATGAAAAACACAAATCACGTGATGTGAACACCCGACGTCCAAAATACGAACCCACTGCCAACCAGACCATCATCCTCGGTAGGTTGTTTGTTTGTTTCTTTTGTTTTTCATTTACTGGGCTCTGTGCATAGCTGCCAGATTAAAATAATTAAGGAATATACAGGATGTCGTTTCTTGCTTACACATTATCACAAGGTAAACCGAGGGATGTCGCTCGACCGTTTTGTACCCCTCCTCCTCCCCCCTCCTCCCGTTTGTGTTTTAGGAAGTGAAGATTGATCACGGAAAGACTTAATGGAGGGCACTTTATTCGACAGAGAGGAAGATATTTCCATCCTTTCAGCTAAAAGCGTATTCTCTTTTATGCTGTTCGGCGTTGCTTCTTGTCTCTCTTCCTTGTATTGCCACTGTTTCAGTTTTATACACTGAAGAATGAGGACACGAAAAAGGAGGTACTGGGGAAGTAATAATGACAGACTCAACCAATAGGGCTTTGAAGGGTTTCGATATGTTGACCCTAATTTTAAGCCCTTATACCAGGCCGGTTTTTATTCCCAGGGACTCCTCCCACTTAGGGTGTGCTATATATCTTCCGGAAGTTGACACACGGACCTGAATGCTTTATAAAGGCAACTGCAAGCTAGCCTTGCATTTTGTAAGCATTTTCCTAGTCGCCGAATGAATAAAACCTTGTGCAACGTGTAGAGTCGTAAATTTAGAGACCATACTTTTTGTCTTTTATTTACTCCCTTTTAAAAATACAAGTTGAATTTTCAAAAGGAATACATAGTCTACGAGAATGAATGTCGAGGTTTCCATGAGGAAACAATGAAGTAGTATGTATTTTCATGGATTCAAGCAGTTGAAAATCTGGAGTAACGTTTTTGGGCCATTAATAACATTCTTATCCGAAGGAAAGAGGATGGCAAAAATATCTAATTTTTACGAAGAAAGAATGCGAAAACTGGCAATTGTAGAGCCTTAAGTACCAGTTAGAAAACGTTCCTTCTGATTTAAAAAATCGGCTTTAATGTAATAATGGAGAATGTTGTCCTAGAAGATAAAAATACTTTCAGACAAGGCAGATTCTATTACTATTAACGAGATTACTCCACTCATATACCACTGGTCTGATATAAAACAATAATGTGCTAGAAGTATTGTTATATACCGGGGTTGAGGTCAAAAGATTTTGGATATTAAATTTAGTTACCCCGGCAAAAACATTGTAGAGCGTAACGTGGCAGTGGCAACGAGAGGACCAGGACCTTAGCTGCACACTCTAAAGTAGGCGTGGCATATTCATAACAAAGTAAACATAATTTCACATTTACTGTGGTTTTATTATAAAGTTACCTTGGTGCTACTACATCATTCACAGCAGATTAAAGAACATTGGAGGGAGGTGTTCCACACTTACACGAGACACACACGCATGCTACATACACAAGCACTCGCCCTGAAGAGACTCACACGACTCGCGCTACTAGACTGACGCTACCAAACAAAGAAAACAGTAACGCTCGCTTTCCCCCTTTCCTCTCTCCACCTCTGGGTAGTAGGTGCGAAGATGCCACGCCAGACGAAATTCAAACACCAATCGAAATAATTATACCCAACAATGTCATGCTACAAAGCAATAATGTGTCCGACGCGACAATGCTACAGTATCACGTCAACCAAACGTGACGCACCATATCGATAACTGAGAACCATTTCTAATATCGCTGGGCAGTTATCCAATGTCACTGTGCTATGAGGTATAACAAATGTGTGTAGTAGAGGAGACGATTTTTGGAACATAACTAGAATTGAACCTTTCCAAAAATAAACATATGTCCAGTTAATAGGTACAGTTCCAAAACCAATCCAAGTTTCCACTAACTTAGAGTATTTTATAAGCAGTTCATAACAATAGTCTCTGATCTTTGAGAATACTTAGGCTTACAATATGACAGTTATAAGTATACGTATGATGGGAACCAACTCGGCTTCCAATACATCTGTTCAATAAATCTTGCGGTCAATCCCATTTAATTATACTATTGAGCTCTTGCTATATATGTGATATTCTAAGCATATAATCGTTATCATGGAAGCTAATAATGGTTACTATTAAATAATGGGCGCTTTATAACTCCTGAGGTCCTTAGCGTCCCATTCTATACTGGGAGTGAAACACTGTAATTTTTCCCAGAGGCCTCTATAAGGTTTGAGGTTCTTTTAGGAGCCGTAAATCCACGACAGGGGACCACCGGCTTTACCTCCCTTCAGAAGGAAGCCACGCTAAAGATTTTAACACCCGAAAAATCCATCACCCTCCGCCGGGTTTGAACCCGCGATCTCAGGAATTAGGTTATAATTTACTATGGTTACTATTAAAATTAAATTGAGTTTTATTTATGGACGCTCTTTAACTGTTATAGTTCTTAGCATCCCATTCATTTGACGTGAAAGACCGGTAATTTTGCTCAGAGGCTCTTTATCAGGATTGAGGTTCTTTTACGTGCCGTAGATTTACGATATGGGGCCACAGGCTTTACTTTCCTTCCGAAGAAGCCATGCTAAGGATTTTTACACCCAAAAAAATCCATCGCCCTCCGTCGGGTTTGAACCGCGATCTCGGGAACTAGAGGCTAGCATGGTAAGCACTACTCTAAGAGGACGACTCTATGGTTACTATGATGATAATGGTAAAGATGGGCACGTGTTTCTTTGATGTAAATTGAGTAGTGATAGCAATAAGTATATCTGGAATTGTTAACAGTGTATGGAGCAGATACCCTAGAATCTTACTTGTAATAAAGCAGGCAGGAAGGTATTTCATAGATTGCAACATGCTCCCTAACTGAGAATTCCTAATACAGGCACAGGTTTGTTAAGAATTAGGAAACTCACAGAAGGTATAGTCAGATTATATAATTGGAGTTAATCATTTTATAAGGAACTTAATTTCGTTATTGATTCTGAAAATCAGACTAATAACACTTTGCCACTGATGTGCCTTAGAGATAGCTCAAAAGATGCCTTAGAAACTGAAGTATGTTGTATGAGAATAAGGTGTCAAACATGCCAATATTTTGCAGAACGAGGTGGCATTGCGGTAATATGTACGACTCGCATTTGGATGGTTCCGGGTTCGTTCCGTGGCGACCGCTCATTCTGACCCATAGGTTTCTCGTAGTTACCCCGGGGTCAATAGGCGAATGCTAGTGTGTTTTTTCTATACATCATTTCCTTCCATCATTTACCTTTAATTCGGTTTTCTTCTCATCTTTTAGTTGTGCTTCTACGTTCCGTGGCATATGATGGTGCTGGACAGATGGCGCGGATGCATGCTCATCCCGTGGACACCAAAGGGGTGCTCGATTGGCGAGTCGTTCATCCTATCCCGGCGGCTCTAGCAGTGGAACGGTCTGCAAGCTTGGAAATGTTAGGGACTTCTGCGCGTCTCTGTGACCTGTTGCCTCATATGGTTCCTCCACCTCATCCCTGTCTCTTGGGGAGTGGTAGCTGCATTAGATTCGGGAGGTCGCAGCACGCAAGGTGTCCCCTCCGTGGAATCACCTATACCTATACCAATAGTTTTGAAACAGAAATTTATACTGTTATTCAATGCACAGATTATAGCAGAGCTATACCGTAAAAAAACTCTTATTTTCTCAAATAGCCAGGCAACTATTAAGACTCTGAATAGTGGAGCAGTACGTTCTGAGTAGCTAAATATAAAATTATAACCGCAGGTAAAATAAACAATAACAGTAGCAATAGTATTAATAAATAAGACTGGTAAGTGAATATTACATCTACAGGTGAATATGGGTTGAAAAGACAGTGCCCGCGGCAGACTGGAAATTGAGTGGTTTTTCCCTTATTCTAACCTAGTGAAAAGAGAACACGTTTTATTAGTGTACCGTTAGGTCGCCTGAAATTCACATGTGTAGAAAACGGTTCAATGCTCCGATAGCTTTAGGTATCCAATAAGAAAGAAGGCAGTAATCATGCGATATTGAAGTGGGGAAATAAAGAAACAGGAGTCTTGAGAAGACGCACTTCTTCTTCGTGGTATTTCCTTGGAGGTGCTTCTTAAACAATGTGTTGACGGATAGGGGCGATAGTATGAAGCACAGCAATAAATGTGTTTGTGTGTAACATCAGGAGTCCAATTTTAAAACGGTGACGGGAAATAAATATCAGGAAAATGAATCAGTCGTATTAACCACTAACCCTAAATCCAAGATCTATGCAAATCCCTGAGCTAGCATCGAACCCGGGACCATCTCCTCAAATTCTGTGCCGCAAATTGGCACTCAACACCCAGTACCACCGTAACATCTACTAGATAACACCAGGACTGGTATAAAACTGCTTAAATATGCTCACATGCATACTTTTCTCAAAACTTTAATGTCCTCCAAATCTCGACATCGAATTCTTGGGTGGAATACAATACTTCCTCTAGTTACTGAAAATACGTAGTAGAGAAAATAAAAATTATGTAACTACTGCGAAAACATAAGACAAAAGTTATTTGTTAGTTCAAGGACAATATCGCCGATGCACACCTTCACCTTTCACGAAAAGTAGAAAAATGCTCGATTGCAGCCATAGAAAGGAAAGCAACTGCAATAAAAGAAAAAAAAAGTTTCCCGTTCGTAAACTTTCGCTCATTTATGTTTATTTGTATATGGCAGCGGGATGGAGAGAGAAAGAGAGGGTGTATCATGTTAATGGTTCTCATCGTCAGTCCAAATACCTAACGCTCTTTTGTCAGTATACCTAGTTCAAACAACGTAATGGATTAAAATATAAATGTGTGTGTGCGCGCGCCGAGGAACGAGAGCAAGAAAAAATATATATACATGTGCAGTAAATCAGCTAATGGCGATGAAAAAAATAAAAAGTGAGTGGTAGCATCGATTTCTCCGTCCCATCGAGAACTCTCGAAGCATAGATGGCATTTTTCATTCCTGCCTCTAATGGGATCTGTGCACTGCACGAAATCTGCGGAAAGTAAGCATACACACTGCGAGGAATATTGGCCCTGCTTTCATATGTTAAGTAACAGTCCGGCTCGAAGTATTAATGGGCACATTTAGACTATAAAACGATGTTTGATAAAGTTCTACAGGGACATAACTCAACGCAAAGCGTATACTTTATCTTAGATAAAGCGGGTTATAAATGCAATAAAAGATATTAGGTAGGATAAGACAGAAGTTAGAAAGTAATCACCAAATCCGAAGCTTATATACCGGGTGAATCAATAGTCCCTAGATATTCGTATTGCTACTTTAAAAAATCCTCCATGAAAACGTTCCTTTTACCCCAAAATTGTTCAATTTCTTCTTTTAAGATAAACGTCTTAAAACTTGTTTATTCATTCCTCTGTACTACCACTTCTAGTATCTTGGTATCTCCTTCCTTCCTTGAGAACTGACGGGAATAGGAAGGTCAATTTAAGAAGAGGAATTGACAGGAGAAATGAGGGGAGGTGTTGGGGTTCCGCCTTTGCACCCCCGATAGTGCGGAAGGTAACTGCCAGCTTATTGCAATGGCAGTATGTGAAAGAAATTTCCGGGTGACAGCCATGACCGAGCGGGCCCTAGCTGCCACCGCGGGGAGTGGATAGGGATTTTCGTATTTCTTTATTGAAATTAAAAAAGATTTCTTGAGCGCCTCTCGAGAGTTGCGTGCAGTTTTACCGTTTGGTATCTGACATACGTCCAAGGAGGTCCTTGTGCAAGCATGTAGTACCCTTCCACTAATATAACAAATGCGGAAAATTTAAAATAGTTGAAACCGATGGAACCTTTGGTTTCACTGGAATTCATTTAAACATGTAATTTAAACAATTTAGTACTGTATATACTGATGAAGTATTAACGTATGTTTAATTGCGTTTCAGATAAAATAAATTTTTAATGTTACAAAAAACAAAGAAAAAACAGCGTCCTTTGAATAACCTTAAAATTCTTTTTACATTTCAGCATAGCTGTCTCTTCGAAAATGGAGGAGAAATTACTAGATGAAATATGGAAAGTTAAGACGTTACTTTATTTTCATACAGAAAGGGTAAAAACATTTTTTCAACTTAGTGGTTTATTTGTATTACCGTTCAACTCCAAGGATGACATTTACAATTCTTTAAAACTTTAATAAAAAGTAAGATAAGAAAATGCTACAGTTAAGTACTTTTGTTGGAGATAAGCTATCATTTTAGTAGCTTTAAAGCAAACCAATTACAAAAGTCTGACCTGCTATATTCACACACTATTTTTATACAGCTTCTACAAACAGTTCTTGCAAATATTTTCCCTTTTGTGTACTTCCACATTGAGTTAAACTTTACATTAATTGCTTCATTACACATTTTATTTATAAGTACGTACAAACGAAATGGTGTCAGTAAAATGTTTAAAAACCAGCTACTATATATGGCATGATATTTCATGCTCTTTCCACAGTATCCCGAGAAACATCTGCATGACTGCTTCAAAAAGCTCTGACGTTACATTTACATGACTTTTTAACTCTCTATCGTTTATTTGTAGGTATAAAATTATTCTTACGAAAGCTTACTTTTCTATCTACTTCATTTTAATCGATATAAACCGTTTTTTATATTATTTATGGACACTACTATGGTTCTTAGCGTCCTATTCTATCCTATTGGGCGTAAAAAATAGGAAATTTTGCTCAGAGGACTCTTTATCAGGCTTGAGGTTCTTTAATGCCCCATAATCCACGACATGGACCACCGGCTTTACTACCCTTCCGAAGAAAGCCATGCTAAGGATTTTTACGCCCGAAAAAATCCATCGCCCTCCGCCGGGTTTGAACGCGCGATCTCGAGAACTAGATCACGGAGGACGACAATCGAGATAAACATTTGCAAAAATAGCTAAACTGCGCATATCGTTATATATATACAAAGGAAACAGTATAGGCAAGTGTTTATCAACAGGATTGCTTTGAGACGCATCCAGAAAGTAAGAGCCATTTTTGAGAAAATATAACATTTCTGAAAACTTTTCCATGTATAGGGTAGTTGGGGGTGAGGGGGATTTCTTGAAAATCTGAGTGTCGCATCTTTGGAACACTAAGTTTGGTATCTGTAAGGCTTTTCGTTTTTGAGTTATATTGTTCACAGACACATACATACAGGCCTTAAATATCACCGTTTTTATTTATGGCCTCAAAACAGTATTTGCGGTGAAATTTTGATATCAAATATTTGGGTGGAATGCAATAGTTGCCCTACCTACATTCACATATGTGGTGGAAGAAGTAAAAATGACGATTAAAATTTTAAACAGATAAAATCGGATATCTTGAAAATGGCTAACGTCAGCGAAAAACTTATATAAGGGATTTTTAAAGAGAAATTAAAGAGCCTTAAAGAGATAATTTTTCTGTGTGTAGCAAGTTCTCTCTCTTATGTTATCTGTTATACAAAGTTACACAAAGTTCCTTCCAAATGAAAAGGCTTCACATTCCATTTCCAAGATATTCAAGATATACATTTTGTTTGTCATATAAATAACTTTAAGCTGCGATGTTTTAGTCAAAATCGTTAGAAAGTTTTGAGAAAATAAAAAATAAACTTTTTCCATGTAAACAACAGCTTGGTGGTGGAGAAAAAATATATATTCGTTCTCATCTTTGGAAGTTAATGAACAAAAATACCAAGTAAATACACACAAACACACTTTTTTCTGTTTGTATTCAGGAATCCTGAAAACGTGTATTTCCGGTGAAATATTGTTAGCTAAATTTTGGGCGAAATACAATACTTCCTCTATTTATGGATAAGTGATAAAGAAATTAAAAAGAACTATAGTTGATCCAGTCTTAGAACCGAACCTGGTGTAAACGAAACATTTTGTATCCCTCCGCGTTAGCCTATTTTCGTATAAACTGTGCGGTTGAAACTGCTCATCATTATCGTAAGCATGCAGAAGATGGGCGACCGACACCATCTAGGGTTAAACAGAAGCTACAACCTTCTTTTGTTTTACGATTCTTACTATTTTCTTTTTCAAACTGCTGAAAAGTTTTGAAAACTCACAGAAAGTAGCGCATATTTAAGGTACTATATTGTGGCATATTAATCTTATTGTTATTACCAGATGCACTGCTGTGTTGAATTATTGCTACCAGATTTAGCATTATTGGGTCTCCTTCGTTATATTTCGGCTTGACGGTCTTTCCTTTGAGTGCGGAAAACGCCAAAGGGAAAGGTCTGTTTGAAATTGTCTGGTATGACGTCATCCCGAAGGGCTTTGGCTAGACACGGTTGGTGGGGGCAAGATAACGTTACTCGAGAGTACGTGGTCGTTGGAACCAGTCGTGTATGGCCGGTCTACGGTAGCTCCCTTCGTTTCCTTTGTTAACTATGTACAGAAGCCAAACCTTTTTGTGAATAAATTCCAGGTAATGTTTGTTATGCAATCTTTCAATGTAATATAAAAACCCGCACCTTCCTCTTAAATTTACACACCAAGGTCCCTAACTGTTTTGCTGCCAGCGAGTTGCGTTCCCCTATGTACGTGTTGGGGTGACCTAAATTAAACACTTTCTGGTAACCTTTTTTTGGCCTTTACCCCAACATGTAACAATATGTTATACTGTGTTTTGGTTTCTCGCGTGTCCGGGTTAGTTAATGTTGGGAACAAATTGGGTTGTAAGATTGGAGTGATTTTAGTAATTTTATTAAATGCTACCTCCAAGGCCTCCTTATTTAGATCAGTTTTTTTTTAAAAAAAAAACGGTTGTTCTTTTATTATAGAGGCCTCACTGGCATGACGTTTTCTTTATATTTTATAAATTTCGAAGCTAAAGACAAGATATTATGACCTTGAATGTCAATTTCATGTTATTAATGTACCTAAGAAAGTGCTGAAAGTGACATTCATTCGTAAAGTAAAGTCAACTCCAGTCATTTGCCTTAGGTTGAAGCATGGAAATAAGAGAGAGATAGCACTAGGTATATCCAAGCGACGTTGGTAATCTTTAACTGCCTAATCTCAAAACCTTTACTATTGAAACTCACTGTTTAAAATCTGGGTTAGCTTGGAACATGAAATTTAGAAGAGAACAACCAAAACCCGCTTGTAACAATACAAAAGCCAGCGAAGCAAGGACGGCCGAAGATATCAGGATATTTTCCAAATTTCCCTGCCAAAAGTGTAACTGGCAACAAATATAACTGTGTTGAGAGAGTAGGCAGTGGCACTACCGGTGGATAGCGTCAAAATGGTCAGGTTTTAACTTAAACCTTACGTACAGTACGTTGCTTATTCGAATGCACTGGTTTTACTTTAGCACCCCTTTTAACATGCTTAATCGCAATTCATTTTCATGTAATGTACTATTTTTATTAATATTACCAGGTGTATATTTTCATTCTAAAGCAAAAATATTCATACGTTTCCGTAATAATTCCTCAATATAATCAACTCAAATTATGCACGAGAATGTTGTTAGAAACTTCTATATGTCATACTGTGGCATGTGAGGTAGTAATATTGTAATGTATGGAATGGCAACATTGTATGGTGATATGTTAAGTTGGTAATACAGACCGGTAATGACGTAGTGAGAGTGGGGGTAAATCGCTTGTATCTTGTGGTAGCGTCTGGGACGCTCTATTCTCTCTGCGTCGTTTTTTTGGGGGTTATCGGGAATAGGAAGGATTAGGCGGAAGTAGATAGGAGAAGTAAGGCAAGGTATTGGGGTTCCGCTTCCGCACCCCCGTTAGTACGTGAAAGGATAGGTGGTGCCAGCTTATTGCGCTGGCAGCGGAGTAAGGAAGTGTCCGGGAGACGACCATGACCGAGGCCCTGGCCGGCACCACGGGTAGGTACGTGGAAGGAGTAGGAAAGGTTTTGTAGCGTTGCTGTGTATTTTTTGTTTATTGTATTAGCCGTTAATTTTGGCGCGGTCCTCGAAAGGAGCCCGCTGGTGGTCTGTACTGGCTTGGAAATAAGCGTGCCGCTTCTAGCAACATTAAGTAGCCGTTTGTGCGTTCCTGCTCACTCTTCATGGCCGAGAGGGCGGATGTCCACTCGTCAATCGTCGTGAGCAGGGTTGTCGTCTTGTGCCTCACCTCCTCTAGGCATTCCGTCGGAGGTGGCGGTGCTGATGGTGGTGGCAGGCTGGCGATTGATTCCCCCAGGCCTCGGATGGCTGTGTCGGCTCTTTCGAACCGCCGTAGGCAGCGTGTGGTGAAGCTCTGGAAGGCGGTTGTGAAGTCTGACGATGGTGTGAAGGTCCTGGATTGCGCTTTCCAATGCGTCAAGGCGATCAAGTTGTGGTTCCAGGTTGGTAGCTTGAGCGGCGGTGGCAAGTGAAGCGAGTGTTTCGTCTTGTTGCGAGATGCTGGATCCGATGTTCAGGACCTCTGAATGTAGATCCTGAATTGCATCTCGCAAGGTGGTGTCTGGTGCTGCGGGTGGTGGCGGTGCTGGTGTCGGAGATGTAGGTGCTGGTACATTTGAAGCCGGAGTGAGTCGACGGCTTCTCGGATACAGAGGGCACTGTGCCTGCCCGGTAAAGTGGCCGTGACCATTGCAGAAGGCGCAGTACCGGCGTCGGCGGCGTAGATCGTGACTGGTGCACTGTGCTGTCAAACTCGGTGCTCCACAGTAGTGGCACCTGGGTTGTGCAGCGCAGGTGTTGGCATCGTGGCCGAAGCAGCAGCATCTGCGGCATGGCTGGTGAGCTTCCGTTCGGCTGGCCTCGACGCGAAGAACCTGCCCTAACAAGGGCAGGCCGGACCTGAAGGCAGCCTCTCGGTCGGCCGGATCAGCCAGTGCCAGGCGGACGAAGTTGGTTGCTCCTCGAGACGTGATGATGCGAGTGGCCTTCAAGGTAGAAGGCCACCGGTGTTGAGCTGCGGAGAGTACGTATCTTGTAGGCAGGTCTCGAGGAACTCCGGAAATCACTGCGCTGCACCGCAGTGGTGAAGGATGTTGTGGTGGCTGCTGCGCTGGAGGTGCTGATAAGACGTGCGATGCTGTTGGTGACTGTTGTGGATGCAGGTGAGGTGTGGTGCTGACTGGCGGAGAACGGTGAGGTTGCTGGCGCCGTGGCGATGCAGTGACCGCTGCCCAAGAAGGCCCGGTCACCGGTGGCGTGGTGGCTGGACTCCCGGCAGATGCCGGGGGAACGGCCGGCGAAACTGCGGCGGCAAAGCTCGGAGCGCTTCATCAAGTGACGGCGCGGCGATGACCCCTTCGGCGGGTGCCAAAGGGGCTGCGGCGGGTTCTTCAGCGGCGGTCTGGCGTGTACGTCTTCTTCCCATCTCCGACTTTTGAATATAACTGTACATCTGACATCATTCATAACATCTGACTTCTTAATGTCGATAGTTCCTTCCTTCCCCATAATGATTTTGGAATATTTAAGTAGTTTTTGGTGTTTAAGGAACCTTGTTGAGCTCGCCCCGTCGGATCTCGTGTTCATTTTGATATGATTGAAACTCCGGTACCATGCTCTACCCCCCCGTGATATGTGAAAATGTAACAGGTTACAATATCTGTGTATGATATCAAAGATTTTCATTGCTATTTAGGACGGAAAGATGGAGAATAGCTGTAATGCTTTACGTCAGAATTTGATCTTGATGGGTGTGTTGAAAAAGTTTATGAACAATTGCTTTACTGTCTTACATAGATTTGAATAAATACGTTACGAAACTTAGAGACGTTTGGCAACAGAGCGCCTCCTCTTGCAGATGAGCGGGAAAATAAGTTGATGGGTAAGGCAAGACTCGCTGCAGAATAGACTTCGATGTCTCAGATGTCTTTGAGACGTTGTCGCTGCATTACGGGAACGATGTTACTTTGCTAGTCGTTTAATCCCAAAGAGTTTTTTCGCGAATTTTCGATTAAATATGTAACATTTATACTCAGTACTGAAACTGCTAATTTCTACAAATTCCAGCCAAATGAACTGAAACACTTATCGTAGATTTTTCCAACATAATTACACAGATAATAAAGTTTCCTGTTCTATGTATTTAATTCTTAAGAAAATAATTTTCAAAAAATATAAATCTAGGCTCATGTGAAATGCCGCAATTAATGAAAATTTGAAAATCTTAAAGTTTTTAGTTTAGCATTATATTTATCGAATGTAGTTCTTTAATTTAAATATTAATTTTAACACAGTATAACTTTTCGCGAAAAAAAACCAAGACTTTGTAACACCTTTAAGTTTCTACAAAATAATAGTGTGTTACATTATTGATGTTCTAAATCCAAAATTGTTGTTGGTTACAAGAAAACGCTTAAGAACGTATACTGGAAGTTTGAGACAGACTATAGGACAATTGTTTCATGGAAAAGACTTAAAAATGTGAAAACTGTTGAAAAAGATTACGGGAAATAAACAAAGTTTTCAGGCTTTTTCGCTCTATTGGCGTATATATTCCATCTCCATTTGCACATCGCGTTTAGGCTATTTAAATGGTCAGAAAGGCAAAAAGGCCATTGGATTTTAATTCTATAATGATTGAGGAGTAGCCCTAGAATATTCTAAACACAGCAATTTTTTTTCGAAATGATCAAGATTTGTTACAAGTACCCTCAATGAAATCAAAATTGACGTAATAACAAATATTTTAACTAAAAGTTTACTTATTAGGAACTTAGTTAATAACCAAATTAAACTAGTATTCTACAACCATAAGATACATAAAATCTCCCCCGCTTATCAATAATACTGCGAAAAACAAAGTAAAATGGTTATTTTTATTTGATAGTTTAAGAAAACGTAATAAAACGAAGTCAATTATTTGAACAATGGATATACAAAACTAATAAACTAAATGACTTTATTGTAATTACGTAAACCATAAAGAAAAAAGGAAATTAATACGACTTACAATGTTAAAGGTATTTATACGAGGACAGGGACGTGCGATAGGAGTAGAAGAGAAAACCATGGCTGTGTGAGGTATGTGTGTGGTCACTTATACAGCCGCTGTTGCGATGTCCTAACTTCAGCGTGAATTACAAAACAAAGTACTAAATTTAGGCGAAACGATGTACTCAAGGAAGAAAGTGAAGATAACAAAAATTATAAATAGTTGCTATTCTACATATACTTCAATAAGCTTTGTCTTAATCGTTTTATGTGTGAACAATAATTTGACGAAAAGCACGAAAGGGTTCACAAACTAAAGGGTAACTATAGTTTTTCATTCATATTTTACATAGAGTTGTCTCCTAGGGGAATAACATAGTATGAAGAACCTTAAAACAGTTAACATAAACACTAATCTTTACAGATTACCAAATTGAACTTTTCACTACTTTCAAAAATAGATTGAGGTGTTCGTTAGAACTATCTTCATTGTATACTGACGTGAATAAAAAGTGGTCCATAATGGAAGTAGCCGACTATTTTGGCAATGGCAAATGTAGACTCACCCCTGGCAGCGTTAGTTTCCCTCTCGAGCATAACATTGTTTCACAACGGTCCGGATTTGACACTAAGCGATTTTCATCTATTTCTTCATCTGAAGAAATTCATTGATGGAGAACATTTCGAGGACGATGATTTTGTGAAACAAGAAGTGCAGACTTGGCTTTCGTCACAGCCGGCATCATTCTTGGACGAAGGTATAAAAAATTGGTTTCCCGTTACAACATGTGACTTAATAACGGCGGTGACTAAATGGAGAAGTAGTGTATGCCTAACGTAATGAATGATAAAGTATTTGGAAAGTAATATTCTTTTATTTTTTAAAATAAATTATCCGTACGTACTTCAAAAACACGCCTCATAAAATATAATATAATAAAAACGTAGAAATGAACACGAAAAGCCTTTTGTCCTCGTCTCCAAGTCGCTGATGAAACGGCGTAGCTGTCGTTCAGTTTAAGAACACACAATTATTTTTCACCCCTTTCTACTGAAGGCCGAATTAAGTCGTGTTGGTTTAGCCTTTCTTTTTGTACCAATCGTAGCGGAATGCTTTCATAGAGGTGGTATCCAAACCATCCCTTCATTTTACATTACTTCTATCATTTATTGGCTCGTTTTTGTGTATCTAAGTTGTTTTTCAGACCAGTAACACAGTGAACTGAGAGGAGTTAAAGTATGGTTCTCTGAAGGTACAAACCATGCAGAAAAAGTTGTCATCTAAAACCAAAAATTGACTTTTATTTATGGACGCTCTTTAACTGCTGTGGTCCTTAGCATTCCATTCTATATTGGGCGTGAAAGATCGGAAATTTTGCAGAGAGGCCTCTTTATCAGGATTGAGGTCCTTTTACGTGCCGTAAATCTACGTCAGGGCTTTACTTCCCTTCCAAAGGATTTTTACGCCCGAAAAATATCCATCGCCCTCCGCCGAGTTTGAACCCGCGACCTCGGAAACTAGAGGCTAGCATGGTATCCACTACATCACGGATGACGACATTTGCCATCTAGTGGAATGGGTCACTGTTTATGCACGTTAATTTACAACCCTCGAGCCAAAAAGGAATAAGTTACGCAGCATATAGATAGTTTGGTTTTTGTGAACATTCGTCTGTGTTCACTTATTTCAGCATTACAATACAATCTCCTTTGATACTGTGACTTGGTTCTGTTGGTATTCAATAGCAATAAATACCGTTTCTCCCCCAAACCCTCCTTTTCTTTTCTCGTTTCAGAATAAAGAAAATGAGCAACTGCTTGAGGTTTTTGGAATTTTCATCATGTGAGATGCACTCATTTCTGCTTCACAAGGAAGCAAAATGATTTGTTTGGTGTCCTGATTGGAAATTTAATCGAGCATGTAACAGAGGAGAGTAGGGAAGAAGCAGCAGCGAGTGATTATATTGGTATTTTCCCGTCTTTGAAGTGCGACGGTATCCGCTGGCCAGGTTACACAGTGTTGTACCCTGCCAGCAACTATGTGGACCAACACAGAAATTCCTTCTTCACTCTTCTCCTTGCCATCACTCTGAAGAGCGGTTTGGTGCCGCTTGGTTCTACCTTTACTTGTTTCTTGTCAATTTTTGAACACACTGTTTATTACTTTCGTAAACTGTCAAATGTAACTTCCTTATTACTTTCTCTTTCTCTTACTCTTACTCTTACTCTTACTAAGGTATTAAATTTCGATATTGAGATTTCATATAAAAATGTGTTTTGAGGAAGTCTTAAACTACAAAATCTGACGTTTTGCATTTACATGACTATCAAGTCATGCTTCTACAAACTATTCTTACAAAACTTACTATCCAATCGATTTGTTGTTAATGTAGATGGTCTTTCCAACTGGGAAGTTATTATTCACTTTTGTCTCATAGTCGTGCAAAGGGCATGGAATTTCAAAGCCTTCACATAGTGACACTCTTTAAAAATATGATTATGGATTTATCTGCTGTATCTTACAACAAAATGTGTAAGTGTGAGTTGAAAGCTTATTTGGATTAACAAGAAGTAGTAGATGGAATAGAGAAATGTGCAATGTGTATATCACCACTGAGTAGCACTAAAAACACATCATGTAGAGTTGCTGACAGAAACAGAACTGAACACAATGTGACCATGAGTTAACCTTTGCTGTTAGCAACTCATTCTCATAGGCGCACTGCAGGATGTTGTTGTTGTTGTCGATGTCAAGGTTCCAAGGCCCAAAATAATGATTTACAGACATTTCAACACAACTCGTACCGTGAAGAGTAAATCCACTTTATAACTACTAGTCGGCCACGATATGCGCTTGGAGGAAAGCGCCGCTGTTTTTTGTTGACAATCAGGGCTAGGGATCAGGGGTGGGTGAGAGACAAGGCGATTTGGAAATGTACAGTCGCACTATGAAAACAGTACTACTTTTGCAGGCCTCAGCCTAGCTAGTAAGTGCACCTCGGAACTGCGGATTTTTTCTTTACGTGACTGTCCTCCGACGTCCCGCCCACTTCTTTCGTAACCAGTTAGTTCCTCTTCCCACCACATGCACTCGTATCGTGACCGACTAGCACTGAGTATAAATAATCTGCAGGATTTTGAAGCAAGAAGTAACAAAGTTTTCCTTACATACATGTAAATTCTCTGCAAGCGACGTTTTATGTTTAATACATTGCTTATTTATACCAGTAAATCAGCCACCCTTAGTTATCTGTGAAACTTGCAGATAATATAGTCTAAACGTGAAAACACCACCTCTTTCAAAACAAATACTTCTGCAGCTACCATTAACGTGTTTGTTCCTGTGATGAGCTGCCATTAACTAATAATTTTTGAACAATTGCAAAATGACTGCTGAAAACTTAGAAATCCCTAAGGTCAGGATGATGGACAAATGTTTCGTTACAGATATTTCGGCGAAAGTGACTAACAGTTTATTATCTTTTTAGTAGTGTTTAATAACATTTTTACTACATACGACACCAAAGGCAGTGGACACTGATGGTACATGAAATTAAATAATTGATGAAGGAAATTTGGTAATGAAGTGTCCCACGCCTAAGTTTAGGGCATCTTTCCAGCATTTGCCAGTTATGAGGCCTGAGGAAAACTTGGAGAAAACCTCAGACAGATAATCCTGGCGGAAGTTTAACCCTAGACCTCCCCTAAAGACCTCTTATCGGTATCCGTGTGCCATAGAGTGATTACCTCACTAAAACTGCTGCGAACGGTGGTTCTCCACCTCCTGTCTATTACCTTTTAATTGCATCCTTTTTTAAGTGAGAAAAAGAATTCGAACCAAATGAAATGTATGATTAATCATTAATACAATGTTTTTTTAGAGAAATATTACCTATGTAACGTTAAATCTCACTCAAAAGCGACCAGAAGAACACAAAAAATATTAGTTGGCTTAAAATTCCTAACCATTGTAACTTATTGCTTTCTCTACCATGTACACAGTAGGTATAGAACGTATTGTATTCCATCCAAAAATTCGATACTGAGACTTCAACGAAAATATATATTTTGAAGCTTCCTGAATCCAAATAACATCTTTAGAAAAATGTCCGTTTTAGTGTCTATGAGCTTGAGAACAGCATAACTGAAAATAAGACCAAATACTCATAATACTAAACTTGGTATTTAGGTTCAGGACCTTCCAGAGATGCAACACAAAGCTTTTAAAGAAAATCCCCCCGCTCCAAACTACTCTTTATATGGAATATTTATCGAAATTTTTTATTCTCTAAAAGATGGCTAACGATTTTGATTAAAATACCATATATTAAATATATTTACATGAACATGATAAATAATATCCATATCTTGAATTTTTTAGAAACAGCCTATGAAGTCCTCTTCATTTGGAAGGAACTTTTTCTTGCATAATTGGTAAATTTCAAGGGATAGACGAAAACGTACTACACAAAGATGTAGATCTCTTCAAAACACAGTTTATTTAAAATAAGCTCTTTTTGTGGCATATGCCATTTGTGAGATATCCGTTATTATTGGATCGAATCGTTCATTAATCGGTCATTCTTTTAAAGTCCTTTCAAAATTTAGTTGTTTCTTGCGATTGCATAGAAACACTATGGAATTTTAAGGTCAGCATATAGCTTCCAGTTCTTAAACAACTGGCAATCGCTATCGCTACATTTAAACTCATTTTATTTTATTTAGGAAACAGGACGATTTAATTGAAAATATAAAAATTTAGATTTTGTTAGTTAAACAGTGATTACATTTGCTGCACCTAAAATGAAGTAGCTATAAGTCTAATTACACCTAGCGCAAAAAATATTTTCCGTAGATAACTCGATGCATTCTTTTTACCTTCTGTTTACGTATAGTAAGTAGGGGAATATTACATTCCATAAAAATGGATACTGTGATTTCGCCGGAAATACATGTTTTGAGGCACCCTGAATCCAAAAGAATCATTTTCAGAAAAATGTCCGAGTGTGTGTGTGTGTGTGTGTGTGTGTGTGTGTGTGTGTCTGTGTGTCTGTGTCGGTGTGTCTGAACAGCATAACTCAAAAAACGAAAAATCTGATAAGCAGCACAAAGATGCGACAGGAAGATTTTCAAGAAAATCCTGACCTCAACAACTCTTTACTTGGAACACTTTTAAAAAATTTTGATTCTCTAATAATTGCTGTAACAATTTTGATTAAAATACCATATATTAAAACTATTTACTTGACACTAAAATGTTTGTCTTAAATTTTCTGGGAATGCGATTGAACTCCTCTGCATTCGGAAGGAATTTTGTATAATCTTGTATATAATTGGTAAACGTTAAGGGATAGACTGACACTATAACACAAAAAAGTGGATCTCTTCGAAACATACAATTTATTTAAAACAAGTTTGTTTGTGGTACGAGCCGTTTCTAAGATATCCGTTATTAAAGGTTGGAATTGTTCATTTCTTGGTCATTCTCTTAAAAGTCCGGCCAACATCCAGTTTCTCGTGATTGCATGGAAACGTATGGAATTTCAAGCCAGCATATAGCGTCCAGTTCTTAAACATTTGTATCGCTGCTCCCTTTGTATCTATAACAAAATGTGTAATGTAACTATTTCCGGAAAGGTTTATCTGGATTAAAATTAAGTACATAGAAAAAATGAAGTTAAGTAATAATAATTCTATACTAACTAATAAGCGATAGGGGTAGAGAAAGTCACGTGAATGTATCATATCAGATTTTTCTGTTAAACATTTGATATACATTGTTTACGTAGATGCTGTGCAGTTACAAGAGGGGTTATCGGAAACGGATGCATGCAAATACCAGCACTTCAGACTTCGCAACAGTTTACGATAAACTTTCATACATAGCCACAAATGATCCATAAATTTAGAAAACAAAAACTATTCTTTAATTTAGCTCCGCTTTAAACAAGCTTGGCTGATTTAATCCCAGGAGTAGTGTGTTGGCGAACTTTTCATTTTCATTTTATGTGGTAGCGGAGTGCACATTATCTTCAGATTCACATATAGTGGTCGAATAACTAAATAATGGCTGTAGAAGGAGGTTATTCAGATCTAAGCTGATTAAAGCAGCATCTCAAATATAACATACATGATGAATGAAGCAAGCCATAAAAAGGAGCAATTCATTTTCACAGATAATGTCGCATTCGGATGTACCGGTGAAAAATGAGAAACAAACTTCTAGGTTTTCATGGACATTTTCAGGGATGTATATTTTTTTCTGTAGAGATGCAGATGTACATATGTTAAAGGGAGATTAAACTTCCTCTCTTCCCAATGTGAAATTTACCGAGTTCTTGGCCCTTTTCTCTCTGAAAAATTAAAAAAAAGAATGAAAGTTCTTTCACACATACGTTGACGCCAAGTGATTTTAATGGGATATTTAGTTTAGCAATCAAAGTAAAATTATATACTTGTGTTGTCTGTTGTTAACAACATTTTACAGCACAAAATTGAGGTGGTACATTTGATACCCAAATTATTACTAATAATCTAATTTATAATAAACATAATAATTAACCCTTGATTACTATATTTGTAACACAAATAATTATTATCTCATTATATCATGTTATGTATGTATATTCATACAAATAGTATATTGTACTATAGAGTATAGGTTTATTGTATATGCTGCCTGAGAGTGTGTAACATGTAGCTATTTCAGTACAGGGAGAGCAGTTTCCCCAGATTAGGTACAGAAATACTTAATAGTCAGACCTTGAGCCTTTATTAAGTTTCGAGAAGAGGGTAGCTCTGGAAATTTCCACAGACAGTTGCTGACGCAGATTTTAAATATTGTCGAAACCTCCTTTATTTCACTCCATTACGGGGGTAGAGCACAGGACCGGGATCTAAAGCAACACATTTTCCTAACACGAGGTCCGACGGGGTCCAGCTAACAAAGTACTGAAAATACCCCAAAACCACGTTACCACGACACCCCTCGCTCGGTTATGAGGAGAGTAGTCACATTACTGCTCTATAAAACTTTGTGTACAAATTTTAACAGTATTCATCGTCTGTCTCCTTGTTTCTATAATCAAACCATTTTCACTTCCACTCGAGAATCACGTCTTTCAATTCCAACTTGAAGTATTTTAGAAGGAGTTTACGTTGATAAAGGAGTTTGCCCCACGCTTGGGAAGCCAACTTGAAGTAGAAATTTGCTTTACTTCCCCACGTATGGGAGCCAACTTGAAGTAGAATTGTTGTTCTTCGACTTTATTTTATTTAATCAGCTCCGTGTATGAACGTCACTTTTGAAGTGGATTGTTTATTACGTAATTGGTTGCTACGTATGAGAAGCCGATTTTTAAAGATGTATTTTTGTTGCTACGCTCCAAGTTTAAATTTTTTTTACTATTTTAACTTTGTTATTAAACTGGTTCTATAGATAATATTTATGTTTATGTTTGCCGCTGTGTCAGTATTGTTTGAGAGTCACGTATTTCTTAGGCAGGGCGTGGTACGACAAAAATGTAGGTTTACACAGATTTTAAGTTTAAATTCACTTCTTTTTATTAATCCTTGACACAAATTAAATAGTACTACACTGATATTAAGAGCTGTGAGATTCTTTAATTTAAAACTTGTACTTTGTTAACGAGTATACTTAATTTTCGTTTCACACGAATACGTAATATTTCTTTAGAGAACACATCTTCCATCCGGTCACTACCAAGGTCTGCCAGCAGCTGAAAGATTTCAACCGTTCAAACCCGTAAACGTTTGTATTAAAAGTCTCTGATTGGTTAATTCTAGTCCAATAGAATATCTGCATTTAATTAAAGCTTTTTCTGGATGTTGATTGGCTAATTTTAAACTGTCACAAACTTTACATTATCGTTGCTCTAATCATGACTAGTAACATTTAAACTCTCAAACTTATTATTGCTTCAAGGTTACCTCATTGTTAGCAACTTTAATAATGTAAGAGCTGTGAGAATAAGTTTAAAGTATGTAATATATTCACATAACATTATTAAACATGTTTACAACAATATAAGCATATGCAATGACTGTTACTAAAATTTAAAAAATTATTACATACATATTGTTTCACGGTGGGCGGTTATTGAAGTTACATATTATATAATTCAAGTGTTAAAAATACTACCTCAAACTCTAGTTAAAGAGTAGCAACATAAATGTCTTAGGGCATGCATTTTGTATTTTCTCCTAGCTCACTCCTCTATGTCCTACATAAGGATATTTCTATGCCAATCTTATATGTACTCTCATTCCTCCAGTTTTCTTGCTCACTGAGCTACACTACACATTCCTGTGGAAGGAATATTTCCAACATTAAAGGATCATTATAGTAAAAATTAAGCGTAAAACTTGACGACGTAAAACTTAAGAACAGACTTAATGCGACGTGTTGAATTCACAACAAACGGTACTCAATGGCAAGAAAGCGTGAAACATCTCGGCTAGTATAGCTGCCTGCGAATCGACTACCGACAGCACACACGACTAAAGAGGTTATGTACTCTTTCGTGCATAAAAGGTAGGCGATTTCCTTAGAACAGAATAGTGTTTTTTCTCCGTTGAGGTTTCCACTTTCAGGTAACCAACATTAGTCCCCTCAGCTTCTATCAGTTCTCTATGTGACTGGCTGGAAAATAATTCAGACACACAAAAACGAACCAATGAACAATATTATAACCGAGTGAACTGAAATAGTGATTCGGGTACCTATGAAGCAGTTTCATACGTCTGATAAGTAGTGCCCGGATTTAAATGACCAAAAAAGATCGAAATATGCAACTATTTATGGCCTAAAGCTATGGCCTTAAAACATATTTGACTTTATTTAAGTTTATTTAAAAACATTTTGATTTTTATATACTATGTAATACAAAATTCACTTCACAGCAAATTTTGAGCGTAGTACTTACTTTTTCAGTGTTTTAAAATAACTAGCACTTATTTTTGAAATGTCTGCATATGTCTGAAAAAAACTTGAAGTACGGTGAAAACAATAACATCTATCCAAACAATAAGACCATGTTTTTGTTTTCACTACTGCACGTCACTTGTTTAAGGTATTCCGAATTAGTTAACACGTCCTGTCAATCTTCAGTTTGTGCAGAGTTGCACTGGATTACAAGGTGCATTTTTAGGTTTTCCATTTTCAAACATCTACGGTTGTCGCCGAGGATAGTTTTCTACCTGGAAAAATCCTCTCCACATCACAGGAGCGTGTTTAAAGGCGGCGAGGTCACTGCAGGTCAGCTTTGGTTCATTGTCGTCAAATATGTCATTCCCAGAAAGACTGTCACTAATTTTGCACATTGTAGAATACCCAGGATTTCGCTGGAGAACACTTTGAATTTGTTGTTCACCCGCGCAACAATGTCTTACGTCAGTGAAGCGACTAGCGTGTTACACTGCTTGTTTACTACAAAGCTTTATGGTGTGTATTTTTATTGTGTTTATTTGTGACAATCACCACCTGAAACGTTGCCATGTGAGCAAAAATTTCTTGTTTCCTTGTGTCCTTAACGATACGACAAAAATATGTATTTTTGATAAAAGTTAGCCGAAATATCACCTATTATTAAAAAAATGTAAACATTGTGGCGTATCAGTAAGTTCATTGTCATTACCAGACAATTGTGTTGTATTGTTGCTACCAGACGTAGCCTTATTGGGTCTCTCCTTTTGGCGCGGAACACGCCAAATGGAGGGATCTGTTTGAAATTGTCTGGTATGACGTCAATCCTGTCTGGCTTGGCTAGACACGCTTGCTGGTGGAAAAGTTAGCGTCACTCGAGAGTAAGTGGTCGTTGAAACGAGTCGTGTATGGCCGGTCTTCAGTCTGTGGCATCTCACTTCATCCTGTTTCCTTTGTTAACTATCTAGTGAAGCCAAACGTTTCTGTGAATAAATCCCAGGTAATTTGTGTTATGTAATGTTTTTGTGTAATATAAAACCCAGGCCTTCCCCTTAATTACACACCAAGGTTCCCGACTTCTAGCTGCTAGCGAGTTACGGCACCCCATGTGCGTGTCGGTGTGATCTAAATTGATCATTTTCTGGTAAACCTTTTGTCTTTCACTCCAGCATATAACAATGCGAATTTCTATGCACAATGAAATGCATTTTTCTGTATTACAATACCTGGATTCGTGCATAAATTGCTGTAAAATTCACTATAACCTGCAGAGATAAAATATGGCTTGTCACTAAAATCCTGGCTCTAGTAATAAGGAAAGACTAAATCAATTACATAATTCGGTCTTGTAGAGGAAGGGATGGAGTATTATCTGCATGTATCGTTAAACCCGACAAAGCTACGACATTTACACAAGAGCTTTCATTAGCGACATGGAGACGAAGTTTAAAGTTACTTCTGCTATAGTGTAGCATGAAAAACAAGATTTAAGTTTTAATGTTACCCTTTGGCAGTTCGACCATATTTTGGGCAAGGAAAATACCCTGCCAATCCTAGAATTATGCTCAAAAACAGAGCAGATTATGCTGGCAGAATGAGCCAGGTTGTCAGTACCAACATAAACAAGTGCATTCCATTTTGGGCCGCATTTTATGCGCGTCAGTATGCATGCACAAAATGAAAAAGAGCTGGCTACCCGGTTAAAGGAAGTTAAACGCATAAAAACGTATTATCTACCATAATTTGTTTTGCTGCAAATCCACTCGTCAATTTCTACAGACTGTCATTCTTGAGCTGTGACGTTGTACAGAAATGCAGTTAGCAAATCAACACATGACGGAAAATCTGATGTATTTGGCAGAATGATTACATGAGTTCTAAGGAGCTAGTTCTCATGTTTGAGAAATATGAAAGATTGGAGCAGCAAATTTCTTTGTTTGAGTTTTAAGTTTACGCTAATGTTTATGTTAATGCCAGACAATGTAACCGCTTGAAATAAGTTAAAATGAAACAAATTTCTAGGCTTACGTTATTTCATGTATAATTTTCATTGTGAATGGCCCTTAAATTGATACCTTCACAGCACTTATGTGAGGTAGAACTGAATAATCATGGCGATTTAAGAATATTAGCTTATTTTGCACAACGCTGATAACGTCTAGCGGTGCTGAAAGATGAATCAATTCCAGCATTCTCACGAACACCACCGGGAAGAAGGTTTTTATGAAAGTTTGTTATTTATTATCTCCTAGAGAAAAGTAGGCTTGATTCGAAATTCGGAGTTTATCATACGTAGCTATATTACTTCTGCCTATAGAAATAAATATTACTTTATCCTT
Source organism: Deroplatys truncata (assembly GCA_030765065.1). Classification (NCBI taxonomy): domain Eukaryota; kingdom Metazoa; phylum Arthropoda; class Insecta; order Mantodea; family Mantidae; genus Deroplatys; species Deroplatys truncata. The sequence goes on from CM060986.1 coordinate 110,051,117, forward strand.
GGAGCGTAGAGGCTTGATCGAATCGAATTCCGAGATACGAAGCTCCGCACAAACTCGCATATATTTACTGAGACTCGAATGAAGGTAAATCAATTTCACTTTGACCAAATAGACGGTAAATGTTGCGGGCTCAACCAACGGAAATTCCGGTACCGGGAGTTCATTGCGAGCTGCTTCAGTCCTTCGCCACCATCCCCTTTCAGGACCGGTGATGCAATATAAATTGGCCATTATTGACACAGGGTTGAGGACCGTGGTTGTGTCAAGCAGAAGGTGGATGGAGTTGTGGGGGACCCCCACTTGCAGAATGCCCTGAGCTGGGCCATAACTCAAATGGCTTGCACAACCTCTCTATCGCGGCTTGCCAGCTCCCATTTAATCCTCCCACCTTCTCCTTCATCTCCAAAAAACCCACCTGCCAAGCCATCTCTTTCTCCCCCAGCTGCAAACCTTTTCTTCTGTTATAAATAAATTTGTTACCTATCCTCCATTCCCTTTTCTTTAGCCGCACTTCCCTATCGTCCCCTCTTCTGCAGCCCTTGCGCCTTTTATAGGAACGTAATCATATAAAGAAGAAATACGGTAAATTTTACGATCATAGAAAACTAGCCGTCTCTTCGACAGTTGGCTCGTAAATTATAACTCGGCCGAGGTAAACCCATGCTGTGGAAATGTTTCCCTCTCTTTTCTGATTGTGTGTGCATAGCTTTCTGAGAGGTGTGGCAAAATACATTAGCTTCTACCATTAAGGAAACGTAGGGAAAATAGCGTTTTCTTTAAATCATGCTAATAATAAATTATGTACACTCGGTCAAACGAAAAGTGGCCTGTGTCCAGAGGAGTTAAACGTTTTCAAAGTCCCTGAGTGAACGCGCGGTTCACAACCGTCAACGTTTTGGCTAACTCTATAATACAAGCCACAAGGAATTGAGTTGGCTACCTCCACACCGTGCTTGGCGTGGAGCAGTGGATAAAGCACTTAATTTCTACGCAACCAGCTCGAATTAGATTCTCCGTAGTGGATTGTTATGTTTTATGTTTTTTAAACTGGTTTTTGTAATATATTGTTATACACCGGGGTGAGGCCGAAAGTTTCGCAGCTAAAATATTAAATTTAGTTACCCCAGCATAAACATTGGGAGACGCAGACACAGAGGCACACAAAGAGATACCAAGAACTTGCTGCACAACGCTAAGCGGCCGTGGAATATTTATAAATAATACATATAAATTCACATTTAACTCTGGTTTATTATAATTAATCAGGTGCCCTACGTTGTACACAAAAGATTAAAGGCAAACACTGGAGGAGTAGCCCCACGCATACACATGACAACACGCACTCCTACATACGAACCACACACTCAGAAGACCTACTCTAGACTCACGCTACTCCTAGACCCACACTATCAGACAAAGAGGCTCTTCTCTCAACGTGCCTTCACTTTAACTAGGAATTGGAGGGAAGGATGCATGCCGGACAAGAATTCAGAGCTACAACGAGATAATTAGTTCAACAATATTATTATACACAGCAATAATGTGTCCTACGAGACAATGCACACACATACGCTACAATATGTTGTTAAATAATATTGCTTGCGTTACTTTACTTACACATATAATTACACAGCAATAGTGAAATTTATTACTGAAATAAAATTAAATTGACTGAGTATGAGTACCTTAGATGCCATCTGCCGGTATGATGGAATACTAAATAAACGCCATATATATAAAATATACATAAAATGAAAAAAACCTGTTATATTTTTACTCACACATTTAAAATGAAAGGGGGAAAAGCTGAGCACTCCACGGATATTTGAACTTGCAACCTCAGGAACGGTAACACTCTACCACTGAGCTAAGAGTGCTGCAGTTAGCGTGGCATTGTAATACGCTTTAGTCATACTCGCTTGAGAATTACAAATCAATAAAGTATGTTTTGGTTACAAATATCTGAAACATCTGTATGTTTGAAACCTCATATACTAATTTTTGTGATTATACTTGTGTCCGCCAATATAACTACTACAGGAATATACGCTCTTGTGAACAAAGCCCGGCTATCCAGAGCGCTCACAGCAGTATCCGATGCGAACCCCGTTTTTCAGATGCCGGCCAGTTTTAAATTGAATAAGCGTACACACTGATCGAACAGTTAGCCTGTCGTCATGAAGAGATTTCGAGCTACTGTATATTAAGCGTTACAAATATCCATGCATTTAATTGCAATTCCTAAGGTTCGATTGAGGAACAGGTTTTTAGACAATGAAGAATTACTGGGTCTAGCTTTGCAGGAATTCACGGGCTACGTGCTATGGAATTTTAAATAAAGTCTTTTGCGCGTAGAACAGAAAGCATAAATTGACGTCTATGTAATTGTATCATGTTTTGTATCTTTTCCAGGGTACTTATCCATGTAATGACCATTCCTTTGGCTAGATTAATTCCGATTGTAAGATGCATTACTACTTCGGTTACGTATCGGATCAGTAACAAGCTTAAATTCAAAATAGTGTTTCCTGTTGGGTCAAAGAATTGACAAATTAAGCAAACGCTGGCCGTTTCGCTATTACGGAAATTTAATCCTCCATCCCTTGCCACTGACACAAACTGAAAAAAGTGCAAGAGGTTATCGAGATCTTAAATCATCCTTGACAACACAATCCAGAAAATTGTAGTGCAAATGGACATGGCGATTGTAGAATAGGATGGCAGATGTATTTTTTCTGAATCAATGACCTATATTCAGTCATTTATATGAAGTTGTTTACATTTGGATAGACTGACTTATTCTCAGAATTGTACATCTGCTTGAAAGAATAAAGTTACATTTTGACGTTTCATATGAAGATAGCTTTCAAATTAATGGACATATGGAAAACTTTCACTTTTCCAAAGCTCCTTTTCTTCCCGAAGACTTATTATTATATAATTAATTTAAATAAGAATAATCCTGTGGTGCTACAGTCCGTAAGTGGCCTGGGCCTGGCAATCCAACTGCCGGTCTCACGCCTACGTACGCGCCGCAGATGTGGGCGATCATCGAACCGATATAGGGAGATACGCTTCCCACAGTCGGAAAGTTCGCTCACGAGGACAGGATTGCTACCTATCGCGACTTCTCACTTTTCTCACTATGCTGAGTGGGCGCTGGTCCTATACCAGGGACTTAAAATCCGCGCCCCCGTGGAAGGGATCGTTACTGGGGGTATAAGCTTAAGTGGACTTAAGTTGATGTTTTATAAACCAGCAGTCGTAAGGAGACATTCAATAGCAAACATGTTTATCCACTTTGTGATTGTGTCTATACATTATTTAAATAATTCCAACTTAGAACATATCAGCAGTGTCATTAATTGAAACCCAAAGAATCCACTTAAATATAACCAGTATAATTTGCTTTAATATATGGGATATAAATTAGGTTTTCAATGTTACACAAATGTCAACCCTCAAAGTAGAAATACGCCATTAGATTCAAAGCCTTAAAAGTAAATATAAACTTCTAAATAAAAATAAGAAGCACTCTGTGTAGCAACATAAAAGGACTTAAATATGAATCATATCACGTATTTTTCATAATATATGCATTTACCAAATATTCGTAACGTGAACAGAAAGTGTCTTGTTTTCCAGGAGTTTATTAAATTGTGATGTTGAATTCTAAGAGTATGTAGTATTACGTGTAATCTTTGGAAGGTTAAGGAGAAAGCAGACTTTTCTCTGAAGCAGTCAGTCAAAACTCGATCAGCTTCGTGTGTAATTTTGAACCTTAGGCATCGAACGTATTCACCAAAAATGTCCGAAGAGTCCTAAGTAGTATCATGACAGATCCTACACGTTTTTTTACAGGCGTATTGCCTGCGAGGTCACAAAGCAACACCTATTCTTAAAATTAATTGTATGTGTTTAGATGATTTCATAATTCATATTATAAATGTATAATTGTCCCCTAAAATCCATTTTAACCATTTTTCTTAATTACACCTAAAATAAACAAAGAAGTGCATTTCTCTGGTTTCTACCCTCCTTTATTTTGTGCTTACAATTGGTTATGCCACACTTTATGGCACTGATAGAGAAGCAAAATTATGTAAAATGAGGCAGTATTTTTAACACTTGAATAATTTCAATTAAATTATAATATATAAATTCAATAACAGCCCGCCTTGAAGCAATATGTATGTAATAATTTCTGAAAATGTATGTAACAGTCATTGCAAATGGACAAATGCTAATATTATTGTAAACATGTTCATTAATGTTATGTGAATACACTACAAACATTAATAATGTAAGAGCTGTGAGAATAATAAGTTTAAAGTTGCTAACAATGAGGTAACCTTGAGGCACTAATGAGTTTAGGAGTTTGAATGCTACTAGTCATGATTAGGGCAGCAATAATGTAAATCATGTGACAGTTTAAAAATAGCCAATCAACAGCCAGAAAAAGCTTTTATATAAATGCAGGTATTCTATTGGACTAGGATTTCCCAATCAGAGACTTGAAATACAGAAGCTTACGGGTTTTGGACGGTTGAAATATGTTCAGTTACTGGCAGACCTTGTTAGTGACCGGATGGAAGATGTGTTCTCTAAAGAAATATTACGTATTCGTGTGAAACGAAAATTAAGTATACGTGATAAAAAAGTGCAAGTTTTAAATTAAAGAATCTCACAGCTCTTTATATCAGTGTAGTGCTATTTAATTTGTGTCAAGGATGTCGCGGTATCGTTCGTGTTATCTTATTTGCTGAGCGCCTGTTATTGTTTTACTATTTTGAATTTTGAGTTCTTTGTCCTCCGCCTAGCTATTATCACTCAGTCGAGCAAATCTCTTGAACAGAGTATGTAAACAGAAAGGAGTTGTTACTAAAGATAACACTGATAAAAGAATTTGTTTTTACACTTTTATTGCCGTCACACTTTATTGATTTCACATATTTACTCTTGATACACGCCCGACTGAAACTGTTATATTTTCGAATGTAACTATAATCACTTATTTGCCGCACATTATTAATTGGAATATTTCACATTTTTGTAACTAACTTTACGACGCGAGAGATTCTGTAGAATTGCGCGACGTGTAACCCTTGGATGATTCTGTTGAACTGCGCGACGTGTAACCCGTGAATGATTCTCTTAAACTGTGCGATGTGTAACCTTTGTATGATTCTGTTGGACTGCACGACGTATTACCCGCGAGTGCTTCTATTGGACTGAACGTTACCCGTCTCTCGGCTTCATAATTTATACTCCCTCGCCCGATATGCCTAAAGATTATAACCGAGCTACTATTCGTTAATAAAACGCGCCAATATTAGCGTCTATTTTTATATCCAATCAAAATTACAACACATATGCTCTAGGGAAGAAATTCCCTCCATTTCTACAGAAAAGCGCGCCAATCTGACGTCATTTGCTTGTCTCTAATAATTGATAAACAACTCACCCCCTCGCTCATTGTTATCCGCTCTTATTGTCAGTTTCAGTGAGGCCGTGTAAACTTATTTCCTAACAATGCTTATAATTAACAAACATCTCAAATCAATGTCATACAATAATGCTTATTTACACTACAATCACTTTGGAATTTACATTGTTGTGATATAAAATACTGCCACAAGGATTAATAAAAATAAGTGAATTTAAAACTTAAAATATGTGTAAGCCTACATTCTTGCCGTACCACGCCCTGTCTAAGAGATACATGACTAAAATAATACTGAAGCAGCCGAGGCAAAAACAAACAAATAATTTCTATAGAACCAGTTTAATAACAAAGTTAAATATATTTTTTTTTTAATTTGGAGTGTAACAACAACAAAAAATACATCTTCAAATCCGTGTGACATACGTAGCAGCATATTACGTAACAAACAATCTACTTTAAATGAACGCCCAAAGCATGGTGCTAAATTACGTAAACAACAACTTTAAATTGGTTTCCCAAGCGTGGAGCTAAAAAAATAAATTCCAGGAACAATAACTTCTTCAAAAGCAATATACCAACATATGTAAATGACAATATTGAGAAGCAAGCAATGAAAACAAACCTTCTGTGGTCTGACTGTTAGTCTGTTAGCCCCTACATCTACAGATCGCGGGTACGACTCCTGAATTATTCTTTAACACCTGGAAGTGTAAGTAGGATTGTTAATGTGTGCGCAATATTATATTTAATAAACAACAAAACGAATCTAACGATAAACATAAAACTGATCATCATTGCTGATGAACAATTGTTCAAAAATCAAATGCATCGATATGACTTTAAAGGTAAACTGCAATATATAACTGGAAAAAATAAATAAAATAAACTACGTTCATCGAAAAAAAAACAATTTGTACTTAGGCTTTGAGATGACGTATTTATGAAATAGAACAACTTCAATTGCTTGAGATGTGCCACAAGTAGCAAAGTGACTACGCAAATGACATTTAATATAATATATTTTACTTGAATACTTGAAGAAATAATTAAATACTTTGTGTGAAAAGTAGTACTGTATAATGAAGAAAAATCCTGGGTGTTGCGACAAGGCGAGAAATTGAAATTGAGTTTTATTTATGGACGCTCTTTAACTACTATGGTTCTTAGCGTCCCATTCTATATTGGGCGTGAAAGATCGGAAATTTTGCTCAGAGGCCTCTTATCAGACTTGAGGTTCTTTTACGTGCCGTAAATCTATGACACGGGACCACCGGCTTTAGTTCCCTTCCGAAGGAAGCCGTGCTAAGGATCATCGCCCTCCACCGGGTTTGAACCCGCGACCTTGGGAACTAGAAGCTGGCACGATACCACTAGTCCACGGAGGACGACTTAGAAAAACAAGCAGTAACGTATATAATTGGAGAACAATGGTAGGATAAATCAATCAATGATGCCGTTTTAGGATGTATGAAGGAAGAATTATGTTAAAACTGACGAAATTCGTGGGATATTAAATGGTAGGTAGTGGTGGTATTTATTAAGTATTTAGTATTACATTAATTGCATAACACAGTCGCATGGGTCATAAGACCGTACATGCTCTCTAGATAAATACCTGGTCTGTATACGTGACTTGCAGTATCAACCAGAAAACAACTATTTTTTTACAATCACCGCACTATATACATACATACATACATATAAAATTGAAAAAAACACACTGAATCACACACTCAAACACACACACACACACACACACACACACACACACACACAGTCGCGCACAAGTACTCAAGCACTACATATGCTTAAAGAAAAATTACATAAACACCTTATCTCTTAGTACACGTACTTCCATTAAGTATGTGCCCAAGCTTGGCCAGTTTTGGCTGTTTAGAATCATGTCCCAGCATGCTGTCCTCCGTCTGTTGGAAGCCAAAAATACTTCCGGTAATAGTTTTTTCCTAATACCCTCCGTCTGCACGCATGCTGCCAAAATATGCGTCCAGTCTTCTTGTTCCCCGCATAATGGGCAAATCCTCCTGCCGTCGTTATCAACAATCTTGCGAGCTTTCCACCCTCCCAACCTAAGCCATGCTATTCCAGTCCTCTGTTTTATACTCAATTCCAAAATATATGTTTCCTTACCCCACCTAGTTTTTATTTCATTTTGTAGCTCCAATGTTGATCTTTGTCTACATTCAGATTCGATTTTCTGCCTGTTTATATCGCATAGTCGTCTTTTGACCTTTCTCACGGCACTGTGTGTATTTTCATTACCCCTTTGCCAGATATCATTCAAGCCAATTTTTGATAATTCGCGTTGCAACCCCGCCGCCCACCATTTTGGATGCTCTATGTTGTTCATTTGATGACGATAACATATTGCTCTCAGAGTTGTTTGATCGCCTTTAATTATTCGCAGCCAGTACCTAACTACGTTTAGTTTAGCAAATACAGCATCTTCCCAGCATCCTACCTCCCGAAGAACTCCGTATTTTGAAGTACCCCTCCCCAACCCTAGAATGCGCTTCCAGAAATTGCATTGTATTTTATTTACATTATCCACCCTCTCCCATCCCCACACTTCACTGCCGTATAGTAATGAGGACCTAACCATTGCTTCATACATGGTCTGTAATGTTTTTACTGGCATATCTGGTACCCGTGTCAATATCCTTAATACTTCAGAAAGTTGTCCAATCCCTAAAGAAACTGTTTACTAAGGAAGAGACGCGTTTACCACCCGGCCCAAGAGAGTATTAAAATACTCTATGTTAGCCTTCACTCGTGGTTACAAAGCTCTCCGTAAATTAGGAAAAACGCACCACTTTGCTAGTAAACTTAACCTGGACAAAGAAAACCAGAAAACTGCTTTTAGGTCCAATCAATTCTCTTTCTTCATCTCTCCTTAAATTGGACAGAAGAGGAATAAGAATAGTTGAACTAATTACTGAACAAGGTAATTTCAACAAATATATATACCCAAAATGGGACTCTACAAAAATGATATAGAATGTGCAAACAGGAAGAGGAGACAGCCTTGCATATCCTGTTTGTTTATCCACTCCTGGTAAGATAAGGACTTGTCATTTGAATAACTAGGGAGTACCTAGGAATGGATGCGGGTATTGGAGCCAAAGTGCTGTGGCTCGTTCAGCGGACATATTTTGGAAAACAGTGCTAACATCTTTCCCAATGGACTTGCATAATGCACCTTTTAGGTTGACTGTTGAAGCAACATACAGTACTAATCACGGACAAACTAATACATTATGTAATAAGATATCTAATTCACAGCTTCTCAGCATCAACACATTAATAATTTGTTTCTTTAATATTTTGTTCTAAGTTTTACGTGTATTTTCTTTGATAACATTGTACGTATGATAATTAAGAGGATGTTAGAAACAACATTTATTCATAATGTACACATGGTAGAGAATAAGTATACAGCGTTATAAATATAAAGTATAATATAAGAGGGAAAGACCATTATTAGCTATAAATACAGTAATATAAAATTACGAGAAATGCAGTAGTATCTACGCAAGTATGTAACGAACCTTGGATTCATAATTAAAACATGGAAGTCTGTAAACATTTATGTGTGTGTGTAACAAACTGTTATTGGATGTTATTGGATAGTAGCACCAATCAGGTCCATTGATACATACCTATAATTCAAATAGTACGTTGAGAAAACGGTTGGAGAGAACTTTAACAGAAGCTTGTCAGAGTTCGACCAGGAAGGTAGTGTATAAGCTCATTTCTAAATAGATGCTAAAACTACGTATTTAAAGTCTAACAGTTATACATATTTTAAGATGACAAAAGTGGTAGTGAATTGTGAATTTTTACATGTGGTATATCTAAAACACAAGTGAAATAATTAACAGAATACGTGAGTGCAAAATATTTTAACCTTCTCCACCGGCAACCCTGACAGAACACAAGTGCTCTCCGACACAAATACAGCAGCTGTGGCATAATATAAAATAATAATTACAATACTAACTCACACAAAAACACAGATACACGATAATCAGATTGCAGTCTACGAGAATGTTGAGGTACGTCACGAGAGTACGGGCATCAAGTCGACCTACAGGTTGATGATGCTGTATTGAAGGAGTTATTATATTTCAACTGTTGGGGAACCGAACTTGTATTTGTTGCAACCGCACGTATTACCCCAATTTGTTTACTGTTTCTTTAAATATTATATATTTATGTTTGCCTCGGCTGCGTCAGTATTATTATTAGAGACACGTTTCTCTTAGCAGGGTTGTGGTGTGACTAAGAATGTAGGCTTACACAGATTATAATTTACTTCACTCCTTTTATTGATGCTTGATACGATTTAAATAACACTTCACTGATATAGAGAGAGAGCTGTAAGATGTTTTTATTAAATACTTGCACTTTTTAATACGTAAACTAATTTTGTCTCGCACGAATACATCTTATACTTCTCGAGGACGTGTCTCGCGTCCGGTTAGGAACATTGTTTGCAGGCAACTGAATTGATTTCAACCGCCTAACTTGTAAATTTCTGTATTTCAAGTCTCTGATTGCTTATTCCTAACCCAATAGAATACCTTCTTTTAACTAAAGCTTTTTCTGGTTGTTGATTGGCTATTTTATAAACTGTCACTTTTATTACATTCTTGCTTCCAAGAATCACAAGTAACATTATTAAACTCTCAAACTCATTATTTCCTCAAGGTTACCTCATTGTTACCTCATTGTTAGCAACTTTTAACCTATTATTCTCACAGCTCCTACATTATTAAATTACGTAATACATTCATATACCATTATTACACATGGATACAATAATATAAACATATACAATGACTGTAATATATACTTTTATATTGTTAAATACACATTACTTTAAGGCGGGCTGTTATTATATTTATATTACATAATTTGACTGGAATCGTTTAAGTGTTAAAACTACTGCCTCAAGGTATGGAATACAACATCCATCATCAACAACGTAGTGGGGGCCTACCAACGATTTCCCGCTGCACTGTCTAGGTGATACGTTTGAATAAAAATTTAGGCAGAAGATACTAAATGACAGATCTTAAGAAGGTAAATTGTTTCTTTAGGGAAGAATGGAGAAGGATGGGTTTCTAATATACGTTTGAGTAAAATGGGGAATTTTACTAATTGAAAGGATTTAAAATTTTCCTTCTTAGGAAAACACTCTAGTGACAAAGGAGAGAGTGGATATACTTTAGGGAATGTAAACATTTCTACTGGCGACTCTCTAAAAGTCAAAAAAGCAATGTTGGGAGTCCCTTTCATTTCATTCCTAAAACATCATACAAAACGGTGGATTGTGCTAAACCGGAATTACATATGTGTATTATACAAACAACATAAAATTAACTCGCAGGAAAAGGAACGTTTGTCACTGTCCAAAACCAAATGGTGCCGCGCCAGCGAAAAACCGACGTTTGTCCTTCTGATCTATTGCTTGACATCAACTGTAGGAAGAGTGTTAATGAATGTGAATATGGGCTCGTCTCATTCCTTACTCACTTTGTGAAGTCCGCATTACATAACATGTGCCTTACGAGCTTTACACTTGACGTTGCGGAACCGAGGCTAACTCTGTTTAATACTGGTCCGAGAGCGATGACGTCTGTTCCGCTAACCAAATTTGTTCCCTTCCCTCCCACAGGCTTTGAAGTGAGCTGGTCACCAGGAGAGGCAGGACGCGAACAGGACATCAAGTCGCGAGTTTATAAACCGTAGGATAAAACTCAGTGTTTCACCGATGTACAGGTTCACTGAGCCAGTCTGCTGTTCTTTCCGCGTCCCGTATTTCGCCCAAATAAACGTGCATTCTTCAGGGAGCGGAAGGTGTACTGGATAAAAAAGGTGCAGCAGGAAACATTTAGATCGGGAAAATTTAGAGCAAAATCAAATATTTTAACAAATACGACTTTCTGCTCTATTTATATTTAACGAAGTTCCATTAATTATTAGATAAAAATGTCTACTTAAAAAGGAATACATGACTTTCTCTATACTAGCTTATTTCCCTTGATATTATAAAAACAATTGCTTAAAGTCATATTCTCCTGAATATTTCCTGTTAATAAATACAACTTGAACATACTATATTTTTACGATTTTGTTTTTTAGTAATTAGAGAAGCACAGGTACATTATACTCCCTATTCAGCACGAGGTAGAAACATTCGCCAGCTAGAAAATATCAAAAGCGCTTTAAAACAAAAAACGTGAGGGAAATGAAGTAAGTATAATGAACATAAAGAGCTATATAATAAATCCTAAGTAAAGAAAGAAGATAACCTAATAAAAGTACTGCAATATAATGGCAATAATATTAAAGAGAAACTATTGAGAATAAATGGTAAACATTATATGTATTGCGGAAAAAACAGTTAACGAATAACTGTTATTGAGAAATAGACCACAAACGGAAGTTTTAACTAGGTGTAGTGGCCTCAGACGATGCAAAACGAAAAACGTCAGAAGCAGAAGGGAAAGCAGAACCTAAGACAATGCCGGGGAAGTGCTAGTTACTCAAAATTAATCACAGAAAATGAAATCAAGACAAGTAATAATTTTAGATAGTCTATGCTTGTAACTTTATAAAGTATAGAAGTCAATATAAATAAGTTCATATCTGTCACGAGAATCAATAGAAGAAACTAAAAGCAACTATACAAGAGAAAACAGAGACAAGAACTCAAATAGAGAATTTGTCTAACATGGGAACCCAGTTTTTGACTATCCACATCATCATTGTGTGTTTTATCTTGGTGCTACGAAGACGTGTATAGGTCATACATTACGCGAGAACATAGGACATTTTAACGTCAATGGCCAGTCAGCTATGTGAAATTTGGCAAACAGTCGAAGCAGTAACATTAAGCTAAGCTATTTAGAAGTAATGTAAATAAGTTTATTTGGGTGTAGAAATAAGCGAATGTGAAGTGTGGAGAAACATAAAGGGGCAGTTACGATGTAATTAGTATCAGGCTGAGTTTCAAGAAATTCTCCTGAGAAATTACTGCCCTAATGGGGCCGAAGACAAAACACTGTTCTCCTTCTGAACTCCATCAGATAGAACAAACACCTTAAAACCACGCTGTTTTTATAAAGGTTTATCGCCTTTCACTGCAGGTGGCACGCGTCACCCACTTCAAGACCATATACGCACACCCTTCGCCTAGCTAAAACACAGCTGATAATATAATATGTTTTGAATGCTGACACAACCAAAGTGGTTAAAAGCAGATTAATAATTAAGGCTAATTACGTTGTATTTTCATGAGCTCAAAGAAAGCACAACAATAGCCGATTGGCTTTTCAAAGTACTTTCCTCCGGAAAAATTCAGAGAAACTACAGCGAATATTTTGGAAATGAATAATTCTACAGCATGTTTGTCATATACTGCATATCTCAATTGGGTTAATTTTTGAGTGGCAATCCTTTGGATTCTCCTTTCAAAGTTATCTAAACTCAATGGGAATTTAGATAACATAGCGTTGCATTTATCGTGTCAAATACTTTTCATGCCTCGTGTAAAACCATTCTAAAGTGTAACCTGTTCAAGATGGAAGTGATGATTTGCTTTTTCTCGTTTTGGCTGAAATACTCCAAATTGTATAGTTTTAAAATTAAAACGCAAATATCATTCCAAAAAGAGCTCCAATACTCAGAATTTCAGGCAGTATTTTAACACTTGAATAATTTCAATTAAATTACATAGTATGTAAATTCAATAACAGCCCGCCTTGAAGCAATGTGTATGTAATAATTTGTAAAATGTAACAGTCATTGCAAATGTTTATATTATTGTATCCATGTGTAATAATGTTATGTGAATGCATTACGTAATTTAATATTGTAGGAGCTGTGAGAATAATAAGTTAAAAGTTGCTAACAATGAGGTAACCTTGAGGCAATAATGAGTTTGAGAGTTTAAATGCTACTAGTCATTATTAGAGCAGCAATAATGTAAATTTTGAGACAGTTTAAAAATAGCTAATAAACAACCAGGAAAAGTTTCAGTTAAATGAAGGTATTCTATAGGACTAGGATTAGCCAATCAGAGACTTGAAATACAGAAATTTACAAGTTTAGACGGTTGAAATCTATTCAGTTGCCTGCAGACCGCGATAGTAACCGGATGCAAGATGCGTCCTCTAGAGAAATATAATACGTATTCTTGAGAGACGAAAAATAAGCTTACGTATTAAAAAGTACAAGTAATTAAATAAAAGAATCTCACAGCTCTCAATATCATTGAAGTGCTATTTAATTTGTGTCAAGGATTAATAAAAAGGGGTGAATTAAAAACTTAAAAATCTGTGTAAGCCTACATTCTTGACGCCACGCCCTGCCTAAGAGAAACTGTATCTAAAATAATACTGACGCAGTCGAGGCAAACATAAATATAATATCTAAAGAAACAGTTTAATTACAAAGTTAATATTTTCTTTTAAACTTGGGCCAAAGGCTACCGGAAACTGTTTAACATACTGCGGTTGCAACACTACAAGTTCGGCTCCCCAACATTTGAAATATAATACAACTCCTACTTCAAATCGGCTTTTCATACGTAGAAGCAAACAACTCTAACAAACAACCTACTTCAAATTGACGCCCAAAGCGTGGTGCAAATAACGAAATATAATACATCATCTTCAAACTGACTATCCGTACGTAGCAGCAACTAACTACTTCTTCAAGGTGTCGGTCAATAAACTTATTTGTTAGTAAACTATTGCTGCGAATACAAATAGGAAGTGCTATTAATTGTGACATTAAAATAAAAATCGACATTATACGAAAACCTATTGGACATTCACTTGCGAAACGAATAGTTATACAAAAGAACAAAAACGAGAACTTGACGCAGCCACTTATAGATGGATCATACAGCAACGGAGTAAAGTTCTACCTATCAGCGGTTCGTTAATAAAGGAAAACGCTTTAGCATTTAACAAAGAACTTGTAGTAAAGTGTTTGCTGCCAGCGAGTGTTGGCCATCAACTGCAAAAAAAGAAACAAAAGAAAGAAGAAGAAAAAAAGACAGACTTGCCGCAGCTAACACTCGCCGGTCAAAATCGTTCGACAAACCAAAAAGACGCAGAAGAGTTTAAAAACAGGTTGGAAATAATGATAGAAAAAGGTTTAACCCCATATTGTGTGTACAACATTGACGGAACAGATATCTTTTTTCAAAAGCTCTCTTCAAAGACTCTTGCTGCCAAGAACGAAAAGGAAGCTCATGGATATAAGCAACAAAACCTCGACACATTAATGGCATGTTGTGACGCAGATAGAAGTCACAAACTGCCCTCATTGCAATTGGAAAAGCGCAACAGCCATGATGTCTTCAATTTACTACCAGTAGACTATAGCGCTAAAAGGAAAGCTTGGATGGATAGCAATATTTTATTAGACCGATTCCACAATAATTCGTGCCAGTTGTGAAAACAGAATAAGAAAAGAAAGCTCTATTAAAAGCAATCATCTTAATTGTTAAAACAATTCCTAGATTTGGTCTGAAATCAGGCAATATACGACTTTTTCTTCCACTCAGTGTAATAGCCCTGATACAGCCTAAGGATCAGAGTAAGTCCGCTACCACTTGCGCATCTTACCTCCTAGCTAGATGTATGTGAAAATAATTACCCCATCGAGGATATGCTAAAGGCATGGAAGGCTATCAACATACGCGATGTAGTTTTCCAAAGAGCAGAAGCATGGGGCATGGTTCAGAACACCATCATACTTAGTGTGCAGTAGGATCTGTACTCTGGAGGGAAAGAAGAGGGAGCGATAAAGATGTGCGTGGGTGCTTTGATGATTTAAGTATCTCTGTTCTGGTGTTCTGATGTTAAATGGGGATGCCATTTATGGCTAAAGCTTTATTTATACGCACATTTCATACGCTCGCTTGCTCTCTCCTTAGTGTGATCCGACAACACAAAAATTTATATCTTCGCATCAGTGGCCTAACTCACGAGGTTCACTTTATCGCGAAGTACACATTGTACAATCACATGCTTTTTATAGCGTTGACTTGCACATCGATCTTTTCGGACTTCGAAATCGTGAGTGATCTTACTTGAGAATGCAAGGCTTTACCATGTAATTTTCCCTTTCTCCAACTAAGTCAAGTAACATGTTTTCTTAATATTCTTGGTTCAACTTATTTCTTTATAATAAATAAGTTTTATTTTGGTGAGGAAATATTACGCAACTCCCCACTAAGTTCTGTTTAGTGAATTTAAAGTATAAACGTTTTCACACGAACTGATATGACAAAGAAAAGTCACGCTCTTCTGTAGACCAGCAATCCAGCAATCGAGAACAGGTCGCCCAGGTTCACCTGGGCGGAATATAATCGCCACAGTACCTAGCCGCGTATGCGGCTTTACCTGTGCGATATAGAAGGATAAAAAGAATGTACACAAGCTTTTGATTTATGTCTGTCTTGGGCGGGGTTTAGCTTACTGCGCTACCATTGGCTGGGTCTCGGTGTCCCCTCATGGGCGGACTAGCGACCACGTGGTGACCAAGCCCAATGCTGCTTAACTTGGGCGACCGCTTGTGAGGTCGTCAAGTTAAGCAGGCCGGCATGGCAGCAAAGCATGATGGGAGTGTAGGTAATGGGATGGGGGTACTCAAGTTGGCGGCAGGGCGGATCGCTGCTAAATGGTCACTCATCCAGCTAGCGACCGGGCCCAATGCTTAACTTGGGGAAGTTTGTGAAATGAGGGATTGGCAGACCTCAGCCTCGGGGGCCCAAGCCGTCTTTCGGCAACCGGTAGCTCTTCCTCCGCCGCGGCGCCTTGTGGTCATAGCGGCCCAAAGAGTTAACCAGCTGGTTGGGGTGGTAGGTGAGTTTCGCGTACATGGTGCGGGTTCTCTCCCGCACCACCTCCACGATGTATGGGAGACCGGAATGGGTATGTAGGATATGTGATGGGAATCTACGCCCGGTATCATAGATCATCCGAAGCGCCCTGTTCTGAACGGTTTGCAGTCTGCGGATGGTGGTCGCTGCCGCCGATCCCCAGACCTCGCAGCCGTAAAGAATCAGGGGCGGGATAATCGCCTGATATAGGCCTAGCTTGAGGCGTATGGGCATTGTGGAACGGAATACAGGGTACAGCTGCCTGAGCGCGGAGTGGCCGAGGCCGACCTTTGCCCTGACATGTGGCGCGAAAGTGAGGCCGCGGTCGAGCGTGACTCCGAGGTATTTGGCTGAGGTAACCCAGGGGATTCTCCTCCGCCGCAACCTCAGAGGCCGCTCGGGCCGCCACCAACGGACCTTCGCCAGGAGAAGCGCAGAGCTCTTCCCCGGGCTGATGGCCATCCTCCACTTTTCGCTCCACCTGCCAATGGCTCGGAGCTGTCGCTGTAGTGGAGGGAAACAGAATCGGGCATTCTTGTTCTGTTCCATTATGAGGACGTCGTCGGCCTAACTTTGAGGCAGTATTTTATATCACAACACTGTGAATGCCAGAGCGATTGTAGTGTAAATTAACGTTATTGTATGACAATGATTTTAAATGTTTGTTAGCTATAAGCAGTTAGGAAATACGTTTACACGGCCTCACTGAAACTGACAAAGGAGTGGGTAACAATGAAGCGATGGGGTGAGTTGTTTATCACTTAGAAGAGACAAACAAATGACGTCAGGGTAGCGTGCCTTTCTTTAGAAATGGAGGGAACATCTTTCCTAGAGCATATGTATTAGTAATTATGATTGGCTTATAAAACAGACGGCAATGTTGGCGCGATTTATTAACCAATAGCAGCTCTATTATAATGTTTAGGCATATCGGGGTGAGGGAGTTTAAATTCTTGAGCCAAAAGCAAGTATCGCGCAGTTTAAAAGAATCATTCACGAGGTACACATCACGCAGTTCTCAGCAATCTCTCGCGTCGTAACGTTAGTTACAAAATGTGAAGTAGGTACGCGAAAACTATTATGACAGTAATTACATTCGGAAATATAACAGTTTCAGTTAGGCGTGTATAAAGATTACAGATGTGAACTATTAATTAAGTGTGACGGCAATAAAAGTGTAAAAACAAATTCATTTATCAGTTTTATCTTTTAGTAACAACTCCTTTCCATTTACACGCCCTGCTTAGAGATATTATCTCGACTGAGTAATAATAGCTAGCCGGAGAACAAAGAACCCAAAATTCAAAATAGTAAAACAGTAACAGGCGCCAAGCAAAAAGATTACACCACCAGATTACCGCGACAACTTTCTAAACATATTCCTGGCTTGCATTGATATGCAAATCTGCATAAGTTACAAAGAATATCTAAGACAAGAACCTGGCACCAAACATGGCTCTAGGGAATTGATAAAGCATTGCTATTGTATTGCTGAAAGGATCTTGTTTTCCATTGAACCTTTATTTATTTCTCTGCAAGATCGTTTCACTATCTCGCGTCTTTACCCTCAGTTAACTCAGACTAAGTAAACACAACCTCCTTCCAGTAGCTAAACACTACCAGCTTGTAAAGGCTAATTCACTAGCCAAAACATCGCTGAATCCTAGAGGCTTCGAAGCACGCGAAGGTGATAGCTATTTCCAAACCCGCGAAATATGCCGCAAAGTCTACAGACCCATCTGTATGCTTTCTACTGTGAGTAAACTGCTGGAAAACATGGTACAAAACAGGCTGTGGACCATCCTGGATCACCACAACGTAGTTAAGGCCGAAGCAATTTGGCTTTTGGGCACACTACTCTACACATCAATTACTTCGGCTGGTCGACGAAGTAAAAGAAAGCAGTTCTTCACGACATTATTGCTGTACATTATTGCCTTCGGCAGCCTGTGGCATGAACGCTTAATCTGCAGCCTAATATATAGCCAAACTCCTTTATACTTGATCCCTCTAAATCATCTCCTACCTTAAAAACAGAACCTTTCCCCGTGTTCCACAACGGGATCGTTTTCTCTCCGCCCCACAGAGCTTGCGTTTCGCAGGGTATTGTTCTCGGGCCCAATCTGTTGCTTCTGTAATCAACATCATCTTTTATTGACACTGCGGTCACCTCCATATCCTCTCATCACAAAATGGCTGCCCACAAAATCCAGCAGTACTCCGATCTCCTCACCACCTGATCCAAATGGTGGCGCCTCCGTATCCATCCAAAAAGTGTCAAGTCATTAAATTCTCCAGAAGCCTCCTAGGAATTTCCACCTCTGCACATAGCTGGTAAAGTAAATCCTCTATTCAATATCATGCAGTACTCCTGGAGATAAACTTGACATGGAGGTACCACAACAATTTTTTGGCAACCAAGATCAGCAAGAGTATGGGAATACTATATCTTCTCTGGTGATGTCAGTGCCAACGAAGCTGTTCCTCTACAAGTAGGTCCTCGAGCAGCCTGCGAAGTTTGGGACACAGCCGCCAAAATCAACCTAGACCGCCTAGAAGTTCTCCAATCCTGATAGCTAGAGATTCCCTTTTGTACCCTCACAACCGCGTAATCCGCCAAGACCTGAGAATCCCCACTTTGGCACTTCACCTCTCCCGCATCTTTTACCAGAATTTACCGCACAACTTCAACACAGTTATACGCGGTGTAGGGGAATATAACCTAGCCCCAGGAGAACGACACAAGCGTACCAAACTCTTACTGGTAACCTAAAATGAAAAATCTCGTTCACGTTCAATATCACTAACAGCCAGTCCAACCTCGACTCCAAAAACCACCATATACCCTCCTGTTTCTCCAACATAACATACTCCATTATAAAATTGTACCGTCATTATCTCCCAATCCAATAACCTACGCGGTCAATAGAGGGCATTGCCTTGATTTGAGAAAAGACGGAGGGCGTCATTATCAACTCTTCGATGTCTATCTCTACTGCTGCCGCTGCTGCAGCATCGCTGAACTGACAGTAATAGCACCTTCGTGTTTAAATTGAGCTGTCAGTTATTTCCATTTGTGTTTAGCAGTTTCCGTATTACACAATATGCATAATCTTCAGCGTAACCTAACTTTTTTATTTGTTTTTCAAAACAGAATTCTGATTTTATTCAAAATCCAATTTGGAATTAAGTATGCAGTTTTGTCCTGAGTTTATAACAAACGAACCTCTTTCTATAAGTCTTCGCCTTAAAAATGGAAAAATGTACGATCACAGATTATAATTATATGGTAAAAAACTACCTTGAAAGCAAATATATACAAACATAACAAAAGTAATATATACAACCATAATAAAAATCTAATGCGTCCCACTCACAAGAATTTGAGTGGGACGCATTAGATTACCCTTTACAGTTTCACACAATCCTTTTTCAAAACTTAAGTGTTCTTCTAAAAATGTTATTGTATTGACGTTTAAGTTACTAACGATACATTCTGACCAGAAATAAAATTGAATAACATGGAATAGGGAAAACAAAATAAAAAAAATGTTCGCAAGTTTTAAGTTAACCTTTATTAATGATGAAACGCTGCAGGGATAAAAGAAACGCGACAGATGCTGCATAAATATATAACAACGAATAATTCGTGAACGGCCAATACCACAAAAAATGTAATAAATTTTATATTTCAATACGATCCACATCTTTTGTATAGCTAATTACACACTATTCATAAAAAAACTTCACAGGCCTATCACAGAAATTTCAAGGCATTATTTAACATTAAAATTTTATTACTTACACAGAAATCTTAATGTTATTTTAACAAAACTCATTCAGCTATTTTTGAGAGAAGAATTTCTTAAAAGTCTTTACATTATTCTTGGAAGATGTGGAACTTTCTATTATTTGATATCCATTTATTGACTATATCGCCGATATAATGCTTTAAAGCTGCCAGAGAAAACTTTTTGAAGATGTAAAAAATGAGTTCTTAATGGAAAAGTTCAGTAAAAGTGTTGGTAATTCTTGAGTGTCTTTTTCTCCTCCGGAAGATTAAAATCAATTTTTACCTCCAGCATTTTGCTATACTAAACACATTACAATAATTTTGTGAACACGTATACAAAAAGAGCTGCAATATAATTGAAATTCGAAAAAAACCATATAAACAAACAAAAACGCCAGAACACGTAAATCACAATTAGAATTTTCACTCCGTTAATTAGGCTGCTAGAACTTTTTAAAGTGTAGATGCATACTTGCCGGAGTCTCTGTATTAACATATGTTTAAGCTTATTTTTTCGGCTTAATCTAATGCTTATTGGTATGTTCAACTGCTACTTCTATAACTTGAAATTCGTAAACACCAAAACAGGACCAAGGGACTGTAATCAGGGGCAATCAGATCGCAGGGACTAATGGCGTTATTAAATCTATCAAAGGAAGGATTAACGTTTGTTGAGGCGGGCCTCCACTGCCTCAATCAACAAAAATGTTGATTCAACCCGTTGATCTAACATGTTGGCGGTAAACGGTCTTGCGTAACATGTTGATTCAATATGTCTTGGCTAAACAAAACTATTTTCACGGCAGTGGAAAACACGTTTAGTGTTATATGTATTCGCCTCTCTTCGGACAGATACGAGTAACTTCGGACAGCCATGATAGATACAGTTGGCCCATGCACACCATTCACTGCTTACTAGCTATAAAAATCTGATGTGATACATTCACATGACTTTCTATCCCCGTTTATTAGTGCGTATAAAACAATTTTTATTAAAGCTTATTTTTATAAGAAATAAGTTTTAACCTAAGTAAACCTTTGCAGAAAAGCTACAAATGTTTAAGAACTGGACGCTTAAAATTCCACACTGTTTCCATGCAAACGCAAAAATGTTGAAAGCACTTTAAAGAATGACCAAGAAATGAAGAATTCGAACCATTAATATCGGATATCTCAGAAATGGTTTATACAAAAGAAAAGACTTATTTGAAATAAATCGTGTATTCTAAAAAGATCTACTTTTTTGTACAGTACATTTTCGTCTTTTGCTTAATGTTTACCAGCTACATAAGATTATACAAAATTCATTCCGAATGAATGGAACTTTAATGGCCATTCCCAGAAAATTCAAGATATACATTTTATTTCATTTAACATTTACAAAGATATTAATATTTTTAATATATAGTATTTTAATCAAACTAGTTAGAGCCATTTTTAAGAACATCATAATTTTAGAAAAATGTTCCTCGTAAAGGGTAACTAGGGTTGGGGATTTTTCTTGAATATCTGAAAATATCCTTAAATATGTCGCATCCTTGTAGGATATTGAACTTGAACCAAGTTTGGTATTTATCCGTTTTTTTTTCGTTTTTATGTTATGTTGTTCACACACACACGGAACTTTATCTAATAATGCTTTTTTATTATTCAGGGGGACCTCAAAACATATTTCCGGCGAAATCTCGACATTGAAGTTTTGGGTGGAATACAATACTTCCCCTACTTACTATACGTAGTAGAGAAAGTGAAAATGGAGCGCACTAAAGAAAAAAGAATACCGTTAGTTAAAGATATTCAAACAGTTGTCATCATCTGGGGTATACCTATCACTAAAATACTATGGAACTAAAATAAAAAAACAAAAACGGAGTGTTCACGTGAGCTTGCACGTATTTTTAAGAGATAGGAAAAAAAAGTCTATTATCACTTCAGCTGATATGTTGCTCTACAATTCTTCTCCTGTTTTACAATTGCTGGTGAAATTATAGTCAGCACGAATAAAAAACCTTCCGATATTCTTAGTAAATTCTTGAAGCCGAATCTATACCCAATTCAGACAATGATATTTACACTACTTCTATTGTTTAGAAAAGGGCGCACCCATAAATTTGTACTTTTATTCTTCCGGCGCTGCCACCAAACATATGTTGCGACCACAAAGGCTAAATCTTCATAATCAGAATCCATGTGAGTGTTGATGGGAATTCCAACTATACGTGTGATTCAACATGTTTTATGTTACATGTTTTCTAAATTGTTTATGTTGAATGTTGATTGTTGGCGCAGTGGAGACCCATCTTTAAAAGAAATAGCGTTTCCTTGTTTATGAAAAATGCTTCTGAATTGATTTCATTTATGCTCTTGCCCCTTAATACACCAATAACGTTATTAAGGAGGGGAACAAGAATTGGTAAAAATAATCCTCTCAGCAAAAAGATCCGCTTAGGTAAATTAAAAACAAAAAATAAGAAGATAGTAACCAAGGAGAAAACCAGAGTGTATTGGTTTCGTAATTAATGAAATTTCCGATTAATACCTTTTTAGATTATGTATCCGAGTGGAAACAGCAGAACCCCTCTCTCTCCCCCCAATTTATAATTTTTATTGCTTTTGTAGTTTAAAAATAGTCACGTGAATTTAAAATGCGCCTGCAGTTAGACCCAAAATAAATGCCACTCCTTTGTTATACTTAAAATATAGCATTTATTTACTGCTTTCCGCTTATTGCCAAGTCTCTTACCTTAATCAATGGTTGTCACAATAAATTGTTGCATAAGGCATCTGAAATTAAACATTGTTATAAAAGCAATACAAATGTTGCATGACGTCTGCTTAAGTAATCCTAAGTAATTCTTACTTACACTAAACATCCTCCGCAGGTTGGAGCCCAAGGCCCATTCCCTTCCCATTAAATTGTTCATATTTTATATTTCGTCTATATTTCGTTTGCCTCGTGGGTTATAATTAATAAGATTTCTTAGATAATCAGTTTTCATACATTCTGTCTAAATGTTCTTTCCAATACTTACGAAAATCCTCTATACGATCTATCAGTGTTTTTATTACAAGTTCTCTCTTATTTCTTCGCTCTTTTTATGTTCAACTCGAGACACACTAGCCACTTAGAGACCTCATTTCTGAAGCTTCTAGTCTCCTTTTATATCTTTCTGTAGCTACCCAAGTCTCTGCGGCATAAAGTAATATTGGCAATGCCACTGATTTATAACATATATAATTGTGTTTCCTTTGTCGTTTAATTACCTAAATAACTACTTATAATTCCACAAATATATTGATATTTATTGGGCTCTTCTTACATATTCATGTTTTTTTTAGGTATGATATTTTGACCAGATATTTAAATCTGCTTACTTGTTAAAAAATTTGCGAATCACAATTTATGTTTTATGTTTCAGTTCTGTTTTTGCGAAATTTTAAGGTTATATTCTTTTGTTACTTTACATAACTTACATGCAGCCATATGTAAGATGCTCAAGAGTTAGTCATCATCCCTGATCACCTGTAAACAAATCATTGGTGATCGACTAATAATATTACAATGCAAGATATTGAGAGTTTTTTTTAATGGCGTCATCATATTGTGCCGCTAAATGACAGCGTTATAATTATTCCTCAGTAATCCCAGTGTTAATCGAACGAACTTTCCAACATTGGCTTGAAAACATAAAACTCAAGACAGTTCTCCGAGGACAGTTATACCACGTTCTGCTAGGAGCGCAACATTTGTCTAGCGCATACTTTAGCGTAGTTTTACACGTAGACTGACGAGGTATTCATTACATAAATAAATAAAAATAAAATATGCGTTACTAGAATCCTAGAATCTGTAATCTATACAAGGGTGTAGTATCCGCTTATTTTTTTAACTCTCCAATTTTTACAAATTCTATTCATTTTAGTTTTGCTGATATAACACACATACTGTGGTCCTTGGCGTTTCATTCCATATTGGGCGTGAAAGACTAGTAATTTTTCTCAGAGGCCTCTATCAGGCTTCAGGTTTTTTTACGCGGCGTAAATCTACGTCACGGGACCACCGGCTTTACATTCCTTTCGAAGGAAGTCATGCTAAGGATTTTTATGACCGAAAAAATCCATCGCGCTCCGCAGGTTTTACGCAATATTAGGGCATTTGAAGTGATATTTCCTGAAGCATAAAAAGTGTAGTAATTAAATAATATTTGTTAGGGAGTTATCGTCAATTAATTCATGTTATATTTAGTCAATTTCCGTAGGCTTAACCTCAGAGTATCACGAGTTATAGCAGTGGAAATACCTTTGAATGTGCTAAATGTGTTTTAATTTTTGTAAAGATTAGCAAATAAACAGCGGCGTTATTGCCCTTTGTTTTATGTAAGACTTCTTAAAATTAAGGGATATTTTCCGTTGTGATTTCATTGTTCAGGTTCAAACGCGTGAATAGGCAAACACGTCATTCTTTTGTATCCGTGCGGGTATTCCCCCAAGATAAGAAGCAGGCAGCGTCTTGTAACGAACGGAGCGAGCAGCTGTTGATATTCGAAAGTTAAACGAACAGCCAATGGGAGAAGGAGGTTGTCTAGCGTAAAGCAAAGGAGCCAATTATAGTGTAGGAAGATTTAACTCCGAGTAAATTATCACGAAGGTTGTCACCATAGGATATAAAATACATAGTAGTATTAGCGAAATTTGGGAGTCATGCTGGTAATTTCGCTGTTTGAAAATACTTGTGATGCGAGAAAAGATCATGAAACGGGTTAGGAGTTATTCGCCAAAGTCGGTGCGAAATATAGAAAAGCAATTTCAAATGTCCGCTTCTTAATGATAACATAGTGCGGCATTAGCGCATGTAGATTAACAGTGATCAGCAATATTCGCGAAGGAACTAAATCACAGAAATTACACTAATCAAATTTGCGCGTCTAAAAACGGCAATCACGCAGCCGGAAGGTAATTAGCGCCTAAGAAAAATAAATAGTAGTGCCGGCTGAGAACAGTGAATATCTAGAGAACAATTTATACCCAAGACGTGTGCCTGGTAGGAAACAAAGCGTAAGTGCTGACTTAAAGTGAATCTTGCAGGGACAAAGTGCAGGGATCGTGCTATAAAAGTGTAGTCTGTGCTATTTCTTCAAGTGTAGACTCACAGAAGTCCATTCACAGCCAAGGATAATTTTGACGAGAAGGAACGACCCCGAGATCAGCGCTTCCATATCAATACTACAAGGTGGTCAAGAAGTCACCTCCAGAACCAAACGCTCAACCCACAACCACTCATTGATGATATAGTAAAAAGGCTACGCATTCCAATACACACTGAGTCATCCAAGGCTCCCCAATTTGACCCGTGTAGACTAACTTAATGATATATCTGTTTGCTCATCACCTGATAAAGAATGGTTACCAAGGTTGTGTGATGTGCGCTCGGTGAGAATTAGGGCATTCCAAAAAGGACCAATGTCACCCAATGTCTCTCAAACCCTCAGAAAATTGTTTAGGATATAAGCAGAATTTACTTTGAGGTCATGTGCTGATTAGTTTTATACAGACAAAACTAGCTGGTCATGACGCATATGCTACCAGTCGGTGTTTACAACCAGTACGACGATATACCTGTGATAATAAAATGCTGAGAAATACCTTCAGAAAAGAAATAGACAAGATTTTATCATGTATTAGCAGTCTCTTATTCAGTTATGGACGTGTATACTGGACTGTAATTAGGACACTCAAAAGAACAGTATCAGATGAAACGAGCTTTTCAGGAATATTAAGTTAATTTACTACTGTCTGTGACCAAGCGGTCAGCGTTCTCCTTTCTCAAGAGTTCAATTGGCGACTTGGGCGGGAATGTTTCCTTAATTAGAGAGTCTGGAAGTATGAATGTAGTAGTGAATGCGAGTGTGTTTCATAATGAGGACCAGTAAAAACAAAGGATAATTATTATTTAAAAATTATCATTATTATTGCTTGAAATACTATTTGTCTTAATATTTGCATTTAAAAATTAGATTAAGTGAACATCAAAGAAACATAAAATTGAAACAAACAGACAGATCAGCAGTAGCTAATCATTTTTGGAATAGCAACCATGAGATTGGACAAGAGATAAAACTACTCAAATTTATTCAGATACCATCACATTTGGAAATATGGGAAAAGATCTTCATTCACTTCAACATTGAGAATGTTTTGAATTTTGAGATACCATCGACAGACCACTTAATGCAGTTGATCCATTTAAATAACAAGAGAAAAAATAGAAGTTCCCAAGGTTCTCCACAGATGGCAGCAAATTCAAGATCAAGTGTTTTCAAGACTTTTCAACAGAATGCAGATCAATTACATCACAAGAGAGAAGAAAGAAGCATGAGAAGTGACCAACAGATAACACAGAGGGCAGCAACAGCTTTAGGCTCCAAGGTTTCCCAACAGAGGGCAGAAATAACATTTAATGAAAAGCTTCTTGGGGAGAGGGGAGAGGGAGATCCGTCAGTTGGATTATCAGCTGAAGATGGGAGAAACATCTCTCGAAAGCGCTCCTGCGATAACATCTAGCGCACATATGTGATGGGAATTTACATTTTCCAACTCAAAAAATTTTAAAAGGATAAAATAATTGCAGTTAATGAGTTAGTTTGGAAAGTCAAAGCTCCCAACATCATCGCAGAAGTTATACTGTGCCCATATAAATGAAACAATGAAATCAATGTTTGACGTGATACGCTCACATGACTTTCTCTACTCTCTATCTTTATTAGTTGGTATACAAGTTATTGTTACCAAAGCTTATTTTTCTATCTTCTACATTTAAATCCAAATAAACCTTAAAAATAGCTACATTATACATTTCGTTACAGGTACTAAGAGAACAGCGATAGTCAAATGTTTAAGAACTGGACGCTATACCTTGGCCTTAAAATGCCATACTGTTTCCATACAATCCCGAGAAATAGCTGAATGTTGTCAGGACTTAATGGTCAAGTAAAGAACAATTCGAACCATTAATAACGGATATCCCAGAAATGGCTTGTATCACAAAAAGAAATTATTTTAAATAAATTGTGTACTTTAGAGAGATTTACATTTATGTGTAGTACGTTTTTGTCTATCGCTTAACGTTTACCAGTTACACAAGATTATACAAAATTTCTTTCGAATGAAGAGGAGTTCACAGACTATTCCCAGAAAATCTAGATATACAAGTTTTTTACCTTTATCTTTAAATTCTTTATTTTTTTATTTGGGTTTAAAAGTTCTATTTTAAGGGTTTAAATAAGTAAAAGTTAATAAGGGAATTAAACCCATTTTTATGATTTCAATGCATAATTTTATCATTAAGTTTATAATTTACTTATTAGAAATCTAAAGTAAAGATCTTTAATATCTGGTATTTTCAATAAAATGGTTAGTCATTTTTTAGAAAATCGAAATTTTCTAAAAATATTCCATGTAAAGAGTAGTTGGGGATGAGAGGATTTTTTTTTAAAAAAGATTTCTGTCCCATCTTTGGAAGATGCTGAAATTAAATACCAAGTTTGGTGTTTATTCGACTCAACATGCATTCTTCGCACTCCCTCTCCTCCTGGATGGCTAATATGTGTATGGCAAACAAACCCTGTGCAATGCAAGGTCAAGCGATAAAAACTGTCAAGAGAGAAACGCGTGCTTACGTTACTCTCAGAGGTGGGTGTGAACCGAAGGACCCTCCTATCTATTTGCTGATTAAGATTTATAGTCATTCCGAATGCATTAACACTTACGTAATATATTAGATTTGTATGGTTATGAAAATCTGAATTTGAATATTCTCTTTGAATATTTTGGAATAAACGATCATGCTAAATAAACAATCTATTCCACAATATCAGCCAATGAGTGACAAGTAGTGGTCGTGACAGTTAAGAGATACGAGTAAAACTATATGGATCAGGGTTTGATTAGTTCTCTTTGATAATTTAATTTCGCTTTTAAAATTCTGCTTTTCTCGTAAAATAGTTTCTCGACCTAAATAAATAAATACATAATTAATAATTAATAATAATAATCTCTCATTTGCGCTCAACGAGATTATCGAAAACTACCAGCACTTGTGATAATACTGTCGATACCCCTTAGGAACTGGTTTAAGATTATATCTAGAATGGATAATGACAGATTAGTAAGGAATATATTAGAATAATCAGGTAAGAGGAAGCAGATCAAACTATCAAGAATGTGATGGAAATGTTCTCTCTGTGAAAGAGAAGGTTTTTAACGTGGACCTGTAGCGGAGGAATTGATGAAGCACCTTAAAGTAATCCAAGTAGTTTTCAATCTTATTGTAAATGACACACGAACGTGTTATTATATTGACTGTACCACAGTATTTCTGTGACGCGCTGTATAATGCATATGACAAGATGTGAAAGAAAAGTAGTAGTGTTCCTATTTTTAGCGAGACACAAGCCAGTAAAGGTTAAAGCACAAGTATCTATATACCTAAGCACCGTTGTCGCGACGTTGCGGAAGAAATGCTCCAAGCCAGTACCAGCAACAAAATGCTCCTTCTCGACACAATGACGAACGTCTTTTGCAAGTTACATCCCCATCTCAAAGTTTTCCTCTGGCAAGACGACTCAGAACAGCGACCAAGATCCTCCACATCGATGGAGGAGGACGGGGATGAAATGGGGGAACCAAGCGGGTAAGGGAGCGGAAAGAAAATCAACCACCAGCGACATCAAAGGGGACGAACCACCAAATCTACCAATTTGCTTTATTTATCTAGCTTAAACTGAGAGCTTCATCATTGTCGTTGTGGGAGGCTGCTTTAGGGGTTGCAGGGGCGGACTGCGGAAGAAGCTAAATATTGATGAGGGGGGGAGAGGGCTAGAGGGGCTCTTACTGCTCTGCATTGCAAGTTGTGACCACTGTAAAAACACGGGACAGTGGACTGGCGCTGTTGGTGGGCGTGGATCGGAGCAAATTGTATATTCTGCTTCTCTCCTCGGATCATTCTACCGAGGAAGCAAACGCTTCTGACGGCCGAATTAAGCGCAGCAATATAACCCTCAGTTGCTTTTTGTCTTCCCCATGTCTTATACCGGGTGTGCCTTTGGCGATCACGTTGGGAACGGCACCTGTTTCCACAGGGTTGACTAGTTGCATGGCGCAGTGATATACGTAATTAGTGGAAATAGTGGAGCGGGTAAAAACAAATTGGTTGCGAGTAATTTATAAATTTATTAAGCAACAAAAAATGAATTCCAACGAAAGGTATAACAAAATTCCATGCAATACTTTTATAATTGCATTATTTTTCATAATTTTTAATAATTATCATTATTATTGTTTGAAATACTATTTGTCTTAATATTTGCATTGAGCAATTATATGTTTTTAAAATAATTAATATTTGGCTTTATGGCTAACAAAAAGCAAGAAATAATAAATTGAATAATGTTAAAAATTGTGTTAAAGAAAACGGATGAAAAAGATAGAATTTACAGTAAAATAAATACTGTAAAAGCATAAATCAGCAATAAGAAAAAATTCAAATATAAACGTTTTGTATGAATTATGATTATGTTTATTAATAACTATGTTATTTGCTCAAAACAATAATTGTTAAATGAAACGTATTTGTTTTACTATCGTTAACAACTAATCAAGGTTTGAGTAAACAAGATTCAGCTTTTTAAATTGTTACAAAGGTTTTCAGCCGAGAAGGAGAAGCTTATTAGAAAAGGGGAAGATTTATATCGATTCAACAAGCAATTACTAAGTATAACAAACAAATAACAAAGGGTTAATTATTGTACAACAAAGAAAGTCAACAAATATTCTATTAAATACGCAAGTAAATTATTTGATTCAGAGATATATGAATTGTTCGTCATAAACTAACACATTCTGACTTGAAATAAAGCACATTATAGTCAAAGAATATTTATTAGACTTATTTTTGAAGCATTATCCTACCTCTAAAAACACGAGAATCTCCTGAGAAAAGAGTTACCATAGCTATAAATTTGGCTAGCAGCATTCTAAAACCTTAAAATACAATGGGCAGGAATAAACATTAACAAAGTTATTACGCGTGACACACGATACTTCAATCACTGAATAAGGATTTATCCACCAAGGAATTCACTACTTTCGCGCCAGAAATAAGTTTGTATTACCAACTGCGTTAGCGACGCGGTAAATTCAAAACGCCTTCCTTCCGCGAGTCACTAAATGTGCAACAGCACTACACTACTCAGCAGCACATGGAAAAGGAGTTGCGCCTGCGAGTCACAGTGCCTCGTAAGTCGCGCTTTCGCCACCAGTGGTTTACAGCATCCGAGTCTACAAGATTATCGTGAGCATCCAAGAAACGACCCCTCATTCGACATCAACCTTCAAGTAAAACCATATCCGTAAGAATTATTAATTTTTGGCGATTCTCGTAAATTTACATTTTTAACACAGTGATATACCATATGATAAAAAAATAATGTATTGACTTTAAAACGTTTTTAAATTCGTGTAGGCCGGTAAATTTGTCTATTGTGCTTTAAGGGATTCCAGTGGATACATTGTTAATGAGTGCAACTATCCTTTTTAGGAAACCGGAAAGAAAAAACGTGGCAGTGTTATCGTGGTGAAGAAATTTGGAAGTAATCAATATTTTCTCTGAATATATTAATTATTATTTTTTTTATTTTAACTCAATATTTAGAACATTATATTGCATTAAAATAAATGTATATTCAAGTTTATCACACGAGTTTTAGGACATTTTATGCATAAAAACGCAATCACAAATTAAAAGATCCCTGATTAATCCGTAATTATCCTGATTGACGCGAATAACGATCGTCGGGTATCGGGATAACTGACCAGTACCGGGGGATCAGGTCGATCTAGTCTAGTTCAAATGCTTACGGAGGGTGACAACATTTGCAGTGCAGTCTAACTTGTTTGGCATAGTGTATAGTTGTGACAGCATTTGCAAGGCTATCTGTTGATTTTGTTTAGTGTGTTGATACCATAATTGACGGGTGGATATAAATAATTAAATAAAGAAATGATAGTAAGATAAAGTACTTGCAATAAATAGTTTTCGTATATTAAAATCGAGGCATAATTAACAAGCTCGAGTTAAAAGTTTTGTCCGGAGAAAAAGATTAGCCTGTCATGTTGAGAAAGCTCATTAGTAACACCGCGAGTAGCGAACGCGTTAGTATAAAAATTCCTGGAATGCAATTAAGGGATGAAATTAGTACATTTGAACAGTCACGTAGACAGAAACTTTGTAAAAGAGAAAAGTAAATGAAATTCTTAGATTTGGAAAGGTTTCGCATAGTAACAAGGTAAGAGACGCATGCTGGGAAACTTTTGGTATTGGCTCTGCGAGAGGGACTCTTGAGACTTAATCGTGTGAAGACGATCCTTGTGAATACGAGTGTGATAGTTTCATTTTAAGTTGTGTAGCGCTTAGTGACGCGCTTGAGTGAGTAACATTTAGCGGCTATTGCGAGGGGTCCTTCCGAATAATATTTCTACGCCTTACGATAATTGACACTTCCGTTAATTATTGTTATAGAAGTAATTAGTTCTTAAATTTAACAGTCAGTGCCTCTTCTCAAACTGAACATTTCAGTCAACGTTAAAATTTCTCAGATAAATATACTGATGTTATCCTTTCAAAAGTACACTCGCGCACACGCAGAGAGAAAGATCTCATTATCAATCGCTGTAGCACCCGACAACAGAATCAACAGCAGATATTGGAGATGATGTCAAAAGGTGACACCAGGCATTCGGCTTCAGTGTGCAGTTATCGTCGTACATACTACAAAACAACATTTGTATTTATTGCGTTAAGTTTTAGTTCAACCGAATCATATATGGAGTGTGAGCTTGAATTTATGCAGAAGTTTCTCGTGCTCTCACGCTACCTTTCCTTAAAACGTAAAATTTATAGGGAGTTAGAAAAAATTGAGCCGACGAAAAACAAACGGACTGCCAAAAGTTCTCAGTAAATTACACGAGAGATGAACTGGCGTTGAAAGAAGTTTAAAAAAACCGCAGTCTTGCATTACATTGTAATATCAACATGTTTTATATGACAGAATAACTAGAAGACCTGCTAAATCTCCAGATCTTAATCCATGTGCTTATTATCTGTGGAGAATACTTTAAAGTTATGCAACAAACCACATACCCTTGGCGAATTAGAAGATAGGTGTAATTTTTGTATAGAAGCAAATCGAAAACATACCACCTTTTATAAATAAAGATAAGCGTAGCGTTAATATTATGTCACATCGTTAATATAATTTACGGGAAAAATGGCAGGCTAATCCGCCGTTAATGTACGTGGATTAGTAACCGTCTGCCTTGGAAGCGGCGGGGCATCAGCCGAGTCATTCAAGAGAAACTCGGCGTATGAGGAAGGAGACATTAGTTCTTAAAATAAGCGTACATAAACCATGAACTTCTAGAAGTCACGCGCGATTCATATGTCACAGAACTCGTCGAGGTGATTCAACAAACTGTGAATTTGCTTTTATTTAAAAAAGCAGAGGGAAGGGATTCCTTTCCGTCTAAACTTGAAGTGGAATTCTGGTCGGCAGTGTACACACGTCTTCTTCCTAAGCCAACCCGAAGGCGTTAAGTGCCTTCCTTGGATAACCTCGTCGTCTCCGAGATGCAGCACAAGAACTCCAATACGCCTTGCAGTTTCAAGAGCAGAAGAAAAGCCTGCGAAATTCACTAGTGCAAGGATAGACTACCTAGTGGCTATACATCCAAGTGTCCTTGTGCAATTATTAGACTTGTGATATTCGCCAAAAACACGATGTTGCTGTGCTTTTTTTAAGGTTTAATTAAGGTCGTTTTGGCTACGCAGTCTTATCACTACCTGTTATCATAAAACACATTATGATATACATATACGTGGTATAAATTAATTTACAATTGTATAAACACGGAATTAGGTAGACGTTTACAGTAAACCAGAGAGTTTTGTATCCATTAGAAACTGTAGCGCCTTCTTGAGCATATTGAGTCTGTTAACTGCATTGGGAAGATTGGAAATGCCGGCTTGTTGTCTACATCTACTCTACTATGGACAATCTAGAAGGGTATGCAGAATGGTTAGAAAAATGTTCAGGTGGTACATTTTGGAGGTTGATCCCTAGTAAGAAGATACTAGTGCGTTAGCTTGGAGTGCCCAATTCTTAACTGGGTGATAACTTCTCTTCTTTTGAGAGTTAGGGAATGCAGGAAAGGTTGTTGTAGCCGCAGAATTCTGTGCGCCCTATACAATGTGTATTAAAACCTGAATAAAACGTAGTATAATGTATTGATATAATAGACAGCTTTTATAGCAGTTATAATACGTTGCTACATACAATTTCCAGTTATTTAGTGCACCAATGGCTATACAACTGTGCTGTATATTGCGAATAGGGCATTTTAAATTCAAGAGATGACAACTTTTTGTCATAGCATGTGCATAAATGATACAACAGGTGCATATTAACGTACTTTTTCCCAGAGATAGGTAGGAAGACTTCTTGGACTAGGTAGGACTTGTCCGTTTACCTTCAGTTCAACTAATTTCTAATTAAGAAAGAAAGAAAGAAAGAAAGAAAGAAAGAGCAGAGCTCCGCAGTATATGTCATCAAAGCTGGGGTATACCCTCGTGGCAGAGAGATAACTCGCAGTATGTTTGCATGTTGATGTATTTTAATATATGAATTAATATATTACCTCGGAGGATTATCTTGGTGTTTAGATTTTTACTATTAAATTGTTAATACTGTTATTTTACTTCTTGCCACGGCTGCTGTTGTTTGGGTTTATGATAGAGCATGTGTAACTTATCAGGGTATGGTACGGGAAGGAAAGCATGAGGTAACAGCACCAACACGAGATTAAATCAATGGAAAAACACAATGCTTTAATGACACACGCATTTTCTACTTTAGTAAGAAGCTACAGTTACTTTAGAAATAACCGAGATAGTTGGAGCTGTAGAAAGGTCGCTTAGCAATCAACGTATTATTTAATAAGTGCTCGATTAATAATGGAACTATGTATCACACGTGCCGTACATTATATTTTGTTTCCTTTCTAATAACTTGCATCCTCAAATTGATATCATTTTAACACAACTACATTATGCTAGGTAATTGGTAACTCCTGCTTCGGAGAGCTTACGCGCATGTTCTGCACATAGCCGCACTTTATACACAACTGTCTTTGGCTTGGTGATCTATAACTAACTTTGCTACACTTAAACATTTAAACAATTCTTTTAAAACCTTATTGGCTGAGTTCCTTCAGCTTGGAACATTCTGGAAAAATTACCAGGCTATTATTCGTTGTTTCCAGACATGTGACCTCTTCAAAAATATACGTTGTGCTAGCTTGTCGCATATTCTCTTACACAATGACTCACGGTCTTGCTATTGTGACTTCTCCCTACAATCGGTTTGCCTGGACCACAATTATAACAAAAAATGTGTGTTTGCTGTTAACAAGTGTCCCACAGCTCCAGCTAAAGTCCTACACATACACAAAATTTATGCTTTAACATCTATTCATAAGTATTTTGCTTATTAATATTATATTACATTATTATGTACATGGTATATATGACCATAGTTACTGCCTCAAGCCACACAACGAAGAAAGAAGAGTTCTCAGGCTCGGCTGGGCTGGCTCGTTTACCTCCTACCTAGATTAGGAGTGCTGCTTCCTAGAACAGCCCACGAAGTGGCGTAGTGGTTGTATCACAAAAACCACGGCCGTTACAGGGATCACCTTCCCTAGTACACTGATCTTTAAGAAATATAGTACTTAAACCTATTCGATATTCTCAGAATCATTCCGCTAGGCAGAAAGAGTGTTGCTTTAATGCATACTGGTGTTTCATCCGGCTGCGGCTGAACCTTCACGTAGGAGACCGCGCCATTGAAGATTTCTACTGAAGTTGTGGACGAAACATCTGGACAGGAAGATTCCAGTACACCACGCTCCTTAAGCCTAAAGAAAATTCAATGTTCAAAGAAGTGTTCTCTGATGATTGCTTGAAAGATAGCAGATAGGACACGCACTGCTAAAAAGAATAAACTTTACTTTAACTGACATCAAGTGTTAAACGTTTAAATTTTAAAAGCCCCTACACTAGACTCTCTAGAGGATAGAAGCTATTTACCTTACTAGGGTTAGGTACAGATTATAAATGACTTGACATCACTAGGACTATTTTCTTAACGCTTCCAAAGGGAAAAGAGAGATAAGGTACAATTTCACTGTTATAAAGTGACGATTCACATCCCTCACCGTTGTTAGCATGTAGGTAAGCAGAAATTGTCAGGTATTCTTACTGAATTTATGAAGTTATACATGAAATATTGAAAGGCTCTCGTGCTTTGCATATAAGAACGATAGGCGTACTGGGTTCCAGGGGTCACACTTGTTGTTGCCCAGAGTCCCATAATGGATTAATGTGGGCGTACACTTGCACAAAATAAAGATTTAAAATGCAACCTTCATCACGTAGGTTTATACAAGCTTTTGGCAAAGAAGCGATATTACTATGTGTGCAACCATTTCCGTTGCATGTACCTTGTTTGATGCTTCAAGCACTGTGGTGGACAAGTAGTTTGAATGGTAAATTTTTGGAAATTTTTATTATTAAAATTACGTCATGTTTAAAGCAGAGGGGCAAAATTACGCAGCTATATCTTTAACGTATTTTATAGAATAAACTTATAGTATGATCTTGTACAAAAATTTAACTTTTTGGAAATTCCAGTAATTGAAAAGAAAATATGTTAACTATGTAACATTATAATAACTAACAACACATTTTCAATGGACATATTTACTGCTAACAAAATTTTACTTGATATATAAATACGTGATATATTTACAATAAATTTGCAATTGCCAGCGTGAAAATTACTTTGAAATGTTGCTTGTAGCATGTATAAGACATTCACGTTCTATAATTAAACTGTGAGTAAGGTTATTTAACTGACGTAAAAGAGTAAAATACGTATTAATATTATTATTATTATTATTATTATTATTATTATTGATAGACCATAATTCCGAGGCATGTTTTTAAAGTAGACATCGTTTTAATATTTTGGCGCGGCAACGCTGCAGTCACGATTTTGAGCATGCGTGATCACTTTCTCCATTCATTAGGAAGCCAGACACAGTGAGCGATCGTCACTTTGTGTTCCTCTGTTGTTAGAGAATTTGGAAATATTAAAAACAATCGCACGACATGCTAACTGAAGTCAGATCAGCGATTCCCTTTTTAAATGCTAGAAATGTTGCGTCAGCAAACATTCATCGCAATTATGAGAGGTTTATGGCGAAACAATGAGTGACAATGCCCAGCCACACACAGCGAAACAAACATAAGATATGACCGCATCGTTTGGTTGGGAACAATGGATCACCCTCTTTACGTAAGGATTTGCTACCAAGCGATTTTCATTTGTTTCTTCATCTGAAGGAACTCATTGGTGGAAAACATTTAAACGACGACGATGTGAAACAAGAAGTGCAGACTTGACTTTCATCACAGGCGGCATCATTCTTTGACGAAGGCATACAAAAACTGGTTTGCCGTTACACAAGTGCCTGAATAACGGTGGTGATTATATGTAGAAGTAGTGTAAGGTATTGAATGATGATAAATTATTTTGAAAATAATGGTCTTTTGTTCATATAACATTATCCTTAATTACTTTAAAAACACGGCTCGTATATTGTGGCGTGTATATGTGTGCATTGTCACGCCAGTCACATTATTGCGTCGTTGCCGACAATATTGTTGGGGCAATTTTTCTGCTTTGAGTTTGAAGTTCATCTAGCGTGGTGACTCGCCACCTTTTGGCTGGCAATCCTAGCCAGGGTTAAAGAGAGTGGGGAAAGTGAGCGTTATTTCTTTGTGTTTTGTGTGTGGAGGACTTTTGGTCGAGTGTTGAGTCTGAGGGGTTTTGTGTGAAGTTGTGTGAATGCAAGCTCGTGTGTGTAGTATCTCCCCTCAATTTCTTCCTTTATTTTTGTGTGTGATGTAGGGGCACCGTGTTTATACTGAATAACCACAGGTAATGTGATTAATGTGAAATTCTGTGTATTTTGTTATATAACTAACCCACGCCTGCTCTGGAATGTGTTGTTTAAGATTCTGGTACACTTGGTGCCTCTGCAGCTATGCCTCCTAATGTGCATGCTGGGAACTAAAATTTAATATTCAGCCGTAAACCTTTTGGCCTCACCCCAGTATGTAACATTTTTGATGAAGGTACTGTGTTTGATATATAACAATATGTTACTATTTCACGCAAACTATCATTTTCAGGGTAATGAAGCGATATCAATACCTTTCGAATACAATAGCTTCAATAAAGTTCAGACCCCTCCTTGTCCAGCACCTAATTCAGGCTCTTGGAACTGAATCCAACTTTTAACCATTGGTCGAGGAGGCGAAAACACTTCCTATAGTCCCGCCCCCTGCAACAGATGACCATTTATCGTTTACACCGAGCCTGTACATTGTTAGAAGCAATGTCCTGGCATGATTCAGCTTATCTATTAGAGCAAATGTCTGAATTATACAAAATTGCCAAAGTCTAATTTTAGACGACATTTTGTGTGGAGGAGGGGAAATATTCAGAAGCCATCGAGGTGCGAGCATGTGGATAATTTTCCATGTCATTCAAGCGAATAATCAAATCAAGTAGCACCAGCTCTTTACTAAACTTCACAAGTTAGCAAATCAGAGAAATATATATAAAAATTGAGATTTATAATATTGGTTTATTTCTAGCAAAGTACAACATAAGCCTTATTCGCCGCAACAAGCACAAATTAATCTGCATTAAAGAAACGGAAGTGTAGCCATAAACAAGCGGACTTGCTACTAGCTCAAATACTGCCATTTTACTCCCTGCATACATGTATTCCTACTGTCCTAGCAAACAATTACGTAAGCCAACATAACACTCCATAGAAAATAATTCTGTGTTACATTAACAT
The DNA here is from genome assembly GCA_030765065.1 of Deroplatys truncata. Lineage (NCBI taxonomy): Eukaryota > Metazoa > Arthropoda > Insecta > Mantodea > Mantidae > Deroplatys > Deroplatys truncata. The sequence continues at coordinate 110,089,322 of CM060986.1, forward strand.
GACTTGCTTTACTCTCATGTACCAATTATTCTTACAAAACTTTATTTTTCTATTTACTTCTTATTAATACAGACCAACTTTCATTACTTATTTATTCATTTCGATGCAGGTATCAGAACACAGTAACCTAAAACGATAGTCAAATCAGTTCAAAATGGTCGCTATGTGATGGCTTTGAATTTCTGTTATGTTTGCATGAATATAAGAAAGATCAGAAAAGTATAATGTATCTGAAAGTTCAAACCAATAACAAACAATATCTCAAAATTATTAATGCCACAACAAATTTGACAAATTGTGCGCTTCGAAGAGATCTACATTTTCTGTAATCTCTCCGAGGGATTATCAATTGCACATAAGTAATTTAGCATAAACAGGGTCTCACAGGTCACTCCCAGAAAATCCAAGATATGCATTTTATTTGTCATTAAAATAGTTTAAAAATATGGTGTTTCAATCAAAAGCATCAGAGATATTTTACAGAATCAGCACAACTCTCTGATTTTTCAACTCGTCTCTCAGCGTACCTCAAGGAATTTAACATTACTCTGCCTAATATGTTCCCTTGTTTCATAGATTCGGATTATATACCATGGATACTCACATACCCCTTTATTGACATATCACTGGGTAGACAAGGAAAGTCTTCAACAGATAGTGTTTCTTACAAACGTCTGTTTAACGAATTGTGTACAGTGTATTCAACACACTCATATCTTCACTGATGGCTCCTGACTTGGTCATAATAGATATGCAGTGGTATTACCCGATTACACCCTACAATATAGTCTTCCCAACTATCTTTCTGTCTATTCTTGTGAATTGTTCGCAATCAAGCTCTCATTGGAAAATATACTTAAAAAAAGATAACCTACATAGTTAATAATATTCTCCGACTCGTCGAGTGCTTTAACATCCCTTAAACAAACCTCAATCCCCCCAAAGAGATGATTGTTAAAGAACTTCAGAAACTTTACAACCAAATACTAATCTCAGCTAAATCAGCATAATTCACCTGGACTCCGTCTCATGTCAGAATTCTGGGAAATGAATCGGCTGATCAGACAGCCAAAGAAGGCACCAAACATCCCCCTCAGGACATCAAGATCCCACACACGGACTTCAACTTCATCAAAAAGACTGGCATTACTCAACGGAGACAAACATAGAAAGCCACATCTAAAAATAAGTTACATGATGTCCTCATTTCTGAATCCAAACTTCAATACTATCATTTCAGCTGACAAGACCAAGTTGTATTAACTCGACTAGTATTGGACGTACTTCTATAACGCACGAACATCTCCTCAACCGCGCCCTTCTCCTATGTGCGACCTCTGCAGATCCAACCTCACAGTTCATCTCGTTACAGCCTGCCGTCGCTATGTGTAACACAGAAAGATGACATCCCCAACAGTATATCAGGCACTCTAAATTCAGCACAACAAAGAACTTTAAATTTTATGAAAGCGATCAAAATTTTATAACAATGTATAGCACACCTATCCAGAGAACTTGTTATATTACTGTTACTGTTTAAAATATTATATTTTCACTTTAATCATGTTCTATATTCTAAAGTAGTCGCGATATGTCAATAAAGGACACATAATAATAACAACAATAATAATGTTTGGGAATATAAAAATAATGAAAATGTTTCCATGTAAGGGGTTGGAAAAGATAGGACTAGAATCGGAGGGGGACTAAGCATCTCTAGCTACACAGATCTTTTGTGCCTAGGTCCCTTACGGGGCGCCCCGGGAATGAGGTGAGAGGAGGCAGAGGGCGGCCCGAGCAGGTGGTACGACAGGCAGAGGGCAGGGTCCCTACCGTTTACCGATTTGAACTCCCCGGGTGCTGGCCCCCCTGCCCCTGTGGGATCCGGAGACCGCTCGCAGTCCGAGAGACAAAGGGACGAAGGATTCCTCAGAACACCCTTTTCCCCTGCCGCATGCACGCCGAGACCTCCCGCCGACACTTGCAACCCTGAAAGAGACCAAGCAGATGAAAGGTGAAGTGAAATGAAAATGGAGGGACAGGAAATTGGGGAAATTCTTCCTAGCATTCGCTTGGCGACCCGGGGAAATGCCTGAAAGAAGCCATGTATAAGGAAGGTCGGGAATCGAACCCACGACCTCCTGAATGCGGGCCACAGACGTTACCGTCTGAGCTATCTCGTTCGGTATGTAAGGAACAGTTTGGTGTTGATGAATTTTCTTCAAAATCTTCGTGTGGCATCTTTTGAACGTCCTCAATTTATATATCCGGTTTTGTATTTAACATACTTTTCGACTTTGAGTTATGCTGTTTACATACACATACATACCACAGACCTTTTTCTAAGAATGCCTATTTTGTATACAAGGGATCTTAAAACGCGTATTTCCGGTGAAATATCGGCATCGAATTTTTGGGTTGAATACAATACTTCCTCTACTTAGTGTAAGTACGTATTAGATAAAGTAATAAGAATATTAAATCTTGCTACTTGAAAATATAAAATTTGAACTGAAGGCCTAAAAATCTCTGGACTCAGGAGCAAACTTAGCTTAGTTGAGGAAGTCTTAGAATAACCATTGTATAAATTTTATGGACAGGTAATGTTTATAGGTAACCTCTCTACCCTTCCACCCAGTAACAAACAATAGCTCGGAAATGGTAATGTCACAAAATTATTTGATATAAATTTAGTGCTTTAACAAGGTCTGCATTTTCTGTGTAGAATACTTTTGCCTGTATTTTTACGGTTTAGGGTTATTCGAAATTATAAAAAAGTAATTCAGTCTGAAAAAGGGTTTTAAACACATGGCATCTTAATAAAAATCCCAAAAAACTTTTTTAAGAAAATAAAAAAGCTATAGGATAATAGATTGGTGTAGACAGTTTCATCTCGCATTCCTGGAAGATGCTGAACTTTGAATAAGTCTGGCACCTACCCGAATTTCATTTTTGAATTAGGTAGTTCACAGACAGACACGCCTACGTTTTCTAAAAAAAGTCTGTCTTATTCAGGGAATCTGAAAACGTCTATTTCTGGTGAAATATCAATACATAATTATTAAGTGGAATACAATATTTCCTCTGCTTACTGAATTTTTCATAAAATGTTAAATATAAAACTTATAAACACACTAGTAAAACAGTATTGTGAATCGACTCCTAACTATAACAAAATTTCACCTAAGAAAATGTGAATTTTATAAGAAAATATTTGCTTATTATTTACAAAGCTTGGTAGAATGACTATTTAAGAAGCTGTGTCCGATAGCACAATAAAGATGAGTTATGTTAAACGTACATACAATGAAACATTTGTATACATATAAAAAAGCAAGTTATACACCGGTTTTCAAAAATCTGTATAACTACTTTGCACAGAGAGGGAAATAAGACTATGGAGAAATGGAGGTAGAGAGGGGATGTGAAGATAGTATTGGGAAAGAGAGTTGGTAGAGGACAGGAAAGAGGTAGAGTAGAAAGGGGTGAGGGATAGTAGTATTAGTCCCGGATGAGCCAATTGTTTTAACGATAATCCTGCCGCTAGGGGCGCTGGTGTCGCTAGTGTTGGTGCGTGCGACGGCGGCGGCGGTAAGTTTGAAAAGCGCCCTGAGCGGTAGGATTATCGTTAAATCGGTTGGCTCATCCGGGACGAGTTGAAAGAATTGAGGAAGTGACGTGTAGTGTTTTGATTGGTTCGTTAATTTGGGGTGAAAGATGGAGGAAGGGAGATGGAGGAGTATGGAGGTCGCGTGATGGAGAGGAGCTGGGTGGCGAGGTGTTGTCTGTGCGGAGGTCGGTACTGAAATGGGGGAAAAGATGGGGAGCGAGGGATAAAAAGTGTAAAGGAAAGTGACGTGTGAAGTTGTGATTGGTGGGAATAAGAAGTGATTTTATTGGTGGAAAGGAGCAAATGAGAGTTGTTGATTGGTAAGAATAAGAGGGATTATGATTGGTGGAAAGAAAAAGGTGTGGGAGTGGGGTATGTTGGAGGTGATGGGAAAGGTGAGTTTTGCTAGCAGCAAGATTTGCAAAAGCCTGTCTTGAACTGATCAGCAATTTTTGAACGTCGGATGGTAGTTTTCTTGAGTGGATAGAGAGATGGGGGCGATATGAGATGCGGTGGCGAAAATGGGAACTAGACAAGGTTGTTGAGACAAGAGGTTTAAGGACGAGGAAATTTGGAGGTTAGTGGTGAACACGGCGGTCGCAAGAGGTGGGGGTAAGGAGACGCAGTGGTGAGAATGGGAACTAAAAGAAGATGGGGGTAGCAAGAGTTTTAGAAGAGTAGATTTTGAGGTTAAAATAGTGGGAACTAAAAATGGCGGAGGGTCTGCGACAAGGAGATGCGGTGAGAACTAAACAAGATGGCGGTCGCAAGAGGAGGGTAAGGAGATTTGAGGTTACAGTACCAAAACACGAAAGGATATATTCCTACGCCAAGCAGGTCCGAAAAATAATTATGCGTGTGGTACTTACCTGTTACCGGTGTGGATGCGTCACCAAAAGCGCGGCACGCGAGGCGGAAAAATAAAAGCAAACTGTTTTTGAAAATGCTTAACCAGCTTTAAGATCAACCAACATCACTACGCACTGATATACCTAGGTTTTTAAAGCGGTACAGACACCCTTTGCAGAGGCGTAATTTAACTATACCAAAAACCTGGTACTGGACCATCGTGATGGTCGCTAGCGTACGTAGGAGCAGGGTTCTCATAGCCGGTCGAAAGCGGTAAAAAACGTGTACGACGTAGGTGTTGACAGTAGCTGCTGTCGAGTCAACGGTCGAGGTGTGAATAAACAAGATCTGTTCTCGCCGGCAATTTGGTTCGGAGATGTGAGCAGCGGCGAGGTGTTGTCTGTGCGGAGGTCGGGACTGAAAGAGGGAAAAGATGGGGAGCGAGGGATAAAAAGTGTAACAGAAAGTGACGTGTGAAGTTGTGATTGGTGGGAATAAGAAGTGATTTTATTGGTGGAAAGGAGCAAATGAAAGTTGTTGATTGGTAAGAATAAGAGAGGTTATGATTGGTGGAAAGAAAAAGGAGTGGGGTATGTTGGAGGTGATGGGAAAGGTAAGTTTTGCTAGCAACAAGATTTGCAAAAGCCTGTCGTGAACTGATCAGCAATTTTTTGAACGTTGGATGGTAGTTTTCTTGAGTGGATAGAGAGATGGGGGCGATATGAGATGCGGTGGCGAAAATGGGAACTAAACAAGGTGGTTGAGACAAGAGGTTTAAGGACGAGGAAATTTGGAGGTTAGTGGTGAACATGGCGGTCGCAAGAGGTGGGGGTAAGGAGACGCGGTGGTGAGAATGGGAACTAAAAGAAGATGGCGGTAGCAAGAGGTTAGAAGAGTAGATTTTGAGGTTAAAATAGCGGGAACTAAAAATGGCGGAGGGTCTGCGACAAGGAGATGCGGTGAGAACTAAACAAGATGGCGGACGCAAGAGGTGGGTAAGCAGGTTTGAGGTTACAGTACCAAAACACGAAAGGATATATTCCTACGCCAAGCAGGTCCGAAAAATAATTATGCGTGTGTTACTTACCTGTTACCGGTGTGGATGCGTCACCAAAAGCGCGGCACGCGAGACGGAAAAATAAAAGCAAACTGTTTTTGAAAATGCTTAACCAGCTTTAAGATCAACCAACATCACTACGCACTGATATACCTAGGTTTTTAAAGCGGTACAGACACCCTTTGCAGAGGCGTAATTTAACTATACCAAAAACCTGGTACTGGACCATCGTGATGGTCGCTAGCGTACGTAGGAGCAGGGTTCTCATAGCCGGTCGAAAGCGGTCAAAAACGTGTACGACGTAGGTGTTGGCAGTAGCTGCTGCCGAGGCAACCGTCGAGGTGCGAATGAACGAGATCTGTTCTTGCAGGCAATCTGGTTGAGAGATGAGAGGCGCGGTGGTAAAAATGTGAACTAAATAAGATGGCGGAGGCACGAAGTTGAGGTTAAGGAGCGGCGAGGTGTTGACTGTGCGGCGGTTGGGGTCTGAAAGAGGGGGAAAGATGGCGAACGAGGGATAAAAAGTATAACAGAAAGTGACGTGTGAAGTTGTCATTGGTGGGAATAAGAAGTGATGTTATTGGTGGAAAGGAACAAATGAAAGTTGCTGATTGGCGAGAATAAGAGAGATTATGATTGGTGGAAAGAAAAAAAGGTGTGGGAGTGGGGTATGTTGGAGGTGATGGAAAAGGCAAGTTTTGCTACCAACAACATTTGCAAAAGCCTATCCAGAACTCATCAGCAATTTTAAATAACTAGTGTTTCGGGGGTTTTCTCTGGTTGGTAGACGAATGCAAGCTGTTTGTACCATACTTATATTATTCGTCTTTTTCCTTTTTTTTTTTTAAAATGACTAGTTTTTTTTTTTTTTTTTGGGAGTTTTCTGCGGATGGTAAACAAATGCAAGCTCTTTCTGCTTTTTCATAGGTTTTCCCTGGTTGGTAGGCGTTTTCTGTACTGGTTGACGAAGGCGTTTCTAATTTTGGAGGTTTTCTCAGGTTTTTAGCGGTTGTCCCTGCCCGGTAGGCAAATGATGAAGTTTTACCTTGTCGGCGCACGGATACTAGGCACGTACTGGCGCGCACACACACACACACACACACAGAGAGACAGACAGACACACAGACAGGCACACACACACGGACATGTTTCCAAAAATGCTTTTTTTTTTTTTTTTTTTTTTTTTGATTCAGGAGATCTCAAAACGTGTATTTCCGGTGAAATCTCGGTATCGAATTTTTGGGCGGAATGCAATACTTCCCCTACTTACTATACGTAGTAGAGAAAGTAAAAAAGTATTGAAAAATTTAAGGAAATAACAAGCAATACCTCAAAAGTGTACTATCTTGTTTTGACGGGTTTTTCAGATCGGTAAGCGTTAGAATACTCTTAGAGCTTTTTTCAGGTTTTTTAGCGGTTGTCCCTGGCCGGTAGGCAAATGATAAAGTTTTTCTATAACGTCGTCGTTTTGGCTTGTGGCGCACGGATACTAGGCACGTACTGGCGCGCGCGCGCACACACACACACACACACACACACTAAAATAGTAGCGTATAAAAAAAAACTGATGTGTTACACTCACATGACTTTCTCTACTCTTGTACAATCTAATTGGTAGCTTTTAAGCGATAGTCAAATATTTTAACGCTGGTTGCTATGTGGCGAATTCCATTCTGTTTGCATGTTCAGGACATAAAAAAAATGAATAAACGAATTTGAGAAAAAGTATAAGTATTGGAAAATTTAAGGAAATAACAAGCAATATCTCGAAAACGGTTCACTCAACAAAAGAAACGTATATGACATAAGTTGTGTATTTTAACGCGATCTACATTTTTTGTGTAGTAAAATTTTGTCTATCTCTTATGGTTTACCAGTTATGCAAAAAAGTCGTTCACAATGAAGAATATTTTTGGAGACATTCCCAGAAAATTCGAGATATACATTTTATTTGACATGACAATATCTTAAACATATGATGTTTTAATCAAAATCGTTAGAGCCGTTTTTGAGAAAATTAAAATTTTCGAAAAATGTTCCATGTAAAGGGTAGTCTGGGGTGAAGGGATTTTCTTGAAAACCTTCGTGTCGCATCTCTGGAAGATACTGAACCTAAATACCAAGTTTGGTGTTTATCCGACTGTTCGTTTTTGAGTTATGCTGTTCACAGACACACAGACACACAGACACACAGACAGACACACACACGGACATGTTTCCAAAAATGCTTTTTTTTTTGGATTCAGAGATTCTCAAAACATGTATTTCCAGTGAAATCTCGGTAACGAATTTTTGGGTGGAATGCAATACTTCCCCTACTTACTATACGTAGTAGAGAAAGTAAAAATGAATAACGCATTTGAGAAAAAGTATAAGTATTGGAAAATTTAAGGAAATAACAAGCAATATCTCGAAAATGGTTCACTCAACTAAAAAAAAATGTATATGACATAAATTGTGTATTTTAACGCGATCTACATTTTTTGTGTAGTAAAATTTTGGCTATCTCTTATGGTTTACCAGTTATGCATACTGAACCTAAATACCAAGTTTGGTGTTTATCCGACTGTTCGTTTTTGAGTTATGCTGTTCACAGACGCACAGACAGACAGACACACAGACACACAGACACACAGACAGACACACACACGGACATGTTTCGAAAAATGCTTTTTTTTTTCTGGATTCAGTGATTCTCAAAACATGTATTTCCAGTGAAATCTCGGTATCGAATTTTTGGGTGGAATGCAATACTTCCCCTACTTACTATACGTAGTAGAGAAAGTAAAAATGAATAACGCATTTGAGAAAAAGTATAAGTATTGGAAAATTTAAAGGAAATAACAAGCAATATCTCGAAAAACGGTTCACTCAACAAAATAAATGTATATGGCATAAGTTGTGTATTTTAACGCGATCTACATTTTTTGTGTAGCAAACTTTTGTCTATCTCTTACGGTTTATCAGTTATGAAAAAGTCGTTCACAATGAAGAATTCTTTTGGAGACATTCCCAGAAAATTCGAGATATACATTTCATTTCTCTCGACATTATCTTAAATATATGATATTTTCATCAAAATCGTTAGAGCCATTTTTTAATACAAAGAGAACGGGATTTCACAAGTGAAACAGTACTGTGATAACGATACCACTGAAACAAAAAAAAAATCTGATGTGTAACACTCACATGACTTTCTCAACTCTTGTACAAAGTATTTTTACAAACGCTTATTCCCCATCTAGTTCATGTTAATCGAGATAAACATTTGCAAAATCTATTTTATTGCTAATTTTCTTGTATAAAAAAAAAAAATCTGATGTGTAACACTCACATGACGTTCTCTACTCTTGTACAAAGTATTTTTACAAACGCTTATGCTCCATCTAGTTCATGTTAATCGAGATAAACATTTGCAAACTCTATTTTATTGCTAATTTTCTTGTAGATGTAGGGGAAAATATATTTACAAGGGGAATATAGAAAAACAGTAGCCTTTAAGCACATACATATCTCTTAATAGCTGGTTGCTATGTGCAGCACCATTCTTTTTGCCACAGATTAATACTGTTTGCATATCAAAGACAAAAAAAAATGAATAACGAAGTCCCATTTGAGAAAATAAATATTGGAAAATTAACAAACAATATCTCGAAAACGGTTCACTCAACAACAAAAATGTATATTACATAAGATGTGTATTTTAACGCGATCTACATTTTTTGTGTAGTAAAATTTTGTCTATCTCTTACGGTTTTTCAGTTATGAAAAAGACGTTCACAATGAAGAATACTTTTGGAGACATTCCCAGAAAATTCGAGATATACATTTCATTTCTCACGACATTATATTAAACATACGATATTTTTCATCAAAATCGTTAGAGCCATTTTTTTTAATACAAAGAGAACGGGATTTCACAAGTGAAACAGTACTGTGATAACGATACCAACAAAACTAATTATTATTCACCCACTGAAACACATAAAAAAAATCTGATGTGTAACACTCACATGACTTTTCTCATCTCTTGTACAAAGTATTTTTACAAACGCTTATTCCCCATCTATTTCATGTTAATCGAGATAAACATTTGCAAACTCTATTTTATTGCTAATTTTCTTGTAGATGTAGGTAAAATATATTTACAAGGGGAATATAGAAAAACAGTAGCCTTTAAGCACATACATATCTCTTAATAGCTGGTTGCTATGTGCAGTACCATTCTTTTTGCCACAGATTAATACTCTTTGCATATCAAAGACAAAAAAAAAATGAATAACGAATTCCCATTTGAGAAAATAACTATTGGAAAATTTAAGTAAATAACAAGCAATATCTCGAAAACGGTTCACTCAACAATAAAGATGTATATGACATAAGTTGTGTATTTTAACGCGATCTACATACTTTCGTACTCACCTATAAGATATAGAGGGTAGAGGTCGTACGAACGTAGCACTTTGAGAATTTATATTCAACAGTTGGTGTTACTCCTTAGAAAGGAAGTATCTGCTGATTTTTATTTAATTCTTTACATTTTACATAACACGTATGCACTGGCACAACACAAAAGCACTACACACGATACTCAGTTTTAATATTTGCACTAATAACATCAGGAATAACTGAAGTCTGCAAACAGTCATTTCCCATGTGCAGCCTTACGTACAGAGAACGTGTGTGGCTGATCTATGTGTAAAAAGAGCCTGAGAGCGGATGTACGTCAGCGGTAAAATCTTTTAAATGCATTTTTATTGGCGATGGTAGAAATCGTGCAGTGGTGGATCGTGAAAATTCATATAAATGGATGTATCACCTCATAATAAGCCTCTATATACCAAGAATATTGAGTTTTTAAAAAGTCAGCAACTGTACCTGTGTTTCTATACGTGAACGTCAGATGGCAGCTTCGATACGTGTCCACGGAGACCTTAGTGCTAGGCAACTGTACCTCTGTTTCTATACGTGAACGGCAGATTGCAGCTTCGATACGTGTCCACGGAGACCTTAGTGCTAGGCAACTGTACCTCTGTTTCTATACGTGAACGGCAGATTGCAGCTTCGATACGTGTCCACGGAGACCTTAGTGCTAGGCAACTGCACCTCTGTTTCTATACGTGAACGGCAGATTGCAGCTTCGATACGTGTCCACGGAGACCTTAGCGCTAGGCAACTGCACCTCTGTTTCTATACGTGAACGGCAGATTGCAGCTTCGATACGTGTCCACGGAGACCTTAGTGCTAGGCAACTGTACCTCTGTTTCTATACGTGAACGGCAGATTGCAGCTTCGATACGTGTGCACGGAGACCTTAGTGCTAGGCAACTGTACCTCTGTTTCTATACGTGAACGGCAGATTGCAGCTTCGATACGTGTCCACGGAGACCTTAGTGCTAGGCAACTGCACCTCTGTTTCTATACGTGAACGGCAGATTGCAGCTTCGATACGTATCCACGGAGACCTTAGTGCTAGGCAACTGCACCTCTGTTTCTATACGTGAACGGCAGATTGCAGCTTCAATACGTGTCCACGGAGACCTTAGTGCTAGGCAACTGTACTGCCGTTCACGTATAGAAACAGGTATAGTTGCCTAGCACTAAGATCTCCGTGGACACGTATCGAACCTACAATCTGCCGTTCACGTATAGAAACAGAGGTATAGTTGCCTAGCACTAGCACTAAGTTCTCCGTGGACACGTATTGAAGCTGCAATCTGCCGTTCACGTATAGAAACAGAGGTACAGTTGTCTAGCACTAAGGTCTCCGTGGACACGTATAGAAACACAGGTACAGTTGCCTAGCACTAAGGTCTCCGTGAACACGTATCGAAGCTGCAATCTGCCGTTGACGTATAGAAACAGGTATAGCTGCCTAGCACTAAGATCTCCGTGGACACGTATCGAAGCTGCAATCTGCCGTTCACGTATAGAAACAGAGGTACAGCTGCCTAGCACTAAGGTCTCCGTGGACACGTATTGAAGCTGCAATCTGCCGTTCACGTATAGAAACAGAGGTGCAGTTCCCTAGCACTAAGGTCCCCGTGGATACGTATCGAAGCTGCAATCTGCCGTTCACGTATAGAAACAGAGGTGCAGTTGCCTAGCACTAAGGTCTCCGTGGACACGTATCGAAGCTGCAATCTCCCGTTCACGTATAGAAACAGAGGTACAGTTGCCTAGCACTAAGGTCTCCGTGGACACGTATTGAAGCTGCAATCTGCCGTTCACGTATAGAAACAGAGGTGCAGTTGCCTAGCACTAAGGTCTCCGTGGATACGTATCGAAGCTGCAATCTGCCGTTCACGTATAGAAACAGAGGTGCAGTTGCCTAGCACTAAGGTCTCCGTGGACACGTATCGAAGCTGCAATCTGCCGTTCACGTATAGAAACAGAGGTACAGTTGCCTAGCACTAAGGTCTCCGTGCACACGTATCGAAGCTGCAATCTGCCGTTCACGTATAGAAACAGAGGTACAGTTGCCTAGCACTAAGGTCTCCGTGGACACGTATCGAAGCTGCAATCTGCCGTTCACGTATAGAAACAGAGGTGCAGTTGCCTAGCGCTAAGGTCTCCGTGGACACGTATCGAAGCTGCAATCTGCCGTTCACGTATAGAAACAGAGGTGCAGTTGCCTAGCACTAAGGTCTCCGTGGACACGTATCGAAGCTGCAATCTGCCGTTCACGTATAGAAACAGAGGTACAGTTGCCTAGCACTAAGGTCTCCGTGGACACGTATCGAAGCTGCAATCTGCCGTTCACGTATAGAAACAGAGGTACAGTTGCCTAGCACTAAGGTCTCCGTGGACACGTATCGAAGCTGCCATCTGACGTTCACGTATAGAAACACAGGTACAGTTGCTGACTTTTTAAAAACTCAATATTCTTGGTATATAGAGGCTTATTATGAGGTGATACATCCATTTATATGAATTTTCACGATCCACCACTGCACGATTTCTACCATCGCCAATAAAAATGCATTTAAAAGATTTTACCGCTGACGTACATCCGCTCTCAGGCTCTTTTTACACATAGATCAGCCACACACGTTCTCTGTACGTAAGGCTGCACATGGGAAATGACTGTTTGCAGACTTCAGTTATTCCTGATGTTATTAGTGCAAATATTAAAACTGAGTATCGTGTGTAGTGCTTTTGTGTTGTGCCAGTGCATACGTGTTATGTAAAATGTAAAGAATTAAATAAAAATCAGCAGATACTTCCTTTCTAAGGAGTAACACCAACTGTTGAATATAAATTCTCAAAGTGCTACGTTCGTACGACCTCTACCCTCTATATCTTATAGGTGAGTACGAAAGTATGTAGATCGCGTTAAAATACACAACTTATGTCATATACATCTTTATTGTTGAGTGAACCGTTTTCGAGATATTGCTTGTTATTTACTTAAATTTTCCAATAGTTATTTTCTCAAATGGGAATTCGTTATTCATTTTTTTTTTGTCTTTGATATGCAAAGAGTATTAATCTGTGGCAAAAAGAATGGTACTGCACATAGCAACCAGCTATTAAGAGATATGTATGTGCTTAAAGGCTACTGTTTTTCTATATTCCCCTTGTAAATATATTTTACCTACATCTACAAGAAAATTAGCAATAAAATAGAGTTTGCAAATGTTTATCTCGATTAACATGAAATAGATGGGGAATAAGCGTTTGTAAAAATACTTTGTACAAGAGATGAGAAAAGTCATGTGAGTGTTACACATCAGATTTTTTTTATGTGTTTCAGTGGGTGAATAATAATTAGTTTTGTTGGTATCGTTATCACAGTACTGTTTCACTTGTGAAATCCCGTTCTCTTTGTATTAAAAAAAATGGCTCTAACGATTTTGATGAAAAATATCGTATGTTTAATATAATGTCGTGAGAAATGAAATGTATATCTCGAATTTTCTGGGAATGTCTCCAAAAGTATTCTTCATTGTGAACGTCTTTTTCATAACTGAAAAACCGTAAGAGATAGACAAAATTTTACTACACAAAAAATGTAGATCGCGTTAAAATACACATCTTATGTAATATACATTTTTGTTGTTGAGTGAACCGTTTTCGAGATATTGTTTGTTAATTTTCCAATATTTATTTTCTCAAATGGGACTTCGTTATTCATTTTTTTTTTGTCTTTGATATGCAAACAGTATTAATCTGTGGCAAAAAGAATGGTGCTGCACATAGCAACCAGCTATTAAGAGATATGTATGTGCTTAAAGGCTACTGTTTTTCTATATTCCCCTTGTAAATATATTTTCCCCTACATCTACAAGAAAATTAGCAATAAAATAGAGTTTGCAAATGTTTATCTCGATTAACATGAACTAGATGGAGCATAAGCGTTTGTAAAAATACTTTGTACAAGAGTAGAGAACGTCATGTGAGTGTTACACATCAGATTTTTTTTTTTATACAAGAAAATTAGCAATAAAATAGATTTTGCAAATGTTTATCTCGATTAACATGAACTAGATGGGGAATAAGCGTTTGTAAAAATACTTTGTACAAGAGTTGAGAAAGTCATGTGAGTGTTACACATCAGATTTTTTTTTTTGTTTCAGTGGTATCGTTATCACAGTACTGTTTCACTTGTGAAATCCCGTTCTCTTTGTATTAAAAAATGGCTCTAACGATTTTGATGAAAATATCATATATTTAAGATAATGTCGAGAGAAATGAAATGTATATCTCGAATTTTCTGGGAATGTCTCCAAAAGAATTCTTCATTGTGAACGACTTTTTCATAACTGATAAACCGTAAGAGATAGACAAAAGTTTGCTACACAAAAAATGTAGATCGCGTTAAAATACACAACTTATGCCATATACATTTATTTTGTTGAGTGAACCGTTTTTCGAGATATTGCTTGTTATTTCCTTTAAATTTTCCAATACTTATACTTTTTCTCAAATGCGTTATTCATTTTTACTTTCTCTACTACGTATAGTAAGTAGGGGAAGTATTGCATTCCACCCAAAAATTCGATACCGAGATTTCACTGGAAATACATGTTTTGAGAATCACTGAATCCAGAAAAAAAAAAGCATTTTTCGAAACATGTCCGTGTGTGTGTCTGTCTGTGTGTCTGTGTGTCTGTGTGTCTGTCTGTCTGTGCGTCTGTGAACAGCATAACTCAAAAACGAACAGTCGGATAAACACCAAACTTGGTATTTAGGTTCAGTATGCATAACTGGTAAACCATAAGAGATAGCCAAAATTTTACTACACAAAAAATGTAGATCGCGTTAAAATACACAATTTATGTCATATACATTTTTTTTTAGTTGAGTGAACCATTTTCGAGATATTGCTTGTTATTTCCTTAAATTTTCCAATACTTATACTTTTTCTCAAATGCGTTATTCATTTTTACTTTCTCTACTACGTATAGTAAGTAGGGGAAGTATTGCATTCCACCCAAAAATTCGTTACCGAGATTTCACTGGAAATACATGTTTTGAGAATCTCTGAATCCAAAAAAAAAAGCATTTTTGGAAACATGTCCGTGTGTGTGTCTGTCTGTGTGTCTGTGTGTCTGTGTGTCTGTGAACAGCATAACTCAAAAACGAACAGTCGGATAAACACCAAACTTGGTATTTAGGTTCAGTATCTTCCAGAGATGCGACACGAAGGTTTTCAAGAAAATCCCCCACCCCAGACTACCCTTTACATGGAACATTTTTCGAAAATTTTAATTTTCTCAAAAACGGCTCTAACGATTTTGATTAAAACATCATATGTTTAAGATATTGTCATGTCAAATAAAATGTATATCTCGAATTTTCTGGGAATGTCTCCAAAAATATTCTTCATTGTGAACGACTTTTTTGCATAACTGGTAAACCATAAGAGATAGACAAAATTTTACTACACAAAAAATGTAGATCGCGTTAAAATACACAACTTATGTCATATACGTTTCTTTTGTTGAGTGAACCGTTTTCGAGATATTGCTTGTTATTTCCTTAAATTTTCCAATACTTATACTTTTTCTCAAATTCGTTTATTCATTTTTTTTATGTCCTGAACATGCAAACAGAATGGAATTCGCCACATAGCAACCAGCGTTAAAATATTTGACTATCGCTTAAAAGCTACCAATTAGATTGTACAAGAGTAGAGAAAGTCATGTGAGTGTAACACATCAGTTTTTTTTTATACGCTACTATTTTAGTGTGTGTGTGTGTGTGTGCGCGCGCGCGCGCCAGTACGTGCCTAGTATCCGTGCGCCACAAGCCAAAACGACGACGTTATAGAAAAACTTTATCATTTGCCTACCGGCCAGGGACAACCGCTAAAAAACCTGAAAAAAGCTCTAAGAGTATTCTAACGCTTACCGATCTGGAAAACCCGTCAAAACAAGATAGTACACTTTTGAGGTATTGCTTGTTATTTCCTTAAATTTTTCAATACTTTTTTACTTTCTCTACTACGTATAGTAAGTAGGGGAAGTATTGCATTCCGCCCAAAAATTCGATACCGAGATTTCACCGGAAATACACGTTTTGAGATCTCCTGAATCAAAAAAAAAAAAAAAAAGCATTTTTGGAAACATGTCCGTGTGTGTGTGCCTGTCTGTGTGTCTGTCTGTCTCTCTGTGTGTGTGTGTGTGTGCGCGCCAGTACGTGCCTAGTATCCGTGCGCCGACAAGGTAAAACTTCATCATTTGCCTACCGGGCAGGGACAACCGCTAAAAACCTGAGAAAACCTCCAAAATTAGAAACGCCTTCGTCAACCAGTACAGAAAACGCCTACCAACCAGGGAAAACCTATGAAAAAGCAGAAAGAGCTTGCATTTGTTTACCATCCGCAGAAAACTCCCAAAAAAAACAAAAAAAAACTAGTCATTTTAAAAAAAAAAAGGAAAAAGACGAATAATATAAGTATGGTACAAACAGCTTGCATTCGTCTACCAACCAGAGAAAACCCCCGAAACACTAGTTATTTAAAATTGCTGATGAGTTCTGGATAGGCTTTTGCAAATGTTGTTGGTAGCAAAACTTGCCTTTTCCATCACCTCCAACATACCCCACTCCCACACCTTTTTTTCTTTCCACCAATCATAATCTCTCTTATTCTCGCCAATCAGCAACTTTCATTTGTTCCTTTCCACCAATAACATCACTTCTTATTCCCACCAATGACAACTTCACACGTCACTTTCTGTTATACTTTTTATCCCTCGTTCGCCATCTTTCCCCCTCTTTCAGACCCCAACCGCCGCACAGTCAACACCTCGCCGCTCCTTAACCTCAACTTCGTGCCTCCGCCATCTTATTTAGTTCACATTTTTACCACCGCGCCTATCATCTCTCAACCAAATTGCCGGCGAGAACAGATCTTGTTTATTCACACCTCGACCGTTGACTCGACAGCAGCTACTGTCAACACCTACGTCGTACACGTTTTTTACCGCTTTCGACCGGCTATGAGAACCCTGCTCCTACGTACGCTAGCGACCATCACGATGGTCCAGTACCAGGTTTTTGGTATAGTTAAATTACGCCTCTGCAAAGGGTGTCTGTACCGCTTTAAAAACCTAGGTATATCAGTGCGTAGTGATGTTGGTTGATCTTAAAGCTGGTTAAGCATTTTCAAAAACAGTTTGCTTTTATTTTTCCGCCTCGCGTGCCGCGCTTTTGGTGACGCATCCACACCGGTAACAGGTAAGTACCACACGCATAATTATTTTTCGGACCTGCTTGGCGTAGGAATATATCCTTTCGTGTTTTGGTACTGTAACCTCAAATCTCCTTACCCTCCTCTTGCGACCGCCATCTTGTTTAGTTCTCACCGCATCTCCTTGTCGCAGACCCTCCGCCATTTTTAGTTCCCACTATTTTAACCTCAAAATCTACTCTTCTAAAACTCTTGCTACCCCCATCTTCTTTTAGTTCCCATTCTCACCACTGCGTCTCCTTACCCCCACCTCTTGCGACCGCCGTGTTCACCACTAACCTCCAAATTTCCTCGTCCTTAAACCTCTTGTCTCAACAACCTTGTCTAGTTCCCATTTTCGCCACCGCATCTCATATCGCCCCCATCTCTCTATCCACTCAAGAAAACTACCATCCGACGTTCAAAAATTGCTGATCAGTTCAAGACAGGCTTTTGCAAATCTTGCTGCTAGCAAAACTCACCTTTCCCATCACCTCCAACATACCCCACTCCCACACCTTTTTCTTTCCACCAATCATAATCCCTCTTATTCTTACCAATCAACAACTCTCATTTGCTCCTTTCCACCAATAAAATCACTTCTTATTCCCACCAATCACAACTTCACACGTCACTTTCCTTTACACTTTTTATCCCTCGCTCCCCATCTTTTCCCCCATTTCAGTACCGACCTCCGCACAGACAACACCTCGCCACCCAGCTCCTCTCCATCACGCGACCTCCATACTCCTCCATCTCCCTTCCTCCATCTTCCACCCCAAATTAACGAACCAATCAAAACACTACACGTCACTTCCTCAATTCTTTCAACTCGTCCCGGATGAGCCAACCGATTTAACGATAATCCTAACGCTCAGGGCGCTTTTCAAACTTACCGCCGCCGCCGTCGCACGCAGCGACACTAGCGACACTAGCGCCCCTAGCGGCAGGATTATCGTTAAAACAATTGGCTCATCCGGGACTAATACTACTAGGGATGGAGAAGGTAAAGGCAGAGAGTAGAATCTGCATGGCTAACCCAACAGAGAGAGAGAAGTTGTGGGTTCAGAGACTTTATGAAGAAAGTAGTGTAGAATAGAGTAGGGTGGAGTATTTATTGGTCTCAAACATTTTACATGTCCAAAATCATACATCGCACGGGCCAGATAGACCGTGCGTGCTTATATAATATACTGTGGTACATATTTTTCTGACTATATTCATCACACTGAACATAAAAGTTAATAATATTTATAAGAAATGAAAAGAAAAGAAAAACAGATACATTAACGACAACAATTTCACATTCAAAACAAAAGAGAAAAAACGTTTTCACAAGCACACGTTATTGTTTATAAAAAAATACACGCCCCTAAGCCACTAACCCTCCCCCTCCCGACCTTGACTCTTCCTTACACTCCGATCTGAGCTGCACAACCTCTCGTAAAAATGTACCAATTGCCTCCTCCTCCTCCCCCCCTCACAGTCAGCAAGCTCCAACAAGCTATAACCCTCTCCTTGAATTAACAAAGGAACCTGGTAGATACTTTCTCCTTGTGTCTTAGTACAATTGGCCAGTATATGCATCAAGTTTCTTCCTTTCTACACCAGGAACAAATTCTTATGCCTTCTTCGCTAATGAATTTGATTGCTGGCCATGATTCCAGTCTGAGCCAAGCAAGTCCTTGCTTGTATTTTATATATATATATATATATATATATATATATATATATATATTGTTGTATACCCCAATTCTGTTTTAATTTCGATTGTATGTTTAATGATACTTTCTCATTACATTGTGACAGCGTCTGCTGTCTATATATATCTTCCAGAAGGGATGGCTTACACTTAAACGTGTTTCGTAGCTTCTGATTGGATAGAACTAGTCAACAGAAGGGACACCTAGCATCTCAACACCCAATGATCTATCGTACACGCACCCCCGGGAGGAACATATAAGCGAGGGAACTGCAGGAGACTATGTAGAGCGAGGCCGCCGCAAGTCGACAGAGACGCGCAGAGTTCCCTAATAGTTCCAGGCTTGACCACCCGGCCATGGGAGGGTCGGTCGGAGCATCCCTCTAAGTGAGACCGGGGAAACACGACCCAGCAGTGGAGACTCGAAAGGCTTCCCTCTAACAATGTCGAAAGAAATTCCAAATCGCAAGCCTCTGTGCCATCTGCCCTACACCAACTGAACCACAGCCCGATTCAACGTGAAACATGAAAGGAAAATGAATTGAGAGGAAATGGAGTGAGAGAGAATCCGTGGTAGAATACACCACGCCGGCATTCGTCTATGTCAACCAGGGAAAACCACGAAAAACCCATGGTCAAAATGGGCAGTCTTTGGGGATCGAACGCCGCACCTCCCGAATGAGAGTCGAACACGTTACCGCAGCGCCACTTTGCTTAGTAGCTTATGTTGCTACTGCTTTTCACAGTTTTCAGAAGCAAACCAACACAATGAAATTAAACTGGAATGCTCAGCTACACAAAATCTACATATTTTTAACTGTTAGTAGGTTTTAAATGAAAGAGACGCAGATACAAAATTAGTTACGTGAAACTTCAGACCTTGCAGATTTTAAGCTTGGAACCCCTGGGAATTAATTTTAGCTTGAAGTAATTTCCAGCTGACATTTTTAATTTGATTTTTTAAACGCCGTGTTTTTTATTATGTTTTTTATTTTACTGAGTCTAACCCAGTTAAACGTTCTGTGCGAGAGGAACGAGGTAGGCTTAGTGTGCAAATAGGTTTCTCCTTCGAGTAATTTTTTCTTTAATTTCTCTACCACGTATCTATAGGTAGAGGAGAACCACCTAAAAATTCGATACTAAGATTTCACCGTAAATGTATGTTGAGGCGGCCTGAGTAAAACAAAACGTCCATGTGCAAGTGTTGGTCTGAATAGCATAATTCATAACCAAATGTGCAATAAATACCAAACTTAATATTTTAGCTGAGTATCTTACAGAGAACAGACACGAAGATTTTAAAGAGAATTCTCAACCCCAAACTACCCTTTATATTGAAAGCGTGTAGATATAGAATTTCTCAAAATTGGCTCTGAAGTTGTTTCTTAAATTATTTTTTAAAGATATTTGCATGAATAAATGTAAATATGGGAATATCTTGTTAAGTTATTTTCATTCGGCATTAATTTTGTGTAACTTTGTAAAATGGATAAACCACAAGAGAAGTGCTAAAACCTACTAGACAAACATTCTAGGTTTCCCTAAAATAATAGATGAATATAGATTAATTTCACTCCATTCACAAAAAAAAAAAACATGATTAAATAGTTTGGGCCATTCCTCCAATGCAGCATCAATGTATAACTTCTTCATATCCTTTTCTGTTTATCTTTTATACAAACAATGAGTAGAAAAATATCGCACTACGACTGTAGATGTACCTATATTTCGATATAGTTATTATATAAACCTACGGAAGCAAATGGTGGCAAACAAATATACTGTCTTGAAGTCGCGCGTTGGTAGTCACTTTGGAAGCCAATCCCTTTGTTTCAGTATCTGCTGTTGATTCTGCTACCGGCTGCTACAATGGTTGGCTATGAAGTCTTTCTCTCAGGGTATGCGTGGGCGGGTGTGAAAGGATTACACCAGTTTAAACTGACTGAGAACTTTAATGTGATTTAATACTTGAGCTAATGAGCGAGTTGGTTGTGAATCGTAGCACTCGAAACTATAACAATTGAATTACTATACCTGCTATCTTCTGGAGTATTAATTTTACGGTATGAAATAACTGTTTCTGCAGTAAAATAAACTAACAGCGTACCTTGCCTTGAGTCCCTAGAATGCTCATCAGCAAATGTTACTCACACAATCACGTCGCTGAGCACTTAAAATAACACACAAGTCATCACAAGTATCCAGAGTGACGAATGTGTGCACGAACGAATGTTTCTCTAATTAGAATACACGCCCTCATATTAACTCAAGCTCTGCTCCCCCACCAACAGTACTTCGTATGCGTTCCAATCTCAAAACGCCTACGTATGCGTAACACTTACCAGGAGGTACTTCCCCGACTCTCAGAATTTCATTACCTTTCTCTTTTTTCAGAATTTCCGCCTACGTGACTGTTCAAACGTACTAAGCTTATAATCTAACTGCATTCCAAGTATCTTTAAGCTAATGCTTTCGCTGCTCACGCTGTTACTAATAACTTTGCTTAACATGACTCGCTAATTATCTTTTTCTTAGGACAAATCTTTAAACTCAGGATTATTGAATTATACATTGGTTTAATATACGGAAATTATTTATTGCAATTATTCTTTTACCTTGCTATGATTTCTTTCTTTAACATTTATATTTTGTCGTTAATAATTACGATATCAGTCTTTACGTTTCCAAAACAAAACTAAACTGCATTAAAATACATTATTCTTGAGCTAAAATAACTTTTTTCTAAATCAACTAATTATAACATTCAATAGCATGGCAATAAATACATTTATACTGAAGCAATGCAGTAATTTTGAATTATTAATGCCTATTTTAGTGCGGATGTGTATCAATTTTGTTTGTTGCATGTTGTGCTCTGGAATTATGCAGTTATTGAAATTGATGTTGGCAAAATAGTAGCGCGTTTGAATTTGTCATAAATATTATTCTATAAATATGTATAAAACCAATTCTTTTTAACGCAGCCCAATCTTTCAAATCCTAAAAACTAAATAGACCAGAAATGACCTTTGTATAATTCTTATCGTGTGAACTGTGAGGGGATAATAATTCACACCTGGGTTCACGTCGAGCATTCTGGTGAGGTGAGAAAATGAAAGGGATGTACTAGCGGAAACTATTTAAATGGTAGTAGATATTGACCTTGCAATCTTTGTGTTTTTTCTGAACTTTATTTTCACGATTTAATAATGAAAAAGTAAGTATACTTTGACACTGAAAAACATTTTACAATACTAACTCAATACATTTTTGAATATCTAAGCCTATGAGTTTGATCCTTCAACTGTCCTTTATTCCATAAAGTGTACCTAGACTTTTGCATATAACATTATGGAGGAAAACTTAGGAAGTATCCTCCTGGATTCAACAGTTACACATTGTCCATGGAAAATCTATTGCGGTCGATTTTTTTTTTTGAAAGTTCATATTGAAAAAAGAGATTGTGACCTTGATGTTGGATTAAGAAACCACAAATTATAATAGATATAACTATAAAAAATCATAATGAAAGCGTGATTATTTTCGGAGGGAGGGCTGTTGGTATCCAGGACATTGGTGAGGGACTTGGAGACCTTAGCATATACCATGCAAAGGTTTCGCTGTGAATAGGTATGTATCCTTAGGGACCTTCTTTTTTGAATTGAGGATATAAAATGGCAGATATCAAGGGCATGGTCCGTTTTATTCGGATCATTGAACTAGACTAATGCCAGAATATGAGGCACAATGGGCTCTCGAGCCTACCTTCGTGGCTTCTTTTAGAGGCCACTCATTTATCATATCATCATCCAGGACCTTCTTGCCTCCGCAATAATGCGACTGAAAGGCCACAATATGGTTGTTAAGCTATCATGCACGAAACCTCAAACGGAGGAAATGTAGAAATTTGATAAGCAGCTAAGTCTGAGAAGAAAGAAATTGGAGATGCTGCTTTGAATTTCCGAACTGGACCTACCTACATAAACAATTATTTCAAAATGTTTATTTTTGATTTCGGGTGGTTCAATATAGCTGCTAATATATATCGTCTGCCTAGATTAGCTTAGGCAGCTGTTTTATACCATGTAGCGTCTTGATAGTCATATTTGCAATCTTCAAATTATTCTGTTACTAAAACAACCCTCGTTTTGTCAGACATTACCCTTTTTTTGCTGCTAAGCTCCTTATAATTCATTGTGCGGTGTCCACAAAACGAGTGCAGATTTTTCGTATGGTGTTAGGGAACATAAACTGCCGTTTGTGAAAATTGCAACACCAAGAAAGGATTCCCGAATAAATCCAAACTTGGTGGAAGTGCAGAAAAGTGTGCAAGCAATAACTGATTAGGTATGCAGAGAGGTGGGGTGCACGTAGGCCGAGCACAGCCTCTCGTGTCGGTCCGACAAGGTCAGTGTTGCGCCCAGTGTAGTTAGTGCAGAGCTGTCAAACAAGGTGGAAACAATAAAGTGAGTGACAGTAAGCCTCGTCGACGTCAAAGGGAGCTATGTCGGTATGTGAGCGAGTTCGAACGGAGCAGAATGATCGGTCTCCGGGAAGCGGGTTAGTCATATCGTGTCATTTTGGCTGGTACAGGGCATGCTGCTACGACAGTGATGCGTGTGTGGAAGCAGTGGATAGACGAAGGTCGTACGCAGCGAAGAGTGGGTACTAGACCACGGAACATGAGCACAGCACGGGATGACCGTCATCTTGTCCGCGTGGCCATAACGGATCGTACAGCTTCATCCGCAGTATTGACTCGACGCTGGAGCACTGCAACAGGTGCGAACGTGTCTGCAAGAACGGTTTGTCGCCGTCTGCTGCAAGTGCGTCGGCTCCATTGTCCAGAAACCACAAGCTCCTCCGACTGCAATGGGCACGTGAACACCGTCACTGGGGTGCTGAGTGGCAAAATGTAGTCTTTTCGGACGAGTCCCGCTTCAACGTGTCCTACAGTGATGGCCGCATACGTGTCCGGCGGTACCGTGTTGAGCGCAACCTGGAGGGCTGCATTGTTGAGCGGCATAGCGGACAAACACCAGGTGTGATGGTTTGGGGTGCCATTGGTTACAACAACCTATCTCGCCTCCTACGAATTGAGGGCGCTTTGAACAGCAACCGGTACCTAAAGGTGGTTGTAGAGCCTGAGGTACTCCCCTTGCTTCAGGCATCTCAACAGGACAATGCCCGGCCACATATTGCGAGGAATGTACAAGACTTCTTCGAAGAGCGGCGGGTACCATTGCTTCCCTGGTGTGCACGTTCGCCTGACATGTCGCCCATCAAACATGTCTGGGATATGGTTGGTCGGCACCTGGTGCGTCACGGTCCTTCAGTAACCAGTGTCACGGATTTGTAGGCTCGAATACAAACTGTGTAGAGGGAAATCCCTCAGGAAGTTATTCAGAAGCTTTTTGATTCAATGCGTATAGCAGCTCTAACTGTAACGCATGGAGGTCACATCAAATACTGAATATTAGGGCTCAAAGGTCATGTATAGATTTGAAAAGTTTATAATTTACTTGTCATGTACCTAACCTGATGTATTAAATTCATTGAATTCATGTGATTCCTTCTTAGTGTTGAAATTTTCACAAACGGTAGTGTACATACGAGCATATTAAAACAATGAACCTTTTATCGGAAATGCATTGTTATGTGTGTCAATATTACACAGTACCAGCTACTTGAGACTGCAGCGCGCTTGCGTTCATAAGTTGCCTTAATTTGCTTATTTGTTTACATTTTGACTTATTTCGCATCCCCTTTGCTTTTCCACGGCTCGTAGTCAACAACTGGAGGAGAGATGATCCCTCCTTCATTGGTCTCAGCGAGGACAGTGGCCGACATTTCCAATATTTACTGTAAAACATTTAACAGCGTTGATTTTTCTTACAGTCAGCATCACAAAACAATAATTGACAATGTATGTTACTCTTTACACCCATAAGAATTAATTTTCGTCTCAAGGCTCATCGCATGGATGCTCCCTACCACCAAATCATTCAGTTTTTGTACACTAGGTATAGTTTTTCTCTTCGTAAACCACGCTAATGTTTGAAAGCTGCACAAATGCAAAGAAGATGTGGAAACATAACAAAATACTTCTTAGATGTGAATGCAATGTTTCGTCGCGTTATAAAGATTCTACTCGAAGGTTCTTTGTAGTTATGACTACTACTCGGGGAGGGGCGGGAAGTTGCTCATCCCAAGATCGACGGTTCAAACTTTGAAGGCTGCAATCTTACAACTTCAATTTACCTTTGTTCTTACTTAAGCCGAAAACTACTTGATTGGAGTCTGGGTAAAAGAGATCAGAGATCCCTTGAGCACAATGTCTCAAACTCTAGGGGCGAAAGATTTGTTCAAAAGAAAAACACCTTAGCGGATAAAAAGTAGCATTATTATTACCTTAACTTATCAGAAATATCATTATACACTTTTATCCATTGAGGTATTATCTCTGCAGAATCGTCTCTTCCCACTGCTTTACTTGCCTAATATTTCTCAATATTGTCTATCTCTGCCTCATTTTATGCTCTAAACGTTTTTCCCCAGTGATCTTGCCTGGTCGTTTTCCATTCAAGTCAGTTCGAATACTAATTAAATATGTATAATAAAATATATGGACTAATAAAAGCAAAATGTGGTAAAAACATATCAAGAGGTTTAATAAAACCAAAATTACATGAAGGTATTGCAAAACCGATGATAATATTTGGTTTCGAAACTTTGATTTTAAAAAGAACGGGATGGGAAGCCCAACAGATGTAGTTCTTAAAGCATATAATGGGAGTTACTCTTAGAGATTACATTTCCAGTAAAATCATAAGGGAAGAGTTGGAAGTTTCAAGAGTCGAGGAAATAAAAGGGTATAAACAATAAATGGAAAGAACGCCTTTTTAGAATGGACGACCAAAGATTACCAAAGTCTGAATTTTAGTATAGGCCATTGCGAAGGAGTGAAGCGTTGGGACTGAGACTCGGAACAGTCCCTAGTGGCCTAATCCTTGAGAATCTGAAATAGTAGTTTTTCCAGTTTCCCAGATTACGGATCTCTTAGAAATCAGCTTGTTGTTATGCAACGCCTCAGTGAACTAGTTATTCTCTCCTTGATGAACATCAGCATTTCTCTTTCTTTACCTGCTATTGTTTTTCTATTTCACATGCTAAATTTTCTTGCACAACACAATTTCAGATGCAGCTTGTAGTTTTTTTTCCATTTCGTCGTCACGTTCAAATGTATACCCTATACTGTGCCACACACCATATCACTTTAATACACATTAATCTTTCCGAATATTCAGAGGAATATTTACTTTACCTATTATAAGCTTTATTGTGGCCATTTTATAACTTTACATCAGATCATGTGGTATATTCGAGTGCATAAAATCATGCCTATTCTATTACTCCATCTAACTTTTGTCTTAATCCACAGTTTTCCTTCGCTCCTGAGCTTGAAACACATCTGTACTCATAGATTAATGTTACTGTGCCAGCCTTTTGACATCAAACCAATACGAGACGTATTCATTCAAGAGCTCCTGTGAACAGTAGTAGTAGCATGTCTTCTAACCACACAGGGAAATATTTTCACACTCCTCCCCTTTCGTCGCCCACCCATGCCTCTGCTTATAGGGTATTGTGTGTGTGTGTCGGACTTCAATTCAACCGATAAGAGATTTGCTCACTTAAAGATGATGTGGGTCACAAATGATACGGAGATCCTGCCAACATTACATAAAGAATAAAGCTACAGGAAATCAAAAGCAACGGCACGTTTCCGTGCTCTCGATTGTACATTAAAACTACATGAAGCTGTGAATTTATTCTACCTTTTTTCATATTTACGAGGATACATCTTTGTATTTCCTCCTTTAACATTCCTTTGATCATTATCTGATACATTTATTATCGTTTTTACTTACATTGCTTTTTTATAATGGAATAACTGGATAACTACATAAATCAAGTGTAAAGAAAACATTGTGACCTACTCCATTCATATTCTGTATTCTTACGCGATTCCTATTAGTATCAAACACAAAAAGCGTCTACTGAGTGAAATAGGTGTTTTATACGCACTTGAATTAAAACTGATTCAAAAGTTAATGAATTGAATGGATTGATTTTTTAAAATATTAATTTAGGGGTTTCTTCCTGTCACTTTTTACTTGAAGTAGCAACATGTTTCCATTTTCAATTTAGAGAGGAAAGATTATTTTCGTATATTTGATTTACATATTTTTTCAGCTACCTACTTTGAAGTTTTTGTTACAACTATTTATTATGCTTGATGGTGCAGTAAGTTGGAAGGTTGAAGGAGATTTGAAAATTTCAATGTCACGATAGGGACTCGAACGAGAAGCTTCTACTGACGCTCTTACTACTTGAGCTACCATGGCGAGAAACCCGTGCGGGCATTAAAAGCTTCTCATGTGTTTCGGGTATCCCTGTACATATTCAAAACGATCTCAATACCGCAGATATACCTCAAACGTGAACTACAACATTGCAAGTTCTTTAATTTCTGGCCTTGTGTAGTTGAAATTGTTAAGCTATCTTAAGTTTGATGTTCTTTCACATTGGTCGTGTAAAATTATTGTTTGTTCAGAGTCTTTTGAGACAGAGGAAAGGGAGATAAAGACGTCGCGGCAGCTACTACAACATCCGCCATTCGTAGCCGACCTGGGCACAAGCAACGAGTTTTCTACCATCCCGTATCCACTGTCTCAAAAGACTCTCAAACAGACTAGGAAGTTTGTTCGAATCCGGCCGTGGTATTGTATTTGCTCTTGTAAGTTTTGAAAAAGTTGAAGTTATTTTACATTGTACTTAAGGAATAAGACTTTCTGATAAATAACCATTTTTAATGACAATGGAGCACGGCTAATGCAGACTCGCAAAGGGAAAGTTTGTTGCATATAAGTATCATGTCTATTTTCGTTCTAAACTCCGTTTGTCATCGTAAAACAATATTTTGTTCATTCTCTACCATATATCTAGGGGATAAAGGAAGCATTACGTTTAACCAATATTCGATACTAATGTTTTACCGCAAAAACACACTTTGAAGGTTCGGATTCTAAAAAATAATTTTAGTGAAACCCCGTATATGGTGTGTGTGTATGTGTGTGAACAGCATACATAAAAAACGAAATTTCGGGTCAACACTGATGCAGTAATTTGTATCACAAATTACTTAAATGTAAATAATGATTGTAATATGAATATGCATTTTTATGTGACATTGATTTGAGATGTTTCTTGACTGTAATTATTGTTGAGAAGTAAGTTTTTAATGCCTTACTGAAACTGTCAATAATAGCGTGCAATAATGCAGCGAGGGGGTGAGCTGTTTATCATTATTGGAAACGAGGAAGTTACGTAATATTGGCGCGTTGAGAACCTTCTGGAATGTTTCCCTAGAGCATATGTATTCATAATTTTCATTGGATATTAAAATAGACGCTAATGTTGGCGCGTTTTATTAGCCAATTGCAGTTCAGTTATAATCTTTAGGCATATCGGTGTGTATGGGTATAAAAGCAGTAGGTTAGAGGTAAAGCCATGCCAGTTCATCAAAAATCTGTGTACACTACACGTCGTCTTCAGTCAGTCAGTTCGTAGAAAGTATTTGTACGGCAAACGTCGAGTATCGATTCACAAGTTACGCGCAGCAGAATTATAAATAATCTAAAGTGTTGTAAGGTTAATTATACAAAAGATTGAAGTACGTGGATTAAAAGAATTATCAGTAAGAAGTTATAATAACAGTTTCAGTTTGGCGAGTGTTAAGATCAATGTATAAAAGTGAGAGTGAACGTGTTCGACAATAAATGTGTAAAACAAATTTCTTCATCAGTGTTCTTTTTGGATAAAAGATTCCTTTCCGTTTACACAACCCTGATCAAGAGACATGTTCGACCGAGAAATAATAGCTAGCCGGAGGACAGTAAACAAAAGTTAAATCAAATAACAGTCGCATTCTTTCGAACACTAACACTGCTGCAAATTGCTAACACCAGATGGAGCTACAAACCGAACAAATGAATGACGTCACAAGATGGCTTCACATGAAGTAAACACACATACACAAACATAAATACACAAACATTACAAGTAATAACATTATAAGTAATACTGTAACAAATTGGCTACCACAACGTGGGGCTACAATAATGTTAAATATAACATCAAGTAATACCGTTACAAATTGGCTCCCAAACGTGGGGCTAACAAATACAATAATGTTAAACAAATTAAACATAAATAATACTACTACAAATTGGCACCCAGAACGTGGGGCAAAGTGACCAGGAAAGGGGCAAAGTAACCAGGAAAGTAGCAGAATTAACCAGGATGTGGAATGAATGGAGCAGTGAATTGATCTATAAGACGCAGATTCCAGAAACAACAAAAGGGACGACAGACTACGCGGATGATTGGACATCGTAATTCCGAGATTACAAGGCAACAGGGGAATTCAACTACAAAATGATGCAGTAATTTGTATCACAAATTACTTAAATGTAAATAATGATTGTAATATGAATATGCATTTTTATGTGACATTGATTTCAGATGTTTATTGATTGTAAATATGGTTGGGAAGTAAATTTATAATGCCTTACTGAAACTGTCAATAATAGCGCGCAATAATGCAGAGAGGGGGGTGAGCTGTTTATCATTATTGGAAACGAGGAAGTTACGTAATGTTGGCGCGTTTTTCGGTAGAAACTTCTGGAATATTTTCTCCCTAAAGCATATGTATTCATAATTTTCATTGGATATTAAAATAGACGCTAATGTTGGCGCGTTTTATTAGCCAATAGTAGTTCAGTTATAATCTTTAGGCGTATCTGGATGCAGGAGTATAAATAGGGTAGGTTAGAGTTAGCGTCATGTCAGTTCATCAAAAATCTGTGTACACTACACGTCGTCTTCAGTCAGTCAGTTCGTCGAAAGTATTAGTACGGCATACATCGGATATAGATTCACAAGTTACGCGCAGCAGAATTATGAAAGATCTAAAGTATGGTAAAGTTAATTATACAAAAGATTGAAGTACGCGAATTAAAAGTGATAAGTAAGAAGTTATTATAACAGTTTCAGTTTGGCGAGTGTTAAGATCAATGTATAAATGTGATAGTTAACGTGTTCGACAATAAATGTGTAAAACAAATTTCTTCATCAGTGTTCTTTTTGGATAAAAGATTCCTTTCCGTTTACACAACCCTGATCAAGAGACATGTTCGACCGAGAGATAATAGCTAGCCGGAGGACAGTAAACAAAACTTAAAATTCTTTCAAACAAAACTAATACTGCCGCAAATTGCCAACACCAGATGGAGCTACGAACCTAACAAAGAATGACGTCACAAGATGGCTTCACATGAAGTAAACACACATACACAAACATTTGCAAGTAATACCGTTACAAATTGGCTACCACAACGTGGGGCTACAATAATGTTAAATAATATAACATTAAAAACACTTCAAAAAACATCGAGAAGACGCAGATTCCAGAAACAACTATAGGAACGACAGACTACGCGGATGAGTGGACACAAAAACAACGAGACAACGCAGATTCATCATAATACAATGCAGAAGCGACATACAAACCTAGGGGAGAGGGGCAGAAAGCTGGACATCAAAGTAACAGCAACAGACAGCATCACAAAGGTCAGAGTATCGTAATGTTTTTTTAGAAAACGAAATTGTAACAATCAAATGTAATTAAGGAGCGGTAGGATAAAGAAAACAATGGCTACTAATAATACAGAAGAAATAATTATGGAGAGAGATAGTGTAACAGTTAGCTGTAATTCAATACAGGTTATAGAAAATAGCTCAAACGATGTAGTATTGGAAGGAGGAAATGTTAGTGCAGAAAGTGAGAATAGAACAGCAGGAAATGTTAATCTTGATGCTAATATGATGATGGAAATTATGGAAATGATGAAAAATTTTTATGAAACGTTAAGGGAAGATATGAAAAGAAGGAATAGAGAAATAATGGGAGATATAGAAAATAGAAATAGGAAAATAATAGAAGGATTTGAAAAGAAAGTTATGAAGCTAGATAGCAGTATGCCAAAAATGAGTGATGAAAATGAAATAATAGCAAGTGAGATAGAAGTTTCAAAGAAAATGCTAGACATGAGCAGGGAAATAGGTAACAAAGAAAATGAGGTTAATACTAAAAGTGAACATGTTGATGTAGAATGTACAGAGTTAGGTAGTAGAATGAGTAATATTTCAAGTGAGATAAGAGAGATGAAAGAGGTTATGAACGTAGATGTGAATCAGGCACAAGTTAATTTCAGAGGGGAGATATCAGAAATACAGAAGGAGTCAGTAATGCAAAGAAATAAATTGTACGAAGAAGTTAAAGTTTTGCCTGTAAATAATCAAAAGCTAATTTCTGAAATTAACAAGTTCCAAGATGTTCAAAATGAAAACTCCAGTCCAGTACAGTTTAGTACAGATTTGTCAGAGTATTCTCAAATTAAAATGATAGCAGAAGAATTGAAAATGACAGTTGTTAAAAGATGTGTTGTTCAGGAAACTTTAGATTGTTTTCAAATCTTATCATGGGACGAAATTTCATATGAATACAAGAGATTATCCATGAACAAATTTTTGAAGGTTAGGATACGGCTACGAGTAATGTTTAGCCACACACAATTTGATCCAGGAGGGTAAATAGCAATGAGATGTACAGTAAATGCTGGATAGTTAAAGATGACTTGCAGAGAAATGTATTGGAACGTAAGAGGGTTAAATAAATATGTACGTCATGTGAAAGGAGAAATAAAATTTTGGACATAATTAAATTTTTCTTTAAAAGGAAAATAACATTTTTTTTGTAACTATAACAGTATTTGAAAATTAAGAATGTAAAAATTGAAACTTAATATGATATTAAAAGTAAAAGTACGTAAATAATGTACAAAATAACAAAAATGGGTTAAAAATAATTTAAAAAAAACAAAAAACAAATACTTATGTAGCAAACAGAAAATGTCAAACATTATCTAGATTTAATAGATGTAAATATATTTGTGTAAAGGGTGAATATTTGTGGTAAATATGTTTAATAATTACACAAAATTCTTGAATTGATAAATTTTTGTTAACAATATAAAAAAAATTGTAATGTTAGATTAATGTCTAAACACATTAAACAAGAGCCAGTAAGTAGTGGCGAGATAAAAAAAAAACATATGTCGTGTGTTAAATACGTGTGAAGTGTTAAGTGAAAGTGATAGCGTGTGTTCCAAGATTTAGGAGACTAAAAACCCAATTATAAAATTTCCAAACAAGTTGTAAATATTCATAATTATGTTTCTAGTGGGGCATATGATGCAGTAATTTGTATCACAAATTACTTAAATGTAAATAATGATTGTAATATGAATATGCATTTTTATGTGACATTGATTTGAGATGTTTCTTGACTGTAATTATTGTTGAGAAGTAAGTTTTTAATGCCTTACTGAAACTGTCAATAATAGCGTGCAATAATGCAGCGAGGGGGTGTGCTGTTTATCATAATTGGAAACGAGGAAGTTACGTAATATTGGCGCGTTTTTCCGTTGAGAACCTTCTGGAATGTTTCCCTAGAGCATATGTATTCATAATTTTCATTGGATATTAAAATAGACGCTAATGTTGGCGCGTTTTATTAGCCAATTGCAGTTCAGTTATAATCTTTAGGCATATCGGTGTGTATGGGTATAAAAGCAGTAGGTTAGAGGTAAAGCCATGCCAGTTCATCAAAAATCTGTGTACACTACACGTCGTCTTCAGTCAGTCAGTTCGTAGAAAGTATTTGTACGGCAAACGTCGAGTATCGATTCACAAGTTACGCGCAGCAGAATTATGAATAATCTAAAGTGTTGTAAGGTTAATTATACAAAAGATTGAAGTACGTGGATTAAAAGAATTATCAGTAAGAAGTTATAATAACAGTTTCAGTTTGGCGAGTGTTAAGATCAATGTATAAAAGTGAGAGTGAACGTGTTCGACAATAAATGTGTAAAACAAATTTCTTCATCAGTGTTCTTTTTGGATAAAAGATTCCTTTCCGTTTACACAACCCTGATCAAGAGACATGTTCGACCGAGAAATAATAGCTAGCCGGAGGACAGTAAACAAAAATTAAATCAAATAACAGTCGCATTCTTTCGAACACTAACACTGCTGCAAATTGCTAACACCAGATGGAGCTACAAACCGAACAAATGAATGACGTCACAAGATGGCTTCACATGAAGTAAACACACATACACAAACATAAATACACAAACATTACAAGTAATAACATTATAAGTAATACTGTAACAAATTGGCTACCACAACGTGGGGCTACAATAATGTTAAATATAACATCAAGTAATACCGTTACAAATTGGCTCCCAAACGTGGGGCTAACAAATACAATAATGTTAAATAAATATAACATTAAATACTACTACAACACCAAACTTCATATTTACATTCAGCATCTTCCCAAGATACGGACGAAGATGTTAAATCAAGGATTCAATGTTAAAGATCAATGTTAAGAAAATACTCCATTCCAAACTACCCTTTATATGGAATGGTTTTCGTTATTAAAAATGGCTAGCGATTTTGAGTAAAATACTATATATACAGGATTATTTAGGTAATAAAGTGTATATCTTGAATTTTCTGGGAATAGCCTATGATGTTCTCTTCGTTCGGAATTAATTTTGTAGAAGTTGTAAACCATAAGAGATTAGGAACAACATACTGCACAAAAGACTCTTTAAAACACACAAGTTATTTCTAATAACGTTTTTTGTAGCATCAACCATTTCCGAAATATACGTTGATTTGAAGTGCTGTCAGCATTCTCGTTTCTCACGACGTCACGGTAAGAGTATGAAATTTCATGGCCTGAATATAGCACCCTGTATATAGTTAAATATTTGAAGATCGTTTCATTCTTTGAATTCCCGCTGTGTCTACAACCAAATGTGTAATGAATTAGATAAAAAAATAAACTTTAAGTATAGTTTGTGGAAGCTATACAAAAATAAATTCTAGTGGGTGGAAAAAGAAATGTGAATGCAACCCATCGGTTTATTTCATATTCCTGTAGTACTGCCTTTATAGTTTTTAATAACCTAATAAGTTTTACTGAGGATTCACACTTCAAGGAATTAGCTATAGAAAAAATGTGACGAATTTGCAAAATCAAACGTTTATACATACTGCTTATTGTTCTATGTTGTTCGGGTTTATCCTTGTACAAACAAGAATGCTCGCACAAAAACACTTTTCAATAAACCAATCATTCATTTAATAAGACATTTGTTGACTTTCCGAGCTAAATGGATGGTCAGCGATGGCCCTTTCTCCCTCGTAAGACACCAGGGGTAGACTCTGCACCCCGTCCTCAAAAAGGAATTACAAGTAGCTGAGGGACTTGAATCAACGTTTTCAGTTGCAACTAATTATTTAACTGTTCTTGAACAATTACTTTTACATCGATGAATATATTCGCCCCTCTAGGACCTTCTCCTCAGCTGTTTTCCATTTAGAACCCTTTTTCCACTTGAAATATTGTCAAGTGCTGGGCAAGCCACGGAAAATATTCCCATGTCGCAATGTAACGAAGCTCCTCCCAAACCCCATCCATCCATTTTCATCCCTCCCCTCTCCAGGGCTGGTTATTGTGGGCATGTTCCACAGTGGCTAGTCAGAGATTTATTTGGACAATTTGCACTGCCAAGGGTGAGTTTTTCCCCTCCCTTTCTACTTTAATAGATTTTTTAGGGGAAAAATTAGCCACAAGCCATTTGTTCTGAGTGTCACTTGAGAAAGTTATATCTACCCATTGGTCTATGTTCTCGTCCTTTCCTTCCCTCCTCACCTTCTCCGACACAAAGGCAGGATGTGTTAATAAGAAGCGACGTTATAATCCGAAATCCCTTATAAGTATTACATACTTATTTTCTAAATGGCTCAAATGGCTTACGAATGAATGCGCGTGTACTGTGTTTTAGGTTAAAGAAACTGGACGTGTTCATCCTGTGCCCAGGGACAATATTTCACTCACATCTCACAGTGGATTTGAGAAATTCATCAACTACATATACCAATGTAATAACATTTTCTGTTATCTTGTTCGCACGAATGATTCGGTTTGATCTATAACCAATCAATCTCTACCGTTGACAAACAGAAAAGGCAATACTATTACAACTAAGGACTACTGCATCATCAAGAAAGCGTGAAAATCTATACCTCTGTTTCCAATCAGCAATTAGAAGAGGAGTTCTAAGTGTCTAAAGTATTTCGTATTTCATAATTCATAAAAGGTTTTTAAGATCGGAAAAAATAGCTATAATTCACGCAGACTTGGTGTTCTTTAATAGTTACCTATATATTCTCTCTTCTTCTTCTCCATCGCAGTTTAGGCTGTCAACCTGTTTCGAATCCAAATCTTAATCTCTCCATGTCTATCTCGGTATTCCTGGTTTGCATTTGCATCTTTGGACAATTTATAAAACTTATAGTTTGTCCTGTACTTATCAGTCCGGGCCATATTTTGGAGTTTAAGTTCATCTGTCTATGGTTGGCTTACCAACCCGTTGTTCAACCTTTATACCTTAGAAGGAAGGATTCCTTCACCTAATCATGCTATATTTAAGGCTCTTGATCCATGACTACCCAGGTTTATCTTATGAGTGTCCTTTCCTTAGATGAGTTACTGTCCCCAGCTGTTCCTCTAAACACAAAAGCCGTACTGTCCATTTAGTTTTTGCATGTTGATAGTGGCGTAGCGTGGATTGTATATTTGGTGACTCGCGGAAGAAGGCGTTTTCAACAACCTTGCTTAACCGGCCCCATACACATTTCGACTTAAACGTGACATAAGTCTACTCGTGTCCATCGTGCGACAAACTATGTCCATCGCCAATTTCTGGCGCTGTTTTAATTACCTGGGGAGTTAAAAAATGATAATGCTCCCAGAAACAGTCGATAGAAAACGAAGCAGGGATATTGGAATTAATATTACTACTGTCTTTGTAATCCTATAATACTCACATTTTTTCATTAAAACATTCAATATAAACTTTACGAGAGCTTAGTGTAGCATAAGTAATTCACAATTCTTAGAATTGCATTTACATCTACTTTACTTTTTCTGCACTTTGAAATCAGACAAGGTAACTGTTTCTATATCCATTTTCGAAATGGATTATGGTTTTTTCAAATGCTTTCTGAGAGTATACGACGTTTTATTATTATATCACCACGGAAACTATACCACATAATATCTATCTAAATGTTTAAGGAAATGGGCAGCACAAATTAGCATCATACTGATAGTTCACATGTTTAATTGTATAAAGCTTGAACAAATTCTGTGTAATTAATGGAGAACAAATTAAAAATGAAAAACTAAGTAAACAATCTTAATTTCTGAAAGGACACGAACAAACCAATATTTTATTTTATTTAAGTGATTTACAATAATTAAAAAATACTTAGCGATTTTTTATGAAGTGATCATGTTAAATTTTTGCATTTAAGTATAAAATATGCTTGAAAAGAATGAAATAGGAACGTTAATACCCAGTGGCTATG
This sequence comes from Deroplatys truncata, assembly GCA_030765065.1. Classification (NCBI taxonomy): domain Eukaryota; kingdom Metazoa; phylum Arthropoda; class Insecta; order Mantodea; family Mantidae; genus Deroplatys; species Deroplatys truncata. Next base: position 110,125,854 of record CM060986.1, read on the forward strand.
GATAATCAACAGAAGGCAAAAATTTGGAAATAAGATGGCTGTAATTTAAAAAGAACGCCATACAAAGGTAAAATACGTGATATGGGTAATAAAGCGTACAGTACGGTACAGTACAGAGTAAAAGGTATATATATACTGGATGAGTCTTCTCAGCCTGCGGATTGAGAAGTAATGCAGTCTCGGCGTTTTACAGATGATGCGTTCTCCACTGCATCGCACTGCACAACAGTATTGTGCGCGTTGGCCTTCAGTGGTGAAGGTCCTGGGTTCAAATGCTACTACCTGAAGGCACTTTTTGTGTGTAGTAAATTTAACGAGAACTAATCGTTAGACATGGAAGTGTCGTTTCACTTAATAGTTTAATTATGCGAATTTCATTAAAACACAAATTGTTACTTGTGAAGAAGGAGTCGTATTGTAGTTGCACTGTTGGGAGACAAACTTGATGAAGTAACTGCCCCACATATGGTACTAAGTTTCCGGTGGCCTTCGCCCCAACGTTCACTTTCCGGTGGCTTTCTGTCCAACGTTTAGGAATCAACTTTGTATTTTAATGTTTCTTTAAATATTATATATATTTATGTTTGCCTCGGCTGCGTCAGTATTAATTTGTAGAAATACGTATGTCTTAGCAGGGGTTGATGCGCATAACGAATGTAGGGTTACACAAATAATAATTTTTACTTCACTCCGTTTATTAATCCTTCACACGATTAAAGAACACTTCACTGATATAGAGAGCCATGAGATTATTTAATTAATTACTTGCACATTTTAACACGCAAACTTTTTAATATTCTCGCCGTAATGAATTTTATATGTCTCGCACTGAATACGTACCGAGCGAACTGCTCAGGAACGTTGCCTTCTACCATCCGGTTGGATACGCTATCTTCTAGCGACTGTCTTCTACCGCTTAAATTTGTAAATTTCTGTATTTCAAGTCTCTGATTGGCTAGTTTTACTCCAATAGAATACTTTTATTTAACTTAAGCATTTTCTAGTTTTTGATTGACTGTTTATAAACTGTTTTAAATATTACATTATTGCTCCAAGAATTACTAGCAGCATTATTAAACTTTCCAATTCATTATTGCCTCAAGGTTACCTCATTATTACCTCATTGTTAGCAACTTTCTGCTTCTATTCTCACAGCTTCTATATTATTAAATTACGTGATACATTCACATAACGTTATTATACATGTACACAATAATATAAACATAATACAATGTCTGTTTCATACACACATTGATTTAAGGTGGACTTTTTATTTTTTTTACATTACATAATTAGACTGAAATCATTTAAGTGTTAAAAACACTGCTTCACTTGTTAGAATATGCTTTAATGAACATCATAAATACATACAAGAAACGATAAAAAACCCATTTATTCGCAGGCGTTATTTGAACTTCCGACCTTCATCATGACTTTCAGCACGTCAACCATGGTGCTACCAGAGCACGTTAACGAGCACCACTGTGGCCGTAATCTGTGGGCTGGTGATTGCGGTGTCAGCACCTGCATTTCGCATCGTCTATAAAATGCATTGTTGCCTGGGTACCAATCCAAGTTGAGAAGACTCACGCGGTATATAATTATAAAGAGCAAAATGGGTTGAGAACCACAACGGACTTGACATATTCCCAGTAAAAGAAAGTAAAGACATATTTTATATATGGAAAACCATATATATATATATATATATTTTAATTTATTCTAAAAGAAATAAGAATTGTTATTTAAAGAATTTCATTGGAATTGCTCCATAGATTTCTCACACAAGCAATATTTAGAGAATTAAAAAAAAGAAATAGTGAAGAGGTTGGTTTTACTATTCCTGTTTAATGCCCACTTCATTCTGCAGGGGAATATTTTATATATCCCGACAGTTTATCGGGTCGGCATATGGTAATACTACAAAACTGTGATACTGAATATTGAGAAAAAAAGCACCAAGCCAAACATTTAGTACATGGTATGCCTCCTGTTATATACTACAACTATCACCGGTCTACTCCAGTGGCAAGCAAGCAAGCAAGCAACCGCACATCGTGTACAAGATTGGCAACATACTTGGCATCAGCTACATACCTCAAAAGTTTGCAAATCCGGAGGAAGTAACGTGACAGCACCAATATGAGATAGTGTTTCAACATATCTCTTAACTCTCATTACTGAAAATCTTCAAGATAATGAACCAAGCAGGCCGATTTTATGATAAGATTACAAAAGCTAAAAATAAAATATCACAAGGGCAAGTGACAATGCCTATTCACCATTTTTAGCGGTTTTTTTGCAAGTCAATAATGCTGTGCTGTGTGAATAATACGCATTTCCAACTTGCCTTTTAGAGGAAAGTTTGTATAGACCAATTATTTCCGCAAAATCGGAAAATGAAAATTTATAAAACATTTTTGGAGCAACTGTAAGCCGAAATTCGCTTAGTTCATGAGCAGTTGTTTTTTGAAACTAACCATATGCTATGAAAGTTTATTCAAATTTTCAGATTTTTAATTTATTCTGTAGATTCTTAGAGTTATCAATCATTTTATCGGAAAATGTTAATATAAAATGCTCCATTTGCTGTTTTTTCATTTTTTAAAATTTTATTTTTCTGTGAATAAATGGGAGTATTAAAGTTAACCCATGTGGGCTCATTAACTAGAAGTTTCTTGAAGCTATTCAAAATTAAATTTCAGTTCGCAATCTAAAACTGACGCCACTAAGCGAAAAGATAAGCAAGTGTAAAAACACAAGAAAAGCTACGCACAAGAAACGTATGGTGCAATTTTATGTATAAGGTATTCTTATAGATAATATTTAAATGAAGGATTAGTGAGAAACTTTAATAAGATTAACATACTGTTAAAGAAAGAAACGCCTACGTTTAGTTACTAAACTATAGTTCAGTTCAGTTCCTCTTCCCACCACACGCATTCATATCGTAGGTCCCTAGCAGTGCCAACATCTGTCTACACCAATTCATTAGCCACAGGATTGACGACCTAACGCATTATCAGGTACAAATTTCACTTAACGTTTTTGAGATCACTGCATGAAAGGCACTAAAGAGGATGTATATAAAGTTGCACATAAATTGTATATATTATATGCTTAAAATGGTTAAAGTTTTTGCAGGGAAAATACCAATAAAAACTCATTCGCAGTCGATAATGAAACTTTATCACATGTATTTACAATTGCGAAATGAAATTTTATACAAAGTAATTGAAAGAAAACTAAATGTAACATTTGTGCATTAATCTAAAGCACTTTAAAAAGTAAAATGGAGCAAAACGGAACAAAGATTTTGTACGAGATCTTCAGATTTATTCAGCTTTGCCACTAGTCGGTTGTCTCCGCATGACGTCAGTACTTTAAAGCGAGTTTATCACCAGGGCCTTTGGAAGAAAACTAGCAAAAGATGTGTGGAAGGGGTGGATGTCAACAGTTTCGTGGTCGCCTTAGTGAAATGGGACTTGTATCATAAATATTTAGTGTTTACGTTTGGAACGTCTTTCGCTTGCGTCACGCAAACTCGCAATCTCAGCATGTATGCTGATAGGTAACTGAAATAATTGGACGCTTTTTGTAACGTAGTTTGTCTCAGCTTAGTACTCAACCATGCAAATTCTGTGATCGGTGGTCTGTTCCATCTCGTATGCAAAGTACACACAATGTGTCCCAGTGAAAAAAGTTCTGCACCACCGCAGTACATCAACTTGTTTATGAAGTCGGAAGAGCATGCAGTCTTAGTTTAAATTCCGCACCTTCCCTTTGAGACAAGGTTTTCTGAACTAATAATTCATTATTTAAACCTATTGGCAGTAATGACCGAATAAATCTGAAGACCTGTTAAAATTGCAATGGCCTATTTAGGTTATATGGAAGCGAATTCTCCCGTATTCAATAAAGAGATATATAAAAATATAAGATTCGGAAAATAGATTAAGAGTTGAGAGTAAAATTTAATATATTTTCAATTATAAATAGAGTAAAATAAGAGAGATAAGTGGAAGAAACACCCAGAAAATTAGATAACAGGATTCCAAAATTAATGTCAGTTAGAAACGAGCTTTTGCAAAGACCAATCCAGTTTATAGAATATGTTATCACCGTGCTCTGGAAGTTGGAATAAACATAAGCCAACAATACACAAAGTGTACACAGGCAAAGCTTTGTTTTCCAGCTTCCGACCACAATAGGTTCATCTCAAAAGTAACATTTTTATTGGCATCCATATTCATGCCGGATTCAAAAATGATAGCATGTGGTATATACAATGTTCAAGGTTTAGGATTCAGCTTTTGAAACTTTCGTTGGTCAGTTATCTTCAATAGGAATTTTACATTTAGACTATTAATTAAAACTGTTACATTTTATTCAAGAAGCAGCGGAACCCACCGCTTTATTCGCTTCTTTGTTTTTTGTTTTATTTCCCTTGTTTTGCATTAAGCACGGCGAATCTCCTCTCTTTGTCTCCTATCTGTTGCACGCTGTGAACAAGTTTGTCTTTCCTTCTATCATTCCCAATTTTTCGCATCTCACTCACTTTCATCCCTTCACTTCATCTCTCGCTCTCCCCCCTCTCTCTCCCATCTCTGTAATTCTGTGCAACTCGCATACAAAGTGATGTTTTAAAAATCTTGTTGCATAATTCATTTTTCTGCTGTATTATATAAAGTTAGAACGCAACTGAACTGCTCCGTATGCGTTCAAAACAATACTGTAGGTCCCAGATTGGATTCCCTGCTGGGTCCAGAGAATGTTTGTTTAATTAGAATCACTTTATAACCCCCTGCATATTCTTGAAGGATGAATGTGGAAGTTAACGAGAGTGCATTTCGCTGAAGTATTAAAAAAACCAACGATCTGCAATAGATCAAGGAGGAGTTACCATCATCATCAGCTGTTTCTGAAGCCAAACCCTTAGATAGAAGAAATTAAAGATAGACAAATGAAATGAAAAAAGAAATGTGCTCCCTTGATGCTCAGAAAAGGACAGGATTCGAAAGGATAATACGCAAAACTCTTCAACTATTCGAATCTAAGAAACAATTTCGCGCTATTGAAATGCTTTAAATAACTTTTCGGAAATATTACAGTATGATTTTGGTTATATAATACTTTTTTCAAAAACTAAAAAATGAGCAAAATATTTCGATTTTAATTTCCCACCACATAATGGTCCTTACCTTTAGAAAAGTAATTAAGGCCATTATAGACATTTCTCTAAGCAGAATTTTAAATATGTTAATCAAGCTTCTTAGTTATGTCTTTCCTCATCTTGAGTAAAAAGTTAAGGTACTGTGACTTAGTCCAGTTTTACAACTGCCACTTCTCTGAGTTTATTGTCACTGTTCTGATCTGGTTAAACTTTCAATGGGACTTTCCTTAGTTTGCGCTGTCACTTCACTAAGTGAACTAGTTCAATTTCCCCTCTATTTCACTTTCTTCCTGACCTAGCCGCTGCTTCCGGAGGGTTCACTCGCTAGGGAGTCGAACGCAAGACTTCTACAATTTCCCGCTCTCGCACTCGCTGCCTGCCACAGCAATCGTCACCGACTCGTTCCGAGAAATGCACTTGATGTCACAGCAGAAGCGCGCTTGCCAACTCCTTTACTCACTCACTGAATGACTAACACCTCTCGTGAAAACGCTCGCTTTTATAGCCAATGGAATATTCTACATAACATTCTACAACTGTTTATCTGTACACATATTCTGGAGATGGGGGAAAGAAACCTCCAGAAGATTCTGGTTATCTGCCGATGGCTCTTCTGGCGTTTACATAGGGCTAGAGCGCGACTTATCTTTGTTTAGCTCCGACTTCCTGGCGCCGACCTCCCAATAACCTTGGGCCACAGCCGCTGCGTCAAATACACACGCGCACACAAACACATATCAATTTATACATATAACGAAAGGTATAATTGACTATCCTGAAAAATAGTATTTAAAATATAGTAGATATATGTGCAATTAGGCTTTATTTTAATATGCATAGATACTGGTATATTCTTTCCAGCTGATTTTTATATTTTGAAGTAGTGAAAACCCAATCCATTGCATGAAATTCACCTGCTTGTTTCGTTTAGAACCGTAAACAGAGAGTAACTTTACGGTTAATGGTGATGTGTTGTTACTTTAATATGTAAACCAATAAAAATAAACAAGCATTCCCACAACACAATGTCGGTTTAAAAAATGATCGCATCGAAGCTAAAGCTAACGCTTCCATTTTTGGGGGTATAGCTTAATGCGTGATATTTTAACCGGCGCTTTATTTCATTTCAACTGTTTGGAAAGAAAATATTGCTGCATGGATTACTGTTGTTTTGCGTCAGTTTATATAGCCATATGCTAGATGCACAACGCTTGTTCGATGTAGAAATGGATGGGGTGGTGTTTTTGTAGAAACAAAACGCCAAACTGAGGGTGCAGTACAGTTTCCGAGAAGCAGTGATCTAAAATAAATTCCCTGAAGAATGGAGCCTATCTTTGGTATTAAAGCCACTCTTATTTTATATATATATATATATATATATATATATATATATATATATATTATGGATTTTCTCATTAATTAGGTCTTCCATGGATTCAATTGTTTTGTAGGCATATACTGCTGTCTATTCAGCGATGTTTTAGCTAGTGGATGAGGGAGTCATTCCAAGCTGTAGGGGTTTAGCTAGTGGAATGAGGAAGTGTTTACTTGGTCTGAGGTAAGCGAGGGTTAAAGACGCGCCGTAATGAAACACTCTTAATTGTTTTCCACCGTATGCGTTACGCGCGGCACGAGTTATGCATACTGTATACCCCTTCCACCAACTTAAGCTTTACATGACGGATGAGCCACTCTACCCCATTAGCTAAAATGTCGTTGGACAGACAGTACATCGCATTTACATAAATATATTTATGTTGTCGGACCCTCGTTCTATTTAATTAATACAAAAATATTGTTCAAGTTTCCTTATGTAGTTTTAATGTACTTCCCAATTACTATTTTTCACGTCATATTTTGCATATTCTCACGAGGGTAATGTCTTTAAAATCATGTTTCTTATATTATAAAGAATGTTTCAACTGAGAATCATTATAGACAGAAGTGGATACTCCTCTCATATCGAGATCATAAAAAAAGCAAATCGCAGATTCGCAGATAGACATTAATGCGACTGGAAAGCAAGGACAGAGACTATGACCATCTCTCACTAATTACACTTTAAGTAATGGCGCTGCTTGAAGTCTCCGTTGCGCAGGCTCAGATCCCGAGAGCGTCTTACAGATAATACCGCTCACTTCATTATTGAAATCTCCAGTATTACGAACGGTATTATTATGTATTTCTAAGAAAGAGACTGCAATTCCGCAGGAGGAAATAATTATATATTTTGTATTCCTTGGTGTCAAACTTTGTAATACAAGGGTGGGCTACTGCACTTAATTTGTTGAGCGCTAATAGAAGGTGGTACAATGGCGGTCATTGATGCTTTTGTGGTTAGTAAGCCTCACGTGGTAGACAAGGTTTCAGTTCATCACTGAGGGATGAAATTTTTAACATATTCGTAATCATCTAAAACCTAGCTGAAGATCTAGGTGCTCTTTGTTTTATATTTATTTCCATGGTTGGACATATTGTTTAATATTTCAGCATGCGTAATGGAGGAGGTCAGTTTTGCGCAAGTATTTTTACAATTTAAAAATTTAAAACTTAAGTAAATCAGCCCAAAGCCTTATAGGTTAGTGAAACCAATTACTCCGGTGTATCATGCTCATTCTACCATTAATTCATTTTAGAATAAACAAGAATGGTGTCTGTTGAGAGAAAATTTAACCTAAAGACGGATTATTAATTATACTTTTTTGTTGTTTATTCTTTTGATGAACACTAAAATATGGTATATGCCAGTTAAAATACGTGTTTTAACACCAGATGAAGGTTAAACAAAAACCTACGAGTCAGTGAAAAATATTCCATTTATTTTAACTGACCAAGGTTTATTCCTTAAATAATTAAATAATCTTACCGAAAATAACTCGGACCGAAAATCTATAATTTAGGTGTCTCGGAAATACATGTAGGCGCTTTAACCGCTCATTTCTCATCAAAGCACATACCCATTTTGACCCCTATTTCGCGTCATAGTATAGAGGACAGGAATTTTAATCTATGCAAGATGCTGTGAAAAATAATTCGAGAGTAGGCCCATTAAACATATATACACACACTGCCTGTCAAAACGTTTTGGACACCTTGAAACTAATGCAATCAGCCTTTACCTTAAATTGCCACTTATTCGAAATGAACCCAAAAATAACTGTGCAGAATGCAATATTAGTTAAAAATAAGAAGTGGCTATATGAATATATTTCGAAAATTTAAAAAACAGTATCGAATGGATGCTTATACCTGCCCCGTCAACATCCAGGTATGCCGTATCGCCAATTATTATACATGGGCCCACCCCATCCTAATCCTAATTCATGCCAAGATAGAGCACACAACGGGTCTAGCCATATTCCACCAATAGCATATTTCCAGACATAAAATAGAGGCTGCTTTAACGACAGAGAGCGGTTCGACTTGTACCAAATGACACACTATAATAATATTTAATCAGTCCGTGAGAGTAGCCAGTTGTAATCAAACTTAAAATTTGCTTGTGCTTTCAGAGAGAAATAAACATGTTAGCATACTATAATGTAATTAAAATGCACAAGTGTGAAAATCAGGTGGTAAAATTACAAAAAAGTGCAATGAAGTAGCGACAACAGCTTGATAAAACGAAAAAGTATTAAAAAACCAAAAACAATTATAATGGATATCTCGAAAATGGTTCATGGCTCTAAAAGGAGTAACTCTGGTATTTATTTCTTAGAATAAGTCCGTTAGTATCAAATAAAAAATATAAAAACGATGATCACTATCACAATAAACGTTGATGAAACAATAAATATCAAGATTTTTTCACTTTTATCCTATTACTTTCTTGAAATTTCTTAGTATTACGCTTACTACACTGAGTGTCCAAAAATCTTCGACCGGCCAGGTATGCGGGGCGTTATTGAATGGACAAATGGGAATGACTTAAACCTATAGATACGAAACAAACATTTTAAATATGTTTTCGCTTTGTAATATTTACGTTAATACAAGATAGCGAAGAACTATTATCTACAGCCATCAATTATATAAACTAATCAAGCAGAGAATTTTAAAACTTATTCATACAAAAATTATGGCACACGATGAAAAATTCGTATTAAAGGAAAGTGTTTATATCAGGTTTCCCATTTTAACACTTAGGTTGCCTAACCATTACCTTGCAGCAAATATGAGGAACAGTAGTAAATAATGCTAAATAATAAGGCGTATGCAGGAGTAAAACCTGAGTACTGGAAAGCAATTGCAGTTCCAGTTTGAGGTGTTGCAGTAAGCTTTGGATATTACAGGGTTAGAAGTAGGACCCGAAGGATGAAATGAACTTAGAAAGTTTAAAAGATGCTGTAATGATACCATATAAAATGACACTATATGAAGTAAATTAATCCTTTCAATCTTCTGTTGTTGACAAAAATATATTTTAATATGATGGGATAACCTAAATATATGCACCTCTAAAACGGCTCTCTGGTTTATAGCTCATTTAGTTAAAGCGATGAATATTCCTGGCCAGGTTTTGTATGTTGGAGGTGAGATAGGTTTGAATCCTCGCTATTATGCCACCAAGCCCACGTGAAACAAACGGGGATTGTGTGCTCACGGGATTTTATAGCATCATAGTAAAACCCTATTTTGTGTTTGAACCATTATTCATACTAATATCTGTAAGCACAGAAATATGACGCAGAAACACAGAATGGTTTGCAGTTAAAAGCTTCCATGCTTTTCTTCCGGCGAATTGGTTTAATTAAATATCCGGTGTAGATATTGGTTATAGGTACTGCAAGGGTTGTACCTTTTAACGTACATAAGGAGATAGAAGAAAATTAACTTTGAAAAGAATTGACGAGAATTAATAAAGAGACAAATCAGGCAGTATTTTTAATATTTGAATAATTTTAATTAAATTATATAATATGCAAATTCAATAACAGTCCACCTTGAAGCAATATGTATGTAATAATTTATAAAAATGTATGTAAAAGTCATTGCAAATGCTTATATTATTGTACACATGTTCAAAAATGTTATGAATGCATTATGTAATTTAATAATGTAAGAGCTGTGAGAATAATAAATTTTAAAGTTGCTAACAATGAGGTAACAATGAGGTAAACTTGAGGCAATAATGAGTTTGAGATTTTGAATACTACTAGTCATGATTAGGGCAGCAGTAACGTAAATTTTGTGACAGTTTAAAAAATAGCCAATTAGAGACTTGAAATACAGAAGCTTACGCGTTTTGGACGGTTGAAATATGTTCAGTTGCTGGCAGACCTTGGTAGTGATCGGATGGAAGCTGTGTTCTCTAAAGAAATATTACGTATTCGTGTGTAACGAAAATTAAGTATACGTGATAACAAAAAGCAAGTTTTAAATTAAAGAATCTCACAGCTCTTAATATCAGTGTAGTGCTATTTAATTTGTGCCAAGGATTAATAAAAAGAAGTGAATTTAAACTTAAAATATGTGTAAGCCTACATTCTTGTCGTACCACGCCCTGATTAAGAGAAACATGTCTCTAAAGTAAGACTGACGCACCCGAGGCAAACAAACAAATACTGTCTATAGAAGCAGTTTAATAACAAAGTTAATTTTTTTTAAACTTGGAGCGTAACAACAAAAATACATCTTCAAAAATCGGCTTCTCATACGTAGCAGCATATTACGTAACAAACAATCCACTTAAAAATTGACGTTCATACATGGAGCTGATTAAATAAACTCCAAGACAAATACTACTTCAAGTTGGTTTCGCAAGTGTGGAAATAAATAAACAACAATTCAACAATAAGCTATAACAGTTGAAGAACAATCTACTTCAAACTAACGCCAAAAGCATGGTGTAAACATCAACAACAAAAAAACTCCAACATAAAGACAATTAACTTCAAGTTGGCGCCCAAACGTGGGGCTAATAAATAAAACTTCAAAACAATACTTTCTTCCCAATACATTCGAAGGTATATCATTGTAATTTTATAAAAAGCTACAAAAATGAAGATTACCTAAGAGAAGAAAGTATACATAACAAACAATTAAAACTTAAATTAAGTAATAACAGTAAACAAATCAATGTAAAAAGTTACAACAATGTACATTTCAAAACAACGTATGAGCTGAGTAAAAGCTTAAGTATTACTTTGAAAATGGTTTCTAATAATAAAGCCTTAAAGAGCTAAAATTCCTACCTCTGAAAATTCACTTTTATACACCCATACGCGATTGCGATAGCCATGCTATATGATGTGTCCAGGAACCCAGAATAGTGTGAAATCCTGTGAGTGAAAACAAAATAGAACTTGATATTGCCCAAAGAGGTAAGTAACTTCAGTACATGTAATTTAGCTGTTGATATTAGGAACACAGACTAGGTCAACGTACATCTAAAGCAAAAACTGATCCTACATACTTGGTCTAACTTCGTGTGGCACTCGAAAGCTAGATTCAAAGTGGGGAAAAACGCACACGCACACGCACACACACACGCACACACACACACGTGCATCATTACGTTAACAGCCAAATTTAACAATGTGGAATAAAAGCTTTTACATTCAAATAGAATCCTCCGCAACTCTTTAATGAACCCTGATTATTAACGATTTAGTCTGAATGTTAACAAATCTAAATAAAGTCTATAACAATTTAGGTAAATTGTTTAAAAAATTTAAAAACATAATTGGATAATATAACAATTTTGATAAACTCTGCACATAAATAGCGAGATTATAACAATGCAAATGTGGCAAGACAAACACACAAGAAGACAATTTAAACTTCTGTAGTAGAAAATACAAATATGGCTGATTACCCTCTGTGCCTCCCCGTACCCATTTGCTCGAGAATCTCTCATATTCAAAATAAAAAAATGCAACTCAAACCCAAGAAAAGACGGTACAGAAAGAAGACGACTAATTGAGATGACATCAAGCCTGCTGAACCTGAAGACACGACCTTGTCGCAACGAACGCTGAAGACAAGAATACAGAAAAAATGTAGGTATACCGCTCACGGAAAAAAAAAGTTAACTATTATGTGCCCGATCGGCACAACAAGAGGATAGCTTTACTATCTTTATCTTTTGTTTCCTAGATGCTTTAAAACTAACCTCGGGAATGCATGCGGTACTTATCGCTGTTTACCGCTCCAACCTTCGTCGAGACTTGTCGCAACTCGCACGATCAGTTCAAGGTTCGTAGTAGTTCATCGCTGATCGCTGTCTGTATGTTGTAAACTTTTGAAAATAAAATTCCGAGTATTTAGATGGAGTATGTATTTGTGTTTGATTTATTGATGGAGTGTATACTCGAAAGTTAATTAAATCGAATTGGAGGGAGGGGGTTGTTTCATAGAAAATTCCTAAATTCACACAATCTCACCAAGAGGACAATAAAATATTGGCAGGTATAATAAAACTACATGGTGAATTGCAAATAAGAAACGTAATGAGAAAAGTCATGTTATAACGGAACAGAAATATGGCATGGTTACAGGGATGAGACCTAGAAGGTTACTGTCCGCCTTTCTGTGCCAGGGCGACGGTTGTACTGGACGGCACCCCAATGTCATCTGCACGGCACGAAGCAGAAGATCCAGTTGCTGTGCACCAGGGTCTCTGTGGACATGTCGAAGCGGGTGGTTACAGGGATGAGACCTAGAAGGCTAACTGTCCGCCACACTTCGATCTAAGAGTTATCCACTAACAGATCCGTCGCGAAATGTCCCTGTAGTTAAACCGACGTAAAATAAATATAATAATAAATTAGATTGAATTGGTGCCTGTTTATAAGCTAGTTCAAGCAAGTCATTAAAACGCTTATCACAACAGAAGCGCGCGTTAAAATCTTCTGCGTGTAATGCCATAAAACTTCTAAAACTAAAACCGCAAACAATCAGATTGACTAGGACTAACAGACTTTGAAAAGAGACTTAATTTTTATATATGATTTCAGCAGACGTTCATCACGGACACTTCGATCCTAGTTTAATATTCTATACCGAGACACTTGGTTTCACCTCAGCGCGGATGTGTTAACACGCAGAACAATAGCTACTGGAGTGTCGAAATTTCGAATGCAACAATCGAAGTCCCTCTGCATGATTCATATACTGGAGTCAGGAGTGTTATCAAAACCTTTTTGACGAAACACTCGGTACATGGATGATATTAGCCCATTCTTTCCGAATTGACAGAAGAGCGCAATCACGAAGCCTTATACAAAATAATCTAATGTGCTACATTTACATGACTTTCTCTACCCTCTATTGTTTATTAATGTGTATACAAATTATTATTATTAATTATTATTAATAAAGTTTGTTTTTCTAATTCATTTTAAATGAGATAAACTTTTGCAGAAATAGCTACATTACACATTTTCTTAGGATACAAAGAGAGATAGTCAATGTTTAAGAACTGGACGCTATACGCTGCCTCAAAACTCCATACTGTTTCCATGCCAGAAACAACTGAAATCCGTTGCACTTAAATAGAATTACAAAGCAATGAAAAAATCGAACTATCAATAACGCATATCTTGTCGCAGTTCTCGATGGCTTGTGTTATCTTATTTGTTGGGCGCCTCTTGTTTTATTATTTTTTTAAAATTTGGATTCTTTGTCCTCCGGCTAGCTATTATAACTCAGTACGTGTCTCTAACCAGGGTGTGTAAACGGAATGGAGTTGTTGCTAAAAGATAACACTGATAAAAAATTTGAATCTAGATTTTTATTGCCGTCACACTTAATTAATAATTGACATTTAATCTTTATACACGCCTGACAAACTGTGACATTTCTGAATGTAACTACAGTCCTTTTAGTTGTCGCGCACCAATTACTTCGCGTACTTTACATTTTTATAACCAACTCTGCGACGTGCACCTCGTGAGAGATTCTTCAGAACTGTGCGACACTTGCTTATGGCTCGAGAATATATACTCCTTCACCTCGAATTGCCTAAACATTATAATTTAGCTGCTATTGGTTACCAAATTGCGCCCACTTTAGCGTCTGTTTTGGTCAGCCTATTACTAACATATATGCTCTAGGGAAGATATTCCCTCCATTTCTAAATAAAAAAGCACGCTACCTGGCGTCATTTGTTTGTCTCTTCCTAGTGAGAAACAACTTACCCCCTCGGTTTATTGTTACCCACTTCTATTGTCAATTTCAGTTAGGCCGTGTAAACTTATTTTTCTAACCATACTTATGGCTAACAAACATGTAAATCCTATATATACAATAATATTAATTCACAGTACAATCACTCTGGCATTCACAGCATGTTATGATATAAAATATTGCCTCAATCTCGGAAATGGCTGATGCCACAATAAAAGGTATTTGAAATAAATTGTGTTTCAAACAGATCTACATTTTTTGTGTAGTGTGATTCCGTCTATCGCTTAACGTTTACAAGATTATACAAAATTCCTTCCGAATGAAGGGGCTTTACAATTTCTTTGTGTGATATTCAAAATATACATTAAATATCTTTAATAGGGGAAAATTGGGTATGACCGGACACTCAGGTTTTTCCACGTTTTTTTAATTTATAACTATTAAAAAATGAACAAAGCTTTATTAATACTCATTTAAGACAAAACAAGATGTAATGCAATTAGTGATGAACATCAAAGTTTAAAAACTCGATATTTTTCAGGTTACTTGAAAACTGGCCAGCAGTACCGACAGTCTAACAAATTTGAAGTTTTTTGCTTTTTCTGTTCCAAAGTTTTTCTTAAACTGAAATGCACTTGTCGCACTCTTAATATAACACAGTATTTTCCAAATGCACACTTTCTATGCACCCAACCTTTACTCTTTTGACATTGAATCCAGGCTTCTTCAAAACTTTCCCCACACAAAATGCAGAAAATACAGAAAGCTTTTGGAAAAACAGATCCACCTGAGGCTTATTGAAACCCACTGCACACATTATGCTGGTAGATTCTAATTTTCTGAGGGATATTTCAAGATCTCTCTTTATAAAAGTGTAGTAAAAACTCTTGTGGGCTAATTCTTTATCCCTGTTAAATCTATGTGGTATCCCCAAAGCTTCCGCTAAATAAAAAGCCAGTTTCAAGAATTCATTCCTCGACAAGGGCCTAAACATATCCTGCGTTTCACATGCTTCAAAAATTTCTCTTCTTAGTTATAAATGAATGTAGTCTCAAATCTACCTAACTGTGCTGACATTTAAATTTCTTCCACTTTCTTTATTTTTCTAAATCTGTCGTGTAAAGAACTTTTTGGGACGCTCTACAATCTTGCCGCCTCTCTGGCACTTGTTTTTCCCGATAAAACGTCGTTTAGAGCAAGCTTCATATTATCTTAAGTCCAACAGATCTTTATTTTTCCTTTATCTTTAGATTTTGGGCTGATCCCTTCCGTGATAGAAATCTGTAACAATACGAAAAATCGGTAGGATGTCCGGTGCATCCCGAAAGAGCATTGTCCGATCCTACCCAACAAAAACGAAGATGTTTCCGCCAATGCTACAATACTTTCAAATTTAAATTGAGATTCTGTAATTACTTTTATTACACCAAAATGTAGAAACTGTAAAGTAAAACAGTAATGTATTGAATAATACTAGAAGTACTTGCTCAGGCAAAGAAAACTACAAACAATGACGCACACTCTGACCTGGAAGAGATGCACACTCGCACTCTTTGATATTTGGTTGAACAGGGGAAGGCTCAAAACATATGCAAGGAATTGCTTTCATTTTGCGAAGTTTTGCAGAACTTTATACTACTGTCCGGACATGGCGGTCGTTCGCTACTATACGATTGTTCCCTATATGATGTTTTAATCAAAAACGTTAGAACCAATTTTTAGAAAATGAAACTTGTTCGAAAAATGTTCCATACCAAGTTTACTACTTCTACGACTTGTCTGTCTCTCTGTCTCTCTCTCTCTCTCTCACAACCCTTTTGTAAAATGCCGTTTTGGATTCAGGGGTCTCAAAACATGCACTTCCGGTAAAATCTCGGTATCGAATTTGTGGGTGGAATGCAATACCTTCTCCATCTACTGGGTAGTATTAATAATTTGGGGGTTTTGTTGTCATTACCAGACATATTGTCGTTTTCCATTGTCATTACCAGACATATTGTTCTTTTATGTTGACTGGAATGATGTCACTCCTGACCGGCAGTTTTTAGCCTCGAGTGATGGGGATATAGGTCTGTCTTGCTTAGGATCCCGAGAGAAGCGGATCGCGCATGCAAGCCGGCTTTTGGATCGGCGGACGTCTCCCCTCACCTTTCATATTTAATAATGTAGGAACCCCAAACGTTGAAAAATAAATCCTGGAAGGTGTAAATATATTTGTGTTATGAATTTTGTAAAGTGAAAAACCCCCGCCCACCTCTTAAAATTCACGCCACGTTTCGGTCCTCCGCGGCCAAGTGAGTATATGTCCCCTCAATGTACGTGCTGGGTACTAAAAATTAATTTAATTTTTGATGTGAACCTTTAGGCCTGTACCCAGCAGTTAACAGTATGTACGTGGTAGAGAAAGTATTAAATGTAGTGCACATACTATACTACTGTGTATGAGACTTGTTCATTATTTCACGATCAAATAGAAAATAAAGATATGGCCTGCTAGATCACCTAATATGAATCTTCGTGATTTTTATCTTTGGAGAATACTGAAAGACTGAGTATATAAAAATAATCCACATAATAGACTAAAAGACATCACCAAATCAATTAAGAACACTTGCAGAAGATACGACATATGAAGACCGCGAAAAGCGGAGTTTTGTACTACACTTGTACTACACGTTTCCTTGTGTTTTGTTAACAAAATATTGGCACTATATTTTCATTAGATGGTGTTGGTGGGTTGGTTGCTCGACTAATATGCGTTAGAATGCATTTACAACATTAATTCAGGGATTATAAAGTAAAAACACATTGTTTTATTGTATTTAACAGAAAACTTCTGAGTGTTATGAATTGGTTTTCGGAATCCCCTTGCAAATATTGATTAGAGGTATCTTCGAACTACCTTCCAGTTAACTGAATACGTGATTTCCGCGCACATTTCCTCAAATTCTAGTCTTTGTCGAACACTGGCGTCTGCAGCTTCAGCAACGTGGTATGTCTAATGTAGTTTTCGCGTACCTACGAATATGTAGCCTTTAATATACCTTCTAATGAAACTGCTAACTTATACAAATAAAAAAATTAGCCAAAGTTTCTACAAAAAAATTTACTCAAGATAATAGGACAAAATTAATTTCATAGTTGTTGTATGTGTATGTTTCCAAGAAAATAATTTAAAAACATCAAAATCGAGCTGAATATCAAATGTTCCGCATAATTAAGTTGTTTTAATGTAGTTATTTACAAAAAAGAATTGATGTGTTAGATTAAAACACTTTCTTAGCCCGTTATTATATATTACCCCTTATTATTTATTCTTACGAAAGTTAATTTTTATTTTATCTACTAAGTAGGGAAAGTATTGCATTCCACCCAAAAAATACATAGCAATATTTCACCGAAAATACATGTTTTGAGAAAACACGTCCGTGTGTGTGTCTGAACAACATAACTCAAAAAAGAAAAGTAGTTAAATACCAAATTTGGTATTTGAGTTTAGTATCTTCCAAGGATGAGACACGAAGATTTTAAAGAAAATCCCCTACCCCAGCCTACCCTTTACACGGAACATTTTTCGAAAACTTTGATTTTCTAAAACATGGAACTAACGACTTTGATTAAAATAACATATGTTTAAGATTTTTCATGGCAAACAAAATGCGTATCTTGGATTTTCTGGTAATGTCCCCAAAAGTCCTCTTTCTCATTACTAGTAAACCGTAAGAAATAAGACAACATTTTACTGCACAAAACTACACAAAATACGCAAAAGATCTCGTTAAAACACACAATTTATGTGATACACAGTTTTTTTTGTCCAGTGAACCATTTCCGAGATATTCCTTGTTAATTGTTTGAATTTTCTAATACTTATACTTTTTTCTAAAGTGGGAATTATTGATTTTATTTTCCTGGACGTGCAAAGAGAATGGAATGTTCCACATAGCAACCACCTCTTAAAAGATTTGACTATCGCTTAAAGCCTACCATATTCCCTTTGCACCTGCAAGAAAATTAGCAATAAGATAGTTTCTGCAAATGCGTATCTCGATTAATGAACAGTAAGTGTTTGTAAAAATAGTTTGTACAAGGGTACAGAAGGTTATGGCGAGTGCAACATATCAGATTTTTTTAACTAGGTACCTTATTTCAATCCACATAAACATCTGCATAAGTAGCCACGTTACACATTTCGTTACAGTACAAAGAAAATAGCAATTGTCGCATGATAAAGAGCTGAACGCTATATGCTGGCCTTAAAATTCTGTACTCTTTCCATGCAATCGCGAGAAACAACTGAAAATTGACGGAACTTGTAAAGAATAACAAAGTATTGAACAAATCGAATCATTAATAACGGTTATCTCGGAAATGGCTGATGCCACAAAAGAAGTTATTTGAAATAAATTGTGTACTTCAAAGAGATCTACACCTTTTGTGTAGTAGATTCTCACCTATCACTAACGTTTACCGTTATACCAGATTATATCAAATTATTTCTGAATGAAGAGGACTTTACAAGCTATTCCCAGAAATCTCGAGATATACATTTTATTTGTCATATAAATATCTTTTATAGGGTAAGTTAATCAAAATCTCTAGTCATTTTTTAGAAAATCAAACATTTTCAAAAATGTTCAAAAATGTAAAGATAGTTTGGGTTGGGAGGACTTTCTTGAAAGTCTTCAAGTCGCATATCTGGAAGGTGGTGAACCTAAATACCAAGTTTGGCATTTATCCGACTTTTCATTTTTGAGTTATGTTGTTCACCATCACTCTCCCAACTTTTTATAATTTTTCTTTAGATTCAGTTGACCTCAAAACATGTATTTGTGGTGATATCTCTATATCGACCTTTTGGGTTGGAATGCAATATCTTATCTTCTTACTATGAAAAAGTAAAAATTATATTTTGTACGCCTAATTAAAGCATTTCCCGTAAAAAGATAAAAAATTACAACAGTTAATCTTCTAAGAAGCAATCATGTATGAAAACTGCATTTGATATCAAGAAACGTTTCTCGATCCTTTAACTCACCTTCAAAGAACGTATACTGTAAATCATGGGGGTGGGATTTTAAAGAGGCGATATGTAAGAAAGCAATAAATATTACGAGAAAGTCTGATTTTAGAATTTTACGCACTATTTGCATACTCCTCGCGCCAGTTTTTCGCGCCCAACATGTAATGGGATGCTAAGGACCACAGTAGTTAAAGAGCGTCCATAAATAAAACTCAATTTAATTTTTTTTTAACCTGGCACCTCTAATTTTCGCGGTTGCATATTTAAATAGCCAAAATTCAATTAGCGATTGGATACAAACTGTACAAAGTTTGATGATTTTTCAATGAAACTTTAAAGAACATTATTTTAGAGGATTATGTTTTTGCAACCTTGTCAAAAAACCTTTAACTCTACGTTGTAGGATACCTTGGAGGATGAGATGTATAATAATTTTGGACTAAAAAGCGTAGCACTTCTTCGCTGGTAAAGATAATTTTATAACATTGTTACTTAACTCCGAACCGAAGACTCATAATCGGAGATTTGTATGATCTATTAGGCTGTTGGCAAGATTGAATTCATTGTGTTAATATGTCGCGCAGTAATACTTTTCTTATTGGTAGTGAAGTTGTCTAAGAAAGACGCTTTCATGCTTGAAGAAACTGCCACAGAGTTTTTAGTGCTCCTAATTATATCCTTCACACATGGGAGTGATGACCCTAGTTGCGTTGGTAATTCGAAATTCCTTCATTATTATTTTCACTATATTTCTCTTCCCTAACAACTGACTTTTTGCTGTAATCACATTTAAAACACAAATGTGAACACTGTTTTAATTTACGGCTAGTAATTACTGTTGGGCTAATTTTGAAGATTGGTACGTATACTACCGTATTGGTTATACTCGCAAACTTCTGGTAATCGCTTAGAAAATCTCAAAACTACCCATTCTGCGTAGCAGTGCGCAGCCATTCAATTACTTGTATAAAGTACGAAACTCGAAGAATTATGAATGCTTAACCTATATTAACCTAAATAAAGAGATAGTAGATGCACATACGATATAACAGAATACACCGCACCAAATGCGATGGTGGTGTAATGGTGAGCATAGTTGCCTTCCAAGCAGTTGATCCGGGTTCGATTCCCGGCCATCGCATGTGCTTTTTATCTTCGTCCATTTTAGAAATAAAACGACAGGAATCCATTTTCAATGGTCGCTGAGATTTGGAGAAGCATAAACTTTGAATTATTATATGTCAGCAATACCACTGTAACGCCGGTGATACTCGATATTTCAGCTTCCTAAGGTGACACAGAAAATAAAGAGGGTTAAGATATTTTAACCTTGAGAGAGAGAGAGAGAGAGAGAGAGAGAGAGTAGTCGACTTAGGCTATTTCGCGCTAGACAAATACTATTTACCGACAAAAATTGGTATACATCGTGTCAAAAAATCTCCAACGGTAACCTCATGTCGGACTTTGGTATTTGCACATGGATCACATGTCTTAATGGATACCTTTACTATTATTTCAGGGGCACACTTGAGTAAGAGGGATATAGTATTTCGGTAGTAAAACACAGGTTATTAGTGGGTACACAAACTATACTTATAAAACTTATTTTTCCATCTACTACATTTAATCTAAATAAAGCTTTGCAAAAACAGATACTTTACACATTTCGTTACAAATACAAAGAGAACGGCGATAATCAAATGTGCAAGAACTGGACACTATATGCTGACCTTAAAATTCCACACTGTTTCCATGCAATCTCGAGAAACAACTGAAAATCCATGGGACTTTAAAAGAATGACAAAGCATTGATCAATTTGAACTTTTAATAACGCATATCTCAAACGACTTATATCACAAAAAGCTTATTTTAAGTAGATTGTGTGTTTTAAAGAGATTACATTTTTTGTGTGGTACGTTTTCGTCTATCGCTTAAAGTTTACATGTTATGCGATTATACAAAATTCCTTCCGAATGAAGAAGACTTCAGAGGCAGTTCCCAGAAAATTCAGGATAGGCATTTTCTTTGTCATATTCTACCTTTCCAACCCTGTCCAACACACGGCTTGTGTGAAAGAACAATTAATTCCATTAATTGACCTAATAGTGGTTGCAACTATAAAGCCCGGGACTTTAAAGTACTTACAAAGAATCTAAGTCGCCATTGGGGTGTGACATCTCAATACAATTTGAGATCTCCTTGTGGTTTAACGGGAAAGATGCGAATCAGTTGGAGAATCTAATGTGTCGGCATGTTGCATGGTAGCTCAGTGGTTAGAGCAACCGGACGGAGACCGGGAGATCCGTGGTTCAAATCCCGGCTATGGCATTGAATTTTTCAGTCATCTGATACTACCTTTCCAAAGAGACACTTCTTCGACTGGGAACCATGGAACCTACAACTAAACCACCAGGCACACGCAGACATCAAGAACCAAATAGCACAACTTGAAGTCAGCCAACAGCCTCGATGAAGGTTACCAGCTGATTCGGAGCTTCATCGAGCGGCAAGTTTTAATGGGTCCTCCTCTCTCTACCCCGAGATACCAACACCTACACGATTCATCATATTCACACACCAATTCCGACATCGCCATTACACAAAAAAAACGAAGGTTACAGAAAATAAAAACTTACTCCTTTCAAATCCTTCCTCCGTTACTCCCTGCGGTGGCAGCCAGGGCCCTGTCAAGGTCATTGCTGTCACCCGAACACTTTGAGAAGGTTGTATGCCTCACGTATGGTATAGTTTCCGGTGGCCGTCACCCCAAGTTTATTTTCTTTAAACATTATATATATATATATTTATGTTTGCCTCGGCTGCGTCAATATTAATTTTTAGAAACATGTGTGTCTTTGCAGGGTGTGATGCAGCTAGAGAATGCAGGCTTATAGAGATTATAATTTTTACTTCACTCCTTTTATTAATCTTTCACACGATTAAATAACACTTCACTTATATAGAAAGCTGTGAAATTATTTATTAATTGCACTTTTAAACACGTAAACTTTATAATATTCTCGCCGTATTTAATTTTTGTCTCACACTGGATACGTATTAAACTTCTCGAGGACACGTCTCGCATCCAGTTAGGAACGCTGTCTACTAGCAACTGACTTCTGAACAATTTGCTCTATTTCAGTTTCTGATTGGCTAATCCTACTCCAATAGAATAACTTTCAGATTTTTCTTGTTGTTGATTGGTTATTTATAAACTGTCTAAAAATTACATTATTGTTGCTCCAAGAATTACTAGTAGCATTATTAAACTTTCCAATTCATTACGGCCTCAAGGTTACCTCATTACCTCATTGTTAGCAACTATTAAATTACGTAATACATTCACATAACATTGTTAAACATGTACACAATAATATAAAAATTAATAATATGACTGTTACATACACTTTATGTTATTTATACATATATTTCTTTAAGGCGGGCTGTTATATTTTATATTATATAATTAGACTGAAATCATTTAAGTGTTAGAAATACTGCCTCAACTTTTCCTTCATCCTCTGCCTAAGAAATTAGTTGTCAGTTACCTTTCCCGTACTAAGGAGGTGCTCAGCGGAACTCCGCCACCTAACGCACTTCTCTCCTATCCCCGAAACCCAACCCCCCCCCCAAAAAAGTGACCAGCATAACCCTAAACCGAAAATTTGGATAAATGCCAAATTTTTATTTTATTTCGGCAGCTTCCAAAACTTCAACACTATTTTCAAGTAAATTCCCTATCCCAAACTTAACAACTTCATATTGAAAAAGTCAACATTTTTACTCTCTCAAAAATGGCTGAAAACATTGATTAAAATCATCATATATTAAAGATATTTACGCGCCAAACAAAATGAAAAGCCTGAATTCTCTATGAATGGGCTCTAAAGTTCTCGAAATTTTTAAGGAATTTTGTATAACGATAAACCCAAGAGATAAGAGAAAACCTAGTGCAAAAACATGTGAATCTCTTTATAGAATGCAGATTATTTTAAATAACCTTTTGTGTCATCAGCCATTTTAGAGATATCCGTTATTGGTTTGAATTTTCAATACTTTGTCGTTTTTATAAAGTTTTGTCGCTATTCCAGTTGTTTCTTGCAATGTAATGGAAAGAGCATTCAATTTGGTGGTAACTATTGGCACCCATATTATTCGGGAAGAAGTAGAGGTTCAGTTTCAATCATATACTGTTGAAGTCGTTTAATCGCCGATTTAATTTCTTATGAGCATTTTGTTATACTTTAGATAACAGGGTATTAATAATCGCACATAAATGGCAAGATAATTCGCTCCTAAGTGCAAGGTAACGCCACCCCTACAGAATTCGCGGTGTGTTTCGGAAGCCTATGGCGAGAGTGTTACTGCATTACAAGAGGTAAATTAACTTTTGCTACTGATGCTTGTTGCAAAGCAGTTAGTTTGATTGAGTTTTCAGAAAATTGTTCGTTGAATTAAAATAAGTGAAACCGAAAAACCAAAGCGCATTTAGAGTAAATATCTAATGAGATACAGTAGCTTTTTTAACTGTCATATGAAAAAAAAGAAAGAAAGAAAAAAAAAAAGGAAACAAACAGAGTTTAAATGCTTTATCAGCATTCAACGAAAACAAAATTAAACTAAGAGTCTTTTTTATTTAGAAATAGTAACACAGTACATTAAAAACTTTGTGTGAAAATTAATAGAAGATACTATGCGCAGGATAAAAGTAGTAAATAAGGAAGGGAGTGTAATATTAGTGCTGTTCTCATACTGAATGTAGATGTTCCAGGTCAGGGAATGCATAGTACCAACCTCTATCACTGTACGGAAGTTTAACATTAAGAAATTCTGGATTGTATATAAGCCAAGCATTTAAGGAAGAAGGTGAAGAAGACAAGAAAAACATAGACCAGCTTCTGTTATATTAAATAACTTCGATAATTCCTGCATTAATCGTTCGCACCAGGTCCCAATCTTAAGCAAAGGAACGGAGTGGAATGTTAGAATGCGAATGTACTAAATTATAAGCAGGGACGGCACTTTTTCCCAGTACACCGCGAGGTTGACTGCCACTGGTGTATGGAGTACATGTGTTTACTGGTAGATAAGAGCAGTCCATCGACAGCACGCGACTGTTCGCTGATATAGATCGGCGGGACAAGCATGCAGTTTACCACTGCCATATAATATGTATGTGCGTAGCATATACCTTGATTATTTACATGTTTGCAATATTAATTACACATATGTACAACACCACATACAAAACACACGAGTTAGTCAAATTAGATACAAATTTTGCAATCTAGGTACACGATTCTGATATAAACTTTTTCCGTTACAATATGCAGGGTAGACCATTTAAGTTGAGACTGTAAATATCTCCAAAAGTAAGCGCCGTAGAAAGAAATATCTTTGATAAAAGTTGCTTGATATTATGGCGGAAGTAAATGCAATTGATTGTCTTTTGTTGGGTGACGTTTTGTTGGTTATTTTAGGATCAATTTAATTTTTTAAAAATGAAAACCTACAATTAGGGTCAATTTAAATTGACTCTAAAATGACCATCACAATGTGCTCCAAATAAAACAGGACTAATGGCATTTACTTTCTCCCATAATATCAAGCAACTCTTATTCAAGACATTTCTTTCTGCAACACTTAGATTTGGAGATATCGTACAGTCTCAAATTAAATGGTTCCAACCTGTATAATGATGTGCATGTGTGAAAAAGTGAAAATTCCTTCTGTTCTTACTAAAAATATGCTTGTACTACGACAAAATTCGCTCAATATCTCAGGGTATTATAGGATATTTAAAATAAAACGTCATCTACTTTATTGAAACCAAGCCGCAGACGTTTATTTTATCACTTTGAATAGCCAAGAATCAATCCTAAACAAATGAACGTACATTCATTCTCCGACGCAGCACAAACAGGTTGCCCTTTCCTTTCACAGTACTTTTGAACCCATTACTTCTGTGACGTCAATATAGGCAAGCAACCTAAAAGACATACACTCTAGGGCAAAGTGTCGTCTTTGATCATAACGCCCAAAGAATGGAGAGTTAGTTTGTATCAGTAAATGCATACGTTACCCGCAGCTATGAATGATTATCATAAATCTTTATAAAAAATAAAGACATGTATAAGCGTTTTAAAAATGTAAAATTTTAGCAAAATTAAAAATGTAGCAAAATTCTGAAACTTAAATTTGTGAAATACAGTTTTAAGATATCTTGAAAATTGTGACTTTCTTCTGAAACTCTATTATACAACATACTTGTCACTTTTCTATATGTACATTTAATTCACCAAAATAGAATGTTCGTTAAATATAGAATAAGTAACGTCTTTGTTCTGAATTACTAAAAGAAATGCACACGTGATATATAAATCCTCAGAAAATCATTTACAATAATGAGTGCAATATCACCTTTTATTACTCACCCTGAATTCGTCGATACTGCCTTAATTGAGAATTCCTGGTATTTTATGTAATTAAAAATTCTCCCAATATTAGCATACCAATTAAGACAAACATCATTAGTACCAGCTAATACTCATCTTCGCTTAACATGTCAGTTTAAATATTAAAATCATAATATTTACCATGCAAAGCTATAATGAAAGCCCATAATTATGGTTTTAGTATTTGAATTTAGATGCTACCTGGTTGTTTGGCATAGCATGCACAGTAGGAACGTCATGACTAGAACTTTGAATTTACAACTGGATACTGAAAACACTAGCCAAATTCGGAGCTAATCCGCTCCCCACCTGAAGCCAGCGATCCTCCGACGGTGCAAGCTTTAGAAGCATATCAACTAACTTCTCGCGGAAGGACTAGTTTTCACGTGATAGACGGAATTATGGTAGTCAGCTAATATACATTCATAAAACTTATGAACGCTACAGTATTTGAACGAGTATATATGCAATGTAAATCGCGCAAAACGCTTTTCTTCCGAAAAAAGATATCAAAGTCTAAAAGGGTTATACTAATTTTCGTTCAATGCTGTACATAAAATCCTTACCCCTACCGGATACCATCTATACTCCTTCCACCAGTTATATAGAAATGTAATCGAAAATTTATGGTTATTTTTATTATTGGATAGGTAATCTACTTCGTATAAATTACTGGTCTTCACTTGGAAACTGTTTGGTTTCTTTGTTAATGGTCTTCATAACCAAGTGTGCAGGCATCATTTTTCTGACTATTTTATCACATTTTAATTTCCATTATTTGAGTACATAAGTTATGGAAACACTATAGTTCACATAGTATTGCAAGCATATACGCTATAACATTTTTACTTATATGTTAACTTTATTTTTATATACTCCAGAAGGAATCGTTTTATTGTAGTTTTTCAAAACACACATTACTTGCATATAGACACAGAACGGGAGCAAGGAGGAGGGGGCAGTAGGAGAGGTAGAGAATAGTTTAATGGGAGGAAAAGAGGAAGGGAGTGAGAAGGATCTCCATAGTTATTGCAATAACGAGTACGGAGTAGCGGCTTCTGTTAATATTACATAAAAGCCATGAGCTGTCTCTAAAACGGAGTTGACGATTTTCTAAAGTTTAATGCAACTTTTAATTCCTTTTAAAACTGCATCTGTTGGCTCTGCATTTTACTTCTCTAATTAATTCCCACAAGGAAAACACATTTCATACAAAAAGGTGCTTTACTGTTACATTTGGACCATTTCTGTTGTTTCTCTCCAGAAGAGCAGTACCCCCTCATTTTCATTTATTCAGCTTAGCTAGGTGATGTGGAGTAGTTTGTCTCTTTCTAGGACGTGGGTTTATTTCTTATTGTGTTTGCTTATTTATTTATTCCCTTTTTGCCAGTGGTAGAGGCAAGAAGTATTTTATTCTATTAAAAAAATTGATATCAAGAGTTCAGCAAAAATACATGTATTAAGATCTCCTAAATACAAAAGAGAGAAATTAAAAATTTCGTGTATATATACATTTAGTATTTCAAAGGTTTAGCCAAGATGCAATGTTTGTTCAAGAAACAATCTATATGTAACCTATTAGTACACCAGGTAAGTGTTAAATTTATAGTGAATTATGTTGCATATCGATTAATGAAGCTTTCGATTGATCTTCCTGTAGGATTTCAGGGACTGGAAAACAGGAAAAGCATGTACGCCATGATGCCCATGCGATTGTGTATTTACAAGTGCAGTATGAAATTTTTTGACAATCAAACCACCACCACCATATAAAAGCCTTGAGCACTCCACCATTTCCAAAGGCATATTTGGATTTCTTCTTTTAAAAATCACATGACTTTCTCCACTCTTGTACAAACTATTTTTACAAACTCCTATTCTCCATCTACTTCATGTTAATCAAGATAAACATTTGCAGACTATCTTATTGCTAATTTTCTTGTAGATGTAAGGGGAGTATATATTTACAAGGGCAACATAGAAATACAGTAGCCTTTAAGCATATACATATCTCTTAATAGCTGGTTGTTAGGTGCAGCACCATTTCCTTTCCCACAGATTAATACTCTTTGCATATCCAAGACAAAAAAATGAATAACGAATTCCCATTTGAGAAAATAAGTACTGAAAATTTTAAGGGAATAACAAGCAATATCTCGAAAATGGTTCACTCAACAACAAAAATGTATATGACATAAATTGTGTATTTTAACGCGATCTACATTTTTTGTGCAGTAAAATTTTGTCTATCTCTTATGGTTTACCAGTTATGGAAAAGTCGTTCACAATGAAGAATACTTTTGGAGACATTCCCAGAAAATTCAAGATATACATTTTATTTGTCATAAAAATATCTTAAACATATGATATTTTAATCAAAATCGTTAGAGCCATTTTTGAGAAAATTAAAAGTTTCGAAAAATCTTCCATGTAAAGGGTAATCTGGGGTGGGGGGGGTTTCTTGAAAACCTTCGTGTCGCATCCTTGGAAGATACTGAACCTAAATACCAAGTTTGGTGTTTATTCGACTGTTCGTTTCCGAGTTATGCTGTTCACAGACACGCACACACACACACACATATATAGACAGACAGACACACACACACGGACATGTTTCCAAAAATGCTTTTTTTTGGATTCAGGGGGTCTCAAAACATATATTTCCGGTGAAATCTCGGTATCGAAATTTTGGGTGGAATACAATACTTCCCCTACTCACTATACGTAGTAGAGAAAGTAAAAATTCACACGAATTACTGTTATCACATGTCTGACGTAAAATGACTTAACTATGTAGGATTAGGCTTAGGATTGCGAAGCGGAGGGAATGCGGCACCGATCCAGGAATTAGGATATTGTACCGAGATCCCATAAGTGGGCGCCCCGGGAGAAAGGGGTAAGGTGAAGGGAGCCACGGGAGTCCGGGAGTGACAGTACATCACTGACAGGGTCCCTAACATTTCCAGATATATACACGACCCGGCAGTCGGACAGGCAAACCGGGGACCAATGCCCCCCTTTTTCTTCGAGTGGAGGAGAAAATGATTTAATCACAACCCCAGCCACAATGGGAGTCGGGACTGAGTGTGGGACTCGCCAATAGTCGGAAGAAATAAGGAAGAAGGATAAAGATGTATTCAGGAGTGAAGGTGCGGCTGCACTACTGTTGCACCAGCGCAGTAGTGGTGAGGATACATTGGCCGCCACAATGGCCTAAGCCAGGTGTAGAAAGGAGCCCGGACGCAAGCATGATCTAGGCCCTGCTTGCGCCCTAGGGAATTCGGAGCGAGAAATTGATAATTGAAGCAATGGTCTCCGTATGGAGACCTTGTCCACTTTATCTGAATTAAATGTGCATTGGTCTGCTGTCCTGAAACATAGGACAAAGTCATTAGTGCTAGAAGGTAACATTGATTTATTTAGTTCCTTAGGCCTCAGGCCGTCAACACTTGCGATGCTGGCCCCCCTGGGGGAGGGAGGTTCGCCTAACCGTCCTGGGCGACCTTGAAGCCCGCCGTCAACCTGTAACACATTTCTAGGCGATTATGTTGTTCTTTGGCTGTAAAGCCTCGTGAATAATCAATAATATTGATTGGTATTACGTTTGTATTACTACTTAGTTTTATCTTGGCTGTGAGTCGTGTCAGTGATTTTCACTTAGGATTAGAGTAGAGGTTTTAGTCATTTCCATTAGCAATGCCTTGGTTGATCGAGTGCCCGCCTGCAACGCTGCCAAACTAATCGTGACAGAGCTGCATTCAGACGTCACCCAGGTACCCCCACACCCGGGACCGCCTTGACTCAAATGTGTAAGGACTTCAAGGGTCTCTGTAGTCAAGTTAGAAAGAGGGCCCTATTGCAATGGCCAGTTTACTGATGTCTTTAGTTATGTTACCAATAAAGCGTCTAAGTATACATGAATATTTACCTCTGGTTCCCCAGGCCAATGGTTCTATCAAATAGCGATAGTGGTCTTTTGTGTTTGTCCCTCTCGTTGTTGTAGGTTCCTAAGTCGCGGATGAGAGGGTTTAAATTATGGCCCTTTCTACTGTATAATTGAAGCTTTGTAGCTTAATGAATTCCTCGATTGAGTGCAATTTCAACTCCTCGTGTACGAGGTGTGTAGAAGCGACCTGCAGGAGCTTCGCTATTATTCTTAGTATTCTGTTTTGAAGGGTTTGTAGCCTATGTAGATGTGATTTCGCAGCATAGCCCCAAACAGGTGCTGCGTACGTCATTATGGGTCTTATTAAAGTTTTGTATATCGTAAGCCTATGTTTAGTTCAAGTTGGTTATTAATGTTAATGACCGAGTAGAGTTTGTTGAGCTGGCCATTGGTCTTTGCCCTTACGCTATTTATGTGTTGTTTCCAGGTGAGGCCTTGGTCCATAGTGACGCCAAGATATGTAACCTGGTTCTTCCATTCGGATCTCTCGCCGTTATATGTCAAGGGCGGGTCCTTATATCCCGGCAACCAGCCGAAGGTCTAGGGACGAAGAAAGTTCACAGAGAGCAACCTCCCACTCTGCACCGAAACTCCATTGCCGACACTTTAAACCCTGAAAGAGACCAAATAGGATGAAGGATGAATGAAATGATTAATGGAACGAAATGGAGGAACAGGAAATTCGGGAGATGAAGGAAACCACTCCAGCATTCTCCCGACGACCCGGAAAGCCCCCGAAAAAGCCCATGGGTCACAGTGGGGATCACCGAGAATGGATCCTGGACTTCCTGAATACGGGGTCTAGGCATTACCGCCTGAGCCATTCCGCTCGGTGTTAACTATGTAACTGTTCAACTTAGAAAAACTTACGTGTTACAGTCACATGCACTTTCTTAACCACTCATTTATTGTTATGTAACTCTACAAACTATTCTGCACGCAAGCTTATTATCTACTTCGTTTTAGTCGAGATCAACATTTGCAGATCCACTTCATTACACATTTCCTTATGGATACAAGAGGGGGAGAGGAAACTGAATCGATAGTCAAATGTTTAATATTCGACTCTTTCCGTGGCATCGCGAGAAAGCCGTGTTTAGCGACAAGACTTTAAAAAATTATTGAACAACTGATACCAGTATTAACCGATATCATTTTGGAACTGGATGCTGCCACAAAGAGTTATTGGAAATAAATTGTGTGTTTTAAGGGGACCTACACTTTTTGTGTAGTCGGTTATTGTCTATCTCTTATGGTTTACCAGTTAAACAAAATTATGCATATCTTCTTACGAATGACCGCAGGATATGCCCACAAAATGAAGCATATACATTTTGTTTTCATGAAAATATTTTAAATATATTCTATTTTAATCAAAAGTTATTTTTGAGAAAATCGAACATTTCAAAACATATTCCACGTAAAGAGTATTTTGGGGTAGAAGGATTTTATTGAGAGCTTTTGTGTTGTATTTTTGGAATGTGCCGTTTCTAAATAAAAAAGTTGGTGTTTATGTAACATTTCGATTTTGGAGTTTTGCTGTTCACATACACATTTTTCTAAAAATTCTTTTTGGTTTCGGGATGCCTCAAAACATGTATTTCCGGTGAAATGTGGACATGAAATTTTAGAGTGCAATGCAATACCTTCTCTACCATGTATACTGGTGTAGATAAAATGTGCTTAATGGAACGGAGCTGTTTATGTTGGTACTGACAAAATTTAGCCCCACCTCTAACAGCGTAGTCATCTCAGTTTCTCGAGGATAACTCTAGCCACTGGATTGGCAGGGTACTTTACCTCCCCAAAAGTAGGTATGGCCGAACTGCCGATGGTTAACATACAACTTAAACCTTATATTTCATGCCACACTACCGTTTCCTTAATGTTAGGTTTCTCATTGCCGTTTAGTAGCAGCAATAACTTCACTTTCCTCTCCATGTCGTTGATGAAATCTTTTTATATGCAAATGTCGCAGCTGTCGTTCAGTTTAACCAGACATGCAAATGTTTCTTTACCCCTTCCTCAAGAAGGCCGAATTATTTGTATTGGTTTAGCCTTTCCTTTTATGATAATCGTAGCGAAACACTCTCATACGAACCATCCCTCCATTTCACACAGATAATAAACATCGTTCATTAGTTAGTTTTTATGCCCCGAATTGCTTTTCAGGCCAGTCACAGAGAACTGATACGGCCGGGCGGAGTCAAAAGTTGGTTATCTGAAGGTGGAAACCTTTCGGAGAGAAAAACACTATGAGATCTAGGGAAATGGGATACTTTTTATGTACGACAGTGTACGTGGCAGAGAAAGTAAAATTTTACCAACTGATAAAAAGGTTAAAGAGCATTATCGTGGCCCATTGTAACATGAAATGCAATATTTTCCATTTCTGAGATTAACAGATGAATTATTGGTTTTAGAGCAGCTGTAATGTTCGTCATAGCGTGCTATAAAAATTTATGTAAAAAGATAGACAACCAGTTGATCACAGCTAACGTCATGAAAGTTGTGACTCTTGATGTTACCTTCGGTGTTATTTAACAGCAGTAGTTTCAATGATGAACTGTGTGTGCAAATCATGAATAATGGAGGCTGTAAAAGAACTGTTTTACTGCCCAGTTTCTTGAAAATTAATGCCTTGAGGTCATACTTATTTTTCATCCTTACAGTGGCAGTCTACATTACGTATAACGAAGAGATAACCATGTTGCTCTAAGCCAGGCAAACCAGTTTTTCTTTTCGGTAACCTTATCTCGTACAAAGTTCGTGCTAAACGCGTATTTGTCAGTTGTTATGATAGGGTAGTTCACCTTATGTGGAGTTCAGCGTAAGCTCAGGGCTTCGAAACTAGTGGAAAAACTAATCCTCTTAATTGTTCTTCCACACTAGCCATAAGTGTAGGACAAGGTTGGAAAGATAGAATCAGACGACTGAAAAATTCACTGCGTTAGCCGAGATTTGAGCTACGATCTCTTGGTTTCCGACCGGTTACTCTAACCTTGTGATTTACCAGGAAAATGCGAGTCAGCTGGAGAATGTAATGTCCTATCGGTGTGTTGCCATGGTAGCTCAGTGGTTAGAGCAACCGGACGGAAACCGGGAGATCCTTGGTTCAAATCCCAGTCGTCTGATTCTATATTTCCATGCTTGTCCTACATACATGGTTAGTGTGGGAGAAAATTCATTGACCTGATAGAGGCTAAACTAAGAAGGCTGGGACTTAAAGTACTTACAGCATTGTAAGTCGCCATTGGGGTATGTTATCTCAAAACAATTTGAGATCTTCTTGTGGTTTATCGGGAAAAAATCGAGACAGTTGGAGAATTTAATATCCTACCGGCATGCTGCCATGTTTAGAGCAACCGGACGGAAACCGGAAGATCCATGGTTCAAATCCCGTCTATGGCATTCAATTTTTTAGTCGTATGATACTTTATAATTTCTTAATGTTGTCCGAATTTTCTGCAAGCCTTACTTTGAATTAAGTAGTCGCATCTGTGCAGAATATTTGACGTTTAACAAAAAAGATACAAAGCGTGCTAGATTTGTAGATCAGTCGGTGGAGCACTTAGCCGCTGTGAGGATGGGGTTCCAGTTGGATTCCCGTTTGGGCGGGTGTGAATATCTTATAGCCAGGATTATTTTCTATACTCTCCAGAATCTAGAAGTATAAATGAGTGATCTAATGTATAAAACCCAAAGAAAAAAACAGAAATCCAATACATTTGAGACCGCCGATATGGCCATTGCAGTTGAAGGCGAGATATAAATGGCATACAATATAAAACTAAACAAAGCCAAAAATGCTGAGGTGAAGAATATGTAAAACGCCGTTGCATTTTCACACTGGCTGTGTTTATTATTGGGAGAAAATTTAAAAGCTTTCGAAGGCACAGAAGCAATGCAAGTAGTTTTATATTCTCTGCCACCTATCTGTAGTACGTAAGAGTTGGCCGATTCGGGAGGTTCCAGGTTAAAAACCCCAGGGCCGACCAATCTGAGCGAAGGATTTGTCACGGTTTTCCCCGGTCGCTAGGCGAATGCTGCGTTGGATAATTTGATCCGGGAGTTTTCCTACCATCGCTTTCATTGCTGTATTTCATTTCCTTCTTCACTGCCATACTAGGCATTGGAACTGATCACTCATCCTGAATATGCTAAAACCCAGAGTTTGCTTCCTCTTCGACAGGCTACTGACCCAAGGCATTGGCTTATAAGACGTTGGAGACGTAAGTCCTTCAAAGAGGAGGTTGATGCATTAATAATCAGTATGCGACATATTTTGGGAACATGTTTATTGTAACTGTAACTGTTACTGAAAAATAACCATTTTTCTATTTTGTCTTCATACTCCTGCTATGCTCATTTCTTTCCTCTATCATGCACAGGACAACGCTGCAGAGAGCTCTCTTGTATAAGCCTGTAACAACCTGTCAGTCATAATACCGGTGCTTAACGAAGAAATGTAATACCCGAGGATAAAGTTTAGTTTCGCCTATTTCGTTTGTTACTTTCTCTTCCACGTACATAGAGAAGACATTAAATGCCACTTAAAATTTCGATACCGAGATTTCAACCGAAAATACACATTTTGAGGCCCTGAGGCATTTTTAGAAAAATGTCCGTGTGTGCCTGTGTCTGAACAGTATAACGCGAAAACGAAAAGTGAAATCAACACCAAACATTTTATTTAAGTCCAGTATCTTTAAAAGATGTGCCACTAAGATTTTCAGGAAAACCCCGCTATCTCAAAGTACCCTTTACATAGAAAATGTTTCGAAATGTTTAATTTTCTAAAAATGACTAACGATTTTTAGTAAAATTATGTATGTGTGTATTATCGCGTCGGACACATTATTACTGAGTATAATATTGTTGAGCTAATTGTTGTGTTTGTGTGTTAATTATTGTCCGGCGCGGCAACTTCCATTTCCTACTCGGGGGGTGAAGGCAGTTGAGGGAATAGCTCTCTTTGTGTGGTGGCTTGGCTTAGCGTCAGTTGCAGCCAGAGGGTCGTGTGCGTTAGCATGTGTGTGCGTGGGGCATCTGACCTAGTGTTTTGTCTGTAACCTTTTTGTATACCATGTAGAGCATCCTAGTTTATAATAAACCTGGCCAAAATGTGAATTCAAATATAATTATTTATAAATATTCCACGTCCGCTTTAGTTTTGTGCAGCAATTTCTTGGTAACTTTCGCTTGCCTGTGTAGCTACGATCCCCTAATGTTTATGCCGGCGCAACTAAATTTAATATTTTAGCTGCAAACCTTTTTGGCCTCACCCCAGCGTATCACAATATCATATATTGAAGATAGTGCAGTTTTTTAATTTTCTGGGAATAGCCTTTATCGAAATGAACTTTTCATGGTCTTGTATTATAACTGCTAAATTTTAAGCGATAGAGAAAACATACTACACAAGAAATGTAGATCTGTTTAAAACACACAATTAATTTTAAATAACTTTTTTGTGGTATCGGCCATTTCCAAGATATCCGTTATTAATTGTTCGAATAGTTCAATACTTAGGTATTCTTTGAAAGTCCTGTCAACATTCAGTTGTTTCTCGCGATTCCATTGAAACAGTCTATAATTTTAAGCCCAGCATATGGCGTCCAGTTCTTTAACATGCGACTACCGCTGTTCCCTTTGTATCTATAACAAAATGTGTAATGTGGCTGTTTCTACAAAGGTTTATTTGGATTAAAACGATCGAGAGTAGAAAAAACGTGGGAATGTATCATATCTGGTATTTTTATTTAAAATAATGCAACTGTATGGGGCGTTAGCTTAACACATATATAATATCGTTAATTAGCACTTTCATAGTCATCTTAATATGCAGGTGTGGGAAAAACGAATGTTCACAAATTGTAGACATGAAATGCAATACCAAACTAAGATTCTGAGGTTAGGAGAATGGGGTCGCAGGTGCATTATAATACGAGGCAGTATTTTTATCACTTAAATTATAACAAATATAACAAAACCATAACACAAAACAACCCTCCTTAAAAGCAATATGAG
The DNA here is from genome assembly GCA_030765065.1 of Deroplatys truncata. Classification (NCBI taxonomy): domain Eukaryota; kingdom Metazoa; phylum Arthropoda; class Insecta; order Mantodea; family Mantidae; genus Deroplatys; species Deroplatys truncata. Next base: position 110,161,611 of record CM060986.1, read on the forward strand.
TATAAATAATATATAAAATGTATGTAACAGTCATTGTATGATGTTCATATTATGTACATGTATAATGTTATGTGAATGTATTACGTAATTTAACAATGTAGGAGCTGTGAATATAGAAGCAGAAAGTTGCTAACCATGAGGTAACAATGAGGTAACCTTGAGGCAATAATAAATTAGAAAGCTTAATAATGCAACTAGTAATTCTTGGAACAATAATGTAATATTTAAAAACAGTTTATAAATAGCCAATGAACAAATAGAAAAAACTTAAGTTAAATAAAAGTATTCTATTGGAGTAAAATTAGCCAATCAGAGACTTAAAATAGAAAAATTGTACAAATTTAAGCGGCAAAAGCCAGACGCTACTAGGCAGCATTCTAGAGCACTTCGATATGGTGCAGGTTAAGTGTGAGGCATAAAACTTCATTACGGTGAGAATAAAATAAAGTTTACATGTTTAAAAAGTGCAATTAATAAATAATCTCACAAGTATACAGTATGATATATCAGTGAAGTATTATTTAATCGTGTGAAAGATTAATAAAAGAGTGAAGTAAAAACATTATAATTTACATAAGCCTTATTCTTTAGCCGCACCAACCCCTGCTAAGAGATACGTGTTTCTGCAAATTACTACTGACATAGTAATAAACATACAAAGTTGATTTTTGAAGGCGGGGACGAAGGCCACCGGAAAGTTTGTATGGTTCGTGGGGCTGCAACTAGCTAAAGTTTGTTGCCCAAAACGTGGTGCTAATAACGTAAAGTTAATCTCAAATAGCACCGCATGAACATATGAGAAAGTTGACTTTATGAAACATGTTCATTTGCCAGTCAAAATGAAATGTAACTTACATGACAGGTGTATACGTACTGCCTCAACTAAGAAGTACTGGTACACAATGAAAAGCCAAATACTGCATGAGCTACTGAACTATACTCTTTGTACTGAACAAAACGAATGTTAGGTATTACCATAACATCCAGTAGGCTTCACATCACACACACTTAGTGACAGTGACTAGCAGTGGCGTAGCCTGATTATCAGACTCGGGTATGCAACTCAACGTATATTGTGAAATTCGTTAAAATCTGACCCAAACTAAACACAATTGCCCATATCAATATTTAATTTAATCAATATTTAATCTCAGCTAGACAATATATCAGCTAGAGAATCTCTTTTTCTGTCAGAACTTCATCTGCAAAGCAAATAAACCTCTCTTCAACATTTCCGTCAACGGTCATGTATCGCAAAACGGTAGAGCTGTTTACTACTTATGTCAGGAGTTTCATCTAATATCAATGAAACAAAGAAGGCAACAGAAATTACTTCTTAATGTCAAGCATCATAACGGCACTCACACTTTAAATTAAGTCATTCTGAATATCAGGTGAAGTTGCACGAAAAACAGTCGACTTTTTCAAAGTGCTCTTTCAGAGAGGTGTCATATTATATTGCTAATCATTTAAATACTCAATATAGCTGTCCCTGTTTGAAGATCCTTCACTTTCATTATCACCACGAAGTGCAAGTACTTGCTTTCCTAAAACACAATTATAGCCCTACAACGTGAGAAAGTAAAGCTCTATTCCTTTTCACTTCATTGTTATACTGTTCAACTGAGAGCTTATACTGACTATCCAAAGAAAATTCTATTCTGGGAGTTTTACCAAAACGGTTTTTGTTTTTGGCTGCCTTATAAATGTTATTGAAATCTTTATAACCGTTGGAATTCCATATGCATTTTTTATTTGAAAAAAGACATGACCATAAAAAAACACAACCATGACTCACTTTCATAAACTTTGATGTTGAAATGCCTTACACATGTTTTAATCTTAGTGCAATACTGAGTATGGGCTTTGGAGGACCTGCTTTAATTTAATGACTGAAAGTTTCTTAGCTTAAGTTTGCCGATCACACAACACTTTTACATTTTCGTTGCTACAACCGCACTGAAACAATGTATTGTTTGCTATTACACTTCATGACCTCTCGGATGTACACTGCCTGTGTACATACCTCCCTCCCAGAACCCGCGCAAATCTGAACCTACATTTGCTTTGATAGTGAATAACCGAGTGTCCAAAGCACGCTCAAATTTTCACAATTGAAGAAACACACATACAAGAAATAAATAAATCACGAATTACTCCCTATTCACGTTTATAAATGCAATTATATGAGCACGATTTTTAACACGAGATGTACTCCAACTGAGTTCATACCATGGGTCACTAGGATCAAGCACACAGTGCCAGTTTCCTCCAGCTGACGGCAGGTGCCGTTGACCACAGCCCTGTCTCGATACAGACTGCGTTCCAAGTTATCGCAGCGTGGCGCGAATTCAAATTATAATATTTAGGAAAGCTCGATTTTTAATGATATAAGAACGTTGTGTACTACAAAATTACAATGAACACCAATTTTGCCACCAGTTTGAGGAAATTACAGGGTATGTAACACATCTCTCACATCCATTGATGCTACGCCCCTGCTGACTAGTAACGTATAAGTCGGTATGAGTACCTTTAGAAAGGGCGCCACTGTTTTGTTGACAATGTGTAACTTCGTCAAAGCTTTATATCCAAGGGGAATGGAGGGCAAGGTATAGTGGCAATTTACTAGTCATCTACGATATGAGTACGTTCGACTGAACAACTGGGCGGGGCGTCGGAAGGACAGTCAGGTAAAAAGCACCCGCACTTCCGAGTTGCATTTAATAGCGAGGCTGAGACCTAAACATCTATAATTTTTTTCATTATGCAAATGTATATTCCTCCATCGTCTTGTCCCTCAATCCCCTCTGATCCTAAACCTTGACGTTAGGCATTGTCAAAGACAGTGGTGTCCTCCTCCAAGCGTACTCATATTGTGGCCGACTAGTACAGACGCACAATGAAAATAGTACTAATCTGCTGATGTTTTCACATTAGTTCTCGGAAGCAGCATCTCTGCGGATGTTTTCTTTACGTGACTGCACTTCCGATGCCCCATCCCCTTATCCCGTAACTGTTCAGTTTCCCTTCCTATCGAACGCACTCATATCGTGGCCAACTTATACAATAATGCGTTTTGTTTACATCCAAACACCACAAACAGTTTTCTTAATGGGAGACTCTTAACATAACGGATTTAATATTGACGCCGCAGAGTGCATTGGTTCTGCGCCCACTTGACCCCATTCTCAAAATGCTTATTTTGGTAGCGCCTTTCTACTCTAACTTTCTGAACATAGGTTTTCCGTACACTGTATACTATTCCGGCCCCATTAAACGAATTAGTTTCTTCATTCACGTTTTGGTTTTACTGCATTCCTTTTCTCCGATTCGTATTCTGTTAATATTTTTGGTAATATTTCATCCTTTGAACATGGTGTTGCAAATTTTCCTTGTGTTTGATAATCCTTTCTTTAACTTTAAATATTTTTAATTCTTCCCTTATTTCCCCATTTTCTCCGTTTATAGTCCAGGAAAGAATAGCTATTAAAAGATACAATTTGCATTTCTGCCGGTTCAGAAATGGCTTCCTCTTAGGGTCCAGATATATATTTCTTGAATACAGCAGTACAGGAGGTGTCACTGCAATATAACATTTCATCTACATCACCTTTCGTTTTTGGCCTAATGCCCTTTGTGCCGCACATAAGATTAAATTTATTGTTTTTAAGTATTTTAGAAACTTATTTTTTTGGTCCACTTGTGTTTTTTAAATGCGAATAGTTTTAAACATCCTTTAAACGTTTATACTTCATTTTGAAGCACGTAAGTAAACAATCAACCCCTGAAGCTTCAGTTTAAATAAAAGGGTTAACACCTTCCCACCATCCAATCTTAGTTTTATTAACCTTTACTTCTCAGAATTTAAATATATCAGAACTAAGAACGTGAAATCTTTTGTAGCTTTCTGGGTTAGATTTCATTTATCCACACTTAGTTGTGAAGACCTTTCTGCATGCACTCCAGATTGTTAACTATTTCTAGGATATTTCTAATGCGGAAGGACGTTTAAGAAAATTGGGGTCAAGCAGTTAAGGCACGAAGGACGCTGAAGAGGTACTTAAGCGTCCAGACCCTGGTAAAATTATTTCATCAAGGATGCTTGGTATTTCTGATTCTAACAATTGCACTTCAGTCTGCTTTAAATTACATGCCAGTGAGGTAACGACGGTGGTTTAAATCCATAAAACACGAGCACTTTTTAGAATTTTCTCTCTTAAACCGTTTCTATTTCCACTTTTAAAATAAGCTTATGTGAAACGTGAATTGCCAGTTGCGAGAGGGTAATTGCAGAGATCAGTTTGTCTCAGTTTTTGTTTGTTAATTAGACAAACCGTATTTCATCTGTACGAGACTGAACCTTTTCCAGCTGCCGCCCCTTTCTGCAAGCTTTGCATTTATTATCACCCATATTACTTTTGCAAATAACTTATCATAAATACTTATATTTGGGAATGATGTAGAACATATTAGAATGTTACAAATTAGCCACAGTACGGTATGTAATTTTTTACAATTATCTTCAGGAAATTTTAGTCCAATGTAAACTGAAATAATTACATATAACCATGTGTAAACAAATAGTCAACACAAAGCCGTAGCTTCCAATTCTGAAGATATATTTATTTAAACATGTAGGCTTTTTAAAAACTATTTTAATTCAATTAAGCAAGAACCGCTGTATTCATTTTTAGCAGTCACTTTTTCAAACTTTTATGATCAATCTCGCAATTACAAAAACATGCTATGATTACCAGATTTTAAACATAACGATTATAACTTCCAGAGTTAACAATTTCATATTCAAACGTTTAGAGCCAAGACAATTAATGGGGGATTCTTACAATACCGTTAGGTACAAGATGGTTTCGAATTTAGATATTTTGTGATTACCAGAAATATACTTTTGCGACTCAGCCATCATAGCATAAACCACAATAATATTAATTTTCCTTTCTATTGCGTATCTTTAAAATGAACGTAGCTGAAGAAAACTGAAGCAGTGAATCCTTCGATACTTTCTAGACCGCACTCTCACTCACTCATTCTCATTGTCTCTCTGTGTCTGAGTACCTGCATACACCCTCTCAAGAAAGTATTCGTCTACACGTTATAGAACTCTACCAACCAAATTATTGGAGGTAAAAATATATTTTTGTATATGGAGATCAAATGGTATCACAGTTTACATGTTTTAGCGGTTTTTCAGATCCTTTATTTTACCAGTTTTATAAGTTTTTGAAAAATATGCCAAAATTGCAACTCTTTCGGACTTGGTGTTTTCAAAATTATCTTACATCGCTTACATTATCCTACATGTAGCCAAGAACGACAAAACGCACAAAAACTAGCTATCTGTGGAGTTGTTTCATCTGCCTTGATAAGTATGTAGAAAGAAAACATGTTTATACTATAAGGGTCATTCAAATGAAACCCGGTCACTTGTGTAAAGTAAGGGTAACGATTTTATTAACTCAAAAACAGTCGCCAAAAATGTTGGCACATTTATCCCATTGCGAAACTAGCCGGTCGATTCCATCTTTAAAGAAGCTAGTAGGCTGCTGTTGGATCCAGGCCTGGACCCATTCACACACTTCATCATCCGTTGTGAATCGATGTCCGCGAATAGCTTGTTTCAGAGGTCCATAAACATGAAAGTCACGGTCTGGATTGTACGGTGGATGCTCCAGCGTTTTCCATCGAAACTGCTGCAATTTCGTCTTCACCGCATTGGCAGTGTGTGAGCGGGCATTATCATGCAGGAGAATAATGCCATTGAACAACATGCCTGGGCGTTTCGACTTGATGGCTCGTCTAAGGTTCTGTAAAGTGGCTTGACAACGCTGGGCATTGATGGTGGTTCCCCTTTCCAGGAACAAGCAGTGGGCCCTTGTGGTCGAAAAAGGACGATATGACCTTACCAGAACTGGTGTGCATGGTCTTTGATTTCATTTGAGGTGGTGAAGTCGCATGTTTCCACTGCTTGCTCTGACGCTTACTTTCCGGTCCAAAATGGTGACACCATGTTTCGTCACCAGTGACAATATGCGACAGAAAGCCGTATTCCTCCTCATGATAACGTTGCAGATGGCTCAAAGACAGCGCCATTCGAGTATTGCGCTGTTCGGCGGCCAGTTGGTGGGGAACCCACTGCGCACAAACTTTTCGAAATTTCAAGTGTTGATGCATTATGGTGAATGGTGCCCACGCTAATACCCAGTAACCGATGGATCTCGTTTATGGTGATTCTGCGGTTGCCCAAGACTAAAGCATTTACTTCCGCAATCATTTCAGATGCGATGGCACGATGAGCGTGTCCAGGACGAGCATGTCTTCCAGTAACTCGCGCCCCTCAAGGAATCTTTTGCGCCATTTCACCACACTTGAACGACACAGACTGTACCCACCGTACACAGCCTTCATCCGTCGATACATTTCACGGCCGCCAACTCCCTCCGCCGTTAAAAATCGAATCACTCCTCGTTCCTGCTTACTCGCCTTTATGCTCAGTAGTGGAGGATATCTTGTGTGACCACCATCTCTTCGGCGTGAAACCACCTGTCGCTATGCAACGTCAAACGTTGCGCACGCTGCAGATGGTGCCACCATACATGCAGTTATGTGGCGCCACTTACGTGTAATGTAAAGTTAGACGCACTGACCAGGTTTCATTTGAATGCCCCTTATATATCCATAAGCTGTTACACTGCATTGAATGTATAATATTTTCATTCTGAAATTTTAATTGCTAAGGTGCAATGTTTTTACATAATTTATCTTGATATCAGACATATGACACATAGTATATATATAATCTAAAATATAACAGAATAGCACATGTGTAGCGAACCTCGGGGTAGAAAACCTTGAGGTCACAAACAAGGGGTAGTAATCTCAGAGGTTAAAGGCACTTGGCACCGGGAGGAAGGAATGTCATTGAAGGAACTAGGGTGTAGCGGAAAATAACTAAACCAGGTTCTATTAATACTAGTGCTTAGGCTATTTTATTAAGCGAGTGGAGGTTTGGGGTTCTCTGAGGGACCCTAAGCTGCACGAACTGATATACACATCGCCAAGACTTATCTGAAGATAATTCTGACAGGGCTTGATTCACTAGGTGAAATACAACTATGTAGGGAGATCGGTTTGAAGACGACCCAACTTTAAAGTAGACGCGTGTCTTCTATGCGGTAACGTGACGGTTGAGAGTTTGAGCGATGGCTTACAAACGTGCCCAATATATACACTTCAGAAGCTACATCAGCAAAGTGTCGTCTTCGTTGTAGGGTTTGTTCCAACGGCACCACTTTATGAAATCTGATGCAATTTCCCGGTTGTGGCTCGAATCCCACGAAGAGTCGTTGCAATATATTTCCTTGTAACACAGATGCATAATCGTTACTTTTAACTTGAGGGAAAACTTGCCCTATCTCGCTCATGATAATTTTACATTTTTCAGATGCACTTTTCTCAAACCTGAACTGCAAATTTTACCACGTTTAATTTGTATCTTGATTTATAATAGGAAGTTTTAATTTTTTGTCGAGATATAATTTTTATTACAATATATACTTTATCGAAAATATTCTAATAAAATGGCTGTATTTTGAAACCGATGCGAGTTACAAACAAATTCCTCCTTATTTTGCAGCTTTTTATCATGGAAACATGCCTCCGAAATTTGATTTCATTATCTGTAATAGTGTGGGAGTACTACGCACCAGAATGTATAAAAATGTTGAAGTGATAAAAATGGCGTTAAAGGTTATAACTGGCCTATTACCATGATCGGGCATTTTAGAAGTTGTTATACTTGGAGCATTAAATATTCGAATTTACTTTCCATCTTTCCGTATGGTATTTATAAGATGATAGAGATGCAAAAACATTAAAAATTTCAATTTTGATATTTGGACGAAATTTGTGCTGGCTTACACAATGTAACTATAGCAGTTACAGCCGTTGCACAAGATCATGGTCGTCTTGTGTTCATAAATACTGCATTATTGCAGTGTGGTGGTCATGCAAGAATCAGTTCGTTGCTGAGTCTATCCTAATAAACAATAAAGCAGAAGGAAAGAAAACCCCATTCGTCTTGCTGGCCATTAACGAAGACAATGCGCCTATGACAGAGGCTCGGAAAAAGTTGTCACAGGAGAAAGGGAGCAATTGTTGAGGCAGTGTTTTTAACACTTAAATGATTTCAGTTAAATTATATAATATGTAAATTCAATAACAGCCCGCCTTAAAGTAATATGTGTATGTGATAATTTGTAAAATATATGTAACAGTCATTGCATATTCTTATATTATTGTAAACATGTTCAGTAATGCTATGTGAATGCATTATGTAATTTAATAATGTAGGAGCTGTGAGAATAATAAGTTTAAAGTTACTAACAATGAGGTAACCTTGAGGCAATAATGAGTAAGGAAGTTTAAATGCTACTAGTCATTATTAGAGCAGCAATAATGTACATTTTGAGACAATTTAAAAATAGCCAATCAACAATCAGAAAAAGCTTTAGTGAAATGAAGGTATTCTATTGGAATAGGATTAGCCAATCAGAGACCTAAAATACAGAAATTTACAAGTTTAGACGGTTGAAATCATTCAGTTGCCTCCAAACAGTGTTCATAACCAGACGTATTGCTTCTAAAAGTGCTCATAACCAGACGCGAGATGTGTCCTCGAGAAATTAATTATGTATTCGTGCGAGACGAAAATGGTATACATGTTAAAAAAGTGCAAGTATTAAATAAAAGAATCTCACAGCTCTCGATATCAAAAGTGCTATTTAATTTGTGTCAAGGATTAATAAGAAGGAGTGAATTAAAACTAAAAATCTGTGTAAGCTACATTCTTGTCATATCACAACCTTGCCTAAGAGAAACGTGTCTCTAACAATACTGAGGCAAACAAATACAATATCTAAAGATAGTCAAATTACAAAGTTAATATTTGTTTAAAATTTGGGCAAAGGCCACCTGAAAGTACATTTGGGGCGAAGGCTACCGGAAAATGTTTAACATACGTGCAACTACTACAAGTTCGGTTCCCCAACAGTTGAACTATAATACAACTCCTTCAATACTCCTACTTCAAATCGGCTTTTCATACGTAGCAGCAACTACCTACTTCAAATTGACACACATACGTGGGGCAAATAACAATACATCAACATCTTCAAACCGACTTTCCATACGTAGGGCCATAACAAAACGTTCTTCATTGTTTACCACTAGTAGGCGAAGTAATCGCGCAATCAGATGTCCACAAGAACTGCACACTAGAGCTGTACATCGAACGAGTTTCGGTATTTATTTGTGCCATTCGTGCCTTCGAACACAAATAAGCTCATGTACTCGTATGTGGGCTAGTTGGCTATATCGGAACTCGAACGGTGTCCCACTCTCAGTCTACTCAGTTTGGTATACCAAACGAGTAGTTATTTTCTGTTCGAACGCCCAGTGTGACCAGACTCAACGGGAGGGCTCGCTGTCTGTATGCTTCAGTGGCATTGTTGCCGCACTGAGTCTTATGCACAACCTCAATTCACGTAATATTTCGGTATTGATCGAGCGTACAAGTGAAAATGCTTTCTTATAATTAAATGAAGGGGTTTATCAGAACATAAAACCGGAAGAAGCGAGTGAGGAAGCATTTCGGGATTATTTTTGAGAAAACGAAATAATAAAAACAATAAATAATATGTGTTGAAGTGTTCTTAAATTCACTTGTAAGAAAACTCTTCTTGGTTTTATTTTATACCATTTCGAATGACGTATTTATAACATTAATGTGCTCTCAGGTATCGTTACGTTTTCTGTTAAGATAGTTTTGTCATTTCCGAGTTTATTATGAGGTTTGTTAAATTTGTATCTCATAAACACAAAATGCAATTTTTAATACAGCCATGGTGTACAGTATTAAAGCAAAGCAACGTTTGAGTTAATTCACTTTAATTTGTGTTATATGTTTGTTGAAATGCTTAATGACGATTGCGCAATTTCTGGAGCTTAATTATAAAGAGCATTGCATTGTATGTTATTTGTAATGCACTTTAAGTGTTTCTGCACCTGAGTTTCTTCCACTCAGAGAAATTCTGAATAGAATGTTATATAAAACTTGTGTGACATTTATTTTAGAACGTATTTTAAAATATGTTTTGCTTAGGTGTAATGAAAGAACAGAAGCTGACAAAATGGAATTTTGGTAACATAATATAGTAAAAGAAATTTTGACCGTAAGTAGTACGCAGAAACAGTAATATGACTTCTGGTATTTTTATTCATTTGTTCTAGCGCACTGAGCAAATACGCGGGACAATAACGCGTGATGTGAGCTCTCGAACGAGAGAATACTGGAAACACTAAATAACCATATCCCAAGAGAACATATAAACCAGTGGCTCGACCATAATTCGGTATAGTCTTTGGCGCTTTTCAAGCGAAAACGGCTCCAAGAAGCGAGCAAGTCTCATTATGTACCGATGAAACGAACGTGCAAAACGCATGTCCTTGACAGCTCTACTATATAACCATGAAACTTCGAATTCGTCTGTACATTAAGCTTAATATCACGTTTAGCTCTGTACCAAGCAAGAAAGTAAGAACTGCGCCGTTTTCGACAACTCATGTTTTACACTCGCCAAATAATAAGAAAAAAATTAAATGTAACAATGGTTAAATATAAAGGATAACTTTAAAGCAATTTTAATACTGCAGGTCGTCTTAGCAAAAAAATTAAGTGTGTTTTGTTTATGGACCCTCTTTAACTGCTATGGTTCTTGGCGAGCAATTCTATATTGGGCGTAAAGGACCGGAAATTTTTGTTTAGAGGCCCCTTTATCAAGTTTGAGGTTCTTTTACGTGCCTTAAATATAGACACGGGATCATCGGCTTTACTTCCCTCCCGAAGGAAGCCACGCTAGGATGTTTACGCCCGAAAACAATCAGTCGCCCTCTGCCGGGTTTGAACCCGCTACCTCTGAAACCACGGAGAACAACAGATCGTCTTAGAGGTATACCTGTAATATTTGAAATAGCCTTGAAAGTCAACTGGGATACTTGAATGTGCTTATGGGTATCATGCCGTGGTAGCTGAAATGGTAAGAGCATCGCCATGGAGAAGCTCCGTGGTTCAAATTCCAACCTTATTACCTGAATTTTTCAAGCATGATTCAACCTCCTAAAGAGTATGCTGTTGAACTTCTGTAGTGTCAATAAAACATTTTGCTTGAATATAAAACAGGAGATTTTAGATTCGCAGAGATTGTCAATTGAATTGGTACCTGATTTGCTGTTCTGTCTGTGAAATGAGGGCAAGTAAGTTTCTATGTAATTTCATACAGTACTCAAAATATTTCAGTGCTTGAGAACATGTGTTCGGATACTTAGATTTCTCGCAAGTTCAAAATGCATTATGCAAGCTGTGAAGAGATGATTGTGAGCAGTCGTCAAATGTCCATTTTGTAATCGTAATTTCGTTTTACGAGGAGCTGCTGTTGTAAAATGCGAGATAATGAAGTGTGGCTAGAGGGCCTTTACCATAAAGACTGAGGAACTGTTGAAGCGTTATTAAAAGTTTGTTCTTGTGGCTCTGAAGAGACTGGAGTGACAAGTCCTGAAGTAGTTCTCTTCATGGGAGAACACATGAAGGAGTATAACCACTTTAGTGGTACAGTGGGCTAGGAAGCAGGTGTTCGCTTCCTCATTGCTTTCTAGAATTTCTGCTCAAACAAGCCACTGTTCTTTTACACACTGGAAGGGGAGAATCGCATTTTATAATTTAATTAAATACCGAAATGGTGCGTCGAGTCTGATTTTGTTGTTAAAAGCTGCAATTTAGACAACTTAAGTTTGAAGGGCTTTTTTTTACTAGTAACAAAGGATATCTTCTTTTCTAAACACTAGAATAAAGTTGAAAGCTGGTTGGGCCTACTAATTTGAAGGTATTGAGGATCTTAGTGATTTTTCCGTCCCTATCAAGTCAACGGTTTAGCTGCATTGTTCTCTAAAGTTAAAAACGTCATTTTCACAAATATTCTGTCCATTATAAATCCACATATTCTAACAGGTGAGAATATCCCAGATACTGTGAAAACACAATTTATTTATCACATGACACTCAACCTAAAACAAACCTTACAATCGAGTCGGATACAACACAACTGATCCGTCGAATCAAATCACTACTCAACTGCACGACTCACAACTGACTGATAAGTTACAACCAAAAAATTGCACTATCACTTCTAACAGAACTCAACACTCGACTCAATTCAACTGACTCGTTCCTGCCGACGGGTCCCTTATATAGGCCTCGCATACAAAGTGGAACTTTGGAGAACGAGAATCTACCAGAAAGGGCCATAAGAAATACTTGGAAATCGCACATAATGGCTATTGTTACAAATGCCCATTGTTCTAGAGAGGGACCGGCCATTAGCTTAACCCGCGGCAAGTAGATAGGCTGGCAGGCGCTCGCACTGAGCTTAGCGTGCGCTGACACAATATATAACTTACTAACTGGCTTACGACGTTGCATGTTAGTATTTTAAATACCAATGATCAATTAGCTTCATATATCTCCCCCTGTTCTTTATGAAATTATTATACAGTGATCTAGAGGATTTTTAGTGAATACTTTCCTTTACACCTTATAATGCATACATCAAATATAAGAAGAGCTTACATTGTTTAGACTGGTAAACAGTCCTTATCTGCTCAGGTAGTCAGGCTGCACTTAAGCTCTAAGTAGTCATAAGGTAAAGCAAGGACGATTTTAAACTGCCTAAACATGCTCACAAGCTGGTCAAAATATAATCTGGGAGCCGGGTCATAGTGGCATAGAGGGAAATGAAAAATCTGATGAACTTGCAAGATAAGCAGCAACTTCACAATCTATTGGGCCAAAGCTGGCCCTAAGAACATACCGATGTTTAGTAAGACAGGCTTTTAAGAACTAGTAGATCATAAAACCTGGCTTATAACACCAGGAAATAAACATGGTAAACTATTTGTCAGGAAACCATGCAATAAAAGAACTGAAAGCTTACCTAAATGTAATAGAATTCAGCTGAGAATAATTAGTGCATTTCTCATAGGACATGCTCCTGTCAAAAGGTTGCATCTTAACACGATGGGAGTGTTTCAGGCTAACTTGGATTGCAGATTGTACAAGAAATAAACTAAAACCGCCCACAATATTATATGCTCGTGGTAGGCTTTGGCTCACAGGCGATATATTGCTTTTTGGAAAATGTTTTTAGAAATAGTATAATTTGAAACCATATATTATGAGACTGTATTCCTTGGTAATGGGTGCAGGCGGAGGAATGACGGAAATTTGTATCGCACGAGACAAGGCGAGATAAGACTCCTTATAGTTGCGATTTTGTACACACTCGACTATTCCAAATTAACGGGTGAAAAATCCCATGCTAATCGCGCAAACCGATGTTAAACACTGGCGAAATGTCCGACTTCTTTAACTCCTCCGGAACGTCTTCCAAGTTCTGAAAAAGCTATATATTGTATAGCTACCCCTTGGTGGTGGAAAAATCTTCGGTCGGAATAGTGAGTACTTTTATTGATAGTTATAGAAGGTTGCATTTTCAATCTTTCAACCTTTTTATTGCCCCTTGGTTATTTAATAAATAAAAGCTACATAATGCAGAAACCCTTAAGGTATATATTGAAATACGATTCCGCATTCCCAGGCCACCAAGTTAAACTCTTTGGAAAAGATGCAGTATTAGAACGTCCAGAAAAATAATTTTCTCATTTGACATAAAATATCGATTCACTGATTTCTAAGGTTAGGAATTTTCACTCTTTATACAATTTAACATGTCCTGCTAACGAACTAATTACCACATAAATACAAAGGAAATAAAACAAAATCTTTTTACAGGAGGGTTATTAGAATCATCCAGAAAAATCAGTGCATAAACCATTAAAACAATGGTTTTTTCAGAGGTTTTGAAACCGTTTCTTTACATACACATCTGCAGTATTTCATAAAATTAATATAAATTAAAAAATTAAAACTATATCTCACACATGAAGTAGAAGGTTTGTTGTTTTATTTGCCTCACGTTGGGCGCCAATTTGAGGTTTGTTGTTTGTTGCTTCACGTATGGAAAGCTAATTTGAAGAAGGTTTGTTGCTCCTACGTATGGAAAGTCAGTTTGAAGATGTATTATATTTCGACTGTTAGGGAGCCGAACTTTAAGTAGTTGCAACCACACGTATGGTACCTGGTAGCCTTCGTCTAAAAATTGACAAATATTAACTTTCTAATTTGACCGTTTCTTTAAATATTATATATTTATGTTTGCCTCGGCTGCGTCAGTATTATTTTAGAGACATGGATTTCTTTGCAAGGGGTGGTGCGGCTGAAGAATGTAGGCTTACACAGATTTTAATTTTTATTCACTCCTTTTTATTAATTCTTGACACGATTTAAATAACACTTCATTGTTATAGAGAGACGTAAGATTCCTTTATTAAATACTTGCACTTTTTAAACACGTAAACTATTTTCGTCTCACACCGAATACATATTAAACTTCTCGAGAACGCATCTCGCGTCCGGTTAGGAACACTGCCTACAACCAACTGCAACTCTTAATTTGTAAATTTTGCTATATTTCAGTTTCTGATTGGCTAATACAAGTCCAATTGAATATCTTCATTTAACTAAAGCTTTTTCTGATTGTTGATTGGCTATTTTTAAACTGTCTCTAAAGTTACATTATTGCTTCCAAGAATTACAAGTAGTAGTATTAAACTTTCAAATTCATTTTTGTCTCGAGGTTAGCTCATTGTTACCTCATTGTTAGCAACTTTTAACCTATTATTCTTACAGCTCCTACATTAAATTACGTAATACATTCATATAACATTATTGAACATGCATACAATAATATGAACATTTACAATGACTGTAATATACACTTTTTATATATTGTTACATACACATATTGCTTTAAGGCGGGCTGTTATTGAATTATATATATTATATAATTAGACTGAAATTATTTATGTGTTAAAAATACTGCCTCGCACAGGACCGATTGTCCCTTTTTAAACTCTGTCTTCCGTTTGTTGAAATGTTGCATCATTACCATCTGTGTACATTTTTGCAATAAAAGCATTTGTTTTTATTCTGTGCGGAGATAAACATTTATATATATTTATAATCTTTGGAGCAACGACTATTTTTCTACTCCATGGCATTCTCAACTTAAAGTCAAGGCCTTCTTTGTAAGCATGTTCTTTTATAACTAATGTATTCGTATTCAAGTACAAGGGCTTGAAATTAGGTGCTTTATAGCCCCATGTCCGTCGGAATGAATGGGAATTTTTAAAGGTGAAAGCGTTTTAAAAATCGGTTTAATGGTTTTTGAAATTAAGTACATCACATAAACAATGTTTTCTTTATAATATTAATATAGATATGTTAAAGTGCTCATAAAAAACTGAATCTTCTATCCATGTTAGGTTATTCGTGATAAGTGTAGGACTAGAAATACTTTCAAATAAATCAATATTGGCATAGTTACAGCACGTGATAATGTTACTCAGCCGTTTATATCAGAAATCCTAGTAATGATAAGAAGGAAGGTGAAAAGATTTTGCGTTAAATTTACATGCCTCTCTACCCATTTTGTGTATTTGTATATACCTTCAACAAAAATTTCTTATAGAAGCTTATTCAAACAAATAACGGATATGAAGGAAAAGACTGATGCCAATAAAAAGCAATTTGAAATAAATTGTGTGTTTTAAACCTTCAGTTTTGCGTAGTAAGCTTTTGGTCTCTCTTACGGTTTACCAATCAGAGAAAAGGTATAAATTTCCTTCCGCATGAAGGATTGAATAGGCTATTCCCAGAAAATTTAAGGTAAACATTTTATTGTAAATATCTTAAATATGATATTTTAATAAAAATCTTTACAGTAAATGTTTGAACAAATGAACTATTTCAAAAAATGTTCCACCTAGAGGGTAGTCTGGGTGGAGGAATTTCTCCACTGTGTCACATTCGTGTCACATCTTTGGGCAATACTGAATTTAAATAGTAGTAGCAATAGAATAGCGACTTGAGCGCAGTAGAGAGATGCCGACAAGCGATAAAGTTCTTTGTTCTACGCCGACAAGCCCCGCCCCCTCCCTTTGTGTGCTCACATGCCGCCAGGTCTCGTGTCGTTAGGCCCCGCCCCCTCTCGCTTTGTGTGCTCACCTAATGCCGGCAGTATCTGTGCTAACAGGTTCTACCCCCTCCCCCATGCGTTCTACTGTGGCGTCATGACTTGATGGAATTGTTTTCTCGAGTCCTGCCGCCCCTCGGCAAATTAATTAGGTAATGTTCGTCAAACATTTTTTTTATGATTACTAAGGTCTGCAGATTGCATCCTCGAGCAATTAAGTTTTTTGATTAATGAATTGTTGACTGGAGCTTGAGTATAAGTAGTCTGCTCACGGGAACAGTCTGTCATGTAATGAAACACTGCAGCCTTCTTCTTCTATCTGGGGAAATCGCTTGTCCATTAGCTGAACATGTTAGACGCTTTCAACACATTAATAGGCTTTTAAGTTTACATTCCGGATCTGTTTACATACATTAGCGAACGACATACTTCCGCCAGGCGGTAACGGTGACCTCCATTAGCTGACCCGTTAGACGCTTTCACCCCATTAGCGAACAATGTCAGTAATTGTTTTCCTAAGTGCTCTGCCCAACACTCAACACTTTAGATTTTAGCGATGGAAATGATATAAAAAGCAGCAACTTCTCCAACGAGTTCCAAGTTGACCAGGATGCCCGGGTTCGAATTACAAATTCAGCTTCTAATAACTCAGAGACTAATTAGGATAAAGATATCAAATAAAGTTTATTACATTAATGTCATTAGATAGTTTCTTGTGAATGTATATTTGGGTACATGGTGTCCAGGGTTCGAATACCGATAAAATGTAATTTAATTATAAATTTAATAACTCCTAAACTAATTAAGATAAAGACGCCAAATAAACTTTATTGCCTTTATTTTATTAGGTAGTATCTTGCGGATGTGTAATTAGATACCTGACGTTCTGGGTTCGAGCCTAATGTTTAAATCGTCATTATCTCAGAAACTAAGAGAGGTAGACGAGTGAACCAAAGCATGATTGATAGCTCCTATAAGGGGTAATTAATACTGCATATAATTTTCAATCAGTTGTCCTTACTTCGAATCCCGATCTTTCAATCACATACTTATTTTTCTCTATACTCTAGAATATGTCACTTAGATTGATGCTGTAACTGCATACACAACCTTTAAACATATCAAACTAATATTGTAAATAATTTTGTTTCTGGTGTCCAGGGTTCGAATACCGATAAAATGTAATTTAATTATAAATTTAATAACTTCTAAACTAATTAAGATAAAGACGCCAAATAAACTTTATTGTCTTTATATTATTAGGTACTATCTTGTGGATGTGTAATTAGATACCTGACGTTCTGGGTTCGATCCTAATTTTAAATCGTCATTATCTCAGAAACTAAGAGAGGTAGACGAGTGAACCAAAGCATGATTGATAGCTCCTATAAGGGGTAATTAATACTGCATATAATTTTCAATCAGTTGTCCTTACTTCGAATCCCGATCTTTCAATCACATACTTATTTTTCTCTATACTCTAGAATATATCACTTAGATTGATGCTGTAACTGTATACAGCACCTTTAAACATATCAAACTAATATTGTAAATAATTTTGTTTCTGGTGTCCAGGGTTCGAATACCGATAAAATGTAGTTTAATTATAAATTTAATAACTTCTAAACTAATTAAGATAAAGACGCCAAATAAACTTTATTGCCTTTATGTTATTAGGTATTATCTTGTGGATGTGTAATTAGATACCTGACGTTCTGGGTTCGAGCCTAATTTTAAATCGTCATTATCTCAGAAACTAAGAGAGGTAGACGAGTGAACCAAAGCATGATTGATAGCTCCTATGAGGGGTAATTAATACTGTATATAATTTTCAATCAGTTGTCCTTACTTCGAATCCCGATCTTTCAATCACTTACTTATTTTTCTCTATACTCTAGAATATATCACTTAGATTGATGCTGTAACTGCATACAGCACCTTTAAACATATCAAACTAATATTGTAAATAATTTTGTTTCTGGTGTCCAGGGTTCGAATACCGATAAAATATAGTTTAATTATAAATTTAATAACTTCTAAACTAATTAAGATAAAGACACCAAATAAACTTTATTGCCTTTATGTTATTAGGTATTATCTTGTGGATGTGTAATTAGATACCTGACGTTCTGGGTTCGAGCCTAATTTTAAATCGTCATTATCTCAGAAACTAAGAGAGGTAGACGAGTGAACCAAAGCATGATTGATAGCTCCTATGAGGGGTAATTAATACTGTATATAATTTTTCAATCAGTTGTCCTTACTTCGAATCCCGATCTTTCAATCACTTACTTATGTTTTCTCTATACTCTAGAATATATCACTTAGATTGATGCTGTAACTGCATACAGCACCTTTAAACATATCAAACTAATATTGTAAATAATTTTGTTTCTGGTGTCCAGGGTTCGAATACCGATAAAATGTAATTTAATTATAAATTTAATAACTCCTAAACTAATTAAGATAAAGACGCCAAATAAACTTTATTGCGTTTATGTTACTAGGTAGTATCTTGCGGATGTGTAATTAGATACCTAACTTTCTGGGTTCGAGCCTAATGTTTAAATCGTCATTATCTCAGAAACTAAGAGAGGTAGAGGAATTGACCAAAGCATGATTGAATGCTCCTATGAGGGGCAATTAATACTGTATATAATTTTCAATCAGCTGTCCTTACTTCGAATCCCGATCTTTCAATCACTTACTTATTTTTCTCTATACTCTAGAATATATCACTTAGATTGATGCTGTAAATGCATACAGCACCCTTAAACATATCAAACTAATATTGTAAATAATATTGGTTCTGGTGTCCAGGGTTCGAATACCGATAAAATGTAATTTAATTATAAATTTAATAACTCCTAAACTAATTAAGATAAAGACACCAAATAAACTTTTATAGGGGAAAGGATGCTCTCCTGAAACATTAGGTCTCTAGATAGAAGTATTTATAGGGGAGAGATAGGGAATACCAGGGCTGATGCTAGGCTAGTCAGATGCTAAAGGAGGGAGGGATATGCTTTATACGAGAGAGATAGGGAACACAAGGAAAGATGCTATACTAAACAGGACTTGAAGGGTAGAATATGAGCGATATAGCAAACCGAGGAGAGGTATTAGGATAGGAGTTTTGAATGATGGAGTAGGCGTTTATATGCGAGAGATAGGGAATACGAGGGTCGATGCTAGGCTAGACGGTGTTGAATGAGGGAATGCATCTTATATGAGAGAGGTAGGGGAATATGAGGAGAAGTGCTAGGCTAGTCGGGAAGGTCTGAATGAGAGAGTATACGTCTATATGGGAAAATATAGGGAAAACGAAGGTAGGTGCTAGGTTGAGAGAGTCTTCAAGGAGGAAAATGCATTTATATGAGAGCCGTAGGGTATACGAGGAGAGGTGCTAGTCTAGACATGATTTGAGGATTAGAGTATACGTTTATATGGGAGAAATATGGAAAACAGGAGAGATACAAGGATAGACAGAGCTTGAAGGAGGAGGAATGTAGGTTTATACTGTAATATAGAGAGTAATTCGATTATAAAACTTTTCTCATCCAGCCTTACAACACTTTTTATATACTTAATTTCTAAACCTTACAAACTTTATATTTGTTAAACAGTAGTGCGCGAGACGGAGAGGGACAAACAGTATATCGGTTTACAGTGAAGTATACGTCCTAACCTATTCCCACCTTGTTTGTTCTGGATCTTCTCATTGTCTGTCATCTAACGTAACCACGTAACAAGACGTAACACAGGAAATCATACATATGGCACATTAAAAAAAAAATAAAGGTATATATAATGAAACATAAACAAGTAGACAGAGGGTCGTCGATACATAGAAAACCAGGAGTTGTATGTACTGAGACCATAGATTAGTATAGGCAAACAACAAAGAAGTGAATTTATAGTGTAAATAGCCTAATATTTTCAAATATTATTATAGTCTAAAAGTATATAACTTAATTATGTATCGAGTATTGAGAAATAAACGTTATTCATTATTCACTAATCTCAGATCACTGCAATTGTATTGAATCAATTCACAATTGCTAATGCCATTCAACTTTCATTTGTCTCTGATACATAAACAAATTGCAAAATGGAGAAGGACGAAAGTAATAAAAAAACTCAGGCAGCAAATTTTAAGAAAGAAGAGAAAGATATATGACCGACATTGTTTTGGAACACAAATTAGTGTTGAAAATAAAATGACTGATAGCTCTGCTAAGCGTAAGGAAGAGACATGGAAATAAATTGCAAATGAATACAATTCTAGGTTAGAAAAAGAAGATAAACAACATTCATGTAAACCAATTTTAAAAATCAGTTTAACTGAATACATGTAAAAAAACATTTCACTTTACAAAAAGTAATGCAGACAACATTTATTTTTTATAAACATTATCCTATTACATTCCTTTACAAAAAACCATACATATTTCCTAAAGGCAAAGGTGATAGTCTAGACATTCTAAACACTCAGTTATATAATCATATACATCACACAGAAAGAGACCATCATTATCAGTAAAAAAACTAAACATCTCAACAATGTCTGAATGATGTATTTTATAAGTACAAGTTTTTTGATATTTCAAAGTTCCTGTTAACCATGGCAGTAATTGATTAACACAATTTCTCGATCCTGTCATGCTATAACTTTAGATGCTTTCAGCTTACTTATAATTTCCTCAATCTCTTGTGTGTGACTATTATTACCAGCATCCCTCGACGCAATTAGTAACCTCAATATATTTACTAGTCTATTCGGATTTTCAAGCGTTGATATCACTGAATCATCATCATATGAAGATTTCATATTCTCGCAACTTCCGATGTATCCAGATTTTTCATCAACAGTAGTCTCCAGTGAAGGACAGAGGCCTGATCCGGTATAACATTCCCCTCTATTCATCTTCGGATCTTCAAGTGCAGGAGAGAGAGTCGATTCAGCATAACATGTTGCTCTATGAAACTTAAATCTTGACAAAGAACGATTCTTAAAAATCCGCCCGCATATACAGCATCTAATAACGCGTTTTCCTCCATGTGTAATGTATGAAAAATTGAGTTTCTCATTCGTTAGTTGCACAGATTTTCTCGGGCAGTAGCTCATGCTAAAACTAAAAGAAATTAAATGAATACGTGAATGCTTACGCTCGAAGGAATTAAAAGCGAATGAATGAATTCATAACGCGCAACTATTTATATATCCAAGATGAGGACGACGGAGGGAATTGAGATCAATGCATAGCAGGGGGAAAGGATACTCTCTTGAAACATTAGTCATCTAGACAACTATTGTTCACGGAGACCGTAGACGTCAGGTTGAATGGGACAGACCTCAGGTTCAAATCTTTAAGGGTACGGACCCCTGGCTTTTGCCTGGCATGTATACTAAACCATCCTAACAGCGTAACATTACATAACAACGACACGTAACCAGAACATGACGAGTGCGAGCATGGAAAAAAGGATGCTCGCTGGGAACATTAGTGGAAAAGGATGCTCTCTGGAAACAGTCGCCATCCGCACAACGGATTGTCCCTAACATTTCCAGATTTCAAAACGTTCAACATCGTGACGCGCTCCTGTCATCTACATTTCGACGAAATTTTACCTCCTGAATTAGTTTGATGCTCTGTATAGAACCTCAGAACATGCATTACGCTGCGTGTCCCTAGCGTTTCCAGCTCCTGAATCGTTCCAGCTAGTGGAATGCCTCTACCATCTTCATGTCAACGATCTGTTACTCTGAATTAAAGTTTGGTGATATGTATAGACCTGTACAACATGCATTACGCTATGTAACAGACTCATCACGCTATGTAACAACACAATCACGCTATGTAACAACATGTTCACGCTATGTAACAACATGATCACGCTATGTAACATCTTGATCACGCTATGTAACAACATGATCACGCTATGTAACAACATGATCACGCTATGTAACAACATGATCACGCTATGTAACAACATGATCACGCCATGTAACAACACGATCACGCTATGTAACAACATGATCACGCTATGTAACAACATGATCACGCTATGTAACAACACGATCACGCTATGTAACAACACGATCACGCTATGTAACAACACGATCACGCTATGTAACAACACGATCACGCTATGTAACAACTGATCATGCTATGTAACAACCTGAGTAGGCTATGTAACAA
This sequence comes from Deroplatys truncata, assembly GCA_030765065.1. Lineage (NCBI taxonomy): Eukaryota > Metazoa > Arthropoda > Insecta > Mantodea > Mantidae > Deroplatys > Deroplatys truncata. The sequence goes on from CM060986.1 coordinate 110,184,037, forward strand.
CATGATCACGCTATGTAACAACATGATCACGCTATGTAACAACCTGATCACGCTATGTAACAACATGATCACGCTATGTAACAACATGATCACGCTATGTAACAACATGATCACGCTATGTAACAACATGAACACGCTATGTAACAACCTGATTACGCTATGTAACAACTGATCACGCTATGTAACAACTGATCACGCCATGTAACAACACGATCACGCTATGTAACAACATGATCACGCTATGTAACAACATGATCACGCTATGTAACAACACGATCACGCTATGTAACAACACGATCACGCTATGTAACAACACGATCACGCTATGTAACAACACGATCACGCTATGTAACAACTGATCATGCTATGTAACAACCTGAGTAGGCTATGTAACAACATGATCACGCTATGTAACAACATGATCACGCTATGTAACAACCTGATCACGCTATGTAACAACATGATCACGCTATGTAACAACATGATCACGCTATGTAACAACATGATCACGCTATGTAACAACATGAACACGCTATGTAACAACCTGATTACGCTATGTAACAACTGATCACGCTATGTAACAACTGATCACGCTATGTAACAACATGATCACGCTATGTAACGACCTGAGCACGCTATGTAACAACCTGAGCACGCTATGTAACAACATGATCATGCTATGTAACAACATGATCACGCTATGTAACAACCTGATTACGCTATGTAACAACATGATCACGCTATGTAACAACATGAACACGCTATGTAACAACCTGAGCACGCTATGTAACAAACTGAGCACGCTATGTAACAACATGTTCACGCTATGTAACAACCTGATCACGCTATGTAACAACCTGAGCACGCTATGTAACAACCTGAGCACGCTATGTAACAATACGATCACGCTATGTAACAACATGAACACGCTATGTAACAACCTGAGCACGCTATGTAACAACCTGAGCACGCTATGTAACAACATGTTCACGCTATGTAACAACATGAACACGCTATGTAACAATACGATCACGCTATGTAACAACCTGATTACGCTATGTAACAACTGATCACACTATGTAACAACATGATCACGCTATGTAACAAGCTGAGCACGCTATGTAACAACATGATCACGCTATGTAACAACCTGAGCACGCCATGTAACAACATGATCACGCTATGTAACAACATGATCACGCTATGTAACAACATGTTCACGCTATGTAACAACACGATCACCCTATGTAACAACCTGAGCACGCTATGTAACAACATGATCATGCTATGTAACAACATGATCACGCTATGTAACAACCTGAGCACGCTATGTAACAACATGATCACGCTATGTAACAACATGAACACGCTATGTAACAACCTGAGCACGCTATGTAACAAACTGAGCACGCTATGTAACAACATGTTCACGCTATGTAACAACATGATCACGCTATGTAACAACCTGAGCACGCTATGTAACAACCTGAGCACGCTATGTAACAATACGATCACGCTATGTAACAACCTGATCACGCTATGTAACAACATGATTACGCTATGTAACAACGGATCACGCTATGTAACAACATGATTACGCTATGTAACAACCTGAGCACGCTATGTAACAACATGTTCACGCTATGTAACAACATGAACACGCTATGTAACAATACGATAACGCTATGTAACAAACTGAGCACGCTATGTAACAACCTGAGCACGCTATGTAACAACATGAACACGCTATGTAACAACCTGAGCACGCTATGTAACAACATGTTCATACTATGTAACAACATGAACACGCTATGTAACAATACGATCACGCTATGTAACAACGTGATTACGCTATGTAACAACTGATCACACTATGTAACAACATGATCACGCTATGTAACAACCTGAGCACGCTATGTAACAACATGATCACGCTATGTAACAACCTGAGCATTACATGTAACAACATGATCACGCTATGTAACAACATGTTCACGCTATGTAACAACACGATCACCCTATGTAACAACCTGAGCACGCTATGTAACAACATGATCACGCTATGTAACAACATATTCACGCTATGTAACAATACGATCAAGCTATGTAACAACACGATCACGCTATGTAACAACATGATCACGCTATGTAACAACATGAACACGCTATGTAACAACCTGAGCACGCTATGTAACAACATGATCACGCTATGTAACAACATGAACACGCTATGTAACAACATGATCACGCTATGTAACAACCTGAGTACGCTATGTAACAACATGATCACGCTATGTAACAACCTGATCACGCTATGTAACAACACGATCACGCTATGTAACAACACGATCACTCTATGTAACAACCTGATCACGCTATGTAACAGCATGTTCACGCTATGTAACAACATGATCACGCTATGTAACAACCTGATCACGCTATGTATCAACCTGATCACGCTATGTAACAACGCGATCACGCTATGTAACAACATGATCACGCTATGTAACAACATGATCACGCTATGTAAATAGGGTGGACCATTTAAGTTGAGGCTATACAATATATCCAAAACTAAGCGTTGTAGAAAGAAATGTCTTTAATAAAACTTGATTGATATTATGACGAAAGTAAATGCCACTAGTCGTGTTTCGTTTGGAGGCTGTTATGAGGGTCATTTTGGGTCAATTTATTTTTTTAAGTGGGAAACTACAATTAGGGTCCCATTTAAAAAGACCCTGAAATGACCCTCACAACAGCCTCCAAACGAAACACGACTAGTGGCATTTACTTTCGTCATAATATCAATCAAGTTTTATTAAAGACATTTCTTTCTACAACGCTTAGTTTTGGATATATTGTATAGCCTCAACTTAAATGGTCCACCCTATTTACATAGCGTGATCATGTTGTTACATAGCGTGATCATGTTGTTACATAGCGTGATCGCGTTGTTACATAGCGTGATCAGGTTGTTACATAGCGTGATCGTATTGTTACATAGCGTGTTCATGTTGTTACATAGCGTGAACATGTTGTTACATAGCGTGCTCAGGTTGTTACATAGCGTGCTCAGGTTGGTACATAGCGTGTTCATGTTGTTACATAGCGTGATCAGATTGTTACATAGCGTGATCATGTTGTTACATAGCGTACTCAGGTTGTTACATAGCGTGATCAGGTTGTTACATAGCGTGAACATGTTGTTACATAGCGTGATCATGTTGTTACATAGCGTGCTCAGGTTGTTACATAGCGTGTTCATGTTGTTACATAGCGTGATCATGTTGTTACATAGCGTGATCGTGTTGTTACATAGCTTGATCGTATTGTTACATAGCGTGAATATGTTGTTACATAGCGTGATCATGTTGTTACATAGCGTGCTCAGGTTGTTACATAGGGTGATCGTGTTGTTACATAGCGTGAACATGTTGTTACATAGCGTGATCATGTTGTTACATGTAATGCTCAGGTTGTTACATAGCGTGATCATGTTGTTACATAGCGTGCTCAGGTTGTTACATAGCGTGATCATGTTGTTACATAGTGTGATCAGTTGTTACATAGCGTAATCACGTTGTTACATAGCGTGATCGTATTGTTACATAGCGTGTTCATGTTGTTACATAGCATGAACATGTTGTTACATAGCGTGCTCAGGTTGTTACATAGCGTGTTCATGTTGTTACATAGCGTGCTCAGGTTGTTACATAGCGTGCTCAGTTTGTTACATAGCGTTATCGTATTGTTACATAGCGTGTTCATGTTGTTACATAGCGTGAACATGTTGTTACATAGCGTGCTCAGGTTGTTACATAGCGTAATCATGTTGTTACATAGCGTGATCCGTTGTTACATAGCGTAATCATGTTGTTACATAGCGTGATCAGGTTGTTACATAGCGTGATCGTATTGTTACATAGCGTGCTCAGGTTGTTACATAGCGTGCTCAGGTTGTTACATAGCGTGATCATGTTGTTACATAGCGTGAACATGTTGTTACATAGCGTGCTCAGTTTGTTACATAGCGTGCTCAGGTTGTTACATAGCGTGTTCATGTTGTTACATAGCGTGATCATGTTGTTACATAGCGTGCTCAGGTTGTTACATAGCGTGATCATGTTGTTACATAGCATGATCATGTTGTTACATAGCGTGCTCAGGTTGTTACATAGGGTGATCGTGTTGTTACATAGCGTGAACATGTTGTTACATAGCGTGATCATGTTGTTACATAGCGTGATCATGTTGTTACATGGCGTGCTCAGGTTGTTACATAGCGTGATCATGTTGTTACATAGCGTGCTCAGGTTGTTACATAGCGTGATCATGTTGTTACATAGTGTGATCAGTTGTTACATAGCGTAATCAGGTTGTTACATAGCGTGATCGTATTGTTACATAGCGTGTTCATGTTGTTACATAGCGTGAACATGTTGTTACATAGCGTGCTCAGGTTGTTACATAGCGTGCTCAGGTTGTTACATAGCGTGTTCATGTTGTTACATAGCGTGATCGTATTGTTACATAGCGTGCTCAAGTTGTTACATAGCGTGCTCAGGTTGTTACATAGCGTGATCAGGTTGTTACATAGCGTGAACATGTTGTTACATAGCGTGCTCAGTTTGTTACATAGCGTGCTCAGGTTGTTACATAGCGTGTTCATGTTGTTACATAGCGTGATCATGTTGTTACATAGCGTAATCAGGTTGTTACATAGCGTGATCATGTTACATAGCATGATCATGTTGTTACATAGCGTGCTCAGGTTGTTACATAGCGTGCTCAGGTCGTTACATAGCGTGATCATGTTGTTACATAGCGTGATCAGTTGTTACATAGCGTGATCAGTTGTTACATAGCGTAATCAGGTTGTTACATAGCGTGTTCATGTTGTTACATAGCGTGATCATGTTGTTACATAGCGTGATCATGTTGTTACATAGCGTGATCATGTTGTTACATAGCGTGATCAGGTTGTTACATAGCGTGATCATGTTGTTACATAGCGTGATCATGTTGTTACATAGCCTACTCAGGTTGTTACATAGCATGATCAGTTGTTACATAGCGTGATCGTGTTGTTACATAGCGTGATCGTGTTGTTACATAGCGTGATCGTGTTGTTACATAGCGTGATCGTGTTGTTACATAGCGTGATCATGTTGTTACATAGCGTGATCATGTTGTTACATAGCGTGATCGTGTTGTTACATGGCGTGATCATGTTGTTACATAGCGTGATCATGTTGTTACATAGCGTGATCATGTTGTTACATAGCGTGATCATGTTGTTACATAGCGTGATCATGATGTTACATAGCGTGATCATGTTGTTACATAGCGTGAACATGTTGTTACATAGCGTGATTGTGTTGTTACATAGCGTGATGAGTCTGTTGCATAGCGTAATGCATGTTGTACAGGTCTATACATATCACCAAACTTTAATTCAGAGTAACAGATCGTTGACATGAAGATGGTAGAGGCATTCCACTAGCTGGAACGATTCAGGAGCTGGAAACGCTAGGGACACGCAGCGTAATGCATGTTCTGAGGTTCTATACAGAGCATCAAACTAATTCAGGAGGTAAAATTTCGTCGAAATGTAGATGACAGGAGCGCGTCACGATGTTGAACGTTTTGAAATCTGGAAATGTTAGGGACAATCCGTTGTGCGGATGGCGACTGTTTCCAGAGAGCATCCTTTTCCACTAATGTTCCCAGCGAGCATCCTTTTTTCCATGCTCGCACTCGTCATGTTCTGGTTACGTGTCGTTGTTATGTAATGTTACGCTGTTAGGATGGTTTAGTATACATGCCAGGCAAAAGCCAGGGGTCCGTACCCTTAAAGATTTGAACCTGAGGTCTGTCCCATTCAACCTGACGTCTACGGTCTCCGTGAACAATAGTTGTCTAGATGACTAATGTTTCAAGAGAGTATCCTTTCCCCCTGCTATGCATTGATCTCAATTCCCTCCGTCGTCCTCATCTTGGATATATAAATAGTTGCGCGTTATGAATTCATTCATTCGCTTTTAATTCCTTCGAGCGTAAGCATTCACGTATTCATTTAATTTCTTTTAGTTTTAGCATGAGCTACTGCCCGAGAAAATCTGTGCAACTAACGAATGAGAAACTCAATTTTTCATACATTACACATGGAGGAAAACGCGTTATTAGATGCTGTATATGCGGGCGGATTTTTAAGAATCGTTCTTTGTCAAGATTTAAGTTTCATAGAGCAACATGTTATGCTGAATCGACTCTCTCTCCTGCACTTGAAGATCCGAAGATGAATAGAGGGGAATGTTATACCGGATCAGGCCTCTGTCCTTCACTGGAGACTACTGTTGATGAAAAATCTGGATACATCGGAAGTTGCGAGAATATGAAATCTTCATATGATGATGATTCAGTGATATCAACGCTTGAAAATCCGAATAGACTAGTAAATATATTGAGGTTACTAATTGCGTCGAGGGATGCTGGTAATAATAGTCACACACAAGAGATTGAGGAAATTATAAGTAAGCTGAAAGCATCTAAAGTTATAGCATGACAGGATCGAGAAATTGTGTTAATCAATTACTGCCATGGTTAACAGGAACTTTGAAATATCAAAAAACTTGTACTTATAAAATACATCATTCAGACATTGTTGAGATGTTTAGTTTTTTTACTGATAATGATGGTCTCTTTCTGTGTGATGTATATGATTATATAACTGAGTGTTTAGAATGTCTAGACTATCACCTTTGCCTTTAGGAAATATGTATGGTTTTTTGTAAAGGAATGTAATAGGATAATGTTTATAAAAAATAAATGTTGTCTGCATTACTTTTTGTAAAGTGAAATGTTTTTTTACATGTATTCAGTTAAACTGATTTTTAAAATTGGTTTACATGAATGTTGTTTATCTTCTTTTTCTAACCTAGAATTGTATTCATTTGCAATTTATTTCCATGTCTCTTCCTTACGCTTAGCAGAGCTATCAGTCATTTTATTTTCAACACTAATTTGTGTTCCAAAACAATGTCGGTCATATATCTTTCTCTTCTTTCTTAAAATTTGCTGCCTGAGTTTTTTTATTACTTTCGTCCTTCTCCATTTTGCAATTTGTTTATGTATCAGAGACAAATGAAAGTTGAATGGCATTAGCAATTGTGAATTGATTCAATACAATTGCAGTGATCTGAGATTAGTGAATAATGAATAACGTTTATTTCTCAATACTCGATACATAATTAAGTTATATACTTTTAGACTATAATAATATTTGAAAATATTAGGCTATTTACACTATAAATTCACTTCTTTGTTGTTTGCCTATACTAATCTATGGTCTCAGTACATACAACTCCTGGTTTTCTATGTATCGACGACCCTCTGTCTACTTGTTTATGTTTCATTATATATACCTTTATTTTTTTTTTAATGTGCCATATGTATGATTTCCTGTGTTACGTCTTGTTACGTGGTTACGTTAGATGACAGACAATGAGAAGATCCAGAACAAACAAGGTGGGAATAGGTTAGGACGTATACTTCACTGTAAACCGATATACTGTTTGTCCCTCTCCGTCTCGCGCACTACTGTTTAACAAATATAAAGTTTGTAAGGTTTAGAAATTAAGTATATAAAAAGTGTTGTAAGGCTGGATGAGAAAAGTTTTATAATCGAATTACTCTCTATATTACAGTATAAACCTACATTCCTCCTCCTTCAAGCTCTGTCTATCCTTGTATCTCTCCTGTTTTCCATATTTCTCCCATATAAACGTATACTCTAATCCTCAAATCATGTCTAGACTAGCACCTCTCCTCGTATACCCTACGGCTCTCATATAAATGCATTTTCCTCCTTGAAGACTCTCTCAACCTAGCACCTACCTTCGTTTTCCCTATATTTTCCCATATAGACGTATACTCTCTCATTCAGACCTTCCCGACTAGCCTAGCACTTCTCCTCATATTCCCCTACCTCTCTCATATAAGATGCATTCCCTCATTCAACACCGTCTAGCCTAGCATCGACCCTCGTATTCCCTATCTCTCGCATATAAACGCCTACTCCATCATTCAAAACTCCTATCCTAATACCTCTCCTCGGTTTGCTATATCGCTCATATTCTACCCTTCAAGTCCTGTTTAGTATAGCATCTTTCCTTGTGTTCCCTATCTCTCTCGTATAAAGCATATCCCTCCCTCCTTTAGCATCTGACTAGCCTAGCATCAGCCCTGGTATTCCCTATCTCTCCCCTATAAATACTTCTATCTAGAGACCTAATGTTTCAGGAGAGCATCCTTTCCCCTATAAAAGTTTATTTGGTGTCTTTATCTTAATTAGTTTAGGAGTTATTAAATTTATAATTAAATTACATTTTATCGGTATTCGAACCCTGGACACCAGAACCAATATTATTTACAATATTAGTTTGATATGTTTAAGGGTGCTGTATGCATTTACAGCATCAATCTAAGTGATATATTCTAGAGTATAGAGAAAAATAAGTAAGTGATTGAAAGATCGGGATTCGAAGTAAGGACAGCTGATTGAAAATTATATACAGTATTAATTGCCCCTCATAGGAGCATTCAATCATGCTTTGGTCAATTCCTCTACCTCTCTTAGTTTCTGAGATAATGACGATTTAAACATTAGGCTCGAACCCAGAAAGTTAGGTATCTAATTACACATCCGCAAGATACTACCTAGTAACATAAACGCAATAAAGTTTATTTGGCGTCTTTATCTTAATTAGTTTAGGAGTTATTAAATTTATAATTAAATTACATTTTATCGGTATTCGAACCCTGGACACCAGAAACAAAATTATTTACAATATTAGTTTGATATGTTTAAAGGTGCTGTATGCAGTTACAGCATCAATCTAAGTGATATATTCTAGAGTATAGAGAAAAATAAGTAAGTGATTGAAAGATCGGGATTCGAAGTAAGGACAACTGATTGAAAATTATATACAGTATTAATTACCCCTCATAGGAGCTATCAATCATGCTTTGGTTCACTCGTCTACCTCTCTTAGTTTCTGAGATAATGACGATTTAAAATTAGGCTCGAACCCAGAACGTCAGGTATCTAATTACACATCCACAAGATAATACCTAATAACATAAAGGCAATAAAGTTTATTTGGCGTCTTTATCTTAATTAGTTTAGAAGTTATTAAATTTATAATTAAACTATATTTTATCGGTATTCGAACCCTGGACACCAGAAACAAAATTATTTACAATATTAGTTTGATATGTTTAAAGGTGCTGTATGCAGTTACAGCATCAATCTAAGTGATATATTCTAGAGTATAGAGAAAAATAAGTAAGTGATTGAAAGATCGGGATTCGAAGTAAGGACAACTGATTGAAAATTATATACAGTATTAATTACCCCTCATAGGAGCTATCAATCATGCTTTGGTTCACTCGTCTACCTCTCTTAGTTTCTGAGATAATGACGATTTAAAATTAGGCTCGAACCCAGAACGTCAGGTATCTAATTACACATCCACAAGATAATACCTAATAACATAAAGGCAATAAAGTTTATTTGGCGTCTTTATCTTAATTAGTTTAGAAGTTATTAAATTTATAATTAAACTACATTTTATCGGTATTCGAACCCTGGACACCAGAAACAAAATTATTTACAATATTAGTTTGATATGTTTAAAGGTGCTGTATACAGTTACAGCATCAATCTAAGTGATATATTCTAGAGTATAGAAAAAAATAAGTATGTGATTGAAAGATCGGGATTCGAAGTAAGGACAACTGATTGAAAATTATATGCAGTATTAATTACCCCTTATAGGAGCTATCAATCATGCTTTGGTTCACTCGTCTACCTCTCTTAGTTTCTGAGATAATGACGATTTAAAATTAGGATCGAACCCAGAACGTCAGGTATCTAATTACACATCCACAAGATAGTACCTAATAATATAAAGACAATAAAGTTTATTTGGCGTCTTTATCTTAATTAGTTTAGAAGTTATTAAATTTATAATTAAATTACATTTTATCGGTATTCGAACCCTGGACACCAGAAACAAAATTATTTACAATATTAGTTTGATATGTTTAAAGGTTGTGTATGCAGTTACAGCATCAATCTAAGTGACATATTCTAGAGTATAGAGAAAAATAAGTATGTGATTGAAAGATCGGGATTCGAAGTAAGGACAACTGATTGAAAATTATATGCAGTATTAATTACCCCTTATAGGAGCTATCAATCATGCTTTGGTTCACTCGTCTACCTCTCTTAGTTTCTGAGATAATGACGATTTAAACATTAGGCTCGAACCCAGAACGTCAGGTATCTAATTACACATCCGCAAGATACTACCTAATAAAATAAAGGCAATAAAGTTTATTTGGCGTCTTTATCTTAATTAGTTTAGGAGTTATTAAATTTATAATTAAATTACATTTTATCGGTATTCGAACCCTGGACACCATGTACCCAAATATACATTCACAAGAAACTATCTAATGACATTAATGTAATAAACTTTATTTGATATCTTTATCGTAATTAGTCTCTGAGTTATTAGAAGCTGAATTTGTAATTCGAACCCGGGCATCCTGGTCAACTTGGAACTCGTTGGAGAAGCTGCTGCTTTTTATATCATTTCCATCGCTAAAATCTAAAGTGTTGAGTGTTGGGCAGAGCACTTAGGAAAACAATTACTGACATTGTTCGCTAATGGGGTGAAAGCGTCTAACGGGTCAGCTAATGGAGGTCACCGTTACCGCCTGGCGGAAGTATGTCGTTCGCTAATGTATGTAAACAGATCCGGAATGTAAACTTAAAAGCCTATTAATGTGTTGAAAGCGTCTAACATGTTCAGCTAATGGACAAGCGATTTCCCCAGATAGAAGAAGAAGGCTGCAGTGTTTCATTACATGACAGACTGTTCCCGTGAGCAGACTACTTATACTCAAGCTCCAGTCAACAATTCATTAATCAAAAAACTTAATTGCTCGAGGATGCAATCTGCAGACCTTAGTAATCATAAAAAAAATGTTTGACGAACATTACCTAATTAATTTGCCGAGGGGCGGCAGGACTCGAGAAAACAATTCCATCAAGTCATGACGCCACAGTAGAACGCATGGGGGAGGGGGTAGAACCTGTTAGCACAGATACTGCCGGCATTAGGTGAGCACACAAAGCGAGAGGGGGCGGGGCCTAACGACACGAGACCTGGCGGCATGTGAGCACACAAAGGGAGGGGGCGGGGCTTGTCGGCGTAGAACAAAGAACTTTATCGCTTGTCGGCATCTCTCTACTGCGCTCAAGTCGCTATTCTATTGCTACTAATACTAAATATTATACTTATGCCAAATTTTATTTTTGAGTTATGCTGTACATAGACAAACACGCATATGTATACGTACTCGCGGACCTTTTTTTAAATATATTTTTATGAAATCGGGAGGGGGCCTCATAAGCAAAATCAAATAATATGGAGTCGAATTGTGTGGAATACAGTACTAGTACTTCCTACTGGGTACGTGATAGAAAATTAAAATATGACAAAACTGTCAAAATTATCAAACCAATAAAACCAATTATTCTGAAATGTTGATGCCATAAAGAAGTACTTGAAGTTTTTTTTAAAGAGATGTACAAAACAATGGTGAGTAGAGAAAGTCAGGTGAGTAAGTTTTCTTTATGTGGTTTTCCTACATAATTTTGCTCTTTCGTGCTACTTGCAAGATGGTTATTAGAGTTCTGAGTCACTCATTATCGAACCTTCGTTGTCCATACGTAACCCCTGAGAGTATTATTTGCCTGCAGTCGCTCTTCTTTACGGAATAGTTGCATTTGTCCATCCCTAACTCACTTCATGTATGTGTTACACATACATATTGTGCACAGTTTAGTTAGGCGTATTACAAGGTATACAAAGTTTAACATTGTATGTTGAAGACTGGGAAATATATTTGCCATGTGCAAAGGTACAAATGGAAGAAATTTCACGGTACAGTGCTGAATTTCGCGAAATGAAATTTTAGGTTATTTTTATGTTCTCTACCACGTACAGTAAATAGAAGTATTGTATTCGACCAAAACTTCGACGTGTAGATTACACCGTAAATTTTATTTTTAGGGCCCCTAAACTCAAGAAAAGCATTTTTAGAAAAAGGTCCGAATGTGTGTGTGTGTGTGTGTGTGTGAACACCATAACTCAAAATGGAGAGTCAGATATACACCAAAGTTGGAATTTAAGCTCAGTATCTTCGAAGATTTTCAGGAAAGCCCCATCTACCGTTTACGTGAAACATTTGTCGAACTAAAATGCGGCTATCGATTTTGACAAAAATACCACATATTAAAAATAAAACGTATATCTTGAATTTTCACGGAATAGCTTCTGAAGTCCACTTCATTCGTAAGGAATTTTGTATATTCGTTTATAACTAGTAAACGTTAAGCAATAGACAACACGTACTTCACAAAAAAAGTCCCTTTATTAAAACATCATTTATTTTAAATAATACTTTTTGGCGTAAGTCATTTCCAAGATATCGGTTATTAAGGTTCGTATTGTTCAAAGTTATTCTTTTCAGTTCCTGTCGATTTTCAGTTGTTTATTGCAGTTGCAGGAAAGGAGTATGTAATTTTAAGACCAGCATCGCTGGTCTGCTATCTATAACGAAATGTGTAATGTAGCTATTTCTACAAAGGTTTATTTGGATTAAAATGAAGAAGATAGAAAAACATTCTTTAGTAAGAATAGTTTGTATACTCAAAATAAACGATAGAGGACATAGGAAGTTATGCGAATCAAATATATAAATTAATAAATTTGGGAAATAAACGCTTCAGCACTACGTTTAGGGTATTCACCGGTATTTGTCAATTATGACAACTCAGGAAAACTAAAAAAGCTCAGTTTGAGAGGACGGTCGTTGCAACATTTAAACCGCAGACATTCCGTTGACGAGACCTTGCCTTAAAGACTGACTACCGTAATGGTTTTAGCTAGTTGTTTCGAGCATTTTACGAATTTAAACTATAGTATAATTTTTCATCCATATCTGTCAATATATGCAGTGCCCGAATCAGAATATACACTGACGTTTGTGAAAATTGCAACACCAAGAAGGAAACGCATGAATTCAATGAATTTAATACCACAGGTTAGGTACATGACAAGTAACAAATGATAAACTTTTCAAATTTATACATGACCTTTGAGCCCTTATCTTCAGTATATGGTGTGACCTGCAATTAGAGCTGCTATACCACGTGGCATTGCATGAGGACCGTGACGCACTTGGGGCCGACCAACCATATCCCAGACATGTTCGATGGGCGACATGTCAGGCGAACGTGCAAGCCAGGGAATCAATGGTACCCATCGCTCTTAGAAGAAGGCCTGTACATTCTGTGGCAGTAATTTGTATCACAATAATGTAAATGCCAGAGTGATTGTAGTGTAAATAAGCATTATTGTATGACATTGATTTGAGATTTTGTTAATTATATGCATTGTTAGGAAATAAGTTTACACGGCCTCACTGAAACTGACAATAATAGCGGGCAACAATGTAGCGAGGGGGTGAGTTGAATATTAATTAGAAGAGACAAGCAAATGGCGTCAGATTGGCGCGCTTTTCTGAGAAATGGAGGGAATTTCTTCCCTAGAGCATATGTTTTCGTAATTTTTGATTGGATATAAAAATAGACGCTAATGTTGGCGCGTTTTATTAACCAATAGCAGCTCGGTTATAATCTTTAGGCATATCGGGGTGTGGGAGTATAAAAAGCTAAAGTCAGAGGCAGATTTCGTCAGTCCAACAAAATCATCCACGCGTTACACGTCGCTGAGTCCAACAGAATCATTCAGAAGTTAAACGTCGCGTAGTTCATCAGAATCGTTCGCGAGTGACACGTCGCAATTCTGCAGAATCTCTCGCGTCGTAAAGTTTATTTATAAATGTGAAATACGCGAATTAATAAAGTGCGGCAAATAAGTGATTATAGAGATATTAGAAAATATAACAGTTTCAGTCTGGCGTTTATCAAAAGATAATGTGAAATGAATAAAGTGTGACGGTAATAAAAGTGTAAAAACAAATTCTTCTATCAGTGTTATCTGTGAGTAAACAATCCTTTCAGTTTACACACAACCCTGTTCAAGAGATTTGCTTGACCGAGAAATAATAGCTAGCCGGAGGACAATGAATCCAACATTCAAAGTAGTAATACAATAACAGGCGCCCAGCAAAAGTTAACACGAAGTGACCGCGACAAATTGGCTTCCATACGTTGTGCAGATAAACATGAAGCATCTTCCAACTACCTAAACATATTACATTTCAAATTGGCGCCCAACGTGGGGCTCAAACCCACGACCCTGAGATTAAGAGTCATGCTCTACCGACTGAGCTAGCCGGTATGTGGCAGTAATTTGTATCACAATAATGTAAATGCCAGTGTGATTGTAGAGTAAATAAGCATTATTGTATGACATTGATTTGAGATGTTTGTTAATTATATGCATTGTTAGGAAATAAGTTTACACGGCCTCACTGAAACTGACAATAAGAACGGATAACAATGAGCGAGGGGTGAGCTGAATATTAATTAGAAGAGACAAACTAATGACGTCAGATTGGCGCGCTTTTCTTAGAAATAGCGGGAATATTTCCCTATAACATTTGTTTTCGTAATTTTTGATAGGATATAAAAATGGACGCTAATGTTGGCGCGTTTTATTAACCAAAAGCAGCTCGGTTATAATCTTTAGGCATATCGGGGTGTGGGAGTATAAAAAGCTAAAATCAGAGGCAGATTTCGTCAGTCCAACAGAAGCATTCGCGTGTAATACGTCGATCAGTTCAACATAAGTAATCGTGAGTTATACGTCGCGTAGTTCAACGGAAGCATACATAAAGTACACGTTACGCAATTCTACAGAATCTCTCGCGTCTTAAAGTTTGTTATAAATGTGAAATACGCGAATTAATAATGTGCAGCAAATAAGTGATTATAGAAACAGAAAATATAACAGTTTCAGTCTGTCGTGTATCACGAGTCAATATGTGAACTTAATTAATTGTGACGGTAATAAAAGTGTAAAAACAAATTCTTTTATCAGTGTTATCTTTGAGTAACAAATCCTTTCCGTTTACACACCTTGATCAAGAGATATGCTCGACTTAATAATAATAATAATAATAATAATAATAATAATAATAATAATCATAATAATAGCTAGCCGGAGGACAATGAACCCAACATTCAAAGTAGTAATACAATAACAGGCGCCCAGCAAAAGATAACATGAAGTGACTGCGACAAATTGGCTTCCATACGTAGGGCATATAAGCATGAAGCATCCTACAACTACTAACAATTAACCACTTCAAATTGGCACCCAGCTACGAGTAATGCTTAGCCATAGACAAATGACCGCTTAAAAAAAAAAAAAAGCTCATTCAGGATAAGTAAACCTGAACTGCAGAAAAAAGTATTGGAATGTAAGAGGGTTAACTATGTATATATGTCATAAGAAAGGAGAAATAAATTCGGGACAAAAATAAATGTTTAAAAGGGGAAAAAGAAAATTTTCCTATTAAACTGTAACAGCATTTGAAATGAAGCATGTAATAATGAAAACTTAATGTCATATTAAAATAAAAGTACGTAGATATAATTCCAAGAGTATTGTAAATATAAAGCACAAAACAATAAAAAAGGGTAAACATAATTAAAACAAAACACAAATGTAGCACACGGATATGTGAAATTGTGTCTAAAATTAAGAGATGTAAATATATTTGTGTAGAATATGTTCAATAATTACAAGATGAACCAGATTAAAAATCTTGAGTTTATAAAATTCTATGTTAATAATCTAAGAAAGTAAACCATTTTGTAACAGTAACTAAATAATTCAGGGTACAGTATTATAAAAAAAATGTAATGTCAGATGTATGTATAAACACATTAGACCAGAGCCAGTGAATAGTGGCGAGATAAAGGCAAAATATATGTCGTGTGTTAAATGAGTGAGCAGTGTTAAGTGCAAGTGGTAAATACCGCGGGTTACAAGATTCAGGAGACTAAAAACCCAATTATAAAATTTCCAAACAAGTTGTAAATATTTATAATTATGTTTCTAGTGGGGCATATGTGGCAGTAATTTGTATCACAATAATGTAAATGCCAAAGTGATTGTGGTGTAAATAAGCATTATTGTATGACATTGATTTGAGATGTTGGTTAACTATAGGCATTGTTAGGAAATAAGTTTACACGACCTCGCTGAAACTGACAATAAGAACGGATAACAATGAGCGAGGGGGTGAGTTGAATATTAATTAGAAGAGACAAACAAATGACGTCAGATTGGCGCGCTTTTCTTAGAAATAGCGGGAATATTTTCCCTATAGCATTTGTTTTCGTAATTTTTGATTGGATATAAAAATGGGCGCTAATGTTGGCGCGTTTTATTAACCAATAGCAGCTCTGTTATAATCTTTAGGCATATCGGGGTGTGGGAGTATAAAAAGCTAAAGTCAGAGGCAGATTTCGTCAGTCCAACAGAAGCATTCGCGTGTAATACGTCGATCAGTTCAACGTAAATATTCGTGAGTTATACGTCGCGTAGTTCAACGGAAGCATACGTAAAGTACATGTTACGCAATTCTACAGAATCTCTCGCGTCTTAAAGTTTGTTATAAATGTGAAATACGCGAATTAATAATGTGCAGCAAATAAGTGATTATAGTAACAGAAAATATAACAGTTTCAGTCTGTCGTGTATCACGAGTCAATATGTGAACTTAATTAATTGTGACGGTAATAAAAGTGTAAAAACAAATTCTTTTATCAGTGTTATCTTTGAGTAACAAATCCTTTCCGTTTACACACCTTGATCAAGAGATATGCTCGACTTAATAATAATAATAATAATAATAATAATAATAATAATAATAATAATAATAATAATCATAATCATAATAATAGCTAGCCGGAGGACAATGAACCCAACATTCAAAGTAGTAATACAATAACAGGCGCCCAGCAAAAGATAACACGAAGTGACTGCGACAAATTGGCTTCCATACGTAGGGCATATGAACATGAGGCATCCTACAACTACTAACACTTAACCACTTCAATTCCTCACACTATGTGGCCGAGTATCGTCCTGTTGAAATGTGGCCTGTTGAGATGCCTGAAACAGGTGGAGTACCTCAGGTTCTACAACCACCGTTAGATACCGGTTGCTGTTCAAAGTGCCCTCAATTGTAGGAAGCAAGATCGGTTGTTGTAACCAATGGCGCCCCAAACCATCATACCTGGTGTTTGTCCGCTATGCCGCTCAACAATGCAGCCCTCCAAGTTGCGCTCACCACGGTACCACCGGACACCTATGCGGCCATCACTGTAAGACACGTTGAAGTGGGACTCGTCCGAAAAGACTACATTTTGCCACTCAGCACCACAGTGACAGTGTTCACGTGCCCATTGCAGTCGGAGGAGGTTGGGTTTCTGGACAATGGAAGCCGACGTAGTGGCATGCATGCAACCAGTCCAACCTGCAGCAGACGGCGACGAACCGTTGATGTAGACAGGTTCACACCTGTTGCAGTACTCCAGCGTCGAGCCAACACCGTGGATGAAGCTGTACGTCTGTTATGGCCATGCGGACAAGATGACGGTCATACCGCGCTGTCGTCATGTTTCGTGGTCCAGCACCCGTTCTTCGCTGCATACTACCATCTTTCCACTGCTTGCACGCACGTATCACTGTCGTAGCAGCATGCCCTGTACAAGCCGAAATGTCACGGTACGACAAACCCGTTTCCCGGAGACCGATCATTCTGCCTCGTTCGAACTCAGTCCCGTGCCGATATGGGTCCCTTTCACGTCAACGAGGCATACTGGCACACCTTTTCTGTTTCCACCTTGTTTGACAGTCTGCACTGACTACACTGGTCGCAACACTGACCTTGTTGGACCGATACGAGAGGGTTTTGCTCGGCCTACGTGTATCCCATCTCTATTTGCAAACCTAATAACTTATTGCTTGCATACTCCATCTACATTTCCACCAATTTTGGAGTTATTCGGAAAATTCTTTCTTGCTGTTCCAATTTTCACAAACGGCAGTGTAAAATTGTGAGATAATGTTGACCATCTTCCTTTTAACGCAGGCTAAGACATGTGTATTTTGTAATCCAGAAATGGAAGGACGAAATTGTACACAGCATGAGATACATACGTACTCAAACTGCAGCACATGATGCTCCGTTATTGCTTGTAGCTTTTAATCCTGCGCGGGGATCAGTCGGATAATGTTTGATTGATGCTGAATAATTCCAAATTACTGCTGTGTACAGAGGTTTGGGTTAACACTCCGCACAGGAGGAATACATTTGGTTACCAGCAATAGCTTACTACATCATAATTTGTTGCTCTAAAGCTTGCCGTTCAGCCTCTTTCTAAACTGACATGAATGACTAACTCGCAGGTTTTGTTTCATTTATTGAGCCCCTTAATTGAATTGTAGCTCGGTTCATTCACATTAGATGTACATTAAAAGCGCACTATTCCATTTTTCGTATCAGTGAAAGAATTTGAAATAGTGAGGTCTTTTAAAAAAAGCTCAAAATTTGAATTAAGTAGCAACAGAAGTTGTGACTAATTGTCGAGCAGATCGTACAAAATGAAGTAAACCAACACAGAATAATGAAGTTAGAATGCACAAACAGTTCCCTGCAATACCGGTCCCATGTTCACGTTCACTAAGACGCTTAACTCCGGTATTCTGTGACTGTCCTTCCAGTCTCACCTCGGGCATGTGTCTCTGTAAATATGTATATGACTATTTTATGTGTGGAGAAAGGAAAAAATTCGGATGTGATACATTCGCATGACCTTCTCTAGCCCCTATCTTTGTTAGTGAGTAAACAAACTAGTCTTATTAAAGCTTATTTTTCTCCTACTATATTTTAGTCCAAATAAACCTTTTTAGAAATACTATAGCGTGTATGGTGTGCATTGTCGCTTCGGAAACATTACTGCTTTGTAGCATGACATTGTTGTACATAATTATTTTGATTGTGGTTTGAATTTTGTCCGACGCGGCATCTGTCTTTCAATATAATGCTTTAGAATCTTATTTAGTTGTTTTTTGTTTTAATTGTAATTATATCATTTATTGTTTATTTAAATGTCTTTTATAGAGTATAACATTGAAGCTGTTATTGAGATAGAAAATATCTTTAAATATATTTATACCTCCTGGCCAAGAGGTGGACAGAGAAAGGGGGAAACTAGCGTTATTGTTTTCTTTGTTTGGTAGCGTCAGTTGAGAGTGTGTCTTCATGGCGAGTGGTTGTGTGTAAGCATGCGTGTTTTTGTGTGAGTGTGGATCATCTCCCTCCAATGCTTGCCTGTAATCTGTTGTGAACGATATAGTGACACCAAGGTACTATATAATAAAGCACAGTAAATGTGAAATTAAGCGCATTTTGTTATGAATATCCCACGCCTACTTTAAATGTGTGCAGCTAAGGTCCTGGTCCTCTCGTTGCCACTGCAGTTACCTACCCCAATGTTTATATGCCGGGGTAACTAAATTTAATATCTAGTTGCAAAACCTTTTAGCCTCAACCCGGTACCAGTATATAGCAATAGCTACATTAGACATTTCGTTATTGATACAAAGAGAACAGCTATAGTCAAATGTTTAAGAACTGGAAGCTATATGCTAACCTTGAAGTTCCATACTGTTTCTATGCAATCACGAGAAGGAAATGAAGGTTAACAGAACTTTAAAAGAATACCCAAGTAATGATAAATTCGAAACATTAATAAAGGATATCTGAGAAATGGCTTATGCCACAAATAGACTTATTTGCATAAATACTGCGTTTTAAAGAGATCTACATTTTTTGTGCAGTAGTTTTCGTCTGTCCCTTAACATTTACTAGTTATACAAGATTACACAAAATTCCTTCCAAATGAAGAGGATTTCACAGGTTCTTCCTCGAAAATTCAATATGTACATTTTAATTGTCATGTACATATCTTTAATATAAGGTGTTTAAATAAAAAACTGCTACAGCCATAAAATAAAAGATTTCGAGAAATTTTCCATATAAAAGGTAGTTTTTTTTGGAGGGGGGAGAATGTTCTTGAAAATTCTCATGTCGCATCTTTGGTAACGTACTGAACCTAAATACCAGTTTGGTATTTAACATACCCTTCGTTTTTGATTCATGCTGTTCATACACACACATACATACACGGCCATTTTTCTAAAAATTCTTTATTTAGATTCAGGGGGTATCAAAACATGTCTTTCCGCAGAAGTCTCGGTATCGAATGTTTGTTTGGAATGCAATACTTTCTATACTTACTATGTACATGGTACATAACGTAAAAAGAGCAGAGAGGAAAAACATAACTGAAGAAATTGGGGGGATGGCTCCGCGGTAACGTGTGAAGCTCGTATTCGGAGGTCCCTGGTTCGATTCTCGTTGACCGCCCGCCCTGATCTTGAATTTTTCATGGTTTTCCCTGGTCGGTAGGAGAATGCTGCTGTGGTTTCTAATCTACCACAATTTCCTTTTCATTCCGTTTCCTTCCCCTCTCAGGTGTGCTTCTAGGTTTCGTGGCGTGTAGCTGCGCCGGAAAAATGCCACGGATGTTTGTTTAAAGGAAAGAGCGCTTTCCGTGGACGCTAGAAGGCTGTTTGGTCATCGCTCTTTCTAAGCAGCTCTGTTTGGAACTGTTAGGTACCTCCGCGCGTCTCTGTTACCTGTCTGCCTGCGGTCCGTAGCCTCCTGTGGTTTCTTCACGTCATTTCTTCCTCCTGGGGATTGTTAGCCACAATAGGTCTATATAGGTCGCAGTGGGCGAGGTGCTCCCCTCCGTGTATAACCTTTAACTGGAGGGGGGAGGAAGACGCATTTAAGCAAGTGGAAATGCTACGACGGCACTCAAATTTTTGAGGCAAGACTAGCATCTTTTTAATGCTTTCTTTCGTATGGCGGGAAGAATAAACACAAAAATGCATTTAATGTTAGTGTTCAATAATCATCACTCCTCTGTGCCTGGCGTTTAGAATACTTTGGGTTTGTTCATGTTTTGGACGAACTGTAGAGGAAAATACACCGTAACTTCGGTAGCAATAAAACAAAAGTTTCCATCAGATTGATTCAGTATAACACGAGTTTAGATATCATGGTTAAATTATCTAAGGGAGCAATTAGTGTTAGAAGCAAAGCAGAACGGAGCCTGTTAACTTAAATAAATCATCTGGATTTATTTCGAGGACATCCTAGAAGTAATTACCTTATTGCATTGAACTATTAAATATGCTTAAGATCAATATTCAATTCGGATTTGTATTTACGATAATTCAATTTTTAAGATAATCTAATTCGTTGCCTCACAACTCTGATGTTGGTCAGGAATGTCGAAGTGCGGATGGCAGTTTTTCAACGGTTTTATCTGCTTTCATGGCTTGTTATAATTTGCCTATGAGGGTTGGGGGAGATCTCTTGTTCAGTGCTTTAAGTGCGTGAGTGCATCCTGCATTTGGGGCTGGCTGCTCATGTTAAATGAATGCACTCGATGAGCATATAATGTGATCTCCTTATTATTAATCAGTAGTCACTGTTTCTACACTCGCTAACGTGTGAATGTGATGGGTGACCTATATAAATTAGGACACTTTTTCTTTCCAATAATCCGGACCCTCCGTGCCAAAATTTGCTAAATCAGAATTCTCGTATAGTGAGCCTGGAGGCTACATCGTGAAAGAAGGCCTTCTTGAAGTCGTATACCGTCCGATGCTAAATTTTGTAAGTCATTGGCCCACAATCTAGTGCCGCGTCTTGACTCGCGGAGGTGCGCTTGAATATCATCTGTACATAGTAATTTCAGCCACGACACCAATTTTCGCCTTTTTTTCGTATCCCTGAACTTATTCTAGACATGCGACATTTTCTGACATTTTATTCACTTTTATGTTCTCAATTTTTGTCGTTGAAATTTCTTTAATTGTGCCCCTACTGATAGTTGAATTTCTCACGCTATCTGTTTGAAATTGAAGATAAAACACTTAAGATTTCGTAGCTAAGATAAGCCTTTGAACCGTTAGTCTCACGTCTCTACTCCGCACAGAAGATATGTATTCCGGCAAACCTTTGCCAATATCATCTCAAACCAAGGTTTTCCATTGTATCCACACAATTACAGTTGGCCTTTGTGTCTGTGGGCCTGTCCTAATTTTCGTACGTTCACACAAAATTCTATCTTATTTGGTATATTATTTATTAAGTACCTTTTATTTCAATACACGGAGTAACTTACTTTATCCTCACTATTTAAATTCTATTTCTTTCTAATTATACATTTATTTCACTCTTAAAGACATTAAATTAAATATTCATGGAACGGAGAATCTCATCCTACATAAAACCCGGCGGATGTTTTATGTAGAATGGTCCCCTGTTGTAGATTTACGGCACGTAAATGAACCTCAAAGCTGATAGAGAATGGCTCTAGAGAGCCAACTTCCTTACAGACGATTAGAAATCGGATACAGATTACTTCTTGTGGGATGTGTACATGCAATATAATAAAAAGAACGCTTCAGGAAAATAATTGAAATCTAACTTACTGAAACATCATGATTGGCCAGTCAAAATAAAATGTAAATCTGATAGAGAACTAAGAACCATAGTAGTTAATGAGTGTCCAAAAATACAATTCAATTTAATTTTAATTCTCCATAATACACCTTAAGATGATACATCCTTAATAAGCTTCTAGAGCCGAGTGAATTTGCACCAAAAATCAAATGTCTACCACTTCTACATAATTCCCACTAAATTTGCTACTTTCTGATTGATCCAGGTAGCAACTGAAACAAATATGCCCAGGTGAACCCTCCACTGATTTGTACTTCCACTTCTTTTCACAAATTCCTGATCTCAATGACCAAATGATACCTAGAAACACTATTCCGATTGCCGCAGGCAATATGTTAGGGTTAGAATTATGCTAAGGAGGCGGCGCCGTGGACGAGTGGTTAGACCGCTCGACTCCCACCGAGGCGGCCCGGGTTCAATCCCAGGGACATGCATGTGGGATTTGTGGTGGACGAAGCGGCGTCTGGGCGGGCTTTCTCCGGGTTCTCCGGTTTCCCCCGCCATTCATTCCACCAACTGCATCCATCCTGAATGCTCATCTGATCCATGAGTGTCTGCTCTTCGACGGGCCTCTGACCCCAGGCACCCACTTGTAAGTCCTGTGGGGTGTAAGTCCTACATAAGAGGAGGGTAAACAGATAATGAATGATTAGAATTATGCTAAGGAGGGGACATCTAGCACGTCGACCCACAGAAATATTTTCTACATGCACCTCCGCAAGAAACGAATGAGATGAAGGAACCGCAGGCAACATTTTGGCTGCAGGATCGGCCGACGCAGACGACAGATGCCCAGAGGTCCCTAAGAGTTACAGACTTAACCACACAGCCGGAAAGCGCTCAAAGCAGCCCTCCCAAACCACCAGAGAGTGCCTCACTGGCTCCCTCCGCGGAGACCGGGGAAAGCTCGACCCAGCAGCGGAGACTCGAGCGGCCTCCATCTGACAGGGCCGAGAAGAGGTTCCAACGCGCAAGTCATCTGCGCCATCTATCTGCAATCGTTAAACTACAGACCTGGAGTCAACCTGTAACGTGAAAGAGCAAGAAAAAATGAGAGGGAATGAGAAAGAGAGAAATGATGCTTCTCAGCATTCGCCCAGTGACTCGGAAAAAACCCTGAAAAAAACCCATAGGTCAGGAAGGTCGGCCGCGGATATCGAACACATACCTACAGAACGCGGGCCATAGATGCAAACGACTGAGGCATTCCACTCGGTAGGCATTATGTTAATGAGCTTAAAGTCTTTATATTCTTAGAATTAGGAATATATCTCTTTCACTAACAATTTTTTACTTTCACTACCACTTATCCACC
This sequence comes from Deroplatys truncata, assembly GCA_030765065.1. NCBI lineage: Eukaryota > Metazoa > Arthropoda > Insecta > Mantodea > Mantidae > Deroplatys > Deroplatys truncata. Next base: position 110,208,074 of record CM060986.1, read on the forward strand.
TTCCGCCTAACATTCGATGTGGGAATTTTAACAAGTAAACCATATGAGTTACGACAAAACGCGCAGCACCAAATATACACAATTTATTTAAAATTACCTCTTCTCTTGCATCAGCCATTATTATTGTTTTGAATTTGTCAATACTTAGTCGTTTTTAAAAGTGCTGTCGCTATTCAGTTACTTCTGCCTACGTCAGAGTGTGTAATTCTAAGACTAGTACCTATATAGCGACCACCTTTTGAAATTCGATTATCCTTGCACCTATTAACGAAATATATTAGATTATGTACGTAGATAGAAGAATGTACTTTTACAATAATGGTTTGTAGAGACTTTATAAAAATAAAAGAGTGAATAGAGAAAGTCATGTGAAATATGATAAACTTTTGTAACTTTTGACAGAGCTCTTAATGCATCCATTCTAATTATTAAAATTACTCATGCTAATTTGCATATGAGTAATTAAACAATATATTTCTCTTTTAGTAGATGTTACCTTTAACTTCAAAACCTATACATAATTTTATTTTTCAGTTTAAAAATGTATCCTGAATTTCTAAACTTATATTTACTCACACAGAGGGAGAGAAAGAGATATAGGGAAAAAAAGGAAAAAAGAAAACTCGAGGAAAGAGGAGAAAAGCCTGTTGCACCATAACTGCATAAGACGGGGCTTTATCGTGTCTCAATGGAGAAAAGCAACGCTTCACCAATACGTTTCCTCGTCAAAGCAGAGAGGGAAGCGCGAGCACGCTTAAGGGTGAATGTTTTTCTTTAAAGTTTGGGAACGTGGGTAACACCACAGATGTCTACAAACCGCACACAAGCGGAACAACACGCTGCATCGTCGCCTTCCTGTTAGCACCAATTTATTCCATAAGGTGTCTGTTATGAATACAACAGCTTTCCTGCTCTATCTCATAGCGGAGGCAAGAACTCCTACATTTATTCATACAGAAATAGAATTTTCCTTGCTTTACCGTCAGGGCTCATTGGTATCAATAAGTTACTAGCATTCGTAGTTACCAACTACGAAGAGAGGATTTTTATTGTGAAAAAAGGTTACTTCTATACAGGACGCGGGAAAACAATGAGCAGAAAATTTTAGAATGGAAAGGCAGTACCAAACTAAGCATTTTGAGGTTAGGAGCATGGGTTCATACGGAAACGAAAACAAAAGATCAACACGGCTTCCCTAGACAAATCGTATTTGTTACCGTTTCTAAGGTACTTAATTTTATTGGGTGATGGTATCACCTTGTAGGTGCTATCACGCCTTGGGCTGTGTATCACACCAATAAGCATACCTATACTATTTCTGTCGACTCATTGGAAAATTATGAATAGGTAGAGGTGAGAAATGGGGAGCGACTTTGTCGATCTTTTGCGAGGTTAATTGCGAATATACAGCAAATGTCTGTTTGGAGATGCTCTTGAATATCAGTCAGTTCTCGAGATATTAGCATACTAGTCCTCAAATATCAGTTATAGGTCCTCATAAAAATTAGCATTTCCTAGCTATTTACATATTCTTATACTGACAAGCTATAGCTCCTTTCCTCCTTCAACGCACTAAGGGCGAAGGAGGCGCCAGCGGATATCTTAAGTCACGCCCAATTAACTTCCTTACAGACGATCAGAAATCTGATGTAGATCACTTCTTGTGGGATGCGTACATGCAGTATAATAACAGGAACGCTGCAGGAAAATAATTGAAATCTAAATTTCCGAAACATATTGATTTGCCAGTCAAAATAAAATGTAATTAACCACCAAGTGTGTATGTAAAGGTACACCTTATGGAGGGCTCCCGGAATTGAGGCAGAGTGCCGCAAGTACTTAGGGCCAAAGGGCTTTTAGCTTCTAACGTGACTCCTGTGAGGGAAGGATGAGGGATGACACCCAAAGGGAAACAAGAGACGGGTGGAAGCATGGATGGGACTCCTAACGTTTCCAGATAGAGCGCATCCTACACCGCCCGACCCTACCCCCGTTCTCTCTTGTGGGATCTACTTCTCAACTCCGTCCCGACCGACACCAGGGAAGAAACCTCTACAAAGCGCGCATCCACCACCCAATCACAACCTGTCAAACACCACCGTGTGGTTCTAAAATCCTGAAACAGATAACAATAAAGGAGGATTGGAACAGAAAAGAGGGAAAGGAAAGTAGAAGAGGAATCACAATAGCATTCACCTGCCGACCCTGGGAAACCACGAAAAATCCATGGGTCAGAGTGGGCGTTCGTCTTGGATCGAAACCAGGACTTCCGAATGCGAATTGCATACGTTATCGTTGCGCCACCTTGCTTGGTAAGTGTGTAGGTGCTGTCTCAACTAATGAGAACACAATGAGAAACTAACAATTGCATGCGCGTACTGTAGTGTATTTTTTTGTAGTGAGCAGGATGAGCTATCACTGCACCATCCCGTAAGTTTCACAAGACAAATGTAGCATTGAACATCAGACACAACTAGCGACAGGACTAGTTCTACACAAGAGTGCACTTTGTTTATATCTGACATGCCAGAAAGAGGTTTCACAATCGGAGTCTCTAACATGATATTTTAATTTTGACTTATGTAGTACACTAAAATGTTTCTGGGACTCCATTTTTCTATCTTCAAAATGTTTATTTTGGTAGTGCCTTTCCACCCCATATCGTTTCTTTAACATACGCTATACGTGTTATATACATTTAATGCCCTTATTAAGTCCTAATAATTTCCTTTTTTTTTTCTTTCTAAAATTGACACAAGCACAAACTGAAATTACAACTTAGGCAAGCAAGTTTGACAATGCTTAAAAACTTCCTTCATAGGAAGACATGTATTACAGATCCAGGCCTTCCTCATCATCCTAGAATAAGTCCTCAGGTCATATTCCGTTCTCATACAATTTTACTGTTCTACTCTTCGCTTCCGTGTTTGATTCAATCTTTTCTATCTCTAGACCTGTTATATAAACCTTTATACATGGTCACCGTTTATCCTTTCACAATGCCAGAACAAGTAATATGGAGTTCCTTAATTTGTCCACTTAAATTACATATCCATTTCTCACATTCTTAATAGCTTTATTATCTAGAAGCATGTAACTATCTCCATTGCATCAGATCTTCGCTCTTGATCCTAAACATTTACACTTCCTAGGAGCTTCATCATATCTGTTTTTGAACTTCTTTCTTGATCCTAGCCATCTACAATGCTTGAGGTGCCAGCTCCATTTGTTTAGTCTTTCTTGATCCTGATCATCTACATTGCTTAAAAATTTATCGCTACTGTTCTATATCTTCATTCTTGATCCTAACCATTTACACAGGTTAGGAGTGCGGTCACCACTGGTTTAGATATTTGTTCTTGATCCTGTATATACACCGGTTAAGAGTGCCATCACCACTATTTTATATATTCATGCTTGATCCTAACCATCTACATTCTTAAGAGTGCCATCTCGACTGTTTTAGATCTTCGTTCTTGATCCTAATTATAAGCACTGCTTAAAAGTGGCATCACCACCGTTTTAGATCTTCATTCTTGATCCTAACCATCTATACTGGTTAAGAGTGCCATCACCACCGGTTTAGATCTTCGCTTTTGATCCTATATATGCATAAATCGCTTAAGAGTGCCGTCACCACTGGTTTAGATCTTCGTTCTTGATCCTAACCATTTATACAGGTTAAGAGCGCCGTCACCACTGGTTCAGATCTTGTTTCTTGATCCTGTATATACACAGCTTAAGAGTGCCATCTCCACTGTTTTAGATCTTCGTTCTTGATTCTAACCATCTTTACTGCTTAAGAGTGCCATCACCACGGCTTTAGATCTTCATTCTTGATTCTAACCATCTTTACTGCTTAAGAGTGCCATCACCACGGCTTTAGATCTTCATTCTTGATCCTCTATACACACTGTTTAAGATGTCATCGCCACTATTTTAGATCTTTATTCTTGATCCTAACCATCTACAATACTTGGAATTGCCATAACTGCTGTTTTAGATCTTTATTCTTGATCCTAATCATCTACACTACTTGAGAGTGCCATCTCCATGGCTTTAGATCCACGTTCTTCATCCTTTGACAACTTTTAAAATTCTAAATCATACAGAAAAGCGGCTTTATTATATTTCAATGGTTAATATTAAATAAATTCTCATATTTTAGGAACCTAAAGGATAATACTCAAAGGTGTATCGTTGAAACTATTTTTTTCATTATCATAAGTTGAATAATAATTTAGTTGTAGGCGCACAATCTTAGTTAGCATCTGCAAGCTGTTGTTTCACAGTAAAGCGTAACGCAGCACCAGTGAAGAAATATATATTCTTTTCTCATTGCACCAATAAGTAGCAATAGCATTGGCTCAGCACTGAACTGAATACTTCATATGGAATATGACTTAACATTGTAGTATTCCAGTTTCACTAAAGACAGCATAACGATAACACGTATTTAAATTCGCAAGAAAGGTGGCTGTAGCACATTCTTTGAAACCAGAGCTACAAATTGCTTTAATGTGCTGGTTGTTAATGAGGATAGCGGAGAAATGACAGTCACCAAGTGGAAGCATGTTGCATCACATATGTTTTAAACTTTCTCTTCCGCGTATCTGCATCGTAAACGCGTATCATTCTGCGTATACTGTACGAAAGACGCCTTACTATGTAGATTTTCGTGCATAAAAGGTGGCCCATTCCCCTAGATAGGCATTGTGCTTTTCCCTCTAAGGTTTCCACCTTCAGATAGCTAACTTTTGACTCCACCTAGACGGTATCAGTTGTCTATTTGACCTGCAGGGACATACAAAGTAACCAATGATCGATGTTTATAATCTATGTACATGGAGGAGTGATTCGGATAATACCTCTATGGTAAACAAGGAAAGCCTAAACCAATTACAAATAATTGGGTCTTCTAGAGGAAGGGGAGAAGAATTTTTTGTATGTGTGGTTAAACTTAATGACAGCTACGACATTTAAATGTATGTGAGCTTTTGTTAGCGACATGAAGAAGGTTAAAGTTGTTGTTGACGCTATTAAATGGCAATAAAAAACGGCATTAAGAAAACGGTAGTGTAGCATGAAAATATTATAAGATTTAAGTTATAATGTTACACTTCGGTAGTACGGCCATGAAGTGCCCTTCAATTCCAGTGGCTAGAATTATGCTCGAAAAACAGATGATCACGCTGGTAGGGGTGTGGCTAGATTTTGTCAGTACCCACAAACATCTCCGTTTCATTATGGGTCACATTTTATGCACGCTAGTATACATATCCTTATATCTATATCTAATTAATAACGCTTCACACTAATGAGTGGAGATAGTTATATAAACGTAATATAATATATTTATATATAATATTAATTACATTTATATGAGAGCTTTATCTCCCTCTGTTATACAAAGTGGACCATTTAAGTTGAGACTGTACAATATCTCCAAAACTAAGTGTTGTAGAAAGAAACGTCTTGAATAAAAGTTGCTTGATATTATGGGGGGAAAGTAAATGCCGTTAGTCGTGTTTTATTTGAGAACGTTGTGATGGTTATTTTAGGATCAATTTAATTTCTTTTAATGGGAACCTTTTTGTATGTTGTTTTCTCATTAGTAAATGGTTTATAAAAAGCTGTTTATTTTGTGATGAGGAATAAGGAAACAAAACACAAAATGTTGATTCTCAATTACGAAACGTAGCTTGACCCTCAAATGGCCATCCTGGATGGTCCAACCATTCATTGCGCTCTTCGTACACAGCCATTCAGAATTGTTTTTGCTATTTACTTTGGTGCAAGAACAATTGCAAAGTGCTTTATACAAATCTTGTTTTGTTTTTTTATGAGTGAGAAAAAAAAAGAAATGTAGGTTTTCATTTAAAAAAAATGAAATTGACCCTAAAATGAACCATCATAACGTCCTCCAAACAAAACACGACTAATGACTTTTACTTTCCCCCATAATATCAAGCAACTTTTATTAAAGACATTTCTTTCTGCAACAGTCTCAACTTAAATGGTCCATCCTGTATATGCTCAAGTTAAATATTTTCAGTTTCATGTAACAGGTTAATACAGTTCTGAGCTCTCTATGGAACGAAAACCGTACCTTAATCCACATAGTTTTAACCACTGGATTGCTTAAAAAGATCCACTTATATGTGCATTAGGTTCATTAGATAGAACAAAGTAGTCTTTTAGTATAAAACTTTTAACTTTTTCTTCCTCTCAAGTTTAATTTGATTCACGTATTAATTTAACAAACGCTTAACTTCATTTCTATTTCGGAAAGTACCACTGTAGAAAGTCTGATCAGTTACATCCGTATGTCTTTCTCTACTCATTATCGTTTATTTTCATATAACTTCTACACACTTACTAAACCTTACTTTTCTATATAATTCATGTTAATCGAGATAAACCTTTGAAGAAATAAGTTACGTGACACATTACGTGGGTAAAAGGGGAAAAGGGGAACCGAATCGATAGGCAGGTGTTTAAAAGTGGGTCGCTATATGTTGACCTTGAAATTCCACCCTCCTTCCATGACATCGCAGGAACAGTTGAATAGCGACAGCACTTCAAGAAAAAAATAAAGCATTGAAAATTCAAACCAATAATAACGGATACCTCGGAAATGGTTGATGCCACAAAAAATGATTTGAAATGATGTGTTCTACAGTTTTTGAGTGGCGCGTTTATTCTTCTCTCTACGGTTTAGCAGTTAAACAAAATTAGACTAAATCCCTACCGAATCAACGACTTCTCAGGATTCTCAGGAAATTCAAGAATACATTTAGTGTCGTGTAAATATTTTAAATAAAAGTCTTAAGAATTTTTGACAAAAAAAATAAACTCCGTAAAATATAGCTTGGGTTCCGGGGGTTCTTGCAAATCTTCATGTCGCATCTTTGAAAAATCCTGAATTAAAGTACCATATTTGGTGTTTACCTGACACTACATTTTTGAGCTGCACGTCTCACCTAGCCGTTTACTAAGAATTCTTTTTTTGTTTCGGGGGGCCTTTAAAACCGTATTTCCGGTGAAATCTCGATATCAAAATGTTGGGTGGAATACAATACTTTCCCACTTCAGGCTGTTCTATATCTACTCGACTGATTCACAATACTCGCGCGTAGTAGGAACAGTGCTCGGAGCCGGGCTGGAGGGGGAGCTGATAGCCAGAACGTTACTAGGCGAAGGCCATAGCACAAATGCGTCGCTTCCAGTCACTTCATTCAGTCGTGACGACAGCTTTCCTTCAATGCCGAGTTGTATTGCATGCTTCAGGCAGACTCCTGCGAATTGCGAGTACTACGCTGCTCTATGGCGCGCACCCATGCTGGAAAGCCTACTATACTTAATAAGTACTTGACAGAGAAATATGTGTGAATTTGCTACTTTGCCACTGAATGCTCACCGGCATCTGTATGAGGGAATAGTGTAGTTAAAATTAAACACACTCATTTGTTAAAGCTCTACGTAATTCTCGTAATTCTTAAAAGGGACATTCAAAAAGTTTTGCCTATCCATTGTGACAATAATGGTTATAAAAATTTTACTAATACGGCTGGCAACAATAGACCTTAAGCTAGCAAAATATGCATAAGTGCGAGTTTAAACTTCAATAATCATAGTCGTATAATTTGTCGATTTCAGTCCTGTGTCAATAACTGGTGAAAATTTATATTTCTTAAAACATTAGATTCTGAGTTTTAACACGCTACAAAGTAGGTGAAACAGGGTGGAAAAATTAGAAACTGTTAAGAGACTTTGCCTCGGGACGCTGTGAACGAAAGAACAATTCAAAGAGTGAGGAACTTGATGGTCGAAGAATGACTTATTACTTTCGAAATGCTAAGTATGGAAGTCGGTATCAGTGTTGGCAGCATTGACTGTATACTCCAGAACCTTTAAAGCTGCTTAAACTCTGTGCATAATGGATTTCCGCATTCTCTAACCAATGAAGAGAAGAAAAGAAGAAAGGAATATGTAGGGAAACTGGTTAGTATGTTTCCACCTAATGGTCCTAAACGTTTTACAGATGTATGCACTGATGAAAGTTGGTTTTATTATTATACCACACCAAATAAAACTCAGAATTGTGTCTGGATAAATAAGAATGATCCAAGACCAGTAGTTCTACAGGATTTTCGTTCTCGGAAGCGAATGTTCAACTATGAAGGACCATTAGTGTTTGACCACATACCAGAAGGAAGGACAATGAATGCAGAATACTATGCCTCTTCTGTTTTGAATCCTTTATTTGAAGAGCTGAGGTGACGGCGCCCAAAGACAGGAACTTCGACGCGGTTGCTTTTGCATGACAATGCGTCTCCTCACAGAACGGCGCAAATCTGAGGAAACTGGAAGACGCTTAAGGCCAGTTGCTTGACCATCTACCCTACTGTCCTGACTTTACACCGTGCGACTTCTGACCGCTTCCTCGAGTGAAAATCTTACATTGCTGGAAAACCTTTTAAACGAGTGGTTATAAATGCAGCTCTGTTGACAATTCCTCAGTCTGAATATTGTAGTGCTTTTGACAAGTGGTTGCACCGTCTACAACTGTGTGTGGAGAGAGATGGAGACTACTTTGAAGGATTGTGATGGGACTTTTAGTTTGTGCTTTAAGATAACAATTTTTAAACTTTTTAATGCCCCTCGTAAGTTGTATAAAAAGTGTAGCTAATTTCCTAAATATGTAATATCCAATATGTCCTCAACATCTTATGGATAATGTAGTTTACTGAGAGCTGCACACGGTTATGGATTGCAACCTACTAGCAGTTAAAAAATAAGCTTATTTCCACATAATACATCAAATTACAGTCCTGACTGGCTTTTCGTAAATGTACACTGCCTTCGTTTTATGCCAAGGCCACAATCGCCTTGTATGCTTATCGACCGAGACGGCAGTGACCTCGGTATTATGCCGCTGTGTAGAAGCGGAGGCAGGACGTGTCAAGAGCACGTTTATCAGCTGTCTCAGTCGTTGCTTTGTCTTTGTGTTGTGAAGTGTTTCGACAATCGTGCATAGTATGTTATTTCCTTAGGAATATTATTCTCTTATTAGTCCACGGAAAGCCTGCCAACAAAATTACGCTTGAACAGCGTACTTTTAATATACGATACATACGAGAAAACTGAATCATGTAGGCAGGTGTGCAGACAATTTAAGCAGTAATTTCCTGGTTATCCAGTTCCGGGTAGATACACTGCGAGATGTTTGGTCAATAAATTTAGAACAACGGGATAGCTAAACGCTAAAAAATCAAGTTTATAGGAACAATCCCCACACCATAGACGAACTTAAGGGCAATATAAAAGTGGAAATTATGAACATTACGCAAGAAGAACTTATGCGTGTGATTGGTAATTTCATCCGACGATATCAAGAATGTCTTTGCGCAGATGGACACCACTTTCAACAACACTTGTAACAAGATTAGTACTCATTACATATATGTTACTAACACTCGTAAGTAACGAGGGAGTTACGGAATGATAAACCCTGCAGTTTACTAGCCTGTATGCGGATCATGCATTCCGCGCTCCGCGGCCTTGGCATAAAACAATGCACTGTGCAATCTTGAAAGTATTTTATTAAGCTTTCTACAATATATTAAATTTATTTAATTTACAACAATACACAATAGTTACAAAGATTAAAATTAGCTTCATCCGGGCTAACAATTCATGTTCTATCAAATACCATTCAGTACCAATCCCGGAAAGTCGATCTAAACAGCAACACTGTCTGCCTGTGTAGTCGAGTGATCAGCATTCTGACTTCTCAATAGAAAATCAAAACACATTAATTAATATCCCAACTCTCATTAAGTATTCAAATATTCGTAATAAACCATAGCCACCTAACTTTAATAAAACTCCAGCTAAAATCATTGAACCTGAAACTTCCCGGTTTCCATTTCCGGCTAGAGCTGTAGAACGTTTCTTTAATTAGAATCATTCCTTAGATATACTTTCTGGAGTCTGGAAGCGTGAATGCGGAAGTGGATGCGCGTATATTTTCTAATGAAAATCAGTAATTAGAAAGGTCTCATGTCAAAGCTCCCGATATGGCCATAGAAGTTAAGGGGGGGGGGTTACACAAATGAAACAAAAATACCAACGCTAGAACTCCTAGAGTCGGGCCTGGAGTTGTTCTTGGTTACTTTAAAATGTTCACATTTGCATTTATGCGATTCTTAGTCATAACTTTGTGGGATGAACCACTGAAACTTATTTTATAAACTCCATCCATTGAAATCCATGCAATCTCCTAAAATTTTAACATGTCCTTCTTGTATAGATATAACATTTTTATGAAATTCAACACAAAATCTTCATTAGTCTTCAGATTATTACTTTTCAAAATATAAAATTATGGATATAGACAAAATGCTCCACACGACGCAATTGAAAAAAGTATTTTTGAAAAGCTAATGTTACTTCTGTGTCAGGGAACTACAAATTCTTCGGGTACTTTTTTCTGTTTCTTAATTTGAGAGAAAAAAAATTGAAGTTTTGTAATTGTATCCTTTTTGTTTTTGTACACATTGATATCTTAAAAAATTAATAACCCAATAACTATTTACTACACTGAAAACGTATGACAGTTTTATTTGGGTTTTGAAATAAGCCTACAATTTCCAGTATGATCCGATAAAAACTGCATCGTGTAGAACATTTTGAATATGCAGAAACGCTGAAGAAATAAATAAATGCTTTAAAACGAAATTTTAAAAACAAAGAGCTGGCAACCAAGTGCGCAAGGGTATTTAAAAATTCTCGTAACGATTCTAAACCATTCGTTTGATTTTTGAACTAATTGCATTCTAAAACAAGAAATAATGGAGAATGTTTTGGAATCAAAGATTGAGAATTTTTTGGTTGAGATTTTGGGTAAATTCCAGTGGTGCATTCTCTTAACGCGTGGAGTAAGCGCAGCATTGTATTTTCGGAGAGCTGGACAACAGTCACATTCCAGGAAGGTACTGAAAGATCTATTTACGGTAGCTCGTTTGGACTCATAGGCCATTAAGGGCACCTTGTAGTCAATTAGTTAAAAAAAATAAATAAATAAAAAGATTTTCTTTCTTTTTTCACACTTGCAATCTCTATTTCTTTCTGAAACCATTGAAATATAATTTATGCGTTGTTACATATTTTATAGTTGTCAAATTCGCAATTAAATGTCATATTTAAATACTAAACAAACACTGCTTGTATTTTTTTGCATCTATCAGTAACTCAAAATCTTCCACGCTTAGGCACCATTATCACCAAAGCTATTGCACCCAGGAAGCTGAAATTTTATGAGAAGCTAAAAAGCATCATATGAACTTTAAAACTAGTGGAAAAGGTTGCTAATAATTTTCAAATAATTTAGAAACAATTTTATACGTTGAAAGAATGGAGCTAAAATTCTTAAATCATATTTTAGCTATGGTTTTTACTAAAAATTCAAATATTGAAAAAATAATAACTCATTTTATTAGATATATTATTTTCTGGATGTCGTAAGTTTAGATTCATTAGAACAGATGGCTTTTTAAATAATGATCTTCGGCAACCTAAAATTTTACATTTCTATGCATTAGCGTACATGCTTGGCACATGTCCTTTGCATCTAATATATTCATTTTAACATAGTTTCTTTTCCAAGCAGTGTAGAATGTATAGTGAAAAAATCATGGCTATAGCTTTGATGGTTCAGATGGCATTTACATGAAAATACTGATATAGCTTTCATGCGTAAATGAGTGTGCTTGACTAGAGATGCCCTTAATGATTTAAAACCATTTCTAGGATATTAATCACGGACAATGATGCACTAAAATAAATATCGAAACAAAAAGAAAACAAATTTAATAAGGCAAGTTTCGAAAAAAAAGGTGTTTCCCTTTTTACTTCCCTATTACTTACCTGTAAATAGAGGAAGTATTGCATTCCACCCTAAATTTGATGTTGCGATTTCACGAAAAACACTGTTTTGAGACTGCGTAAATTAAGAAAAGAAAACTGTTGCGTTTTTGCGTATGAATAGTATAACTCGAAAAAGGAAAGTCGTTTAAATAGTACCGTATTTGGTAATAACTAAGTACAGCTCTTCCAAGGATGCGACACGAAAAGTTTGAAGAAAATTCTGCACGCCAAACTACCATTAATACAGGAATGTTTTCGTCATTTTTTATTTCCTTCAGTAATGACACTAACGATTTTGATTAAAATACCATTATGTTTAAGATATTTACATTAGGAATAAAAGGTGTATCACGAATTTTCTGAACGATATTAACCTTTTATAAAACTATTGTACCTTATGGAGCTGAGACCTGGGCCACGAATAGGAGTAATAAAATAATAATAATAAAATAATAACAACAACAATAACAATAATAATTAAACGGCCGAAATGGAATTTGAGGTAGCTAGGTGCCTGTAGTCTGAAAGATCACATTAAAAGTGAAGCAGTAAGAAAACGATTACAAATGTTTAATTTAAATGACGAAACCAGAGAATATAAAATGCAATGGAGAAATCATCTCTCGAATGTCAGAGGAAAGACTGACAAAAGGGCCATACAATACAAACTAGCTGGGAGTAGAGATGTTGGAGGACCACGCAAACGCTGGGAAGATCCCTTCTGGGCCAAAACAGGCCTATAGCCTATCCTGAAGTTTTTTGATGAATTTTCTGAGAATAGCCTGTAAAGACCTCTTAATTATTCCGAATGACTTTTCTATACTTGATAAACAACAAGGGACTTAGAAGAACTAACAATCTAAATCCCGGTTAAGTGCATAGCTTATGTCAAAAGTCCCTTTGGCGATAACTATTTCCGAGATATTCTTTGTTGTTGGTTTGATTGCTCAAATACTTATACTTTTTGCAGGTAGTACCCAATTGCTATTCCTTTTTCTTGTGGTAATGCAAGGAGCATGGAATTTCAAAGACATCAAATAGTGTTCGGCTTTAAACATCTGAATGGCTTTAGCGTACCTTATTCTTCCTGTACCTACAAGGAAATAGATAATGAAAGTTTAACAAGAGGTAGACAGAATAGTGAACTTTTGTAAGAATAGCTCGTAAGAGTGACTAGAGAAGGTCGTGAGAATTCAATGCATAAGATTCATTACAGACGAATCACGTCATAAGAAAATTTGCAATAATATTCTCAAGGAAACTAACTAGGAAGTTTCACGACTATCATTCAGCGATGCTACAATAGCCATCCTTCAAGATCTCATACAAGTTATTAAACAAATTAAAATGTCTGAAAAATTCAATACATTAACAACTTTAACACCAAATTCACAAAGTACACCAGAATAGAGGGGTAGCACAGCGCTACACAAGCCTCAAACGCCACCACCAAGTTTTAAGATCCAAATATTGAAGTTATGTCACACGTTATAATTATTTATATCATCACGCTAAATATAATTTATGGCTAAGCTTTTCCGCAACCCGGCGGATAAGAACATGGCATTGTGTATACTTGAACTATAGTGATCCATCGGGGTGGATGTTCAATTTCTGCAGTTGATAAACACTGCCGTGGCATTAAAGTGGGATCAAATATTCTCCTGTAGTTAAACACGACATTAATTGTCGCTAAAACAGTGTTTCACGGGACCAAATATAATTTTCCGATCGTTCCATTGTCAGGGGATCCATTAATTTAATTCCTATTCAAAGAGAAATGAAAACCGCGTGCATTATGCAGTGTTAATTTCCGTTTATAAATTAAGTACGAATAATGAGCATGATATTAAGTGCCGTGTGAATTCATTTGTCGCTGTATTTTCAGGTTGGAAAGGGCGCAACTGGAGATTGGCCAGACAGATATAATTTTATGACATAAGAGATATCGTATTGGCAAATACACATGTACAGGGGTCTCTTAACAGTATCATAACTTTCCTCTTGCATCAGCATATTGTGTTATAGTGCTTTAATTGTTGAATGCATGCCGATTAATCACTCTCTGTCAAGAGATCTGTCAGCCTGCTGTTCAAAATCACATTAGAAACCTTTGGTTCGGAGATAAAAATGAGATGTGTTTTGACTTTCGCTCCCCTGCACCTTAGTTTGGTTGACAGGATAAATATATTTATGCTTAAAGGGTATGGGATGAAAAATACTTTATTTAAGTTTAATGCGTTTTTGTAGAAACTGGTTTAAAATTAATTTACAAATAAGTGACCACACTTAAACGTCGGAAGCTTTACAGCGCGCCATCTATGCATGATACTTAACAACCGTGAATGTCAATATGACAAGTTCTGTCAGTTTTGGATAATATAATTTAATTGAGCGTAAATGAGCATTTCTTGTCATAATGATTATTATTTTGAGACGTAGGTCGAGAAACTGGTTTAGAAACACTAGACAAGAAAGTCAAATTTAAAAGCGAATTAAATTATTATAGAAAACTGTCTATGGGAAATTCAGCTAGATAATTTAACAACATTCGACATTTTTAGACACATGGTTATATTTTATTATAAAGTCAGAGATTGTAGAAGCATAAGCGTCATCTATGAATATAAACGAAGACAAACTTGACAAATTTGACATAAGCTTCCTCAGAAAACCAATACAATTCAACGAGCATAATACGGTTAACTCAGCAGGACATTCTATTTCTCTGCACTTTCCAGTTTATTCTTTCCTATCAAGCATTGCTATTTACTTCTTCTTTCTCTATTTAACCTCCTCTTATGTACAACTTACACCCCCAGGACTTACAGGCGGGTGTCTGGGGTCAGAGGCCCGTCGAGGAGCAGACACTCATGGATCAGACACAATATCCGGGATGGTTGATCAGCCCGATGCCTGGTATGGAAGGAAGGAAGTAGATGAAACGAAATGATGGTGAAATGGATGAAAGGAAAGGTAATGATGGAGCAGTTGGTGGAATGAATGGCGGGGAAACCCGGAAAACTCGGAGAAAATCCGCCCAGACGCCGCTTTGTCCACCAAAAATCCCACATGCGGGTCCCTAGGATTAAACCAGGGTCGCCTCGGTGAGAACCGTCTAACCACTCGACCACGGCGCCGCCATTGCTATTTACACTACACTATAAAAATGTATTTATGTATTAGTAAGATTGAGAGTTTAGCAAATTAAACGAATCTAAAACGGAGATGATTTGACTGAAGTGCTTCTAAGAATAATTCCAATGCACGTAGAAGAAAAATACTACCATATGCAAGTACCGTACTATTACTATCCATGTAATCTGATAAAGCTCAATGTTACTTTGAGGTCCATTTGTTGAGAAATGTTCGAGTTAAATTGTAATTTGTTCGGATTCAAAACATTTCTGGTCAGGCCGAGAACTCTGAAAACGCCCCCAGTAGCTATAATCCATTAGAAGCGTTTACCTTGCCAACCGACCAAACAGAACGAAATTTATGCACTCGCAGAGTAGTACCTACTCGAGAAAAATAGGTTACTTGAGCATGTTATCCATACGGATTTTCAACCCCCTTACGTACAAATTTACACCAAATGACCAGAAACAATCTGCAAAAAGTCCTGGATACTTAGGTTTTTGTATCGGCAAGAATAATAGGCTACACATGGCTGTCACAACTACCCTGTCCTTATTCTATACCCTTTAAGTACAGAATGCTCCTGACAGACACACAATATATTGAGATTGAGTGTGGAAAAACAATCTGCAGAAATTGAAGAACTGAGATTCAATACCAACTAAGCATTTTGAGGTTAGAAGTATGGCATCAAAGATGCAGTGTATCAGAAGTGCTACATGAACATAACTGACATCTGACCTTCATCTGTCAGACAAAACGAATTGTAACTTACACAACAGGTGTGTAAAACGTTCCAATGTTTCTCGTTACCAATAGGTTTTTCTTAATTTAACGTTGGTAGACATTCGTTACAATCTGTGTTCCACATCTTCTGCACTGGGTGAGCCAGTCTCTTTGGTTTGAATTTCAGTCTGACACACATGTATTAACCTACAAAGGAAGGCCAGGCCTAGTTGAGTGGTGAACGGAGAGGACTACGGAATCATTTCACCTGAGTGGCGGGAAGGCACTCTTTGCATCTGGTCGAGTCCATCTCGTATTGGTTTGATGTAAAAGGCTGGCATTCAAACAATCTATAAACAAAGTTCGGTTTCAGGATCCGGAAAGGAAAGGAAGTAGTAAAACAAATATTAAGCGGAATGCTAGAACCATGCGCATTATAACGGCACGATTCCGCTTTGGTTGAAATCTGAATAAAACTAAAGGTACTTGTGATGCAGAGCCTGTACCTGAATATTTCAGAATTGAGGTTAGGCTGAAAATTTTCTCGGTGAAAGAAATACTGGAAGGAAATAGGCGTAATTGAGTGAAAACAGACAGGAGGAAGTAATGCGCAGTTTATACTTTTTTTGCTTCAATTTTGTAACCAGTAAAAGCCGAATACAACTATAATGGAATTCCCGGCAGTGGATAAAACAAGTGTTAAGGAGTTTATATCCCTATTTGAAACAGCCGCTCTGTGGTAGAATGTTCTGTGCTCTCGCTTGTCACACGGGAGCCCGCGGTTGGATTCCAAATCGGGTATTAAAATTGTAATCTACCTTGATAAGCCTTAAATGATTTTAACTTTTTAAAATTATCTACTACTGACTGAAGTGCGGCAACTTAGTCCTTCGTTTTAGATACATAGCCTTAAATTTACAGCGTTACAAAAGATCGTAAGACAACAATCTAGGTCAGTTGCTGAATTTAATGTGCTGGCATGTTGCCATGGTAGCTCAGTTGGTTAGAGCAACGGGATGGAAACCGAAGATCCGTGGTTCAATTTCCGGCTATGGCATTGAATTTTTTCAGTCTGATACTACATTTCCAACCTTTCCTACACAAGGCTTGTATGAAAGAACAATAAGTTACCAACAATCTTACAGCATTGCTTCAATTGATACATAGACGCCCAAATAGCCTAACCGTTACACGAGTGGCTTTCTTGAAGGTTTACGTTAGTATCTTAGCAGGGATCAAAGGGGATGAAGCGACGAGACATGTTCCGTAGAAAACCTCTTTAATATATCTCTGTACAAACAGCAGATATAGATATGGAAACATTAATAACCAAGATTGAAGAGTGATGTAATTAACTTTAAATTTAAATAAACTAATTCTTTTAAAGTTTGAATGAATTTGAACATTTGAAATACTTTAAAGATTTATTATAAACGAAATACTTCAGGTTAAGAATTTATCTGTTTTAAAGTTTTTCTAAAACCGATATTTAAGAACACGTACTTTTGAGGTTTCATAAATCTATACTGGCGTAGATAAAATGTGGCCAATAATGGAATGGAGCTGTTATGTTGGTACTGACAAATCTAGCCCCGCCCCTACCAGCGTGACCGCCTCTGTTTTTTGAGCATAATTCTAGCCATTGGATTGGCAGTGTACTTTCCTCCCCCAACGTATGGAGGAACTAACGAAGAGTTAATATTACAACTTAAGCCTTATATTCTCATGCTATTTAAGGTTTCCATAATCCGGTTTTCTTATTGCAGTTTAGTGGCGGCAACAACTTAACTATAGTCTCCATGTGATGACGAAAGCTCTCATATATATAAATGTCGTAGCTATCATTCAGTTTAATCTCATATGCAAAAATTCATTATCCCTTGTTCCAGAAGGCCGAATTATTTGCAATTGGTTTAGCCTTTCCTTTTGTGCCAATCACTGCCAAACTCTTTCATAGAGATGGCATCCAAACCACCCCTTCATTTCACGTAGATTATAAGCTTCATTCACTGGTCAGTTTGTATGTCCCTGCATTGATTTTAGGTCAGTCACATAGGGGACTTCTACTGGCTGAATGGAGCCAACATAGGTTACCAGAAAGTGGAAACCTTACGAAGGGAAAACACTATGGCGGTCTAGGGGAATGAGCCGCCTTTTATGTACGACAGTGTACGTAAGCATACCCACACAATTATACATGACATATAGCGTTAATCATAATTATCCAAAGCTTTGCTTTAAATGACCAAGAACGAGCTTCTCATTCATACATTAATCGTCGTCAAATCACAGCAAATATTTAAAGAACTTCATTAAGACAAGACGTCGTCTTAAAAGGAAATAGACAAAGAAAAGAAAGAAACACGATGAAAATGGTATGCAACTGTGAGATAGGCCGTTGGTAATTGAGTTGCTCCCAGCAGAAATCGGAAGTCAAATTGCTCAGCCAATAAGAACGTGCAATGGCATGACGTCACCTGACTAGAGTGTGAATACGTACCCATTTCATTTGCCCTCTCTATCTCACAAATAACCTATTCATATACTCGTACACACCTTTTCACATTCACACAAGTGATGATATAACGTCACAAGCTTCGATTGTTTTTGTATTCCATATGAGATTACCTAATGGTGACCGAAACTATAAAGTCCGGGACTTAAAGTACTTACAGCATTGTAAGTCGCCATTGGAGTAAGTCATCTCAATACAATTTGAGATCTCCTTGTAGTTTTCCGGGAAAATGTGAATCAGTTGGAGAATTTAATGTCGTACCGGCATCTTGTCATGGTAGCTCAGTAGTTAAGAGCAACCGAACAGAGACCGGGAGACCCGTGGTTCAAATACCGGCATTGAATTTTTCAGTCGTCTAATTCTCCTTTCCAATTTATTCTGTATCTCCAATGTAGTCCACAAGATTACATTTGTTACTGTGCAGCTGAGCTTTAGTTATGTATATCTTACAGTACTCCCGAATCAAGTCCACAAGGGTGTGCACTTACCACAGTCCTCTAACTCCTTACAGGAATTTAGCCAACTTCATCCACAATACATTTTGTGCTCTCCTGAAAAATATTAAGCAGGCGCTGCTACAATTCCAGGACGCCTAAACTTAAATCTATATGCCCCTACGTAACTTCAACTCCTACAACAACTTGTCCTTATTTAAAATGTCAGGCTGAAAAACAAAATCCATTACCACTCGCAGAGCACAAACACTCACAATCTAGACGTCTTCAAACAACTCGTGCATCTCTACACCGACAGCACAATATCAAATCGCAAATGTGCATTCGCTACCCTATTTGACTGTAAGAATACGAACGTACAAGATACGCATACTGGCGCACTTTCTACTGTGCAGCGTTGCACCCAAAGATCTTAACACAATTTTACAGCGCTGCTACAACTGGTATAGTTCACCAAGATGTCTAATAGCGGTACGAGTAGGTTTATAATTTTTGAAGGTTTACCTTGGTATCTTAGCCAGAATCAAAGGACATTTTAGGAGAAAAACTACTTAATATTCTTTCAACAGTAAAAATAGATATAGTAATATCAATATCGATTGAGGAATGATTTAGTAACTCTAATTTAGATGCAATTAATTCATTTAAGCTTGCCTAAACTTGAAAATGTAAAATGATATTAAATATCGTTAAAGCTTGACTTCGAATAAATACTTGAGATTAAAATAACAATTTCAATGCTGTACAGTTTTTCTAAAACTGGCATTTAACAATTCACTTTTGCGGTCTCATAAATGTATATAAGCATTTCAACACATGCACTCGTTCATGACCTACAGCGTAAATTGTTAACTATCTAAGACTGCTTTAAATAACTAAGAATGAGATTTTTAATGCTTACATGAAAATAGTATTCAATACACACTGAACTGCAAAGTAAGGCACTGGGTCGGCTGACTCCCATCTAGGGTCGTGTCAGAATCACAAGTCAAATTCAAATCGTTTAGGTAAAGGTCAGTCAATAAGAACGTGTAATGTCATGACGCCGCTAGGCAAAAGAGAGTGGAAATGCATTCCTTATTCCTTCGCTATTATGCCACAAATAACTCGTGCGTGCATTTGAACACTCATATACGTGGGGATAGAACATAAAGCCACAAATTGAGACGTTTTAAAAATAACACCAGGTCCATCTACATGTGTCGGAAGTACTAAGTTTGCCTAAAAGTTATCTAAACAAATAAAAATAACACAAAAGTTACCATTAAAATTAAATAAAACTTTGGAAAATCTCCTAAGTTGCAATACTCCCTATCCCACAACGTAAATATAAAACACACTAATGTATGTAATGACATAATTTTGCCTAAATTACGACAAAACAAGTGAAATGAGTTAAATTAAGAATCTTAAGGAATGCTAAATCAGTACTCATGAATATAATTTTTTAAAATTGGTAGAAAATAAGATAAGTTTGTATGGAGAGTCACTAAAAATACACGTTTTTAGAATTCCTCCCTAACCACTATCTACAAAATAGCAGAACTAGAGACAAAATCTTTCGGACGCACCTAAAAAACGAATTCTTATTCATACGTTTACTCTTTTTTCTTTCCGAAACAGTCAAACATATTAATAGGCTTTCCTTTAGAAACGAGTTGCAAACGGTAACCTGATACTATAATTATTGACAGGAAGATATAAATAATTAAATAAAGAAGTAATAGAAATAGAGAAATAATTTCATTGTTTTATATTGAATATACATATATTCAATATAAAATATTCTATTATAAAATAAATGTAAAATGTAATAAGCTCGAGTTGAAAGATTTTTCCGGAGAAAACTCATTAGTGTGCTATGCTAAGGAAAGTCATTAGTAACAACCGAGTAGCGAACGCATTAGCGTCAAGGTTCGTGGAATGCAGTAAGAAGTTGAGTTCAGTGCGTTTGTAAAGTTACGTAGACAGGAATTCTGTAAATCAGAAAGAGAATGAAACTCGTTAAGATTTGAGCAAAGCACGCATAGTAAGTGTCAGATATGCATATGTAAAGTTTTAAGATTGGACCGCATGAGTAGGAACGTTGGTAGGGGTAGCAATAGGCAGGTGGAACTTAAGAAAAGAACATTTATTCTAAATCAGACTTAATCTTTCTTACTTAATTCTATGACACACTCGTGTGACGATCCTTGTGAATTTTAGTTTCATTTTTAAGTTGTGTTGTGCAGTGACGCGCATGAGCTAGAAAGATTTAGCGGCAACTGCGAGGGATGTTTCCGAGTACATTTCTGCGTCTTACACAACTGACGCTTCGCATCAGTGTTATTCTAGAAATAATCTCATTCTTTAATTCCACAGTCGGCGACTCTTTTCAGAATGTTTGAGTCACATTAAAATTTATCAGTTAACTAAACTTTGTTACCCTTTCACACTACACTCACGCATACCCTAAGACAAGGAATTCACAGCTTATACACTGAAGAAGCTACCGCACCAGACAATTTAGGGGATGATGGCATCGTAGAACTCCACAAATCAGATACCATTAAGTGTTATCTAAATTGATGTAAAATCGTTAGAACATTTTTAGTAAATAAAAAATTTTGAAAAATTTTCCATGTAAAGGGTAGTTTTGAGCGAAGGAATTTTCCCGACAGTTTTCGTGTCGCATCTTTGGAAGGTACTGAACCCAAATACCATGTTTTCTTTTTATCCGACCTTCTGTTTTTGAGTTAAGCTGTTCACAGGTGTGCACGCGCTTATATTATATTTCCGTTGAAATTTTGGTATCAAATTTTTTAATGCCTTCTCTACTTACTATGCACGTGATAGAGAACATAAGAAATTATTGTTAGAAAAAAGTCCGTGTATGTGAACAGCATAAGCTAAAACGATATGACCGATAAATACCAATCTTGGTAGTTAAATTCAGCATCTTTCAAAGATACGACACTTATTTCTTTGAGGAACTGGGCCGGTCTGCAAAAGCTCCGGATCCACTGCATCTAAGCTTATTGTGCAAACCCTCTAATAACTGCTACTCGTTTACACTAGTCCTGTGTCCCTCACCAGATTACAGGCTCCGTACTGTGTAGGAGTAAGTCCTCTGGTTCCATAAAACCTTCTTGCATGAAATACCTATTTTTCAACATTTTCAATTTTCTCAAATATGGCTGCAACGATTTCATTAAAACACCGT
The DNA here is from genome assembly GCA_030765065.1 of Deroplatys truncata. NCBI lineage: Eukaryota > Metazoa > Arthropoda > Insecta > Mantodea > Mantidae > Deroplatys > Deroplatys truncata. The sequence continues at coordinate 110,230,041 of CM060986.1, forward strand.
ATATTTGCTACCTTTATACAGCAAATAGTACAACTTGAACTCTCCGGAAATAGTCTGTGAAGTGCTCTCCATCCAGAAGGGATTTTCTATAAATGGTAAACCAAACGAGATAGACAAATACGCACCACACGAAAAATGCGAATCTCTTTAAAACACACAGTTTATTTTAAATAAACTTTTGTAACATAAGCAAATATACGATTTATCTGTTGTTATTGCTTTGAATTTTAAATCTTTTTTCACATTTTAAAGTGGTGTCTGTTTTCACTGTTCACGATGCCGAAGAAATATTATGGAATTTCTAGGCCAGAATACAGAGTCCCGGTTTTTAAAGATCTGGCTCTTGATTGGGTTTCCTCTATCCCCCTTTTATATCAAAGAGAACGTGTAAATAAACTATTTCTGTAAAGGTATATCTGGATTAATATGAAGCAGATAGAAAAATAACCTTCGGTAACAATGGTATGTAAAAGCTACGTAAAAATAAACGATAGTAGGTGGAGAAAGTTATGCGAATGTAACATCAATTTTTGTGGTTAATTCAAAGCTACGTCAAACAGATATGTCACTGCTCCAAAACGTGCTATGATACTTTCCTTAAAATGATACAACTGCCTTCTTTGTCCAACATTCTTATAGAGTATAAGCTTGAAACGTCTTTTCACCTTTGTTTATTTACCTTTATTATCTGGAGAAAGCAGTCCGTCGGTCACCTCCCTGATAAGGTGTTCAATACCTCGGCTACTCACTGAAGATCCTGTTGTATTTTGTGAGCTCAAGGGCGTGAACTGGCGAGAAATAACTAAATGACACCGCATATCAAATTTAGCAGACATTCTTTCTTTTATTGTTCTATAGTGTAACAAGAAAACAAACAATTTGTTGTACGTTAAAGTACATTACTACGCTGAAACTTCACCAAGGCGCCTTACTTTTGTCACCCATATAAGTGTAACAACTTAAAGAAGCACTTCTATATTTTTATTCACTCTCCAAGAGTGAGAATTTGTCACAATTAACACACATTATTCACACGATTATGTTCAAAAACTGTTTTTCATACTTTCTGACGCGAAAATTTTGTTGCGAAGAGCACGGGTTCCGCGTGCTTTTGAAGTCCAAACTGTGTGAATTTTTTCACAGAAACCTCATATATATATACAGTTCTGAGAGGCGAGAATGTGAAGCTTATAAATTATGTTATGGGTACTTGAGCAGGCGTGAACTTACTCATAAATTTCTGTCAACCTGATTGCCCAACTCGGGGTCACATGACAGAATACAGTGAAAATATTCCCGGCTTGTGAAACAATTCGTGCTCTCCCTAGCGTCGGCTACTTGTGTCTTTTTTGCATACCAGCTAACAAAGACTTCTACGAACATGTAACAGAGTGCAACGCTTACTACATTCCTGCTGGTATGGAAGCCTAAAGTTACTTAGAAATAAAATATAGGTACAGAAATATTTCCTTACATTCACGTAAATCAATCTGATAAAATGACATATGTAACAAACATACAAACATGATTAAACCGTCTCACACTTTACTATAATATAGTCCTTCCACCACGGAGAAGTCTTTACAGAATATTACATTGTGGAAGTCATACCCTTTGTTTTGTTTACGATTTGATCGTGGTCTGGCTGAAGCTGATAGATGGGTTGCACTCCTTAAAGCTATTTATGATAATCGTATAAGTTCTCCTTGCTTTCTCTAAATCTCTTCTTAAGCCTAACTTTGGGACGATAATGTATATACTTAGCTACTTCTTTGCTCACGTCGATAATAATTAAAGTTAAGTGGAGAGAAAATAAATTACTAAGCTGGAAATGTAAAACCAGGCTGAAAAAAATTCAATGCCATAACCGGGATTTGAACCATGGAACTTCCTGTTTGCGTCCGGTTGCTCTAAAGCATCTGAGCTACCACGGCAACATGCCGACAAGACATTAAAATCCCCAACCGGCACGCATTATTTCCGATGAACCACAATGAGATCTCGAATTCATTTTGGGATAACATACCCCAATGGCGAATTACAACCTTCAGCGACTTTTCTGATTCTACCTTTCAAACTTTGTCTTTACGTGACTTGTGTGAAAGAGCAATTAATAACCAAAGTATGAACTTATTTACCCATTTTTATAGCTGCTCACGTATTTACTTATTTTATAATAAACATTCTCCATAAATGTTATATGTGCGGAAAAAGCCAAGAGAACAGACTTTCTCTTACTTTCTCTCTTTACGTATAGTAATTAGGGGAAGTATTGCATTCCACCCAAAAATTCGATACCGAGATTTCACCAGAAATACGCGTTATGAGGCCCCCTGAATCCAAGAAAAGCATTTTTATAAAAAGTTCCGCATGTGTGTGAACAACTTAACTCAAAAACGGAAGGTTGGATAAACACCAAACTTAAATATCAAATTCAATATCCTTCAAAGATGCGACACGAAGATTTTTAAGAAAATACCCCATCCCAAAATGCTCTTTACATGGAAGATATTTCTAAATTTTTTATTTTCTTAAAATGGCTAACGATTTTAATTAAAATACCACATATTAAAGATATTTACATGACAAACAAACTGATTTTTCTGGGAATAGCCTGTGAAGATCTCTTCATTCGGTAAGAATTTATTATGGTCTTGCATAACTGGTAAACATAAGGATAGACGAAAGCGTATTACACAAGAAATGAAGAGCTCTTTAAAACACACAATTTATTTCAAATAACTTTTTTGTGGCATTAGCCATTTCCGAATTGTTTCTTATTGTTCAATACTTAGCCTTTCTTTTGAGGTCCTGTCGATTTCCAATAGCTTCTTGCGATTTCATGGGAATGGGTATGGAGTTTTAAGGCCAGCATATAGCATCCAGTTCTAAAACATTCGACTTTCGCTATTCCCTTTTTATCTACAACTAAATATGTAATACAGCTTTTTTCGGAAAGGCTTTTTTATCAAAGTGAAGTAGGTAGGAAAATAAACTTTCGAAATAATAATTTTTACCTACACACTAATAAACGATAGAGGGTAGAAAAAGTCATGTGAATTGTGATGGTTGTACGTAACGTATACGGAATGTATCTTCGTTGTAATGCAATCAGAGTAAACAGTTCTCTGCAAAGTCGCTTCGCTTATAGCAGAGTAAACCAGAGAACAGAGCTGTATATTCTGGTTATGCCTCAAGATGTTGGCTACAATGCGATCAGAGCAAGTTTCTCTGAGTAGCCACTAGGCTTGATCGCAGCATCCCTATGCCGAGCTTACCTGGCGTGCTGTGATTGGATCTTGCTCTTCCTCTCTCTCCAGCCTGCCTGAGCTTGCTCGTCAGCCGAAGTGAAGAGTTGTGTAGAATGTGGACGAAGAAAGGGCTTTAACCAACTGTTCGAGGGCCGTTTTATTTCTTGCAATGAGGAAATAGGATATTAAACTAGCTAAGTAGTGTGTGACATTCACTTTGGCTGTAAATTATAACTTTAAATTTGGGTATTGGGAGCAAGACTCATTTGCTGTATTCGAATTTTTCCAAATACAAGCATTTTTAAGTAGTTTTGCATATACTCTCTCACGATTGAATTCGTGTTAAACTGGGCTAGGCTGAATTTAGCAGTTGATGAATTGTATCTTATATACTTTAAAATTCTAGAATGTGCATGGCAGCCGAATAGCTCCAAGTATTACCCGTAGCTATGAACGTGATGCCATACCCCTGGATTGTGTAATATTCCATATTTCGTTATATAAATTACTCTTGTATATCTAAATTATTGTTCAAATTTCAAATTTAGCCTATTTAATAATTATGGAATTATTCAGTACTATGTGAGTACGGCTTCAAGAATTAGCGGCTCCAGAAGAGTCATTAAATTTGGACGCCTGTTGCCGCCATAATTCCTTCTATATTAAAATAATTTATTAATACGCTTTACAGCATGATTATACGCCATTATATTTGGGGAATTGCTGCTACCGTACTTTAAGCTTGAGAATTTTTTTCACAAAATAATAATACTAATCAGTGTTATTTTTAAATTTTCTTTATATATAGTTTCTAATTGAGTGATTTAATTGTATCTATGCAATAGTTCCGTAACCTGCAATATTCTCATGAGGTTCATTGATTAGTAGTGCTTCCAGTAATTACTCCTCTAACTGGCTTCAGTATGATTCAAAACTATATCTCCCAACCTAATCAAATTGCAAAGGGCGGTTACTGTAGCAGAATGTAACACATCACATTTTTTTCGAATAAGAAATAATAGCGTTACAAACATTGGTCTATAAAATGACACATTTTAGGCATAACTACACTTATTCTGCAGCAGAATAAGTTTGTTTCTTATGGCTTTCCACTTCTATAAAATTTAATGAGTAGAATTAGGAATTAACAGTTATTTATAGAAAGTTCAACGTTGTGTTTAAATGTTAACATAAATCATTGATAATTTTTCATAAAAAGGCTAAACATTTTCTGCGTAAACGTTTGCTGAGATGGGGGCGAAATACCTAAAAGCTTCTATAAATGTTTTCTGTGAACTCCTGATTTCAAATTCTCAGTTGAAATGCAATACTTTCTCTACTCTAGATAAGCGAAAGAGAAAGTAATAACTTTTATTAGTATTACCTGTATACATATATAGTAAAGGGTGGAGAAAGGCTTGTTCACGCTAGATATTGTAGAATAATCATAGAATAATACACGAGTTTGCTGGTACTTGTGTGCCTCCAAAACAAATATAGCAGCTGCTTTACAGTGTTATGATAGCTGCTCTATGCTAGTTTGCTCTGTTTGATCCTCGACTTGAGTGTAAGCAGAACATGTCTCGGTGCAGACTGATCTATATAGGGAACTGAGCATTCATTTAAAGGTACCAATATGGGAAAATTATCGAAAAGCCTAATACATATGGGTTTTGTAAAGTAATTCATTTTAGTGCTTGTAAGAGATATACGTTTATAATGGTGCAGGCATAAGTGTCAACCTACATTGGGATGTAGTATTAAAGTCTAAATGTATCCCTTTATCCTTTAAACAAGTTATTTTCCCGATTGTTTTTTCGGTGCATGTTGGGATACAAATCTACCTTTCGGATGAAAAATTTTCAAAATAATTTGATATTCTCAGAAGACACACACAAAGAGTACTAAAAATAATATACAGCTGGAAATTTCATGAAAATAAAATAAACGTAGTAAATACATTTATTATATAAAGTTGAAAAACAAGGATTTTATAATTTTAAATTTTTTCTACAGTAGTCATAATTTTTATAAATCATGCGACATTTTTTTGTAAGTAAAAATGTTTCGAAACCAAATTTAAATGCTAGTCAACCTGTACCGCCAAGTAGGTTTCTTTTAAGTTGTTAAAAATACAAAAAACAAAACAAAAACAAGATTTTTCAGAATCCACTTAATGGATTGATCTGAAATTTTGTTAGTTTGGAATTGAATATATCAGATATCCGATAAAAATAATACTAATTCCTTAAAAACTACCAAATTTCGGAATTTCACAGCTTGGCTCCCTTAAAATAATTTTACAAGGTCACAGTTTAACAACTAAATAATAATAAAATTAAAAATTCAAGCATGTTAACCGAAACTGACTAAAGTTAATCAATAATATTAATTATCGAGTTAATAAACAATGCTGACGAAAACATTTGTTAATGAAGTTTATGAACTTTTGATAAAATCAACATTATGTCATAGCTACAAAGATGGTTGGAGTATACATATAATGTGCAAGATTATGAGGAGAATATTGTCGCAGAATTTTTTATTGTAGATTGTTAAATGCGAAAAATAAATATTTCAATGTTTCAAAGTTGTACGTACGTCTGAACTTGTAATTCATGATCCAGTTCAAGTTGCTTGAACTAGAAGCGTAGATATGCTACTTGGAAGTAAACAAAGCCGAATTTACAGCGAAAATTGAGACTTTAGAGGTTGCATTTCAAATGTTTAAGTTTAATGGTGAAACAATAATTTCCCTAGTCTGGAAGGTGGTTTTACTCATCTTTAGAAATGAAAGGGCTAAACAGCAGTCCAGTCCTCTGAACGAGTTTCGTTAAAGCTTGATTCTGACAAAGGTCGATTAACACTATAACCTACTTATTGTGTCATTCTATTATCGCTTTATTAACCACTATGTGTTGACAAGGATCATATTTGTATGCCGGATTTTTTGTGGTAAATGCTACCCTACTAATTCCAATGAAATAAAGAGAAATTATATTCGGTATGTTTTTTAAATGTGCATGCTAAAACTCATGTTCAGAAAATATGCATTATTTCATAACCTTCAAAAAGTTTTGTTTCTAAACATAGCAGTTATAAACAGGCATTTCTGTTTATTAATATGGAAATAGGCTCACGAATATAGTTTTATATGAGAGTGTATTAATAAAAATAATGAAAAATGTTTCTGCGGACGTATTCTTAGGTAATCACCGTTTAAAGAGAACATTTTCAATGCATCTGTGAAGCACTCTCTCATATATTTGACCCAATTTTCTTGCTGCCAGATTCTTGCATTACACACTCATTGACTCGTACTTGCGATAACTACTCTACGAGCATTCATGTATAAATGACAAGTTCTTTTCCTTCATCAAACGAAGTCGAATTAAAACTTTTATTCAAGGCTCACGTCTGTGAAATGAAAAATGATAACTTTCTGAAAGAAAAGAAAATATATCGAGTATAACATTGGCTCAACTTTCCTCATCCTTTACTAATTCATAACGATTTCAATGAACATTTCTGCTAAATAGAGCATTGTACTAGTGTTAAAAAGCAAACAGAATTTTCAGTGAGTGAAATATTTACCGAGTCTTAGGATAAATACCAGAACCGTATCGAACATTTCAGTGTTTGTATTTTCTGCCGTTTGCTTGAGGTAGAGGACGGGTTCTATTGCACCCCAAAAATTATATATAAAAATTTAATCTACAAAGCAGATATTAAGATACTCTGACTCCAAGAAGAGAACTTTGACAAGTGTCTGTCAGTCTATGAAAGGAATAACTAAACAATGAAAGGTGGAGGGAGCATCTCATTTTATCTTAAATTAATGTCTCAAGTTAAGATTTCTAAGGAGTTGCCCGCCCCCAAAAAACTTAGATGGAAAGTGTTTCCTCATTTTATATTTTATTAAAATGGTGTTAATTTGGTTTAAATATCACCTAAAGTTTGAGACATTGAAATAACTATAATGTATGTTTCTGTTGAATTTTCGGACAAATCAAAGCAAGAGAATTTTTTTATTTGGCATTGGATACAAATTAACAACGTTGCTATGGTTCTACTCAAATAGGTAGGTTGTGATACACGGCAGAAAGATAAATACGAATTTTATATCTCCCATTATTTTCCTCCTTCCCCTCTTACATTATGAACGAAAGAAAAATCATATATAATCATCTCGATAACATAAACAACAACAATACCAGTCCTCCTCTTGCATCTGCCTCTTTGTTGTGCAACAAAATGCCTCAATACAATCGTATTCTATATTTACTATAAGTAAAAATATGGTGGCAATACAGCGTAATAGTATATTTTAATTATTGAGGGCCAGATATAAATAATTAAATACAGAAACAACAGTAGGACAGAAATAATTGCAATAAATACTTAAAATGAATTTAATCAATGCATAATGTAACAAGTTTTGAGTTGAAAAGGTTTTCCAGAAGAAGGGGGGTAACTAGAACTCATGTTAGTCAGTCAAAGTCATTAATGACAGCAGAATGCAAAACCCATTAGCGTTAAAAGTACCTAGAGGGCAGTTAGGTTATGAGTTCAGTACGCTTCAATGGGCAGCAGATCAATTCTGGAAATTAGAGAGGTGAAGAAATTTCCGAGATTTTTAGCTAAGCCCCTAGTAACAGTGTCACATTTGTATACTAGGAGTTTTGAGATTTGCGAATGGATAAGGTAGAATTTTGTTGGAAGAATAATATGCAGGCGGAGCTAAAATTAATAAATAGGAGTGCATCTTAATTAGATACACACAAACTACAGCTAAATAAGGGCCTCACGGCTTTGACAACACCCATAATGACATATGCCGACCCAGTTTGGGGTTATGCTGCAAAGTCACACCTACTCAGACTACAAACCCTCTAAAATAGTTAATTAGAATTATAGCTAAACTCCTGCCGTTCGCTCGGCTTATCTCGTACATGAGAAGCTAAAACTACCTCAGTAAGTTACAAAGCTTTAACTTATACACGAAAGGCAACATTTTCAACCCCCTTATTTGCGATTTACGATTTACAACAATGAGAGTGATAAGCACAAAAAACCTTCTCGCTATTTGATAGAAGTATTTGCCTGGGGAACCAGGGATTAATATCCAAGAATATTTAGACGCTCTAAAATGAATATAACTAGACATAATACTCTCACAATAGCCATGGCATGGTCACTCCAGCCGACTTGACTACAGTGGCCCTTAAAGTCCTTGCTCTTTGGAGTGAACCTAGCCAGGTGAAATGTCGACCAGACGCAAGCCCTACGGGAATTCGTTCGAGGAGTTGAAGGAAGTGATGCGATGTATCCCCGGATAGGAACGTCGTCCAACTGATCACAATTCTATTGATATGGATTTGCTATCCTGAAACATAAATGGGCATAATCATTAGTATATAAACTTTGAGACTGTGAGCAGTGTTAGAATAAAATGCGATGCTGTCCTCCCCTATAGGGGGGGGGTTGTCGTTCTGTTCTAGGCGTTGGTGCCTTGAGGTCTGGCGTCATCCTGAAACACTCAATTATTTAGGCATTATTATTCTCTGTCTTGACTGTGAACCGGCTCATTTGTAGTGATGTAGTAAATACTGTTTAGTGCCATCTTGGCGATGAGTCGTGTCAGTAATTTGCGTTATATAGTATTTAGAAGTCGTTTAGTACTATCAATCACATCCATTCGTTTTGCCTTGGTCGAATTTTGAGTGCTCGCCTGCATAAACTTACCCAATAGTGGCGCGGGTGCACTTAGAGGCCCCCCTTCCAAGGGCGGCCATCGTGAGGCTATAACGACAATCGTTCCCGTATCAGTAGGTAAGCGAATCCACGTTATAATAGACACATTCCGTAATATACTACAACGTCTGATGTACAGTTTCTCAGCAAAGTATGCGATTATTTGATCTTTTAACCACAACCACCATCACTACTTCATACTTTAATCATTATTAGCACTTTGAAAAATAACTTTTATTCCGGTTGTCAAAACATGCATAGGGAAAGAAAAACAGATGTAGACGAGCGTGGGAGGGAGAGTGAAAATCGAAAATTTCCAGCAGTTTCTGAAACAGCTTAATGAGTTATTTGGTCCGTTTCTAACTCTTAACTACTCACGTTTCAAATGCTTCAAATTTTTTTCCTTACCTGGTCGCAAAGTTTTATATCTATACAATATTGTTTATAAAAAGAACTTCCTTAGTATTTTCTTCAATTCCACAAATAATGCTTCTTTTTTATGAAACTTCATGTCCCTATACGTCTTAACTATTGTATTAACATATTTTGGCTTACGCAAGATTTTTACGTTTCAAACACTTTCTGGCTTCTTGGAATGTAGTTTCTTAAAACACACAAAAACATGAGAATAAATAACACAATCACACATAAAATCAGTAAGTTTACGTACAAATCTGGTAGCGAGTGCTCGATTTATAAAGTAAACAGGTTTCATGTTGAATCACAGCTTCAAATGCTATCTAAATCAAAAGTGCGAAGAAAGGTCCCTAAAAAACTGAAAATTTCAGCCAGATACCTCTAATAAAAGAACGTTTCAGGGGTTCAAAGTTTACAATTTTTTTCTGTCGGTTATTTCGAGATTTGCAGCATATTTTTAAAAATTAAAGTGTATTATTAAATAATTCGAAACGTATTAAGTCATATATCATTTTAATCCCTAAATTCTAAAGAACAAGAATAAATAAAAAAACACCAAGCGCCAAAATTACGCAATTACTCCTGGAAAAAGATTCTGTTGGAATTACCAAATCGGCAAACATATATATAAATGTTGAAGTTTTGCACTTTGGTTCTGTTAATCAATATTTCACTTCTTCTTGTAATGTTAGACTTCATTTTATTCTTAAACAATTGGTACTAATGGTACAATAAGCCATGATATGTTAGTGTTTAGTTTAACAATGGAAATAGAATTTAATTTTGTGTATATATTATAAGAATTACATAATTTTGTTCATAAAATCAATATAAGTATCACACAAGCTTTGAATGCAGCCGCACGAGTTCAAACACTTTTAAAACTTGTAATACTACCTATGATAATGTTCATATTCTGTACCCTCAACAGTGCTTTTACTATTGTTGTCTGGTATCTTAATGCCAGCTGTTTAAAAGTTGAATTACTCCATCACTTCTCTAATTATAAAGTTATTTTGTCAGTACCACATCGTTTAACTAGTAATACCACTACATATTATGCTGTGCCCCAGTGTAGTGTGTAACCAAGAAAGCGCAACTGTCGTACGGCCAGTAATTTCTCGCTTCTTGATATTGCGCCAAGCAGTTTAACTTTATATTGTTTGTGGTATTTCTCCGTCGTTCATATTTATAAAAGATTATTCACTTGTTTGAGTATAACGTGTATAGTACTGTTATTATTTTTAAAAATATACTGCATCGGTTAAAATGACAAACGGAGAGAAAATGAAGAACTTTGAAACGCTATAACTGTTTACTTTCTCTAGCACATACATAGTAGGTAGAGAAGGTATTGTATTCCAACAAAAATTACCGAGGTCTCACCGGAAATGCATGTTTTGAGGACCCTTTAATTAAAAATATTAGAAAAAGGTCCGGATATGTGTGGACAGGATAACTCAAAAACGAAAAGTCTAAGCACCAAACTTGGTATTTAGTTTTAGTACCTTCTGCAGATGCGGCACGAAGATTTAAAAAACAAATACCCCACCTTAAACTACCTTTTACATTGAGCACTATTCTTAATTTTTATTTTATAAAAATGGCTAACGATTTTGATTAAAATACATTATAATAAAGATATAAAATGTATATCTTGAATTTTCTGGGAATAGTCTTTGAAGTCCTCTTCATTCAGTAGGAATTTTGTGTAATGTCGTATAACTAGCGAACGTTAAGCGATGGACAAAAATGTACTCCACAAAATATGCACATCTCCTTAAACTGCACAATTTATTCCAAATAACTTCTTATGTGGCATTAGCCATTTTCAGGATATTGGTTATTAATGGTAAGAGTTGTACATTACTTGGTCATTTTACATTCTACAGTTGTTTCAGCATTCAGTTGTTTCTCGCGATTGCATGGAAACAGTATGGAATTTTAAGGCCAATATATAGCGTCCAGTTCTTAAACATTCGTATTTCCTATCTGGCAGTAGCGTCCAGTATACCCTTATAACTCTCCATTCTAGGTGGTAATGGATCGCGGTAAATATTCTCCCCTCTTTTCCTCCGTACCACTGCAAATAGCCAAGTTATGTACCAATCTCTTCTCCTCGCAAATGGCGCAAAGTCTCCTACCATTTTTATCTGTAATTTTTATCATCAGCCATGTTCCCAGTCTAAGCCACGCGAGTAGCTGTCTAATGAATGCAACTTGTCTATCTGAAGCCATTTTGATGTATTGCTCCACACTCAACTCAGATTTTAGCTCAGACTGTACTTCCAACGAAACCATCTCCGTGCATTGCGCAATTGTTAGTTGTCTGTCAATATCAGAGACAGTTCTTAGAGGCATCTGGCTGAAATTTTCAGTTTTAGGAAGACTTTTCTTCCCTCTTTGATTTACCCTTGATTTACATGTGGAAACCCTGGTTAAATCTGTTGGTTTACTTTCCTTGTGAGTCGAGTACACGCTACCAGATTTGTAAAAAGTTTCTTATTTTTATGTGTGATTGTGCTAATTCAGTCTGTTGTATTGTGATATAAATTAAAACAATTCAAGAAGCACGAAAGTATTTGAGAGGAGAACAAAATATGTGGGCAAGTTAAAATTTATTAATCCAACAGTTCAGAATGTTATATCTAACCTGAACACACATAAATATGATGCTTCTGGACAAAGCTCATCTCAAACGTTTACTAGAGCGATATGAAATTATGAAATCTGTTGAATGTAGTGATTTTCGTGTGAAATAGTAAAATGTGTTTGTTACAAGCTGCACTAGATTAATTCGAGTGTTCAAAATCTGTCATGGTCCTGCCACAATAACTGTGGAAATCAATATTGGTTTAGCCATTAAAATTACATTTAATTGTGATATTTGCAACAGAAAGTATGATTCCATGAATTTAGAAAACAAAGAATTCCATAAACAAGATAAAACGTTGATGCTGTATGATATTAACTTATGTTTAGTTTATAGTATAAGAGCTATTAGGAAAGATCAAACAGCAACAAAAACTTTGTGGAGTAATGAATCTTCCTAAAACTCACTGTTTTCAAATTATGTCAATGTTCTTGATTGTAAAATTAAAGATGTATGTAGGGGAGGTACGAAATAAGCTGTTGAATAAGCTGTGGAATGTAATTTTGAGAACAGACACACATTTATTACTGTAGATGGTACGTTCCAAAAGTGTGGATTTTCTTCGCGATAGGCGTAAAAAAAGCAATCTCTAAAGGTATAGGTAAGGTTGTAGATCTTGTTATAAAGATTATATTATTTATATGAAGGAATAAGCTACATCAATTCCACGAAAATGACTGCATCCCCAATTTCCAAGATATAAGTGGAAGGATGGAAGCTGAGAGTGTCGTGGGAATTTTAAAGCATTCATTGGTACAATACAAGGTAAAGGTTGTTCGATGTTTGCGAGATGGAGCACATCATCCAGAACAACGTTGTAAGAACAGCCTTATGGAAAAGAAATAAATATTAAAAATTTATAATGCACAGAACATGTGCAGAAGAGAATAGAGACAACACTTAGAACTTTAAAATTAAATCTAAATGGGAAAGTTATAATTGATGGAAAACCATTTGGTGGAGCAAAGCAAGGTACTGACTGAAGTTTTGAAAATTCAAACATATTATGGATTTGCAATCGGAAGAAATATTACAGATCTTCAAAGCATGAGGAAATCTGCTTGGTCTGTTTATTTTCATATACTTTGATCAAACAACCTCGACATTCTCTGTGATGCAACCTGGTGTAAATATTTGAAAGCAAAGGAAGATGAAAAAGAATATAATCATGAAGAAGATTTACATCTTCCTTCTTGCATGGTTGAGATGAAAGCAATATTCAGAGAAATTCTGAACTGTCTTCATGTTGGAACACAAAATCCTAATTAATCACTGCATAATGTAATTTGGAGCATCTTTCACAAAATGCATTTATTGCGATGGACACACTATATTTTGGGGTTTATAAGGAAGCAGCACCATTCAACAGGGTAAACAGTGTTAAATGCCAAATAATGAAGTTTTGGGGAATGAAAATTGGTTTAATTGCACTTCTGGATGGAAACCTTCAACCAAATAAGAATCAGCAGAGGAGAGAAAATGTTAGAAGAAATAACAGAAGGACCGGACTGGAAAGCTGGAAGAATTACAAATTGTTCTCAAAATGTAGGAAAGCTTTAAGAGTGCTCTCATTAAAACTTTATGAATATTTCTAATAACTTCCCACACTTGGAAAATAGTTAAGAAAAACGAACATGTTTATGAAAAGTTTTAACATTGTCAAGATAGAACTGTCTACAAAATTTTAAGCTTTCTCAAAAATGTGCCTTACGATAAAAATTTCAGGATTTTTCCAAAAAAACTTAATATTTAAAATAATAATTGACTATGAAATGTATTTTAAATTATTGTCACATAGGAAGCATGTTTTATATGCTTCATTTCCATGTATTATTAACTTCTTTTAAATTTATGTATACGACCAGTCCAGTGAAAGATGGCTTGCATCTTATGACCATATTACTTAGTAGGTTTCTCAAAGTTTCACAATTAAAAAAAATCTGATGTGTTGCATTCACATGCTTTTGTCTACCCACTATAGTTTATTTTTATGTAGCTTCTACAAATTATTCCTAAGAAAGATTATTTTTCCATGTACTTCCATATAAAGGTTAATTTAGGTTGGTTCTTAGGTTCTTAAAATCTTTGTGTTGCATCCTTGGAAGATACAGAACTTAACCAAGTTTTGTATTTAGCAACTTTTTTATTTTCGAGTTATGCTGTTTACAGACGCACACATATATGGAAATTTTTCTGAAAAGTTTCTCCTTTGGATTCGGAGGACGTCAAAAAGTGTGTTTTCAGTAAGATAGAAACGGGTTTTTTTGTTGCAGTTTGTCAATCTCCCGCACCTCCCATTAGAAAGGATGCCTTCAATGTTTCCCAAAATTTGTTCCCTGGAACAAGTTGTAATATCCTGGTTCCAAAGTCAGCATCCTTTCCTAGATCTTCCCTGGTTATAGAAACAGTAAGTCTCTTGCCAGAAATGAGCAAAGAGGATATCTGAGGCAGTTTTCTCATCCTCTTTGCGTATTCTACAAATGGGTTCATTCTTGTAGAGGTCTATTTTCCTGAAGTAATCATGTTCAGAAATTAATGCAATTAATTTCTTATTCTTTTATAGCCAATCTAGAGACCAGGAAAGAGTGTTGCATGGATCCGATACCAGTTTTCTGGCTTGTATTTGTCCAGGATTGATTTGCCACCTGAGTTGGTGAGCTTTCTTAATCCATGCTTTTACCGAGGTTTTGGCAGTCCGTGTACTGATTCCAACCACAGGCTCAGGACCAACACAGAGTATCTTAGTACTCCTTTTACCAGCTGATCAGCGTCCTCATTTCCATAGAAGCCCCGGTATCAACCACATTTGAGCCTGTTGCGAGATGACAAGGCAAGGTATTCCCACACCAGTTTTGATTTTACCTGATCTGAGGAGGGTGCTTTTGAAGCACTGACTGTCTGCGAGGATGAGGATTTGTTTGTTATGGTAACCTTTCTCAACCCTTAGGGCACAGCTGAGGTTAGCAAATACTTCTTCCTGAAAGACTGTGCAATATTTCCCAAATCTTATACTTATATTTATTCTTCGAGATAGAGCATTGTGTCACTATATTTTCGGTAAAATCTCGACATCGAGTTTTTGGGTGGAATACAGCATCTACTTCCTCTTGCCCACTATAGGTAGCTGACAGAGTGTAAAAAGTATATCGTAGCGAGCGTTTTAAGCGTTTGTCTTTGTTTTAGTTCAACCTCCTTTACCTGGTTGTTCATGTCGGATGATGTATGAAATGGATGAAATTATGTTCAAAATAGCCTGGAGTCCATAGAGCGTAAAGTTATCTGATATTCGTCTTCTCATAAGGAAAAAAAACCTTTTCGGGAAACACACTCCAACCGAGATTCGAACTCGGGACTTATTGAATGTGAGGCAGACACGCTACCCCTGTCACAGAGGCAGGCGTTTTAAGTGTTTCAGATGTCTAAAAACTTAAAATGAAGCTATAAATTTAAATTTGAACATAACGCTCAATCATGGTAACTTATTTGAATTCTTGCGTGGCGAAATTTATTTCTCACATTTGATAAAATTTTATAGGTATATCCAAATGTTCCCAAAGGATTATAGTACATAAATAGGTAAAAAAGCTTCAAGTATTCTATTAATGCTCTCTGAAATGTCTGTCTTGTCCAAAACACCATTAACAATTTTCTTCCCTGTAAAATTCAACTTCGGAAAACATGAGGCTTACAACCTTGTTCTTGTAGCTATTCAATTATACAAAGCTTATTAAGAATGAAGAGCACTTCGAAGGCTATTCGCTGAAAATATACCTTAAGCATAATGAATTTTCATAAAAATCGTTACTCATTTTTGAGAAAATGATAATTTCCGAAATATTTTCCATGTAAAGGGCAGTTTGGAGTAGGGAGATTTCTTGAAAAACTTAGTGTCGCATTCTTGGAAGGTGCTGAATTTAAATATTAAGTTTTATATTTAACCAACTTTTCATTTTTGAGTTCTGGTGTCGTAACATGCCCTAAAATTATCATTGATTGTCCTAATAGTGGATAATTTGAAGTGCAGTACTTAAAAGTACTTAAGGTTGGGGTATGTTATCTGAAAATCAATTTGAGAACCCGTTTTAGTTTCCCGAAATATGCAGATTCAGTTGGGGGATTTAATATGGTATCGGCATATTACCTGGTAGCTCGTTTGGTTAGAGCAACGGCACGAAAAGCTTAAAGATCCATGGTTTAAATCTCGGCCATGGCAGTGAAATTCTCAGTCTGATTCTTCCTTTCTAGCTTTAGTCTAGACATGGCTTGTGTGGAAGAAGAGTTAAATACCACCTCTAAACTTGATAATCAGTACTGCTAATGCATTTAAAAAATCTTATGTGATATATTCACACGACTTTCTCCACGCTCTATCGTTTATTAGTGGGTATACAAACTATTCTTTCAAAAGCTTATTTTTCTGTATATTACATTTAAATCCAAATAAGGCTTTGCAGAAATAGCTACATTACACATTTCGTTAAGATATAAAGGGAACAGTGATAGTCAAATGCTTAAGTACTGGTCGCATACGCTGGCCTTAAAATTCCATACTATTTCCATGCAATCGCGAGAAGTAACTGAGGTTGAAAAATCTTAAAGACAATGACCAAGAAATGAACAACTCGAATATTTAATAACGGATATGGCTTACGCCTCAAAATTATTTGAAATAAATTGTGTGTTTTAAAGAGATCTATATGTTTTGTGTAGTACATTTTCGACTATCGCTTAACGTTTACCAGCTATACAAGATTATACAAAATTTCCTCCAAATCAAGTGAACGTCAGGAGTAGTTATAAATTGAGAGTTTACTGCCACTTAATATTCATGGAATGTCTATTCATATGCTAATTAGCCCCGCCCCCCACCCCTCCCCCACCCCACCCTCATCTCCTTGGTAGTTTTAGTTGCAGCTGCGGTCGTAAATCTTGTTGAGTACAATGGAAGCTTGACAGTAAAGCAATTAAGGCTGTCAATCAACTGTCAAAACGAACAGAGGGGTCATAAATTTAAGGTTCTGTAACAAAGGCGAGATGTTTTTCCTACCCATTCCACATCAGGCCACTTCTGTACTTGTTGCAGTTACCCACCCCCACTTCCATTGTTTGTCGAACACGTGGCATACTCATTCCACTAGCTTTTAACAAAAGAACAATGCTTACCCTTCAGCTGTCAAAATGAACAAAGCCCATGATGAATTAGGGTCGTGACAAAGAGAACCTAAGCCACTTAACAGAGAAACAAGTTCTATTGTCCCGGGCAATCCTTTATTTCTCATTCCACTGCCCCATAACAAAGCCGGTCCCTTTCTATTGTCCGGAGCAAGACTACTTTAGAAAGACCATCTGTCATTTCTCATTCCACAACCCTATAACAAAGCCGGTTCATTTCCATTGTGGAAGAGATTCTATTGTGTGCCTTTCTATTGTCCCGGGCAACACTACTTTAGAAAGACCCCTGCGGCGTTCCCACTCCACTGCCCCATAACAAAGCCGGTCCCTTGCCATTGTTTTCTTGAACACTGCTAGCTTAACAAAAGAATCTGAAGGTTGCCTTATGCTCGTCCTGTCCTTGTTCGCGTGAAAGAGGGAGAAGCTTGTTTACCAACTCTGCGTAACAACGTCAGAGTCGGCCATCATTATTTTTGCCGTGAGGTGCTGTTCTCTCCGATGTTTTACGAGATCCTACGAATATATCCGAGCATAGTTAAACAAGCTCTCTGTTTATGCAGTCGACCTTTCAATCGCGATATAAAATGTATTTAACCTATGTCATTACATACATTAAACCTCTGCGTGGATATCCATAGATCGGTGCTCGATTCTTACTGTAATCAAAAGTTTATTGCTAATGAGAAATTGATATTATTATATCATTACCTTAATTAATAAAAGGGCGTTCAGCGGATTGTAGCTCGACTCTTACCAAGTGAAACTCTAACGCGTAATAACTATTAAACTATGCAAGGTCAGATTAAAACGCATTTAACCAATATAATTTAATTTTTTATACATCATTACCCTAATTAATGAAAGGGCGTTCAGAGGGTTCTATCTCTAATCTTACCCAGCGAAACTCTAATGCTTAATAAATATTAAACTATGAAAGGTCAGATTAAAATGCATTTAACAAATATAATTTAATTTTTTTTATATACCATTACCCTAATTAATAAAAGGTGTTCAAGGAGTCCTAGATCGAATCTTACCCAGCGAAACTCTAATGTGTAATAACCATTAAGCTATGAACGGCCAGATTAAAATGTATTTAACAAATATAATTTAATTTTTTATGTATCATTACCCTAATTAATGAAAGAGCGTTCAGAGGGTTCTAGCTCGAATCTTACCCAGCGATACTCTAATGCTTAATAAATATTAAACTATGCGAGTATTGGGCGGTCAGATTAAAACGTGTTTAACAAATATAATTTAATATACATGACATTATAATGTGTAACGAGCTGTATTCTTAGGAACCAGAGGTCCCTAGTTCGAATCCTGCCCTGCGAAACGCTATAATAACTATTATGTTATTGAAGCAGCGGGCGGTCGGATTAAAATTGCATTTAACAACTATTATTGTTTATATTAAACCACCGCGTATACTTAGATATCCCGATGCCTAGACACCATTCTTTCTTCTTCTCTCTTTTTCTTTCTATCTATCTCTTTCCATCTCCACGACTTGTACACATTCAGCCGTTCACATATACACGAGCACTTGTACACACATCAGCAAACATACACCAGTACACGCACACACGTACATGCAAGTACACACACACACACGCACACACGCATATACATACACCAGCACACACATACATGCATACACCAGTACACACCCGCATTCACGCACCTCATGCGTATACATACATACACCAGTGCTCTTACACTCACACATACATATACATGGACACACACACACGCATACACACATACACGCACACACACTCACGTACATACATACACCGTTACCCTTGCACATACGCACACGACCAAACACACACACACACACACACTCGCGCGCGCAAGCACATATGTCTGTTCACTTACACCCAACAGTACCAACCCGCACACGCACACACCAACTCACGCGCATGCCCTGAATGAAAAGAGACAAAATGATGCAATAAAAACTAATTATAGCTCGGGATGCGACGCGTCATTTACGAATTGTTAGAAACTGGTCTGGATGCATGGGTTCGAATCCTAGGAGGGATTACAAATTCATCTTCTAATAATTCCAAAACTAATTAAAATAAAGACGGTAAATAAACTGTATTACTTTTATGCCATTAGTTCCTTTGTTGTGCATGTATATTAGAGTACCATGTGTCATGGGATCGATCCTTAATTTTAAAATCTCGATTATCTCAGAAACTAGCAGGGATTAAGGTGCTGACCAAAGCACGATTTTTAGTTCCTATGATGAACAATTAATGCTTTATATAATTCCCAATTAGTTGTCCCTAGCTCGAATCCCGATCTTTCAGTGACTTCCTTTATTTTCCACTGTGCTCTAGAATATATCACTTAGATCGATGCTGTAACTGCATACAGGTCTTTTAAACACATCAAACTAATATTATAAATAATTTTGTTTCTGGCGTTCTGAGTTCGAATACCGATTCAATGAAGTTTACTTATAAATTTAATAACATAGTAAATAATTAAGACAAAGGCACCAAATAAACCTATTACGTTTATGTCATCAGATAATATCTTTCGGTGTATATTAGGGTACTTGACGTCCAGGGTTCGATCCTTAAGTTTAAATCTCAATTATCGCAGAAACTAGCAGAGATAGAGCTGTAGACGAAAGCATGTTTGATAGCTCATACAATGAACAATTAATGCTGTATATAATTTCCAATCAGTTGCCCCTAGTTCGAATCCCGATCTTTCAATGACTTCACTGATTTTCCTCTGTACTCTAGAATGTAACTGTATGCAGCTTTGTGTAACGACATTTTGGATGTACTCTGTGTGAGAGAGAGAGAGCGAGAGGAAGTGAAACAAGTAGTGATAGAAGTGCTGAGAGCCTTGCGCATGCGCAGCAAGAGATGATGTCATTGGCTGCAATAATCATGTGATGTGTAAGCATCACAGCCATGATGACGTGCCGGCATCGCCTGGAGGGGGTTTAGATCCCTATATGAACAGATATCTGCCCATGTTAGAACTGTTATGTACTTATTAACTTTACATTCAAGTTTTAAAGAGCTTTAAAAGCAACGTGAGCTGCAGGCCGTCTACACATTCAGCACATATCAAAACGTGACAATGCAAGGGGAGTTTTACATAACTATACAAAATCACTGTTGGCTTTTACAATACATTTAATTTTATTTAAACGTTACAGTACATGGAAGACGATTCGTTGCAAATAGCATCATATTTTCTAATCTGTGCTTTACATTCACATGGATTTCACTGCATACTCTTCTCCAGTTCACATGATTTTCGCCATACATTCTTCTTGCATAAACATTCATACGATTTTCCCCCTCATTCTTTGTTTCACTATACACTCACATGATTTCCTCTACACATTCATAGGCATACTTACAAAACATACACACACCCTAGTTCTAATATAAAGAAGTGTATAACTTGTTCTTCAACTTGAATAATGTAGTGAAAATAATAATTCATGACAATGTCTGTTACAGATTGTTTAGCTGATAGACAAAACAAGATGGTTGAAGAGCGTAATTTCCTACCGACTCGTCGAGTTCAAGACCTCGAAAACTATGAGATTTGATGGTCCTTAAAGAGAGTTCAAACAAGATATGGTACCAGGATCGTATCTTCGCTGGAGGATTGTCAAGTGTTCTTGCCAGAGCGCTATAATTCGTTAACCGATCAAGAGATTGCAGAAATACCTGGGAACGTATACCTCCAGTATAACGGTATGGCAGAGATGGGGAAATTTAAGACATGTAAATTGTCTTTTTTACATGCAAAGAAGGTGCGTAGAAGTGTCAAACTTAAGTATTGAATGTTCTCCTATTTCACAATGAAAAATTCATAAATAAAACGACTGACTCATTGATATTACATATGAAGATGCAAAAGATGCATATTATAGAATTTTATAAAAAATTTACGAAATCACAATATCAGATGATTTGAGTTTAGTTTTTCATTAAGCATTGTGAGCAATAATTTAAGTGACTGTGAAAATACTTTAAGTAATGGTGAAATTTGTATCCTAAAAGACTTGAGACCTGTATACATTAACAGCATTAAGACTGTTTGCCACGCTGGAATACAAATTATGAAAAGAAAAAGACTTTCATTCAAATAATAAAGAAATTTGCATAACCTGCTGTTACAAGTGTAATGACATATACAGAAACAATGAGTCGGATGAGAAAGTGATGGAAATGTAAGATAAATAATAACAATAAAAGAATTAAGGTATGCTTTTTCATAGTGTTTTTATTCATTAAAAATCCTTGCATTCCTAATGAAAAATAAATCATTACAATGAGTAGTTTAAGTTATGTCACAATGATCAAAAAGAGACCCGTCTTTAGATGCATTACTCGATCTTAAGTCAGAGCACCAAAAAATGACAAATCACGGCTTCTCCATTTTAGATGTCGTGTCACTATTCAGGTAAATTCCTGTAACACAGCAGGTTGAGTATGCAGATCCATGGTCCTAAATGGTGAAACAGAGTCTTATCCAGCTTAAGTCTTGAGGATCTCAGCATCAGAAAGTCGAATCACAGGTCTTCTCCACTCGATGAGTATAGGTTTAACAACAGCATTCTCTTCACCCTCAGACGGTGTAAAGTACATAAATTTTCAACTTGACAAGGAATTCTAAACTCGTTGTTAGAGTCCAGAACTGATGTATTAAATGGTGAAAACACATGTTCCTCTTCTTAGTGATCTTGTCGTCGAATCTCGGTGTCGGTAACATTGAAGATGCCCATGATTATAGGATTCTGAAGCCCAATAACTGTAGGAACTGCTGATTGCGTGATGTTAGCCTGATGGGCGTCAAGGGCAGAGCATGATGTGTGCGTCGAATCATTCCATTATTATATCCTCGACGTCGTTGACTTCTTCTAAAATCTATAGGCATTGTGCTTATATCCTTGTTTCTAAAGGCAATGATATTGCTGTTATGCTCCCCTGTTTGCTCTATGAAGCGGATGTTTATGAACTACAGGTAAAATTTGATTTGATGGTTCCTGTGAAATACGGTATCCAGCCGTAACAGATGGGAAAACTGATAGATGGAGTATCCACTTTTACTATAGAGGAAGGAGACTGATGCAATACTGCGCTAAATTCGTATGATGCTCAACCTAAATATATTCACTAGGAAATCAGATTGAGACAGCTGATTAGATGGAATAACTTTGTCACTGAAGGGCCACAGAACGTTCCTATAGAACAATCACTGGAAAAAAATCAAGAGTGAAAGGACATTTTAATAACATTGCATTATTATTATTATTATTATTATTATTATTATTATTATTATTATTATTCACTGATCTAATAAAGAAGACATTCGCATCCTAATATGAGGAATCTTAAAACATTGGACATACAAGTCAAGGTCTATGTTACCCAATGCTTTTTTAGGGACAAGTATAGCCCTCTGCCAGAGTTTTTGATTTCTTTTTCTTGATTTGTCCCCCTCTTTGATTCGATGTTCCTGCCCTTATTCTTCTTCACTCGTAGGCCTTTCCCTCTTGCTTCAATTTCTCTGTTACGTCTCATCATTTCAGCAAGTTGTTTATCCGCAGCTTTTTTATTATTTACAGCTGTAGCAATTTGTG
Source organism: Deroplatys truncata (assembly GCA_030765065.1). NCBI lineage: Eukaryota > Metazoa > Arthropoda > Insecta > Mantodea > Mantidae > Deroplatys > Deroplatys truncata. The sequence continues at coordinate 110,252,926 of CM060986.1, forward strand.
ATGCACCTCCAGCGGCGGCTCCTAGTGCTGCAATAATTGGTATGAGCGGTAGAAATCCTCCTCGTTTCTTCTTTTTGGACCCGCCGCCAACAGATACCTTTCTCTCAATTTCTCTCTTATGCCTCATCATTTCGGCAAGTTGTTTATCTGCTGCCTTTTTCTTATTTACTGCTGAGGCAATTTGTGCTGCACCTCCAGCAGCAGCGCCTAGAGCTGCAATAATTGCTATGAGAGGTAGAGTTCCTCCTCGTTTCTTCTTCGTGGTTCCTACACCTGGTGCTACCTTTCCCTTCATAATTGCTGTTAATAGTCACGCTGCCAACTTTTTCACCTAATGTAACATCAGATGTTTGCACTCTTTTCCAAGCCGTTTCAGCCAGATCTTGTCAGCAATGTTTCTCGAAGCAGAGACCTTATGCTGAGCGTAGGCAATGTCGCTAAGATTACACGATTCGTCTAACGGAATAATTCCAGGGTCTCCTCTCTTTAATTTTTCTCTAGCTTTACCCCCAGTTCCTAAGTTATGTAACCAGGTAAATGTACTTCAACGGTTGCAGGCTAGTGAGAGAGTTAATTAAAGCGAAACCTCTTGCGAGCTTAACCACCTTAGCTCTCACGTTAAACTGATCGATTTTGTTCGGGATAAATCTTTTATACTTTCTCATTAGCGTATATACATTAAGAGCGATTTATTTTATTTTAGCTGACAAGCTAGAGCGGATGAAACAAGAATGCTCACAGCCTATTCATATGTTAGACTTTGAAAGCGACTTTAGACGTGAACTTAGTGGAAAACTGTTTTATGTCAATGTTCTAGACATGCCCGTCACGTAACCCATTCAGGGAAAAGGTGACTAGCTCAGGCAAAAAGGTGACTGCTCAGGGAAAAAGGCGATATGCAACGGGAAAAATGTGACCAGCAAAAGGGAAAAATCTGACCCGCAAAGGGAAATAGGTGACAAGTAAAGGGAAAAATGTGACCAGCAAAGGGAAAAAGCTGACCAGCAAAGGAAAAAAGGTGACCTGCAACGGGAAAAAGGTGACCTGCAACGGGAAAAAGTGACCAGCAAAGGGAAAAATGTGACCAGCAAAGGGAAAAATGTGACCAGCAAAGGGAAAAATGTGACAAGCAAAGGAAAAATGCGACCAGCAAAGGAAAAAGGGTGACCAGCAAAGGAAAAAGGGTGACCAGTAAAGGGATAAATGTAACCAGCAAAGGGAAAAAGGTGACCAGCAAAGGGAAAAATGTGACCAGCAAAGGGAAAAATGTGACCAGAAAAGGGACAAATGTGACCAGCAAAGGGAAAAATGTGACCAGCAAAGGGAAAAATGTGACCAGCAAAGGGAAAAAGGTGACCAGCAAAGGGAAAAAGGTGACCAGCAAAAGGAAAAAGGTGACCAGCAATGGGAAAAAGGTGACCAGCAAAGGGAAAAAGGTGACCAGCGAAGGGAAAAAGGTGACCAGCAAAGGGAAAAAGATGACCAGCAAAACGGAAAAAGGTGACCAGCAAAACGGGAAAAAGGTGACCAGCAAAGGGAAAAAGGTGATCAGGAAAGGGGAAAAGGTGACCAGGAAAGGGGAAAAGGTGACCAGGAAAGGGGAAAAGGTGACCAGGGAAGGGATAAATGTGAGCAGCAAATGGAAAAATATGACCAGCAAAGGGAAAAAGGTGACCAGCAAAGGGAAACAGGTGACCAGCAAAGGGAAACAGGTGACCAGCAAAGGGAAACAGGTGACCAGCAAAGGGAAACAGGTGACCAGCAAAGGGAAAAAGGTGACCAGTAAAGGGAAAAATGTGGCCAGCAAAGGGAAAAAAGGTGACCAGCAAAGAGAAAAAAGGTGACCAGCAAAGGGAAAACGGTGACCAGCAAAGGGAAAACGGTGACCAGTAAAGTGAAAATGTGACCAGCAAAGGGAAAAATGTAGCCAGCAAAGGGAAAATGTGACCAGCAAAGGGAAAAAAAGTGACCAGCAAAGGGAAAACAGGTGACCTGTAAAGGGAAAAATGTGACCAGCAAAGGGAAAAATGTGGCCAGCAAAGGGAAAAATGTGGCCAGCAAAGGGAAAAATGTGGCCAGCAAAGGGAAAAATGTGACCAGCAAAGGGAAAAACGGTGGCCAGTAAAGGGAAAAATGTGGCCAGCAAAGGGAAAAATGTGACCAGAAAAGGGAAAAAGGTGGCCAGCAAAGGGAAAAAGGTAAGCCGCTCTCGCTAAAGGTTCTCAGATGCGTGTGCCATTTCGCTAAAGGATGATACATGAGCTTCAGACTCGTGCTAGCTAGACCAGTATCTCCACTCAACTTTCGCATTCTCTGTGCTAACTATCAAGAAAACTTGTACTCTTACCTCTATGAATCCATTTCATGCTACTTGAATCTGCTTGTGCTTAATGAGATAGTTATAATTAACGGAATTACAACTATTATGTGTGAATGCTACAATATTTTGCTTAGTCTAATTCTGATATGACTGTTTATATGCATCAAAGCCTGAGAACATATATAAATACATAAATGTTGAAAAAAAACCTCAGTCTCATGTTATCGTATACGAATTCAACATCTACAGTATACATTAATAGTTTATATATACTGCATGAGCATGAACACTCACAAAGACGGACAATTACAGTCAGTTTACGAGAATCTTGATTTTTCGTATGTTTCCCAAGGGGGGAGTAATCGCTTTGTTAAGTGCTGCATATGTAATAGAACTTTAAAAAACAGGACAATTTCAAGGCTTAAGCAACATAGGAGAAGATGCTGTAAAGCGATGATCAGCTGTGCATTGACTACAACACACAAACGAGATCCTGAAATCTTCTCAAGTTCCGAAGAGAGGGGTTTAAGATGTACCGTGCTTGGAACCAGTTCAAGTGATCCTGTAATAACGTCAAGAGCTACCACAGATGAAACAATGAGAGCAGTTTCTTTGAATGAGCAAGCTCTGAATAAACACACCAATGAAAGCAAGCATACTAGTGTCAACTCACCTAGATTAGAAGATATATCCAAAGCGAATACAGAGGAGATGGTATACCGCTGCACCGATCCTAATGATTTGGTAAACATGCTAAGGGTACCAACGATGCTTCATGAACCTGATAAAAATGACTTTTCCGATGCGATTAGCGACATTATTCAGAATTTAAAGCTGGGTGGTTTTATAGCGTGATTAGCATCTGCAGAACCTTGAAACCAGGAAACAGTTGGAAGATTCCTCATATTAGGAAGATTCCTCATATTAGGATGCGAATGTCTTCTTTATTAGATCAGTGAATAATAATAATAATAATAATAATAATAATAATAATGCATTGTCATTAAAATGTCCTTTCACTCTTGATTTTTTTCCAGTGATTGTTCTATAGGAACGTTCTGTGGCCCTTCAGTGACAAAGTTATTCCATCTAATCAGCTGTCTCAATCTGATTTCCTAGTGAATATATTTAGGTTGAGCATCATACGAATTTAGCGCAGTATTGCATCAGTCTCCTTCCTCTATAGTAAAAGTGGACACGCCATCTATCAGTTTTCCCATCCGTTACGGCTGGATACCGTATTTCACAGGAACCATCAAATCAAATTTTACCTGTTGTTCATAAACATCCGCTTCATAGAGCAAACAGGGGAGCATAACAGCAATATCACTGCCTTTAGAAACAAGGATATAAGCACAATGCCTATAGATTTTAGAAGAAGTCAACGACGTCGAGGATATAATAATGGAATGATTCGACGCACACATCATGCTCTGCCCTTGACGCCCATCAGGCTAACATCACGCAATCAGCAGTTCCTACAGTTATTGGGCTTCAGAATCCTATAACCATGGGCATCTTCAATGTTACCGACACCGAGATTCGACGACAAGATCACTAAGAAGAGGAACATGTGTTTTCACCATTTAATACATCAGTTCTGGACTCTAACAACGAGTTTAGAATTCCTTGTCAAGTTGAACATTTATATACTTTACACCGTCTCAGGGTGAAGAGAATGCTGTTGTTAAACCTGTACTCATCGAGTGGAGAAGACCTGTGATTCGACTTTCTGATGCTGAGATCCTCAAGACTGTTAAGCTGGATAAGACTCTGTTTCACCATTTAGGACCATGGATCTGCATACTCAACCTGCTGTGTTACAGGAATTTACCTGAATAGTGACACGACATCTAAAATGGAGAAGCCGTGATTTGTCATTTTTTGGTGCTCTGACTTAAGATCGAGTAATGCATCTAAAGACGGGTCTCTTTTTGATCACATTGTGACATAACTTAAACTACTCATTGTAATTATTTATTTTTCATTAGGAATGCAAGGATTTTTAATGAATAAAAACACTATGTAAAAGCATACCTTAATTCTTTTATTGTTATTATTTATCTTACATTTCCATCATTTTCTCATCCGACTCATTGTTTCTGTATATGTCATTACACATGTAACAGCAGGTTATGCAAATTTCTTTATTATTTGAATGAAAGTCTTTTTCTTTTCATAATTTGTATTCCAGCGTGGCAAACAGTCTTAATGCTGTTAATGTATACAGGTCTCAAGTCTTTTAGGATACAAATTTCACCATTACTTAAAGTATTTTCACAGTCACTTAAATTATTGCTCACAATGCTTAATGTCAGTGAATATAGGGAGACTCGTTCGAGCTAACTCTCTCAGCTATGCATTGAATTGTATACAAAATTGTCCGTATTTTTTCATCGTATACCCTGTAATGTTATATAAGGATCCTGTCGTAACGTGTTTCGGTGATGTAGATGTCTCAGCACCCGCTTCTTGCCGAAATGTTTCTTGTAGGTGCCGATGGTGCTTATTCTACCCTCAAATAGCGTCAGCATCCTTTGCATGGCAGCAGGCTATTCCTCTTCTTCTTCCTCTTATTGCACACCCTGAAACATTGCACAATGAAAGTCTTAGAAAACTATCTTGGTCAAGTAAAGGCAACCTGAAAAGAATTACATTTTTTGTTATGATACATGTGAAATGAAGCATATGATACATGTAAAATGAAGCACAAAGATTTGTATAAACATTCGGATATTTAGAGTTATTTCAATGCGCTAGATATAATTAAACTCAAATCATGTGATATTGTGATTTCGTAAATTTTTTATAAAATTCTATAATATGCATCTTTTGCATCTTTATATGTAATATCAATGAGTCAGTCGTTTTATTTATGAATTTTTCATTGTGAAATAGGAGAACATTCAATAATTAAGTTTGACACTTCTACGCACCTTCTTTGCATGTAAAAAAGACAATTTACATGTCTTAAATTTCCCCATCTCTGCCATACCGTTATACTGGAGGTATACGTTCCCAGGTATTTCTGCAATCTCTTGATCGGTTAACGAATTATAGCGCTCTGGCAAGAACACTTGACAATCCTCCAGCGAAGATACGATCCTGGTACCATATCTTGTTTGAACTCTCTTTAAGGACCATCAAATCTCATAGTTAAGACCTATTTCGAGGTCTTGAACTCGACGAGTCGGTAGGAAATTACGTTCTTCAACCATCTTGTTTTGTCTATCAGCTAAACAATCTGTAACAGACATTGTCATGAATTATTATTTTCACTACATTATTCAAGTTGAAGAACAAGTTATACACTTCTTTATATTAGAACTAGGGTGTGTGTATGTTTTGTAAGTATGCCTATGAATGTGTAGAGGAAATCATGTGAGTGTATAGTGAAACAAAGAATGAGGGGGAAAATCGTATGAATGTTTATGCAAGAAGAATGTATGGCGAAAATCATGTGAACTGGAGAAGAGTATGCAGTGAAATCCATGTGAATGTAAAGCACAGATTAGAAAATATGATACTCTTTGCAACGAATCGTCTTCCATGTACTGTAACGTTTAAATAAAATTAAATGTATTGTAAAAGCCAACAGTGATTTTGTATAGTTATGTAAAACTCCCCTTGCATTGTCACGTTTTGATATGTGCTGAATGTGTAGACGGCCTGCAGCTCACGTTGCTTTTAAAGCTCTTTAAAACTTGAATGTAAAGTTAATAAGTACACAACAGTTCTAACATGGGCAGATATCTGTTTATATAGGGATCTAAACCCCCTCCAGGCGATGCCGGCACGTCATCATGGCTGTGATGCTTACACATCACATGATTATTGCAGCCAATGACATCATCTCTTGCTGCGCATGCGCAAGGCTCTCAGCACTTCTATCACTACTTGTTTCACTTCCTCTCGCTCTCTCTCCCTCTCTCTCTCTCACACAGAGTACATCCAAAATGTCGTTACACAAAGCTGCATACAGTTACATTCTAGAGTACAGAGGAAAATCAGTGAAGTCATTGAAAGATCGGGATTCGAACTAGGGGCAACTGATTGGAAATTATATACAGCATTAATTGTTCATTATATGAGCTATCAAACATGCTTTCGTCTACAGCTCTATCTCTGCTAGTTTCTGCAATAATTGAGATTTAAACTTAAGGATCGAACCCTGGACATCAGGTACCCTAATATACACCGAAAGATATTATCTGATGACATAAACGTAATAGGTTTATTTGGTGCCTTTGTCTTAATTATTTACTATGTTATTAAATTTATAAGTAAACTTCATTGAATCGGTATTCGAACTCAGAACGCCAGAAACAAAATTATTTATAATATTAGTTTGATGTGTTTAAAAGACCTGTATGCAGTTACAGCATCGATCTAAGTGACATATTCTAGAGCACAGTGGAAAATTAAGGAAGTCACTGAAAGATCGGGATTCGAGCTAGGGACAACTGATTGGAAATTATATAAAGCATTAATTGTTCATCATAGGAACTAAAAATCGTGCTTTGGTCAGCACCTTAATCCCTGCTAGTTTCTGAGATAATCGAGATTTTAAAATTAAGGATCGAACCCATGACACATGGTACTCTAGTATACCTGCACAAGAAAGGAACTAATGCCATAAAAGTAATAAAGTTTATTTACCGTCTTTATTTTAATTAGTTTTGGAATTATTAGAAGATGAATTTGTAATCCCTCCTAGGATTCGAACCCATGCATCCAGACCAGTTTCGAACAATTCGAAAATGACGCGTCGCTATAATTAGTTTTTATTGCATCATTTTGTCTCTTTTCATTCAGGGCATGCGCGTGAGTTGGTGTGTGCGTGTGCGGGTTGGTACTGTTGGGTGTAAGTGAACAGACATATGTGCTTGCGCGCGCGCGAGTGTGTGTGTGTGTGTGTGTTTGGTCGTGTGCGTATGTGCAAGGGTAACGGTGTATGTATGTACGTGAGTGTGTGTGCGTGTATGTGTGTATGCGTGTGTGTGTGTGTGTCCATGTATATGTATGTGTGAGTGTAAGAGCACTGGTGTATGTATGTATACGCATGAGGTGCGTGAATGCGGGTGTGTACTGGTGTATGCATGTATGTGTGTGTGCTGGTGTATGTATATGCGTGTGTGTATGTGCTTGCGTGTGTGCGTGTGTGTGTGCTTGCATGTACGTGTGTGCGTGTACTGGTGTATGTTTGCTGATGTGTGTACAAGTGCTCGTGTATATGTGAACGGCTGAATGTGTACAAGTCGTGGAGAAAGAAAGAGATAGATAGAAAGAAAAAGAGAAGAAGAAGAAACAATGGTGTCTAGGCATCGGGATATCTAAGTATACGCGGTGGTTTAATATAAACAATGATAGTTGTTAAATGCAATTTTAATCCTACCGCCCGCTGCTTCAATAACTTAATAGTTATTATAGCGTTTCGCAGGCCAGGATTCGAACTAGGGACCTCTGGTTCCTAAGAATACAGCTCGTTAAACATAATAATGTCGTGTATATTAAATTATATTTGTTAAACACGTTTTAATCTGACCGCCCAATACTCGCATAGTTTAATATTTATTAAGCATTAGAGTATCGCTGGGTAAGATTCGAGCTAGAACCCTCTGAACGCTCTTTCATTAATTAGGGTAATGATACATAAAAAATTAAATTATATTTGTTAAATACATTTTAATCTGGCCGTTCATAGTTTAATGGTTATTACACATTAGAGTTTCACTGGGTAAGATTCGATCTAGGACTCCCTGAACACCTTTTATTAATTAGGGTAATGGTATATAAAAAAATTAAATTATATTTGTTAAATGCTTTTTAATCTGACCTTTCATAGTTTAATGTTTATTAAGCATTAGAGTTTCGCTGGGTAAGATTCGAGCTAGATCCCTCTCGGAACTATGCTCGGATATATTCGTAGGATCTCATAAAACATCGGAGAGAACAGGCCCTCACGGCAAAAATAATGATGGCCGACTCTGACGTTGTTATGCAGAGTTGGTAAACAAGCTTCTCCCTCTTTCACGCGAACAAGGACAGGACGAGCATAAGGCAACCTTCAGATTCTTTTGTTAAGCTAGCAGTGTTCAAGAAAACAATGGCAAGGGACCGGCTTTGTTATGGGGCAGTGGAGTGGGAACGCCGCAGGGGTCTTTCTAAAGTAGTGTTGCCCGGGACAATAGAAAGGCACACAATAGAATCTCTTCCACAATGGAAATGAACCGGCTTTGTTATAGGGTTGTGGAATGAGAAATGACAGATGGTCTTTCTAAAGTAGTCTTGCTCCGGACAATAGAAAGGGACCGGCTTTGTTATGGGGCAGTGGAATGAGAAATAAAGGATTGCCCGGGACAATAGAACTTGTTTCTCTGTTAAGTGGCTTAGGTTCTCTTTGTCACGACCCTAATTCATCATGGGCTTTGTTCATTTTGACAGCTGAAGGGTAAGCATTGTTCTTTTGTTAAAAGCTAGTGGAATGAGTATGCCACGTGTTCGACAAACAATGGAAGTGGGGTTGGGTAACTGCAACAAGTGCAGAAGTGGCCTGATGTGGAATGGGTAGGAAAAACATCTCGCCTTTGTTACAGAACCTTAAATTTATGACCCCTTTGTTCGTTTTGACAGTTGATTGACAGCCTTAATTGCTTAACTGTCAAGCTTCCATTGTACTCAACAAGATTTATGACCCTCAGCTGCAAGTAAAACTACCAAGGAGCTGGGGGTGGGGGTGGGGGCGGGGCTAATTAGCATATGAATAGACATTCCATGAATACTAATTGGTCGTAAATTCTCAATTTATAACTACTGTCAGGCTATTCCCAGAGAATTCAAGATATACATTTTATATTTCATGTAAATATCTTTAATATATGGTATTTTAGAGGGATTTTTAGATAATAATTTTCGAAAAAATTTCCATGTAATGTTTAGTCTGGGGTGGGAGATTGCTTTTGAAAATCTTCGTGTCGCATCCTTTTAAAGTGCTGAATCTAAAATACCAAATTTGTATTTATTAGACTTTTTCTTTTGAGAGGTATGCTGTACACAGACACACACACGGACGTTTTTCTTAAAATTATTTTCTTACCCGTGTCCTCTAAACGTGAATTTCGGGTGAAATCTCTTTTCTGAATTTTTGGGTGGAATACAATGCTTCGCCTACTTACTGTATAGTACAGAAAGTAAAAAGTTAAAGTATCCTAAAACACAACCTCCGGGAAATCTCAGGAATAAGATATTTAACACAGCACATAATATATTGCAAGAACCATGATACAATTCCGTGCTGTGCTAATAAATGGCGTAATAAAATGATTTACGAGCTATATGAATTATATCGTTGGATACTCGCAGAATAATTGATGTAACAAAACAAACCCGGGAGCAGCTAAACAACGGTTGACATCGATACATATGGCGACTCCGAAACAACGGAAGAGGAACAAACGAGTTCATTACCTGAAAAATGTAACGCTGCATCCATTCATGCAAAAATAACGAACAGCTCTGCATCAACCAGCTCGCAATGTTTCTATGTTGTTATGAATTTCTTTTTCGGTATTTCTCTTGTCACAATTGGCTGCTCATTGCAGTAGTTCACAGTTTATAGACCAGCTAATATAATCTGGTAAGTAGAAAAGCTTAGTTTTTGCATTTGCTGAAATATAGGTCAATATATAAAATACATATAAAATATTGAAAAAAATTTAAGCGTTGAATTCACACGATATTCTCTCCTCAATCTTTTACAAACTATCCATACCAAAGCTGATTATTCTAGCTACTTCTTGTTAATACTTTGAATTCACATTTATACATTTAGTTGTAGTACGATACAATAGGTACACCAATAAAACGTGTCGCTATGTGACGGCTAATATATTCCATGCTGTTTACATGATCACGAGAGAAAAAACGAATAACAATTTCTTATTTTAAAAAAGAATAAGTACTTAAACTCAAACTATAACAAGGAATATCTCGGAAATGGTTAATTAAAAACAATATTAAAATAAATCGTGTGCCTTAACAAGATCTACATTCTTTATATAGTGCGTTTATGCCTAACTCGCAACGTTTACGAGTTATACAAATTCCTTTCGAATGAAGAAAACTTCACAGGCTAGTCCCAGAAAATTAAACAGATTTTATTTTTATATAAATATTAAATATGTAGTATCTTAATCAAAATCATTAGAAGCATTTCGAGATTTTTTTCCCTGATTATCAGAGCGAACTTGGCACTGATCCAGGGAGGTTACTGTAGCTGTGCTCCACAAGGAGAAGCCCCTGTGAGGGAGAAGGAGGTGAGAGGAGACACCGGGGACCCCCGCTCTGCACAGAGTCTAACACCCAGCGGTCCATACACCCCGGCAGCTAGCCGAAAGCCAAGATACGGAGAAAGTTCCACAGATAGCATTCTCCCCCCCAAAAAAAAACAATCTAAACATTTTCCATGTAATGGGTAATTTAGGGTGGAGTATTTACTTAAAAATCTTCGTGTCGCATCTTTGCCAGACACTGATCTTAATACCACATTTGGTGTTGCAACGTACTTTTGTGGAATGATATCCAAGTGGAGCAGCAATTAATGTGCAGCTGTTGTTTAAATTGTCATATGAGACAGAGTGTGCCCGGATTAATTCTATAATACGTCAATTTATTTAATAATTAATTTTATATATGGATGATATACGTGTAATGTGTGCTGTGTAGTCAGTCATTCTTGTGTAATGTAATATTTATAATGTTCCTGTTCACTAGTTTTAGGATGTCTTAAACACTGCAGTTTTTAGAAATATGATGTTTCCAAATGCACAGAAAGTTGGTATCCTTTGTATTAGATTCGAGGGTGAGGTTTTAAGGCGAGGGAAATGTAACAGAACGGAAAATGACCGAGAGAAGCTATATATACATATATATATATATATATATATATATATATATATATAAACTAACCGAATAGAACATAGGCAATGTTTACTCCAAAATTCAGGAGTTGATTTGCAGTTACAAGGAATTTAGGCTATTCCGTAATACAAAGTTGGCGCGTAATTAGTGTTCGGACTGTGCCGAAATGTTGTAAGTGTGCCTGCCACGATTTAACAACGCATTTGATTCACGAGTCCAATATAAAGTTGTGAGTGAACAGGACCATTATTCAGTGTTTTGGAATGAAAAGGTGATGATAAATTGCAGCAAATCAAATATTGTGATGAGTAGTAAATTCTCCTCAGAGTTCCTTAGTTCCACTGCCGAGGTAAACGAGCTTATTCGCAGTCCTAATAGGCAAAGTGCATGCGTATATCTCCGTTGAGAGCGACTAGCCAAGGCAACAGCGAGAGTCAAACCATATTATAGTTTATCACCTTTCTACGGAGATTTGCTGATGAAGACGAAGCCACGTCAGACGGAGGACAAAAAGCAGGTACAATGCATTTCTTTATTACTACACCATTACTTCTGTACCTACACTGCACCGCGGTCGATTATAATCAGCGCGGGCATCGAACCCGGAACTGCAACCAACAGCTAGGCCACCCCGACGCACATATCAAGATGCAGCAGTCATATGCCACACATTTGAAAATGGTGGTGTCCTCTGGTCATCTTCTTCTTCTCCTTCAGTGCAACAATTGTGAGGTTTATTGGTTTATCAGTCATGAATATGATTCGTCAAGGGTGAGGCAGTATTTTTAACACTTAAATTATTTCAGTCTAATTATATAATATATAAATTCAATAACAGCCCGCCTTAAAGCAATGTGTATGTAACAAGATATAAAAAGTGTATATTACAGTCATTGTATAATGTTTATATTATTGTATACATGTGTAACAATGTTATGTGAATGTATTACGTAATTTAATAATATAGGAGATGCGAGAATAATAGGTTTAAAGTTGCTAACTATGAGCTAACAATGAGGTAGCCTTGAGGCAATAGTAAATTAGAAGGTTTAATAATGCTACTTGTCATTATTGGAAGCAATAATGTAATTTTTGAGACAGTTTATAAAATAGCCAATCAACAACCAGAAAGAAACTTAAGTTAAATGAAAGTATTCTATTGGAGTAGGATTAGCTAATCAGAAACTGAAATAGGGCAAATTGTGCAAATTTAGAAGTCAAGTGCTTGTAGACAGCGTTACTAACCAGCGAGATGCGTCCTCGAGAAATTTAATACGTATTCGTGTAAGACGGAAATAGTTTTATGTGTTAAAAAGTGCAAGTAATTAATAAAAAAAAATCTCACAGCTCTCTCTCTCTCTCTCTCTCTCTCTCTATCTATCAGTCAAGTGTTATTTAAATCGTGTCAAGCATTAATAAATGGAGTGAAGAAAAATTTAAAATCTGTGTAAGCCTACATTCTTCAGTCGCACCACTCCCTGCTAAGACGTTCAGGTCTTTAAAAAAATATAAATACTGACGCAGCCGAGGTAAACATAAATATATAATATTTAAAGAAACTGTAAAAATTACAGAGTTAATATTTTTTAAACATTTGGGGCAAAGGCCACCGGAAAAGTACATTTGGGGCGAAGGCTACCGGAAACTTTTTACCATACGTGCGGCTGCAACTACTTCAAGTTCGGCTCCTCAACATAGGAACTACAATACAACTCCTAACTCAAATCGGTTTTCCATACGTGAAGCAACAAAACTACTTCAAATTGGCTCCCAAAGCGTGGGGCAAACAACAATACAACAAAATAACCTACTTCAATGGTTCCCTGGCTGGTCAATAAGGTTGTCGGTGGGGCATGAGTATGGAGATCAGGTCGTGTGAGCGCTATGAAGGCTGCGAAATGATTACACTGAACTGTTTAACTGCTAAATCTTTACTTTTTAAATCACCGTTGAAATTTAGCAGGACACTTTTTCCAAAGATGTAAAGACATGAATTTGTAAGCAGTTCCTAACGACTACGTTTCCTCATGTCATCGCACAATTATATTGCATTAATATACTTTGAGTAGCCGTTCTTTTTATTAACAATCCTTTCAATTTTAAGTCACTACTTTCTTTATCGTTCATACGCAAGTATGTAGAAGCATTTACCTATTTTCTGCACGAATTCATAATGTCGATAAGCGCAGATTTGTCCTGTGAAACTTCAGATAAATCTGCTCTTCCTACCAAGTTCTCAAGCTTATATACCCTTCAATTCTAAAATGTCTCCAAACGCTCCTATCCTATGGTTATTCTTACGTGTGGCTTCGATATTCGAAAATTTAACTCCTACGTCCTAGATTTTTATGGGCTATAATCAATATCATGTGACTTTACTTCAAAGGTTTAAAAGTAGCGTTACCCTTAACGACTACTTCCTTTTTACAGACTCTTGGGAACTTTTCGTTACAATTCGTTGGCCGTGCGTAAAATTACAATAGGTTTCTGGTACCCTAGCCTTCTCTTCCTTTCGGCAACTGGGTTTCAGTTTTGAAACACTCCTATTTCGAAATCACAAATTCATTACTTTACGAAATTTTATATTTGCACGTTTCTGTTACATATATGATTAAATATACAGGAATATAAATATGGCAATGAACGGTATATACATTTATCTATCTTAGATTACTCACGCAAGGTGCTTTGTTTAAATTTACTATGATTGATTATTAATAGCCTTGATCATTTGGTTTGATTAATATTTAATAATTTTGGATAAATTTCTGGCTTTGGTATTTATCAGATTTTTCGTTTTTGAGTTATACTGTTTACAAACACACATCACACAGACTCACATAAACTGATCTTTTTTCTAAAAATCTGATGTGTTACACTCACATGATTTTCTCTACTCTTGTACAAACTATTTTTACAAGCTCTTATTCTCCATCTATTTCATATTAATCGAGATAAAAATTTGCACACGCGATCTTTTGACATACAAAGAGAATTACATTTTACACATAGCGAACAGTTCTAAAAATATTTGACTATCGCTTAAGGCGTACTATGTTCCACTTGTTTTGTATTTGCAAGGGCAATATAGAAATACAGTAGCCTTTAAGCATAGACAAATCTCTTAATAGCTGGTTGCTATGTGCAGCACCATTCTCTTGCCACAGATTAATACTCTTTGCATATCCAAGACAAAAAAAATGAATAACGAATTCCCATTTGAGAAAATAAGTATTGAAAAATTCAAGGGAATAACAAGCAATATTTCGAAAATGATTCACTGAACAAAAAATGTCTATGACAAATGTGTATTTTAACACGGTCTACATTTTTTGTGTAGTAAAATTTTGTCTATCTCTTGTGGTTTACCAGTTATGCAAAAGACGTTCAAAATGAAGAATACTTTTGGAGACATTCCCGGAAAATTCGACTGTTTATCCGACTGTTCGTTTCTGAGTTATGCTGTTCACAGACACACACACACACACACAAACACACACACACACATACACACACAAACATGTTTCCAAAATTCCTTTCTTGGATTCAGGGGGTCTCAAAACATATATTTCCGGTGAAATCTTGGTATCGAATTTTTGGGTGGAATACAATACTTCCCCTACTTACTATACGTAGTAGAGAAAGTAAAAATGTTTTTTTTATGCAGTGGGCATGAAAATCTGTATTTTCGGTGGATTCTTGAATTAAACTTTTGTGGGTATGCAATAAATTCTCAACCGAATAGGTACGTGGTATAAAAAATAAGAATTCCATGACTTGGGTTAAATACCAGTACAGACATCACCCGGCAATGACCCGGTAATCCTGTTTTGAGCACAGTATTCACGACACAGGCATGCAGCGTAGTGAAGTAGTGTGGGGACAGCTCGTTCGCTGCTGTACACGTAATCTGATAATCTGAAAGAAGGTTCACCTGAGACGTCTGTGAAAAGCAATACTTTTTATTTAAAATAGTGTCACAATATAGGGAATATGCATTACATATTTTATAACTGCATTATTATTCAGTGTGTAACAAGAAATTATATAAATACTATATGAGAATAAATTCGAAGTTATAACGACTTCCCGAGGAGAAAAATTTTACGACTAAAGCAAAATATTAGTTTATTACAGACAAATATCATTAATGCTGTCTCTGTAGTCGAGTGGTCCGCATTCTGGTTTCGCAACGCCGAGTTTGCGGGTTATATTCCCGGCTGTGGAGGAGGTATTTTTCTTTAACTAGAACCACTCCCTACCCTACCTAGTCTGGAAATGTGAATGGGAGCGTTTCCTAATGAAAACCAGTAAAGTCCAACAGCAAACATTCCGATGTGTTACACTCACATGACCTTCTCTACTCTTCTACAAACTGTTTTTACAAACGCTTATTCTCCATATGCTTTATGTTAATCTTATTGCTAATTTTCTTGTAAATGCAAGGGGAATTGGTAGGCTTTAAGCTATAGTCAAGTATTTTAAGAGCTGGTTGCTATGTGGCGTATTCCATTTTCTTTGCATTACCAGGACAAAAAAAATTTAATAACGAATTTGAGAAAAAGTATAAGTATTGGAAAATTTAAGGAAATAACAAGCAATATCTCGAAAATGGTTCACTCAATAAGAAAAATGTATATGACAAGTTGTGTATTTTAACGCGATCTACATTTTTTGTGTAGTAAAATTTTGTCTTACCTCTTATGGTTTACCAGTTATGCAGAAGTCGTTCACAATGAAGAATAATTTTGGAGACATTCCCAGAAAATTCGAGATATATATATCATTTGTCATGAAAATATCTTAAACATATGATATTTTAATCAAAATTATTGGAGCCAAAAATGTTCCATGTAAAGGGTAATCTGGGGTGGGGGATTTTCTTTAAGACCTTCATGTCACATTTCTGAAAGTTACTGAACCTAAATATCAAGTTTGGTGTTTATCCGACTGTTCGTTTGTGTTATACTGTTCACAGACACACACACACAAACACAGACACACACACACGGACATGTTTCCAAAAATGCTTTTTTTTTGATTCAAGGGGTCTCAAAACATGTATTTCCGGAGAAATCTCGGTATCGAATTTTTGGGCGGAATGCAATACTTCCCCTACTTACCATACGTAGTAGAGAAAGTAGAAACCTACAGTCAATTGTTTCCAAAGACGAGATCCCCGATATGACCACGGACGTTAAAGGAGATTATAAATTTGAAAAATTAATAAAAAAACAACTAAGAGTTATTATTTTTATTTGATGCTGTTTTAAACAGTTGCCTATGGGACTGTTGACGAATCGAAAAATAGTACCTTTAGCTATCGCGGTCTAGGCCGAGGTCGCTAAAGACGTCATAGATACCATCAGCGGCGTTTCGAACAAAAATTAATGCAGCACCGTTACGATTCAATGCTTCTGGCTCGGATTGATATTTCACAAAACTAGATAAAGACTTAAATAAAAGGCTTCGTATGTATGGCTACGTATAAACAAAATCCGTGTTCATACGTGGCCTCTAGGCATGAAAATGTTACAGATTTAATGTAAAAGCCACAGTTTTAATTTTAGAATCATCTATTTACTTTTTGCTTTTGTTACTAACCTGCTACTATACTATAATAAAGCAACAAATGTAATGAAAAATAGAGTTATAAATTGATAAGCAATTTATTTAATTTATACATGTTCTGTAACTGAGTTTAAAATTTCCAATAACTTTAAGTTGTTCATATAATTTGGAGCTTTACTAAAAGCATTGTATGCACCACGTACGCAAGTTTAACGGACACCGAGCTCGTTCGCTAGTCTTGTTTTGGGTAGGTATGTTATGCATAAATGTCTATTATACTATAGTATTATTTAGCTTAATTTTAATAAATATTTTAATCTGTTTAAGTAGCATAATATTATCAAATTTACCTATATACATATGCACACACAGTTGAGACTGTACAATATCTCCAAAAGTAAGCGCTTTAGAAAGAAATGTATCTAATGAAGGTTGCTTGATATTATTGGGGAAAGTAAATGCCATTAGTCACGTTTTATTTAGAGAACGTTGTGATGGACATTTTAGGGTCACTTTAAATTGATCCTATTTGTAGGTTACCATTTAAAAAAATAAAATTTACTCTAAAATGACCACCATAACGTCCTGCAAACAAAGCACGAGCAATGGCATTTCCTTTCCCCAATATCATCAAGCAACTTTTATTAAGGGCATTTCTTTCTACAACGCTTAGTTTTGGAGATATTGTAAATAGTCCAGACTATATATATAAAGAAATAAAGACTCAAAAATAAAATAATTAATAATTAAAAGCGAATAGATTCTTTCATCGATACTAGATATAATAATTATCTTTAACAATTACAAATTATATAATTGGACATGTGTTGCATAAGAAGAACACCCAAATATTTCTTTCCTTTCCTCCATGTTTTTATATTCACAATTTGATATTACTTCACATGACTTTCTCTAACATAAATTACATATGTGATATATAGAATACGATCCCCATAAAAAATGATTCTTATATTTAACTGACGCAGTCACGGTATAGGAGGAATGTTATAAAGTAGGGTCCTTTATGCAATAAAGTAAGAACTACGGAATATTTTGCTAACGAATTTCTTATTCCATTCTATTAAGTTTTTTTCCACATAGTTTTCACAACAAATTAAATTCTCATTATGTTGTAGAATAAATTTTAATGGCTTCTTATAATGGAAGTTCGCCGCCACTCTATAAAGAATCATAGTTTCTAAGATGCATTCTTTCTATTAGGATTCCTTGGTAGAATAAATTGCGTTACTGGTATTGTTGGTTACAGTTATTGGCGATTGAAACCAGTGATCTGGAAGTCAGATCTTTATCATAGAGTAGCTGAAAATAATAATTGTGAATCTGCAGGCTAATGAGGTGTTAGCCTAAACAGACGTCTCATTATTTATGTCCTTCAAGAAACTTTAGTACATCTGCTGTATGTGTTCTCTAAGATTATCACAGTTCATTTCAATACAGAAAAGTTCAACTCCAGAAACAGCTACAAGTACTGGCGACGGAAGTCTGTGACGAGGTTCTAAAAGGTTTATGCTGCGCTAAGACAAATGTTCGAAAAGCATTGATAACTGGTAGAAAAGCAGTGCAAGATTTGAAGGCTTGGATAAAAAATGAACTATCGGACAATATTTAATAGTTCGTACTGTATTGTAAAACAACCCTTCAAAATACCCCTCGTACATATTTCTGCATAGGGGAGATTTCAAACTAAGCAAGGTATTTTTAATATAGTAAACTGAAAAATTCAACGCCACAGCCGGGATTTGAACACGGTTCTCCCGCTCTCCGGGCGGTTGCTCTAACCATTGAGCTACTGTAAGAATTCCCCAACTGACTCGACCTTGCTACCGCAAGTGCTTCAGTGCTGGGCAAATGAGATTTTTTTAAGGTTTTTTATTTTTATTATATATAAATTAAATATATTTTTATACATTTTAGCCTGGTCTTGGCAAGCTGTCAATTTAGAGTCTGAAAAATTCAACGCCAGAGTGGGGTTTTGAACACGGTTCTCCCGCTCTCCGTGCGGTTGCTCTAACCATTGAGCTACTGTAACATACCAGTGGTACATTGAATTCCCCAACTGACTCAGGTTGTTTCCCAGACAGACCACTAAGACATCTCATTCGAGATGACAATCTTAGCGGCGGCCTGCTATTGCAAGTACTTCAGTGCTGGGTAAATGAGTTTAAGGTTTTACTTTTTATTAAAGTTGCCACAATGGTTAGAGCAACCGCACGGAGAGCGGGAGAACCATGTTCAAATCCCGGCTGTGACGTTGAATTTTTCAGTTGACTGTATTAAAAAGTTGTCAAGACCAGGCTTAGTTCTATAAAAAAGAATCTGATGTGTTACACTCACATGACTTTCTCTACTCTTGTACAAACTATTTTACAAAGAGAATTACATTTCACACATAGCGACCAGTTCTAAAAATATTGACTATCGTTTAAGGCGTACTATGTTCCTCTCATTTTGTAATTGCAAGGGCAATATAGAAATACAGTAACCTTTAAGCATCGACATATATCTTAATAGTTGGTTGCTAGGTGCAGGACCATTCTCTTTGCCACAGATTAATACTCTTTGCATACCCAAGGCAAAAATATGAATAACGAATCCCCATTTGAGAAAAATAAGTATTGAAAAATGTAAAGGAATAACAAGCAATATCTCTAAAATGGTTCACTCAAGAACAAAAATGTATGTGACATAAATTGTGTATTTTAACGCGATCTACATTTTTTGTGTAGTAAACGTTTGTCTATCTCTTATGGTTTACCAGCTATGCAAACATCGTTCACAATAAAGAATACTTTTGGAGACATTCCCAGAAAATTCAAGATATACATTTCATTTGTCATGAAAATATCTTAAACATATGATATTTTAATCAAAATAGTTAGCCATTTTTAAAAACGTTAAAATTTTCGAAAAATGTACCATGTAAAGGGTAATCTGGGGTGGGAGATTTTCTTGAAAACCTTCATGTCGTATCTCTGGAAGATACTGAACCTAAATACCAAGTTTGGTGTTTATCCGACTGTTCGTTTCTGAGTTATGCTGTTCACAGACACACACACAGACATGGGCACGGGCACGGACACGGACACGTTTCCAAAAATGCTTTTTTTGGTATTCAGGGGGTCTCAACATATATTTCCGGTGAAATCTCAGTATCGAATTTTTGGCTGGAATACAATACTTCCCCTACTTACTATACATAGTAGAGAAATTAATATAATTAATTTATATAATAATACTAATAATAATAATAATAAATAAGCAAGGCGTGCTTAGTTACAACATGCGGAAAGAGAATTCCTGGAAACTAGTTCTTGCGATGGAACCAATAAAAGAAAAGAAAGAAGCTTTTATGCCTGTGTATTAGATCACGCACTCACACTTGGAAAACTGTAAACTTGAGCACGGAATATTTTGTGAAGGGTAAACGCCGCGAAATCGAAAATATGACAAAAATTATGTATTTTAATAAGTGCTACGGTTTACTTAAAGTATAAACTTTTTATATTTCTTATGCCCTTTAATATTATACAAAATTAAATATAATAAACCAGACGTCACAAGCTATTCATAGAAAATTCAAGACGTACATTTTACTTCTCATATCAATATGCCAAACATATGTCAATTTAGTAAGTATCGTGAGCTATTTTGGCGAAAATCATAAATAATAAGACAGTGGTGCAGGTAAAAGTTAAGTTAGGGCGAGTGTATTTTCGCGAAAATCTTATTGAATCTTCGGAAAATGAACTTTAATACCAATTTGGTGTTCACTAGACATTTTGAGTTATGTTTGTCGTATATACGTGCGCTTCTAAACATGATTCTCTGGTATTAGAGGACCTCAAAACGTGTTTTGTGGTGAAATCTCTATATCAAAATTTTGGGTAGAATATAATCATTCCTTAGCTTACTGTAAGTATTAAATAAAGTATCAACGTTCATATATGCAGTAACAAACTTCTTAAATAATGTCATCATGGCCGGAAGTTTGAATGACACAATGGATCGCCCAAAATCGATAATAACCAACGCCAAGAAAACTTTATGTTCTATAATGCATCGTAAATGTTACAATGCCTATTCAATTGGCCGTAAAACAGGATGTTACTGTAGTTTCGTGCTTCCTTCCCCCTTTACTTCTCAAAATACTGTGACTCAAGGACAGTCTTATGCAAGCTATTGGCTGCATTACGTCTACGGAATTTCCCTTAATAGTCTTTGTACTAGATGTTTTGGTTTTATTAGGGAGATTTACGAATTGCCTCTCGTGGGATTTAATTAGACTATGTATAGAATAACAGGAAAATATACTTCCAACATAGTGAAATATAATAAAATCATAACTGCTAGTAGGGTATGGTCAGCCACTTTAACTCGATAGCTTTATCGGTCATCTGGATGGGTTTAGAAAACTAGGATAACTTTGGAGAAGAATGTAATAGCCTTATTGATCCAGTTTGAGTGCATTTTAAAATTGTAATGCTTTTAAAACGCTTTTAAAATGTTAACAGTAACCCTGTATGCGGGCTATTTTCAAATTGTGTACTTACATTAACTTAATGTATCTTTTCCAGTACTAAAAATATCAAAATCTCACTAACCTGACTTCAAGTAGCGAAAATCAAGGTATCAAAGGGAAAAGTCAACAAGTAGATTGTTTACTTAAAAGTTAAGACTGTTTTTCCAAACAGATCAAAATATTTTAATCAAACTTTCAGGTATACGACATATGCGCTGGCGCTCTCTTCGTTATATCATTTAGGCTACCATATATTATACGTTTAAAAAGATATGGCATTTCAAACAAATTATAAAACTCAAAATGAAGTTGCCAGAACGTACAATATGCATTTTTATAAAATACATATTAAAATGGTAATCCTTTATCCAGCACTTAAGTTTTAGATTTTTTTTTTAAATTACGAATGTTTTCTGCACTAACTGTATTGAGTTTGTATAATGATAATCCTAAACGAAAAGTAATTGCAATAGTCAGCACAACTAATTGAAATTCAATACTTTCTTGAAGTAGTGTGATGTACTAAATTGTGTAATATGATATTAACTAAAATATATGTCGTCCTTTAGTTTTGGCAGACGTAAAAGTGACTTTTTCTTACAGGACCACCCTAACTCATACTAATATCTGCGTATTTAAAATGTCTGGTCTAAATAACGAAAAGTCGAAGTATTTGTAGGAATTTCTTTGATTGTCTTTTCTAGCGTGCATCTTCGACTCCCGTTTTGTAAACAAATGGCTACCCTAACCGCACACTTGTTTCAAAATCGCAGGCCTGGTTAAAAGTACATAAACGCTCAATTGCCCATACAACTAACGCGAACATCCTCGCTGACTGTTCCATGTACATTTTCGTTTCTTAAAAATTCTGCATGTACTTTACTTCCCATTTGACGCTAATATAGTTTTTGTCTTTCTCCTCATCCTGACCAACACCATAACTTCAGATAAAACAAGTTCTGTATACTAAAAATCTATGGCTGTTCGGGGGCTTGAACAGCTTTTTAGGAAAACTGCGAATTCCAGCAAAATGTTTAATAAATATTTATTGTTAATGTAATAATAGGGTATTTTTTGTTCGAGTTCCTACAAGAGGATTTAAATCTCCTTACATATAGATAAAATCCCTACGGGAAATTTAATTTGTTATTGCCAAAGATTTCATAGGATAAAACTGAAAATATGCTCATTCATTGTAGATCTATCTTTGTCTTTCATACGACTGTTTATACTCGTCAGAAGAATTATTTTTAACCCATATTGATGAGTTTTCATTCGTTTAATCATAGCTAAACCTCAAATGGAATTTATTAAAACTACTCCGTGAATAAAATTTAACCGATTATCTAAATATATAATTACTTTCTTAACTGTGTTGTTAAAAATCGAATCAAATACACAATCAAATGACGGCATATCTACTAAATGAGTGAAAAATTTAATGTGTTACTAACCAACACTAACCAATGCTTTCAATAACTCAGTATGTGAACAGTATCTTACAGATTTTAACAAACAATTCTTTAGCACCCTTTACTTTGCTGACTGTCAAAATACTTCACAAAATAAGCTAAAATGGAAAGTAGAATAAAGACACATTCTTTCAAAAATAATTTATTTAGAAATTGACACTACTTCTATATACAGTGATTAAAAGCACGTTTGGATGGCGAAGGCTATTAGTCACTGTAAACTGATACCATTACAGTTCACTAACGAGGTGACTTATTGAATAAATTGGTCAATATTCTAAGCTTGCTAGCCTTGTGGTAAAATCAAATACTTACTGGGAGAATGAAACAGTCTCTTACAATTTATTTACTAAAATATTTTTGCATTTTTTCTGTTCGCATTCACTATTAACCTACCGAACGTTATGGAATACTTAATAGATCACGGTAACATCCTCATTATAAACTGTATTTCCCTCTCTACACTACATTAAAAATAATAAAATATCTTGGTTGATGCTATTCATTTCTAGTTTCCGATTGCTTCTTAAAGTTGAAATTTTTAATATAATAACAGAGGCTCAAATTCGTGTGCATGGTAACAAATTAATTTCTTTATCGTAACGTAGTTTATATGTATTCGTGTAAGTTACAATTAATTATCCCTTGATTTTTTAAAAATACCTGTATTTTCTATAAATTTGTATAATTTACCCTGCGTCTCTGTAGTTTCCAAAAACGCACAAAAGTGACCCTACGTTTGGACAATTCTCTCTGCATTTATCAGCCTTAAATGGCTACAAATTTAAATAATCTGGATCAGTTAACAAAAGTTGTTTCCTTAGCTATTTACTTAGTATGCTTTGTTGTCATTTAATTTGAATTGAAACGCCTTTATCTTAAAGTTCAAGACAGCATTTCGACTCAGAAATGTAGCTGCTGCTTTGAAATAAAATACGGAAAGGAAAGGAAATTATGTGAGATCTAAAATGCACGACATGAAAACGAATTTTTAAAACTTCCGAAATATCTTCTTTGGGAAATGGTGGCCGTTGGGCAGCTAGGTTTCAGATTAGATGTACGAACTTTACTTTTGTTAAAAGCAGCTATCAACATTTTAAAATTTTTGTTAACTTTCTGCAATATATTTTATTCAGCATAAGCTTTTCCAAACATAACTTTCCAAGTGGATTCTTCTATCAAAATGTTAGACAGTGTACTTCATTTTGAGTTTATTAAACTTACAAAATAAACTATTAAACAACAACGGCTGCCCTGCGTTAAAGCAAAGCCTGGATTACAATGAACTTAACGTTACGGGACGTAACGTGGTTAAGCAGAATGTCTTAATGCCGGAATTACGACGAACTTTACATAATGTGACAACGTGACGGAACGTTACGTGAAATTAAGTAACGCTGCTAAGCTAAAGGTCTAATTCTGATGCACTTAGCATAATGGAAATGACACTTGATTGGTGGTTGCTTTTATAACTTCATGCTACTGCTTCTCGCCGGTTGGTCTGATTACCAAGTGACACCATTCTTAACGTAACGGAAAGGAAAAGTTTGACATTGCCTAGCTTTTAAATGTCACGTTAATTTAAGTCGCATTAAGTCAATCGTAAATAGCTCCATTTAACACAATGTGTTAAGACTTTCACGTTATGTGAAAGTTTAACAATTCTATTAAATATTTAGGACTGACTTAACGTGACTTAACCTAACGCGACGTAACCAGAGACATTGCCAATGTCAACCTTTCCTATCCAGATATGTTAAGTTTGATGTGATAATCAGAAACAGTTAATCCGTTTACATTACATTAAGTACATCCGATTTAGATTTTTAATTTAGTAGCATTTCTTGACTCCACGTTACGTCCCGTCACGCCAAGTTAAATTCATCGTAATCCCGGTTTAATTAGGATGTACTTAACAGAACGGGAATGTTTCTGATTGGTGGTTGCTTTTATTAATCCAAAACACTGCTTCAGGTCAGTTGGTTCAAATTAGTTACGCGACATCCAACTTACGTAACGGAAAGGATGAATTTGACATTGAGGAAGTCTTAAATCACGTTGCATAAAGTTAAGTGAACACTTAAGAGCTCCGTTTAATACAACGTGTTACATTTTTACGTTAAGTTCCGTTAAGTCACGTTATGAATAACTTTATTAGAAAAAAAAACACTATTTTAAAATTTAGGGATATGTTAATTATCCATAATTAACATATTTCAGAAACAAATCCTCGCTGGATTGGGGCATTTTACTGTAAACACGATTAAATGCACCTTATTTAGAATAATGGTAATAAGCTGCCAAGTTATAGTAAGGAGGTTGGAAATCTGCAAAGATTTCTAAGCGTTTTAGTTTCAAATCTATAATTTTCTTTCAATTACTAGCTTCAGTCATCTCAAATATCAAAATAAAACTCTAAGAAAAGCATGAAATCTAACGGCGTTCAGAAAAACCACCTTCTTGATGGCATTGCAGTAATTATAATTACAGAACAATTACAAGATATAATGAACTCACCAGCAGCTTATGTAGATAACCTGATTGTTGCATTTTATTCCTGAACAAGAGCAACAGGCATCGTTGTTCCACTCGCGTAACGCACAGTTCTTTCTAACGCCACCGAACCCTACTTCACCACTCCGGCAGTGACCAAACCCGGCCTGTGTTCTCATAAGTTGTACGCGGAAGAATACAATAAAAAGTGACAAATCCCTCGCGTTTTTCAGGTGCAATCACTATGGCGAATTATCAAATTATTTCCTCGCTTATTCCTTTTGAAACACAAGGCAACTCACGAAATACTGCTATAGAATTAAAGCTTTAAATTAAGAGCTTGAAAAGACTTGCGGCACACTTTAATTTAGTTGAAAGTTTTTCAGAAATGAGTGTTGTTTTAAAGCAGATCCTCTTTAAAATTTGCAGTTTTATATTCTCTCTACTGGTAGGATGCATTGTATTATACCTTAAAATTCGATAAAGTTTCATCAATAATTCATGTTTTAAGGTCCCGTGAATACAACAGTTTTAGAAAAAGGCACGTGTGTGTAAGAGGGAGAGAGAGAGAGTAATTGAGAGAGCTTGTGTGTGAATGAGTGAGAGAGGGTGAGTGTGTGCGAATGAGGGACAGATTGTATCTGTGTGTGTGTAAGAGAGAGAGGTGTACGTGAGAGTGAGAGTGTGAAAATGAGAGAGAGCGTGTGTATAGCATGCTGAAAGATGAAATTCCGGATAAATACAAAAAGAAGTAATTCACTCATAAACTATTTCAAGAATTGGACTCGAAGCTGCTGATAAATTCTCCTCTGAAACTCTAATCCTCAGTTCGTTCTGCTATTGGTTTATTTTTATTTTTTCCTGATTTATCGGAGGGGACTCGGCACTGCTCCAGTGAGACGAGACATCAGGCGGCCGGAACCATGAGTGACGGCACAGCAACGATAGGGTCCCTACAGTTTCCAGATTGAGATACCCCACACGGGGTTCCGAAGAGGCGGTCCGTGATTACCGGCACTTTGTTACACATTTCGTTGTAGGCACCTACAAGGAGGCTGAAATCTAAAACACATGTTACTTTTGATGGATTTGAAATTTCATACTCTTGTATGATCACAAGAAACAAACGAATAGCGACCAGGCACTTCAAGTTATATAAAACATGTGAAAATTCAAACTAATAACGAATACCTTGGAAATGCTTAATATCACAAAAAAATTGACAAGGCGTCTTTAAGGAGGTTTAATATTTTTGGTGAAGTAAACTTTTATCTATCTCCTATACAAGAGTATTCAATATTTCTTCCGAATAAAGAGAACTTCAAGGACTATTTATAGAATGTTCAAGTTATAAATTTATTTGACCTACAAATATCTTAAAACACGGAATTTCAATTAGAATCAATCAAAAATAACGAAATTGTTTACATTAAAGCGTAGTGTTGGGTAAGAGGATTTTCTTGATAACGTTCATGTCTATCCTTGTGAGATACTGCACTTAAATACTAAATTTGATAATTATCCGTCACTTAGTTTTTGAATTAGGACCCTCGGGCACACCCATGAACCTTCTTCTAAAATGTTACTTTTTATTGTGATTTTTTAATTTCGGGGACCTCTAAACGTTTATTTCTGGAGAAATATCGATATGGAGTTTTTTGGTGGAATAAAACAGATCCTCTGCTTGCTAAAGGTAAGCACACGAGAAGGTGAAAATGAAGTCAGAATATTGCACAAATTAATAACAACACCGGCGCAAAATCCTGAACACCAAATTATTGTTACTGCTGTATTTTCCAGTTCTCTCTCCCTCTCTCTTTAAACACTGCTGAAACGAAAATCCCATAGCTTGACAAGATTTCCTAAACTGTTTCAATATCACAAACAGCTGACCGTGCGTCCTTGAAACATGAGTCGAACTCGCACGCTGATTGTCAACTGTTTTGCTTAAGGAACTAATTTTCGTGTCCCGGAACACCACAAGACAAAAGATTTCGTTATCGTGCATGAGTTTCTTACTTGGTTCAAAGTGTTTGTTAGTGGTGAATATTGTGAGTTAGTATCCAAATGCCCAGCGTTTATAGCTAACTGATGAAGTGCGATATGCGATTTAAGACTGTATTGTGAATCTCGAGTGCAATAAATGTTTATAGATGTATATTGTAAATGAAGACAAAGGCAATGTGTGTTATGAAGTGAAGGATACCTATAATTCCCACTTAAGCAGAATATAAGTGACAACACAGCAGTGCTTCGATTGGTTGCCGGCCTGACAGCGCTCAAGGACAAACATCATCCCATTTGAAAGTCACTTGTAAATAGCTACATACGTGCCAGACCTGTGTTCATCATAAGCACGAAGGCGATAACAGCTACACTGGTAAGAATATTCACTTTAATACACTTTACAGTAATACGCATTGAATATTATTACCGATTACCTAGGATTTCATTCTTTTTCTGAAGAACTCTGGTAGCAGTGATTATATTTTGAATAAAATTTATTTGCAAAACGGAGCGAAACTTAGAATCCAGGGCTTCAGGAAAAAAGAAAAAAAGAAACCTTGGCACATAAATAAATAAATAAATAAATAAAAGTTAATGTCAACATGAGTTGATAGCTTAGTAGTATAGTGTAAAATATTTACTTTAAGCACTATGGGTCCTGGCCTCATTTTAGCATCGTTTCATTCATTCATCGTCCGATGTGACCTAGCCGGTTAAAGGAGCTAAGGTATTTAAAAATCTAACGCCAAATAATTAAAAAAACACAAAGACAGCATACAATCAATTTTAAGGGTTTTTGTGCCGAACGAAATTACGAAATTGTTTGTAATTACTTCAGAGATTATAGTGAAAGGACCAAAAAATAAACAAACAAACTATCGTTCTCTCGTTGGCTTTCAAACTTAGGTTTGTTTTCATTAGATAATCATTTCTGACCTTCCTTCTCTAAATAATTATGATTTAATTGAGATTAACGATAACCAATATCGTTAAATTGCTGAAAAAACTATCATTTATACGCTTGGGGAAATATCAACAGTAGTAGTATAAGTATATATAGCTTTCCGACTATTTGATTGAAGTTAACAAATACTTATTTTTATAATAAAAAGATGCATTATAAACAGGTGCATGAGTTGGAAACAAAATTATATTATCTGGAAAACTTAGTAGCACAAGTGCTTCTTGGCTTGATAATAACATAGAAGGGGCTGGTCCCGCAGCTCAGCCGTTAGAGCACCTGTCTACTGTGCGAGGGGTCCCGGGTTCGATTCCCGCCTGGGGGTGGGAGCTTTTCTCTAGCCAAGAGTATTCCATACCCTCTACAGAGTCTGGAATCATAAACGAGAGTGTGAATGTATGTGTGATCTAATGATTAGAACCTAAAAAGTTCAAGAAACCCAACGACAAGAGAATACGAGTTAACACCATAGCCAATAGGTAATAAGTTACAAAGGTAAGGCTACCGTAGTTAAAGGCGGCGTATAAATGAAACTTAAAAAACACGGAAGGTTTATTTATTATGAACTTATGCAGTTTAGCAACATCCAGTCTATTGAATAGAAGCTATCTCTTGTGACTAACTGAGCCGCCAATTTGATAATTTCTCTCTTCACAGAATTCCGAAAATTGGTTCCACACCTCTTGCTCTTCTTCGTATTTTCAAGGGTAACTTGTCTACAGCTGCTCTTATATTAGCAATATTTTGAGTAGCAAAGCACGCCATCTTGGAATTGAATTTATTGTAGTTGTCGCGGCCTACATGATCTCACAAAGAGCATTTCTATAAATTAAAAACAAGCGCATTATGATGAAATAGAGGTTTGTAAACAAAATAGTGACGATTTAGTTCAGAAGATCGGGCATGCGTAAACAGAATATGGGAGCAATGAAGTGGTGCTGCTGTCGATGTTTAGAGGTGTGGAGTGCATAAATGAGGCGATCCAGTTAGAAAGGTAGTAGCTGTGCGGCATTGAAGTGGGCAGTGTCGCTTCTACAGCTCTGCATTATGTTTACAAAAGCTGATCAGCGGTCGTGGATTAAAATCCAGTTGCCGTAGCAAAAATGCATCTGAAGGTTATCAAGGATTACGCGAAGCCTGTGGCGAGAATGCATTACTGTACAGAAAGGTTTCACGATGGGTCAAAGCGTTTTGTGCGGGTCGGAATGAGACAGAGGATTTGCACCGCAAAGGTCGGCCGTCCACTCCTCAACATCAAACTGACATTGTGAATAGTCTCTTTAGCATAGACCGCCGATGGGCTGTCCGGTAATCATCCTAGAAGTTGGCCTCAGTCATCAAACGGTGTGGCAATACTGAAGAAGTGTCTTAACCTGAGCCAAATTGCGTCCCGCAATTGCGTTCCACATCGATTCACTGACGTACAGAAATG
Organism: Deroplatys truncata; assembly: GCA_030765065.1. Lineage (NCBI taxonomy): Eukaryota > Metazoa > Arthropoda > Insecta > Mantodea > Mantidae > Deroplatys > Deroplatys truncata. The sequence goes on from CM060986.1 coordinate 110,282,641, forward strand.
GCACCGGTATGCACTTGCTGGTATCCATCTCGACAGATACCGCGATGACAGTGACGCATTTCTGCAGCTTATTGTTGCTATCGATAAGACGTGGCTACGAGCCTAAGGTCCTGAGTTAAAGCGCCACTCAAGTGAATTGCATCATCAAGGTTCGCCACTCCTACAGAAAGTTTGATAAGGATTGTTAAGGAAGGAAAGTTGGGTAAGGATTATGCTGATTGTTGCATACGTCTGCAAGGATGTCATTCTTACGCATGCTTTGCCTTAAGGAGAAACTGTCAACGCGGACTACTATTGCTGATTTCTGCAACACCATCTTCGTCCGACTGTGCGGCGCAAGCATCCACGTTTATTGCGAGACAATCTCCCCCCGCTCGTTGTCATACAAAATCCTCCGTACTCACCTGACATGATTCATTGTATCTTTAACCTGTTCCTAAGTTGAAAGAACCCTTCCGGGACATCTGTTCTTCAAGCAGCAAGGCGCTGTGTCCTGTCATGAACACCTCGCCAACGGCATCCTACGGCTTCCCGACATTCCGCAAAAGGTACTAAGCTTTGCCGGTGATGATATTGAAGGAATGTTATGCTGTTGTATTTGTAAGTTCACTAAAAATATTTTCTATACATGTTGCCACTGCCTTTTTACTTTCTCTAATAACGTATAGTAAGTAGGAGAAGTACTGCATTCCGCCCAAAAATTCGATACCGAGATTTCACCGGAAATACATGTTTTGAGATGCACTGAATGCATTTAAGGCATTTTTGGAAACATGTCCGTGTGTGTGTGTGTCTGTCTGTCTGTCTGTGAACAGCATAACTCAGAAACGAACAGTCGGATAAACACCAAACTTGGTATTTAGGTTCAGTATCTTCCAGAGATGCGACACGAAGGTTTTCAAGAAAATCCCCCACCCCAGATTACCCTTTACATGGAACATTTTTCGAAAATTTTAATTTTTACAAACATGGCTCTAACGATTTTCGTATATTTAAGGTACTGTTATGACAAATAAAAATGTATATCTTGAATTTACTGGGAATGTCTCCAAAAGTATTCTTCGTTGTGAACGACTTTTGCATAACTGGTAAACCGTAAGTGATAGACAAACTTTTACTACACAAAAAATGTAGATCGCGTTAAAATATACAATTTATGTCATATAATTTTTTTTCAGTGAACGATTTTCGAGATTTGCTTGTTATTCCGTTAAATTTTCCAATACTTGTACTCTTTCTCAAATGGGAATTCGTTATTCATTTTTACTTTCTCTACTACGTAAGGTAAGTAGCGGATGTAGGTATTGCATTCCATCCAAAAATTCGATACCGAGATTTCACCGGAAATACATGTTTTGAGGCCTCCTGAATCCAAAAAATGTATTTTTGGAAACATGTCCGTGTGTGTCTGTGTGTGTATCTCCCTGTAAACAACATAACTCAGAAACGAACATTCGGATAAACACCAAACTTGGTATTTAGGCTCAGTATCTTCCAAAGATGCGACACGAAGGCTTTCAAGAAAATCCCCCAACCCAGATTACCCTTTACATAGAACATTTTTCGAAAATGTTAATTTTCTCAAAAATGGCTCTAACGATTTTGATTAAAATATCATATACTTAAGATACTTTCATGATAAATAAAATGTATATCTTGAATTTTCTGGGAATGTCTCCAAAAGTGATCATCATTGTGAACGACTTTTGCATAACTGGTAAACCATAAGAGATAGACAATAGTTTACTACACAAAAAATATATATCGCGTTAAAATACACAATTTATGCCATATACATTTTTTTGTTGTTGAGTGAACCATTTTCAAGATATTGTTGTTATTCCCTTAAAATTTCCAATTCTTATACTTTTTCTCAAATGATAATTCGTTATTCATTGTTTTTGTCCTGGTAATGCAAAGAGAATGGAATAATCCACGTAGCACCCAGCTCTTAAAATATTTGACTATAGCTTAGTCTACCAATTCCTCTTGCATCTACAAGAAAATTAGCAATAATATTAACATCTCGATATCCCGATTAACGTGAAGCATATGGAGAATAAGCGTTTGTAAAATAGTTTGTACAAGAGTATAGAAAGTCATGTGAGTGTAACACATCAGATTTTTTACAACACTCGTGCTATAAGTGTAGTAGTCGAAGGTGCGTCACTATCAGTGTAGTACGGCTTTGATTGGCTACCTGTCCTTCATACTCTACCTGTCGCTGGTTAATGGAGTAGTGAGTGCTGCTATCTGACTAATTCTACGAGTGGAATTTGTAAGACTTCTTGTTGAATGAATCGTTTAATAAACACATTCATATAATTAAAATAGTATACATATTTTATAAATTATTTAATTGAGGTTATCGCACACCAATATTATATCGTAGCACATCCTTTTAGTTATTTAAGACAGTTTTCTTCGTTTCTTTAGCTTACAAATCATAATAAATAATTGTGAATCAGATGCAAAACTTTCCAAAAATTGCAAATCAGGTGTGACAATCTCATTCTCACAAGATTGTAGTGATAGTCTACTGTGATTGGCTCAAACTGTCACAAGCTGTGAATTGAATTGGTCATTATTGAATTCGTGGTTTATGATGTAAATAGGCAATACATAACCTACATCTACCTATATGTTGAGGCAGTATTTTTAACACTTAAATGGTTTTAGTCAAATTATATAATAAAAATATAATAACAGCACGCCTTAAAACAATATGTATATGTAACAATATATAAAAGGTGTATATTACAGTTATTGTATATGTTTATATTATTTTTTACATGTTCAATAATGTTATCTTAATGTATTATGTAATTTAATAATGTAGCAGCTGTGAGAATAATAGGTTAAAAGTTGCTAACAATGAGGTAGGCTTGAGGCAATAATGAGTAAGAAAGTGTAATAGTGCTACTAGTCATTATTGGAGCCACATTAATGTAATTTTTGTGACAGTTTATAAAATAGCCAATCAAGAACCAGAAAAAAACTTAAGTTAAATAAAAGTATTCTATTGGATTAGCAATAACCAATCACAGACTTGAAATACAGAAATTTACAAATTTAGGCGGTAGAAATCAAGTCAGTTGCTAGTAGACAGCGCTTATAACTGGACGTGTTGGTTGTAGACAGTGTTCCTAACCGGGCGCGAGATGTGTCCTCGAGAAATACGCATTTAGTTTAGACGAAAATAGTTTACGTGTTAAAAAGTGCAAGTAATTAATAAAATAATCTCACAGCTCCCTATATCAGTGAAGTGTTATTTAATTTGTGTCAAGGATTAAGAAATGTAGTGAAGTAAACATAATCTGTGTAAGCCTACATTTTTCAGCCGCACTACGCCTTGCAAAGAAATCCATGTCTCTAAAAATAATACTGACGTAGCCGAGGCAAACATAAATATATATATATATATATATATATATTTAAAGAAACAGTCAAATTACAAATTTAATATATTTTTAAACTTGGGGCGAAGGCTACCGGAAACTTTTTACCATACGTACGGTTGCAACTACTTCAAGTTCGGCTCCCCATCAGTCGAAATATAATACATCTTCAAACTGACTTTCCAAACGTAGCAGCTACCAAACCTTCTTCTTCAATGTAAGATAGAAGTGATAGTTATTTGTGATACATTCGTTAAATATGAGGTTTTATTTTACGTGTAGTAATCCTATTATCTAAATAAACGCACCTTTAAAGTGGGGTGATAGGATAAATTTACGTTTTCCACAATTTTGATGCTAGCGACATTATTTTTGTACAAACCAGGGATATAAAATGTATAGTTTTACGAAATTTCATTTCTGTAAATCAAATGGTTTTTGAGTTATTAAACATTTTTGGTTAAAAATGTGCACTTGTTAAAATCCATCTTCTGCTACAGTTTTTGAGAAAAATGGCTAATTTTTTTACAATGCTGTAGAAGTATATAGAAGAGCTTGACGCATCGGATTTTCAATGTCTTCATTACAAAGGGATAAAAAAATTATATCCACTGCAAAAGCAAAGTTTCTTAAATTTTGCTGTTTCTGCACACATTTTATTTTGTACGTATTTCAAAATTAATTCTACAATAAAAATTCAATATCTAGTTTTATTAACAATAGTTAAACATGCCGTAAAATTTTCAACTTGATAGCATGTATGTTATGGATTGAAGTAAGTTTTTAATGCACAGAAAAGTTATGAAGATTAAAGTCTGTAAAAACGACAAAAGTTTTCATGCAGTTTGCTTTTAGTTAGCGCAGATCCTTAAATATAATGTAATGAAGGCAACTTAGAGACCTCATAGGACCTTGAAACTTTGCATACATGTACTTTAATATGTCTAGTAGTTTTTATGCAAAAAGAGCAAAAAACATTTTTTGACCGAAAAGCGCTGAAATTTCACCCATTAGCCCTCTTAACATGTGTGGAATATATTATTTTTAGACAATCCTGAAATTTCTAAAATAACAATAAAATCATACTATATTGATTCCAGAGAAATGGCGCCTAGAGCGAGAGACGCTTTGATGTTTTTTTTTTATTGTAAAAACTTTTAACGCTTTAACCTAAAATCACATCAAAACTTTACAATTATTTATACGTAAACATTGGAATTACAACACATTTTTACTTTCTCTACTACGTGTAGTAAGTAGGGGAAGTATTGTGTTCCACCCAAAAATTCGATACCGAGTTTTCACCGGAAATATGTGTTTTGAGACCCTCTGAAAGCAAAAAGCATTTTTGGAAACGTGTCCGTGTGTGTGTGTGTGTGTGTGTGTGTGTCTGTGAACAGCATAACTCAGAAAGGAACAGTCGGATAAACACCAATCTTGGTATTTAGGTTCAGTATCTTCCAGAGATGCGACAGGAAGGTTTTCAAGAAAATCCCCCACCCCAGATTAACCTTTACATGGAACATTTTTCGAAAATTTTAATTTTCTCAAAAATGGCTCTAACGATTTTGATTAAAATATCATATGTATAAGATATTTTCATGACAAAGAAAATGAATATCTTGAATTTTCTGGGAATGTCTCCAAAAGTATTCTTCATTGTGAACGATTTTTCATAACTGGTAAACCATAAGAGATAGACAAATTTTTACTACACAAAAAATGTAGATCGCATTAAAATACATAATTTATGTCATATACAATTTTTTTGTTGAGTGAACCATTTTCGAGATATTGCTTGTTATTCCCTTAAATTTTTCAATACTTATTTTCTCAAATGGGAATTCGTTATTCATTTTTTTGTTTTGTATATGCAAAGAGTATTAATCTGTGGCAAAGAGAATGGTGCTGCACCTAGCAACTAGCTATTAAGAGATATGTGTATGCTTAAAGGCTACTCTATTTCTATATTGCCCTTGTAAATACAAAACAAGGGGAACATAGTAGGCCTTAAGCGATAGTCAAATATTTTTAGAACTGGTCGCTAAGTGTAAAATGTAATTCTCTTTGCATGTCTCTTTGTTTCTGCAAATGTTTATCTCGACTAATATGAAATATATGGAGAATAAGAGTTTGTAAAAATAGTTTGTACAAGAGTAGAGTAAGTCATGTGAGTGTAACACATCAGATTTTATTTTTATATATCTTTATGCTTCTGAGTAGTAAATTAACTTGAGGCAGTTAGGAGAGGAGTGAAGCGCTGATTGAAATTCACTGTGTGTTAGCGAAGTTGGCACTCGGTGATAATGTACTTGATGGTCAGCTGTACGTTCTAGTGTTGGCAAATCGGAGGTTGGTTCTATTTTAGAAGATATCGCAACTTGGCCCTATCTAAATAGGTTCTTTATAGGCAGTTGGGCTACAGTGCTGGACATTATCTTTCACAGCTTACCTTGCAAGGTGTCGAGTCATTTCGTCTTCCACTCTTGAAGCACTGATGATTCATAGCAGTGGTTACCTTACACCAGTCAGTGAAGTGATTATAATGCTGTATCATAATGCTCTTCCGATTTTTTGTTAGCAAGTCCATTCTTACTCTTTAGGCAGCTTCCAGAATTTCGTCCGGTTCTTGGAATTCGATCTCATCCATATTCGTACCTGCCGCCATTATATCGATTATTCAGGTCATAGATAAAAGAATAACGATTCATATCACAGCAAAAGCACAAGGCTGCCAATACAAGGAAGACGTTAACTGGACAAAGCATTGCGATAAGTTAAAATATGGCGATTTTAATTGTGAACAGATAATGCGACTGCCCTGAGAAATTAATCATGCAAAAGATATAATGTGTAAAAGATAAACAAACTTAGTCGATTAATTAAATATGTACAAATACTAAGGTAAGTTGCCATATGATTAGACTTAAAACCAAAGATAATAACAATGGAGTCGCATAAAAATTTTATCGCACTAGTGATTTTTTCGTTTAGCTGTAGAGACAGCTATCTTTTGGCAGAAAGGACGACACGTATTCTAACTAATCCGTACATGGACTTTAAGCCATATTTTAATTTAAATTTAATGAAAATAATTGGTGTATCTTTACATATTTATTTATGTTTTTGAGGCTTTATTTATTATAATGTAAATAAATGATAAGTCAATTATTAAAATACAAGATTTAAGTGGAGGGTAAACTGTTCATCCTATACCAGCCTCACTTTCTACAACTCTTCTAATAAGCTATGCAAGCAAATAAATCATTTTATGTAGGATAATTAAGAATAATTATATGTGGAGAAAGAGAGGAGAAAGAAAGATAAGGTTTATGTCTGAAGATATTTAACGTAATAGGCAAAACGATTTCTTAGCCTTCAAGTTTTTTTCCTAACAAGAATATGCAACTTTTATTAGTAGGAAGGATCATAAAAAAGAAATCGGGTTGCGGAGGACAAGTAACTGTACCCAGCCTTTGTGTCCACCCATAGCCAAGTTCTTATAAGCCACCCTACTTGATTTCACATTGCAAGTAAACAGATCACGTGGCTAGTAAGAATCAATGATGCAATGGTAAAGAAAATTAAAATGTTCTAGAAGCTTCGACGACTCGGCAGTAGCCAATGGAAATTAAAAAAATCAAATGTTCGCGCGAAGTTCAGAATGTATACAAAGTTAGAAAACACTGTCAGTGAACCCAGTTTTGTTAAAATATTCAGCTGGTCCTCACGTTATTCAATGTTCGCGCGTTATACCTCAGTGGAACAGTGTAAATGTCGTCCTCAAGTGTTACTGCAAATAAGACAAATGCAATTGTGACCAGTGAGTGTAAATTTAACTTGGCAATGTTATATTAGTCAATATATGACTAACTTACATACTGTCTCTCGTCTCATTGCTCTGAGATCTCCAACACCTTCTCAAGTTCTACCGGATGTACAAAGAGCGCCAAAGAAAACCTCACTGCACTTCGCGTCTACATCACATCATTTATCGATGTACGTGGCCTTGCGAAGCCATGACCATTTCATTGATTGCTTTAGGCCACGGTGCAAGTGTGCGCCTCTCCTTCTGCTAAATAGTTATACCAATAACCACAACAAAGGTTACAAAATGGCGTAGAAACGAAATATATATTTACTCTCTTGATCGTACTGGCTAAAAGAGAAAGAGGTAGAGTGAGTGCATTCAATTTGTCATACAGACCTCTTATCGTGATTGGTAGACCATACCTTATCGAGTAGTGCAGGACACGCCTTTGAAAGGGTTAAAAGCTAAGGGGAAAACTGGATAAGCGCCCAGGTTAGCGAAATGTAGAATGTGCAGTGTGAGAAGATTTTCAAATTAAAGCTTGAATGATATTCATTAAATATATAGCAATACTTTATAACAAAGAATAAACAGAACTGTATTATCACAGTGGTATCAATGCTTGTTGCTGCATAGAAGCAAACATAACTAAATAATAAATAAATAAATAAAGCAGCATGTTTTCCCTCTAATTCAAACTACAGTTGGTTAATACACCTTTTTCTTAACATATTGCTGATCATAGGAATACAACAGGATTATAGGCAAAAATATAACCCAATTTTATTACCGTAATATGTATGTCATATTCGGTAAACCATATACATATACATATTTATCTCTAGTTTCTAAACATGATCAGTGAATTATAACAAAACAGTAATTTGCAATTAGTAGACAAATATCATCATCTGCGGATTTTTTTTGGGGAGTGCCCACTTTCTGACGAGTATGTAGATCGTCTTCCCCACTTCCCCATTATTTTCATCCAGTAATTTACTATAAAAATACTTTTATACACCGCCGCTGCAATTGCTGTAACAGTGCAACCAGCCCTCACATACCCAATACGTCCACGAGTAATTTTGCTGGTATACGGCATGACTGGTTCTAAGACAATAAACCTGTTTTGGTTTCAATAACACCAATTGAAGAACACCCCTCTTTTTCCCCTTATTGCTGTGTTATCAAGCCACCACGCTCTGCAATAGGTAAGGTGAAGGAAAACTATACAAAATCCGCTGAAGATTTTCTTTGGTGCTATTTGTACAACAGCTGACTAGCGAGGAAGAAGGAACCAGGAACCACGAGGATGAGTAATCCAGCACTAGTCGACACAATCACCGAACGGCACATTACCTATTTTTTAAATAACACCTATAAAACACGCATTTATTCAACAACAGGGGAATACGGGAATGTTCTGTCGTGTAGTTGAAATAAATTATTCCCGATTGCTATTACGACCCAAACAATATGCTTAGATCATGGAATCTATTCACTCATGTGGTATGTGGAATACATTAACTTTTATGCATCGATCTACACTATTATGGTTTTTACTGTCACTTTCTTGAATATAGTAGCAAGCTCAGTGTTATGGATCAGTTGAGATATAAATTATTGTTTTGGCAATTTTGATTCCATTTAGAAGCCACATGTTTGATGGACAGCAAACCGTTAACAATCTTGGCACCGCTCGATGCCCGCAGTGTCTGCTCGACTAATGTTTTCCTCGATGTAGTACAACGCTCACCGTTTCGCTACACGCTGTAAATCCATTAAGCCATAACAAATGCATGCTGTTAGCAGGGGCGATATGATGCCATAATGCGCACACCTCGACAAACTTAACCTCCGTCGGCTAACAGCTGAGTTATAGGTGTGTGCGAATAACGCTGTGGCAGACAAGTCTGTGTTGTGATAACAGCTGCGAAAAATGCCTTAAAAGTATACCACAACTATGTTGAAAATTTGTGAAAAGGAGTTTATAATTGTATTGTAAATGGAGTTCTTTTCGTCTATTTACTCCACCAGTTTCATACATTCCCATTTCATAAATGGTTTATTAAAGGCATGTATCATCTAAGGTTTTCTCAGTAGGTGTTTTGATTTTATTGTAATTTATGAATTACGAAGTCACTCATATTTTGTAGTTGATTAATATACTAGCCAATAATCTGTGTTACATAACAAACCTAAAACATCAGTAAGAAAAGTTACGTTTACATTCACATGACCGTTTTTACCCTTTATCGTTTGTTAGCGACTTTACATAATATTTTTACGAAAACTTATTTTTATCTACTTAATTTTAATCGAGACAAACTTTTCCGGAAATAGCTGCATTATACATTTCGTTATAGATACAAAGGGAACAGCGATAGCCAAATGTTGAACTGGACGCTATACGCTGGCCTTAAATTTCGATACTCTTTACCTGCAACCGCGAGAAACAACTGAACGTCGACAGGACTTTAAAAGAATGGCTACGTATTGAACAATTCGAACCATTAATAACGGATATCTCGGAAATGGTTGATGCCACAAAAAAGTTATTTGAAATATATTGTGTGTTTTAAAGAGATCTAAATTTGTGCATAGTGCGTTTTTGTTTATCCCTTTAAGCTTACACTTATGTATACAAAATTATACCAAATAACTTCCGAATGAAGAAGAATTCGCAGGCTATTCCTAGAAAATTCCAGAAATGCACTTTATTTTTCATATAAATATCTTTAATGTAGCTATTTTAATCAAAATCGTTAGCAGCATTCTTTCGAAAACAAAAGATTTCGAAAACTTGTCCTTGCAAAGGTTAGTTGGGGTGGGGGATTTTCTTAAAAATCTTCGTGTCGTATCTTCGGAAGATACTGAACTTATAAACCAAGTTTGGTATTTATCCGACTTTCGTTTTTGAGTTATGCTGTTTACAGACACACACGCACACACAAACACACACACACACACACACACCCACACACGGACCTTTTTCTAAAAATGCTTTTTTTAATTCAGGAGGCTCAAAACATGTATTTCCGGTAAAATTCGATATAGAATTCTCTACCCACTGCGTACGTGGTGAAAAAGTAAAAGTGTGGGTGTGTGGCTATTAAAAACAAAGTTACCATTAAAAGTTGACATAAGATTCCAATGACAATCAGTATACCTTCAAACGATTTGGAGGACAGCATACATACTAGCCGTTCTTGTCATACGCCAACACAGTATTACCCGACAAAACGCCAACCACACTGACTCTGGAGTCGAGTAATCGATGTTATGGCTTTCAGCCCAGGGGTACAAGGTTCGATTCCTGGATTGGTAATTTTTCTTTAGCCAGAATTATTCCCTGGAATTACCTATAAGTGTGGTGGGATTAAATGTGACTATGTTTAATAAGAAAAGTTTATCAAAAGAACGATAAGAACATCCACTTCATAAACTTTCGACGTCTCTGTATTCTGATGATTAGCATATTAGCCTTTAAACCTAGAGCTACAGGTTTCAATTCTCGGCTGGGGGCTAGGACTTTTTTATAGCCAGGATTATTCCTTATTCTCTCTAGAGTCTGGAAATGTGAATGTGTGTGTGTGTGTGAAAAATGTAATACAATCCAAAGATTAAGGCAACCGTAAACGAGATAACATCATTGACGATAAGTAATTATTCCAACGGTAAAAACCCGCCGATATGACCTAACATGTTAAAAACAGCATATAGAAGAAAAAAATACGAGAAAGAAGCAAAAACACCCTCAGTAGTTTCTGAAGACAAATGCCTTCATTGTTACCTTTTAATTTAAAGAAGGGGCTATACAAATGAAGCAATTAAGAAAATAAAAGAAAGGTCTAGCTAATCGATAAGTGTGCCCATCACCACATCTAATCACTAATAAGAGCGAGATGAGTAAAATTTATCAGTATTTGCTTACCATATGATAAGCTTAGTCGGTTTGCTGAGTAGTACATTGTTTATAAGAACAACATTTTCTGCAGGTTTTGAGAAAAAAGGTGAAGTCCTGCCGCAAGCTCCAGCATAAGATCGTCGGTATCTTCTAAGTAACATTTTAACTTCTAATACGAGATAGTGGTGCATCAGTTGCTCACTTTTGGATCTTCACTTCAGGAGGCAGATAATGCTTGAAGAAGGTAGTTTTTTAGAAGGAGATGTATCGTATTTCGACTGTTGGGGAGCCGAACTTGTAGTTGCAACCGCACGTATAGTGAACAGTTTCCGGTAGCCTTCCCCCCAAGTTAAAAAAAATATTGACTTTGTAATTTGACTGTTTCTTTAAATATTATATTTATGTTTGCCTCGGCGTCAGTATTATTGTTAGAGACACGTTCCTCTTAGCAGGGTTGTGATGCGACAAGAATGTAGGCTTACACAGATTATAATTTTACTTCACTCCTTTTATTAATGATTGACACGATTTAAATGACACTTCTGATATAGAGAGCTGTGAGATTCTTTTTATTAATTAATTACACTTTTTAACACGTGAACTTATTTATCGTCTCACACGAATACTATTAAATCTCTTGAGGACGCATCTCTCATCCGGTTACAAACACAGTCTGCAGGCAACTGAATTGATTTCAACAGTCTAAACTTGTAAAATTTTCTCCTTTTCAGTTTCTGATTTGCTAATCCTACTCCAATAGAATACCTTCATTTAACTAAAGCTTTTTCTGGTTGTTGATTGGCTATTTTATAAACTGTCACTAAAATTACATTATTGCTTCCAAGAATCAAAGTAGTATTGTTAAACTCTCAAACTCATTATTGCCTCAAGGTTCTCATTGTTAGCAACGTTTAACCTATTATTCTCACGGCTCCTACATTATTAAATTAAGTAATACATTCACATAACATTATTAAACATGGATACAATAATATAAACATTTACAATGACTGTAATATACACTTTTTATATCTAGTTACATACACATATTGCTTTAAGGTGGGCTGTTATTGAATTATATAGTATATAATTAGACTGAAATCATTTAAGTGTTAAAAATACTGCCTCATGCTGAGTGTTTTAAAACTACTATTATTATTTCAGTTCATTTGTTGTAATCACGGTATGAAAGACCATGCACCTTTTCGTGCATTTAAAACTTTGATCTATGGAGGATTTTAGCGACCAAGGTCCTCTTTCCCAAATATCACAGGACTTTCCTGTAAAGATAGGATCTAAAAACGCATTCTAAGTCATCATCAACGAAGTTTAATGTCTTAAGATCCAGCCAAACACATCTCGGATCTAGAAAACGTTTGCCACCGTCTTAATTACTCAACACGCTTCATTAAAAACGAGGACATACTAATGGTGATTCATACACTCGTTTACAAGTGTATATTCTTGACTGAGTTCAGCACTTATGCCTTTTTCTGATACTGAACACTAGTTTTCCATTTCCCGAGAAACTGTTACAGTGATATATACATTGTAAGAACTAAAAGAAAACATGAGTTGAGAAATTCACTCAATTTGGGATACTGAACTCCTCAGTGTCAATGAAAATTTCCAGGGAAAATGCCAGAAATATGCTAATTGGTTTGGATTGAATTAACTACGTAGGTGACTCGGCAATGATCCAGAGTGGATATTGTACCTACGCCCCACGAGGAGGCGTCTCCGGAAGGAAGGATGAGGCGAGAGGAGACACCGGGCGGCCGGAACCAGGAGCGACACACAGCAGTGACAGGGTCCTAGGTTTACAGATAGACACACCCCGGCAGATGGAGAAGCAGACCGGGGTTCCCACCCCACCAAGAAGGGGACCCAATGCCCCTCAAGGGGGTTCGGTTACCCCGGCAATCAGCCGATAGCCGAGGGACGCAGAGAGTCGCAAAGAGCATCCTTTTCCCCTGCCACGCTGCACCGAAACACCAACATTTCCGATCCTGAAAGAGAACAACGGTATGAAAGAAAAATGGAAAGAAATGGAGGGACAGGAATTTTTGGGGGAGGAAAGAAACCACTCCAGCATTCACCTGACGACCCGGGAAACCTCTGAAAACATCCATGGCTCAGAGTGGGCGGTTACCGGAGATCGATCCCGGGACCTCCTGAAAGCGGGCAATGTGCGGATAGAGAAGAATAACATTTTCAATATCTCTTATGATAAAATATATGCTTATTGTAATTTTAACGGTAATATGAGAATGCGAGACTGTTGCGGGGATATTACAACTGTTTCGGCGGTAGACCGAGCTGCGGGGGCAAGCGTGCGAGCAGCTGTAAGGTGGCCACAATGTGAAGGAAAAGCAGTGTTGCATCTTAACAGTGTTTTGTGTCTAAAAACATATGACTTCATATATAAAGTATTCCTGTATAATAAGATACTAAATGAAATCTAACCTCCAAGTAGAGCTATGTCCGGTCGCTGACAATCAATCGATTTCATTGTTTTCTGGAGGTGTTTATATAATGAGGGGAACCTTTTGTTGGCCGTATGGATTGAGTTCGGTTTTTTAAATTAATTTCTTAACAATTATTTATTACTGCTGTATCAACGGCATTGAAGGGGTACATTCTGAGAGTAAAGAGTTCAAAATAACGATACGAATGGCTTTTAAATACGTGGGTAGTCTACAGTTGACAGTCGTCGGAAATTTTAAATTAGTGTAATTTGTACATAAGGGTTGAAAATATGAGTAGGGGTAGTTTAATGAAGTTGTATGGTGTCCTATAATAATTCGCGAAGTTCTAAGTTTAAACGCACAAATTTGTGCCCTGATTGACCAAGCTGTATAATTTTGTCTATAAGGATTGAAAATAATATAAAGGTAGCTTTTAACAATTTCGGAGCACTATGAAATTGAAAACATAGATTTGGAGATTTTCGGAATTCAGTGTTGGCATATGAATTTGACAAACCTATTGTAATTAAATATGGTAAATGTTGTAAATATGGTAGGGGTAGTATTTGAAAATTGTAACAATCATAATTTTAATTTATCCTATAGTATAAGGGTATAAGATCAAAGAATGTTTGTGTATGTTACAGGTTGAAAATATCAATTGACGTAGGGTAAAGTTGCGAAAGTTTTTGAAATTTTTAGCTTTGCTTGTCATTTTTGTCACTATCATACACTAAGTTTGTCATAATCATACAAAAATACTCCTTGGTAACCAAGTTTAGTGAAATCAAAGAGAAATATGATGAATACCAAGATATAAGCTCTCCTTTCAGTAACTCAGTTTTAAAATATTTTAAACCACAAGTGTCTAATGAAATTCTGAATTTTAGCACTCACTGTATTATAACGTAATTATTTTTTTTTAATTTCGTGTACAATTCTATCAGCTATAATTATTAACTCTATTTTTAGGATGTAGAAAATTTAGGAAATATGATTTGACACTTAGTATTTTAAGTACTAATTGATTTTAAGCTCTTAGAGAAAATGCTAAGGTAGCATTACGAAAGGGAGAGAGAGAGAGAGAATAAACAAAAATAAAACAAAACAAAAAGAACGAAAAAGTTTGTTAAAATAAGTTGATTGGCAATTAAATCAGATTGAAAAATTCGGTACCATAACCGGGATTTGAACCATGTATATTCTGGTTTCTGTCCGGATGTTCTGACCAACTGAGCTACTATGACAACATGCAGGCAGGACATTACATTGCTCAGGCGGTAATGTCTGCGGCACGAATTTGAGAGGTGCCGGGTTCAAATCCTGTGGGCCGAGCAATCTGATTGAGGTTTTTTAGTGGTTTCTCTCAGTCGCAAAGGTAAATACCGGATTGGATATTTAATACCATGACCCAAAGTTCCACCTTAAGTCTAAAACAATAGTAAAATGTAAAATATATGGCAGTAGTGAATGCTGTGTCATCTATCTACAGATAATGAAAGCAGAAAGGCTGGACGGCACCCTAATGCCATCCAAACGGCACTAAGCAGAAGATACAGTTGCTATGAGCTAAGGTCTCTGTAGACACGCGTCCAAGCAGCCATTTGCCCAGCACAGATACATTTGCTACACACTAAGGTCTCTGTGGACACGTGACCATACAAGATACAGTGCCTTCGTTTTATGCCAAGGCCACAACCGCCTAATATGTGTATGGGCTGGTACGGCAATGACCCCGTATTATGCCACTGCGCAGCAGGTCGTGTCAAGGGTACGTTTATCAGCTGTGAGCTGTCTCAGTTGTTGCTTCGTCTTCGGATTCTGAAGTGTTTCGGCAATACGTGTGTTGTGTGTGATTTCCTTAGGAATGTTATTCTGTATTAGGCCACGGAAATGCTGGCCAATAAATTCCCGCCTGAACAGCGTATTTTTATGTATGATACATGCGTGAAAACTGAATCATGTAGGCAGGTGTGTACACAATTTCAGCAGTAATTTCCTGATTATCCAGTTCCGGGTAGGGATCGCTAAGCCTTAAAAAATAAAGTTTATAGGAACAATTCCTACAGCAAAGACGAACTTAAGGACAATATAAAAGCAGAAATTATGAACATTACGCAAGAAGAACTTATGTGTGTGAATGGTAATTTCGTCTGACGATGTCAAGAATGTTTTCGCGCAGATGGACACCACCTTCAACAATACTTATAACAACTCATTACATATAAGTTACTAACATTCGTGAGTAAGTAACGTGGAAGTTGCTTAACGAAAAACCCTGCGGCGTAATAGACTGTGTGCGGAGCACATGTTCGCGCGAACCGCGGCCTTAGCATAAAACGAAAGCACTGTAGTATGGTTACTTGGATGGAAACCTAGAAGGCTAAATGTACGTCACATATCGATCCACGAGTTATCTACTAACATATCCGTCGCGATATGACCATGCAGTTAGTGAGGAAAATAAATAGATTAACAATAATAATAATAATAATAATAATAATAATAATAATAATAATAATAATAATAATAATAAATAATGCTGCCAGCGATCATGTGGTTTGCCGGTGACGAAATTTTCCTCCTAGGACGAAAATGTATAATACTCTTTATGATGCTATCAATAAAAACCTGATGTGCTACACTCACATGACTTTCTCTACTCTTGTACAAACTATTTTTACAAACGCTTATTCTCCATCTACTTCATGTTAATCGAGATAAACATTTGCAGACTCTGTCTTATTGCTAATTTTCTTGTAGATGTAAGGGGAATATATATTTGCAAGGGCAATATAGAAATACAGTAGCCTTTAAGCACATACATATCTCTTAATAGCTGGTTGCTAGGTGCAGCACCATTCCCTGTGCCACAGATTAATACTCTTTGCATATACAAGACAAACAAATGAATAACGAATTCCCATTTGAGAAAATTAGTATTGAAAAATTTAAGGGAATAACAAGCAATACCTCGAAAATGGTACACTCAACAAAAAAATATATGTGATATAAATCGTGTATTTTAACGCGATCTACATTTTTTGTGTAGTAAAATTTTGTCTATCTCTTATGGTTTACTAGTTATGCAAAAGTCGTTCACAATGAAGAATACTTTTGGAGACATTCCCAGAAAATTCAAGATATACATTTTATTTGTCATCAAAATATCTTAAATCTATGATATTTTAATCAAAATTGTTAGAGCCATTTTTGAGAAAGTTAAAATTTTCGAAAAATGTTCCATGTAAAGGGTAATCTGGGGTGAGGGGATTTTCTTTAAAAGCTTCGTGTCGCATCTCTGGAAGATACTGAACCTAAATACCAAGATTGGTGTTTATCCGACTGTTCGTTTCTGAGTTATGCCGTTCACACACAGAAAGACACACAGACACACAGACAGACAGACAGACAGACAGACACACAGACACACACATGGACATGTTTCCAAAAATTCCTTTTTTTCGATTCAAGGGGTCTCAAAACATGTATTTCCGGTGAAATCTCGGTATCGAATTTTTGGGTGGAATACAATACTTCCCCTACTTACTATACGTAGTAGAGAAAGTAAAAATGACTTATTTTGCGAGTAGGTACGCAAAATATAATCACGATACATTACTTTAGATTGATCAAAATAATTGTAAAAATAATTATAGATTATTGTAGTTTTGTTCAAAGCATGCCAGTACCAAATTGTCACTACGATTGTGAGCTTTTGCCTTTAATAGTTAAAACAGACACTTGTGTGTGAAATTTCTTAGTTAATAATTACAATTATGCTGCTTGCAGAATTCCATAGGACATAACTAAGTACATTTCCGAAGTAATTTGCCATTCCATTAATACGCCACAAGGAAGGGACCAGTCCATGAAGTTTTGTAGCTATTAAAGTGAATGGATGTAAGTTTATTAACTATGCCGTGTTATTACTTGAAGACATTAACAAATATAATTTATATCCACTTCATATATCACAATACCCTTGTAATTCGGCAAGAAATCAAGCTAAGCAACCTCACACTAAAGCACACAAGTTGTTTAATTGCTGGAGATGTAGTCTATACTTCAGTATTTTATCCTGCTGGTTCTAACCAGCAATGCTACTGAGATTTGTTGATACATATTCGTTAATTACATATTTCCGTTACCTAAATCACTTTATACAACGAAGCTCATATTCTGTCTCAGTAGTGAATCTAAAGGAAGGACATGACGTTAATATTCTACCATATAAGTTGTTTTCATGGCCTGTACAGCAATGGACCATTTCATGCACTAAGCCAATAGCTTTTACGGGTTCCGTTATTAGCCAGTAAATAGACTTGCCATATAACACGTCGCAAAGCACATACTATAATAAAATTAGATACTTGGGTAGTTTGAGAGCGTTAAACATAAAAGGGTTATGGACCGGATTTCATCTTAGTTATTTACGAGTGTCTTCCACTTCTGTGGGACATTAAAGAGAAACACCGTGAAATTTCAAAATTGCGAAATATGGTAGGGTTTAAACACAGAAGTTTATATGTTCCAGTGGGTGAGAAAAACTTGAAGGGATTGAAAACTTGGTCAAGCAATGGCAGTCGTTACTGACGGCTGAGCTCCACTTTATTTTATTTTGGAATGACATGATTGGTATTTATTTAGACTATAAGGAAAACCTGTCTCAAAGGAGTTCGTGGTTATTAACTAATGCAATATTACTGTTAGCATTTTGAACATCTTGGGTTTAATCCAATCCTTAAACATGTGTTTATAAGTCACTTAAGAGATTAGCTACTACAGAGAGAGCCAAAGAACTACGAACCGGCTACGCGGTATTTTTCCTGTCTGGCGTCCTCTGCGCTCGTTGCCGTCTGCCGCTATTATATAAAGGCGCGGATGAAACTATACAACATTCTTAAAACTACTTTTAAAGGCTTTACTTGCCAACTTTATAAGAGGAGATGATAAACTGTCGTTGTCCGTACATTTTTGGCACCTCTTTAGGAAACCATCCATCGCTCGCCATAGTTCACGTTGAGAAATGCTGGCAATTTCCTGGCAGATATTTTGTTTTAAGGTGTATGAGTTTGTCTTGTACACTTTATGTTTAAAGTTACCCCAGGGATAGAAATCGCAGGGGGTTAGATCCTGGGACCGAGGGGGCCACAAATCTTCATGGCGCATCATATACCAATTTTTTCGTCATGAAAGGGTACTTCATCGAAATCGACGCATGTTGAAAATTCTGTAAATATATAATATGAAAACGATTAATAATGGAACTACAATAATGAAAATATTAAACAATAAAAAACAAGCTCTTTTTCGAGTAGGGGAAACATATTTTACGTACTTACCCAGAAGCTGAGAGTGTGAAACTCACCATCAGAGAATGCCCCTACCACTAAAACCCCTCCATTGAAAGGAAGGAGGTCAAAACTAATAATTTTATTAATCATAAATAACAAGATAGCAATATTTAGCCATTTTAAATACCTATGAAGCATTTTAATGCATCCTGGGCATATAGGAAGGCGAATGAAATAGAGAAAATGAATGTACAAAATACTGTTTAGAAAAAAATAAGCTAAGGCATCCTATATTTTAAAAACACAATTACATGTTTTGTTCGGATTATAAAAATTAGTATAACTATTGTTATATGCTTGGGTGAAGGCCAAAAAGGTTTCCAGAAAATTATTAAATTTTAATCACCCCAAGACCCACATGGAAGGAACGTAGCACAGACACAGCGAGAGGACCAGGACCTTGATGCAGACGTGGGGTTTTATAATAAATTACACAAATTTCCATCATTCACAATACCTGTGGTTTATTAATAAAGTAATTTTGTGGCCTTACATTACATACACAAGGGAACAAAGGAACACCTTACATACCAACCTTCAGAGTGATACTCATACAGAAAGAAAGTAACGCTAACATATATCCCCCCTCTCCAACTCTGGCTAGGCTCGCCGGTCAGAGGTGGAGAGTATCATGCCAGACGAAAATTCAAACATAAGCCGAAAGAAATACTGAATTATCCCAACAATGCTGTCGCTAATGTGTCGCAATAATGTATCTGCCATGACAATACCTACGAATACGCCACATTATATTAATATTCCAGAATATTGAAAATAGCTGTATGAGGGAAATGTTATTCTTTTTATACTTTTAAAATTTAAAACCAGTGCGAGGTATAACTGGTAAATAAATAATAATTAACTCATTATATCTCTGATATACTGAATTTTGATATTGTACTAAAATAGCATTGTAATATACTAATTATATGCGTTAAAGTTTTGTAGCTACCGTAAAAATTATTAATCAAGTAATAATTTCAAAATTACATTGGAAATCACATTGATAAGAAAAATCAATTTAACACTAGTTCAGTGTTCGTCACTAGCTGAATTTCTCGAATTTACAAATCGAAAAACCACAGTAAATGGAAAAAAATGCATTATTGTGGATCTTAATTAAAAAGCTGCATATCGAGCTTAAGAACACAGTCATGCAGTCACTTACTAAAACCATAAGGTAGTATTACGTCGGTATTGAAAACTGATAAGTTGTTTCTATTTTTTTTGGTACTTTAATGATAATAATAAACAAACATTAATAACCAGAACCATAAGACAACCTTAAAAGAATAACTGTAAAACAAAGATGGCTTAAATAGTAAACCAACCAAAACCAATAGAGCAGAGCAGTAAGGCAAGTTTTAAATACAGCAAAATTAAGTAAAACAAAAATTCAACAAACAAAATCAATTTAGAAACTTTATAAAACAAGGCCACTATAAACATCAGACCAATATATTTAATTATGTTTATCTAGTCAAAGACTTGCTAAGTATGTTGATCAAGACCCAAACAGATTTTTATGAATTTCTAGTAACAGCAAGCTTCAAGGTCCAGCTGAGCTAGATGCACTTTACAACCCAACGGTTTTCAGTTTTTCAAAGTTCAGCATGGTAGGGTTTTTTGACTGCAATTACTGCTCCCATAATTAACATAACAGAATTTTCTGTAAGTTTAAACTAACTATGCACTGAAAATCACGTACTGAAAATATAACTCGGCTAGAAAAGAACCAAAACACACTAAAAACATATGAACAATTCCAAGAGCCAGTCACTTTACGAATTCGTGTTTTAAAACATACATTACGTTTTCCGCCCCAAAATTCACTCACCATACCAAGATATAAACTGATAACAAAGCCTACCTTTACATAAGGCCGATCCACAAATAATCACAAAAGACGTTCCTTAAATCCATTACAAAAAACTTCCACAATCCGGATGAGTTGTTGCCGGGCAGTCCCTGCAATCCGACAGAAATCCACCACTCACCGCGTACGGCCAAAGCACATGCCACGTAAGCAAACCAGAGAGGAGAAAAAAGAGAGCACCAAAGAGTGCGTTAAGCAAGGGGATAAGCAACGTAAAGTGACTGGCTGGATGTATAACACAGATACCAAACATAAAACGAACACATAACAGCACAAAACGTACTTCTAATAACACAACTATGAAGTACATAAGAGGTTTTAAAATCGTGTATTACACTATACAGAGTGTTCCCGAATCGCCATCCACTTTGTTCGAATAAGCACCACGCATGACAATATGAGGGATGGTAAAAGACCTCTTCGGTAGTATCATTACATTAAGTAGGACTACTTGCTTTCGTTTCAGTTCTTTTATGTGCAATCTTCCCGCATTGCTAACACTGTCACCGCGTACGAGGCAAATGTATTTGGTGTACTAACACTTAGCTTTGATAGTTACTTAATTAACCGACATACTGTATGTATCACTAATTGCTTTAGTAGTAGGTATAATGTTTATAATCATGAATAATAATTTAGTATTCTATAATACCTAAGGTTTAATAATAATAATAATAATAATAATAATAATAATAATAATAATAATACATCTCGCCTGTTATGAACTATCGATCTGAAAAATTATCTCTTAGGCTGTATTAACCTACATACCCACAGCTGTGCTTTGTGTACGATTAGGCCGGCGGGTTTCTAACGAAGAGTTTCTGAGTTCGAATCCCGCTCTGTTTGTAGGTTTTTAGGTCTGTAATACATACTACTATACTAATTATGTCCCTATTTCTAAGCCTTTCAAAAAAGATTGTCTTATTAATCTGGACGAATACGTTTCCAGAATATTCCTTTCGGGTAGAAAAGCGCTGGTTTTCTCGTACTCTTGAAATACAGATAGAAACAGTGGGAGAGGGAAAGTACAATGACAAATGCATAATTATTAATTGACTAACAGTCATATAACAGCTGTACTAAGGAAATAAGCTAGGAGTTTCGTTTTATCAAAATAGTCATGCTGTTTTATTTATTGTAAAACTCGCCTTGAATTTTCATTGCGTAACAAACCATTTCCACTGTCTTCAGTACCACATTAATTGAATTCGATGAAAGTGTATTCATTAGCACTTTTACGGAACAATACAACCTATTTTGACAAACACACACCACTACATTTAAAGAGTCAGAACTCGTGAGTACAGTATATATCCCCTTAAATCCCTGTAAATGCAAGCAGTCTTACCAGCGCGCCATGCGTGTTGTCGATGTTTAACTTTAAGAAGTGGACGCGATTCGGAAACAGCCTGTATATAGCGCTAGTTATCCCATAGGATGAAATAGATACTTACGGTGGTCAAATTGTATCGCTAATCACTGTTAATACAATAACCATCGTAAGTGGGGATTCCGATCCCTTCAGCTGCCGTGGTGCGGCGCTGTGGACCCTGAGCATTGGTGGTACTTCTGACGTTACTATAAGTACGCTGGGACAAACGTCCGAGCCCCAACCGTAAGGGTATAATTTGGATTGTGTTGGAATCGCCGGGGCAGTGGTTTTGATACCTATGGGAGTTTGGGTACGTCTGTGCAGTTTGGTTTTCCGTCCAGGCGGGGGTTGTGAGATATCTCAAGGTCCTGCGGTACCGCCCTGAAGAGCCGGTAGACAGTCTGCTAAGTTGCTGTCGGCCCCGCCGAAGATTTTCGGTAGGCTTCCCTTTTGCGGTTTAACGCGCATAAGTGGCGTATCCACTTCCACGCTGTAATTGGGGAGGGGGCGGATATAAATTTTCAGGTGCCGCTCTACAGAAAACGTCTCAGGGGAGGGAGAGTCATCTTTCGTATCTTAAAGAAACTGGCCGGTTGAAAATTTTTAGGAAACTTATGGAGACTTATCTTACATAACGCTAAAGCTGAACAATGCAGTATTAAAACTACTTGTTACGCGGAGTGTCCCGTTGACTATCTTCCCCTGATTTTCGTTTATAAAACGCAAGGAAATTCACAATTTTATAAAATTTGCAATGGATCTATATAGGTTTACGAGAAGCATGATGACCATGTGGGAGATAGCGCTAGCTATTGCGTGTGCATGAGCGTGCATGAGTAGGTTATTAAGGACAGAGCGAGGCCACTTTTTTGGGCATGTATGGGAAAGGATAGGGAAAACGAGGCTAGATGGGGCGGTTCAAGGAGGAAAATGGGTTTATATGGGAGAGATAGGGAATACGACGACCAATACTATGCTAGACAGGGTTGAAGGAGGGAAATACGTTTATATGGAAGAGATAGTAGAGAGCTGTTAGGCTAGACAGAGGCTGAGGAGTAGAGTATGGTTTATATGAAAGGTACAGGAAAAACGAGGAGAGGTATTACACTAGACAGAGTTGAAGGGTAGAGTATGTCTTTTATATGAGAGAAGTAGTGAACAGGAGCAGGGGTGTTAGGCTAGACAGAGGTCAAGAAGTAGAGTAGGGTTTATATGAAAGGTATAGGAAAACGAGGAGGGGTGTTAGGCTAGACAGAGTTGAAGGGCAGAGCATGTCTTGTTTATGAGAGAGGTAGGGAACAGGAGCAGGGGTGTTAGGCTAGGCAGAGGTCAAGAAGTAGAGTATGGTTTATATGAAAGGTATAGGAAAACGAGGAGGGGTGTTAGGCTAGACAGAGTTGAAGGGCAGAGCATGTCTTGTATATGAGAGAGGTAGGGAACAGGAGCAGGGGTGTTAGGCTAGGCAGAGGTCAAGAAGTAGAGTATGGTTTATATGAAAGGTATAGGAAAACGAGGAGGGGTGTTAGGCTAGACAGAGTTGAAGGGTAGAGCATGTCTTGTATATGAGAGAGGTAGGGAACAGGAGCAGGGGTGTTAGGCTAGGCAGAGGTCAAGAAGTAGAGTATGGTTTATATGAATGGTATAGGAAAACGAGGTGGGCTGTTAGGCTAGACAGAGTTGAAGGGTAGAGTATGTCCTTTATATGAGAGAGGTTGGGAACAGGAGGAGGGGTGTTAGGTTAGGAGAATTGAGTATGTGTTTATAAGGAGAGACGAGAAAACGGAGAGAGATCCTATGCTAGGATAGACAGGTGTTAAAGTTAGGTTAGATAGGAAACCAAGGAGTGATACTCAGCTAGAGGGGGGCAGGAGGAATGCGCTTTATGAGAGGCAGGGGATACGGGGAGTGGTGTTAGGCTAGACAGAGGTTGAGAGTAGAGTAGGCGTTTATATGTATGAGAAGTATAGAACAGGAGGAGGGGTGTTAGGCTAGACACAGGCTGAGAGTAGAGTATGCGTTTATATGTATGAGAGGTATAGGAGCAGGAGGAGAGGTGCTAGGCTAGACAGAGGTTGAGTAGAGTATGGGTTATATGAGAGAGGTAGGGAACAGGAGGAGAGGTGTTAGGCTAGACAGAGGGTTAGGAGTAGAGTATGGTTTATATGAGAAATATAGGAAAAACGAGGCGAGGTTTTAGGCTAGACAGAGGTCGAGGAGTAGAGTATGGCTTATATGAGAGGTATAGGAAAACGCGGAGAGCTATTAGCTTAGGAGAATTGAGTATGTGTTTATAAGGAGAGATGAGAAAACGGAAAGAGATCCTATGCTAGGATAGACAGGTATTAAAGTTAGGTTAGATAGCAAACCAAGGAGTGATACTCAGCAAGAGAAGGGCAGGAGGGAATGCGCTTATGAGAGGTAGGGGATACGGGAGTGGTGTTAGGCTAGACAGAGGTAGAGGAGTAGAGTATGGTTTATATGAGAGGTATAGGGAAAACGAGGAGAATCGGTAGGCTAGACAGATAGTGAAGCAGTAGGAATATGGACTTATATACAGGAGAGATAGGGGCTAGACTTTGAAATCGACTTTAGGCGAGAACTTCATGGAAATATGTTTCATGTCAATGTTAGAGCGCTAATTCTAGACATTCTCATCACGTAACCTATTCAGGGAAAAGTGACCAGCAAAGGGAAAAAGGTGACCAGCAAATGGAAAAAGGTGACCAGCAAAGGGAAAAAGGTGACCAGCAAAGGGAAAAAGGTGACCAGCAAAGGGAAAAAGGTGACCAGCAAAGAGAAAAAGGTGACCAGGAAAGGGAAAAAGGTGACCAGGAAAGGGAAAAAGGTGACCAGGAAAGGGAAAAAGGTGACCAGCAAAGGGAAAAAGGTGACCACGAAAGGGAAAAAGGTGACCAGCAAAGGGAAAAAGGTGACCAGGAAAGGGAAAAAGGTGACCAGCAAAGGGAAAAAGGTGACCAGCAAAGGGAAAAAGGTGACCAGCAAAGGGAAAAAGGTGACCAGCAAAGGGAAAAAGGTGACCAGCAAAGGGAAAAAGGCGACCAGCAAAGGGAAAAACGTGACCAGCAAAGGGAAAAAGGTGACCAGCAAAGGCAAAAAGGTGACCAGCAAAGGGAAAAAGGTGACCAGCAAAGGGAAAAAGGTGACCAGCAAAGGGAAAAAGGTGACCAGCAAAGGGAAAAAGGTGACCAGCAAAGGGAAAAAGGTGACCAGCAAAGGGAAAAAGGTGACCAGCAAAGGGAAAAACGTTACCAGCAAAGGGAAAAAGGTGACCAGCAAAGGGGAAAAGGTGGCCAGCAAAGGGAAAAACGTGACCAGCAAAGGGAAAAACGTGACCAGGAAAGGGAAAAAGGTGACCAGCAAAGGGAAAAGGGCAGGGAAAAGGCGGTCCTCTCACGGGAAAAGCTAACCCACTCACACTAACAGGTAAGTAATTCAGTTAGTATCACAGGGTAGGACAGGTTCCGGGAAGCGGATATAGCATAGTTCCGTATGATGTTACAGGTAATTCAGAGAGTATCGTAGGTATTTAGGATAATTCAAGTAACATAGGTGTTTAAAGTCACTCAGCTAGTATCACAGGTACTCATGGTAATATAGAGAGTAATTAGATCATAAACATTTCTTATCCAACGTTACAACAATTTATATACTTTTTTCTAAATCTTACAAACTTATTGTACGATGCGGAGAGGGATAAACTGCATATTGATTCACAAATTGAAAAGCTTTGCGTCAACATACATTTATTTAAGTTTGTTGTAGATGTCTCTCCCCTTTTATCTAGGCTTGAGACTAGCACTAGGATTGCTCCTAATGGCAGGGTTACCACCTTCCCTTCCATCTTCTTCTTTCTTCACCATTTGTCTGCTATGTGCATACACAGCACATGAGTAAACATTAATTTTTTAACATTGTAGACTCACGAGAAAATCTCCATCTTCGACTTACATTCTCTTAAGCACTATTTGTAATACTGTAATGTCCATACGCATAGGTAGTTATACCGTCCTCAGCAATAATTCTTTTATCATCAAAGGGATTCAATGCAATTTTGTTCACTTGCACTGTGGTAACAGCATGCTTTCGTGATAGGATTAGATTCATGGGCGTTCTGATGATTTCACAGGTTTTAAGACAGTCTGTATAGCTGTCAAACGAAATGTACTGCTTAATAGCGCTACGTTTTATACCTTTAATCTTTTTTATCATTGAGCCTTGAATATCTAAGGCATACATCTTAGGTCGTAGTCCAACAAAGCGTAGGATGATTTTGCTATTAGCCTCATCTTTAAATTTTCCCAATACCTTCTTGTTCTGAGTAGAGTGGCATATATGATTGACAGGGTAATCAGCTGTATCGAGATGCTCAAGAAAACGTAGCTTGTCCTGGTACACATCTTCAGTTGTAACACGATGAATGAACGAATCAGTGTCCATATACATAAGCTTCAGGTTTTCAGCTCCATAATAAGGCAACAACACGTCGTAATGATAGTTATACATTAATGTCTTAGAGATGTCCAACACACTCATACCAATGTATATAGGCTTGTTGAACACAATCTGACGAGAGGCCATATGTACAGCAGCTAGATTAGCAGCATATATCGTCCTGTCGATAAACGTAGGCTTGGCGATCAGCTTCTCTAGAGTTTTTTCATTTGTCACCAGTCGTATATCCACACGGCTACGCAGGTTCTCCATAGTTTTTCCAAACATGGCGTTGTTAAAGAGCTTGTAGAGATCCTTCTCAAAATCATTTGCAGCTTGTTGTCGTAGCCTGTTGTTAAATTCCACATAAGGTTTCAACCACCGAGACTGTCGGAATTTTAGCACACGATGGATTTTTGTTAGTCGTAGTCCATGACTAAGAGCTTGCTTCAAAGCCATGTAATGCACTACATACTTCTTTCGAGGTCCAAGATGAGGTATCAGTTTCTTTGTAGATGATTCCAATGGTTTCATACACTCTGGCAGGAACGGTAGATCGTTGTGTAGATCGTGAAGTTCAGTAGGATACTCGATGTCGACTTCTAATATGTACCCATGCGGATCATCTTCTTGTAGTGTTTCTAAGTTGATTTCTTCAGGTGACACCCACTGAAATCCACCAAAAGGAAGGGCGTGACACATTGCCCACCCATATTGGTTATTAGCGTCCTCGTATGTGATAAATTGGGTTGGTCTCGACGGATCAAACTTATCCATATAAGTGTTATTAGCCTCAGCATACCGATGGGAAACTTGGCATAAACCTCCTCTTATACCTGATTCCACCATGAGTAGTTGATCATAATCTTGTAACAGTTCCAGCTTAATTCCAGTATACAGTAACATGGCGTCCCATGTAAGACCTGGAGAGGTAAAATAATGGGCAGGATCAACTTTGTGTGTTTTAAGGGTTTGCTCTCTGAACGTCTCAAAGACATCAGCTAGGAGAAGTACATCCGAAGTTAAGTAGAGATCGCTGTACTCTCCCAGGTTTCTCACATTAAACAGCTCCCATACATTTCTAGCATGATCGTAGTCAGTATCAGTAATTTCTTCTTCATTTAATCTATTGTAGAAGTAGTCCTTAGGAGGCAAGCAGGTCTCGTTCAGGACATCCCATGACGTAACAAAATCATAGGGAAATACACCCTTACGGGTCATCAACTTCAATTTGTCTTCTCCAAAGTACTTTAGCGTTTCAGGGTACGAGGTTAGATTTTTTACCAACTTATCCAAGCTTGTACTGAGGAATCGGAAGCTATCCACAAATCGAAGCTTTATATCTCCTACATACTTGGTGAATGAGATATAGCTTTCTTCAGAGTTAGGAATTACCTCCACACGTTCACTTGTACAACCCAGCTCCTTAACAATGAAATGAGAGTCATATCCGCTAAGGTTATGCATGAAGACTGGTATATATTTAGGTGTTTTACAGGCTAAATTACATTCATTATGAAGACTTCCACGATATTCACCGTTGATGTGATCATGGTCGCGTACTTTATAGTTCTCTTCTGTAAAGGGTTTTCCACACAAGTAGCATGCTGAAGAAGACTCAAAATCCATCTGCTGTTGATCTGTAAGTTTCAGAGGCTTAGCAGATTTGTATATGTCATCAATCATTTTTGCAAGAGATGTCAGGTACAGCATAAACTTCTGAGCAGCATCAGCACCACGATACACATAGGGTTGCTTAGGAAGACCAGTTTCGAGATGTTCAACGTTGGTTGATGGTTTAACGTAAACACAGAAGCTCATTGGTGTGTGCTCTTGATAAGGGGTTGTATAGGAAGTTTCAGGATTGGGTGTACATGTATGGCATGGAGTGAGAATACTCTCAAAATCCGCATAAATGACATAAGGTACTTTCAGCATCCTCTCAACATTTTTAAACTGTACAATTGCTTTCTCCTTGGTAGGCATAACTACCCTTGCAACACCATGTTGATTACAGATGGTTGCATGTTCTTGTAGTTTTTCCTGTCCACTTTGTCCATATCGATTGTCAAAGTGTGTAAAGCACCGCTTACAGGTATATATCACTCCATCATGCTTAGTTTTTTGACGTCGAACGAGTTTCTCAAAATTCTTGATATATACGTAGTGATGTTTTCCACAACTGTCACTCAATAGTAGCAGGTCACGATGTTCAGGTAGTTCAATATCAGCAACCTTTATTGGATACACCTCATGCTTCTCATCTAGACCGAAAACGTTAATAGATATCTTGTTAAGCTGCTCAAATTTAGGTATTTGAGAAAGTGGAGTAGGATAGGAAACACAGCTGAAGTCGTACTTATCTTGAAGTTGCTTGTATTTGCTGACGCGTTGAGGCTTGGTGCTGACGAATTTGGCCAGTAGAGTACATGAAACATTTCTCGTCGATAAAGTTCTGAATGTTTATACACGCTTCTTTAGCTCCGACAGATGACGGTAGTGGTATGTAGCTACTTCCTCGTAACGGGTTGTACTTGTTGATACGAAGTCGAACTCCTTCCACAGCAAGTAGGGCCCAGCTGCTACCCTTAAGCTGAGACTCCTCCATTTCAGTCACCAATTTCTTGAATTTCACTTCCATCGCTGACTCCAGATCAGTTTCCAGGAAAACAGGATGATTCCGTGTTTTAAATGTTTTGTCACAGGTTTCTCCAATACTGTTAACAAATCGACACTCAACCAGCAGATTAATTTTAACACTCTTGTGAATACCAAGCTCTTTATGCACAGCCTGGATTATCCGTTGTTTTGCCTCTTGCAGATACATATTCAGGTCCTTAGGTGACTCGCATCGTATAAAATACGATTTCAATCGTCCTTCGAATGAAGTTTCGTATTCTTTCATATCACAGTCCTCCATTGTTGACAGCAACTGATGTTTAGTTGGCTCCAATCTTCTTTTCTTCTGAGGACTGCTTATTTCACATATATCTTCGTGTCGCTGGCCCTTACAACCATCATTGAAGGTTACATTACAATGTTTACATTTGAAGAGCTTCTTGCAGCTCATCTCGTGTCTTCTCTTGTGATAACCTCGGAGGAACTTCTTCCCACATTTTCCGCATGCATATCCAGTAGCGCTTGGAATAATATCCTTATACGCTGAGTTATTCATCTTTATTCTTGATGTAATAACGTATTAATCCTTCTTCAAGGGAAATGTAAACCTCTTCACCTTGATATCACTTATAAAGCTGATTATTCTTGGAGAGAACACAATGTTAACACCTCAAGGCTAATTAGCACAATGAAGTCCAATACCCTAGATCACCATATTTATAGAGGGAGCACGAACCTTTTAGATCAATCATAAACTCGCTCCACAACTAGCTGTATATGCTTGCTCCACGCGTATTAACCTCACCCCCAGAGTCAGGATGTCTATGACGTCACACCCAGAGACAGGATGTCTGGCAGTATCAAACACGTTTAAACTCGTCTCGTAACTACCTGTATGTGCTGTCACACCTACAAGAGAAGTATTCCCACACGCTCATTCAGTCAGAGGTTCCATTCAAAGCCTGCCACCACTACCACCACCGCTACCACCACCCATTACACCAAAGCTAGCACAATCTCAAAGGCTTAAAGGGTAACGTAGACGATTTTCTCCCTTGTTTAGTTAAATGTATGTATATACTACATTATTTCATGTTTTCATTCCCTTTTCAATTCTTCCTTTCCATCTTCCCACAGAAAGACCACTACAATCACGAGCAAAGCAATTTTTCCAGAGTTTCACAGATTCTAAGCTTCTAGAATCGAACCCGCTAATAGTTTTAATAAATGTAATTTTTAGTAATTTAGCTCCCTCGGATCAGCACCTACCATTTAATCTTTACTCGAACCTGATAGGATTCATAGGCTTGAAGATATATGAAATCACCCCTTCGGGATTCGATCTGAGTACTTTAAAGTACTTTTTGTCATGATAACGATATTTAGGAACTAGGTACTCTGTTTACGGTTTACTTGACGTGTCTATATAAATTAGATTACGAGTTATTAAATTTGCAAGTAAATTCCATTAAATCAGTATTCGAACCCAGAACACCAGGAACAAAATAATTTATAATATTAGCTTGACATGTTAAACAAAGCTGTGTGCAGTTACGCTATCAATCTAAGTGATATATTCTAGTGTACAGAGGAAAATTAAGGAACTCATTAAAAGATGGGAATCGAACCAAGCACAACTGATCGACAATTATATACAGCATTAATTACCTATTATAAGAGCTATCAATCATGCTTTGGTCCACTCCTCTACCTCTCTTAGTTTCCGAGATAATAAAGTTTTAAATTAAGGATCGAACCCAGGACATCAGGTATCTAATTACACATCCACAAGATACTACCTAACAACATAAACGAAACAAAGTTTATTTGTCGTCTTTATCTTAATTAGTTTAGGAGTTATTAAATTTATAAGTAAATTACATTTTATCGGTATTCGAACCCAGAACACCAGAAACAAAATTATTTATAAAATTAGTTTTATATGTTAAAAAGAGCTGTATGCAGTTACAGCATCAATCTAAGTGATATATTCTAGAGCATAGAGAAAAATTAAGGAAGTCATTAAAAAATCGGGATTCGAACTAGGGACAACTGTTTGAAAATTATATACAGCATTAATTACACATTATAACAGCTATCAAACATGCTTTAGTACATCCCTCTACCTTTCTTAGTTTCCGAGATAATGGTGATAATAAAATTAAAGATCGAACCCAGGACATCAGGTACCCAGATATACATTCAGAAGAAACTACCTAATGATATAAATGTAATAAATATTATTCGGCGTCTTTATCTTAATTAGTCTCTGAGTTATTAGAAGTTGAATTTGTAATTACTCGTGGGATTCGAACTCAGGCATCCCGGACAACTCGGATTAATATCTTTAGGACGCGGCGCATTCCAAAGAATTGATTACTTTTTATTCCATTGTTCTATCTCTTTTCGTTCAGGAGATATAAGCGATTAATCAGTAGGGGGGAAATGAGAGGGGTGCTAATTAGTGGGGGTGGGGCTAATTAGCATATTAATTGCATTCCTTACATATTAATTGATCTAGAACTCTCAATTCTACCCTGCTGATTAATCGCTTATATCTCCTGAATGAAAAGAGATAGAACAATGGGATAAAAAGTAATCATTTCTTTGGAATGCGCCGCGTCCTTGAGATATTAATCCGAGTTGTCCGGGATGCCTGAGTTCGAATCCCACGAGTAATTACAAATTCAACTTCTAATAACTCAGAGACTAATTAAGATAAAGACGCCGAATAAATTTTATTACATTTATATCATTAGGTAGTTTCTTCTGAATGTATATCTGGGTACCTGATGTCCTGGGTTCGATCTTTAATTTTATTATCACCATTATCTCGGAAACTAAGAAAGGTAGAGGGATGTACCAAAGCATGTTTGATAGCTGTTATAATTTGTAATTAATGCTGTATATAATTTTCAAACAGTTGTCCCTAGTTCGAATCCCGATTTTTTAATGACTTCCTTAATTTTTCTCTATACTCTAGAATATATCACTTAGATTGATGCTGTAACTGCATACAGCTCTTTTTAACATATAAAACTAATTTTATAAATAATTTTGTTTCTGGTGTTCTGGGTTCGAATACCGATAAAATGTAATTTACTTATAAATTTAATAACTCCTAAACTAATTAAGATAAAGACGACAAATAAACTTTGTTTCGTTTATGTTGTTAGGTAGTATCTTGTGGATGTGTAATTAGATACCTGATGTCCTGGGTTCGATCCTTAATTTAAAACTTTATTATCTCGGAAACTAAGAGAGGTAGAGGAGTGGACCAAAGCATGATTGATAGCTCTTATAATAGGTAATTAATGCTGTATATAATTGTCGATCAGTTGTGCTTGGTTCGATTCCCATCTTTTAATGAGTTCCTTAATTTTCCTCTGTACACTAGAATATATCACTTAGATTGATAGCGTAACTGCACACAGCTTTGTTTAACATGTCAAGCTAATATTATAAATTATTTTGTTCCTGGTGTTCTGGGTTCGAATACTGATTTAATGGAATTTACTTGCAAATTTAATAACTCGTAATCTAATTTATATAGACACGTCAAGTAAACCGTAAACAGAGTACCTAGTTCCTAAATATCGTTATCATGACAAAAAGTACTTTAAAGTACTCAGATCGAATCCCGAAGGGGTGATTTCATATATCTTCAAGCCTATGAATCCTATCAGGTTCGAGTAAAGATTAAATGGTAGGTGCTGATCCGAGGGAGCTAAATTACTAAAAATTACATTTATTAAAACTATTAGCGGGTTCGATTCTAGAAGCTTAGAATCTGTGAAACTCTGGAAAAATTGCTTTGCTCGTGATTGTAGTGGTCTTTCTGTGGGAAGATGGAAAGGAAGAATTGAAAAGGGAATGAAAACATGAAATAATGTAGTATATACATACATTTAACTAAACAAGGGAGAAAATCGTCTACGTTACCCTTTAAGCCTTTGAGATTGTGCTAGCTTTGGTGTAATGGGTGGTGGTAGCGGTGGTGGTAGTGGTGGCAGGCTTTGAATGGAACCTCTGACTGAATGAGCGTGTGGGAATACTTCTCTTGTAGGTGTGACAGCACATACAGGTAGTTACGAGACGAGTTTAAACGTGTTTGATACTGCCAGACATCCTGTCTCTGGGTGTGACGTCATAGACATCCTGACTCTGGGGGTGAGGTTAATACGCGTGGAGCAAGCATATACAGCTAGTTATGGAGCGAGTTTATGATTGATCTAAAAGGTTCGTGCTCCCTCTATAAATATGGTGATCTAGGGTATTGGACTTCATTGTGCTAATTAGCCTTGAGGTGTTAACATTGTGTTCTCTCCAAGAATAATCAGCTTTATAAGTGATATCAAGGTGAAGAGGTTTACATTTCCCTTGAAGAAGGATTAATACGTTATTACATCAAGAATAAAGATGAATAACTCAGCGTATAAAGATATTATTCCAAGCGCTACTGGATATGCATGCGGAAAATGTGGGAAGAAGTTCCTCCGAGGTTATCACAAGAGAAGACACGAGATGAGCTGCAAGAAGCTCTTCAAATGTAAACATTGTAATGTAACCTTCAATGATGGTTGTAAGGGCCAGCGACACGAAGATATATGTGAAATAAGCAGTCCTCAGAAGAAAAGAAGATTGGAGCCAACTAAACATCAGTTGCTGTCAACAATGGAGGACTGTGATATGAAAGAATACGAAACTTCATTCGAAGGACGATTGAAATCGTATTTTATACGATGCGAGTCACCTAAGGACCTGAATATGTATCTGCAAGAGGCAAAACAACGGATAATCCAGGCTGTGCATAAAGAGCTTGGTATTCACAAGAGTGTTAAAATTAATCTGCTGGTTGAGTGTCGATTTGTTAACAGTATTGGAGAAACCTGTGACAAAACATTTAAAACACGGAATCATCCTGTTTTCCTGGAAACTGATCTGGAGTCAGCGATGGAAGTGAAATTCAAGAAATTGGTGACTGAAATGGAGGAGTCTCAGCTTAAGGGTAGCAGCTGGGCCCTACTTGCTGTGGAAGGAGTTCGACTTCGTATCAACAAGTACAACCCGTTACGAGGAAGTAGCTACATACCACTACCGTCATCTGTCGGAGCTAAAGAAGCGTGTATAAACATTCAGAACTTTATCGACGAGAAATGTTTCATGTACTCTATACTGGCCAAATTCGTCAGCACCAAGCCTCAACGCGTCAGCAAATACAAGCAACTTCAAGATAAGTACGACTTCAGCTGTGTTTCCTATCCTACTCCACTTTCTCAAATACCTAAATTTGAGAAGCTTAACAAGATATCTATTAACGTTTTCGGTCTAGATGAGAAGCATGAGGTGTATCCAATAAAGGTTGCTGATATTGAACTACCTGAACATCGTGACCTGCTACTATTGAGTGACAGTTGTGGAAAACATCACTACGTATATATCAAGAATTTTGAGAAACTCGTTCGACGTCAAAAAACTAAGCATGATGGAGTGATATATACCTGTAAGCGGTGCTTTACACACTTTGACAATCGATATGGACAAAGTGGACAGGAAAAACTACAAGAACATGCAACCATCTGTAATCAACATGGTGTTGCAAGGGTAGTTATGCCTACCAAGGAGAAAGCAATTGTACAGTTTAAAAATGTTGAGAGGATGCTGAAAGTACCTTATGTCATTTATGCGGATTTTGAGAGTATTCTCACTCCATGCCATACATGTACACCCAATCCTGAAACTTCCCATACAACCCCTTATCAAGAGCACACACCAATGAGCTTCTGTGTTTACGTTAAACCATCAACCAACGTTGAACATCTCGAAACTGGTCTTCCTAAGCAACCCTATGTGTATCGTGGTGCTGATGCTGCTCAGAAGTTTATGCTGTACCTGACATCTCTTGCAAAAATGATTGATGACATATACAAATCTGCTAAGCCTCTGAAACTTACAGATCAACAGCAGATGGATTTTGAGTCTTCTTCAGCATGCTACTTGTGTGGAAAACCCTTTACAGAAGAGAACTATAAAGTACGCGACCATGATCACATCAACGGTGAATATCGTGGAAGTCTTCATAATGAATGTAATTTAGCCTGTAAAACACCTAAATATATACCAGTCTTCATGCATAACCTTAGCGGATATGACTCTCATTTCATTGTTAAGGAGCTGGGTTGTACAAGTGAACGTGTGGAGGTAATTCCTAACTCTGAAGAAAGCTATATCTCATTCACCAAGTATGTAGGAGATATAAAGCTTCGATTTGTGGATAGCTTCCGATTCCTCAGTACAAGCTTGGATAAGTTGGTAAAAAATCTAACCTCGTACCCTGAAACGCTAAAGTACTTTGGAGAAGACAAATTGAAGTTGATGACCCGTAAGGGTGTATTTCCCTATGATTTTGTTACGTCATGGGATGTCCTGAACGAGACCTGCTTGCCTCCTAAGGACTACTTCTACAATAGATTAAATGAAGAAGAAATTACTGATACTGACTACGATCATGCTAGAAATGTATGGGAGCTGTTTAATGTGAGAAACCTGGGAGAGTACAGCGATCTCTACTTAACTTCGGATGTACTTCTCCTAGCTGATGTCTTTGAGACGTTCAGAGAGCAAACCCTTAAAACACACAAAGTTGATCCTGCCCATTATTTTACCTCTCCAGGTCTTACATGGGACGCCATGTTACTGTATACTGGAATTAAGCTGGAACTGTTACAAGATTATGATCAACTACTCATGGTGGAATCAGGTATAAGAGGAGGTTTATGCCAAGTTTCCCATCGGTATGCTGAGGCTAATAACACTTATATGGATAAGTTTGATCCGTCGAGACCAACCCAATTTATCACATACGAGGACGCTAATAACCAATATGGGTGGGCAATGTGTCACGCCCTTCCTTTTGGTGGATTTCAGTGGGTGTCACCTGAAGAAATCAACTTAGAAACACTACAAGAAGATGATCCGCATGGGTACATATTAGAAGTCGACATCGAGTATCCTACTGAACTTCACGATCTACACAACGATCTACCGTTCCTGCCAGAGTGTATGAAACCATTGGAATCATCTACAAAGAAACTGATACCTCATCTTGGACCTCGAAAGAAGTATGTAGTGCATTACATGGCTTTGAAGCAAGCTCTTAGTCATGGACTACGACTAACAAAAATCCATCGTGTGCTAAAATTCCGACAGTCTCGGTGGTTGAAACCTTATGTGGAATTTAACAACAGGCTACGACAACAAGCTGCAAATGATTTTGAGAAGGATCTCTACAAGCTCTTTAACAACGCCATGTTTGGAAAAACTATGGAGAACCTGCGTAGCCGTGTGGATATACGACTGGTGACAAATGAAAAAACTCTAGAGAAGCTGATCGCCAAGCCTACGTTTATCGACAGGACGATATATGCTGCTAATCTAGCTGCTGTACATATGGCCTCTCGTCAGATTGTGTTCAACAAGCCTATATACATTGGTATGAGTGTGTTGGACATCTCTAAGACATTAATGTATAACTATCATTACGACGTGTTGTTGCCTTATTATGGAGCTGAAAACCTGAAGCTTATGTATATGGACACTGATTCGTTCATTCATCGTGTTACAACTGAAGATGTGTACCAGGACAAGCTACGTTTTCTTGAGCATCTCGATACAGCTGATTACCCTGTCAATCATATATGCCACTCTACTCAGAACAAGAAGGTATTGGGAAAATTTAAAGATGAGGCTAATAGCAAAATCATCCTACGCTTTGTTGGACTACGACCTAAGATGTATGCCTTAGATATTCAAGGCTCAATGATAAAAAAGATTAAAGGTATAAAACGTAGCGCTATTAAGCAGTACATTTCGTTTGACAGCTATACAGACTGTCTTAAAACCTGTGAAATCATCAGAACGCCCATGAATCTAATCCTATCACGAAAGCATGCTGTTACCACAGTGCAAGTGAACAAAATTGCATTGAATCCCTTTGATGATAAAAGAATTATTGCTGAGGACGGTATAACTACCTATGCGTATGGACATTACAGTATTACAAATAGTGCTTAAGAGAATGTAAGTCGAAGATGGAGATTTTCTCGTGAGTCTACAATGTTAAAAAATTAATGTTTACTCATGTGCTGTGTATGCACATAGCAGACAAATGGTGAAGAAAGAAGAAGATGGAAGGGAAGGTGGTAACCCTGCCATTAGGAGCAATCCTAGTGCTAGTCTCAAGCCTAGATAAAAGGGGAGAGACATCTACAACAAACTTAAATAAATGTATGTTGACGCAAAGCTTTTCAATTTGTGAATCAATATGCAGTTTATCCCTCTCCGCATCGTACAATAAGTTTGTAAGATTTAGAAAAAAGTATATAAATTGTTGTAACGTTGGATAAGAAATGTTTATGATCTAATTACTCTCTATATTACCATGAGTACCTGTGATACTAGCTGAGTGACTTTAAACACCTATGTTACTTGAATTATCCTAAATACCTACGATACTCTCTGAATTACCTGTAACATCATACGGAACTATGCTATATCCGCTTCCCGGAACCTGTCCTACCCTGTGATACTAACTGAATTACTTACCTGTTAGTGTGAGTGGGTTAGCTTTTCCCGTGAGAGGACCGCCTTTTCCCTGCCCTTTTCCCTTTGCTGGTCACCTTTTTCCCTTTCCTGGTCACGTTTTTCCCTTTGCTGGTCACGTTTTTCACTTTGCTGGCCACCTTTTCCCCTTTGCTGGTCACCTTTTTCCCTCTGCTGGTAACGTTTTTCCCTTTGCTGGTCACCTTTTTCCCTTTGCTGGTCACCTTTTTCCCTTTGCTGGTCACCTTTTTCCCTTTGCTGGTCACCTTTTTCCCTTTGCTGGTCACCTTTTTCCCTTTGCTGGTCACCTTTTTCCCTTTGCTGGTCACCTTTTTCCCTTTGCTGGTCACCTTTTTCCCTTTGCTGGTCACGTTTTTCCCTTTGCTGGTCGCCTTTTTCCCTTTGCTGGTCACCTTTTTCCCTTTGCTGGTCACCTTTTTCCCTTTGCTGGTCACCTTTTTCCCTTTGCTGGTCACCTTTTTCCCTTTGCTGGTCACCTTTTTCCCTTTCCTGGTCACCTTTTTCCCTTTGCTGGTCACCTTTTTCCCTTTCGTGGTCACCTTTTTCCCTTTGCTGGTCACCTTTTTCCCTTTCCTGGTCACCTTTTTCCCTTTGCTGGTCACCTTTTTCCCTTTGCTGGTCACCTTTTTCCCTTTGCTGGTCACCTTTTTCCCTTTGCTGGTCACCTTTTTCCTTTTGCTGGTCACCTTTTTCCCTTTGCTGGTCACCTTTTTCCCTTTGCTGGTCACCTTTTTCCCTTTGCTGGTCACCTTTTTCCCTTTGCTGGTCACCTTGTTCCCTTTGCTGGTCACCTTTTTCCCTTTGCTGGTCACCTTTTTCCATTTGCTGGTCACCTTTTTCCCTTTGCTGGTCACTTTTCCCTGAATAGGTTACGTGATGAGAATGTCTAGAATTAGCGCTCTAACATTGACATGAAACATATTTCCATGAAGTTCTCGCCTAAAGTCGATTTCAAAGTCTAGCCCCTATCTCTCCTGTATATAAGTCCATATTCCTACTGCTTCACTATCTGTCTAGCCTACCGATTCTCCGCGTTTTCCTATACCTCTCATATAAGCCATACTCTACTCCTCGACCTCTGTCTAGCCTAAAACCTCGCCTCGTTTTTCCTATATTTCTCATATAAACCATACTCTACTCCTAACCCTCTGTCTAGCCTAACACCTCTCCTCCTGTTCCCTACCTCTCTCATATAACCCATACTCTACTCAACCTCTGTCTAGCCTAGCACCTCTCCTCCTGCTCCTATACCTCTCATACATATAAACGCATACTCTACTCTCAGCCTGTGTCTAGCCTAACACCCCTCCTCCTGTTCTATACTTCTCATACATATAAACGCCTACTCTACTCTCAACCTCTGTCTAGCCTAACACCACTCCCCGTATCCCCTACCTCTCATAAAGCGCATTCCTCCTGCCCCCCTCTAGCTGAGTATCACTCCTTGGTTTCCTATCTAACCTAACTTTAACACCTGTCTATCCTAGCATAGGATCTCTCTCCGTTTTCTCGTTTCTCCTTATAAACACATACTCAATTCTCCTAACCTAACACCCCTCCTCCTGTTCCCAACCTCTCTCATATAAAGGACATACTCTACCCTTCAACTCTGTCTAGCCTAACAGCCCACCTCGTTTTCCTATACCATTCATATAAACCATACTCTACTTCTTGACCTCTATCTAGCCTAACACCCCTGCTCCTGTTCCCTACCTCTCTCATATACAAGACATGCTCTACCCTTCAACTCTGTCTAGCCTAACACCCCTCCTCGTTTTCCTATACCTTTCATATAAACCATACTCTACTTCTTGACCTCTGCCTAGCCTAACACCCCTGCTCCTGTTCCTACCTCTCTCATATACAAGACATGCTCTGCCCTTCAACTCTGTCTAGCCTAACACCCCTCCTCGTTTTCCTATACCTTTCATATAAACCATACTCTACTTCTTGACCTCTGCCTAGCCTAACACCCCTGCTCCTGTTCCCTACCTCTCTCATAAACAAGACATGCTCTGCCCTTCAACTCTGTCTAGCCTAACACCCCTCCTCGTTTTCCTATACCTTTCATATAAACCCTACTCTACTTCTTGACCTCTGTCTAGCCTAACACCCCTGCTCCTGTTCACTACCTCTCTCATATAAAAGACATACTCTACCCTTCAACTCTGTCTAGTGTAATACCTCTCCTCGTTTTTCCTATACCTTTCATATAAACCATACTCTACTCCTCAGCCTCTGTCTTGCCTAACAGCTCTCTACTATCTCTTCCATATAAACGTATTTCCCTCCTTCAACCCTGTCTAGCATAGTATTGGTCGTCGTATTCCCTATCTCTCCCATATAAACCCATTTTCCTCCTTGAACCGCCCCATCTAGCCTCGTTTTCCCTATCCTTTCCCATACATGCCCAAAAAAGTGGCCTCGCTCTGTCCTTAATAACCTACTTGCATGTCGTTAACTTCTAAGGACACACATTGTGTTTTAGTTATCTCGAATCCCAGGTCCTGCAGGTGACATTGACAATAATCGAGCCATTTCTCTTTTTCGGAAGGTTGCAATTGCTGGACAGCAATGTATACAGATTTGATCGTTTTGCAGATCGTTAAAATGATTATGCTTCTGTAAACCCCTATTTTCAGTCACATCTAAGGATGGACTTCGTTAATGAGATTGCTATTTTGTTTTACACTCCTCTGTTCTTCCTGATACTGTTGTATCTTTTTCAAAGGTATCTAACAATGTTCATGTTGTTTCGTATTTCGTATCGAGTGGAAGGCATTGCTGGCACTGCGTAAATAATTGTCGATGGAGTCTGTCTTCCATTGTGTGTAGACGATAAACATGTATCATCCCACTGAATAGTGATTTATAATATTCTGCATTCAATCACTAGCCACCCTCAGTTACATAACAATTGCAAGACCAAGAACTCAGTCTGCAGCTTGCATGTACACTTTGATTACATGCACCAGCAACACTTAGAAGTCGGCCGCGATATGAATGTATGTGGCGGCAAGAGAGACTAAGCAGTTACGGAACAAGTGGGCGGGGCATCGGAAGGACAGACAAGTAAAAAAGAAACCATCGACAGTTCCGAGTTGCATTTACTAGCTAGGCATAAGCCTGCACATGTAGTACCATTTCCTTATGTGACTACACATTTCCCTCTCGCCTTTCCCTCATCCCTCTCT
Organism: Deroplatys truncata; assembly: GCA_030765065.1. Taxonomy (NCBI): domain Eukaryota; kingdom Metazoa; phylum Arthropoda; class Insecta; order Mantodea; family Mantidae; genus Deroplatys; species Deroplatys truncata. Next base: position 110,323,720 of record CM060986.1, read on the forward strand.
GGTCGCTAACCTAGATTGTCAACAAAACACAGTGGCGCCCTTCACCAAGCGCATTCATATCGTGGCCGACTAGTACTATTGCATTACCTGCCATGCGGTTACCATATACTTGGGCATATTATGCACGCAAAGGTTATAAGTTACTAAGCTGACTGCCCGACGTTGCACGGGTAGCTTTATAAACTCGAATGAGATTTAATTTCATTAGATACATTCCTCTTTCCTTACAAAATTATTACGTGGAATGATTTATAAGCATTTTATAGTGAATTCTCCTCTATATTCCTTATAATTGCAATATCATATAGACCCGACTATTCTTATAACAACAGATTATTATAATACATAAATTTGTTTATTGGGCGTTTCAACAAGATCTGCATTTCTTTTGCTCTTTGTAATAGTTTTTATCTATCGCCTACGGTTTACGAATTATACAAAGTCATTCAGAATAAATAGGACTTTACAGGCTATTTGTAGAAAATTCAAATTATGCATTTTATTTGTTATGCAAGTATCTTAAAAATATTTTATGCAAATCAAGATCATTAGGGTCATTCTTGAGAAAATAAAATATAAAAAGTTGTCCATGTAAAGAAAGTTTCTGGTGGGGAATTGTCTTGAAAACCTTCTTGTGTTATCCTTGAAAGACACACACATACACACACAAAAACGCACACACACAAATGCGCGTGCACATACACATAGTCATAAGCACCATACATGGACCGTTCCTAAAAAAATTCTTTTTTTCAGGGATACTTAAAAATGAATATTTCAGCGAAATCTCAGTATCGAATTTTTGGATGGTGCTATAGCTAAGTAGTGAAGCTGTATCAGTGATGCCGCGATGATGGTGCGTCAGTTTGATACACGAATGTAGTTGTCACCTTTTGTCGTTGTCTACAATATCTGCTGTTAATTCTGCTGCCGGCTGCTTCAGTGGTTGAGTTATGAGTATTTTCCCTCAAGGTATGTGTGGATGCTCTGTGAAAAAATGACACCAGTTCAAATTGACTGAAAAATATACTGTGTATTAATATTTCAGTTCTTGAATTGAGTTGCCGACCGTTTGAATGAAGAAATATACTGACTCTGAACTGTAGCACCCAAAAATATGACAATTCAATTAATACACCTGCTAACTTCCACAGTATCAAAGTTAGGGTTGTAAATAACGGTTTCTGCATTAAAAACTCAAGTATTACCTGCAGTGAGTTGCTAAAATGCTTATATGGAGACTTCTAGCAATCGCCACAAAATCCTATTCACACAAGCCCGTCACTAAGCGCTTAAAATATCACACGAACAGTATGTACCGGTGACGGTATCAGAGAGAGAGAGAGAGTAACTCTCTGATTTAGTTGCTCACTTCCATATTACTTAAGCAAGTCTATATTAGAATTACTGCCACCATGCTCATTTTACGCCCGGGCGAATATTTACCTCTCTTCTTGCGCGTTTCTGACTTTGGTTACTAGGAATCTGGCTAAAATCTCGGAAATGCTTTCACTTATTTTTTCAGAATTTCTGGCTACGTGACTGCGTAAGCGTATTGAACTTATAACCCAACTGCGTTCCTAGAAATCCTTAAGCTATGTGTTCTCTATTTGGCTGATACTAATCACTTTCGTGACATCGCTCGCTAATTACCTTCTTCTCGTGGCAAATCTTTTCAACTCTAGCTTGTTACGTTATACCTTGATTTAATACACGGAAATTATTTATTGCAGTTATTTCTTTATCTTACTATCATTTCGTTATTTAATTATTTGTATATTCACGTCAATAATTACGGCTTCAGTAGAACAAAAAGTAAAATCTACCCAAAACTTCTCACCTAAGTCAGCTCAAACCTGTATCTAAATGAGGGTTCTGGCAGTATTATTTACAATACAACCAAATTCACGTGCCAACTAAAATTTTCTGTCTCAGTAATGCATTAGAGTATGGTTGTCTTATGGCCCAGTTACCACCTACACCGAGTTATCCTAGACAATTTGAGTGAAAATTTCATTGTTTTGTATAAAGTGAAGAGAAATTTTCGAGTAAAAATAAACAAAAGAACCATACAATACAGTTATTTATAGACCGTTTTGTACCTGCATAAAGAAACACTGTAAAATTAGATTACGACGATCCCTATACTAATTTTAGCTTTATTGTTCGGCTGTAATTTTTATTGCGAGTGTTTGTAACATGTGTAACTAGAAATGCTAAAGAATCTACCTCACCAATTCCAACACATATGCATATATAATTCTAATTGTTGCATAAAGAGTTTTTATCAACCGAGCCTGCAGAGGGACGTAGCAAAATGTGACAAAAGAGAGCGAAAGTAACCATAGAGAATGGAAACACAAAGAACCGCAATAAAAGCTGCTTCGTATCCATACAATGGCTACTAAGCTAACCCCTTTGTTTTCGCTGCCCGGCGACATACCCAAATTTTCGTTCCCTAATTCCTGCTGAATACTGGAAAGCCGCTTAGAATTCTGTCGTTAATGTGGCTGCGTGATTTGTAAAGGCGGGATGAAAAATCACGAGAAGGAAAGATGATTTATTTATATAAAGGGTGCCCCAGAAGCGCTAGTTGCATGCGATGGTACGTGTAGCACATGAGAATTTAAAACTTAAATGCCTTCCAAGGGACACGCATGGGATTCTGGCATAGAGTAAAATCGGTGGTTACTAAAAGTAGATAATTGTGTAAAATGGAATATTTGAAAACGCACCTGTCTATATTCATCACTTCACACATGTAGACATTATATTTAATATCTGCATTGTTACACAGGATAACTTCAAGAAAAGGCACGTATTAGAAATGCATTATGGAACATCTGGAATTGAAACGCAACCCAGAAATAGTCAGTCTATAATGTGTTTAAGTATACATTCCAGACCAGTCATCATCATCGTCATCCACCAAATAAGTGTTAGGCCTTATGACCTGTTACATAATAAAACACGAATTTTCCTTCTACCTCCTCTTGCGACCTCCCAGAAATTCCTTCCCATGGCTTTGATAATGGAGTATAGCTTTAGAGATTCTATGAAATCTCATTCGTCTTAAATGACTTACACATTTGTTGTGTGTAAAATGAGCTTACAAAATGAGTAGAGTGGTGTATTTATTGGTCTTAAACATTTTACACGTTCAAACTCATACATCGCGCGGGTCAGATAGATCGTACGTGCTTATACAATACACCGTAGTTTTTTAAGTTTCAGACTATATTCATCACACTGTACTTTAAAGCTAATGATATTTTATAAGAATTAAAGAAAAAAAACAGAGAAACTAACAACAAAAGTCACACAATGTAGAAAAAGAAAAATAACTTTTTCACAAGCACACGCCATTGTTAACAAAACAAACAAATACCCGCCCCTAAGCCAATAACCCTCCCCCTCCCCCCTTGTCCCTCTTCCTTACAGTCCGATCTGAGCTGCATAAACTTTTGTAAAAATGTACGAATCGCTCCCCTCCCTCCCAACCAGCACGGTCCAACAAGCTTGTACCTCTCTCCCCGAGTTAACAAAGGTATCTGTCAAATACTTTCTCCTCAACTGTTCTGTCTTAGTACCTATGATGCGTCAGAATATGGAGGCAATTTCTTCCTCCCTATACCAAGGACAGATTCTTATGCCTTCTTTGTTAATAAATTTGATCGCTCGCCATGATCCCAGTCTGAGAAAGGCTCCAGGCCAATATCTGCCATTATACTTCATTTCGTATATGGTCCCATCTGGTATATTCTGCCTTAGTTCTCATAAAACGCATTTCATTTGCTCATTCTTCCATCTGTCTTAATGTCTATGCTTCGCTATCATAGCATAATACTGCCCTTGCTGGTGTTTTATATAGGGGTAACCTTTCACTTTTCTGGATTAGGGAACGTTTCACCTTATTGAATATTTCCATAGCTTTGGAATACTTTACAATTTTATTTTTTATATCTACACATCTTTAAATGTTAGATTATAGCCCAAATATGTGAAGACATTTACTCACTTTAAATTCTTGTTAGCTGATCATATATTTTACTTAGGACTGGGTATTTCCTATAAACGGCCATGATTTTTGTTTTCTCTGTATTATATTTCCAGATCAGTATCTACCATTAATAACTGAATATAGCCAGTTTTTACATTTTTCCAGAAAATTCCAAGGAATATTGAATTTTAAGAACTATTGGGTTTATTTTTACTGAAAATATATCCTAAAAGGTATTTATAACGCTTAACTAATTGTTTTCCATTGTTTGCATTTGCCTTGTCTTCGAGAAATTCTGTGAATTACTATAATTTGTTTATTTACTTTCTAAAATGGTTAAGATCGATTTAAGGGCATGTACCGCAAACCAGAAGATTCAACTGCCCTAGCATTTTTTTTAATATATGACTCCTAAGCATTAGATGTGGCTTAGTTCCACATTTATTGCCCGATTAACAGGTTTTTCGCTTGGTATGTACAGGATGAAAGGTGTGTAGATGCTCACCTTTAAACTATAGGAAATGCGACCTATTGGAATGCACCAGCAGCCAACTGTCAAATATTTCCCGCATTATAGTGTACTATTTTTATTTTTGGTGACTTTCTGTTTGTTTAGTTGACATCAATACTAGCGACTGCTCCTAAAATATATAGTCGTGTTTTATTTCGAGGACATTGTGATTGTCACTTTAGGGTCAATTTAAAATTACCCTAATTCTAGGTTCCCATTTAGACATATCAAACTGACCCTAAAATGACCATCATAAAACACGACTAATGGCATTTACTTTCCTCCATAATATCAAGCAATTTTTGTTCAAGGAATTTCTTTCTACAACGTTTAGTTTTGGAGATATTGTGAATCTCAACTTAAATGGTCCACGCTATATAGAGTATACAAGACATAATATTTCTTGTTTTGGGGCGAAAATGTTTAAATAAAATTTTAATTTGAAACTTATAAACAATACAAAGTCTAGTTGCTTATAATATTTATGTTACCAAGGTTTTAAATTCTGATGCTTTTATTTATATTTGTAATTTGTTTTCACTTTATGAGCAAATTAATACCTACTTAAACATTGTCATTCACTCATGGGGACAAACCGTGGTTATATTACTCGTAAAATAGTATGGCTGTAATAACAGCTCTAATCTTTCATGTCTTACCTAGAAGCAACCGACTGCGAGTAAATCTATTCGATACCCCACTCCAAAGCGGGAAGTAAAGGAGGATGAGCTTGTAGTAGTGAATTGATGTTACAAACCTTGTTCAGTTAAATTATGTAACATATAAAATAGGAGTTCATGTAAACATTAGTAACGTATAACAACCGAAATGTATAAATGAGACAGTAATAATCAGTTACTGTAAGATAAAAAATATGTTAAATTATGAAACTGAAAAATTCAGTGGCATAACCGGGATTTGAACCACAGATCTTCCAGTTTCCGTTCAGTGGCTCTAACCAACCTTCCATTGTCAAAATGCAGGCATGACATTAAATTCCCCAACTGACTTGCATGCTTTCTGGTAAACACAAGAAGATCTCAAATTATTTTTGAGATGACATAACCCAATGACGATGACTTGCTGTGATTCAAATCCCGGCTATGGCATTGAATGTTTCAGTTAGATTCTACGTGTTTTACCTTGTCCTAGACACGTTATGTGTTAAACAACAATTACCACTGATTGACCTAACAGTTGGTTAAACTATGAAATGCGTTACTTAAAGTACTTACAACATTTTAAGTCGCCATTTAATTTGAGATCTCCTTGAGGTTTACCCCGAAAAATGTGAGCCATTTGGGGAATTTAATGTCGTGGCGGTATGTTGCCGTGGTAGCTCAATTGGTTAGAGCAACCAAATGGAAACTGGAGGATCCATGGTTCAAATTTCGGCTATGGCATTGAATATTTCAGTCTGATTTACCTTTCCACACACGGTTTGTATAAAAGAACAATTAATTGCCAACCAGTTTGTTTGTTTCGCAACGGTTGAATGTAGTCTCATTCTCTTGTGTTTAAAGGTGCCTGTTTATTTTAACTAAATAAACCAGAACTGTGTAGATAGACATTATCATAAAGTAACTAAAACATCAGTTAGTGTTGTTTTAATATGGTTTTTATAGCAGTTTTGTTATATAAACCTATTAAACCTAGACTGAGAGAACGGTATTAATATATCGCTGTACTTTCCTTCCCTTTATAAAATTCATAAACCTGAAGCGAAAATCTGAAAATCTCGTATGACATTAGCAATAATAGCTGGCTATGTTTTCTCTAAATATGAGAAGCTCATTAAAATCCTACCGTCGTGTATTACACAACATTGGTTATTGTTCACCTGCTGCTAGGATTAGTTTACATTTTCCGGCCATTAATACACATCCGCACACATTTGCTCGGCTATTTGGAATAAAGGCGAACCCTAGCAGCATATTAGGTCTTCACAATTGTTCAATGTCCAAGCAGATTTTGCTTGACAACGGCATATAAGCCGTAGTTAAGCCATTGTTTATGGCATTAGCTAGGGATAGAGGAGGCTGAGAAGAGACTGCGAGGGAAGGGAAGCTGGAAGAACTGAGAGGAATAGGTGCTGAATATACAGAGACATGCAAATTGTTTCCCTTCCTTGACCCTGTCTTCCAAGTGAATTGCAATTAGCTAGCGCTGTAGTTTCTCATAAAATCAGTTTACTGCTTTCTGGGCTGGTTGACGTTTTATAACTTGCCTACAAAATTTGATAGTTGAACTCATAGAAGTTTCTGTAACCATTAATTAACATGTTACAGATATCCATCTTTTACACTATTTAAAATAGTTACTTATAATTGTCGCAGTTCTCAGATGACGTGTTATATTATTTGTTGGGCGCTTATTGTTTAATTATATTTTAAATTTGGGCTCTTTGTCCTCCGGCTAGCTATTATAACTCAGTCAAGCACGTATCTCTAAGCAGAGTGTGTAAACATAGTAGTTATTGCTAAAGATAACACTGATAAAAAATGTGAATCTAGACTTTTATTGCCGCCACACTTAATTTATAATTGACAAGTTACACACGCCTGACTGAAACTGTGATATTTCCGAATATAACTACAGTCATTTTAGTTGCCGCGCACCAATTACTTCGCGTACTTTACATTTTTGTAACTAACTCTGCGACGTGCACCTTGTGAGAGATTCTTCAGAACTGTGCGACACTTCCTTATGGCTCGAGAATATATACTCCTTCACCTCGAATTGCCTAAACATTATAATATAGTTGCTATTGGTTACAAAATTGCGCCAACTTTAGCATCTGTTTGGTCAGCCAATCACTACTACTAACATATATGCTCTAGGAAAGATATTCCCTCCATTTATAAAACAGACCCTGACGTCAATTTCGGCTTTCTCTTCTTACTGACAAACATCTCACACCCTCGGATTTTTGTTACCCACTTTTATTGTCAGTTTCAGGTAGACAGTGCAAACTTATTTCCTAACAATTGGCTAACAAACATGTAAAATAAGGTACATACATATTAATTTACTCTATAATCACTCTGGCATTCACAGCATGTTATGATATAAAATATTGCCTCATAATACAAGCGTTAAAAAGTAAAGTTTTGTTCTGCGACTAGTAATGTTTGCGGAACTCGAGTGTAATTCTACGAACAAAATAATAGTTGATTATGATACAAGGGTCAAACGTAGCATTTAATTTTGGAGTAGGAATGTTTGCGAATTAACCAGGAAGGGGCGAAATAACCAGGAAGGGACGAAGGAACCAGGACGTGGAGCGAATGGAGCAGTGAAATTAACTACAAGACGCAGATTCCAGAAACAACCACAAGAACAACCGACGACGCGGATGAGTGGACATCAGTAACTACGAAATAGAAGGCAACAGGGGAATTCAACTACGACACCAAAACAACGAGACAACGCAGATCCATCATAGTACAACGCAGAGGCGACATATACATCTAGGAGAGAGGGTCAGGAAGCTGAACATCAAAGCAACATCAACAGACAGCATCATAAAGGTTAGAAAATTTGTAAATTTTTTTTTGTATCCTAAAAAATTGTTAGAAATTAAATGTTGTTAAGAAGTGGTAGGATTAAGAAAACAATGTCCACTAATAATACAGAAGAAACAATTATGGAAGGGGATAATGTAACAGTTAGCTGTAATTCAATACAGGTTACGGAAAATAGCTCAAACAATGTAGGATTTGAGGGAGGAAATGTTAGTGAAGAAAGTCAGAATAGAATAGCAGGAAATGTTAATTTTGATGCTAGTATGATGATGGAAATGCTGATAAATTTTACAGATCGATTAGAAAGGAATATGGATAATAATAATGAGAAATTAGAAAAACTAACTCAGAATATGGAAAAAAGAAATAGGGAAATAAGGGAAGATATGGAAAAGAGAAATAGGAGAATAATAGAAGAAGTTGAAAAGAAATTTATGAAGCTAGATAGTAGCATGCCAAAAATGAGAGATGAAAATCACGAAATAATAGCAAGTGAGATAGGGGAAGTTTCAAAGAAAATGTCAGACATGAGCAGGGAAATATCTAACGAAAAAAGTGAGGTTAATACTAAAATTGAACATGTTGATGTAGAATGTACAGCGTTAGGAAGTCGAGTGAGTAGCATTTCAAGTGAGCTAAGAGAGATGATGGAGGCTACGAATGCAGATTTAATTCAGGTGCAAGTTAATTTCAGAGGGGAGATATCTGAAATACAGGAGTCAGAAACACAAAGAAATAAATTGTCCGAAGAAGTTAAAAGTTTTGTCTATAAACAATCAAAAACTAACTTCTGAAATTAACAAGTACCAAGCTGTTCAGAATGAAAACTCCAGTACAGTACAGTTTATTGCAGACTTGTCAGAGTATTTTCAAATTAAAAAGATACCGGAAGCATTGAAAATGATAGTTGTCAAAAGACGTTTGGACCAGAAAACTTTAGATTGTTTTCAAGTGGTATCAGGGGGGTAAAATTTCATATGAACCCTTAAAAAGGCTATTCATGAACAGATTTTGGAAGGTTATGATACAGCTACGAGTAATGCTTAGCCATAGACAGTTTGATCCAGGAAAGGGAATAGTAATGACCGCTATAAAAAAAGCAAGCAAATCCAGGATAGTTAAAGCTGAACTGTAGAGCAAAGTTTTGGAATGTAAGAGAGTTAACTAAGTATATATGTCATAAAAAAGGAGAAATAAATTTTGGACAAAAATAAATGTTTAAAGGAGAAAAAGAACATTTTCTTAGCAAATTGTAACAGCATTTGAAATGAAGCATGTAATAATGAAAATTTAATGTCATATTAAAGTAAAAGTATGTAGATATAATTCAAAGAGTATTGTGTATATAAAGTAGAAAACAATAAAAAAGGGGTAAATATAATTAAAGCAAAACACTTATGTTGCACACAGATAATGTGAAGTTATGTCTAGAATTAAGAGATGTAAGTATATTTGTGTAGAGAATAAATATTTTGGTAAATATGTTTAATAATTACAAAATGAACCAGGTTAAAAATCTTGAGCGTATAAATTTCTATGTCAATAATCTAAGAAAGTATAAATCTTTTGTAACTAAATAGTTCAGGGTAAAGTATTTACTATAAAAAAACTTGTAATATCAGATGTATGTATATAAAGACATTAGATCAGAGCCAATGAATAGTGGCGAGAAAAAGGCAAAATATATGTCGTGTGTAAAATGTGTGTGCAGTGTTATGTGCAAGTGATAAATACCTGTGTTACAACATTCAGGAGACTAAAAACCTAATTATAAAATTTCAAAACAAGTTGTACATATTTATAATTATGTTTCTAATGGGGCATATGACGCAGTATTTTATATCACAACAATGTAAATGCCAGAAGTGATTATAGTGTAAATAAACATTATTGTATGACATTGATTTGGGATGTTTGTTAATTATAAGCATTGTTAGGAAATAAGTTTACACGGCCTCACTGAAACTGACAATAAGAGCGGGTAACAATGAGCGAGGGGGTGGGTTGTTTATTAATTAGAAGAGGCAAGCAAATGACGTCAGATTAGCGCGCTTTTCTGTAGAAATGGAGGGAATTTCTTCCCTAGAGCATATGTGTTCTTAATTTTGATTGGATATAAAAATAGACGCTAATGTTGGCGCGCTTTATTAACCAATGGCAGCTCGGTTATAATGTTTAGGCATATTGGGGTGAGGGAGTATAAATTCCGTGCCAGAGACGGGTAACGCGCAGTTTGACAGAATAATTCACGAGGTAAGCGTCGCTCAGTCCAACAGAATCATACAAAGGTTATACGTCGCACAGTTTAAGAGAATCGTTCACGCGTTATACGTCGCGCAATTCTACAGAATCTCTCGCGTCTTAAAGTTTGTTATAAATGTGAAATACGCGAATTAATAACGTGCAGTAAATAAGTGATTATAGTGATATTAGAAAATATAACAGTTTTAGTCTGGCGTGTATCAAGAGTCAATATGTGAAATTAATTAATTGTGATGGTAATAAAAGTGTAAAAACAAATTCTTTTATAAGTGTTATCTTTCAGTAACAAATCCTTTCCGTTTACACACCCTGTTCAAGAGATATGCTCGACTGAGTAGTAATAATAGCTCGCCGGAGAACAAATAACCCAAAATTCAAACTATTAATTCAATAACAGGCGCCCAGCAATAAAATAACACCAAGTTACCGCGACAAATTGGCTCCCATATGTGGGGCAGGTAAACATGAAGCATCTTCCAACTACCAACAAATATAATCTACCTCAAAGTAGGGGAAGTATTGTATTCCATCCAAAAATTCGATACCGAGATTTCATTGGAAATACATGTTTTGAGACTCCCTGAATCCAAAAAAAGCATTTTTGGAAACATGTGTCTGTGTGTCTGTGAACAGCATAACTCAGAAACGATTCAGTCGATAACAGTCGGATAAACACCAAACTTGGTATTTAGGTTCAGTATCTTCTAGAGATGGGACACGAATGTTTTCAAGAAAATCCCCCCTCCCCAGACTACCCTTTACATGGAACTTTTTTCGAAAATTTTAATTTTCTCAAAAATGGCTTTAACGATTTTGATTAAAATATCATATGTTCAAGATATTTTCATGGCAAATGAAATGTATATCTCGAATTTTCTGGGAATGTCTCCAAAAGTATTCTTCATTGTGAACGACCTTTGCATAAACCATAAGAGATAGACAAAATTTTACTACACAAAAAATGTAGATCGCATTAAAATACACAATTTATGTCATATACATTTTTTTTAGTTGGGTGAACCATTTTTGAGATATTGCTTGTTATTCCCTTAAATTTTTCAATACTTATTTTCTCAAATGGGAATTCGTTATTCATTTTTTTGTCTTGGATATGCAAAGAGTATTAATCTGAGGCAAAGAGAATGCTGCTGCACATAGCAACCAGCTATTAAGAGATATGTATATGCTTAAAGGCTACTCTATTTCTATATTGCCCTTGCGAATACAAAACAAGGAGAACATAGTACGCCTTAAGCGAAAGTCAAATATTTTTAGAACTGGTCGCTATGTGTAAATGTAATTCTCTTTGCATGTCAAAAGATCGATGTTTTTCTCGATTAATATGAAATAGATGGAGAATAAGAGTTTGTAAAAACATTTTGTACAAGAGTAGAGAAAGTCATGTGAGTGTAACACATCAGAGTTTTTTAGACAGTGCTCGAATTTGTAAACTGTCAATAATATCATGTTTAGAAAGCGTTCTTGAAACAAGAAAAATTCCGTTAAAAAGCGAGTTGTCAGATGTTTTGATGTTTTGTTGATTCACTAGCAGCCATTTTCAATGAAAAAATGTTCGCCGTGTTTTGCCTTACACTAGGCAACGGAGCAATTAAATGCTGTATCATATTGCTTTCTGGATTTTTGGTTAAGTACGACTAGTGTTATTCTTTCTGCTGTTTCTGTGATTTCACTTCCATTTCAATTTCTTCTGAATTCATAGTTTCTGACATTTAATGGATTAGGTAAAAGAATAGCGTTTTAAATTAAAGAAATCTGCCAACAATAGGTTAACTCTACAACGAATTGCGATAAATTGAAGTTGATGATTTGTATTGTGAGCACATAATGCGAGCGCCATGAGAAATTAATCATGTAAAGAGAGATAATGAAAAGTAAAACCTAATAACTACGTCAAAATATTAAATATGTGCAAATACAAAAGGTATTTACCATGTGATTGGACTTGAAAACAAAATTTGTCACACTGAAGATATTGCGATAATCTAAACCTTTTAGTTCTTGTGCTCTGTGTTATAAGTTCTACTTTTAGGCTATACTGTCTAAAAATCAGTTTAACGTGTGTTTTATTTTGGACAGCCCGGAATATTAACTTATAAAGTTTCCAGCTGAAATATAGGTGGAAATAGCAGTATACATTCGGACATACGTGATGGTGAGCTATAGCCTGTTGTTGTTTGGCCTTCGTTAGTGTGATCTTCATAACTCCAATGCTGACAACACGTCACTTACTCAATCATAAGGCTCTATAATATGCTTATAGAAAGCTGTGGAAAAAATAAGTCTACAGATTAATTTTAACAATAATTTTAATATAAATTGTATTGTTATTATTCCTTTGATGTAATTATGATATTGATTGTGAAATTGATACAATTTGTAATATAAATTAATTTTGTGAAGGAAATAGGATTGAATAAATCTGTTGTATGTGACGTCGTATGTTTTCTCGACTTATTTGTTAACAAATAGAAAGTTATCCTATCCGCTGCTTGCAAAATTTCTTCTGGATTCCTACATCATTAAATACGAAAGGTGAAGAGGAGATGGCAACCGATCCAAAAGCCGGCTTGCACACGCGATCCGCTTCTCTCGAAAATACTACGTAAGACAGACGCTATCCCCACCACTCGTGGCTAGCAAAACTGCCAGTCAGGAGTGACGTCATCCCAGTCAACATGAAAGGAAAACAACAATATGTCTGGTAATGACAATGAAACCCGCAAATTATTAATACGCCACAGCATTACGTAACACAATCATTGGTTGTGTAATTAATAGGCATTTTCCGAGCAGTTGGTTCTCTAGGTCAACAGACAAATCATGTTCACTGCTGGTTGTAGAGTTATCTGAAAAATAACTGCAGAGCAAGCGTACTGCAAATGAAGAACAGCTAATCTTATCGGATTCTATTGAAAACATTCCAGGAATGTGGTAACAGTGCTACATATAGTACTGAAGAAAACCTAATTCTGACTGAACGGACCAACCTCCGATCTGCTAACACTGTGACGTACAACTGACAATCAAGCACATTATCACCGAGTGCTAACTTTAGAACCAATGACGACAGTACTATCAAATACCCAGTCAACTTCAATCAGCACTTAACTCCTCTCCTAACTGCTCAATTTAAGTTCTTCAAAATTATAAAGATGCATAAAAATATATAATATTTCGTTTTAATTTCAAAGTTCTATGTACAAATAATCATAAACTCACGATCTGGCTTTAGACTAAACGTTAAAATAAAAAAAACTATAAAAAGAATAAAAAAACCTAGTGATTGTCATATATAAATTTTTCTTATTTCTTCATGTTATACTGATCTCCCATTTATTTACCAACAAAAATTTTGTATTTTTATTTTTTGTCAAAGTTGTGGCCGATTGAAACAGGGAACTGGCTTTAGAATAACCGTACATTTTTTGAAACAGTCACCAAGCCTGAGAAACCTAGAGTGCATTCAACGCCATTAGATATTTAGTTCTTATTTTTGGTTCTAAGCATTAAATTGCGTATTGCCTAGCACTCTGACCACTAGGCCACAGATGTAGTCCCAGTAGATTAAAGATGATCCTGTGGAAAACGTCTTACTTTTATTTGTGAAGTGCTGCTTATCTTCACCTGTTAATGTTAAACTTAAACATAGAACAATGAATATTTGGCAGTGATTAATGTCACGACGAGAAAATATTTCTCATAGCTTTTATGTTTTAATGAGCTCTATTCTTTTCCTGTAGTAAGAGGCGTTCTATCTATTGTTCCTTCCCAGTTATATAGAATGGAAATGATACACATCCTCATAGCATAAGCGATGATTCTACCTGGTAAACTGATTGAAATATTATAGCTACATTTTTAGTTTCTCTACTACGTACATAATAGGTAGATAGGGTATTGCGTTTCAACCAAAATTCAATACCAAGATTTTACCGGAAACATAAATTTTGAGCTTCCTGAATTAAAAATGGCCCATGTGTGTGTGTCTGTGAACAGCATAAATCAAAAGCTAAAAGTCGGATAAATACCAAACTTTAGTATATAACTTTAACATCATCCAAAGATGTGACACGAAGATTTTCAAGAAAATTTCCCTACCCCAATAAAATGTATATCTTGAGTTTTCTGGTAATAGTCCTTTTATAAAAGTTGCAAAACCATATAAAGTCCTTTTCATTTGCAAGTAAGTTTGTATAACGGTATACATTAAGCGATTTTTTGTGGCAAAAGCTGTTTCCGAGATATCGGTTCGAATTGCTCAATACTTTTTCAGTCTTTTAAAGTCCTGTCGATTTTCAGTTCTTTCTCACGATTGCATGGCTAGCATATGGCGTTCAGTTCTAAAACATTTGACTATCGCTGTTCGCTTTTTATCTATAACGAAGTGTGTAATGTAGTTATTTCTACAAAGACTTATCTCGATTAAAATGAAGTAGATAGAAAAATAATACAGTGTTTATACCCACTAATATACTATAGAGAAACTCGTGTGAATGTGACATATCAGATTTTCCTTCTGAACAGCACATTCGCTGTAAAAAGGTTTATGCATCATTATGCTATGATACATTGCAATATCAAAGCTCACTTAGACTATGAACAGTTTAAAACAATCTGAATCGATTTTCCTCTACAGCCTTTTGTTTGCATATCCAACAAGTTGTACAAAATTCGCACAGAATCATAACTTTCACTGTGTGGTATATATTGAAAACGCCGAAGTATCATTATCATTCCTGTGAACTGGACCTGACTTTATACACGCTGCTCTGCAATGAAACGACTGGGATTTACAGTGGGTAACAAACGTTGAACCGAGGTGAAATGGGTATAACTAGGTCACGGAGCGTAACATAAAATGTCGACTATGAGAGTTTTCGCAGATGAAATTGAAAGTAGTGCTAGAGAAGCAGCAAGAACTTACCGATACTTTTAGCGGAAGGTCAGCCATCCTCGCTGGGTTCGTGTGAACTGTTATTAGCAGATTACGTTGCACTCTTAGAGAGGATATCAATGGCAAGCAATCTTGATGCAAGAGGTTTCCTTAATATTTGATCGAATATGAATAGGAAATGAATAATAGAGAAATAGCTCGTTCGGAGGAAATTTCCCAACCATTATTGTACGAAAATGAACCAATCACAAATCTATTGTACATAAAAGCACCTCCATTATCAGTGTGTATAGTGTTCCAGTGAAAGGAGTTTTAAATACCGACTTATTAAACAACGTTAGTACCTGGAACATGCGTTAGATACCTGTGACATGTGTTTTGCAAAACACAAGATGTACAGCGTTTACAACAATTTTATGTGGTTAGAAAGATTCCACATGCCTAAGGGCAAGTGTGTTTTCAAAAACAAGTTACTAAGTCTTTTATGTGAAATTAAACGTTATTTTCACGTTAAATTTTCTTAATGTATAAGTTGATTTTCAGTGCTGCAACGAATCTTTCGTGCAAAATGCTATTGTTAATTTATTCCCTACTAAATATTATTCATAATTAGTATACATGCACATGAACCTTAAGCATTTCATTCACACTAGCCGTTTTCTGTCTGGAGAGAGAATGGTGACTGCTGTAGTGCAGTGTTTACTTCATACATTCGTGACCTTGATTTTATACCTTGCGAGTGATGCAAAAAACCCTCGGCGTTTCCTTCAATAACGCAGTGTTGTAAAGTACTAGATTGCAAAGCATTAATTTTTAAAAAACATTCTTGGAAATGGACGAATTTATTCAGGATTTTTGCGCCGATTAATATCTTCCTTTTGTAGTTTAAAATTAAGTATCCATAAGGCTTCCAATCTATATAAAGCTGAAAGGAAATGAAGGGGGCGTCACTTAACAGAGACTTCAAGGTATACATTCACTTTTCATGTCAGTATAAGAATTTCCAGACATTTTTGAGAATACAAAAATAAAGATGTGCTTTTACTACGGAAATGATTATTTGAGTTAATTATCAAATTCTGCCTTACATCTTTGGAAGATTCTGTAATTAATATGTTTGTGTATCCAACTTATCCTTTTTTGAGTTGTACTGCTCTGTCATTCACACCTACACAGAATTGACTTTTACTAAAAATGTTTTTTGGTATGATTAATGGAAGCTAAAATTTCTTTTCTTTTTTTAGTGATATCTCATACCAAATGTTTGGGTGGAATACAATATTTAATCTACCTGTCATAAGCAAGAGGTATAAAAATAACAGTAAGGGCCTAATTAGTGATAAACGGATAATCAAAACCGGGAGGTACTAGAGGAAGGATAGGACAAACTCAAATTAAAGAAAAAGTTATTTCACTTGAGACTAGATGCTAATCATTAGATAACAGTGGTAGTTCCAAGCAAATTACAAGTGATAGTGTGGAAAATATAAACAGACATCTTGTTTAATAAGTGTCATGTAGGGGCATTTACTCATATTTATAAAACTTTAGCTCTATGGTGTTTTTGTCAAGTCTTTTCACGCTCTCTCTCTATCAGGTTTGATTTTCCTATCGGAACTTAGATTTTCCAACCACCACGCATCGATGTGGCAAGCCAATAAATACGTTTGTATTCCATAATCAGGTACCAAAGTTGCTAACAATCTGTATATTAACATTTTCAGGCATTCTTCATAACTATTGAATCCATAAACTTCAGCATTTGAATTAATTTTTAATTCTTAAATAAATAATACGTAAACTTTAGTATTTATCTATCACGACACTGACTGTATCTAATGACGATTCTATTGCACATTGCACCTAGCTATTATGGTGTAACACGAGTAATGAAATCATCAATGGAATATACATTACGTTTACATTGCATTGTTGGCATCATTTGACACGATTTCTGTGACCTTTTTACAACCGAGCAATAAAAATAACAGTAATTCTAGTCTCGGTTTCAAATGGACTCAACAAAAAAGCTCACAAAAACTAAACTAAATTAAACCATTCATGCACGAAATTCGCATGAACGGTTTCATACGGCTAGAAATCGTAGTTTATTTTAAATGTCTGTATATAACAATGCATTAACACTGCAATACTGCACTAAAAAGCGGTAGAGTAAATTCTTAGGTTTAGAAAGCTGGTTTAGAAATGGTCCATGAAATAGAAAAGGTTGATCGTGTTTATAGAAATGCGCAGTTAGAAATTGTTTGTAATAATTGCTAGGTTCTGAGTTTAACCCACTTTGAATCTGTTTTGGCAGTGACCAAATGTTTAACATACTTAAACATTCTCACGTTTATTTTTCTTGGTTGGGTACCGAGGCAGAGCTGTTGGTTATAGCGCGTTAAAAAAACTCGTTCCTTCAAAATGGTTAATAAAGTTGTAACGGGAATTGATCGAGGCACAATTAATTCGGAAGCCCGATTAAAATTAAATAAAATATTTAGAAAGAAAATAGCACAAATGTAAAATAATGATGCAAAATAAAAAGGGTTGAAAAAAGAAGAGGAATAAGCCATATGTAAAGTATAATATATAACATTTGAAATAATACACACATATAAAGAAAACACATATAAAACAAAATCCCAAGAAAAGAACGAAAAATGAATAATAGGAACGATTTAAACAAATGAATAGATAAAATATATAATGTAAAATAAGTAGTGTGAATAAGTGAAAGAAGCTAGCAATACGAGCGTACAAAAGGAAGTACTTGTCAAAGACGAAGAAAATCAACAAGAGAAAAGAGACGCCATTGTAACTTAATCAGCAAAAGATGCGTGAACTTCGAAGAAGAGAAATTTTGTAGAAAAACTTCGTAGAAGAGAGAAATGGTGATAGTTACACTATGTGATCAAAAGTTTCCGGACACCCCACAAACATATGCTTTTCATCTTAGGTATATTGTGCTGCCACCTACTGCCTGGTACTCATTATCCGCGACCTCAGTAGTCATTAGACATTGTGAAACAGCAGAATGGGATGCTCCGTAGAATTCACGGACTTCAAACGTGATCAGTTAATTGGGTGTATCAGAAGTCTGTACGCGAGATTTCCACACTCCTAAACATCCCTAGGTTCACTCTTTCTGATGTGATAGTGAAGTGGAAACGTGAAGGGACATGTACAGCACAAAAGCGTACAGGCCGATCTCGTCTGTTGTCTGACAGAGACCACCGACATTTGAAAAGGGTCGTAAAGAGTAATAGCCAGACATCTATCCAGACTATAACACAGGAATTCCAAACTGCATCAGGATCCACTCTAAGTACTATGACAGTTAGGCGTGAGGTGAGAAACTTTGAATTCCATGGTTGAGCGGCTCATAAGCCACACATCACGCAGGTAAATACCAAACGATGCCTCACTTGGTGTAAGGAGCGTCAACTTACACGATTGAACAGTGGCAAAACCTTGAGTGGAGTGACGTATCACGATACACAATGTGGCGATCCGATGGCAGGGTGTGGTTATGGCGAATGTCATCTGCCAGCGTGTGTAGTGCCAACAGTGAAATTCGGAGGTGGTGGTGTTATGGTGTGGTCGTGTTTTTCCTGAAGGGGGCTTGCACCCCTTGTTGTTTTGCGTGGCACGATCTCAGCGTAGACCTACATTGATATTTTAAACACCTTCTTGCTTCCCACTGTTGAAGAGCAATTCGGGGATGGCGATTGCATCTTTCAACACGATCGAGCACCTTTTCATACTGCACGGGATGTGGCGGAGTGGTTACACGACAATAACATCCCTGTAATGGACTGGACTGCAGAGTCCTGACTTGAATCCTATAGAACACCTTTGGGATGTTTTGGAACGCCGACTTCGTTCCAAGCCTCACCGACCTACATCGATACCTCTCCTCAGTTCCGCACTCCGTGAAGTATGGGCTGCCATTCCCCAAGAAACCTTCCAGCACCTGATTGAAAGTATGCCTGCGAGAGTGAACGCTGTCATCAAGGCTAAGGGTGAGCCAACACCATATTGACTTACAGCATTACCGATGGAGGGCGTCACGAACTTGTACGTCATTTTCAGCCAAGTGTCTGATTCTTTTGATCACGTAGTGTATATTGTGTGAGGTAGAGCGTGATACCGTGGGGTCATTATAGTTATGTGGGAAATCTCCTTGGGGTATATATGGATAGCTACGCGATAACGCGTAGAGGAATAATCTCCACGTCGAGAAGTACCTGAACATCATCTCCCGCGAGGCAGGATAGGAATTCGTAGCTCCAGGACAATAGTGACAAATGTATAAAGGTAACATAATTAAATATAAAGAACGTGACTCAGAAGCAAATACATTGAACGAAAAATATGGAGTATTATATAACAATCGTTCTTAATATTTTGTTGCAAAGGAAGGACATTTTAAAATAAATTTGGACACTGCATTATTACGAGTAGTATAAAATTAAATTTTATTGCTTAAGCAAGGAGCTCCATTTTTTCTATTGTTTTGCTCCTTGAGCCCAGTGAATGGTTTTATTCTTCTTGAAAGATTCTAATATTCACAATGTTTAGAAATAAAATTGTAAATCGGAATCTAAAAGTTAAAAAGGGCAAAAGGAATCTACATTAATTCAATAAATAGTAATTAATATCAGCATTATCATTTCAGTAAATAAATTAGAACCCTATGGGTTTCCTTAGTGTCACAACATCAACATTATATACTCTTCACAAGCAACCGTACCAGAACTTAGTTAAAACTAGACAGGAGACAGAATAAGTTTAAAAAATACAATTTGATGACGTGTAGGAAACATATTACATTAGCAATTAAGGCGTAAACTTCTCCTTCCCTATCCTCCCTAAATATAACCAGTTGTATATGACAGCCGTTTACGAGGGGTGGGCTTTGAAAATGAGTGTGAAATCAAGCGTTTGTGGAAATAAGAAGCAATCAATCAACAAGAGCCGAGAAAGGTGCAAATTCTTAGTCTAGCAGGCCTCTTACGGTAGAAGTAGTACACCAAAGGCTGACGTGGTACACCTCAAAATAGTGCAGTGGAATTTTTATACACTATTACTTTTGTAATATCGTAAAATATAATAGTGCAACAAGTTGCAATCAGTTTGGTTTCAAAAACAATGATGACCTACATATTCTCCATATAAGAAAAACCTTTGATGCAATGTACGACTGTAATATAATAAATCAATTAAATTCGAGAGTCGCTCTGAAAGATCTGAGATTGAACACAATAGCATTTTAAAAATATGTGACACATTCGCATGACTTTCTCTACCCTCTATCATTTATTAATGGGTGCACAATCTATTCTTATTAAAGCTTATTTTTCTATCTACTACATTTTAATATAAATAAATCTTTATAGAAACAACTAAAGTTTGTTAAAGATACAAAGGGAACAGCACAGTCAAATGTTTAAGAACTGGACGCTATACCTATGCTAGCTTTAAAACTCCATGCTGTTTCCATGCAACCGCGAGAAACAATTGCGTGTTGACAGGACTTCCAGAGAATGACCAAGTAATAAGGAATTGGAACCATTATTAACGGATATCTGAGGAATAGTTTATGCCCCTCCCCCAAAAGAACTTATTTTAAAATGTTTAGCAGTTATACAAACTTATACATAATTCCTTCCGGATGAAGAGGATTTAATAGGCTATCGCCAGAAAATTTAAGATATACACTTTGTCATGTAATCTTTAATGTGTGGTATTTTAATCAAAATTACTACGGCTATTTTTTAGAAAATAAAAAATTTCGAAAAATGTTCCATGCAAAGGCGAGTTTAAAGTGGGGGGATTTTCTCAAAAATCTTCGTGTCACAACTTTGAATACCAAGTTTGATTTTTATCCGACTTTTCGTTTGAGAGTTTTGCTGTTCACACAAACACACACACAGAGATACACACACGGACTTTCTTCTAACAATACTTTATTTGGATTCAGGGCGCCTCAAAACATGTTTTTCTCAGTGAAATCTCGGTATCGAATTTTTGGGTGGAATGCAACACTTCCCCTACTTACTATACGTAGTAGAGAAAGTAAAAATTTTGATCTGATCATTGTGATTTTTCTAATAGCATTCTCCGTTGCATTCTATTCAACGTCTTCTTGTTTCAAACCGCTTTTCAATTGCGGAACGCCATGTTTCTTTGGGGAGAGTGTTAATACATTATTCTTAAGGAGCTATTGCAGTTACAACTGATTCAAATCGTTGACCTTGAATTATTTCTGTTATTTTGGGGAATAGAAAAAAGTCGTATAGGGCCAGTTCTGGATTACTATAGAGAGGATGGGGCAAATATTTGTCTCTTAACCCCTGCTGAAACTGGGTTGTTTATAGTGAGTGTCAGCAGAGACGTTTTAGTGGTGCAACAGAATTCATGCATATCAATCTTAAGTCACTTTGTTCTCAGTTCACTGTAGACTTGCGGAGACATTTTGTGGTGTACCATCTGTCTTTTGTCTCTCAAGCGGAATTGTCACAATGTGGACACATCATCTTCTTGCTCGCATCAGTTTTGTTGGGTGATCCTCTCCTGGGTAGACCCACACCGATGATTGTCGCCTAGTTTCTAGATCATACTGGCATATCCAGCTTTCGTCACCTCTGCGATGTTAAATATGTTTTTATATCTACCCCATAAGGTTTTTATATATTTCCTGGCAGCATTGCACTCATGCTTATTACTGCCCATTTGTAAGTTTGTGAGGGATCCAACAACTGCAGAGCTTCCTGCCGTATAGTTTTTCTTTAAGAGTCGTGTTCAGTGCTGCCGATCCAATATTCAGGGCTTCTTCTGATAATATGAACCACGATCCTACCGATCAAGTGCTCCTCGTTCATCCCATTTTAATCCGTTATTGCTGTAGTCGGCTGTCCTCCGGTCTTCACCTTCGAGGGGATTCCTTCCTCTTGTAAGCTCTGCAAACCATCGATAAATTGTTATTGCGAAGGACAAACATCCTCAAATGCCCGATGCAGTCTTTCAAGGCATTCCCTCTCCCCTAAGCCGACTAAAGCCAAAGAAAACTATAGCACGGAAATGTTCCCGCTTGAGAGTCTTCCAAACGCATGGCTTAGCAACACCTGAATGCACATACACAGAAGTGATGGCGTTGCATATTGTTGGAGCACAC
The DNA here is from genome assembly GCA_030765065.1 of Deroplatys truncata. Lineage (NCBI taxonomy): Eukaryota > Metazoa > Arthropoda > Insecta > Mantodea > Mantidae > Deroplatys > Deroplatys truncata. The sequence continues at coordinate 110,346,112 of CM060986.1, forward strand.
CCAAACTTATAAACATTGCTACCTGAACCTCAATATCAAGCTAGGAAGATCTGCTTTGCTTATATTACAATTCATTGTTGCCCATTCTCAAAACTTCCGGAGTAATCCTAGGTACTTTAGTAACCATTGGAATGCCCAAATGTTGCTTATATTGTTATTTGAATGACAGAATACAACTAACTAAAACTGATAATGAATTTAGTGAGTTGGAAACATTGTTACTGGGTCTCACAGGGAAGAGTATTTATTCTAATTTTATATCTGGCTTACCTTCGTTATTTATTGAAAACAGGTTTAGAAACGCATAATGTTTCTTTATTCCTATAATGCGGACCACACTGTTTTAATATTTGGACTAATCTTGGAATGCCATCTATATTAACGCAAGCAACAAAATGAAAATGATTATAAGCAAGCTTGCTTCAAATTTTATCTCATTAAATGTCAAAAAAACCACCAACTATTCCCTTTTCTTTATCATCCGTTGGTCTCAAACTCTTGAGACCATATTTTTGAAATAAGAAAACGGGACAGTTAAATTTTTTTATATGAAATGAAAGGGGATATACCACACACACACACACACTCTTACAGATAAACACACACATATACATAAAACAATAATTGTACATAATAATATAATTCAGCAATAAAGATGTTAGAATATTTAGCAGTCAAGAAATGTACAAAGCAGATTGTAACTTAGATAATTATGGGACGGGCGAGTTAGCTAATTCCAAGTAAAAGGTAATTCTAGGTAGAGCCTACCACCTTTCACCAAGCTAATGAGCAAGGAACTTGAAGCAAAAACAAGAAATAGAAAGATACAGATATAGAAAGGAAAGAGACAGGGAGATTGAATTTGCTTCCGGACGCGTCACTGGGGCGCGTGTGCGAAAATTTTTGGAGCAGATTATTTTCATACATAATAAGGTAAGGCGGTCTGAGGACCAATTATAAATGTCGTTACATTCTAAGGCGCGAAGATGAGCGTCACTAAAGTATTTTCTCTTTAAGTTTAATGGAGTTGTAAACAAAACCACGTGAAAAGACAGCAACTCATTGGCTGGTAGACAAACTACAGCCTTTTCCGCTTAGCATGTCATCTCTTCCTCTACATAAAAGAGTTCGGTTAAGATGTAACATTTTATTCTCGTGCAGAAAAATTTAAAAAGCCCATTATTGTAACAGTTAAATTTATTAAACAAAATATGTTTGTTCAGATTTACCTATAACTAAATGAACCGTTATAGTAGAGAGTATAAGAGCCTATGAATAGGCGCTGCAGGTCTTTCCGGTTCCCGGCTAAGACGCCAGTGTATTCTTTGCCACGTGTTGAGAAAATATTACTTTCGTGAGTGTCATGGCTGAGAATCCTCGGCCATTGTGAAAAACATAAACGCGGGGAATGGAAAGAAAGCTATCAAATTGTGTGAAAAGTATCCACCTTTAGTCAACAATGAATATGGTTGGCCATTATTTAGCCATAATTGAACTTATTTGTTAGTGGTGTAGAATTGTTGCTGGGACAGCTTGGGTCGCGTTAGTTTTCTGTGGTTTTCTGAGATAGTGTTATTTATTTTCTTAACTTTTTGACTCATTAAAACAAAAGTGGTGTATTGGTATTAGTGATTAAATGAGTGACCTCTAAAAGCTGAAGTTAAGAACAGTTTAATCCAGCACCTTTAATCACAGATGCGGAACTGTTCAGGTATCACTTTTGTTTGTCTGTTCTTAGTAATTATGTGTTAGAAGTTTAGGATGTAAGGCAAAATATAGGAATAAGGCATACAATGTTTAAAATCTAATGATTCCCAAGCTGCGCAATATACTTTACTCGCATTCTGTCTGAAGTAATTTCCTCTCGAGGATACTTAGTTCCCACCATCCTCCACGTGGTGCTGCCATGTGCTGGCGGAGTGATGCATAAAGTTTTGTTTACTTCTCCTTTCAATCTATAGTGAAAAAGGTATACGTTTGGATATAAAAGGGGGAAGAAAGCCCCAGATTTTCACTCTCATATAGAATATCGTCGACACACAGTGATACTCTCTGGACGACGGATGCACGTGTGTGCATATGGGTGGGAAGCGTGTGCAGTTAGATTAGGCTTCTAATTTATTATTATGGTGATAATTGTTAAATACGGGAAAAGCTAGCCCCGCTTAAATATTTTATTGATAATAAGCCACATTTTAAGGGAAATGCAGTGTATTTTAATTTTCTTCATCTACGAAAACCCTGAGACAGTGAAATTAGTTGTATAGGTAATTTATTAGGAATGGAGAAATCTCAGCCGCTGAACAGAGGAACCTGGAGATCAGAACACTGCAACAGAGGGCATCAACCAAGAGGACCAACGATTTCCTGCTACAGAAAACGCCCAACGTTTTCCCGCTACAGAAACAAGGGACAAAAGAGAATGTGTAAAATTGTTTCGTTATAAATACGAAGGTTTCGAAACTAAAAATAAATAAATAAATAATGCGTAACTTACGTATATAGTAGCTCTGAATTCACTCCAGCCAAACAATAGAATTATTAGTGCAGGAGTCATTCCTCATACATGGGATAAGTTTGAAAGTACAGTTCATTGATCTGAAAGATTGGTTGTGGTGGGCAGTATGATGAGCAAACGCTCCTTCATATTGCTAATTTCATATCTTTATCACCAGAACTTTCACTTTTAAAAAAATAGTCAATACGGTGCTATAAGAAGCACTTGCATGCACCATTCTTTTATATTTTTCATTGTTTATATGTTGCGATATATCCGATCGCTATCGCCCCCCATGGTTTATACTGAAATTAGATGCACACTCATTGCATCGAATATTGAGTCAGATATTTTTTTTATGTATGGAATAGTGACCTATTAAAACACATTTCCTTTACGGTGGCGGAGGCATATTATTAAATTCAAATGTTTTAGCTCTCGTAGTTCAAACGTTTACTGTATTTTATTATTTCACAAATGCGGAACACAGTCTGTCTTCTACCAAAGTCACAACTGTAATGAATTTCTTTTGAATCAAGCACAGCGTTTACAGTTTTAGTTATTGTTGGCGGCATTCACATCAAACACGAATGATAACGATTTGTTTGTTGTTAGCGCAGACCGGCACAGTTCAATTGTCGTCCGATATGTACTTTTCCAAGCGAAGTCTTCACGCGGTTTCAGGTGTATATGTATTGTAGACCCATAATATAAACAGGCTTTGCTTTGTCAGTTGGTAGTATCTTTAAATTTTTCATCAAACTGATGCAAAACAGGACATTTTGAATTTTCGAGAACTATAGTTGAGGGCGTTTTATGGCGATAAATCACTGCCACAAAAAAACTTTTTGTCGTCCCGTTTCTATCTTTAAAAAAAGACGGGACAGAGACTCAAAAAAGGGGACTATCCGGGCTAATACGGGACGTCTGCTCACCTTAATTAAAATGAATAATTATGAATGCTGTCTTAATAGCTCCATATGTTCTTTTATAAACGAATCATTTCTAATAAAATTCTGTTAATTAAAAGACATTTGAAAAACATTAATTATCCAAAATAACTTCTGATCTATGAATTCAAGTACTCAAAACTCATTAAATTCATTATAACTTTGCTATAAATTGTACGCACAAAAATCTGAATGAGTTCCCATTCTATTGTGACCAAAACGAAACTAATCAATCTGATTCTGTATAATTGTTTGAATCTAAATGTTTAACACCTCTGTTCTTGAACCACATTAACAAGCATTTCCCGGTGTTGTACAAGCTGTATTAACATTATTAAAATTTGTAAAACTATAGATTCTTAAATTAAAATTGGGAAAAGAATTTGCATAAAGACTGATACGACGCGCGTTTTTAAAGCAGTACCGGTTTAACATTTTGCCAATGGAGCGCTGCAGTCGCAATTTTGAGCATCCGCGATCACTTCTTCCATTCATTTGAAAGCCAGCCGCAGCTGAGAGCAATCGTCACTTTGTGTTTTCCTGTTGTTATAGCGTTTCGAAGTGTTCAAAACAATCGAACGACCAGCCGACTGTGAAGTCAGATCGGTGATTTTTTTTTTTTTGAATTAAAGAAATATGCCAACAAACATTCACGCCAATTGTGTGAGATTTATGGAGAACAATAATGAATGATAAATGATGAGGAAATTGGTTAGACAGTTTAACGAAGATCGTGAAAATTGGATGATGAGCCGCGGAGCGGCCGACCGTCTGTGATCTCGGATGATTTGGTGCAAGCTGAGGAAGAAAACATTGGCACCAAGTAATTTCCATCTGTTTCTTCAGTTGAAGAAATTCCTTGGTGGAAAACATTTTAAAGACCATGATGAGAAACAAAAAGTGCAGACTTGGTTTGCATCACAGGCGGTATCATTCTTTGACGAAGGTGTACAAAAACTGTTTCGGTTACAAGTGCCTGAATATCGAGGGTGACAACTGGAGAAGTAGTGTAAGGTGTAAGATAATGAATGATAAAGTATTTGGATGTTCGTTATTTTTTAAAAAATTATCGATACTTATTTTAAAAGACTCCTCATATTTCTATATGCTTTGATCAAAAACTAAAAATAAGTTATCATTTTCAAATTAAAGTTTTTAATAAAGTTTTATTTGAAGATAATGAATTTTTATAAGAAAAGTATAATAATTTATTGTGTTAAATAGAATTAATATAAATGAAAAAAAGCAAAATAAGATTAATCAATTTCTTTACCGTAATTTTTTTATTATTAAAGTTGTTTTAGTATAACTCTCTTAAAAGCTTGTACAACAGAATTAGGCAATATAGCCTAATTTTAAGGTTATATATTACTGGTTTTATCATAACAAAAACATGTAAATTTAGTGCTTTACTCTTCGCATTTGCTTACTATGAAAGTCTGTTTTGAGGATTTTAGCCTTGAACACGAGATTAGCTCATTTAGGTGTAGTAACGGAAATTAGACATTAATGTTCATAATGTTACGAAGTATTTCTCTAAAAAAAGGAAACCATTTATCGACTTAACACAGAGAACATAAAATGAAGTCGCCAAATGACACAGCATCCATAGCAGTATATTGTATATATTGTTTACATTATTTAATTTTATTGTAAACATTTCATAAATTTTATACAGGTCTATATAAAAATTAAAAACACTGCGGCATAGGTATTTAATTACTCTTGATATAGGTCTATGATGTATATGATGAATAATTTATATCGAATCACTAATTACACTGGTTATTATAGGTAACTTCTGCTATTTATGTAGACCTAGTTTATGCAAACATTTAAATATATTCTTGTAGATGGTTTCACGGACACCAAAAAGGAGACCCTGAACTTGAAAATGACTGACTGAATTGGGATTTGTATTTGTCCTTGAAGAAAGGAATGCAATATAATAAATGGTCTTCTTTTCTTTATCCACCGTTCTAGGGCTTTAGAATTATCGGTTTGCCACTCGCGCGGTGTTTCACTGGCGGAGGCTGGGCAGGCAGCAGCCGGCTTTCTCCGTACCGAAGCTCCGAATTTTAGAACGTATATAAGATCTAATCTTACAAAATATGCTGGAAAATTCGTCCTCCCTCATGTAAACCGGCACTGTATCGGAAAAATGCATTCCGGTTAACACGACTAAGTTCGGACACAGTAATGTTTCTGATTTAATTCTTACTGTTCTTTAGTTGTTCGGGTCTGGGGAGCGAGAGGGACACTTGTGCATAATTTTGGAAATGGTTTTGTTGGCGATTGTTCAACAATACGCCAATATTGTATGATTTTCCTGTGCTAAAGGAAAACGCGTACGCTCATGGTGTTTATTTTTTCACTGTATGAGTCGAAATAAATTTTTTCGCAATGTTGTGAAATGTATTTCTGGAAGCAGGCAGTTCACCAGGAAGTTTCAGAATATATTCTGCGCAAACACGGCGTGCTGATTCATATTTAAAATAACATTTACACACAAAAATGCGTTGCTGTAGAGTCAGTTGTCGGCTTATGTTAGTGAAAGAAGGCGTATTAACGCAGAGAACAATTCTGCCGCGAAACAAGTCCACTGCAAGGACAGCAGGATGCGTGAGCAAAATACCCCGCGAGCGCGAAACCTTTATGCGAGGTACAACTTGCAGTTTCCCAGGAACATAGAGCCGCACGTGCTGCAAACTTTTTATTCTAAAGTCCTGTAGTTTGATTACAATCAGTATACTTAATTGTTGGATCCAGAATATAAGCTTCATGCAGTTCCTTTTTGAAAGCTGTAATTTTAATAAAATAGTTAAATAAATTACATTTAGAGATTAATACTGCATACCAGCAGTAGGTGAAGTTTAGAATTCAGATTTCACATTTTGAGATGCCTGAAATAAAAATAATTTCTGCGTATGTGTGTGTATATGTGTGTCCATCCATCCATCCATCCATCTATGATACTCTCGGGCTTAACTTAAAAACACAGTGTCGATAAAATGCCAAATTTCAATTCTAGTCAGACTCTAATCAGACGAAGGTTTTCGGAAAGTTTCTCCTGTCTATATGACCCTTCCTATGGAATATAAATGTAAGCCACAAGGCAGAAACAAGACATAATTTAGGAAATCTAAACAATTCGTGAAAATATAAAATTAGCAACGAATGTTATTTTTTGTAAAGGATGGGCAAAGGGAAGCAGACAGTTTTTCATATATCATAGTTAGGCAACATTAATGGTTAAGGGACACTATTCCATCGTCATTTCAATATTAATTGTTATAGTTAGAGGGCGGATTAGAGTGAGCTTGTCCGTGATTTAAAATTCCGGATACAGAGAGCATAATGTGTTGGCACATGTAGGTAAAGAAATATGCCCTAGTTCTTTGCAAAGAACTTTGTTGTTCGGCTTTGCAAACAGAGCAAGAAATATATCAGACGCGATATAAGTCTATTATTCGTATGCACCTCTTGCGATGTGGAAATGAATTTCTCAAGATACAGCTTTTGTTTAAGTAAGAGATGAGAACGTTCACTTTCGACAGTCTCCGCATGTTCTTTCGATACAACCTATACGAGCACTACAAGCACGCGCCCGTTGTTTACATCTGGACTCGTTCCCTCTCCTTGAATATAAACAGGCTATAGTACAAGATACTTTAACCTGATAAATGCGGTCACGCTGATCCGCCCCTTAGTCATAGTGCTGTTTCTGGTAGCAAGCAATATTCCTGTGGGGAAAAAGAAACTATCATGTCCTTTTTTATCACGTAAACACCACAAAACATCGAGACAGTGAGGAATTCCCTGGAATACAGCCCTCGGTTGATTGCGAAGTTGGCACTTTGTAAACATTGACCTGTTCTATCCTGGAATTCGATCGATGTCCCGTTTGGAACTCAATTGATGTATTCACTTCTTCCAGGAGGGACTCAATGAACTTCGGTGAAAAAGCGGTACGCTATGCAGCTACTGTAAAGACTACATTTATACTGTACGTTTTATTGGAGTTCTAGCCGATTCCATAAATTTCGTTGCACAGTAATGGTTGCCTCCCTGTCTTGCAAGATCCAGTGTCAAAATCATTCAGTGGGGAAAGAATGAATATGTAAAATTTAGTATAGAAATGTAAGTGTTAAATATAAGTTTTTATTTCATGCTAAAACGTGACAGAAAAGTGATTATTTTTATTCTTCAGACCTTATAATTGAGGCATTGATAGGTTAAGAATGTAACATCCTTAGCCAAGAACTGCGACACTGATTGCAGTATGTAGGACACACATCAAACATAACTTTATGGGACAGTTCTCGTCATTTCTGCAGCATCTCGTCGGTTAATATATACTAGAACAGATATTTACCACAACGGCATTCCTCTCCAACCATGAAAAAATGCTCCGAATTACGTAACATGCAGGGTACAAGCGGATCCGCTCATTCCTGTTATCATCAGCAACTGTAAAACAATTTTGAAAACGTGGCCGTCGTTTAATCTTAACCTACCCGCTTCGCTTCCCATCCCCAAGTATGTACACTACAAAGTTTGTTTTTGCTCCTCCAACATGAAGGAATTAGGAGGTAAAGTAGCAGAAGGGAAAATATTTAAGCTTTTATATGAGGAGGAGGAGGGTGAAGAAGAAAATCGCAAGGAAGGAGAGACAAAGAGGAGCAGGTGGGGAATCAGAAGAAGGCGAGGGAAGCTTGTGTTTGTGCTTGATGAAATTGCATTCCAGTGCACGAGGCCGTGAAGACACATCACTTCCAGCCCTTGCGTCGCGAAGCAACAGATATCCATCCAAGTGGGTGGGTTGCGCACACGCCGAACTGCGCAGCCCATGCTGGACATTGCTTGCAGGTCTTTTGCATACGTTTCTAACACGTTAAGGACATTGTGATTTATTAATTAAGTTGTTGAAATCGGTAAAGTAAATCCCTAGGAACTAAAGAGACACCAGCCTTCTAGGAGAATTTCATAGAATTTGATTTCAATAAGGATACATAAAGCATCAACGACTTAGTTATTAAATGAACCATAGGTAAAGATAAAAAAGGAACTTATCTGTAGTTGACTAAAAACCAGAAAACTGAAAAACAGCATAGGTATGACCTCGAAAATCTCACAACTGTTCTTTGATTACAAAAGAGCCTTTGACAAGTTAAAGAAGTCAAATTTATAGAAAATCTTGCTTGATAAATGTAACTATATTCATTCTTGATTGCAATGGAGACATACAATGATAAATGATGCAACGTAAAAATCTGTTACATTCACATGGCTCTCTCTACTCTATCGTGTATTAGTAGTATGCAATTTATTCCTAGTAAAGTCTATTTTCTTATATATTTCATTTTAATCGGGATAACCGTTTCCAGAAATAGCTAATTACAATTTAGTTATAAATACAAAGGTAGTCAACTGTTTAAGAACTGGACACTATACGTTGGCTTTGAAATTTCGTACCCTTTCCATGCAATCACGAGAAACAACTAAATTCGACAGAACTTTAAAGAATGACAAATTAATGAACGATTCAAATTAGTAACGGATATCTCGGAAAGGCTGATGCCACAAAATAAGTTATTTGAAAGAAATTGTGTGTTTTATAGGGATCTTTTTTGTGCGTCTTATGTTTTCCTTTATCGCTTAACGTTTACCAGTTATGCAAGATAATATAAAATTCCTTCCTAATGAAGAGGACTTCACAGACTATTCATAGAAAGTTAAAGATATACAAAATATTTGCGATGTAAATATCTTTAATATATGCTATTTTAATCAACGTTGTTGGACATTTTTCAGAAAATAAAAAATTTCGAAAAATATTTTATGGGAAGTGTATTTTGGAGTAGAGAGATTTTATTAAAAGACATAATGTTGCATCTTTGGAAGTTACTGAACTTAAATAACCAAGTTTGGCTTTTGTGTTATGCTTTTTACAGACACAGGCAAACACATGACGAACACACACACACACACACACACACACACACGAAGCTTTTACTAAAAATTCTTTTTTTTTCAGGGGCCTGAAAATATGTATTTTCGGCAACATCTAGATATACACATTTTGGGTAAAGTTCAATATCTTCTCTACCTATTATGTGCGTAGCAGAGAAAGTAAAATTAATAATTCTGGCGTTAGAGAAGGATTCGTTTATCACCTACTTTGTTGATGTTCTTTTAATGACGCCATAGAGTAGTAATTCATGACTTTATTATAATTGAGACGGTTATAGATAGTCTACTTTTTGCGAATGATTGAATTGTAGTTTCAAAGTCCGAAAAACGATAAACATTGAAGCTTGCAGATTGTGGCAAATTATAAAATAAAATGATAAGTACTGAAGCAAAGCATTAACTTTTACGAACGCCTATAATAAATTGATATATATTCTATCATAATAATTAATACGTCAAAGGCGATTTTTTATGAGAAAAGAATGTACATGAAGCGTACTGCGCAATTATCAAGGGATATGTGGAACGTTCCGGAGATGCCAGGGTAATAACTTCGAAGGTAAGCCAGTTGAAACTGCATAAACCAGTCATGCTTGCAATATTGCTTTATGAAGCAGAGACATGGATAGTAAAAGAAACAGAGAAAAAGCAAACTAGGAGCTCTGGGGATGCAGTGATTTCATTGGCTCCGTATAAGAGAAATTATGAGAGCAAGCAGCACAACGTATAATACGGCGAGACTAACCACAGCAAAGTAAAAAAGTTTGCAGAGAATGTGAGAATGTCGTATTGGGAATAAAGCATTCAAGCACACTTAAGAGGAGGGACTGTTAAGCATCCTAGATTTGGAGAGGGATAACGGGGAGGAAGAGGGCTTGTTTCTGACGATAGTGATGATTATAATGAGGATAACGGTAATAATAATAATAATAATAATAATAATAATAATAATAATAATAATAATAATAATAATAGCCATTAGCATGTCGAAGGAGAATACTTAATGCTTTCGGTTATAACAGGTCATTAGAAAACATTTACATAGTTCAGCTCAATTTTCAAACAATTAGACGCCTATTTCTAGGAATATTTGACCTCAAACAGCGCTTTAAATATTTTGATATAACTCAGTCGGTTAAAGGCAATTTTTACAAACCAAGACATTGCATTTTGGTTCAAGGTAGATATTTTGAATTTCCTTTTAGATGTGTAAAACAGATGTTGATAAAGAAAACAAAAAGTTGATATGTATGGTAGTTCTTTTTCCTTAGCATGAGCTTATATAAAAATAATTTCCTTCTGGTGGAGACTTCAAAATTTACATTTACATGTTATAATTCCACATTAGCAGCGAATTAATCTACCCATTCACTTGGACTCATTGAGATTTCTGAATCTAAGAGTTCCTAGGATATTACCTCTTAAAAATCATATTACCTCTTGAAAATCGTACAACATAGGTTTAATATATTTTCGTTTTATTTTTTTCTTAGAAGCTTGTGTTTATTTTACTGCTCTGTGATGATATGAGTATTATGAAGCGCTTATTCACACAGTGAGCATTATATTGTTGTAAATTAATGCATGATATATCCAACGTAGGTACACATTTACACTTAGGAAGCAAGAACTTCCTCCAAGAACTTCCTCCAGCCATGTGATTGTTAGTAGTGTTTTTCTTTATTTAATGTTGGCGCAATCTCCTTATTTGTGTTTCACACCAGCCCTACGTGAGCTAATCTCCTATTGGTTTGAATTCAAGTTTGATACACATGCATTAGTCTATGAACGAAGGTCAGCCTAGGTGAGCGGCGAAAGGGAAGGAGTAAGGAAACATTTTACCTGAGTGGCTGGAAGGCAGGCTTATAACGACAGTCCACATCAGCCCTTAGATGAGTCCCTCTCGTATTGGTTTGATGTCAAATATCTGGCCCTCAAGCATTAACCTATGAACACAGGTAGGTTTTAGGCTCAGGAGCGAAGGAAACGGAGGTAACACATACATTAAGTGGGGTGCTAGAAGCAGTTAAGGGATATAAACTGGGCGTGGCGGAGGCGGTTTAGTATTTCCTTACCAACATAAACCGCTGTGCCTTATATTGGCACGATTACGTGCACTCAGCTGTACATGGATTTAGCCTGATTTTTGAGAAAATACAAATCTTGTAAAGGTGAGAACTAAATCCTTTTGCTTAGTCATGTTTGACTACAGAGTTAGTGAATATACATGATGACATACTAACTATTACTTGCAACCTCTTAGGATAATTGGATCTGTGCCTGTTTTTGATCTTTTTGACTAATGAGGTACTTATTCTAAGTTTTGTCCCTGGTTTAAGAAAAATCCGTTTTTGACCAAACGTCTCCTTAAATAAGATTCGTTAAGTTATTTTTGAGCTTCGCCAAATGGCGTTACCTACGACTAACGATTCCAAATGTTAACTTTAATGTTAAACCTTCAAGAATATTTCTGAAAAAATAGCATAGTAACAGAAATTGTGTATTTCAAATGTATTAAACAAGAAAGTAATATAGTTTACTTGAGGATGATTCGTAACGTTTGATGGAACTAAATCTCATTTAAGACATAAATAGTAACTGAATACTGCAAATGATTACCAACGAACGTGGCTTGTTTACCGTTCTCAAAATCCGGGTTCAATTCTGTGCCTGAATTTCATATTTTTATTTATAAATTTTCTCGATAAATATGTATTTTATAAGCATTATATGTGATATGACGTTAAATAATGGGTATGTTTCAAATAAAAAATCGAAATATAAGTTTTTTCCACTTGTCATAAGTGATACTACCGATGCATCTCAAGTTACTTTTCCAGACACCTAAGGAAAATCCTGAGATTTTTAATATTTAGGCCTATATAAAGTTTCTTAAAGAAAATAAAAGGAAAATAAAACAGAAGCTATAAATCAAGTCTAATACAAAATTTTTGGTTTTCCTGGAATTGGTGGTGCGTTAGATTGCACTTACATTGAGAATTTAATTAATAAACACAGCGATTTTCTACTGGTGTGAAACTGAGTCCGCATTCTGTCCCTTGACACTCAATTTTTGCTGCCACTTCCAAACTTTTATATCACAAGGAAAGTATACCAACTAGGCAGGTCCGATTTCTTTCTAAATCGTTATAACATATAGTTTTTGGTCAACAAAAACATGATAAAAAGTCATTCCGCTTGCCGCGAGATATCGTGATTCGAATTTGAAATTTATATATGCTGCCATGGCACGCAACTAGACGTTGATACTATCATACTAACACGGTAGATCCTTTTGTAAACCTTACGCATGGATGTTATGTAGTTAAGACTACCTTTATCGCTGACCTTATCGCTGATGTGGATTTGAAACAAGGTGGTCTGGACACAGCATCCTGTAGCAGTACATACACTTCACGACCGTCGCGTTTTCACATTCATCTTAAAACACACACACACACACACACACACACACACACACACACACTGAGTAATATGGAGCACAGTTTCATGGACATTTGGAAACGTTCTCCCTGTTTTTCAGTATTGTATTTGCACTTTTGAGAAGTGTGACATAAATAAGCATATATTTCAAGATTGGTGAACCTAACTGGTGATACCTACAGAATGAAATTCCATAATCAAATCCTTATCATACTGTTTTAGTGTTGTTTCCATGGATAATACTTTATTCCTGAATATTTCTTCATTCATCGGATTACAATTTTATACTGTATAAAAATACATGTCTTGGGGTTGCACGAGTCTTGTATTTTTTTTAGGAATGATCTGAGTTGAAATTCTCTGGTTGTTTAACATCGTTGTGTTTACTTCGTCATTAAACATAGCATTATCAGTCTGTCCTCCCGAATACAAAAGGAGGAATGTGTTGTTTGTAACATCAGATGACCCATGCCTATTTTGTACACTTTACGCGTTAATGCAATACTGGTATCTCGCTAAACTGGTACAGGCAAAAAAGCTAGTGGAATGATTTTTTACCATATGTTTATTGACCACAATTCTACTTATATACCGATTGAAAAAGAAGTAGGGCCTGTAGAGTTTGGGTGCTTCCCTTGTCAGTGGAAGAAATATTGTGCAATCCGTTTTCAATTCAATTTACTACGACGGCCACCACCACCACCACCACTACTGCTAAAGTTCCAGAAGCTCCAGAGATTAATCGACAAGATGTTGGCATTTTTGAGAGTATTAGATGCAGTAATCAATTGTGTTCTGAATTCAGTTGAACTTGGGAAAAATGCACTTAAGTAAGAATTTATATTTAAACTATGTTATACATAGATGACGTAATACTGTAAATAGAGAAGTAAACCTACAGAGCTCTCTTTATAAACTGTACCAACTGGGCAATAAATTTAACTTAAAGATTTCCATAAAAATGATGAAAGTAATGGCATGCCAAGGATAATACCCAGTGACAGTTAAAATATGAAGTAGAAATAATATCCTGGAATAAATGGTACATTTTAATTACTTGGTTTGATCTAAATTTCGATGTCGATAGGGAAACAGAAAATAAGATAAATAAATTTCGACTAATATGTGAAACCACAACTCTACAAAATAAACAAAACTGAAGTTTTAGAAGACCATGGTGGTTCGGTGCTCATGTATGGCAGCGAATTGTGGATAATAGAAGAAAAGAAGAAAAGTAAAGTTCAGACAGCGGAAATGAGATTTTTACGGAGAGCTAAAGGATGCACTAGACTAGAGTTAATAAGAAGTGAAACAGTTAGAGAAGAACGGAATGTTCATAAGTTATATGACGAAACTGAAGAAAATCAACGTAATTTTAAAGAGCACATGAACTGCATTGGGGAGAAAGGATACCTTTTAATTAATGATTAATTGACCTTTAGGACGTTCCAGAAAAAGGTGGTAGAAAAGTAAAGATTGCGAAGACGGAACAGGTGGAATGCCTCATCCTTGAAGAAGAAGAAGAAGAAGAAAATTAAAGGCGCTCTCAATAAATATCGTACCAACATTTATTCCCATCTCGTGTGGGTTTTTCCATGGTTTGACACGAAAGTTTTTGAAGAAAATTTTTCCATCGCAGCAGAGAAACAATTAGCGGTTTTGATTAAAATAACGTATGCTTAAGTTATCTATATTAAAAATGAATATCTTTAGGTTTCTGCGAACATCCTCTGAAGTTCTCTTCATTTGAAAGAGTTTTCTATGACCGTAAAGCAAAAGCTTACACCACAAAAATGTTGATATCGTTAAAGCACGCAAATTACGTAATACATTTTTGTCACATTAACAATTTTTGAGTATTTCGTTTCTATTGGTTTGAATTTTGAATACTTCATAACTTTTTGAAGTAGGTACTAAAGCTGTCAATGGTTTGTTTCTCGTGGTCATGCAAGAAGTAGCGACCTTCTGTTTAAAGATTCGACTTTCGTTTCAGCCTCCTCCGTTACCCATGTACCTTGAGACCGTATTTTGCCACCATAATATTCTTGTTATGCATTATATTATAATGGTCATTTATGTATACACATATAATATGTTGTTGTTAAAGGAACAATACTTGTTAACTTTTCTAATTGTAAATATCGCTGATGTTAAAGTACTCCTGGTTTTTCAAGTTAGGATGTCTTTAAAAGTGCCTTATGAGCTTGGAAGTGAAACTTTTTAGGTAGCTAGCTTGCAGTCTTTTGTATTTCAGCGAAGGGAAAAAAGTCTGTTGTTCTATTGTTAACATCAAAGAAGGTAGAGTAGGCAACGTAGGAGACGAAATTTTGAGGGAGGAAAGGGAAGGTCCCAGGTTACGTAATGTAAATAGTCACGTGATTGAGCCCTTAAGCCAATAAGAAGAGAGTAAAATTGCGTCATTAAAGACTGACGCTACCAACGGCGTAAAATTGTGACCAATAGTAATGTAGTTTGGTTCGCTTCAAGCGTGGGATAGTTTAGTATAAATTCAGGGAGAAATATTTATAGTACCCCAGTCTCGACATGTAACCAACGCTGAATCCATGCTAGAGAGTGATAGAAAATTTGCGCGCAAATATTCCGCGTACAGGAAAGTAATGCTTATATCCTGGCGAGTTTAGTGTTAATACCACGAAAATGCTGATAATGATCGCACGTTCTATTTAAGTTTGTATTGTGGCGAAATCAGAAAGTTACGCGAGAATTAATTATAGAGAGAGTTCGTTACGCTACGTAAAATATAAGGTTCACAAAGCTAGGAATATTTTTAACAGTGGCGCGTGCTCTGTGAAAGTGTAAAAAGGGAATATTACTCGGATTTATCAGTGTGTCTACAAAAGCTCAATTACAGCTTAAATTCAAATTGTATACCTGTTTGCGTTATCGTCTTACCCAGCGATCCAGTTACCTATCCATGGTAATCTTCGTTACGGCTAGCAAGCCGTTAGCAAAATCCAGGCCTCTACACTGAGAGAAACCTGTTCCAGAAAAACCTTCATTTCATGATAAAAACAATAATAGGACGGATATTGGCTGCAGAAGTAGAAATCACTTCCTAACAGGGGAGCTTCTTCGAGACCACCAGGCAGCAAACGGGAGACTCCGACGTGTCGAGCCAACCCATTCCTTCGACGCAGCATACCCCAAAGATAACATAGGGTTCCTGTCTCAACCTACAAAGAAATGGATAATGAAACTATTCCTGGAAATGTTCATCTCAATTAACTTGAAGTAGTTAAGGATAATCTCTTGTAAGAATGCTTTATAGAAGAATGGGTAGAGAAGGATAAGTGAACGGAAACTTTTAACTCCTCTTTCATCTCCGAAATGTTGTAACTTATCTTTTTGAGATCAGGTACATTTTATATAATATAACAGGCTTATTCTTCTACGTACTTTACGGTAACCACGATTAATATCCGCGCAATGACTTCAAATTAGGCGACACCAAAGGGCTATTTTAACGAATCCAAGACAACATTCAATCGTTCATGTATACAAAGAAGAAAACTGACTGGTTTTGAAACAGATAAATCAGAATATTAGACATACGTTTGGACAATATATGTACCCCCACAAAAAAATTTAGAACTGACTCAGACTGTGTGAGGTTTTATGCTTTTTACACTGAGATCTGCAACTGTAGTAAGATTCGGTCTCTTTTCCATTGAAAATAAGAGGAATTCACATGTTATTTAAAAAAAATTCCACATAAAGGTGTTTTATGTCCGCATTTGGAACATTTTAATAAAAATTTAAACATTTTTTAGAAAATAAAGAATACAAAATGGCATTTCCAATGTAAAGGTTGTGGTGATGTTAATTAAAATTTTGTTTATAATGCATCCCTGCCTTTTATTGCGTTTGTAGTCGTAGAGAATGAAATCTCAATATTAAATTACTAAGTCAAATGGAAGTTTTGCTCATCTTGGATAAGCAATGCATAGAGTAGTTTGCTTTAGCATTCTTAAACTACCTCAAATTAAGATACACTAGGCTTTTAGTATTCAGGGAGAATGTGATGAAACAGCATCTATAGGTTTTTCTTTTCCTTTTTTAATTCAAGGCTGTATATATGTTTAATTCGTAAAAATATTTCTGTTTTAGAATTATAATTGTTATAACTAAGTTAGGTATAGGTTATACAAAACTCAGGTGTTCCCCTAATACCCCTAGATTCCCCCTAATACTCCCTAGATGTGAGATGTCCCCCTAATACCCCCTAGGTGTGAGGTGTTCCTCTAATGATTCCTAGGTGTGAGATCTCTTCTCTAACACTCCCTAGGTATGAGGTGTTCCCCTAATACCCCTTAGGTGTGAGGTGTCCTTCTAATACCCCTTAGGTGTGAGGTGTCCTAATACCCCTAGGTGTGAGGTGTCCTCCTAATACCCCTTAAGTGTGAGGTGTCCTAATACTCCCTAGGTGTGAGGTGTTCCCCTAATACCCCTTAAGTGTGAGGTGTCCTTCTAATACCCCTTAGGTGTGAGGTGTCCTAATACTCCCTAGGTGTGAGGTGTTCCCCTAATACCCCTTAGGTGTGAGATGTCCTCCCTAATACCCCCTAGATGTGAGGTGTTCGCCTAATAATTCCTAGTCGTGAGGTGTCTTCCCTAACACTCCCTAGGTATGAGGTGTACCCCTAATACACCCTAGGTTTGAGGTGTCCGCCTAATATACCCTAGGTGTGAGGTGTCTTCCTAATACCCCTAGGTGTTAGATTTCCTCCCTAATACCCCCCTCCGGTGTGAGGTGTTCCCCTAATACTTCCTAGGCGTGAGGTGTCTTCCCTAACACTCCCTAGATATGAGGTGTTCCCCTAATACCCCCTAGGTGTGAGGTGTCCTAATATCCCCTAGGTGTAAGGTTTCCTCCCTAATACCCCTAGCTGTGAGGTGTTTCCCTAATACTTCCTAGGCGTGAGGTGTCTTCCCTAACACTCCCTAGGTATGGGGTGTTCCCCTAATACCCCCAAGGTGAGTGGTTTCCTCCCTCATACCCCCTAGGTGTGAAGTGTCCGTCCTAATACCCCCTAGGTGTGAAGTGTCCTCCCTAATACTCCCTAGGTGTAAGGTTTCCTCCTAATACCCCTGGGTGTGAGGTGTCCTCCTAATACTCCCTAGGTGGGAGGTTTCCTCCCTAATACCCCCTAGGTGTGAAGTGTCCGTCCTAATACCCCCTAGATGTGAAGTGTCCGTCCTAATACCCCCTAGGTGTTAAGTGTCCTCCCTAATACCCCCTAGGTGTTAAATGTCCTCCCTAATACCCCCTAGGTGTGAGGTGTCCTCCTAATACCCCCTAGGTGTGAGGTGTCCTCCTAATACCCCCTAGGTGTTAAGTGTCCGTCCTAATATCCCCTAGATGTGAAGTGTCCGTCCTAATACCCCCTAGGTGTTAAGTGTCCTCCCTAATACCCCCTAGGTGTTAAGTGTCCTCCCTAATACCCCCTAGGTGTTAAGTGTCCTCCCTAATACCCCCTAGGTGTTAAATGTCCTCCCTAATACCCCCTAGGTGTGAGGTGTCCTCCTAATACCCCCTAGGTGTGAAGTGTCCTCCTAATACCCCCTAGGTTTGAGGTGTCCTCCCTAATACCCTCTAGGTGTGAGGTGTTCCCCTAATACTTCCTAGGCATGAGATGTCTTCCCTAACACTCCCTAGATATGAGGTGTTCCCTAATACCCCCTAGGTGTGAGGTGTCCTAATATCCCCTAGGTGTGAGGTTTCCTCCCTAATACCCCTAGCTGTGAGGTGTTTCCCTAATACTTCCTAGGCGTGAGGTGTCCTCCCTAACATCCCCTAGGTGTGAGGTTTCCTCCCTAATACCCCTAGCTGTGAGGTGTTTCCCTAATACTTCCTAGGCGTGAGGTGTCCTCCCTAACATCCCCTAGGTGTGAGGTTTCCTCCCTAATACACCCTAAGTGTAAGGTGTCCTCCCTAATACCCCCTAGGTGTGAGGTGTCTATCTAATAACTTCTAGGTGTGAGGTGTCCTCCCTAATACCCCCTAGGTGTGAGGTGTCTATCTAATATCTTCTAGGTGTGAGGTTTCCTCCCTAATACCTTCGAAGTTTGAGTTGTGCCCTAATATTCTATAAGTGTGAGGCGTCCCCCTAATATCCCGTAGGTGTGCGGTGTCCATCTAATACCCCTTAGGTGCCCTCCCTAATACCCCTAGGAGGAGGGGATGGAGTGAAGGAACCACAGAAGTCTGCAAGCCACAGAGACGGCTGAAGACCCGTCTCAGTGCTGAAGATGCCTAGAGAGGACGATGAACGACACGTCGACCAAGCGGCGTTCTAGTGTCCACGTGGAGTAGGCTTTTCTTTGAACAAGTATTGGCGCCATCTCTTCGACATCGTCATAGAAACACACCTGAAACATGAGAAGGAAATGGAACCAAAGGAAATTGTTGCAAGGGAAACATAATAGATGAGAAACCATTCCAGCACTGTCCTACCGACCAGGGAGAACCACGAAATTCCAAGGTCGAAGTATACGGTCTACATGGATCGAATTTGGGATCTCCCGAAACGAATTTCACACCTTACCGCGAAGGCATCTCGCTCGGTACTTCCAGGAAAGCTATTATATTAATGATTTTGCCTCGCCTTTCATTCTCCGTGGTCGTAGAAGCAGCGAGTGCAACCACTCTTCCCAACCAAGGCTTAGCCAAGCCTGCATACTCGCGCTCATTGGAGGTTTTATACAACGTCCATGCATTTGTTATACTGGCAAAAAGAATGTGACATACAGCTTAATGTAATCTAATGAAGGCATAAGAAATACAAACGAAACATTTACGCTGTATCAATACATCAAATGGAATCCGAAAGTATTTTTTGCTTCAACTGCTCTATAGTTAGTACAATTCACACGTGAAGAATAGTTAGTGGGTAGAGTCGTAACAGGATAGTATTAAAATGCATCCCAAGGCACAAATAATCGGTTTTTGCTCTTCTATAAAAACCCTGATATAGACGGATGGTGGGCAGTCAGAAGGTAGTGAAGTTAGCTAATATCAGCAATCCAATACAGGTCTCCTCCCATTAGTAGGAATACTGAGGAAGAACACTATTCTACCAAGATCATTGGGATTGCAGTAGTAGACACTGTAAATTTTCGCGGACATCATCGTCCATATTTCACGCGGATATCAGGCGATGGCGCAGCGTGCTACACACTGAGAACGCCATGGTATTGAGGAAATGTGCTGATATTTTTCGCCTCAGTAGGAATGAAGTTGTTCACCAGTCTTGTTTTCCAGACTGTGGGAATATTTGACGGCTTAAAATTGACCATATCCCAACCCACGGCACATTAGTCTACTTGAATATGATGTACGGAATAACGACCTTACTTCCTAGTATTAGTATGTCATAACGTCCCCGAGGGGCATGGGTCTCTCTCCACGAAGAGGTGGCTTGGTTTAGCGATCCCAGTTAGCCATTTCGGGAAATATCCTCATTATTAAAACTAAGCTATTACTTATGGTCCTATTTATGTGTTTTAACACTATACACTGATCCTTTATTCTTCACTGTTTGTTCAGGCTCTGGTTTTATAGTCATCCACTTTTCTTTTCTCCTCTTTTCTCTTGCTAGTTTGCCTGTCTTCAACAACATACACTGATCCTTTAGTCCTTCATATTTTGTTCATGCACTGTTTCTGTAGTCCATAACTTTCTTTTCTTCTGTTGTCATGTGCTAATTTGACTGTATTTTGCTGCTGTAGTCCATCTGCTGCCGAATATTTTCTTGAGCTCCTCTGATCATCGTGTCCTCTGACGGCCTACCTTTCTTCGTTCTGTCCTCGGCTCCCATGTCAATAACCTGTGGATCCATTGGTTGGGGTCTTGCCTCATAATGTGTCCCACCCGTCTCTAAATTTTTGATAACTGCTGGTATTTTGGGAGTCTATTATTTGTGTTCTTCCTCTTGTTACATCGTTTTTAATTCTATTTCTCCATGTGATGCCTATAGATTTTCTTGTCATTTTTCTTTGACATTTTTGTACTGACTTTTTGTGCTTTTTTGTTGCGTTCCAAGTTTGCAAGCCTTATATCAGTGCAGGTAATGTGCATGTGTTCATGATATGCTTCTTGAGCGTTCTAGTGGATGGTGGTAAAGAGCTTTAGTAGACAGTGAGTCCTGGTCCTGTAAAAGATCTGTTGGTAAATACACGATCCAACTTTTTATTGTTCTAAAAATGGGATGCTGGAGTTTGGTACCTAAGAAATCACTGTAACGGGATTTGGACCTCCTTTAAGGCCTGAAATCGCAGAATCGTTTTTAGAAATAAATGCCTTGTATTTGTGGTTAACAGCAAAGAGGCCAAGGGCTGTTCATAATTGAGCCCTCGCAAGCCTATAAACGTGTTTCGTCCAAAGATAATAGAACCCGTTGTACAATGTCTTCGGGTAACGGTAGTATTTAAAAACCTTCGGTTTGAACCCAGGACCTCCCGATATTTCCACGGCGCCACCTCGCTCGCTGCCATTCAGAGCAACTTTGGGGCTTATTAGATAACCACATGAATATGGTTATATACTTCATTCAGAGTTTTATTAGTTAGTACCTAGAGCTGATTTTATCTGTGTTTGTTCCGATGTCAATACGTGTTAGCGTTTATTAAAGCGTTAAATCAGGACTTTAACTTTGTCAGTTATTCTGATTTGAACCATGAAATATGGGTAGGGAGATCCGAAAGAGGTATCGATAGGGTTTATTCATAATCCTCTTGTGAGCCAATGTGATTATTATCCCTTTAAGAGTGGTGGAGTTGATTATTCTCTTTTATACAGAACGTGAGACAACTACAGCAGTGGCGTGCATTTAAACCCATCTGGCAATGAGTGAGTAAACAAACGAACAAGTTGTTACTCGGTGAAGTTAGCTTTCGATAATATGATACTGAATATTGTTAGAAAAACCTGCGCGTTATCAACTGCTTTCCCAGCTAGCGGAAGTTCGCTAAATGCAGTAGAACTGGCGCAAGCGTGCTTTCACCGAATACCAATTGATGCTTTTGAGTGTGAAACAAAAATTGTAACTTGAATACACGAATTATATATAAGCGGAGGGCATGCCTAGCAAGAGAGTGGAGAGCAAGATAAATCAATTTTAATAAAATTTTGTCATAAAATTTGATAGCTGAAATTTACTCAAACCCAAACATTTTTACCTTAGATATAGCCAAATATTAATCTTTACATAAGTTGTCTAACTAATTTTGTAACAACTTATTTTTCCACCTACTTTATGCTTATAGACACAAACGTTTGCAGAAATAGTCGTCATCGTCATCGTCATAATTATCAGATCATCTCTTCATGGATTAGAAAATATCTCTGTTCCAGCCTCATGTCTCTTTCCGTCTCATCTGTATTCCAATATCTCTTTTCCCATATAGTTATTCATATGCCATTTTGGGATATCGAATTTTGTCCATCCTCTGCAAACGTTTTCTGCATATTTCTCTGTATTGCCTTATTTTATCATTTATAGGACCTAATTGCACTCTGATTTCTTCATTTTTTATTTTATGCATTATTGTATATCTTTTAATAGCTCTGAGGTATTTAATTTCTACCGCATTCGTTATTCTTTTATTTTACTTTAAAAAAGGAATGGAATAAAGAATGCAGAAATAATTTCATTACATACTGTTGCGGCCATAGACCAATTTACGGAATTCACTGGGTTTTCCATATGTATAGCCATGACAATTAGAGGGGCGTAGCTAATAACGGCATCAGCATGCATGCATAACTAAGGATTTCAACTTATAGGTGGAACGGGAAAGTTAAGGAACGTTCCAAAAGAAGAAGTTATTTCAACTTTAAAACATTATTTTAATAACAAAGAGATCCTTTACCTGTACTTTATATGTTGGGTATTTTACAGATAAATCAACCAAGCCACATGCTTGCCATCAGTTAAGTGCGATGAACACACAACTACGCACTTAACACTTGAATGGTCAAAGGCAATCACACCAGGATCTACCGTTTTATCCTCATATTACCCCCACCCTTACTTCCAGCCAAGCGTCTCGCAGCTACTCGAAGGTTCTAGAAAGAGTAACTGGAAAGATCAATTCAAGCCAGACTTGGGACGACCTTTCCAGACCAGGACTACCAACCTATTCCGGGAGTGTCACTCCAAGTCAGACCTACTAAACTAAACACCATGTGCTCGCCACAATGTTTGAATGTAGGTGCAGGAGAGACATAGGAGGCCAAACGATAGCCAAATCTTTAAAAAGAGGGTTACTATACGCTAGCGTTGAAATTACGTGCTCTTCGGGTGATATATCAAGAACAAAAATAATTAAACTCTGGCTTTAGATTTGAAAGAACATGTGATACAGTACTGGAAGTTTCAACAAGTAAATAAAATCTTGGTAATGGTTAATACTTGTACTAGAGAAAGTTTATATATCACAACTTGTTTTAACGAAATCTACATTTTTCGTGTATTAAGCTTTTATTTATTTATTATAGTTATCAGTTATACAACATTATACAAATTCATTCAGAACGATGAGGACTACATAGACCATTCGCAGAAAATTTAGTATGTACATTTTTTTAGTCACACTAATACCTTAAGCGTATGGTCCTTTGGTCAACATGGTTAGCTATTTTTAAGAAAATGAAAGGTATTAAGAAATTTCCATTGTAAAGGGTAGTTTGAGGTTGTGGATATTCCTGAAAATTTTCGGGTCGCATTCTGGAAGATGCTAAACTGAAGTAAAAAGATTTTATTTATCCAAAATAGAGTTTGGGTTATGCTGTTCACACACACAAAACAGGCACTCTAGGACTTTAGGTCTCTACCGATTATAGGCAGACAGTAAGGAAGTAACATTTTCAAAATTTAAGTGAGTTTTCTATGTTAAAGAATTACCACTAAAAGGTTCTGTTTCAATCGTACCACCAAAAACATATCAGTTTAAACAGAATCAAATTTTGACTCCTCGCTTTGCAGCTGTGTAAGTGCATGATGTCGATTCAATAAGCGTTACACCCAGCATTATACTAATATACTATTAGTACTTCTTAAGGACGTTTGTTGTACATTGCTTCTGTGACTTCTTTTCATTAATGATTATCTTTTTGTTACTTCAAAGGATTGTAGCACCTCAACTTCATGAAGTAACAAGTTAGATTACTTCTTCTGTTTTGATTACATTTTAATTGTCTTCTATCTAAACATTTTCAAACTTTTGTCAAATGACTTAAAATTTATTTACAAATATAACGGAGTTCTTTTAGATTATATAATTATCCGTTAAACTTTATTTCTACACATTTTACTTGCATGTACGTTTAACAGGAGAACATAAGCTATTATGTAATTCGGTATAAGTTTTTAATTACTTATTTTGTGTACTTTTGATGTTATTACTAATACAATATTGTCATTTTTCTATAGAATATTATTTCACTTTATTTTTATTAGAAAGGAGATTTAATCTTACTTTATTTTTAATTCTTTTTAAGTTTAAAATTGTGAAAAAAGATATTTAACTTTAAATGCTAATGTAAACAAATCTGTTTAATCTTAACTTAAATCTCATTTTCCCACACAAGAAGTAATTAACAGAGCAAAGATTACTCTTTAAAGCTTTAGAATGAAACCTAGCCGACATACTTGTAATCCAAGTACACTTAATTCAGATTTTACAACACACAACTGCAATGATATTTTTTACCTGTCCGTGCTATATGTAAGGCACCTGTTTTTAAAATAATGGTTAAAATATCATGATATGACTTTATTTTTCCCTCCTCTGTTTTAGACATCAGCAGAAACAGAAGGAGGTATATACGCCTCTTTGTTTAGTCTGTTCTTATAAACTATGGTATGTTTCTGTAATCAATAGAGTATACTTCTAGCAGACCATAGTACTAAAGGTAAACTTATGATATATAATAAGGCATATTTTTAGTGTATAGGCAACATACGGAGAAGGCCTGCCTATTGCGTTTTACCACGATCTCTGGGAGGAAGAAATGAGGCGAAACCGAAGGGCTGCCAACGAGGGTGAGCGATAAAAAGGTAGGTTCCCTAACGATTCCATGTTGGGTATCTAGACGTCGGCTCCACCCCATGCTTAAGAGCACCCAAAAGGTAGTCTCGCAATCAACCCACCATAAAGGGACATCTCCTTTGGAGACTACCCGAAGGCACCAAAACAAGGGAGCTCCAGGGAGGAATAATTTCCATAAAACACATTCACCGTCCTTTAACCTTCGTTGCCTGGCTATGCAACACTGAAACAAAATGAAAAAAAAATGAGTGCAGGATAATTCGTTGTAATTATATATTCCACTCAGTCTACTGTGCGAAAAGAGCTTATAATGCTAGTATACAATCATTAAAATATAGTAATTAGTAGAAGTACAAAATATAAGATCCACAAAACATTAATAAGACCAATAGTGACATATGCTGCAGAAAAAGAGACTCTGAACAACACAGATGAAGAAATACTGCAAAGATTTGAAAGGGAAATACTGAGAAGAATCTATGGATCAGTAAAGGACAAAGATCAATGGAGAATGCATGTAACTATGAATTATAAGAACTAATAAATAATCAAGACATTTTGAGGTTTCATAAAGGCACAAAGAATAAGATGGCTAGAGCATATTGGGAGACTGCGGAAGATGAATACTGAAAATAATATTGAAAGGCAGATTAAATGTGAAGCAACATACAGTACTAGCCACTGAAAAACTAATACGATAACTCATTAATGTAATAAGACATCTAATTCACGGCTTCTCAGCATCAACACATTAATAATTTCTTTCTTTAATATCTTTTGTTCTAAGTTTCACGTGTTATGTATGTGTTATGTATTTTCACGTGTATGTACGTAGATATAATAATTAAAAGAATGTTAAACACATATATTCATAATGTACACATGGTAGAGAACAAGTATATAACGTTATAACATATAAAATACAATAGGGAAAAGGCCATTGTTAGCTATATAACCAGTAATATATAATTACGAGAAATGCAGTAGTATGTACGTAAGCATGTAACGAATCTTGGATTCATAATGAAGCCGATAGAAGTCTGCAAACACACACACACACATGTAATATAAACTCTTATTGGTTGTTATTGGATAGTAGCACCAATCATGGACATGGATACATGCTTATAATTCAAATATGTACGTTAAGAAGAACGATTGAAGGGAACGCTAACAGAAGCTTGTCAGTGTTCGAGCAGGAAGGTATAAGGTACAGGCTTGTCTCTAAATAGACGCTAAAGCTACGTATGCAGAGCCTACCTGTTATACATATTTTAACATGACAAAGGTAATAGTGAATTGTGAATATCATATGTGGTTTATCTAACATAAAAGTGAAATAACTAAACAGAATACATGTGTGCAAATATATTTTAACATTCTCCACACGCAACCTTGACAAGAAACAAGTGCGCTCCGACACAATACAGCAGCCG
This sequence comes from Deroplatys truncata, assembly GCA_030765065.1. Lineage (NCBI taxonomy): Eukaryota > Metazoa > Arthropoda > Insecta > Mantodea > Mantidae > Deroplatys > Deroplatys truncata. The sequence continues at coordinate 110,372,484 of CM060986.1, forward strand.
TGACACAATTATAAAATAATAATTACAACATACTAACGCACACGCAAGAATACAGATATACGATCATCAGATTCCAGTCTACGAGAACATCCAGTAGGGGCATCAAGCCGACCTACAGGTACGTAATACAGCATCTATCATCATCAAGGTAGTGGGGGCTTTACTAAGGGAACCGCTACAAATACCAGAAGAAAAAATTGAAAACCCAAAACAAGATAGATAATGCAGCAGAATATTTAAGGAAGATTGGATTTAGAGCGATAAAAAGTAAAGCCGAAGATAGAGATTTATGGAGGAAGATTGTACGGGAGGCCAAAGATCAGCAAGGGCTATAGAGCCAAGAGAAGTATTTGTTTACTGACCCGGGAAAACAACAGAAAAACACAAGACCGGGATGGTCGGTCAAACGGGAATCGAACAGGAGACCTCCAAAATACGAGATTCTTAAAAGGAAGTTTATTCTTATAAATTCACCCGCAAAGTTGTTAATTGCATCAACTGCAAACTTCCCTTCCTCTCTTTCTGCATATAAACTTCCTCTCTCTTCCAATCTCTATAACTGATTCTCTCTTTTCCTCACTTTCGTTCAACGCACATGCCACTGATGTTTTAAAAATGCAAACAAAACTGTATTTTTTCTCTTGCTTTGTTAATTAAAATAAAACGCTAAGTAAATGTTTAATAGTGCACAAATTTGCAGCCGCCCATTAGTATTATGCGACTGAAACTGTACTGTAAGCTGGTTATGAGATACCCAATTATAATATGATTATAATGACTTATGCACGTGAGTAATAAATGAACATTTTTTGTAACTTCTGCAATAGTCATCCTATCGTAATTTTGCAAATACAAAAACAAACGAACAAACAAAAATACATGTATAGGAGACGGTACTGAAAAGTTTTAGAAAATCACACGAAGATTAGTTTTAAAAAAAATAAATGATTTTATTGTTTTTCAAAATATTCCCCCTTAACATCCATACATTTTTGCTTTCGATGAAAACCAGTCCTTAAAGCAATGATGCCATTCTTCCTGAGGCACCTCAGAAATAAGGTTTTGGTAATGTTCCACTGCTTCATCTGATACAAAAAAGTGATTAACTTTTAGAAACAAAAAGAAATCACAAGGTGCTAGGTCAGGGCTGTATGCTGAGGGGTTGTACATGGTGCTGACCTTTAGGGCATCCAGTCAGTTTCTAGCTTTGTTGTATGTGATAATGCGTTGTCATGATGTAACATTATTTTGACTTCGGACGTTTTTCCCGAATTTGTTAAAAATCTGCGGTAAAAGTTTACGTACCAATCGTCAATAACGCTACGTCATCTTCTAGTGCTATAATAGCAAAAGGGCCCGTTTTAGAAAACAAATAGCACTACCTTCTTACCAGCACTGCGAATTATCGGACTTTTGTAGGCTTAGGTTCTGTTTGAAAGACCTATTGGGTGGATTTACTTTTCTTTTCAGTATAATAACAATAAATCCAGAATTCATCTCCAGTAACAATATTCCAAACCAAATTTGAAGCACCTCCTTGAAAATTTTCCGGGGCTTTTCTGCACAATCAATACGTTTTTGTTTTTGATCGGGAGTCACCTAATGTGGAATCCATCGACCTCAAAGTTTTCTCACGTAAAAACTTTCCCTTATCTTGATGTAAAATGTTTTGGATTTGACTCATATCCATGCCCAATATCGAGAATAAATTCATAAGATGTCTGTCGATCTTCAAGCATTGCTCGAACAGGTGCAATAATTTCATCAGTAACAGTAGTTCATGGGCGTCCTTCACGAAATTCATTACTAAGAAAAAAGAAACCATCTCTTTTGAATTTGCTGTACCAATTATAAATTGTTACCTTAGATGTGGCTTCTTTTCCAGATGCATTTCTAAGCGATTTTCACATTGTATAGGTGTTAATGACGATTTAAAATTGTAAAAACTCATAACCCGGAAATGTTCTCTATTCAAATTCATTTCTGGTGAACACACAATCTTTAAATGATGATAATTAACATACTATTAGAGAAAATCGCAAAAAATACACGATGATAAACTCGAAAAACATCAGAAATTAGCTGTCAAATACAAACAAATTTCATTTGTTTTTACAAACATATAATTCTAAAGATATGCAGTATTGCCCTCTTAGCCTTCTATAACGCCTATTATTTATTTTCAGAGATAGTTACAGACTATTAAACCTAATAATTTCTTTATGTACTTGGTGTTAATCATCAAAAGTATATATCAAAGTTGGTTGTAGCATTATAAGTACGCAAGGCACATAGAGATGCTATGGCAGTCTGTCACAAATTAAACAGAATACGCAAGCCTTTAAAATGTTGAGATGTTCTACCGAGCCAGGAGGAACATCTGAGGTGCTGTTAATGCTACAAATATAACTGTCACACATTTCAGTTATTTGTGCAATTTTCTCTCTTAATTCTTACATAGATTTTCAGTTGTATAACGTTAGGTGAGAATAAGACTATTAAAAGACTTAGAGGTATATATTTTATTTGTCATTCTCATATCTCAAATATTGTTACATGCTGGGTAGATGGCCTAAAAGTTCAAATTAAAATTAAATTAATTTTGAGTACCCAGCACGTACCTACATTGAGGGGACGTATACTTACTTGGCTTCGGAGGACCGAAACGTTGGGTTAAGAGGAAGGCGTGGGTTTTCACTGTACGAAATCCATAACACAAATCTACTCACACATTCTTAGATTTATTTCCCAACCGTTTGGGGTTCCTAAATTATTAAAAATGGAAGGTGGGGGAGATGTCCACCGATCCAAAGCCCGGCTTACACACGCGGTCAGTTTCTCACGGAATCTTAACTGAGACAGACGCTATATCCTCCGCTACTTGTGGCTAGCAAAGCTATCAGACAATGTCTGATAATGACAATGTAGAACAATAATTGCTATAGTTATCATTATTATCATAATTATAATAACTATAATGTAGCCCCCCAAATTATTAATACGCCACAATATTGGGTCTTCAAACAAACTTGCTGGAGTTCGTTTTGAGAAACTAAGTATCAATAACATTATCTTCATGTAAAGGATTATTTGTGGTGGGGAAATTTCAGTAATTCCCTGAAATATATTGAACTTAATACGAAGTATTTATCCGACTTTTCTTTCTTGAACTATGACATTGAATGTTTCTTGTGAAAGCTTTATATTGAGTGGAATATGATTGTTAATTCAGAATTTTATGTTTTTTATGTCTTTTAAATTTTTAATTAACATAGATTCTTTTGGACACCACCTATACCTATCATCAGGGAAGGTAAGCATGAATATTTGGCTTAAGGGTAGCCCTTAATACACCTTATTAATTACTTCTTCACTTCAGTTTGCCCGTTCCGGCCTCAAAGTAATTGTCTTCAGCGTGTCATGGGTCATCCTCGATCTCTTCTTCTTGACGTGTTGTTCAAATCTGGTGTTTTTTAATCTTAGTAAGTGTTCTGTCCAATCTTGTCTATTATCTAATAATGAATTGAAATTTAGCGCTTCCCTAACATCTTTCTTTTTATCCAACCTATCCTGGTACATCCTTTTACACTTCTGCCTATTGGATTTTCATTTTTACCTATTGAATTTTACTAAGTTGTGTTTGAATCGGTACCCAGGCTTCACTGCGTTAAGCAATGTGGGTAAAGCCATTACTTTATACAATTTCATTTTAGTTTCTTTTGTAACTTTGTTGTTAATTAATTCCTTATTCATTACTTCTTCTTTAACGGATTACCCTCATCGTTGTAGGATTTACACCTGAAGGACTTACAAGCCAATGCAATGCTTTAGGTCATTAGCCTGTCTGGAACATAGAATATCCAAGATGGGTGATCAGTCCAATATCAGGTATGGCGGTGAAGAAGGAGATGAAATGTTGTGATGAAAGGGATGATAGGTAAATTTTCGGATGAAATTATCAAACCCAGTATTTGCCTAGCGACCGAGGAAAACCGTGAAAAACCCCTCAGTCGAATTGTTCGGCCCCGGAACTCCTGAATGCTAGTCACAGACGATATTGCCTGAGCCATCATGCTCGATCCTTATTAATTATTTTGGATATAAAATGGAAAATTACCTGAAGAATTTTGTTACATACTTTTATTATACGGATGGATACATTAACACAATACATTTGGGTAGTTTACAAAGCCACTGACCACTAGTGGTTTAAAAAGTACATCAATGGGAATTTTAGTTTGTAAAATAGTGGCAACATCGCAGATATTTTCAGAGCCAGTACCCATTGTGGTTTATCAAATTAAATAGTCTCTGTTTTGTATGCAATGAGCTTCGGTTCCAACCTTGCCGTAAATGTAACAGATACGGGAAACATGATCTATTCATTATTCTGAAATATCACCCCTTGTGTGCCCAAAGCTATGCACATTGCTCATTAGTTCTGGGATCCGATTTTAGCTGTAAAAGGGGAGAGTACACGTTGGGACTCTACTAGAACAGAACTGCTTAGACATGATTTAGAATATTTTCCCTCTCAAGTCTGAATAGCTGATAAATATTCTATTCAGCTATTTATAAATCAAATGATTAATTGATTTCTTTTTGTAATCCTTTCTTTCTTTCTTTCTTTCTTTCTTTCTTTCTTTCTTTCTTTCTTTCTTTCTTTTTGAATGAATGAACTCTTTCCAAAGCTATTTCTGTTTATTAAAACGTTGGCCTATAACATCTGCTTTCACCAATATTGGAAATACTTTTACTACTATTTCCTTCATGAAATAGGCAATAACTGGACGCACGTAAAATATAAACATAATTTGCCAAAATATGAAACATGAATTAAAATGTTATGAAACATATTTGTTTTAAAGCCAAAATATATTATACTTTAACAGTTTGAAGCAGGTTTATGCTTAAATTTATATGTATAATTTAAACATAAAGCAATAAATTTTCATGGTAAAAGTAAAATTTGAATATTTATAAATATTCAAAGATAACAATTATCTCCTCAACAGCTTCACTGTTAACCTTTAAATTGGCAATGTATTCTATAAAATATACACATTTGAATTTCCCACCAAAGAGAATACGCAAGGTAGTGAGCACAATTCCTTGATAGGTGACACCCGAAGGCTACTGTCTAGAATTTTCTGCCCTTTCTCTATGTTAGTCTTAACTAAACAGTGAAGAATGCGGCCTAACAAGACATTAACATAGCTCAAAAACATCAGCCACGTATTTCCCAGGTAAGTAAATATATTTTTGGGGGGAATAAACCTACCTGGAACTGCTTATACAAATTTTGGAATTACACTTGAATGTCCATTCTTCACACAATGCATTTGTATGTTGCTTTTATAAGCATACAATAAATTATGTTGGTCTTTTAAACAGTGCATCCCTGGAGATACATTTCCCAGACCACGGATGATGTAGATAACCCCAAATTCTTCCTTTTCACAATGTATGCAGAAGTAGACATTCATTACCGCTATGCTTTGCTTACAGTCCCTTATGGTCATAACTTTCTATTTTAAAATTAATACTTTTCAGAAAAACTTCATGTCAAAGGCAGAAAAACAAATTGGGCATTTCGCATTGCTGCCCAAACCAGGAGCAGAATCCGATATTGAAGGCGATGACAGTGAGGGCTTAGCCTCTTTTCCCCCCTTTTTTATACTCTGGTGAGTTATCATTGAAACTAAATGTTTTGAATCAGTTATAGAAGAGATAGACAGCAAGGACGAAAGGAGAAGCAAGTGTTGCGTGTAGAAAGTGTAATGTACCAGTAAGACTGGTTTTGTAGATAATCGCAATTGTTTACTATCATCCCAAATTAAATAAATAATATCAATGAGTATTTGCTCACTGAGTGAATTGAGTTTATCTTTTTCACATTTTTTTACACACATTAGTACAATGTACTGTTTATATTGCCTTGTACATTGTCCTATTGTTGTAGAATAAAACTGAAAATGAAAATACGGAAAAATTGTTTTGTATTTGTGGCTTCTTTAGCAACTTTTCTTTTGTTTTATGCTAATTCACTTATCTTTTGTTATTAATTTAGCTTTGCCAAGTTAAGGGTTAATAATGATAATAACAATGATAATGATAAAATATATTTGAATGAATAATAAATATAATAAAAATTAAACCTTAGTTTAAAAATAACCTGTGATTTGAAGTATATGGTTTGTTAGCCCCACGTTGGGTTACAATTTGAAGTAGTATATTTGTTTGTAGTTGTTGGAAGATGCTTCATGTTTATATGCCCCATGTATGAGAGCCAATTTGTCGCGGTAACTTAGTGTTATCTTTTGCTGGGCGCCTGTTATTGTATTACTAGTTTGAATTTTGGGTTCATTGTCCTCCGGCTAGCTATTATTACTACTCAGTGGAACATATCTCTTGATTATGGTGTGTAAATGGAAAGGAGTTTTTATTGAAAGATAACACTGATAAAAGAATTTGTTTTTACATTTTTATTGCCGTCACACTTCTTTATTTTCACATATTATTCTTGATACACGCCCGACTGAAACTGTTATATTTTCTAATGTCACTATAATCACTTATTTGCTGCACATTATTAATTCGCGTATTTCACATTTATAACTAACTTTACAACGCGAGAGATTCTGTAGAATTACGTAACATGTACTTTAAGTATGCTTCCGTTGAACTACGCGACGTGTAACACGCGAACGATTCTGATGAACTGAGCGACGTGTAATGCGTGAATGATCCTCTTGAACTGGACAATACTTGTCTCTGGCTTTAGCTTTTTATACTCCCTCACCCCGATATACCTAAAAATTATAACCGAGCTGCTATTGGTTAATAAAACGCGCCAACATTAGCGTCTATTTTTATATCCAATCAAAAATTACGAAAACATATGCTCTAGGGAAGAAATTCCCGCCATTTATAAGAAAAGCGCGCCAATCTGACGTCATTTGCTTGTCTCTAATAAATGATAAATAACTCACCCCCTCGCTCATTGTTACCCGCTCTTATTGTTAGTTTCAGTGAGGCTGTGTAAACTTATTTCCTAACAAAGCTTATAATTAACAAACATCTCAAATCAATGTCATACAATAATGCTTATTTACACTACAATCACTCTGGCATTTACATTATTGTGATACAAATTACTCCCACTGATTTTTGTTCATATTTAATAATAAAATATCAAATAAATTACAACAAATTCTGTGGAGCAGGTAGAGTTAACTACCTGAAATGCATAAACGTAGAAAAAAAGAAAAATAATTTTCTATTTGCTTTTTCCTTATTGAATACTAATTACAAAATGCCACTAAAATCTTTGGTTCGCGAAAATAAAAAATTTTCAAGAAGGGTGTTTAATTTTGCACTTGACGACACATAAGAGAAAATACTAGATTTTCTCAACTGTACCTGACAATTTTTCCATACGCGTTTCCTGAAAAGGGTAGGTTAGGTTGTATAAATCTGTTTTACAGAAAACTACAGAACAGAATATCTGGAAAATCTTATTTCATTTCTAACGAAAATTAGCTTAAAAGCGACAAATCGTAAATCTCTCACAAAATATGAAGAATATGAAGATTTTCATAAAATATTATGAAATATGAAAGTTTTTGTCAGTGACATTGAATTTTACACACTACAGAATGTAAAAATATTTTATCCCATAAACTTGATAGCTAGTATGGTTTAGAATATGGAATTTAATATTTTGCCTGCCTCTAATAATAACGAACGGGTGAAAAATCCCTACTGCGGTCTACTAAAACTCAGGGAGGAAGGAGCAAGGATAGAGTAACAAGGTGGCTGGCGCAGAGCAGCGGGAGCCGCGACATTTTCAGGAAGAGGATCCTGGGCTACACCTTCATGTCCTCTCCTCAATGACAGGTTTGGGCAGTAGACTCTATGCCAGAGAAAAATCACTTCTCTTCAAAGCACACCCACCGCTTATGCCGCACATCACCGTCCACTGCCCAGCCCTTTAAATTAAAGAAAATTAAATGAGAGGAAATGACGGACAGGATAATTCGTAGTAATCATATTCCACTGAAGGACAAAACAAGTAAAGCAGCATGAATTGAACTCGGGACCTCCAGAATGTGAGCCTCAAACCCTGCCTTTTGAGTAATCTGGCTGGGTGTACAATATATTAGGCGTTGTACATTTAGAAACTTATTTATTGTTTCAAATTTTCTAATAGTGCCAAACAGTAACAAAGAGTCTGATCCAAATTACCTTTTCTAGTCACTATCAATTAATATTTCGTAAATCTTCTCACGAAGCCTTATTTTTCTATCTACTTTGTGTTAATCGAGAATAAGAGTTTGTAAAAGTGGTTTAGTTACACATTTGTTGCAGGTAAAAGAGGAATGCAGAAGGCTGAAGCGATGGTCAAATCTCTAAAAACTAAGGTCTGGTTTTGAAATTTAAAAACATATGTGGCCGCAATAAACAAATGGAAAGTTAAAAACAAAAATAAGAATATCCGAAAATGGTTAATGACTTCAAAGGCATTGTTTGACATCAGTTGTGTATTTAGCAGGAAACGATTGTTGAGCTACAATGGTAGCGGGAAATCGTTGGTCGGTAGCATCTGGGAAGCGTCGATCCTTGGGTTGATGCTATCACCTTTCATGTATTTAACTACATTTTTTGTGTAGTAAGCTTAAGTAACTCTCTGGTTTACTGTTTATCAAAAATTTATAGAATGAATTCCGAATGAAGAGGACGTCATAGTTATTTGGAGAAAATTCAAGATACACGTTTTACTCGTCATACAAAATCTAATATTTGAATAAAAACCTTTAGTAACTTTTTGATAACAAATAAAATACGAAACATTTTTACATGTAAAAGGTAGTTTGAAATAGAAGATTTTCTTAAATATCTTCATGTAGCATCATTAAATACCTGGTAACATTTGGGACCACATTATTATATATGATTTTGCTATTGATTTGTCTTTCAATTTTCTTTCTAATGTTCTGAATTCTGTACAGATGTCCAATTCAGGCGTGTAAGGAGCACAGGTAGCAGCCGAGTAAACCAGGAGATATGGAATAGTTTCTTAGGCTGCTTCAGGCTTGGTAACATGTTCAGTACCATCGTCATTGAGGGTTACGTGTATTAATCTTTTTTATGCATTCAAATTCTTATTATGATTATTTTTTTCGGACTTATAACGTGTCTTCCAGTAGAGGTATCTTCGATAAAGTCATATTCTGGACTGAAAAATTTTCTTGATGAATATAACATTTACTATGAAATACTTCTCAATAAATCTATGATATTTCTGACGCTGCTTCTGTGTTGATATCTTCAGAAATCCATTCCGAAGTATGGGAAGAGGCGCACTTAGCGAATTACTGAGAGCAGGGGATTGATTCAGTGGATTAATTCTTTGGTCTGATATAAGAAATGGTAAATTGACAATATTCGTCGTGCCATTGTTTGGTTCAGATATACCATGTATTTTTTCATTTATGAGTATTTCATTATGCAACTTCATGCCCTAATGTTTTGCTTCAAAATCTTTTATTCAAGTTGTCTGTAGTTCATCTTTATCGGATATTGATTTACAGTAATTGAGACAAAGAGATTAGATCATTCGTCTGTTTAGACCATTGATGATTCAAGCATTTAAATTATAGGTTTTTAAAGGGTATGCCATCAGTGAATGCTTAAATTCATACTCTTCTAACTTACTACACTGCTATAAGCAAATTGATATAACCTTCAATACCTTTTCGGTCTTTCAGGAATGCAGTACAACCATGCTGAAAAAAACAGATTGGTGAAAGAAGTGATCCTTTAGGTACTCCCATCTAATATTTACAGATTTGCTGCACGTTATTATATGTAAGCAAATATTTCGGGAATTGTATTTCACGAGTTAAAACTTAATTTTAAATCTGGAAGGAGAAGTAAAGAATTCTGTTTCACAGGAAAATAAAGCAACCTGGAACTGAAATCAAGTCTATCTCTTAAGACGAAAGGTAAGAATGATATACATTACCACTCTGCATACGTCTTTATTCTTCTGAGAACCAAAAAAAAGGATAGAATTATAGTTATTTACTAATTTCAGAATACCTCATTCGACCAATACCTCATTGGACTAAGATTGCTCATCCTGTTGTAAAGGAGAACGCAATATTCTTCTATTTCTTATTTATTGTTTAGCACAATTCTAATATTCCATGTTGCTCTTTTAATTTAGTGATGTATTCCAGAGTGTTTTATAATTTTTCTTCACCTTGGTGAAATAAAATCATGTTGGCATTTAATACTTAACTGGGGCTGATTAGTGTTTAACATATAAGTATTACGAACCTAAGCATAATCCCTGATTTGAGGTTTACCTTCTGAGTGACCTATATGCACTGCCACCACAATGGCTTCAACTCTATCTACCCGTGTAGTGCTGTCTTAGTTTCATCTAAACCTTTGCTTTCCAGTAAGCTAGACAAAGATAGGTTTTCCTCTCCGCTGTCTGTATCATTAAATGCTGCTCTATTTCATCACGATACGATGATCACGGATGATAAGATAATCACATGATCACCATGTATAATGCAATGGTAAAAGGACTCGCAATTTTATTTCAATTGTAATATTTCCTATTGACAAAGTATATTGAAAGAAATGATATATACGAAATATCAGTATAGAAATCCCAACAGTTATTGTGGTATTGAATGCCAAATCTAGTGTACTTATGCATTTTGAACTAATTTAAGTGTTCCATTATTGCAGAACAATGAACTTAAGCCACACATGTTTGATAACTCTGGGCTCAACGGACAGCCGGCTTATTTGAACACCGTATGCTTTAATAACGATATCTATAACCGGAGTTATTAAAATGGACGTGAAACTTCCAAACGAGAAGTTTATTTGCCTAGACAGTGAGTTGATGTCCAGTGATACAATGCAATTAATAGTGAACTGTTAAGTTGTCAGTGGTACAATAAAACCAACACTAAATATACAGACGGAAATAGAAACACAGTTAAACATTTATTGGGCTTGGACAGTTTACTACTATTTCAGATATCAGAAGTATAAATACATGAAAGACACACGTAACTATGAAGCGGCAGAAATATCAGTTTTACTTCATCTACAACGTTCATCGTAGGGCTTGAAAATAAAAGACAAGAAAAATATTTATCACGCTCTATAAGGTATTTTATTTGTCGTGTAAATATCGTAAATGTATGGCATTTTAATCTAATTAATCATCACCGTTTTTGAAAGAATAAAAATAAAGAAAACTTTTACATTTAAAGGGGAAATAAAGCCGAAAACATTAATTGCGATGTTGAGATGCCCGAAATAGCACAGTTATCGCAGTGTGTACACATCCATAGCAATAGTAATACTAGTAACAAAAAAGAATATTTGCCAGTTCGAATAACGTTATTACAGCACAGCCCTCCTACTTCCTCCTTTCACTCACACCCAGGACATTCTGGGTAGATTGCGGTAATAGGAGCGGCATGTGGTCAATACGGTAGAATGCCGTTAACATGCCGCTTACTACATGCAGATTTCAGGACCTCAATGCCATTATTTCTGTAAAATCTCTTATCAATTGATTCCAAGGACCTGAGTGGAGCCTGGTGCTCGCCAACAGGGGAAAAATTGCCATGCCGGTACCGAGAATCGAACCCAAGTTCTCCTTCCCATCGCATGCAGCGGTGAATTGATGATAATAATAACATTTTTAAAACAAAATTAGACAATCGGACCCAAGCCGGGCGGTACAATGTAGCCTAATCGCAGGCTCGGCTCAGTCCTTCCGGGCCGGACCGGCCTAAGAATTAAGTGTTGTATTCACTTGACCTTCTGTACCTACTCGTCTATAACTATTCAAAAGCTCAATGCTTATATCTGCTTCTTGTTAATCGAGATAAACGCTTTGATTACAAATTTTGTTGTAGATATAAAAGCAAGGAAGCTTAAGCGATAGTGAAATCGATGTTATATTTACAAGACTCCCTCTGCCAATGATAACTTGTCATACATTGATTATATATTATAATATTCATAAGAAAGTGATTCTTCTATTCTCGCTACGTTGAATTGGATTGTGAAGCGGAGGGAATTCGATCCAGGAATGAGGATATCGTTCCAACGCCCCAGGAGGAAGGGATGAAATGAAGGGAGACATTGGGCGGCCGGAACCAATAGTGACGACACAGCAATGACAGGTTCCTACAGTTTCCACATAATGACACACCTAGTCAGTTGGACAGGCAGACCGTGGACCACACTCCATATAGGATCAAAATCCCCCTAAGAGGTGGTCCTTATTCACCGGCAACCAGACGAAGGCCGAGAGACGGAGAAAGTTCGCCAGAGCATGCTTTTTCCCTGCCACGCTGCACTGAAACACCATCACCAACGCCTTCAACCCTGACATAGAACAAATGGGGTGAAGAATGAAATGACTAAGGGAGCAAAATGGAGGGATAGAAACTTCGGGGGATGAAAGAAACCACTCCAGGATATGCCTGACAATCCGGGAAAATCCCCGAAAAACCCATGGGTCAGAGTGAGAGTCGCCGGGGATTAAACCCGGAACCTCTCGAATGCAAGCTACAGACGTTACGGCCTGAGTCATCCCGCTCGGTTCTTACTGGGTTAGTTACACTTTAGTATTTTTACATGGGAATTGTTTCAGATTAAGCAACAAACTATGCATGTGCAGTAAGCCTTTGTCCATCTTTTATGGTTTAACGATTATGTAAAATTCATCCAGAAGGAAGAGAATAATCGATATTCAAGATATAGGTACGTTTTATTCCTCATGAAGGTATCTTAAAAATTATAGTGTTTTAATCAAAATTATTTGTCCTGTTGAGAACTGCCAAATTTTTAATGAAATTCCATGTATACGGGTATTTGATATGGAGATTCTCTTTAAATGATTTATATTGCACACTTGGAAGATGCTGAACTTAAATACTGGTGTTTTGAGATATGAATTTATGATTAAGGGAGGATCAGAATAATCGTTTTTGTGAGGTTAAAATTCTCCTGCAATGTAGTCTATTTATGTTGGAGGGAGGGTGGGTCCAGATGTAAGCAACGGGCGCATGCCTGCAGTGCTCGTAAAGATTGTATACAAAATGCGTCTACTATGCTTTACATGAAGACTGTAAATGTTTTTATGCGGTTATAGAACACTACAGTTTAAATATATGTAAAATGAATACTACATAGTCTGTACATTGTAGTGGAAGTCTGTACATGCGAAGATTGTCGAAAGTGAATGTTCTCCGTCTCTCACTTAAACAGAAGCTACGTTTTGAGAAACACCTTTCAACATCGCAAGTGATAATAGGAGAATACGAATAATACTTATATCACTGTCTGATATATTTCTTACTCTGTTTGCGAAGTGGAACATCACACCTATTACGGTATATTTCTTCATCCTCCGTCTGCACCCAGTGGACACGTGCCATTGACATTATGCTCTCTGCATCGGTAATTTGAAATCACCGAACAAGGTCACTCTAATCCGCCCTCTAGTTATGACTGCAGAGAGACAGGACACACACACACACTGGCGTGCGCGGTACTCTTGCTAAAAATGTTTATTTTGGATTGAAGAGGTCTCAAAATGCGTGTTTCCGGTGAATCTGGATATGGTATTTTTGAGTGAAATACAGTTCTTCCTCTACTTACTATAGGTAAGCAGTGGTGGGTAGAAGAATAAGTTTTGCATGAATTTGCTACGACAGAGAAAATTCTGTGAATGTGTCTCGGTGTCCCATCAGAAGTTTAGGTAAATTACTTTTGTTTAAAGCACAAAATATGCATGCACGAGCAGTTCTTATCTAATACAAACGCCTGCACTAACAGACATTTTAAAAATTTGGTCCTCCTTTTTAAAAGTTTAAACCTGTCAATACATTTATAACAACGGAAACTCGACAGTGACATGGAGCGCCGCTTATGTATCATCCTACGCTAAAGCAATGAATTCTTTACCAACTTCCTCTAAATCTAAATTTCACCCTTATATATGTTTTAAAAGCAACGAGACTGGGTCTTTTCTGTGTCAGTGTCGAGCGTAAAACTGTTTTTGATTTATTTAAAGCGGAAAGCTACCTTTCCCATGTGAAACGGGGAATTGTACAGGCCCTCCCTCATGTGCTGTTCTCTATGGGACTGAAAGATTTCAGGTGCTGAAGTAGTAGTACAAAACACTAAGACTTCTCAGATGCGCTATTTGCCATTGTTTAACTTGTGAGAACTTTAAATATCTATATTTCAGTAAGCTGTAGATATTCATAAAAAAAGCTTTATAATTCATTCAGCTTATGCTCCCTTTGTATATTGGTTCAGATATGTGGATAATGTGTTTGCTACTGTTCCATAGATAGCCACAGACGCTGCTCTGAACATTCTGAGTGCACAAGGCAATAACATTACATTTGCTATGGACACAGAATGTTACCTTACATGTTACCTTTTCTGAATTTAAAATGACATGCAAAAGCAATACTTTAAAATTTACAGAAAACCTACTCCTGTAGATAATTATATAAAAATAACAATTTTTATCTAATATATCATCAACACACAGTGTTCTGCAGTTTTAATCACAGATTATTGAATGTACGTCTTATAAGGAAATATTTAAAAAAAATGTACAACATTTAAACAACATAGCTATTGAAAATTGATTTGATGTACAACATAAAAAGAGAAATATAAAATTAATAAATATAAAAATAAAAACAAAATACAAACAGTTAGTACTTTACATAATTTGAATATAACAAATAATTATGTTGTTTATAAAATTTACTTATAGTCTAACTGACATTTAAAAATGCTTTCAGAAAATACAACATTCAACTTGCTGCTCAAAACATTTTCAACTTAAGACATTATTATTGAAGAAACCATTAAATAAAACTTTAATAAATGAAATAAATCAGGAGTTTGTCAATTGGGTTGCAAGGATTGTGATATTTCTATTGAAGAACAAACAAAAATTTGAAAACTCGTATGAGTTAGCATAAAAGAAATATTAAATTAAAGCAAACTGATAATATGTTGTTGCCAATCACTTCTGGATTTCAAATCATGAGATAGGTCGTAAAATAAAACTACTGATGTCAATTAAACTCCATCACAACTTGATATTAAGAAAAATATTAATTTCTAGTAATATAAAAAAACATTTTGAGCTTTGGAATCCCACCACGTAACCTCATTATGAAACTTATCCAATCAGCTCATAGGAGGCAAGTTGGGAGGAAGGAGGGTACTCAATCTACACCTCAGAGCGCAGATACATCCCTTCAAGGAAAAAACAGAAGAGGTAGATCCGAATAGTAACTGGTTATATCAGATAGCAGCAGAAACACTTTAGACTTCTTATACAAGAGACAGGAGGGAGAGCCTAGCAGTTGTCCTTTAGCTGAAGATGGGGTGAATCCACACCTCGAAAACATTTGTACCACCACAACACCTTTAATATTCCAGTAATGTTATTTCAATATTGTCGACATAGGAAGCTTAAAACGTAACATGAAATCAACATTACTTTGGATATTGCTTCTTTTTATAATGCAAAGATGTATTTTAGAAGTTACTTATTTTAGAATGCTCCAGCTGTTAGCAATCAGGTTGCAAAATTTCACTGAGAATAGCTGTTCTGTTTTAGGAGGTGTTTATGAAACTCAACCTGAGTTACATCTAATGTTTTATAAAACGATATAATTCTATAATGTAAAATATTTTATACTGGGTAGTGGCGTCGGCTTTGCTCATGTTACTGCTTTAAATTTGTACTATTTACCCATTTCTGTCTCTGTTATTCAGGTGGGATTATGTGACGTTTTAATATCATCCAGGATCAGCGTAGACAGCTGGTAGAATAAGACTCTATCGCCTCCATTGAGACTTTTTCGGTAGCCTTCCATTTGGACTATCACGCGTGTCGTATCCACTTCTGTCCCTGCGTATGCAGGCATTGTCCTATTGGAAAACTCCACGGAGATAGCGCCACTCAGATACGCTTTCCTGGCTCTAAATGGATGTTTCAGTTCTGGATATATCTCCTCCTATAGGTCTCTCCGGTCTCTCGGGCCTTGAGGGAGAGAGGTTCAGAACCCTTCAGCTGTCGTGGTGGAGGCGCTGTGGACCATCAGCATTCGTGATGCTTCTGACGATACTAGAAGTACTTTGGGCCGAGCATTTGAGCTGCTCCTATAGGGAAGCCGTTCGGATTGAGTTGGTCTCGATGGATACCCTGGACGGGGTTATGTAGATGCTCTAATTTCCTCCGGCACGATCCTGGTTAGCTGTTGGACATTGAGGTGCATTCTGTCGCCCAAACCGTGGACCCATCCGTTCCTGCATAAGCGGGAGGGGAAGAGACTTTTCAAAGAATTAGGTTTTGGTCTAATGGAAACATCCGCGAAGGGAGAGCCACTCAGTAATGGCTTTCCTGGTCTTCTTGGAATTTCGGCACAGATTAGTCTGGTTACTGTTTCTCCCCCTCTCATTTCTCTCTCTGTCACTTCTCTCTTTTACTTTCAACTCTCTCTGCTCATCCACCACTCTCAACCCTTATCTCTCTCGCTCTCCCTTTCTCTTTGTAATTTATGATATGAGATTCTTTAAAACCAGTAATCACAATTTTTTTTGTATGTGGTGATATTAAACATGAATGTAGAAGGAATCGCGGTAAACAAAATTCCTGTTGCGTATATTTGCTATACAACGGGAACGACAGAGTTTTCCGAAGTTCGTGGTTCACATACTCTACCGCTAATAACGAAAAGCTAATATAAACTTTAATTTTGTTTAAACTAAAATACCATTTCATAGCTAAATACTTCATAATATACTTTTCAATACCATTATAGCTTAAAATATACCCAAATGTTAAATAAAAACGTCTTCAAAATTGAGAATTTGTTCTCATTTTCTTTACAATCAAATATTAAACTTTGTGCAACATTAAAACTTTTCCTGGAGGAATTAATAAAATATACAATACTTTTAATTTTTGTCATGTAGGAAATTACTAAAACTCTAAATAAAAACCTTTTGAGTTCTTCATTAACCCAAGCTATTGTGAAAATCTGAAAGAAATGTTACAAAAATCACCGTATAGGAAGCAAGTATAGGAAATAGCAAACAAAAGAAGATAAAGCGAAAATAATATTTTGAAACTTCACCCGTTGATTGCGCATACCAACATACTTAAATTTAAACGGTCTTGGAAATCAAAATGGCCAGAATCCACTTTTTACATTGTGTAAAGATTTTTACATAACGTTTTAATATTTTGTTTAGCTCTATGGAAAACCTTGGCGTAATTCTCCAATTAAGAAAATTCTCAGACATTGTGCAAATAATTTCTATAATATCCTTCAAAATGACTGAAATAATATATGATATATTTTAGTTTTCTTTTGATTTTGCGTCACTACAGAAATCCCCTTTGGAGAAAATAGTTAAGATAACATGTAGCGCATTGTCTAAGGTTTACTTAAATGAATTTCCTACATATTTATGAATATATTCTTTACCCAAATTCCAATTATTTCTTCTGCATTCATTGGGATTTTTTTGTGGCGGTAATAAAATTTCTTTACGAAAATCTGTTCATTTTCATCATTCTTTCACATTGTAGGAATAATAATAGCCACAATCATAGGTTCTAACCTATGACAAATAGGGTTTATTATATAATAGTATAAGGAAACTATATCAAACTTTGGTAGAATTGAAATGTAAACCTAATAATGTTTACCAAATCTAAATTAACTTAAATGAATAAACCTATCTGCTACCTGTTTCACATAATTAATACTTCTTTTAGAAACTTAACACGATGGCTCACGATGGCTTCCCCAGGCAATTCTGCATGGGGAAGACATCGTAGCCACGCCGCCGTTTACAAAAATTTGTCAGGTGCTGGGAACCGCGGCAAGACGAAAAGGACGGGCCTAACGAATGCCGTAGGGAAATATTCACAGAAACGAACTAACAGAATTGTGATCACCTATTCAAAAACTGGACCTAGGGAAAATTTCTCAGCATAAGAACATAACCCCGCACAATATATTAACACCAAGCTCATGAAATAATAAATCAGGAATAATACACTAAACTACAAAACTTTAAAGAAACATAAACAAAATTTAAATGAAAAATTAGCACATAAAATGAAATATAAACCGCAATAATGCCTTAAATAGGAAACTGAAATATAATTTTGAAAAGAAAGAAAAATGTAGCAAACAAAGATTTCATAATAAAGCTTACGATCTCAAAAAATGATTTAATAGGAAATAAAGCACAAAACGTAATGATTCAAATAGTCGTTTCAGGGCCATAATTAAACATCCTTATATATTGCAAAGTTATTAAATTGTAATCTGATAAAGAAGTATATTGCACACCAAGATTATTTTAAAGTTTAAAAATGGCAAATCTGTATCATAACGGTCCTATCGCTAATACAGGGTCACAATAAATATGATTTGAAATTGACAAAAGCGAATCATTTCCTCAAGTGGTAAACTTTCATATTTCGACATTCAAATGGGGCAAATTAACATATTGCTTTATGAAGGTTATTAATGTAGCTTGATCCAAAACTTAAGCAATGACAAATATAACACACACAGCTTTTGGTTTACTGAGCCCTAACCTTCTTTAAATGTGTTTTCAAAGCCACAAGCATCTCCTGGGATTTTCTCAAAAAATATAATTTAAAGATTGACGGAATATAAAGAGAATAGAATCAACACTTTGACGAACTCTAAAACTTAAAACATTACATTTAAATTTCAATAAAAGCTTTAACAAATTTAAAATGCTATAAGCCAAAGCATTAACTGTATCCATAAAAATTGAATAACCAAACACAAATAAAATAGCAACACAAAATTATCCTGTATGTTAAACCTCAGAACCAGTCACTTACGATAGCCTTGAGACAATCTCTGAATACTACAGTAACTCCCATTCACTTTAAAAGAACAAAGAAAGAAAATGAGCTGATCAACAGATCCTACCTTCTTCATATACGCTGGAGTAGAAAAATATTTCGTGCATACACTAAAAATTTATGCCAGGAACCAAATTTTGAAACGTAGCGAACACTTTAGCTAATTTACGTTAAGCATGATTGCATATGAACAAACTTCTCAAATATTGAAGGTCTGGCAAAACAAAAAAAAATTAAAAATAGCAGCCATCTCACCCCCACAGAGGAACACATACCACCTCCGTCTCGCTCGTATTAATGCCGTGCCAGGTCTGCCACGAAAGAGCAGCCGGCAAGCCCACCATGCGACACAGTGAGCCACGCTCACAATCCAAAAAGGACGTAAAGTGAGAGGGGGCGGGAGTGAGTGGACAAAGAGATCGTAAAAAAAAGCCAGGACGCAAGTTATACTGGCAGTAAAAGTATAACAGTTACATAGTTACAAAAATTCACATCAGCACAATATACATACATATACACCTCCAGTCACAAGTTCCTGGACACTCAGTGAAAGTAATGCAATTCAGTGTTTAACTTAAATTGTTATTTACTCCATGTGAGTACAAGCAACCCAAAGATCACTGTGCAGAATGTAATGTAGGTTAAAAAGTGAGTAAAGTAATGTTTTGAGAATTTACAACACAGGTAGTACATGGTGGTTCTAGATGCCCCGTCATCACCCAGGCATTCTGTTCCGCTGATTGCTTAACCATGACCCATCCCATCCTAATCCACAGGTAAGATAGAGGGCATAGCCACACTTCACCAACAGCATATTTTCGACCATGGTGTCTTAAAGACAGAGAGCAGTTCGACTCGTATCAAATGACTAGCAGTTTTCAGCCACAGCCACAGCCACACACACACACACACACACACACACACACACACACACACACACACACACACACACACACACACACACACACACACACACACAATGTATAAATTAAAGAAAAATTAAACAAAAGGTGTGTCATTCAGGTGCTTAAATTACAAAGCAAAAATATACAGCGAAATAGGGACAGCAGCTTAAAAAATCACCAAGTATCGTGTCTTTCGTGTTGTGAATATAAATTTTTATTGCAAAATTAACGGTACAAGTATAACAATATACCAATACAATGTGTTTTATATATACATATTAGAATTGATTCTTTAGAAATTCAAACATTCAAATTTTTTATTTACCATGTCTTTAATACCATGTATTTAAAAATAATTGAAAAATCTTCCATATAAAGTGTAGTTGGAGTGGGAATTTTCTGGAAAATCGGCGTGCTGCATCTTTGAAAGATACTGAACTTAAAAACCAAGTTTGGTATTTATCCAACTTTTCGTTTTTAAATTATCCGTTCACAGAAAACTACATGGACACACACACACACGAGCTGGCCTCGAAACATGTATTTCCAGTGAAATCTCGATATCGAGTACCAGTAGAGTATGGTACATGGTAGTCACGATAGGTCATTTCTCTAACTTGGCGCTCTCTTACCAAACATGTGTTATTAATACTGCGCAATCAGTAGGGGCACAGAATTTTTTATTCTTAAAGATTCGCAGTTGTTTGTTGTAATATCTTGTAAAGATGCGATTTTATTGGATAAAGAGTCGGCTCGTTAGTAAACATAATACAGATATGTAGTTATCAGCGTGCACCTACGATCTCCAATTTGTTTTTAATCAACGCACATTCAAATAATGTCAGTTTCTAATTAAATTAAATTGTCCTTATTATTTTCTACTTTTGCATTGTTTTGGGGCTAACTATTTTTAGTTTTATGTTAACTATTTTCTTTGTTCCCATGTTGGTAGCATTTGTTACTATTTCGTAACACATTCGATTGTTCATAAAAATTGAGTTTTATTTATGGATGCTCTTTAACTATTATGTTCCTTAGCGTCCTATTGTATATTGAGAGTGAAAGACCGGAAATTGTGCCCAGATGCCTCTTTATCAGGCTTGATGTTCTTTATGTGTCGTAATTCTACGACGCCGGACCACCAGCTTTACTTCCCTCCCGAAGGAAGCCATGCTAAGAATTTTTACCCCGCAAAAATACATCGTGCTCCGCCGGGTTTGAATGCGTGACCTCGGGAACCAGAGGCTAGAATGGGTTGATTGTTCACGATTTAGTATCTAAGCCATGACGTGATAGCTGGCACAGTGCTAGTTTGATTTTAAATATATTAAGAAGATGATTATGGTTTATATGTATATTCTGTTATGTTTTATTCATGGGATAGTCAATTCCTGTGTATATTTAAGAATAGTTCCGGTTTTTTTGTTAAAATAAATACCTATATATTTAATAAATCCTATTCCAAGTTATGAGTTTCATTAAATAAATTCGTTCCTGCTTCACTCGTGAATCTATCAATTAACTCTAGTTGAATTACTGGTGATAAATACAGTGTTTTTGTGTGATTAGAGCATTCATTTCTTTAATGAAGCTTTACTTGTATTTAGTTTCTAGTAATTTCTGTATATTCAGATAACAGGAGATTAAAAGTAATCTCACCAATGTTAAATATGCTAAATTCCTGACACGTTATCTCAGGAGCTATTTAAGATAAGATTGAACATTTTTACAGGTTATAGATGAATATCTTATAAGTTCACCTTGTAACGTTCAGGTTGTGTCACATACGAAATTCCGAAGGTCAAAACGAGTTGGGTTGGCACGACTGTAGCGTGATGGGCTTTGAACCTGTGCGATCAGTGGAGTAAGACAAAAAATCACATTTATACTACAGAAGAGGGACAATAAATCGTGTGTGTGTGCGTCAAACAGTGTGTGCCAGCCAGCAAACAGCATGGACAGATACGTCATATAGGCAGCAGTCAATCAGACATAACATCGGAAGCAGAACTTACTCGTAGTATGCATTTACAGTAAAGACAACTCAGCATGTATGCCACAAGTCAGTATGCATTTAGCAAATATTGTGTACAACCGCCAATCACGATGTATTTTCCTCGGCTAACAATCAGCACATAGGAAGTTAATCGTTTGACAAGTGACGAACCGTTTTCCTGCATTCAGCTATATGAAATTCAAGTTCACGTAGCAGGCATAGTCGAAGAAAAGACATTAGTGATGTATTTAGTAATTGATGAAAATGCGTATAACTTTCTATTCCACTCTGAACATAATCAGATTCATTTATCTCGGAACCTATACGCTGTAATCGTAGCAGAGTGATTGTTAAAAATAATTTGAGATTGTAAGGGTGGGGCAACCTATATACTTTTTTCCAAAATATTTTCCCCATTGTACTATCTACTGATTAAAATTTATCAAAAATTATTTTTAATTAAAAGAACTATCTTACTAGCACAAAACAGCAACACCTAGTGATTCTTTTTATCAACCTGAATCTTAATTCGAACGGATCCTAACTCGGCCCGTTGTCTTTGCGAGTAAAATGTGAACAACCCAACTCGATCCTGTAGCATACACTGTCAACAACCCAACTCAGTCCCATAGCATTCGCTGTCAACTAACCCATCTCGGTCCCATAGCATACTGTCAACAACCAAACTTAGTCCCGTAGCTAATGCTGTCGTCAACCTAACTCATTCCCACACGCAACTCAGTTCGCTCCCATAGCATGTAGTATGAAACCGTATTAGTACTCTTAAACATAGCGAAATGTGATTGGTGTGGTATCCCTGTTACGAAAAATCGATGGTAATACTGAGCATAAGTACGAGTAGTTGGTTGTGACCGCGACATTGCTGCTAGCTCTTCATAAAAGAACAAACGTTATTGGCGTTTTTCAACATCTTTCATTTGACTGTAGTTATACTTATTTTTAATAATACACCGATTTTTCAACTTTTTGTGTGGAGTTTACAGAATTGTTACATGGATTTAATAGAGAAGTTTTTTCTGTAACATCTGATTTTGGGGTCAGTTTCGGTGAAACATGCAACCGCAATATCTTTTGCAGTCACTATAGGTCTTCTGAAAGTCCCAAAGCCCTTTAAAATTTGAAAAGAAAGTATCATTATGAACTATATTGAGACCTACAGGAACGAGTTAGGTTGTTTACATATTGGAAGACTGGACTGAGTTAGGATTCAAAAGTAGAAAATGGCATCAGTTGGGTTTTACCGCTTAATGCAGCTATCTGCCATTAGTTCTGGCAAAAAAGTATTCAAAATAAAAATAGAGAAAACAAACTCATAACAAAGAAATGAACCAAATGACTTGAATAAATATAAGTGGCATATTTAATAGTAGTACCAATTTGTAAGGCAAAATTTTCCTAAGAGATGAGCTAAAATTTCCTTCTCTAATCCAAGTTGTGTAGGCGGTATGACTTTGTTTCTGTTGAATGGTGCAGAGTTCATAGTACAAGATGGAAGATGCAACGCCCTTTTAAAAAATAAATTTAAAATGTAAGTATTGTGCATAGACTGGTAAAATTTATGTCAAATTATAAAGAACATGTCAATTAATAAGATTATATAAAAACCTAAAAAATTCACTTTTGGAAATTTTGGCCATTTAGTCTGCCCTTAACTGAAAACAGATAAAAATATATTGAGAGTAACGGGACAAGAACGTGTAAATGTGAATTGAAGGTTTATCTGGATTAAAACGAAGTAGCGACAATAACAAGTTTTTGAATAATAGTTTGGATAAGAGTGAGTAGAAAAAGTTATGTGAATACAGTCATCAGATACTTTGTTTCTCTACCATGTACCTACTAGGTAGAGAAGATATTGCTTTCCACCCAAAAATAGATACCGAGATTTTACCGTAAATACATGTTTTGAGCCCCGCTGAACACAAAATAACATTTTTCAAAGAAGGCCGTGTGTGTGTGTGTGACTGTAACTGTGAACAACATAACTCAAAAACGAAAAATTGGATATATACCAAACTTTGCATTTAAGTTTAGTACCTTCCAAAGATGCGATACGAAGATTTTCAAGAAAATACTCCAACCTTAAACTACCCTTTACATGGAATATTTTTAAAAGTGTTCAACTTGCTAAAAATGGCTCAAACGATTTTGATTAAAATACTTTTATGTTAAATATATTTACATGACAAATGAAATATACACCTTGAATTTTCTGGGAATAGCCTTTGAAGTCCACTTCATGCTAAAGGAATGCTGTATAATGTTGTATAACTGGTAAACGTTAAGTGATGGACGAAAACGTATTACCCCCCCCAAAAAAAAATGTAGATCTCTTTACAGGAAACAGTTTATTTCTAATATATTTTTGTGGCATCAGCCATTTCCAAAATATCTGTTATTATTAGTTCGAATTCTTCAATACTTAG
This sequence comes from Deroplatys truncata, assembly GCA_030765065.1. Taxonomy (NCBI): domain Eukaryota; kingdom Metazoa; phylum Arthropoda; class Insecta; order Mantodea; family Mantidae; genus Deroplatys; species Deroplatys truncata. Next base: position 110,396,838 of record CM060986.1, read on the forward strand.
CCACTCTAAAGTCCTGTCGATTTTCTATTGTTTCTGTATTGATTTAGTGATAGAAGAAAGAAGGAAGAAGGTTTAATATTTGGTTAAAAGAGGTAAAGCTTTAATATATACTGGAAAATAAAAACTGATATATAAAAATTAAAAGGGAGATAACAGAAAAGTAATATTGAGATTAAATAAAACGTTATAAGGTAAGTAAATAAACAAATAAACACAAATGTATAAATAAAGATCTAAGTTAATTAAATGAAATATTGAACTACTATAAATTAAATAACTACTATGAGAATAATGGAATGTTATAAATAGATAGCTTTAACTTTATAAAAACATTTAATTTACGAAAATTTTAAATAAAATGTAAATATAAATAAACTTATTAAAATCATTAGTAGTTTAGTCGAAGGTGTTTAGCTGGCTACCAGTACATTTTCGCTGGTTTCCAGTAAATATAGTTAAATAGGAGTAGATAGTAGCTGGTTACCAGTTGCTAAGTTTGCTGGTTTCCAGCAAGCGTAGTTATATATAGAATTTAGAACTGTAATTAATTTTTTTTGCGCCTTTACTCCAATCTAACAACTTCTATTTTATTTCTTTCTTTCTTGTATTTTTATTTATTATTATATTATTATTTTTGAGACATTGTGTAGTTTGTAGTTATTTTATCTGAAAAAATGATGTAATCTAAAATGTAAATGTGTTAGTGAGCATAAATATAAAGTATGAATGTATGACCCGGTGTAGTAACCAAGGTGTCGAGATTTTATATTAAAATTTTATTTATTTATTTTTGTTTCTCGTGATGTGATGGAAAGAGTATGCAATTTTAAAGCTAGGTATAGCGTTTTTAATTCTAAAATCTTTGCCGATTGGTATTCCTTTGCATCTATAATGAAATGTGTACTGTAGCTATTTCTGGAAAGGTTTATCTCGTTTAAAATGCAGTAGATAGGAAAATAAGCGTTCGTAAGAATAATTTGTGTGCTCACTAATAAACGATAGGGGTTAGAGAAAGTAATGTGAATGTAATACATAACTTTTTAAAGATAAAATACCAGCTTTTTCTTTTCTGGGTTTAAAAAGTAATTTCTCCACGACTTCTTACTTGAACTTAATATCTAGTAGTGAATGCTTGTTCAAATTAAAAAACGTATTTACCAAAAAAGTGGTAGTTATAAAGCAACTATTGTTATGCTACCAGATTCGTCGTGAAGAAATTAAAGTATTTGAATTTGTGACAAATCGATATGCTGAAAAGCTACCATAACGATTTTTTTCTTTTGTGTTGCGTGGTCTAGGAGTACCGTGTTGGCCTCCAGGTTCCGAGATCGTGAGTTCAAACCCGGCGGAGGGCGATGGATTTTTTATGGCGTAAAAATCCTTAGCATACTTTCTTCGGAAGGGAAGTAAAGCCAGTGATCCCGTGTCGTAGATTTACGGCACGTAAAAGAACCTCAAGTCTGATAGACACCGCTGAGCAAATTTTTTTATCTTTCACGCTCAATATAGAAGGGACGTTAAGAACTATAGTACTTTAAGAGCGTCCATAAATAAAACTCAGTTTAACTTAATAAATGATAAACTTTACTGATTCGCTCGTGTAGGCTGTAAATGTTTCACGGTAATTTACAGCCCAGTTGAAACAAAGCATGCCCATGTGAACGGGAACGTTAGACCTATGACAACTCATGCAAAGGTTCAGTGTTTAACCCCAGTCCAAACATCAGGAGGTGGTAGAGGTCCTTGGCGGCCGCGTGTTAACTCGGCAGGAATCGGCAGTTCTCGAGTATGTTCCTGCCCTGCGGCTGGACACACGAGGATCTTCGGCGCACGCCGCTCCCCTCCCCTTCCTCCACTCGCCGACGGTCCGCGTCTCGGCGCGGCGTCGTGTGCCAGTTGCGTGTTCGCTGCCATCCCGCGAATACTGACGACAGTGTGTGGTACTAACGTGCGTGCGCGAACATTTACGTGAATCTCCCTCTTGCCCTATCTCAAGTGCATCATGAGTCGATGTATTTCAACATTCTTTTGGAACTTAAGTAGTGCAATATAAGCTTCAGTTTAATTTACTTTTAGAGACGACGAAAACTTTGACTTTTTGGAGGTGAGTTTCTCCAGCAAAAACGTTTTTGACAACTCTAACCTCCCAAGACAAACTTGCTTATTTTTACTGATATTTAAGCAACTTTGCGGGATGTATGCCGATCGATTTCTATCCCTTGCTTTGCTCGTGACTTCCCACGTCATATTCTTAATAACTTTCAGCTTTTCGATACGCCTTTAAGTGGATATACCGAGCAGATATCTGCATGAAAGTCAATCTAGAACTGAAAAAAACTTGCATTACAACTAAGAGTAAATAATATATATCCAACTGAACTTAAAATTACCTTTTATGTATCCAAATATAAACAATGCAAGCGTTTATTATTTTCCTATACGCACAACTGATATAATTTCAAGGGCTTTATTAAACTCCTTAAAGCAATGTGAGTGAATTTACTCGTGATTAAAGATCGTAAATAAACTCTTATAGCCAGAGAAACTAAATGAATGACAATTCTGCTTGATGTACACTTATTTATATCCCAATGATATGCGTCACTCATAATCATGCACGTTGTATAAATTTTATAGAGTTACTGGAAATGTCTTAGTCTTTAGTTGCATAAGTTGCTTGATGAAATCAGGAAGTAACTGTTATATTATTTAATAAAGAAAGTTAAATTTCTTAACAACTGCCTACGACTAAAATATATTTTGCTAAGAAAACCTCCAAACCTTTCTCATATAAAAACATAAAAATGGGCATATAAAAACGCTAAAACTCTTAAACACTAACTGAAGGAATGTTAAATAAAGAAATAGGAATGGGAGGAACTACACTCTAGCAAAGAACTTTATGTTGAAAAATAAAAAGTTAATAACAGGAATAAATACATCCAACATAATTCTAGAACATAGATTAATTCTTTTACCTTACTTACTTCCTTCATAAAACTTAACTGTTGTCGGTCTTATATAAGAACTTCATGAATTTAAGTAAACATTTCACGAAAAGGCTATTACTTTTGTAAAGCCTTTAAAAAGTGTTCTTAAACTAAATACTTAGAGTCTCGTTCGACTATACTATATCTATACGCTTTTTGCTCTTGCTGAGTTAGTTTGAAATTCTGAAAAACAGTGTTTGTGGTCAGCTTTTTTTCCTTATCCTTTGTTGTTATTTTTAGATAAAGTGGAAATACCATACCAGAATTAGATAAAGAACTACAAGTGTTGTGAAAAATAAGGCGTTTTAATAGGTTTTAATTTTACTCGTAACAAAGGAACTGCACTCGCAGTTGATGTCACGGGTAGCCATTCTGATCGCTTCTGTTAAGACGAATGTTCAAAAACCTTGCGAGGTCTGCGCATATTAGGGCTATAAATTTATGTTTGCGACAAATTAACCACAACTATTATGCGAATGAATCTTATGTCTTTCACCCGAATTTAGAAACCTACCATACTTGCTAAATATGCATTTACAACGTCCTAAATGCAAATATCGTTGAAATATTCTTCTGTAGCAGAGAAAATTACAAAATAATACTTCCGCTTGCTAAACATGTTACAATTTGCATAAAGTATTTATGAAAATTCGTTACATAAATTAGGTTATTCTCAATCAAAGTTTTATTTCTATGAAAGGTATATAATTTCAATAACATAGTATCCCTCACTCTTTATTTTCTACTGAATTCTTACTTACTATATGTCCCATGGTTCATTTAAATTTTGATTGTTATCAAATTTTCATGTTTAGCTCACTGTTATAATTAAGCTAATCGAGCAAATTACGTCTGTTGCATAACATAAAAATGCCCGAATAGGACACCAAACGGAATTTTTAAAACATTTATATATATATATATATATATATATATTAATTATACTTTAAACATTACAATTAGAACACTCAAAAGAAAGTGTTTAACATTGATGTAGATATACGTAAACCTCATTCCCTTTCTTACAAATTCAGATAAGTATTCACTGAACCATGCCTCATAAAACTAGAATTCTTTACTATTAAATGCAATATTCAAAGAGCACACCGGAAGAACAGTTTCATTGTGATATTATACACATTTTAAATAATTTTTCGTCACACTGTCACTTTCCGAGTACTTTAATGTATGTAGACAACGAACCTTTGAATCATTGGCTTTGCTGGCACCAAAGTTGGCATAAAATCATGGCTTTCCACTGTAGCAACACCAATTATGGTTTACAAGCTATTTAAATTTATGCATTGAAAATGTCATTTTAAAACATAATGATATGGCGGCTACTTCATAATTTAAGGAATGAACATTAAAATTTGATTAAAACTTCATGTTTCGTTTGAATGCAAACGTAATAATTTCCCCAGAAGCGTTTAGTTTAAAACTGGTTTTTAATTTTTGTAGTTGAGGCTTCCTTTTTGAGCAGAAAGACAAGACTGAAATAAAAAAAGTCTTTACGTATTGAACTTATTTCTTCAAACTTTTCTTCGTTCAAAATTTCACACCAATGGAATTTTAAGCCTGTTATTGTAAATGTTTTCATATATCCTGAAAATGTCAGAAAATAGATTATTAGATACATTTTCTATATTCCAAAGGAATAAGTAATCGAAACATCAGTAGCAATCTGTAATACCAAGAGTAGGTTATTATTTATTTGTGTATATTAAATGAAGAACATTTTATGATTATATATTTATATGGCTTAGATTGTTGGTTATATATTTTAAATACTGGACTGAAACATTTGTATTTGGTTTAAAAATATTTATAGTAATTCTATAATTTTATTTTCTCTGTCGTGTATACATGATAGAAAGAAATAAGCCTGTATATAAACAGTAATTTAGGAATTTAACAGTTTAAAAATTATTTTCCTTTAGCCTCAAACTGATGTAACAAATAAATGAGAAACTTGTGTGCTACAGTGGAGTATACAACATGAAATTTAAAAGTCGCATCGCTTTTAAAATTTCATCTTGAACATTTGACTTTGGACAATAACTCGAGTTTTTGAAATATGATATATTTAAAACTAAAATACAGGTAGAAATCTGATCTACTTTTCAGAATTAACCGAAAGGTTTTGAAAATCGCAAAAAAATGAATTGAAACATAAATTCAATCGACTTTGAATACTTGCACATTAATAAAAGAACGGCAGAAGCAAGATATAGAAAGCGAAACTTTGAGGAGATCGCATGATAAAGCAACAGCGTTACTAATTAGAAACATTTGAATACTGAAGGAATTAACAGTTGAACAACTTCGCAAAAGTTTGTCATTTGGAGGCAAAATACGCGACCGCAGAGTACTGTTTCTTGCTATGGTGAACCACGAACATTTTGAATTGCTTTGTGCAATGATTGTTTTTCTTGTAAGAGGCGTGCAAATTTTACTATGTGTAGCTTATCTTCTTTGGTCATCTTCTTTCACTCCAGGATGTTGAAAAAAGATCTTATGAGATGCATTCACACGACTTGCTCTCCCCTCTATCGTTTATTAGTGGATATACAAATTACTATTACGAAGTTTATTTTCCTACCTATTCCATTTCAATCAAGATAAACATCATTGTATTCCGTTGTAGATACAAAGGTAAAGGCGATGGTCAAATGTTTCAGAACTGGAAGCTATACGCTGGCCTTAAAATTCCATACTGTTTCCATGACATCGTGAGAAACAATTGAAAATCAACAAGACCTTAAAAGAATGGCTAAGTATTAAACAATTCAAACCATTAATATTTGATATCTCGGAAATAGCTGATGCCACAGAAAAGTTAGGTGAAATAAATTGTGCGTTTTAAACAGATCTTTTGTCTATCGCTTAACGTTTACAGTTATACAAAATATATAAAATTCCTTCCGAATGAAGAGGAATTATAGGCTATTCACAGAAAGTAGAAGATATAAATTTTATTTGTCATGTAATTATCTTTAATATATGACGTATTAATCAAAATCGTTAGCCAGTTTTTTGAAAATAAAAAACTTATAAAAATCTGCCACGTAGAGAGTTATTCGGGGTGGATTTTCTTGAAAATCTTCGTGTTTTATGTTTGGAAGGTACTGAACTTAAATATTAAGTTTGGTGTTTATCCGACTTTTCATGTTTGAGTTATGCTGTTAACACACGTACACATACACCCACACATACCGTTTTCTAAAAATCCGTTTTTGAGTTCAGGAGGCCTCAAAACGTATATTTTCGGTGAACTCTCTTCAAGGAATATTTGGATAGGACAAATACTTCCTCTACTTACTATACGTAGTAAAGAAAGTAAAAATAATGGGCGATTCTTCAAAAAGCTGCTCTAAAAGCTACATTTTAAACAAAATTCCCAACAAATAGTACGCCGTTTATTTTCTGAGCTTTATTTCGTTCTTCTTAAACGGAGAATGCATAGTTGCATTGTTTCTTTGATATTTGTTAAATAAGTAAGTATATAACTTACGTCAGAGCTTACTTACCTTAATAAAAACAAAACAAATGTAATAGTAATAAATTCGATGAGTTACATTGAAACGGCTTTTTCTACGCATATTGGTATAACATTATCTTCTGTATACTGTTCTTACGAGACCTTATTGTTCTATCCAGTTCATGTTCGATATAAACAATTGCAGAAATGGTTTTAGAAGGCTTTTGTTTATGGGTACAGAGGAGATACAGGAGGCCGAAGCGATAGTGCAATACTTAAAAATCGTGACGCCATATGGTATATGGAAATTCCCTTTGTATCACATTCGGAGAAACAAAAGAACGGTAACTAATAATTTCTAAAATGCAAAGTATTGAACAATTCAAACGAAACGAAACTGACATCTCGGAAACTGTTAGGGCTACTAAAAATGTATTAGATATAAATAACGTGTTTTAACGACATATAAAGTTTTGATCTTCTATTAAGTTCTATGGTTTAACAGCTATATAAAATTATAGAAAGTTTAAACCAACTGAATAGTTTTTACAGACACTGAAAATCCAAGAAATGTCTTTTATTAATCGTATAAATATGTAAACATATGGACTCATCGCCCCCCAAAAGAAAACAAATTCTATGGGGTAGCTTGGAGGTCAGATGATTTTCTTTGTTTCCCATTCTTGGGGTATGCTGAATCTTGACATTTATCTCTCTTCTCATTTTATATTAAGCTGTTGACAAACTCGAGCGCGGACCTATTTCTGAGATCATAATAACCCAAAACTCCTATTTCCGGTAAAGTGTTGATATAGCATTTTGGGATGAATCAATTTCTGAGTTCATAATAATCCAAAAGTCGTATTTCCGGTAAAATACTGATATAGCATGTTTGGATGTACTTCAATCCCTCCTCTACCTAGTACAGATATGTGATAAAGTTTAATTTCGGTAAATACGTTTCAATATCGAATACAAACACTTCGGTGCTAGTATTTAAAATGAATGTACCAACTTACAATCTATGCGAATATATAAAAATGTAATGATAAAAGTATTAGATTTTCATATTGAATATGTACAAATAAAACAGAACCTATTATTTAAATTACATATTGCTACTGATGGTAATTTTCACACGATATAAGGCAGCAAAGCATCAATTTAGCTACCATGAACTATTAACTAAATAAATAGTTAATCCTTTTTACTTCCTGTATTTCATACTACATAAAAACGTGAGTGTAACGGAGAATACTTCTATGGGAAAAGTAGACTGCAATGCTTCACTTTATATGTTACACTTGTTTTAGAATTCTGATACAACTATTAATTCAAATGTAGACTAAAATACGGTTGGTTATAAGCGCCTTTTCACTGTAATTTAACCTTCATAGTTAATAAAGTGGATACACTTACATTAAGATAGATCGCAAATTAAATGCCTAAAGGGACAGCATTAAATTTGTTTTCCGTAAAAACAACAGGCAAAAATGTATGGCGTTTTTTTCTCTTTTTCTATTCTTCTACACGTGTTTAAGCAGGAATCATTGCAAGTAGGGGGTGTTTATATGACACAATATTTTTCATTTGCCTGGTAAGCATTAGTTTTATTTATATGTTTTAACAGACACATGAAATTAATGCCAAATGGAAGTCATTTTTAACACAGCAAAAATTCCATTTCCAAAAACTTGGTGCGCTACAATCACATGAGTTTCTATACCCTCTATCATTTATTAGTGGGTATGCAAATTATTCTTACGAAAGTTGATATTTCTCTCTACTTCATTTTAATCGAGATAAACCTTTGCAGAATAGTTAAATTACACATTTCGTTTTAGACACAAAGTAAACAGTGTTAGTAAAATATTTAAGAACAGCACGCTATGCGCTGGCCTTAAATTCCATGCTATTTCCATGCAATAGGAAAAACAACTGAATATCAACAGGACTTCTAAAGGATGACAAAGTATTGAATAATGCGAACTATTAATAACGGATATCTCGGAAATGGGTTATGCCGCAAAAAATTATTTCAAATAAGTTATGTGTGTTCAAGAGATCTACATTTTTTGCCTGGTACGTTTTCATCTATTACTCAGCGTTTACCAGTTATAAAGATGGTTTAAAAGTTTCTTCCGAATGATCAGCACTTCACAGGATATTCTCGGAGTTTAAGATATTCGTTTTATTTTACATGTAAATGATAGCTTGGCGTGTGGAATTTTATTGCAAACCTTTGTGTCGCATCTTTGAGAGATACTGAACTTAAATACCAAGTTGGTATTTATCCGAATTTTCGTTTTTGAGTTATGATGTTCAGACATACGCACAGGCAGACGCACAGACACATATATGGACCTGTTTCTAAAAATGCTTCTCTAGTTCAGGGTGCTTCAAAATATAAATTTCTGGTGAAATTTGGACATAGAATTTTTGGATGGAATGCAATACCTACCTTCTCTATCTACTATGTACGTGATAGAGAAAATGAGTCATATATTACAAATTGCCTCGGTCTACGATGACAAACTAGCTGCTTAAGATTCATTTCTCAAATTATTTTTGTAGCAGTTCAGCTGGAGTAACATTGAATTTTCTGTGAATGTTGCCTTTTAAATTTGCCAGCAAACAACCAAAATGATTCCAGAAAGACCATGCCATACAGAAAATAGTACTAGAATGTCTATGCTAGCTAAGCATCTTCCCTTTGAGGATAAAGTCACCTTGAATGTATTGCCTCTAAGATCTCCAGATTTCTCTGATGATGAACGCATTTTCTGGAGTATTTGAAGAGCAATTGTTTTATTCGCATACGTTAGAGAGTTTAAGATAATATTCACAGAAAAATGAATGCTATAACGGTTGAAATTCATTTGACATATTCGTTGCATGCTGGCAGATTATCACAGAAGTGAAGGCAACTTGCGGACACAGTTTTCAAGAAATGAAATGCTTTGAATAAAATGACACGTGATTTAAGCTAGTCTAATATATTTGTTAATTTAGGTCCTTAATGTTTACTATAAATGTTCCAGCCAGCACGTCCTACCTGACAGAGGTTGTTTCCAGGTTTTACAACTGTAAACATTAGGTTTAGATGATTCATCCTGTACATTTTGCAACACACAAAATGGGGAAAGATTTACTTGTTAAGTCATACACATACATAGAAAGTGATATATTGCTGTTAAACTCAGTTTTATATAGAGTATATGAAAGTATAGTGCAACTAAATTAAAATATTTGCTTAAATCTGAATAAGAATTAACAAGATCACTAAGAAATCACGTGGGTCACGTAGTGGTTAAAGATAACATTGAAAACTACATATAAGTATGAAAATGAAAAGACATCCAAATAGTTAATATTTGTCATTTCGAACCAATAAATCTAAATTATTATATAAATGAGTATTATACATTAGCACTGGATTTTCATCAACGGTGTTTATGAATCGCTGATATTCTAGATCTATTGCTCCTGGTAGGCCAATTTTACTTAAGCTGTTCCGAATGTTCATGAAAACGATACACAGGGCAAGCACTGTTTATAATATTTTGAGCTTCCTTTTTATTTTCTCTACCACGTATCTCTTAGGCAGAGAAGGTATTGCATTCCACCAAAACATTTGAATCCGAGATTTCACCGGAAATGTTTTTAGGGCCCCTGAATCCCCCCCCCACGAAAAAAGTATTTTCAGAAAAAGATAGTTGTGTGTGAATGTGTGTCTGTGAACAACATAATTCAAACACGAAAAGTCGGATACACATCTAACCTGGTAATTTAAGTTAGGATCTTCCAAATATGTGACATCAGGATTTTCAAGAAAGTGCTCCTAACCATGCCAACCTTTTACATGGAAGGTTTCTAAAAAATTGTGATTTTCTAAAAATGGCTTTAACGATTTTGATTAAATATCATATATTAAAGATATTTACGTGGTAAATAAAATGTATATCTTGAACTTTCAGGGAATAGCCTGTGATGTCTTCTTTATATGGAAGGAATTTTGTGTAATGTTATATAACTGGTAAACGTTAAGCGATATTTGAAAACGTACTACACAAAAACAATTAAAACATACAATTTATTTGAAATAACCTTTCATTATGGCATCAGCCATTTCCGAGATATCCGTTATTATTGGTTCGTGTTGTTCAATACTTTGTCATTCTATAGTGCAATAATGACATTCTATAGGGACAATCATTGTTTTTCGCAATTGTATGGAAACGTATGGAACTTTAAGGCCCTCATATAGCGTCCTCTGCTTATACATTTGACTGTCGCCGTTCCCTTTGTATCTATAAATAAATGTGTAATTTAACTATTTTTGCAAAGGTTTTATCTGGATTAAAATGAAGCAGATAGATAAATAAGCTTTCGTAAGAATAATTATAAAATAGAGAAAGCAATGTGAATGTAGGTAATACTTAAGATTTTTCTATATACCTAGGCAATTTTCTTTTTATGTTGTCGCAGAAACTACAGCATTCAGCATTTCACAATTTTATTTAATATTTTATCATAATCAATGAGGATTTACAGTACAGGTAATTTAACCCTGAACTTAGTCTAAAATGTTATTACTTACTACGATTCTTTACTTATCTGTGGTTTCTTCTGAATGTTATTGCCGTAGATTTTGTGAGAATATTTGTAATTATAATGCCATTTTGTGCGACTTATATGCTTTCCTCTGAAGTTCATAATATCTCAAAACCTAATTAATGGAAGAATAAAATAGGAGGAAGAAGACCACTAATTGTTAATTATTAATGATGGATAAACAACATATTTACTACAAATCTTAAGGTAATACTTTCACTATAATACAAGAGCAACTGAGAAAATAGAGAATGATCACAGGAACCGCGGCTATGTACTTATGCCAAAGCGAATAAATGAATAAGAAATAAGTGCTCAATCGTGAATTGAAATGTGTACACCTTAGTGCTGTGTTTATATGCGGATGTTATATTACAGGAAATAACCTACTAATATATATATATATATATATATATATATATATATATATATTTAATTTCCCTGCCATAATTGCTAGAGAAAGTATTGTATTTTACCCTAAAATTCGATATCGCGAATTCACTGAAAATAGATGCTTTGCGGTCCAATGAACCAAATAAAATTATATTTTGAAAAGGTTATTATTTGCTTGTGTGAAAGAGAGAGAGAGTGGTGAAAACAGAAAAGTCGGATAAGCTACCCTTTACATGGAAAGATTTTCAATACTTTCCACTTCTCAAAATTGATGAGTGATTCTTACTTGAATTTCCTTTGGAAAGCCTGTAAAGCTCTCTTCATCTACATGAAGTCTATATAATTTGTTAGAACTAGTAAACCATAATTTAAACAAACAATTGCTACACGAAAACATATTTCGTTCAAGACGCGTAAATTATGTTTATAAACCATGTTTGAGCATTTTCGAAGTATTTGTTACTATTGGTTTGAACTTGCCAATACCTTATAATACATAAAGCCTTATTTTGTATTTTCTCTACCACATACATAGTAGGTAATGATGGTACTGCATTCCATACAAAAATTCTGTATCATGATTTCACAAGAAATACACGTTTCTGAGGCCCCCTGAATTAAAAAGAAGCATTTTTAGAAAAAGGTCCGCGTATGTATGTCTATGAAGATTGATAAATACCAAACTTAGTATTTAAGTTCAGTATCTCCCAAAGATGCGATCGAAAAATATTCGAGATAATCCCCATCCCAAACTAACCTGCACATAGAACATTTATCGAAAGTTTTTACTTTTTCAGAATGGCTGTAGCGATTTTGATTAAAATACCATATATTAATGAAACTTGCATAACAAATAAAATTTATATATTGAATTTTCTGGGAATATCCTGCGAAGTCCTTTACATTCGGAAGGGATTTTGTATAATACGTATAACTGTTAAACGTTAAGCGATAGACGAAAACACGCTGCACAAAAATGTAGATCTCACACAATTTATTACAAATGACTTTCCTTTTGGCATCGTCATTCCCGGGATATACGTTATTAATGGTTTGAATTGTTGAATTCTTTGTCATTCCTTTAAAGTTCTGTCGACATTCAGTTATTTCTCCCAGTTGCATAAAAATAATATGAAATTTTGAGGCCAGCATAAACTGTCCTGTTCTTAAACATTTGGCTTTCGCTATCCCCTTTGCATTTATAACGAAATGTGTAATGCAGCTACTTCTGCAAACGTTTATCTCGATTAAGATGAAGTAGAAAAATGACTTTCGTCATTCTTTCCAAATGACTTGATTTTATTCCTATTAATAAATTATAGGAGTAGAGAAAGTTATGTGTGTGTAACAAATAGGAACTTTTTCTGATGAAATCATGCAAAGGTATGGAATTTCAAAACCAGCATGTGGCGATGTGCTTTTTAAGTAACTGCTGTGACTACCGCTTGAACCTCCTGAATTCCCCTCGTATCTACAGCGTAATGAATAGTGTTATTAGTGCTTATGTAAATTAAGATGAAATAGATGGGAAAATGAGCTTTTGTAAAAATAATTTTTAGAAAAGAGATAGAAATAAACGATAGTGAATAGAGAAAACCATGTAAATTTGTGTTCTCTGGAGTTCAGATTTACGACCTGATTACTTCAACGGCGGAACGACTGATAATGCCAAATGAGTTTTACAAAACCTTAATTTAAAAAAGTAAGAAGTTCGAATTGCAAATTTGATCCAACATTGTCAATTAAATAGGTACCATAGAGGAGTGAGGTCCTTAAAGATTATGGTAAGGTTGAAACTTTATTGTAACAGATAAGAAAGATAAAATAAACGTGAATTTTTAGGATACTTCATCCTGATACATCTATAAACATTTATCCAAGCTTATATACAAATAGAAAACAAAAACATTGATTCAATTTTCAGATTTGTTTCTTTCCTAAGCTCTTTCAATACTCTGAGAACACTCAAGAAATATTCCAACGTATGCAATTCATTGTAAAGGGTTGAACCTTCGGTTTTACTTTCTGTACTATGAACTTACAGTAAGTAGAAGAAGCATTGTATTCAATTAAAGCATTTGGTGTCAACAGTTTACCGGATATACCCTTCTGAACCCCCCGCACAAAACTAGCCTTTACATTACTTTTTTTCTTTTCTCAAAATATTTAACGATATTGGTTAAATATCATATACTGAAAATATTTATGTAAATGTGAATGAAAGTTCTGGAAATAATTTATGGAAACGTCTTCATTCGGAAGGAATATTGTATAATTTTGAATAACCGGTAAACCTCAAGAGATGCGCAAAAGCTTACTACACAAAACATGTAGATCTCTTTAATGCACAATTTATTTAAAATAACTTTTACTTGACATCAGACGTTTCTGAGATATTCGATGCTATTGGTTTGGATTATTCAATACGTTTGTATTTTCTGAAAGTGCTGTCGCATTCAGTTGTTTTTACGGTGTTATTGAAGCATTTAAACATATGATTATTGCTTAGGTTTCCTGCATTCCCTATGTACCTACAACGAAATGTGTAATAAAACAAATTCGCCAAAATAGCTTCCTGTAACAGGATTTTCAGAAAATCCTCTGTGGTTGTGTGTGTGTGTGTGTGTGTGTGTGTGTGTGGTGTATGAACTAAACACCAAAATATCCCATAAATACTAAACTTGATATTTAAGGTGAAGTAATTTTGTAATATGCGACACAAACTCTGTTAAAGAAAATCCCCCGCACCAAACTAGCCTTTGCATGAAATTTTTTTCGAAACCTTTCTTTTTTTCGATCACAGGAAGCAGTCAGAAAAATAAGGGATTGTAAGAATAGATCTAGAAGATATATAAAAATAAAGTATAGTGGCTAGAGAAAGTCAGGGAATGTAAATCTTTATAAAAATACATTTTTCTGCACTAAATTGCATCCTTCAAGAGATACCAAAATGTATCGCATAACAGTATACTTCATTAAAGAATTCTGAAGTTATTGAAAACTTTTAGAATCTGCCACAACAATTGCGTTACTGCGTTGATTGTAGAGTTTATTCTCTCTCTCTCTCTCTCTATTACTATCTCGGATTTCCTCTCTGTTTCTACCTTACTATTTCCTCCCCTTTCTGTGAAATGTGATGTTTTGAAAAGTGGTAATAAAAGATATTTTCTGAAGCGGTCAAACAATTTAAACATAAGCAAAAGGTTTACTAATACATAAGATTGCACCTGTTTCTCTTGCCTGCAATGTGATCGGAACTGGCTGTTTCTCCTGGTAACCGGGTTATGTCCAGGAATAACTGAAACAAAATTGGCTTAATAGTAAATTATGATACAAGTGGTAAAAGTACGGTTTTATTTGGCGAATAGGAATGTTTGCGAAACGAAGGCCGTAGGCCGAGTTTCACAATCCAACGAGTAAAATAAAACGACTTTAACATCTGTGGCATGTACTATTTTTTAGATAGCGCTGGAATTTGCAAAATATCAATAATAATATAGTGATTTCTGAAACTAACAGAGATCACGTTTGGAAAGCGGTTCTTGAAATAAGAGAAATTACGTTAAAAAAGCGAGATGTCAGATGCTTTGATGTTTTGTTGATTCCTAGGAGTCATTTTCAGTGAAATTATTTTCAACATGTTTTACCTTACACTAGCCAATGAAGCTTTAAATGCTATATCGTATTGTTCTATAGATTTTTGGGGTAAGTACCTCTAATGTTATTATTTCTGATGCTTCGTAATTTCACATGGCTCTTTCATTTCAGTGTTTTCTGAGATCTATCTATATAAAGGAATAACGTTTTAGATCAAAGAAAGCACAAGGCTGCCAATATAACATATAGGTTAACTCTACAACGAATTTTGATAATTTGAAGTATGACGATTTATACTGTGAACAGATTATGCGAGCGCCATGAGAAACCAATCGTGTAAAAAGACATAATGAAAAGTAAAACCTAATCAAAGCAAGTGAAAATAAAAAGAGTAATTGTCATGTAATTTGGCCATGCAATTTGACAACCAAAGTTGGCTTTTAGCTCATGTGCTTTGTGTTAGAAGTTTAGTTTTAGGCCATGCTCTAAAAAGTATATAATGCTTATAACTATTTTTGACAACATTAAACATCTGAGTAATAAACCAGATATTCGATTGTTTGTCTTTGTGTCTCACCTGAACATCGTCCTTTAGGGAAATACTTATCTTTCCCTTTAGCCTCCAAGTTTCAGAAACTTCTTGAAGAAAATGTAACACGCTCATACCTACACATACTGCTTAAAAAACATCATAATATTTATACTTTGGTTTCATGATATTGAAATTTGTTTTTTATCCGAAGTCATAAATTGCCACATGTATTACCTTGTACACTACGTACTTATAGTAAGTGGAAGAATGTTATTTCACAAAAAAATTCCATGTCGAAGTTTCATCTGATATACATGTATTGAAGACCCTTGTATCCAAAACATTTTGGGTACAATGTCCTGTGTGTGTCTGTGTGTATTTGTGAACAGCATTACTCAAAAACGAAGAAACGTCCTATAAATACCATCTTGGTTTAAGGTCAGTATCTTTCAAACATGCGGTACGAAGATTTTCCAGAAAATCCCCCTTAAACTACCCATAACATGGAAACTATTTGAAAATTTTTGAATTCCTCAAAAATAGCTTTAATGATTTTGAATCAAACGAATATCTTGAATGTTATGGGAATAACCTGCGAAGTCCTGTTTATTCGGTAGGAATATTTTATAATTTTTTATAACAAGTAAACCATTAGAGATAAACAAAAACGTACTGCGCGTGAAACGTAGGCTTTAAAACAACAATTTGTTTTAAGTCACCCCATAAAGAGCTGTAGCTATTCATTTGTTTCTTGCACTGCAAGAGCATTTAAACATCTGACAGTTGACTCCGTTTCCTCTATACCCCTTGTACCTATAACGAAATGTGTATTGAAATATTTCTGCAAAGGTTTATTTCTATTAATTTGAAGTAGACAGAAAAATGAACTTTCATAAGAATAGTCCGCGGTAGCCACATAAAAGTAAATGATACTGAGTAGATAGTCATGTGAATGTACACATAAGAATGTTTTGTCACGGTTTTACTAAACGTGTAAATATCATATTGTAAGTTGGCTTCGCTAAAGTTAGTGGCACGGTATACCAGAAATTTCGGTTGAAAAGGAAGAAATTCACACATTTTAACTGAGAAAAATCCGTAGCAAAATTCAACTTTCGCAACATAAAGCAAAACCTGCACTGTTTTTGAGTGTGGCATTCGCTTTTCAGTTATTCACATCTTTGAAAAAATACATTCTCTTCAAGCTTATCAAGATTGATAGACAAATAGATTCCAATGCAATTCTATGCTCTCGTCCTTCGTTGAAGAAGAGTCTAGACAGATTTCCTAATTCACTTTCTTCAAACGGAAATTCTCCGTTTCCTTTCCATCCTTTAACTCGGACGGAATGACGGTTGCTGTACCTTCTATGCATTCATTTTTAATGCCAGTAATTTTGCAGAGCTGTGACGCTGTTAGACATTTTCCGAATGGAAAAGAAATGAATAAAAAGTGAATAAAGATCCTGTAAACAGTTTCTTTCTTAGATCTGTCTTTAAAACTTTGCTTATCTGAGGAAATAAGAAACTGTTTATGTAGAGGAATTTTCTCTTTCTAGGAAAAATCATATCTGTGACATGACTTTTACCTTCTGTGGGTAAATGGAAGGTAGTAACTATAATTTCTCCGGAATTTTGCTGTTCTTTGCCAAAAGACAGCCAGTGCCTGTGGAAGTATGTAGTTGAAGTTCGTAATTTTTTCCTGATCAAGCTTAAAAATTATACTTTGGTTGAGTAAACTCCTTTCTCATTCTTTTAAAATAAAATTGTTTAAGAATCAATTTCCTTGCTAATCATATATACATTAACTGCTTTTCCGGGAGCGTTTTATTACCTAGAAGGTATTAAATTCTATCCAAAAATTTTATACAGAGACTTTACTTAAATACATATTTTGAGACCCCGAATAGATAAAAAAAATTAGAAAAAGTTTCGCACAGGCGCGCGTGAGAGAGAGAGAGAGTGAGAGTAGGTGAGTCTGTGAACAGAAAAACTCAAAAATTAAAAGTCGGATAAACACCAGACTTGGTATTTAAATTCAGTACCTTCCAGCCAAAGATGCGGCATGAAGATTTTCAACAAAATTCCCCATCCCTGACTACACGTTGCATGAAAAGCTTTTAGATATTTTTTATTTTCTAAAAGAAAGACTCTAATAATTTTGATTAAAATACCATATATTAAATATATTTACATGGCAACTAAAATTTGTATCTTAAATTTTCTGGAACTAGCTGTTAAATCCTCTTCATTCGGAAGGAATTTTGCTAATTTTCTATAACTGCTAAACATTAAGCGATAGACGAATACATACTCACAAATTTATGGTTTTAAAACATAAAATTTATTTCAACTAACTTTTTTGTGGCATCAGCCATTTCCGAGATTTCAAATATTAGTGGTTCGAATTATTCAATACTTAGCCATTCTTTTAAAGTTCTGTCCATTTTCAGTTTTGTCATAGAAGGAATGTAGAATTTTAAGACTGGCGTCCAGTTCTAAAACATTTGACTGTGGCTATTTGCGTTGTATTGATAACGAAATGTCTAGTGCAGGAATTTTTGGAAGGGTTAATTTCGATTAAAATGAAGTCGACAAGAAAATGAAATTTTGTAAGAATAATTCCTATACCCACTACTAAGCAATATGGTGTAGAGAAAGTCATGTGAATGCAACACATTAGATTTTTTTTAAATTACTTTTTACAGAACTTGAGATGTTTCATTTTATCCACTCTAGGCAATTGTCTATCAATTTCAAAATAAACCCTTAAATTATGAAGATAAAATTTGGCATAAGATTTCTTTAGCATTCTTATATCTCCCCAAATATTTACTTGATGTACCTGTTACTCAGTTTGATAAAAGGTGGTATCAAAGCAGTTGCAAAGTGTTAGGATTGTTTTGTTTCCTAACCTTAAATTAATGCACTAAAAGTTTAACGTTGCTTTGTCAGAAATTATATTACCAAAAAATTTGGAAAAGGCAATGAAACATTTTCACAGTTTGTATTACGCTCGTGTCGGAAAATAAATATCTTTAAAAAAATGATGCACTTCAAATTTGGAAAATGTAGGTAAACAATAGATACTCCCGAAATGTTTACTGCTACAAAAAAGATTTACACTATTCGTGTATTTTAATAAATTTAAAATTTTTTTATGTAGCAAATTGTTGTCTGACATTTACGGTATCTAAGTGTAATTAAATGGAAACATAGATGATTCTACTGGTCTTACAGAACAGCATCCGAGTACATTTTTGTTATACTAGTATACCAATGAGATTATATTTTAACCTAAATCTTTGGAAACATTTTTGAGAAAATAAGAAATAACAAAATTTTATGTTTACAAGGGGTTGTTTCTGGTAAAGACATTGCCTGATTATTGAATGCTGGATTTAAGTAATAAGTTAGTTATTTATCCAGCCTTTCCTTTTTACTTTCGCTACCATGTACATAGAAGGTAGAGAAGATTCTACCCAAAATTTTCGATACCGAGATTTCACCGAATATACATGTTTTGAGGCCCCGTGAATTAAAAAAGTACATTTTTTGTAAAAGTGTGTGTGTGTGTCTGTCTGTCTGCTGCGTATATCTGTGAACAGCATAACTCAAAAACATATGTTAGATCAACATCAAACTTGGTATTTAAGTTCAGTACTTTCCAAAGATGGAACACGAAGATTTTTAAGAAAATCTCCCCACCCCAAACTATCCTTTTCATGGAGCTTTTTTGAAGTATTTTATTCTAAAGGTACTAACAATTTTGATTAAAATACCATACATAAGTATTTGCGTAGAAATGAAAGGTATATTTTGAATTTTCTGGAAATAGCTTCTGCAGTCCTCTTCATTACGAAGGACTTTTGTGTAATCTGGTATAACTGGTAAAGCTTAAACGATAAACGAAAACCTACTACAAGAAATGTAGACATCTTTATGGCACACAATTTATTTCCAATAACTTTTATGGCAACATCCATTTCCGAGTTATTCTTTTTAATGGTTCAAATTGTCAATACTTAGCCATTCTTTTAAAGTGCTGTCAACTTTCAGGTGTTTCTCGCGATATTCATGGAAAGAGTATGGCATTTTAAGGCCAGCATATAGCGTCCAGTTCTAAAACATTTGATTATCGCTGTTATCTTTGTATCTATAATGAAATGTGTAATGTAGCTGTTTATGCAAAGGTTTGTTTGGATTAAATGAAGTAGATATAAAAATAAGCTTGACTAAGACTAGTTTGTATACTCACTAATAAACAACAGATGGTAGAGAAAGCAATGTATCACATCAGATTTTTAAGTCATTCTGTTCACAGACGCATAGTGTTTCTTGTTCTAAACGTAAACATATATTAATAACCCTATTAAGTTTGGAATTTGTTTTATATATTTAGTGCATTTATGATTACCAAAAGCAATGTAGTGTCTCCAGTTTCAGGATCTAAATTGTAGCATTTTGGTGCAATGAAATACTCTTCCTACTTACAAAAAGAACATTATAGAGAGAGTAAAAACATTGCGGTTATAGGTAATCCACAGTCAATAATATAATGTGTGCAAAATCTGGGAATAATTTTTCAGTGTAGAGGTATTAGTTGTTGATGCTTTTGTTTTCTCTAGAAAGTTTTGTTGATATATCCGACCTTACAATTATATACAGAATAACTTAACATTTGTTTTCTGCTAAAATATATAAATATTGAAGTATTACATTTATAATGCACGAAAACAAATGTTTAAAGCAGAAAATAAAATAATTTTTTATGCTAAACAACAGGTTATTATGATTTTCTACTGCAATCACTTTTAAATACTATGTTTACCGTTTAATGGTTTCGAATGATAGCCACAGAGTATTTTATAATGGACACAACAATGTCGTCCTATAGCTGCTTGGAGAGCTTGTTCCTTTGTCTCCTTTGGAAAAATGATTTTGGAATTGTCCTAGCTCCGAAAAGCAGACAGTGACCTCCACGTTACAGATGCGGTGTGATATACAGAAGAACAGAATGGTTGTCTTGTATATGTTCTTCTTTTTCTTATCCACTTCCACTGGATGGTTTGAAGAAGTCTCAAATCTGATTGTTGAATATTAGAGATGTCAGCTATCCTTTTTTAGCATTTATAACATTCGCCACTCTTTCGTTATTGTTTAATGGCTGTTTGATTTCTGCACAATTTGTTGATATTTATTTCTTTCGATAAATATCTTAAATTGTAAGTGATGCATTCGTAAAATGTTAAAATCAGTTGAAACTAGAAATGCGTTTTTTTCCCTTTTCATCTTCTCCCGAAATCAATTTCATTTTGACTTCATGTATATACATCTTTGTGCGATATGTACACTTTGGATATTTTGGTACTGCTCTGCTTATAGAATTTCATATAGCAGAGCAGATGAAACTAATTTTCTATATTAGTTCGTTATTGCTGGAGGTTATGAAAAGACCACTCGGTTGCACATTACAAGAGAAATGCATATATATTTTTGAGGGCGGAAAGGAGCAGCGAGTGGGTTATGAATCAGCCACCAGGACTTTTTAACTTTAAGAGGGAAGTTGCATGAATGAAACACAGTGCAACATTATTACGAAAATGCACGAATAAATAAATACGCCAGAGGAAGCTTTCCTTTTTATTTTTCCCGTTTTGCATCTTCTATTTTTATTTCGTTATGTTAGATACCCAGCTTCTTCTAGTATTAATTAAATACAGTGGCCATGGTCTATGTTTCTAGGTCACCCAGCAGCCCTACTAACCTTATTTTACTATTTTCTTTAGCTTTAAAACCTGGTGGCTTTGCTATTCATGTTGTGATTTTACTGTGAACGTATTTTGGGCTCCCTGAATTGAAAAGTAAATTTATAAATAAAACATATTCTTATGTATATGCGCATAAGGGAGAGCGAGAGAGTAGTAGTTGTAGTGGGGCTTCAGGGCGCACAAAGCAGTGGTTATTAGCGCCCAAGAGAGAGAGAGAATAAGCGTGTGCGCGTAGTAAAAATTGGATATATTCAAATGCCATGCTTAAGTTAGACTACTTTAAAGGACACAAAGGAAAGGTTTTCAAGAAATTCTCCACCAAAGCGATCTACTACGTGAAGAATTTCGTTATTTTTAATGTTCTCAAAATGTCTGTAACGATTTTGAATAGAATACCAGAAATCGGTTACATTAATGTAATTAATAAAATTACTTCTTCAGAACAAGTATAAAACCTTAAAAATTTAGAATTTATTTTATTATACGTTCTTTATTGTCGCTTCAACTTTAATGTCATATCGCGACTACTTTAGAATACAGAACATGATTACAATGAAAATACAATGTTTTAAACAGTAATAGTACATACAACATTAAATTCTCTAGATAGGTGTGATACACATTATTATACCATTTTGTCGCTTTCGTAAAGTTTAAAGTTCTTTGTTGTGCTAAGTTTAGGGCGTCTAGTAGGCTGTTGGGGATGTCGCATCTTTCTCTGTGTTGTACATAGCGACGGCAGGCTGTAAGGAAATGGTGAACTGTGAGGTTGGATCTACAAAGGTCGCACACAGGAGGAATGCCACGGTTGAGGATATATTTGTGCGTTATAGAAGTATGTCCAATACGTAGTCGAGTTAATACAACTTGGTCTTTGCGGTTGAAATGATAGTGTTGAAGTTTGAACTCGGAATGTAGACATCGTGTAACTTGCTTCTAGATGTGGCTTTCCATGTTTGTCTCCATTGATTAATGCAAGCCTTTTTGGTGAAGCTGATGTAGTCCATGTGTGGGATCTTGATGTCCTGAGGGAGATGTTTGGTGGCTTCTTTGGCTATTGACTATCTTCTTGGAGTTAAATGTTTCCAATGTTTCATACTTAAATTTTCCGAGAAGGACGCATACTGTAATATGCTAACCGTGAAGGCTTAAAAATGAGAATTTTCTTTCTTAGCGTTTTGTTTCTAATCGTTGCTTGTGTAAACCTTATCTCATATATTAAGCATTATGTTAAACGTTGAACTCCGTTTTGCAAGAATCCTAATTATAACAAATTTCGATTGCTCAATTTATACCACTATCAAGGTAGATATTTATGAGGGTTAGTCCAATGCGAGGGGAAGGGAAGAATGAGATTTTTACATGAAATAATATACTCGTATATACCAAAAATGCCATTGATTAGTGTATTCATAAAGTGGTGTAAACTTTATTCCATAGTATCACAGATTTATAGAGAAACATTTTGGAATGCAGAGAAGTCTGGAAATAGCGCACTTTATTTGCTGGTGGGGGGAAGAATCACACTTGATGGTTAGGATCAGGTACACCGTGAAACAGATTGGGTGCTCTTTTAGATGTCGCTGTAAATTTGTTACTGATTTAAGGGAAATATTTAATATTTGTCGGTGGTACGTAATTGCAAAGGCAGTTCTTTCGTATGTTTTCAGCAAATTGTATAATATTTAGCAAAATATAATAAAATTTTAACACGTTTCTTTAAGTTTATAATGAAATATTGAAATAAAATAAATGTGTTAACTTAAACGACTACGTATTGTAATATCCAAATAGGTACAGTATTTTATAATTATCAGATACACAAAGTTCAGGTGATTATGTAAGCTTTCAGTGACAAGAAACATAGTAAATGGTTATTTTTATTTAAAATTTTAATCAAAAGCATAAAACAAAGAATATTATTAAATTTAGACATTTCATAAACGATACTAACAACTAAACTATCTTATTTTTATTTCAGCCATCCAAAAAAGCGGGGAAATAAATCGATGATAATGTTGATAACGGTGTTTACATCGAATATATAAACATCTGATAGCGGATGTGAAGAAGTAACCAGAGACCTGTGAGGCATGTGTGTGTGTGTGTGTGTGGGGTCAGTTATTAGACGCTGTAGCAAAGTCCTAATTTCAGCGTATAATGCGATTTGCACCATCGAAAGTTCTAAATTGTGGCTAAATTGTGCTCAAGGAGGAAAAGCAAAGATAAGTTAAAAATGTGTTGTTGTTATATCATATGCTTCAAAAAGACGTGTCTTAATCGTTCTATACATGTGCGTTTTTCTGTTGAAGTACTCCGTTTAATATATGTGCGGTGTGAGATTTGTTAATGAATAGAGGAAGTTACATAAATGTTACGTGTCATTTTATTTTAAGGACAAACAGAGTTGAAATTAAATTTTTCGATTTTTTTATTATTATTTGTTATTAATTTAAGTATCATTATATATTATTTTCAATTATTTGTGTTTATTTTAATGCTTTACTTTTAATTTCTAAATATTCTCAATTTTTGCCCCTACGTTTAGCTATAGCTTGATTCATGCATGTGCAAGGAAACTATATTAATACTTTATTTTGAATTCCCAAACCAATTTTAAGTAATATTTTAAACAAAATAACAAAACCTAACCCGTTTGACAGAAGTTTTATTTGAGATAGTGTGTCTATTAGGATTTTGTTATGGAAAAAGGTGTGCTTTAGCGAAATAATTGTTGAACGGCTCTCTTGCTTAACGGAATGTAACATTATTGTGGAATAAGTCGGAAAAGTTTCTTGGTGCACCAAAATCATTATGCAGAAATCTTTCATCTGTCATTCAGTTCATCATTTCCCTGCCAGGTACCGATGCTTGCATTTTTCTGCCAAACAACAAAACTTGGACATGAAATCTGTGGAATCCATTATGTTTGAAGGGAGTAATTTTAATACATCTTGTAATTAATTACTGAAATTTTAAATGTGTGTTTCTCCTTTAATTGAAGAACATTGTTTATCCAAAAAATATGAAACATATAGAATATACATTCTTGCATGCGCTCTAGTCTGTTGTTTGACCTTCGTAGCACCAGCGCTGACAACATGAAGCTTACACAATCATAACTTTCTATAATATATACAGTGCCTTTCTTTCACACTGTGGCCACACAGCAACCTGCGCGCCGACCACCGCAGCTGGGATTGCTGCAGAAACAATTATATTATCTCCGCAATTGACTCGCCTCATTGTTATTGTTAGAATTGCAATGATAATAAACACATATCTCAGGATAAGGGATGTTGGAAATGTTGTCCCTCTGTCCACACATTTCTGGCATCTTTTCAGGAAATTTTCATTCACGCTCAAGGGTTCAATAGTTGAAATTCAGTGTCTCGCTCAATGTTTCCTTATAGTTCTTCCATGTATGGGAGTTTGTTGCGTACACTTTATTTTTCAAGTTCCCCCGTAGAAGAAAATCGCATATAGTTATATCAGGGGATCCAAAGGGTTACAATTCTTTACTAATTACTCTATCTTCAAAAAATTCTAGTATTAAATTTAATGATTCCGTAGCTGTATGCGCGGTAGCAGAGTCTTGTTGGAAAAACCCAGACTAACATTCAAAGTCTGTCAGCTGTTAAAAAAACCGGTGTAAATTATTCCTGTATTTCTCTGCATTTCTTGTTTGTTCAGAAAATATAGGTCTTATTATTCTGTATGCATTTACTGCACACATACACCAATTCGCTTGTCATGCAAGGAATCTTGTGTGTAAAATCGGGTTTCTCTGTGCTCCAACATCCGTTATTTTACGACGGAAAATAACCATGTAAAAGTACCAAGGTTCGTCAGAGAAGAATATTAAGCGTGGGTCAATTACTCATTCACTTACGTTTCGATAGAATCCAATTATAGAAATTTATCCGATTATTACGATTAAGTAAGTAAAACATAAAGCGTATGCGACATTGGGAACATAAGTCGAGAAATTCCCTCAATTACGGATATGGAATTATTGAGTGTTTATGAAAATTTTCTGAGAAGTTGCCAGAAATATGTGATACAGAACGACAACATTTCCAACACAGTTATGATAATATATGTGTTTATTATCCTTGTAAAATGTAATTAGACAATGTGAGGTGGTTGCGCGGATGTTATAACTATTTCGACGGGAGTTCCGAGTTCTAGAGGGTGTGAAAGAAAAACACTGTGGATGGCTATAGCAAACAAAACAGTGCTGGCTTTACTCCATTTTTCATTTTATGAGCATAAAATATAAGAATATATGTTTGTTACCTTGCACCATTGAAGACATCTGTTGTATGCAAAGTCGTACTGTTTCCTCGAGTTCTTTCGTAACAATTCCAACGTTTTACTCTCCGCTGTTTGCAGGATTTTTTCTGGTTCTTGCAAATCCATTTCCAAGCTATTAAAATAATACGTCGCTACATCAATCAATGAAACACCTCCAATTAATATATATATATATTATATTATATATATATATATTATATTATATATATTATACAGGCTGCTCCACGGGAAATAGTACACTTTCATTTGGTTATTAAGAAGCTTAGCGTGTATTTACACCAATATAACATATAGATAACGGTTATTGCAAATGTTGTCATTACTGAAAAACACAAACAAAGTTTACTTGTTTACACGCAAACACAAGGCAGTGGAGGAGTTCTGGCATGTGAAGCGCGTTGCCGCTATCCACGAGCAACTACTACTGTGGAGACCACCATTTCTGTGTTCCAAATAGACAATATCCAGGTGGGTAAAACAATGACGTGAAACGGATTCTGTAACCATTGAAACATAAGGAACCTCATATGACAGTTCGAACGCCAGAAAAAATTTTCAGTCCCTCATGCTTCAGGGTCATCTAAAGAACAAAGTGATTTCACGGCGACTCCACAATACTGATGAGATGAAAGCCGCAATTCGGAAAGATATTGAGGTCATTCCTCAACAAATGATTGAGACGTAATGAGGAGCTTCTGCGAACGTCTTCAACAGTGCATCGCCAATGATGGACGTCTTTGTGTGCGCGGTTTTTAAGAACTAAACTTGTTTGTGTGTTAAGAAATAAGCTTGTGCTTGTGTTTTTAGTAATGGTTGTAGAATAGTTATCAATAAGTTATATTGATGTAAATTTACGCTAAACCTCGTAATAACCAATTTTAAATGTACTATTTCCAATGGAGCACCCTGTATAGCAAGAAACAAGGGTGGTAACAATGGAGTGTTACAAACAATTTATTCCTCTGAATATTGTAACTAGTACGAGTAGCTCTGTTAAAAGTGCTACTTTAGTGCCAGCTTCTAAAAATTTAATTAAATATAAGTATTTTAGATTTTGTATATTTATAATCTATGAATTAATCATTATTGTTCAAATAAAAATGCTTTGTAGCTGCAACTTCAAACTTGTAACAAAAATGTCTGCGTCTTTTGTTTCCTTGATATAGATTCTGTCGTACAAAGAAGAAAGAGGAAATTGGAAGTAACACAAAAGTACATTATTTCAGATCGGTATCGCCTTTCTCTTAAAGCTAGGAGATGGCTGACCACCTCATTGTATATCGAGAAAGGAAAAGCGAATGCTGTCAAAAGTGTTTCGCCTTAGGCGATCTGTGTGCTGGACGGCGCGAGGGAGGCAGAAAAGACAAAAAACTATGCGTGGGCAGAGATTCTGCTAGAGAGATTGAAACCAGGAGGTGTACGCGCTTTGTGTATAAAACTGCGGTTTTCTCTTCGTCTCTAGTCTTGCTTTCAGCCAAACTCTTGTCTCTTTAAAAGATTCTTTATCATCAAAAGTACACAAACCGCTGTTATGTTATTATTAAAGCGAAATGTAACTCGTGTCTTACATTTGAGTTATGCCAATTTTCTCTAATGCTTTATTAAGGTAGAGGATTATAGGATCGCATTTCACAAAAAAATCTGATGTCTTGCATTCACGTGAATTTCTCTGCTCACTCTTACAAAGGCATATTATTCTATATATTTCTTGTCAGTTGCTTCTTGTACAACATAAACTTTGGATTCATATTGATACATTTCGTTACACGATACAGCAGACAAAGCGATAGTCACATTTTTAAATGACATGTTGCTCTATGATGGCTTTGAAATGCTGTTTGTGTGACCACGAGAGGAAAAAAAACGAATAATGACTTCCCATTTGAGAAATGTATCAGTATTTGAAAATTCAGACTTAACAAGGAATATCTCGGCAATGGTTAACTCCACACAAAAGACATATATTGTGTGTTTTAACAAAACCTACATTTGTATAGCAAGACTTTGACTATCTCTTACTGTCTACTAGCTATGCAACATTCGTTCAAAATGAACAGCAGTTCAAAGAATATTCCCAGAAAAGTTAGAATGTACATTTTATTTATTATGCAAATGTATTTCTTATTACATTTTGATCCAAATCGTCAGAACCTTTGTTTTATAAAATAAAAAACAACAAAACATTTTCCATTCAAAGTAGCTTGGGACGGGGATACTTTTCTGAGAATCTTCGTGTTGCATCGAAGAAATACGCTGTAAGTTCAGTAAGTTTGGTGTTTAACCTGTTTGAATTGTGCTGTTCACAGGAAGGATAGGAAAAAAACACACAGGCACACGGACTTTTCTTAAAAATTATTTTTCTTATTCGAGGAGTCAAAACATGTATTTCAGTGAAATCCTGGTATCTAAATTTTTGGGTAGAACGCAATATTTACTCTACACGTACGTAGTGAAACAAAATAAAAATTATTACATTAAGGTCACACTGGAAATTATATTTTTTGAGGTACGCTTAATCAAAGAAGAACATTTTAAGAAAAAGTATGTAATTTTCTTTTAGTTTGTGCATCGAACATTTAATTGTCTTTCCTCTGATTAACAGTGAATACCATGGAATATTAAGGATTTAACAAACCGTGAAAATTCAGCTTGATTTTTTTTTTCTTGTTCCATTTATGCTTTGTTTTAAGTTAAGCGTCTGTGAAATCTGACCAAAAACTTTAAGAAACAAATCTTTTTTGCACTTTGCGCATATAAACTACAAATTCACTGAAGCTATAAATGGCATGCTTATAAATAGGCATACCTAAATTTAAACCTTGTTCTCTACTAAACGTTTTTTCAGAATGTTTTCATATTCAGAATATTCCACAACATGCACCTTTTTACTCCTTTATTTCAAAATTTTTACACTGACTCTCAAGAATATTTAAATAAAATTACCTTATTTTTTTAAAATAGTGCTCCATTTTGATAAATTATTAGTTTCTAAAAATGAAATTTTGGAGAGTACAGAAAGTATTATTTTTTCTACAAAATAATTCGGGGTTAAAATAAAAAAAATCTTCTGTAATAAGTATTTATTACAAAACCTGAATTTTTCTGTGAATATTGTGGCGTATAAGTAAGCATTGTTGACAGCATTATTGGGTGACTGATTATTTCTTTCGGCTGAACGAGCCTTTTCCATTGGCGTGGAACTCGCCAGAGAGAGACGACTTTGTTTGAATCTCGCCCTGGCTGGCTAGCTCGTCTAGACAGGGTTGGAGAGGGGGATTTATAGTTAGCATTACTTGAATGTGAGCGTTACTTTTGTGTGTGAGAGTGTGAGAAGCAAGTCGCGTGTGGCCAGTCCTCGGCTCTCCCCTCATCCTTTGTTTCCCTAAGTATAATGTAGAGCCACGAAGTGTTTTATCAATAAATTACTGGTAATGTGTGTTATGTTATATTTGTGTATTTTGTCATTTTCATCTGAATGTAGACACCAAGGTCTCGTACCTCTCGCTGTTTGTGAGCTACGCTCCCTCCATGTGCTGTTGGAGTGATCAAACTTTTGTAATTTGCTTGGAACCTTTTGGCCCTCACCCCAGCATGTAACAATGTTTTTAAAAGTACAACGTGCGGAGTATTTTTATTAGAACAATGAATTTACACAAAAATCATTAATATTTAAATAACCTTGCAGTCTAGAATTTTTAAACGCAGCAAAAACATTGCTGCTATTTTGTGCAGTAACTGTGATAATTTTAACACAACATCTTGCTTACTGTGGATTTTACAAATTTCACAGATGCATTACCTTAAGTGCAATGGTCATATCCGCGGCCTTTTACCTTTGGAACATGTTTTATCGGCAATTCTGATAACTCGTATACCGTTGTTATTAGATTTCGGATTTTCCTTTGGGTTTTATACATTAATCACAGACCTACAATCACACACTCATTCATACTACCAGACTCTGGGGGGGGAGGAAAAAATAATCTTGGCCAGAGAAAAATTTCCAGTCGAGAATCGAACACAGGATCTCTCGTACAGCAGACCGAATAATCTTGTTGCACTATAATTTCTGTCCTTAATGAAACTGTGTTACTATTATGTAGAACACATTTTATGCTTTTTATCGCGTAAAACTCTTAATTTCATAATTCTCTTAAAATATTCCCAGTAGTGAACTAAAAATCACCTTATATTCAACAAAATGGGGTTGAAATTTCGACAAAATTTGCATCTTTGAGCTCCTTAATTCTCCAAAATATTCTACAGTCTAGATTTTGTATAAGTAGACTATAAATATTTTATCGCGCTTAAGAGACGACTATATGGACTACAATTCCTAAAAAATGACATTTGGATTTTTTGTGCAATCTTATTATTTGGAGTTCCTTGTTTAATTTAATATATACATATTTTTATTATTAAAGGCAAAATACTCATATTCTAAATATGTTTTGAAAAATATCTTGCATCTGTGATTTAGAACTGTGAATTCTGCACTACTTTAAAGAAAAAAATCACAACTCCTTCACACTTTGTGGAGCAGAGAGGAAATTTAGCTCACCTTTTACAGGAAGTTTTTTTCTCTACAAATTATGTTTCTAAATACTGCAGCTTCTGCGAGTTCAAGAGATTCGGTTTATTTCTTTACAGATATACACGAATTTATTTTTTCATTTTTGATTTGAACAGATTTTTCCCTTAATGACAATTTATGATATAAAGACCGGTTTTCTAAGAAACTATCAAATATATCCAATAAAATTTTAGAATGATAATATTAGTCCCTAAGGGCTGTTGTGGATATACTTAGTATAAATAAAATGGTTGGTTATTTTTCTAAAAATAATAGATTAATGTTAAACAAAGGGTTGTATAATTGAGAAAAAAATTCCTATCTTTCCCAATAAACAAGCTGGTATTGAATAAAAGCAGAGGAGTGAATTTAGAAGCTATGCTGATATCTTAAATGGCTTCTAAGATGGATTTAGTAGATATAACATTGGCGCTATAGGCTTTTAATATCCTAATGGTGAAATAAATAACCATTTTGCCGTTCTAAGATGCTGTGGTGGAAGACTGTAAACATCTGAAGTTGATCTTCCGTCTGCAACTGTGGCATATGTCTCCAGAAGGTAAATGGTAATTTAGGAATAATTATCTACGTGTGAAATGAGTCCTGAAAAATACAGTTTCCTGCAGTTACGTACAATATTCTGTTTCATACTATGTCTAAATACTTAATAGATATTGCACTGCATATTATTTTGGATACATGGGCGCAATAATATGTTTCATATGCTCATATGAGCTGACGTAACACATGTTCGTAACCCTGAAGCTTGTCGAACACTGGAGCCTTGTGGAGTATCAACTATGGACCTGCAGAAGTTTAGTAACATAATGGAAAGAAATATCTCTGTAATTAAATCAATTAAGGCGAGTTATTAAGAGTACTCAAACCTTAAAATTAATATATAAACCTGAAATAATGAAATACGGAAGCTAAAATCTCATAAAAAGTTACTTAAGTAGTAGAATTATCATTATGTATTTATGTATTAATATTCGAGTACGGAGAGTAACTGAACGGAAAAGTTCAATTTGACTTACTGGTTTGGAGACGGTAAAACATGAAATTTCAGATAGTGTGAAATCAACAAACATAACATACATATAAACGGGATCGATTGCCTTTTGTTTCGCTCTGTAATGTTTGCTTAGTACTTCTGCAAGGCTTAACTGTTACATCTATGTATATTGTTGTGAACAAAATATATTATTGTACACGGATTCTCTGTGAAAACAGCAACAATGTAAAAGAAAAAGTACTTAGTATTTTTATTAATTCTCCAACATGTTCATATTCTAGCGCACATGTCTTGTAGATCCTTTTAGTTTTTGTTAATTTAAGGATTGGTATGAGATACTGTCTTAGTAAAACAGATACACGCGCACACAGACACTCATATTTTCTCTTTATAGTATTAATATTTGGACGTTATTTCATTTGTTTTAACCATAAGGAATATATAAGTGCAATATTTTGGGAAACAATTCTTCACCGGATAAAGACAGAAAATCATGCTACCACAGGACATCTATTTAAGTTATATTAATTACATAGCGTTTTCTCTTTTTTCTGCTTAAAGATTCTTTGCCTGTGGAGATCGAAAATTATAATATTAATCTAAATTGTAACATATGAAGTATTTTTATGTATAGGCAGTAAAGAAAATTTGCTGCAACTTTTTAAATATTCACAATATAAGGTTTTTTTGAAAGCAATTTTTTTTTCAAATGCTGTGTTGTTATTCTTGTTATACTATCATTATTTATTTAGAAACTATCAGCATTAAACATAGGAAGTAAACACAGACTTAAGTTTAACTCATGTATCGAGTTATTTAGTAAAAATAGAATAAGATTTAAAAAAATCTTCATAAGTAATAAACTTAGTAGTCAACACACACGTACATAAAGCGACTTGTTTAGTAATTATTATTAGTATTATGTATTACAAAGGAGCTATAGATGGTTTTGATATTAATTAGCTAATGAGCTACTATGAACACAAATGTTATTTATTACATGTTAACATTCGGTGCAACATATACATGATTTTAGCGTTATTGAATATTATTGTATAACAATAACCCACGGTTCTAATCAGATATACCATAACTGATGGTTATTTATTTATTTTCATGAAATAAATATAATAGAAATACGATGTATAATATGAATAGGGATTTCTCTTCACGTTATATCACAAAATGTGGTAAACTTTCTTACTCGCTATAGGTTAAACACTAAAAATATATGCAATGAAATTCCTTTAATTTTGTAATACTCAAAAAATCATCTATGAGTAAAACACACTTGTTACATAAGCAATTAAGTAAAGGCCTAAGCTCCTCTGCCCAGGAAAAGGCGCCAACAGAGTGGCTCTCCCCTCAGTGGCTTTTTCCATTAGGACCAAAACCTTATTACTTTTAAAAGCCCCTCTCCCCGCTGACTTAGGGACGAAAGTGGTTGCGACAACCGCAAGGGTAGGAGCACCGAAAGTCGGTAGGGCCAACAGCGAACTAGCGCACCATCTACCAGCACTCCAGGTTGGTACCGGATAACATTAAAAGTCTCTCAACCCCGCGTGAACATCACCGCCGAAATGTTACCAATCTCCCATGAATATGAGACCTCTGCTCCGTCGAGTCCAACCCAATCAGCTTCGCTTTGGGAGGGGCTCAGATGTCCTACCCGACGTACTTCTAGTAACATCAGAAGTATCACAGGTGCTAGGGGTGCGCAGCGCTTATACCGTGACACTTTAGTGTATGCGGGAGATTGATAAGAAGTCATTTGATCCGTAATGTAATCATAAAAAATAACTGGCGTATGTTTTTCAAGATTTTAGCTTAATAGCGTACCAAAGATAAAGTGTAAAGTTTAAAAATGCAATAGCATTTCAGGAAGGTTTAACACCAGAAATGCGTTTCACAAATTCTGTGTTTTCAGGAAATCAAAAACCTTTTTACACAATGTTTTTGTCAGTCGTTTAAAGTTTCAGTTTGGCAGGTTTTCTGTGTGTGGATATCTATACTGCACTTATGTATGTGGTTTACGTATTTTACTATTTTCTATGATATGGTGATGAAGCATAAAAATTCGATATCGACATTTCAACGTAAAAAACGTTTTGAGAATCTCCAATAGTCAAAACCACACCTATTTAGAAAAATCTCCGGTTGTGTGTGTGTCTAGGTGGTTGGAGAAAAGGGGAATATGAGAAAAATATCAATAAAGTTATTTTTTTCTCAAATATAGCTTTCAGGTTTGTTTAAAATACAAGAAGGATGTTAATAAAATATATATCTGAATTTTGAGTCAAGTCCGAGAAGTCCACTTGATTCTGAATGAATTTTTATAATGTAATATAACTGATAAATAAAAAAATACAGACAAAACTTACAGCACAAAAATTTATGTCGTTTCATTTCTCGTCAGGCATGCAAAGAATATTCAAAATATGTATTATGTTCAGCATCACATACAGAGAACTCCTTTTTAAACATTGTGTTTCGTACTAGTCTCCTGTATGCTTTTTATCTAGCTACTGTGTAATGAAAATATTTTGGAAAAGCTTTATCAAGAAAAAACAAAAGTAGTTCTTTAAGAATAATTTACAGAGTAAATATGAAAGTAAATTATACTTCTTAAAGTAAGCCGAAGACGCGTTTTTGTTGTATTCCTTGAAGCATTGGAGCAGCAGTGAAACAAAATCATGATGTCGAATGCCAACTCACTTGTCAATTGGAGTATTTTCTGAAAGGAAGACAGAGGAAAGGATCACAGTCGATTTTCAAATCCTGTTCATAAGAGACCCATAATCGAATGCAGCTCTTTATGTTGGTAGTGACCATTCTATTCCCACCCTCTGCTAGCGTGACCTTCTCTGTTCATCGAACACAACTGTAGCCACTGGATTGGTAGGGCACTTTACTTCCTCCAAAATACGGTGGAACTGACGAAGGCTAACGTTACAACCTCGTTATCCATGTTCGCACTAGCAAAGTGCTGTTAAGGCAATGCATCGTAGAAGTTTGGTATAAAATGCTGTGACACAGAGGCAATGGCCCAAGGTTATCCGGAAGGCAGTTGGAGATAAACAAAGATAAGTCGTGTCCTCGCCCGGAGCTATCCGCAGATAAGTTGTCTGGAAGTTTCTTTCCTTCCTCTTTCCCCCGCTTCCAAAATGTGTCCTCAGAAATCTCCAGAATGTTCTGTAGAAGATTCCACTGGTATTTAAACGAGCGTGTTGAGTTTGCCAGTGAATGAGTAAGCGAGTTTATTTTCTCTACGACATCAAGTGCGGTTCTACGAGCGAGTTGATAACTGCTGATATGTGCAGCGAGTGATACTGTGGAGTGGGAGTTTGTGGAAGTGTATTGTTTGACTCCCCAGCGAGTGCAACCTCCGGAAGAAGAGGCTGCGCCGTGCGTATTTCGTTACGTCACGAAGAAAGTGAAGCGACGGGGAAATTAAACTAACATTATTGGAGTGACAGTGCGAATATATATATATATATATATATATATGTGTGTGTGTGTGTGTGAGGTAGAAATAAAAAAGAAAGCTAAGTAGCGTTTAATTCCTACTTGTTTTAATACACTTCCTTTGTATTTTTATGCTAAACTACAGTTTTCTTTATGTCCATTTTCTTATTGCCATTTTCCATGTCGGGAATAATGTTAACCTTCGTCTTCATGTCGCTGATTCATATCAATTTCCTAATTGTCGTTAAGTTTAAAGCCACATGTAAATAATTATTTATCCCTTCTTTAGAAGCCGAAATTATTATGTTGTATTGGTTTTGCCTTTCCTTGTGTACTTTGTGTAGCGAAACTATTTCATAGAGGTGGTATCCGAACCATAATTTCATTTCACACCACATCCATTGTTCATTAGTTTGCTTTTGTGTCTCTGAATTGTTTTTCAGGTCAATTACATAGAGAACTAATATTGCTGGGTGAATTCAAGCTTATCTGAAGGTGGGAACTTTTCGGAGAGAAAACACTATTGGAATCTAGAGGAATTCACCACTTTTTATGCTCTTTACGTACATCTTACCTCAGCGGACACTCAGTGGTATGCGATTATGAGAGTGATGGTAGAATGATTGGATGAGGAACCGCTTCGCTCACTACAAATCCCACCTGGGCCCGATAGAATATAACCCGGATCGCTTAAGTGGGAGACGAGAGCTAACACAGCTTGTCAAAATGTACTCCGAATCATCTTACCGGCAAATCTATTTTGCAGATTCGACAACGGTTGTTAATATATTCGCCTGAGAAATAAACATTTTGGTGGATACTGGTTTCTTCTGTTTCTCAACAGAGATATAACAATATACAAACCGCAAAAGGTTCTTAACGATTGGTTTATTAAAATAAATGTTTAAATAAATATCCATTATTATCCAGTAGAGAAACTTCCTTAAAAATGTTAACACAGTTATACCTTTAGTCCCATGTTTACCTTGTAATTTTCAGTTTATAAACTATAAATGTGATTCTTTGTTTCCTTTTAATGTTGCTTGCGTTACTTTCTATGAAAATATCAATATTAGAATATGCATACTGAGTAGTAAAATCAGAAGGACTACTCGTATTATTGCTATAAATACGCATATTCTATTCTGTCACTTTCTCACTATCTCTCTCCCAAGATCTACCTCTCTTTCGCATCCCTCTACCTCCTGTTCCCTCTCCATCATCATCTCTCTCTTCACTTCTGTCCGAACAACTTGGAAATAATGTAATGTTATGAGAATGGTATTAAAACGGGTTTTTGTGGAGTGTTCATCAAAATTAAAACACGAGTATACAAAAGGTCTAACGCTACCCAAACTTGTACACTGCTTACGAAAGTACACAGTTTCTCGTGTAAGTAGTTTACGCGCATAAATATTGCTACTGAGAAAAATCTTCTTTAATATTCATCGTATTGAAATGTTGCACAAAATCAGAATTTTCATAGTCATTATACATATAAACCTTTAGTTCTAATCTTTTTCAAGAACCGAACATATTGTAAAACTCTTTGGGGAAGGTAACTTAGATGCCTATTTTTTAAGGGAGCCTAAGGCATATTTTATATAGCGTTCACGAAAACTAGTTCCATCATTCTTCTTGTTCTCTCTCCCTGTCTCACACACACACATTATATGGACTGTGAACTAATACTAACACAAAGACTGAGAGTTGCATTATTCTTTTAGGAGCGCAGCATCTAATACCGATATTCTGGAAAACCACTAAAGTTATTCACATTACTTTTTAAATAATATAGATTTTGATAAGTTACATATAACAAGTAATGTAACACAATAGTGGTGAAAGATATATAAATGTTCATATCATTAACGCTAAGTGTGACACTCATTCATTTTTAGTTTGGAGGAAACTAAATCAAGAGATATTTTGTGCCGTATAATACGTTCGTTTCTGTTGGCGTATCGGGACATAGAGGTACTTTCCCTAATCAGGTGAACTTTCACAGTCACTGATTCGTCCGCAAAGCGCGTATGGTGGCAGGTGATTAGCCCATTGACCATAGATAGCGTAATAGGAGAGAAGCAGGATGCTGTGTGCGTGGAATGGCCGAAGAGTTTGCTCAGGGACCTTCCTCTTTCAGGGTATGAGGTTATTTTACGTGTGAATATCATACGTGACCACTGTTGGCGTGATTAATAAAGGGAATATGTGTTAAGGATTTTTAAGCCCAAAAAAATCAAATTTTTGTCATGAATGCAATAATCCCTCTAACTTGGGAACAGATGAAGACGTAAATTGGTTTTCTAAACAATCATGACACATGATCATAAAGTATACCATAGAAACCTCACCATAATAACACTTCCGTAACTGTAAGCAAGTTAGCTGCATTCCAAGTAATAATAGGGATAGGGAATAAAACTTTGGTACATATAACTCTTGCACGTCGTTAGTAATATAAGTATGTAGCATGTACACATGTAGTATTTCCATGCAGAACTTACGGTTTTCATGCTTATTTTGTGCACGGTAAATGTTCTCTAAGGCAGGATAATGATTTCAATAAATAACACAGGATAGAAAGCGCAAACTAGAAGCCACAAGATTGGGAAACACTATGGCAACAAAATATATTAAAACAAGGCAATGTGTTTATGCACAGTACTAAAACTTAGTTGCGTTCGTTTTGCGGAGGAAAAATTATGATAATTTTTAGAAGTAAACTTAACAAAAAATCTGATGTGATACGTTTACATGACATTCTCTGCCTTCTATCTTTATTAGCGGATATACAACTCTTCTTACTAAACCTTATTTTTCCATCTAATACACTTAATCCAAATAAACTTTTGAAAAAACAGCTACATTATACAGTTCGCCATAAATGCAAAGATAAAAGCTATAGTCAAATTCTTAAGAACTGGGCGGTATTTACTGGCATTAAAAATCCATACTGTTCCCATGCAATCGCGAGAAACAACTGAATATTGAAAGGACTTTAAAGAATGATCAAGAAATCAACAATTTGAAATACTAATAATCTATACCAAGAAATGCCACAAAATTTTATTTGAAATAAGGTGTGTGTTTTAAAGAGATCTAAATGTCTTGTGTAGTTCGTTTCCGTCTATCGCTTAAGGTTTACCAGTTATAGAAGATTATGCAAAATTCCTTCCAAATGATGAAGACTTTAAATGCTGTTCCCAGTAAATTAAAAATATACATTTTAATTGTTATGTAAATATATTTAACATATGGTTCTTCAATCAAAACCGCTAAAGCATTTTTTAGAAATAAAACTTTTCGAAAAAGTTTCACGTAGAGGGTGGTTGGGGTAGAGGGGTTTTTATTGAAAAGCTTCGTGTTACCTCCTTAGAAGATGCTAATACCAAATACCGAGTTTGGTATTTATCTGACTCTTCGTTTTTGAGTTACGCTGTTCACAGGCAGAATCACAGACACACACACACACACACACACACACGGACGTATCCAAAAACGCTTTATTTGGATTTAGGGTGCCTCAAAACATGCATTTACGGCAAAACTTCGGTATCGAATTTTTGGTTGGAATACAATACTTCCCCTACTTACTATACCTAGTATAGAAAGTAAAAATACATCAAAACAAGACGTTGTATACAGGGTGAATCACCTAAAACTTACACCGCAAATATTTTGGAAATGGAAAGTGCTATTGATGTGCACTTTTCACAGCATTTATTGGTAGTCAGGGACTCGTACGTTTAGATTATAAACAGATTTTAATAAATACTGATAAAGTGTATTTTTTGAGCAAACATACATTTTTTTAAGTGGAACAATGCCTAGTTACATCAACAGAATAAAGACAGGGTAAATTAGAATGTCAGTGGCGTTTGTTGTAAGTTTCTACTGAAAGTGGTTTACGAGAAATCTTATTTTGAAACTTTTAAGCACCGACACTTGTACAACCTGTGGTAGCAAAACCTAAAGAAAAACAAAAGGGAATTACAATACTTCAATGGAAGTAAAGACAACATAGCCCTTCAAAGGTTGTGTTCAAAATGACTACCGGCAGTTTCAATACACGCTTCCAGTCTGCTGTGGAATGACTGCTGCTCATGTTCAAGCATTTCAGCGGAAATTTCAGAGCAGGCAGCAGTAAAAATATGTCGTTTCACATCGTTGGTGTGGTTGGTACATTCTTGTAGATAGCGTCTTTCGGTCTTCCCCACAGAAAAAATTCTAAAGGGGTCAGATCCGGTGAATGGGCGGCCAGGGTAGAGGTCCTCTTCGTCCAATCCAACGATTTGGAAACAATCCGTTAAGGCAAACTTTAGTACTTCGTGCACTATGGTCTAGACAGTCATTATGTTGGTACCACAGGTTCCTCCTAGTCTGCAAAGGAACGTCTTCTAGCATCTGTAGCAGATGCTTGTGCAAGTTCATTGTTCCTTCTAAGAAAAAAGGGCCTATGAGCTGATGGTTCACTATCCCACATCACACGTTTAAACTCCATGAACGCTGACGTTTCAACTGACGAACCCAATGGGGATTGCCAACAGATCAATAGTACATGTTTCTGCGGTTTACCTTGCCATGATTAGTAAATGTTGCCTCATCACTAAACAAGATACATGATGAATCTGGAGTATCATGTCTTACTACCCATGTACAAAAGTTAACACGATTCTCAAAATCGTTTCCATGCAGCTCTTGATGGAGAGAGATGTGATAGGGATGGAACCTATGTCGATGGAGAATGCGCAGCATATTTGCCTGACTTAGGCTACTTCCACGTGCGATTGTGCGGGAACTAATTTGCGAATCTGCTGCAACGGCAGCCAAAACATTAATTTATGCCTCTTCTCCAGTCACTTGTTTGTATCTGTTACGTTTTATAGGTGTTATACTACCACTTTCACGTAATTGGTTGAAGAGGTTGATAAATAATTGCCGACATGGTTGACGTCTATTGGGATACGTTTGCGCATACACCGTACGGGAACGAATTGCATTCTTCCTGCACTCTCCATACACCATGAGCATGTCGGCTTTTTCTGCATTAGTAAACCCCATCTTCCACTCACGACTTACTGCTTGAACTGTCACAAGCTGACGAAAGTCGCAATGCAATCACTGAACAGAAAACACAATGCAAACAAACTAACAACATCGTACCTAGCAACTAAGCAGGTTGAATGGGA
The DNA here is from genome assembly GCA_030765065.1 of Deroplatys truncata. Taxonomy (NCBI): domain Eukaryota; kingdom Metazoa; phylum Arthropoda; class Insecta; order Mantodea; family Mantidae; genus Deroplatys; species Deroplatys truncata. The sequence continues at coordinate 110,436,777 of CM060986.1, forward strand.
CAAACAATTGTCGGGGTGGAAACTTTTCAAAATACGATTTCTCGCAAACCACTTCACTAGAATCCTGCAACAAAGACCATTGACATTCTAATTTACTCTACCTTTATTCTGTTGATGTAACTCAGCATTTTTACATTTAAAAAATTGTATGTTTGCTCAAAAAGTACACTTTCTCAGTGTTATTAAAATCTGATTATAGGCTAAATGTACAAGCCCCTGACTACCAATTAATGCTGTGAAAACTGCACATTAATAGCACTTTCCATTTCCGAAATATTTGCGCAAGTTTTAGGTGATTAACCCTGTATATGCATAGTCCTAAAATTTAGTTCAGTTCGTTTTGCTGAGGAAGAATTATGATTATTTTTGAAAGTAGATTTAATAAGAAATCAAATGTATTGCATTCAGATGAATTTTTCCAGTCATTCTTCTACAAAGTGCTCTTACAAAAGCTTATTCTTCTATCTACTTAATGTTAACCAATATAAGCGTTTGCAGAAATGATTTCATTACCCATTTCATTGTAAGTACAATGGAATACAAAAACCTGAATGATAGTCAAATTTTATAAAGTGGGTGGCCATATGCTGGCTTTTAATTCCACTCTTTGCGTAGCTGCGAAAGACAAACGAATGGCAACCGCAAAATATTTCAAACCAATGACAATGAATATCTCGAAAAGGATTAAAGCACCCCGCCAAAAATGTTACTGTTTAACATAAATTCTGTTTTTAACGAGATTCCAGATTTATGAGTAGTGCGTTTTTGTCTATCTCTAATGGCTTATTAAATGTTCATAAATGTACAAAATTCGTTCAGAATGAAGAGGACTTTACAAGCTATCCCTATAAACTCAGAACATGAGTTTTATTTATAGTAAAAATATCTTAGACCTTGTGCCAAATTGACCATCCGGAGAAATCTACTTTAGGCGACTGGGCTGTACTTAAGGAAGGCTGACATGTACGGGAACAGAAGTGAAACGACTATGGTAGTGGTTCTCAAGCAGACGACAAAAACAAGAAGAAAGGGCGCAGTTATTTGAGTCACGCAGTACGTCAGGCGATTGTCGTCGTCGACTGCGCAGGCGCCAGATCAGTTCCAGCTTTCGTCCTGTCCACAAGGCTGACCAATCTTTCTTCGACGGCGAGATAGGTTACGAGGAAAATAACAGTACAACGTTGAGATAGAAGGCATTCTGGACGGCATTTCTAAATTCTTTTTGGCTTAACGTATTCAAAATTCTGTTTAGTATTTCCCCACTGGGAAAAGATTGATCGTCTGAACTATAGGCTTATTGCTGTTAGTTTAGAAATATATCGGTAAATGTGAGAGCAGGAAGCAATTTTGTAGTTATTGTAATTTAATTTAAAGCATTGAAGCCGTAAAGAATGTAAAGAATGGTGAACGAATAAGGGTTTTGTAAATTGTAATTATCTATGTTATTGAAGTGTGAGTTTATTAAATGGAAGAAATTCGGCTTGTTAATTTATTTATGGAATATATTTTCAAGTAGGAATCTGCCATTATTCCTAATTTAATCCACTTCCTCTTGGATCAAAAGAGCACATTACAACCTATAGTATTTGAAATAAAACTTTTGTAACTATTTTTAACTAAAAAGAACCGGAAAAGTTTTATATGTAAAGCGTATTTGGAGCGCTGTAGATTCTTAAGATAATCTCCTTTCGTATTCTTGAACATGTTGAACTTAAATGGCGACTGTTATGTTTATCGGACTTTCGACTTTTGAGTTATGCTGTTCACACGCACAACTGCACCCCTTTACATGGAAAATGGCTATTTGCGTTTTATTTTCTCAAAATCCTCTGATATTGATTAAAATACTGTATCCTAGATATTTGCATGACAAAACGCATGTGTTTGGTTTGGTTTTCTAGGAAGGAATTTCATGTAATTTTTCATAACCTCTAAAACAATAAGTGATAAATAAAAACTTAGAATATAAAACCCAACAATTAATTTCAAATAACTTTTTCGCACCATCATTTTTTTCCGTGTATTTTTTATTATTGGTTTTAATTTCCATTCTAATGTCTGAAGCGCTGCCAATCTCGCGATACCACAAAAAAGATCATGCAGTTTCAAGACCAGAATATGTCGACCCGCTTTCAAGCATTTGAGTATCGCTATCCTGTTTGTACCTATAACGAAATGTGTGACGAAAATAATTATGCAAACCTTTATCTAAACTTGAAATAGAAGAATACGCTTTTGAAATAAATAATACGTAGAAACACTACCGAACTAAATGATAGTGGGTGAAGAAAATTCCACGTTATGTTGTGTGTGTATGTATGCGTGCGCGTGCGCGTGTTTACGTATCCGTCTTTTGGTGAAATACCAAACTGGGTTATTAAATTCAGTATACTCCAAGGATTGAAGCCGAGGAATGGTCGACACTTTTTGAAGCCATAACCTTTGCTTCAGTATCTCCTGTTGATTCTGCTGCCGGCTGTCACAGTGGTTGGCTACAAGATCTTTCTCTCAGGGTATGCGCGGCCGTATTTTGAAAGGATAACACCAGTTTAAATTAACTGAGAAATTTAATGTGATCTAATACTTGAGCTATTGAAACGAGTTGCCGACCGTTTGAAGATAAAGAATGAAGCTGATTATAAACCTTAGCGTTAGAAACAATAACAATTGAATTTTATACCTGTTAACTTCTACAGCATCAATTTTACGGTTTGAAATAACTGTTTCCACAATAAAAGTAACTAGAAGCGTAAATTTCCGTGAGCCGCTAAGATGTTTACCGGCAAATTTCCCCAATAGCCGCCAAATCTTACATAAGCGCGTCACTGAGCGCTTAAAATAACACACGAGTAAGTCACATAATTGACTTAATAAGTCTAGGGATAGTGACGAATATGTCACGAATGTATGCACAAATGCGTCTGATTTAGAATGCACGCTCCAGCTCTGCCTACCTATCTCTACCTCTCCCACCGTTACTTCATATCTGCTTTAATACTAAAAACGCTAACTTGTGCATCTGTTATCATGTTGCTGTGGGGTACCTCCCGAATCTAAGAGTTGCCTTCCATTTCTCTTTTACAGAATTCTGGTCTACGTGACTCTACTGAGCTATAACTCTAACTGCATTCCAAGAATCTTTATACTAATGCATTCTCTTGTCGGCTGTTATGAATTTATTGGCTGATTACCTTTTCTTTCAGGAAATCTTTTCAACTAAAGCTTATTAGATTCTACATTGATTTAATGTAGAGAAAATATTTATTTAAATTATTTCCTTATCTTACTTAGTTTCTTTATTTAATTATTTATATCTTCCTGACAATAATTACGATATCGCGGTGTGATAGAAAGTATTTCAAGAAAATACCTCGACCCAAACTACCCTTTTAAATTTTTCTCTTTTTTGATGTGCTCAAAAATGACAACGATTTTGATTAAAATACCTACCTTATGTTAAGGATATTTGCATGATTATTATAAAATATATATCTTGAATGTTATATGAATTGCCTGAGAAAACCTTTTCATTCGGAATAAATTTTTGCACAATTTTGTATAACTGCTATAACGTTACAGATAGACAAAAACTTGCCTCACAAAAAATGTATATCTCGTTAAAACACAAAATTTATATCCGATACGTATTTTGCAGCGTTAACTATTTTATAAATATTCTTTGTAAATAGTTTGAATATATTAATACTTATGATTTTCCTCAAATGCTATCTCACTATTATGTTTTATCCCGTGGTCATTCAGAGGCCATCGAATTTCAAAGCCACTGCATAGCGATCCGCTTTTAAACGATTATAGTATCGCTTCGCCTTCTTTATCCCTCTTGTATCTACAGAGAGATGTACAATAAAGGTATTCCTGCAGACGTTTAGCGAAGTAGAAGAACAGGCTTTTTTATGAACAGCTTCTAGAAGAGTAGTTTGGGAAACCATGTAAGTGTAACACATGAGATCTTGAAGCCATCATATAGAGATCCTTTTTAAAGATTTGACTATGGCTTTAGTCTACTGTATGCTGCTTATATCTACAACCAACATATAAATGTGTAATGAAAGCTTATGTCAATTAACAAGAACTAAATTGAACAATAAGCTTTTGTAAGAACAGTTTTAGAAGAGTGAGTGGAGAAAGTAATGTGCTACGGAGGGGGACTTAGCACCCCGGTCTACAAGACGTTTTGTGCTTAAGCCCCTGGCGGGGTGCCCCCGGAAGGGTGGGGTAAGGTGAGAGGAGATATAGGTTGGCCGGACCATAGGCACGACAGGGCATAGAACAGGGTCCCTGCATTTTACAGATTGAAACTCCCCCGATAGCAGCTGGTGCAACCGGCTCCCCCATCTCCTGCAGCCTTGCACATTCCACTGGGAGGCCAGTGGCTCGGAAACTGCCCCCATTTCGAGGAACGAAGGGTTACATTGGAGCATCCTTTTCCCCTGCAATGCAACGCCGATACTCCTGCCGATGCTTTCAACCTTGAAACACACCAAGCAGATGAAAGGTGAAGTGAGATGAGAATGGAGGTGTAATGGAGGGGCAGGAAATTCGGGGAATGTAATGAACCTTCCTAGCATTCGCCTAGTTATCCGTGGAAACCCCGACAAAAAAAAACATGGGTCAGGAAGGTTGGCCGCGGGAATCGAATTTACGATCTCCCGAATGCGGGCCACAGACGTTACCGCCTGAACCATTCCGCTCGGTGGCATAATATGTAACTTTATTGTTACCGAGATAAACACGTTAGAATAGACATTAACACACTACTTTTAGCTACCAGGAAGCGATGTTATCTAATGACATTATGATTCTATTTTAATGGCACATAATCCCGTTTCTATACGCTATTAGTCAGTCTATATGTACTAGCTGATCCAATTCTCATGCACGCCAATATTGAGATGCGTATATTGATATCGATTTGGTGTATGGATTGCAAACCGATATTGGATATGTGCACAACATAATGCTATGCCTTTGCAAACATAACCAGTGAGAATCAAACGGCTGTTTATAAACAGCCTCACGACACAGCAGAACGTTTCATTCATACAGGCAGTGTTATCTGGATTAGAAAGCTTTAAACCATTTAATGTAGGCATTCAAACGCAGGCAAAATGCCTCGTCTCTCAAACAAGGAAAGTGTTTCGTCACAAATGGTAAGTTCTGATAAATATTTTCATATAGGCATAATTTTCAGTATATGTGGTAAAAATGCAATCTTATGCCGAGTCAATTAATTCTAATATATATATATATATATATGTATATATAATATTAGTAGGATAAAATGCACTTTTTGAAATAAATAGCCAAAAACATGTCCATCAAACATTGAGAAGTTCGTTCAGAAAGAAACAAGAATTTGGTTCAATAAAATACCATGATTAAAGACGTTTTAGCTAATGGAGTGGGGTGGCTTATTTCATGGTGGGAGGGGTACACAGTATGCTGAACTCGTGGCTCGTACAGTGGAAAACAGCCAACAGTATTTCAATATCGCCTCTCTTGCCTCATACTATTAGACACTATATCCTTCCAGTAGCTGAAGCTTTACATGCTTGGAAGAGCTCCCCCACCCACTGCTAATACTTCGCCAAGAGTCAGTACTAGTAATATCACTATATATTTAATGGTATGAAATTTAGAATATGGACAGAAAAGTGTAGATTCCGATAAGAAACGTTTTTAAGGCGCTCCATCCATTAAATTTGAAAAAAATAAAAATTGCATTATTTCCTTAAAATAATCTTACACTTCATGAAAATACATCGCTTTCATATCTGACACACTAGAATTCGCAATCGCGTAACATTTTAAATGGACAGATGAACACTTATAACCAGTCACACCGAATTATATTGCTTTCCCAGCACGTCTTTCTCTTAATGAACAAGTCTCACCCGATGCAATTACGTTTTTATAGCTTCTAAGAAGCACACTAAAGGCTTTTCAGTAAACAGAATTAATATCGCATATATAAAAACAATTGGATATACCTTGCAGAGAAAGATTCTAGGGCAATTAAAGATTCAGTGTTAGCAATAATGTTCTCAAACATTTATTGTGTTGATTACTTTGATCAGAAGAATTCATCTTTTTAATAAAAAGTTAATATTTAAATAAATATGCAAACCAGAAGTATGGAATTAAATAGAAATCTTTGTTATTTTCTGTAATAACCGGAGACTTTCCAAATTTCACAGATGTAATTTCTGAATACCAGGAGTGTAATATCAATACCTCATTTTGAGATGAGCTTTCGATAGCACTTAAATGACTTGTTTGGTCATCCACCAGTTACGGATTAACAAGAAGAATACTTGAACACAAATGGAAGAGAAAATATGTGCAGACAATAGATCGGAAAATAAGTGATTGTAGTTTAATCATGCTATGTAGGAAGAAGAAATTAGGCCGACAGTCTCTCAGAGAGAGATTAGTAGCTATAGTGTCAAAATGTTACCTCGAGTTAACTTCTTACTACTTCTGCGAAGTGTGGAGGAAAGTTGCAAAGACAATTTACTGAGAAAGAAATATTTAGTTATTAGATAATATGCATTTTGTTCCTCACATATGAGTCATCTAGAACACATATAATACAAAACTGCCTAGACATTGCAGTGTGCGAAGAGTGCAAAATAAACTTCAGAAGAACCCTCTAACATCACATTCCATAGATAAACTACCTTCAACTGACTGTTTTCGTTAATTAAATTAAGGTTAACGAATGCTTGTTTCCATGATGATATTTTTGAGACCGAAGTTCGAGAAATACTTGCCTAATGACTATAAGCACGAGTTAAATGACTACAATCTCAAATAAATTACGTAACAAAAATTATCAGGAAAAGGAAGTTTAGAATAATAACAATTCGAGAATGATTCCATTTTTGCACTTTGTAACAATACAGGGTAGACCATTTAAGTTGATACTGTACAATTTCTCCAAAACTAAGCGCTGTAGAAAGGAATGTTTTTTAAAAAAAAGTTGTTTGATATTAGTAAGAAAATTAGTTAGGAAAGTAAATGCCATTAGTCATGTTGTATTTGAAGTTCATTGTGATGGTCATTTTAGGGGCAATTTAAATTGACCCTAACTTTATGTTCCCATTTAAAAAAAATTAAACTTATTCGTGTGAATAATTGTGATTTTTATATAATTCTTCATAAATATAATTTTGATAATTGATATTATCGTTAGTTAATTACATTGTGAATCGTTTATGTGTCTTGGCATCATAATTAAGGAGTTACATTTGATATAAATCACACATAATTTGAAATTCAATGCGCTATATTGACCTCCATAAGCATACGAATAACCTACCACGAAATACACATCTTATTTTATTTGTTCTACTAAGAATAAACAGGCTTTTATTCACTTACTTATGCCATAGCGGTAACCAAAAATTAGGAACATAGAAATTGCATACACTCCGATTAAAGTATAACTACCGAGCGATAACGTTCCCGGGTTAAACCTGACCGAAAATTTCTTGCGGTGTTTCTGGGTCACTAGGCGAAGATTGGGTTGAATAATTGAATCCATGAACGGTAAAGGCATGTACCTTATTTTAGACAAAATCTCAGATGAAAAAGTAAGAGAAGAGTTAAAAATAAACTCTTTGGAAGAAAAAACGCATCAGTTATAGAAATGAGTGGAGACAGCATTTTGATAGAGTGGGCAAGAGAGAATCCCAAGAAAATATTGTACTACAGGCCTAAAGGAAGAAGACATCCGGGAGGACCAAGAAAACGATCGTGAGACGCGTTTTGAAGCCGGAACAGGCAGCACTGCCTAATCCCTGGAGTGCAGAAGATAAAAAAGAGGAAGAAGAACTTTTCTATTATCCCTTTCATCATTACGTTTAATTTCCTTCTACTTCACTGCTATATCAGGCATTGGACTGCTCACCCATCCTGCATATGATGTTATCCAAAGTTCGCTTGCTCCTCGACAGGCATTGGCGAGTAAGTCATTGGGGTATAAGTCCTACAAAGGGGAGGATAATCAGTTGAAGATGAAGGTATTGGATGAGTACAGATGTATTAGCAGAACTCGTCGTAACACGTCGTAAATCGAAGGCCGGATTGGTACGAATAATTATAAATAATTGTTGTAATAAGCATTAATTTAGTTTTAAGAAGCTAAATAACAAAAATTGAAACTGACGTTGAGTATTTTTGAACCTATTTTATTTCATTGCGACCATGACGAGGCTCATAGCTAAAATAGTTACGCCAGTGCACAGTTAAATGTATCCAATTAATACCACTACGATATATTAATAACTTTTGTGACACCGCTTCAAATAAAGCATTATCAAGTGTTTACTTTAATACCATCACAGCTTTTAATATAAACACTAAAGTGGCCTACCTGCTTCATTTCGTAATAAGCGGCGTTGTATTTTGTAATGTTACTTTTATATTATAAATTCGCAGCTCGCGTGTGGTTATCACTTGAAATATCTTTGAAATTGGCAACAAGTATGGGAACTGCGTGTTTAAATAGGACGATCAAGAATACTTTAGCGAAAGGCAATACACATGAAATGCGAATTATTTGTGGATGACAGAACGTATTATTATGAGCAGTGAATACTGATTTCCTGTTTACATTACGGTTTAGTGAATAGGATTCTTAAATAGTATGTCATCTTTTAATATAGTGAAGTGGTGTGCATGCAGCTCCCATATACTTACCTTACAGATTAAAAATTCAAGTTCCGGCAAATATCTTGGCTGTCATCGTTACACTGCATCACCACTGCAATACGTTGCCTGTTTAAAGTACTTGATAAACGATTAACCTATTAGGTACATTGGCGAAGCCAGAAGAGCGACTACAGAATATAACAATAAGATACGACAAAACATTCAGGATACATCTCTCACGTGTAAAAGAAGAATACATATTATATAGACATGGGTAAGGACCCCTTCTTTCTACGTTAGAACTCATTTTCTACAACAATTTTAAGTACATTAATCATAAAACACACAGGAAATGTTTCATATGATATGCAACTCTTTCTGGCATGAAATGTTCAAAATGTTCTCTTGGTTACCTCTGGTTAAGTTGTAATTCTTAGACTTGCCTCCAGTGTTTTGTGTTGCATTTGAACGGAGGTAAAGTTGAAGTGCAACTCACTTTATTACTCGAAAGTGTTCGTGCCAGTATGTGAAAAGATGCAAAACAATGCAAAATTCTCCAGGGATACATCAGCGTATCCGGGATTCAATGCGACAGCGGTTTAATGCATGTATCAATGCTAACAGAAGACAATTTGAATATTTTGCGTAAGAAAGAGTTTTATAGGTATGGAGGTATATTCCTTTACTGTGTATTTCACATGATTGATGTACTATGAAGAGTTGTAGAAGTTTAGTTCTAACATGGAAATAAATCGTTTCCGGACCCAAGTCCATATTATTATATTTTCTTCTTCTCAATGTGAGGAATGTGTCCTTAAAATTTTCTCGTACCTTATTGTTATATTCTGTATATCCATCAAAGTTACTCAATTCAATGGTTTTGCATCTTTATCACCATTATAACGTACCCTTTTATACATGTTAAATGCGCGGTGCCAAGCCTCTCACTTTGGTAAGTAATATTTTATTTCATTTATTTCTAATATAGTAAAATTTGTTTCGTTATTTTAATATGACAGCTGTTTCATGGGGTTATTATTTTTGCTGATTTATCAGCTTCTCTTTAAATAAAACAAAACAACCAACTTATCATACTAGTAGCATAAAAAAGAAGCCGAATGCGTGTAGAAGTTTTTATTACAGAGGAAATGGAACCATTTACACTCCACCACTTTTAAGCCCCTAGGGCAGTGACACACTTCTACCAGCTTCCGTAACACTTTTTGAAGCAGTTCTATAGACCATTTTTGGTCACCTTCCGCAAAGTGTCGACTGCATATCTTTGTAGCTTCAGAAACAGAATGAAAAATTAAAAACCATATTTTGTTCTAACGCGCTTTTAAAAATATGGAGTTTGTCGGAAAGCTTGCTTTGCATATCTTTCAAGCACGAATTCATTTCCTTCACATAATCTCTTTACTGCAACTTAGTATATAAAACATTGAGTATTGTTTGTTCATGTTCTTTGAAAATAAGCCACACATATGGCTTAATTTGCAATGAATTGTGGGAAAACGTTTGTTTTAAATAACGTAACGTAATATGCTTAAAATAATAACCTGTTAGGCATTTTAGCTTTCTTTATCGCTTGGCTTTGTAGTCCCTTGAATAAAAGATCAACAAAATCCCCCGTCCAAAGCCATTTTTATATGAAAAAATGTGCGTTAATTTTTATTTTCTCAAAAATGGCTCTAACGATTTTAATTAAAATACCATATGTTTATGATATTTGTATGACAAATAAAATGTATATATTGAATTTTCTGAAAATAGGGTATGAAGTTCTCTTCATTCTGAATGACTTTTGATAACTTGTAGACAAAGAATATTGTATGTCGCATTAAATCACACATTTTATTTCAAATAAAATTTTTTGTTCCGTTACAAATTCAAGATATTCTTGGTTTGAATTTTCAGATTTGTTATACTTTTTTTAGCTGAACTATCCTAATCGTTGTTTTTTTTTCTCGTGATATGCGAAGAGAAAAAGCCATCACATAGCGAGACGTTCTTAAAAGATTTGACTATCGTTTAAATCTACTGTATTCCCTTAATCACCTTATACCTACAAGAAAATACGTAATACACTATTTCTGCAAATGTTTATCTCAATTACCATGAAATGAATGGAAGAATAAGGTTTATAAGAGGTGAATAAGGGCTAGAAAAAGTCTTGTAAATTTAACACACCAACTTTCTCTGCTACGTATAGTAAGTAGAGGAAGTATTATATTCCACCCAAAAATTCGATACCGAGATTTCACCAGAAATACATGTTTTGAGGCCCCCTGAATCCAAAAAAGCATTTTTGGAAACATGTCCGTGTGTACGTCTGTTTGTGTGTCTGTCTGTGTGTCTGTGTAACTCAGAAATGAACAGTCGGATAAATACCAAACTTGGTATTTAGGTTTAGTATCTTCCAAAGATGCGACACAAAGGTTTTAAAGAAAATCCCCCACCCCAGATTACCCTTTACATGGAACATTTTTCGAAAATGTTAATTTTCTCAAAATGGCCCTAACGATTTTGATTAAAATATCAAATGTTTAAGATATTTTCATGACAAAAGAAATGCATATCTCTAATTTTCTGGGAATGTCTCCAAAACTATTCTTCATTGTGAACGACTTTTGCATACTAACTGGTAAACCATAAGAGATAGACAAAATTTTACCATACAAAAAATGTAGATCGTGTTAAAATACACAATTTATGTCATATACATCTTTTTGTTCAGTGAACAATTTTCGAGATATTGCTTGTTATTCCCTTAAATTTTCCAATACTTATAATTTTTCTCAAATTCGGTATTCATTTTTGTTTTGTCCTGGTAATGCTAAGAGAATGGACTATACCTTGACTATAGCTTAAAGTCTACCAATTCCCCTTGCATCTACAAGAAAGTTAGCAACAAGGTTAACATCTCGTTATCTCGACTAACATGAAGCATATGGGGCATAAGCGTTTGTAAAAATAGTTTGTACAAGAGTAGAGAAAGTCATGTGTGTGTAACACATCAGATTTTTACTTTCTCTACTACGTATAGTAAGTAGGGGAAGTATTGCATTCCACCCAAAAATTCGATACCGAGATTTCACTGGAAATACATGTTTTGAGACCTCCTGAATCCAAAAAAAGCATTTTTGGAAACATGTCCGTGTGTGTGTCTGTGTGTGTGTGTCTGTGAACAGCATAACTCAAAAACGAACAGTCGGATAAACACCAAACTTGGTATTTAGGTTCAGTATCTTCCAGAGATGCGACACGAAGGTTTTCAAGAAAATGCCCCCACCCCAGACTACCCTTTACATGGAACATTTTTCGAAAATTTTAATTTTTTCAAAAATGGCTCTAACGATTTTGATGAAAATATCATATGCTTAAGATAATGTCATGAGAAATGAAATGTATATCTCGAATTTTCTGGGAATGTCTCCAAAAGTATTCTTCATTGTGGACGACTTTTGCATAACTGGTAAACCATAAGAGATAGACAAAATTTTACTACACAAAAAATGTAGTCGCGTTGAAATACACAATTTATGTCATATACATTTTTTTTGTTGAGTGAACCATTTTCGAGATAATGCTTCTTATTCCCTTAAAATTTTCAGTACTTATATTCTCAAATGGGAATTCGTTATTCATTTTTTTGTCTTGGATATGCAAAGAGTATTAATCTTTGGGAAAGGGAATGGTGCTGCACCTAGCAACCAGCTATTAAGAGATATGTATGTGCTTAAAGGCTACTGTATTTCCAAATTGCCCTTGTAAATATATGTTCCCCTTACATCTACAAGAAAATAAGCAATAAGATAGACTATGCAAATGTTTATCTCGATTAACATGAAGTAGATGGAGAATAAGCATTTGTATAAATAGTTTGTACAAGAGTAGAGAAAGTCATGTGAGTGTAACACATCAGATTTTTTTTTAATGATTTCAACGCTTATTCAGGCTGTGAACACTGATGATACATGAAATGAAACGACAACTGGAAAAGGAAATTGGGAAAGGAAACGTTCTAATTTAGGGTACTTCTCAGGCAATTGCCACTAATGAGCAGTGAGGAAAAGCTGGAAAAGCCTCAGTCAGGAAGGGTGGTCATGGCGGGATATGAACCGCAGACCTTACGTTCACGAATCTATGCCTAAATGACCTCTGTTACATGTGTCAGTACTTATAAGAGATATAAGTGGGTATAATTTTTTTTCTTTCGAATTTAAGTATTTCTCATCTAGACTCCAAAGTAACATTCCGTTGAGCATCTAAAATCCTCATTTGTCGTCACTCGATTCTAAACAGCGTTTAGTTTTCTACTTCATATATTAAAACTAGAATTGTCATTGTTTTATACAAACTAAATTCCGTATTATGCATTTCCTTTTGAAGAGTTGTTCTTATAGTATCATATATGTTGAGTGTGGCTTGTCATCCTAAAGGTTTAATTATACAGTGTGCAAGCCATGAATTAATTTATCTCTCCCTATGACTTTCACAAAATATTAAAGAGTCGGGAAATGTCGGCATAAAGCCAGACATGAAAATTTATCTTATAACGCCTTTCTGGTATATAACTCAAACTATAAATCCGTATCCCACTATTTTTTGCACACAACAGAGTTATAGTTTCTCTAAAAAAATACATACAGTTAAACTTAGTTATGGTATAAGATGAGATTGTTCCTAGTCGACCACAGAAAAAATGCGCATGGAAGAGGGCGTCACAGTTTTTTGTTGCCAATCAAGATCAGAGTGAAGTGAGGGGCAAGACGGCAGCAGAATGTATAATCGCAAAATGAAAACAGTACTACACTTGCAGGCTACAGCCTCGCTAGTAAGTGTAACTCAGAACTGTGGATGTTTTCTTTACTTGACTGTCCTTTCGATGCCCCGTCCACTTGTTTCGTAACCGTTTAGTTCCTCTTCCCAACATACGCACTCATATCGTGGCCGACTGGTATCGAAGATGGTTTTCTTTATTTTTTATGTATTGTCGCTTAACTGCAAGGTTTTTTTATGGAAAAAAATTACAGAACACTGTAAAAAATCCGTACAATGCATTATACGTATTATAAAAATTATATTGCAATAAAAGGCAATTTTAGAAGATAATTTCTATAAAATTGTTCTAGTCACAGAATTTCGATATTACTTTTAGCTGCTTAGAGCAGCAGCACTTATATTTTGGAAAGGAAATGTTCATGCCTAAGAAATTGTATAGCTGGCTCCAACTCATGCTTGTCAATGCTTCAGGTCTACTTTTCTAGTACTACTATGCGGTGCTATTTACTGGTAGGCAGAGTCGCTATGTCATGTGCTCGCTCGGAAATTCTACTGCTGCATACTAATGTCTGATTAATAGAGTAGAATGGGAAATTTCATGTCCTCTGTTTTAATAAGGAAAAAAATCCAGTTTTAAATGGAAATATGAGGAATGCCGAAAAAGAATAGCTCATTAGTCGAACGTCATCCAATAAAGTGTCTCCCCGTGGTATTTTACGAGTATCTGACACATGGCATCTGTCTACCATCGGCTTTAGCAGTCCAATGAGAATATCTTGCCTAAGTTAGACAGTCTCTCCTTTCATTAGTTTGTATGTGCAAGTTGATGTCTGTCGCCTACAGTGTTGTTAATGTGGCAGACAGGTGGGTACAGGGCAAGAGAAACTTGCACCGTCAAACTTACTGTGTGTATATCAGCATGGACAAAGGAAACGTGCTAGTAGCATCTGCACTGCAATATGCAATTGACCTTGTCTACGCCCGCCGAAACGATTAACGGTCGTACCCACAATGATGATGGTAATGAACTCCTCGAGGGAATTGTGTACCCTGCATGTTAGAACATGGCATTTCATCCGCTTAAAAGCTTATACGATTGTTGGCTGTTGGGGAAAGTTGAAGGGATTTTCTATAGCCAGTAATTAGGAATAATCGTGATGGTCGGTACGTGTTGTTTATTTCTGCCTACAGGTTACTAGCAGGTTGAACCAGGTTCGCATGTCTTAAAATCACACAACTATTGGTGTTCCTTATATATATTACGTTATTAATATTTTTAAATAACTAGAAGACTATTCATACTATGTATTCTTAGGAAAAGTACTGACAAAAAATCTTAATTGGTAGTAGATTATAGTCACATTTATACTCATCTGCTGTGAGCAACCACACGTATGCTAATAAACTACAAATTTTACAAAAGAAGACTGTGAGGATTATTTGTGAAGCCAATATCTCATTGTAAAACACTATTTATTGAACATGGAATCCTGTTTACGTCCTAAGGGTCTTTATGCTTAGAAGACAAAACATGCACAACTTCATATGCTGTAATTCCATTCATAATTATCCTAGTAGTACCTTAATAGGAGTAAGCATACCAAGACACAAAATAGTTACGAAATTTTATTGAATTAGTTAATGACTTACCTAGTATTTAACAAACCTTCTCTCCACAGGGTACAGGAATTTAATTGTGTTGATTGCATACAATATTCATTAATGTTTTCTGACGTTTTAATATACGTATGTCTTCAACAATAAAATACCTACCAGCCTAAACCAAACCTAAAATAACTTACCCCCTAATCTATGTAATATTATTTATTACTATTTATTGTCGTTTCTATACATTTGTATTTAAAAATAAATAACATACCTACCTACTTAAACCTAACCTAACCTAACCAAAACTAACCTCCCTACCTATATATATATACTTAATCTATCTTACGCTGAAAGAAACGGTTTGTTTAATAATTATTTACATTTAAACATTACTGTCTTAGTTACATTCATCCTTCCATTGTTATATACAATATACGAAAACAACAATCAATGTTGCATATCTATTCAATTTTTCAAAGCCCATGCGAGGAGTTAAATAAGAATTTATATAGTACAGTCACATAAACTTTTCTACTCATTGCAAGTTCATATGGACCATATATAATATAGCACTAATTAAAATATTTCTTTCAGTTGTATTTTTACTAGAATTGATTTCAAATTAGATAATAAATACTTATAGAGGGTGGACCATTTAAGTTGAGACTGTACAATATATCTAAAGCTAAGCATTGTAGAAAGAAATGTCTTGAATAAAAGTTGCTTGATGTTATGGGAAAAAGTAAATTCCATTAGTCCGGGTTTGTTTGGAGGACGTTATTGTAGTCATTTTAGGGTGAATTTTAAATGTGAAATTTGGATATTTCTTCAGTGTTTTTAATCGGCGGACCCTTACACACACGAAATTACTGTATTTCTCTATGTAAAAAGGCCTGATGATAAAAAAAATGGTTTAGCAACTTATCTAAATGCAATGAAACAAGAAAATGCAATTCACTGCATAACTATGCAGTTTAAAACACTTCTTAAAGAATAATATCTGAAATAATATATTCAATTTAAACCTTCATAACTTGAAAACCGTATTTTTTTTAAATTTTCGTCTACATCCTCTTCTTAGGAAAAATATAGATTATATCTTAAACAGAGTTTCTGTTTTATACAGGTGAAATAAACACCACTCTAAAAATAGTTGGCTCAGAAACATTTGTGTTTGTCTTTAAATCTATTATTAGTGAATGAATTACATATGATCAACTGACTCTTGTTTTTATTTCCTGCTGAACTGAACATTTTCATCACGTCACATACTTCAAAATTGACATAAGTTAAAGTGTGCATTAAATCTATCGATTTCCGGACGTAGCTCACCGCAACAGTTGTTGTTGACCATTCAATAAGACAAGAGCAAAGCGTTTTATTTACATTCATTATGACCAATGAGAGGAGTGAATATATTGATATAAATTCATTAGAATACTGTCTTCCACCATAGGAAAGGTGGTAGTCTTATTACTTTCTTTACCACATACATAGTAGATAAAGAAGTTATTGCATTCCACCCAAAAATTCGATACATAGATTTAACCGGAAATACATGTTTTGAAACCCCCTTAATAAACAATGCCATTTTTAGAAAAATGTCCGCGCGCGCGTTTCAGTGTGTCTGTGAATGGCATAATTCAGAAACAAAAAGACGATAAATACTAAACTTGGTATATAAGTTCAGTATTTTCCAAGGCTGCGACAAAAAGATGAATGCCCGTAATTCAGTAAAATGCCCGTACCACAATCACCCATGTAAAGGGTAAAAATTGCTCTAACGATTTTGATTAAAGTACCATATATTAAAGATGTTTACATAACAAACGCGAATCTTGAATTTTCTGGGAATAGCCCTTAAAATCCTCATTCCGAAAAAAATTTGGTAACTTTATGATGTGGCATATTATTAATTTTGTCATTACCAAACGCAGTGTTGTACTGTATTGTTACTACCAGACGTAGCATTATTAGGTCTCCTTATATATCGGTTTAGCGGTCTTTCCTTTTGGCGCGGACCACGCCAAAGTGAAGGATCTGTTTGAAATTGTCTGTTATGATGTCAGTCCTGGCTAGACACGGTTGGAGGGGCAAGATAGCGTCACTTGAGTGTAAGTGGTCGATGGGACCAATCGTGTGTGGCCGGTCTAAAGCATCTCCCTTCATTCTGTTTCCTTTGTTAACTATGTAGAGAAGCATAACATTTTTGTAAATAAATCCTAGGTAATGTGCGTTATGTAATTTTTCAATGTAATATAAACACCCACGCCCTCCTCTTAATTTTACACACCAAGCTCCCGTACTTTTGTTGTCAGCGAGTTATGCCCCCATGTGCGTGTTGGGGTTACCTAAATTAATCATTTTCTGGTCACCTTTTTGGCCTTCATCACAACATGTAACAATATAACTGGTAACCATTAAACGACAAAAATTATCTCTTTAAAATACATAATTTATTTCAAATAAATTTTTAGTGGCATAAAACCATTTCTGAGAAAACCGTTATTAATGATTCGAACTGTTCATTTCTTGACCATTCTTTAAAGTCCTTTCAACGATCAGTTATTTCTCGCGATTGCATGGAAGCAGTATAGCTATAGCGTCCTGTTCTTAAACATGTGACTGTTGTATTGCACTCCGTATCTATAACGAAATGTATTATGTAGGTATTTCTGCAAAGGTTTATTTGTATTATTAGTAGACATAAATATAAGCTTTAGTAAGAAAGGAGGGTAGAAAAAGTCAAATGTATCACATTTTTTTTCATTTGTTAATAAAAAGATAATGATCAATGCATATTAGAAATGTCGCTGTATATGGCTTCTGGGAAAACAAAATTGGGAAAAGTTTTACAGGAAAAAAGGTAAATCGCCTGCACGTTGGCAGCGCGAGAGCAACATCAGGTTCAAGTCGGCTGAGTATTAAAGTTTCAAAGCAACGTGTACGTATGAATTGCTCTCCAATAATTACACTTGTTCCGTTTCTGAATATGAAAGTAGACTAATATCGCGCAATGTGCTAGGGAATTACCATGGAAATATTTATGGCTCCGTCAGAGTAGCTGCTGAAATGGACTGCTGTTTCAGAGACGACCGCTGTGTGTCGCCCCAGGCGTTTAGCATACTGCTTTGTACTTTACCTCAGACAGGTTGCGACTGTGCAACGGACGAACAGATGCACGTCGTGTGTTTCCTTTTGGAGCAGAACGATTCTGCATCCGTAGGGTGTTTACAACTACTAGACCACCTTGAATGCCACGCTTGTAAATTAACGCATTTTTCGCGATATGAGGGAGGAGAATAGGGAAAATTCTTTTTTCTTTTTCTTTCATTCTGTCTTTCTTTTTTCTTATTTTTTGCATTTTTAAAATAATTATCTTAAACATCTCTAAGTATTTAAAGACTACTCGGAAAACCAATTTCTGAACTTTCATTTAAAAAAGTACTTAGTCGCACAATTCTGGGGGGGGGGGGGCGCGTGACCCACCAAAAGTAGCATTATAAACATGTTTATGTATCTTAGCCGTTTTATCTCAGCCATTTGAAATGAATCTGCTTCTTTTTTCACTAAGATTTGCCAACTAAATTGTGTTTATTCTCCAAAAAAGAAATTGTAACTGTTTTAATAGGCATTTAGGAAAACATATTTCAAAATGAAATGAAAACTTCCTAATGTACATATTAATTCAGTATCTTTGGGAGCGATTAAAGGTAAAGAAAGGTACAGACGAACAAAGGAGCCCACGTAACCGGTGCAGAGTATTGCAATTAGGACGAAATGGCCCTTTTTGCTTCTATCAAGTCCCTTAGGAGGGGGGATTAGGAGAGAGATTCGAAAGGCCACAGATCCGGATAACGACGCAAGTATGGACGGGATCCCTAACGTTTCCAGATCGAGCACAATTACAAGTCTGTTGACTGAGCATTCCATGCCAAACGCCAGGGAAGAAACCTCTACAAAGCGCACTCCACCGTCCAGCCGCAGCTCACCGAACACCGTCTTACAATCCTTAAACAGATTACAATGAAAATAACGAGTACAGGAAATGAGAGGCAGGAAAGTCGTGGTAGAAGAGGAACCACATTTGCCTGCCGGCCCAGGTAAACTACGAAAACACCATGGGTCAGAGTAGGCGGTCGGCAGGAATCGAACTGAGGACCAACCGAATGCGAACTGCACACGTTACCCTCCCAAACCCTCGCTCGGTTTTGAGAGGGTTTAAATTAGATATATAAGACTTTACGTCTTGGAGTTTTAAAGTTTAATGCACACATTCTATAAATCTCAGGAAATTACATACAGTATTTCTACCCAATGCTACTAAATGCATGCGTTAGACAAAAACAGTTCTGGGAAATGTGTCTTTTTACCTTTAGTTGTAATTCTGTGAAAATCGCATAAAAAAACAAAAAAAAAATTCTCATGAGTGCCTTCTGAGACTATTTGTCCTTATTCAGTGACTCTACTCTCATGTGTCTAGTGCTATCTATAGCCTATTAGCTAGGCTATAGATAGGAAGCAGGAAACGCGAAACAAGGTCTTTCAAATACACAACAGAAACTGTTTGACCGAGAAGGAGTAACAGCTCAAGTGACACCACCTTGCTCCACGGGCATTTAAAATTGCGATAATTTAAAGTGCAAAATTATGATCTAAGGTCATAAATGTTTAAAACTTGATTATATACATTTTAAACTTTAATATTATGCAATAGATGATAACAAATTTTCAAGCTCTTTTCTATAAATTTTAGGGCGTTTTCTTCCCAGTATGAAAGTAACATTTTTATAAAAACTGAAAAACATGTTAACAAGATCGCCAGTTAACTTTAGTCGTGACGTTTTCCTAGTTAACGAACAGCGATGTTTGTGTTCTCTTAGGCGGTGCCTTTACACTGCAGGCATTCTCAACATGCTAACGTGTGACTAACGTTCAGTAAATAATAGAGCTATTTTGCCACTCCTTTTACTGTACACACCCTGGAAGCTTGTTCTTATGATGGCAGATTTACAATTAAAATCTAGTTTACCCAGCACACCAAATGGAATAGCCACACCAGTATTGCCAAGCCGAACGCGCAGCCTTTACAGGAAAGTCTCTTCATAGTGTTTGTAGTTTACACCTGTGTTATGTAGCCTACGGTGAAATGAATTAAAAGTAAAAGAGAAAGCTGTTTCAAATTATAAGTGGCAACAGCGAAGTATGCGTTGCTAGTGTTGCAAAACGTTCGCTCTCCACAGGTAGAGAAACGAATGCTACTGCATCTCTCGATATTCCAACGCTGTTGCCATAATTCTTGTATTATTTTCTCAACCTTGGATCTACTATATCTAAATAACATGAAGCGTTGCAACTTTAGCATGCAGGCACTTATAGATGCCTCTAAAAAAATTAGATGAAAGGTTGTGTTTGGAGTATACTCCACATTAACCGAGCGAGATGGTTCCGCGGTAACGTGAGAGCCTCGCATTCGGGAGGTTCGGGTTCGATCCCGGTGGCTGCCCACACTGACCATTGGGTTTTCGTGGTTTTCCCTGATTAACAAGGTGAATGCTGGAGTGTGATGTATTCTACCACGGGCTTCCTCTTTCGGCATTTGCTCTCATTCCATTTCCATTTCATGTTTCAGTAGTAGTTCGGTCGGTGTCGGTCAGAAGGCGCAGAGCTTGCGATTTGGAGCTTCTTCTTGGTTCTACTAGAGGAACTCTATAGAGCCTTCACCACGGGGTCATGTTTCCCTGTCCCACTACAGGGACCTTACCGTAACTGGGTGGTCAACCCTAGAACTCCCCGTAAGGGGGGGTTGCGACCCCTTCAGCTGCCGTGGTGCGGGCGCTGCGGACCCTTAGCACTCGTGGTACTTCTGACGTTACCAGAAGTACGCCGGGCCGAACATCTGAGCCCCTCCCGAATGGGAGTTGTTCGAATTGGGTTGGACTCGGCGGGGCAGTGGTTCCCGATACCCATGGGTGATTGGGTACGCTTGGCTATGTTAATTCCACCCAGGCGGGGTTGTGAGACGCCTCGAGAATCTCCGGCACCAGCCATGAGGGATAGCTGGTAGACGGTAGCTAGAAACTGTCGGCCCCACCGAGGTTGTTCGGTAGTCTCCCCCAGTTAGGGTTCGCCCTGCTGGCCTGACGCGCGTAATTGGTGTATCCACTTCCGTCCCTGCTTGGAAGGGTCGGTGCTGGAGGTGTCCTGGCCCGATTTCGACCAGGCAGGGGGGGGCGGTATATAAAATAGGCACCCCTCCTAATGGAAAGCCCCACGAGTTTACTCCTGGGTTTGCGAGGGTGTGGTCTCTGCGTTGGCAGACCCGGTCCCGTATTTAGAACCCTAGAACTATTAGAGAATTCTGCGCGTCTCTGTCGATTTGCGCCGGCATTCCTGCAGCCCTGGGGGTTCAGGTGCTAGGTGTCCCTCCGTTAACTAGTCCCATCCTACAGTTCACATGAAATAAAGCAACTTAGCTTCCTCGTCTACAGAAACAGAATGTCAGTGTCCTCATCCCGCAATTATTGGCGACTATACCTGAGTTTCTTAACCTGCCAAGTTTCGCGGAATACTGACTGGTGTATTAAAGTATGCTGTTCAGGCGGGTGGCAATTTGATGTTTCGTGATGCATGGCATTTTTTAACTTCTTTTATGTACGAACTCTTTGGGACCTCTTACAACACGCTTCATAATTTATCTTACACTCCCCTTGAATGCGTTGAATATATTGGCAGTTTCCTTAATTTGGTCCTATAGCGTTGATTCACATGGAGAACTTGTAGGTATTGCACATAAGCTTGTGACTATTAAGCTTAGCACTCCGTCATTACAAAGTATACGGAAGACACGTGTCTTTGTCCCACTTCATTGTCGTTGTTTATCAACTGATAGCTTGCCAGGAAATAACGCTACGGCTGCTGGAAGGAATAGGCACCTGACCTGACGTTGGCCTCCCTATACGTCTCTGCATCTGACACGTATTATTGCGAATTTACTTTTGGTGTTTAAGTTAATGAAAAACGCACCGGCTGTCCTATATTATTATTATTATTATTATTATTATTATTATTATTATTATTATTGTTATTGTTCATGTTTCAATTGCTCCTTTAATACAAGAATCTTTCTTAAGACCGTCAGTTAAAATGCAGGCAGCAATTTTTCAGTGAATCTTGCCTCCCATTGCTTGATGCATACCACATTCTTTCAAATTTTGGTTCATATTGGTTCAGATGTTGTGAATAGTTTTTTTATAAATGTTCATTGTTTAAGTTAGGATTAAAATATATACTTAGTTATGTCCCCCTTCACCACATAGCTGTTTCTCCTACCCTTGTTTTTGGCATTCAGAGCCTCGTTACCGTTTTGCGAGTTGTTATATTGTATTTTTACCTTCTCTAATACTTTCCTATGGTAGGTAGAGGAAATATCACATTCCTCTGATCGTAATTATCAACCGGAGTATATAAATAATTAAATAAATAAATAACAGTAAGACAGAAATAACTTCAATAAATAATTTCCCTATATTAAGTCAGTGTACAATGTAACAAGTTTGAGTTGAAGCGTTTGTCCGGAAAGATGGAGTAATTAGGAGTGAGGCTAAGCAAACTCATTAGTATCAGCCGAGAATAGTGACCGCTGAAGTAGCGAGCACATTAACTAAAGGATTTCTGGGAAACCAGCTTAGAGCTAAGTTTAGTCGTTACACAGGCACGTATGGAGAAATTCTGGAAAAGAGAAAGGCATTTGCATTCTGAGAATTTAGCCAGCCTCACTTAGTATTGTTCTTCACAGATATAGAAATTCAGCTAGCTTTTATTCTAAATCATGCTCTTCGTCATATGAAATTAAACATCCTAAATAATTAAAAGTACTAACTTGCTCAATTATAATTCCAATTAATTCTATTTTGGATATATTGCCTACTTTCCTCTAAAAAACGTCACTTTGGATTTAGCTTGGATATTTTTAAATTATAGTTTGTTACTTGTTTTAATTTACGTACTGCTTTTTGTAAACCTTCCTCAGAATCTCAGAGAAAAGCCTGTCGTCAGCAAATATAGTTTTTATTTATTAAATATATTTTAGAGAGTTTTTATTAAAACCATTGTATGCGTCACGTACGCAAAAGCTTCAACGGTCTGATTCACTATTTCAGATTCAGCTTCCATTTAAATACTGTAAATACGTAATTCGTCCGCCTTATTTTGCTACTTGATACATAAATAACTATTTTCATCACCAGTGTACTTTTTATTGAATATAACAATATATAAGCGTTTATGTAAAGTTGTAGCCGTTAGCGAATGTAGTGTGTGAATACATTAGACTTTCACCGCACACGGTTTTTGTGACGTTTAGTAAGCTTAAAAATAAATAAATAAATACGTAAGCACAATCTCTGTGCTCCTAGGAAATCCTGATTTTATTTAATGGGTAACAAGAACGTTAAAAAACAGTACGTGTAAAATGGAGACGAGAAAGTAGTTCCATTTCTTTATTACTTTTACATAATGAACATCTTTGATCTAAGTCAAATAGATACATAAATCAAGAAAATGTACGTTTTGTTTTGGCATTCAAAGGTATAGAAACACTCGTTATGATCAAGAAAATGCAATGTTTTAACAATATATATATATATATATATATATATATATATATAACATGAAACGAATGAAAAGCATTTCTCTTTAGCGATCTATTGCTACATTTTATTCACGTCAGCTCATAAAGACGGTGGTAAATATATACAAAGTGAAAGATTTGCTTGCATCAGCTTAATCCAACGTGGTTTAGTACCGAAACCATTTCCTTACATTTGTTTTACGTCCTTTATCTCCTGAGTAAAAGAATAGTTTTACTTGAAGTTGTTCTGGTTTTATGACTTGGTTCTTCAAGGATTCTTTTATGTTCCGTTCCAATGAGCTGAAATTCAAAGCCTCATTTTCAGCGAAGATGACAGAAATTATGTCCCTTATACCACAGTGCGTAGTTAAACAACATCGATGAAGTGAGTTCCATTTTAAGAAATGAATGTATTACACGTTGAAAATATGTGTTGTTCATTAGCATTGCAAGCTTTTATATAGGAAACAGAATTTTTATTTCAAAACAGTTCATCGTGAGTCCATCTTCACACCAGCGTGAAAAAAACTGGGTTTTATTTATGGACCTCTGTAACTGCTATGTTCTTGGAGTCCCATTCTATATTGCGCGTGAAAGACCGGAAAGTTTGCTCAGAGGCCTCTTTATCAGACTTGAGGTTTTTTTATGTGGTGTAAAACTACGACACGGGACCAACAGCTTTACTTCCCTTCCGAAGAAAGCCATATTAATGATTTTTACGCCCGAAAAAATCCAGCGCCCTCCGCTAGGTTTGAACCCGCGACCTTGGGAACTAGAGGCTAGCATGGTACCCATATACCACGGAAGACGACACATCAGTATGAACAGCATTATAGTCTAAAGATATTTTGAAATAATCTCCAAAATCATATGTGTATTAAAATCGTAACAGGTATGCTTCCCTTCTCCATCATATACCTATAGTATTCCACCCAAAAATTTGGATATCGAGAATGTATAGGAAATATAAGTTTTAGGACCCACTGAACCCATAAATGGCATTCTCCGAAAATGTGGTGTGTGTGTGAGAGAGAGAGAGGGGGGGAGAGAGAACCATGTGTTGCGTTTACTTGACTTTATATACTCACTGTTCTACAAACTATTCTTATAAAAGCTCATTTTTTATATATTTGTTAATACAGATAAACCTTCACATATATCTTATACATTTATTTTATACATTTCATTGTACATATAAGTCAATTTTCACTGCTGGCCGCTATGTGATGGCTTTTAAATTTTGTCCTCTTTGCGCAAACACGAATCAGAAAGGGAAAAAAAGAAGAAAGAAGGAATTAGCAATTTCCATTTGAGAAAGGTATAAAGCATTTAAAATTTTAAACAAATAACAAGGAACATTTTGGATATTTTTAACGCCACAAAAAATGTTATTTGACGTTAACTGTGTGCTTTAACGAGATCTATATTTTTCTGTGTAGCAAGATTTGGCCCATCTTATGAATTATATAAATGCTATTGAGAATGAAGGGATCATCAGAGGTTATTCCTAGAACATTTTAGGTATTACATTTTATTTGTCATGCAAATGCCTTAAATATAGGACATCCGAGACAAAAAAATATCAATAAGAAAGCTTAATGGCTAGCTAATAAACCTTGGAACCTAGGTTATTTAAGGGTTTTAATTACTATAAATCTCTGTGTGCAGCCCATGTAGCACGTCAGATATTCAGGCGGTACTCACTTTCCCCCAAGATGTTTGCTAGTATCTGTGAAATTACGGTTACAGAAGCAGCTGCAATTATCCTATAAAAATCATCCAAATCCATGACAGGAGATGTCTTTTATGTATTCCCAGTAAAAGAAATCCATAGGGGTTTGATCTGGGGATGTTGTATAACAGTGGTGGCGAAAACGCGACTCGCGAGGCACTGTGACTCGCAGGCGCAACTCCTTTTCTAGCCGTCTGTTCATTTGTTTACCATGTGCTGCTGAGTGGTGCAGTGCGTGTTGCATATTTGATACTCGTAAGAGAAAGGCATTTTTGCCACCCTTGTTGTATGCCATGCTATGGAACCATCCCGACCAATCCAACGCTGAGGGAAGCGGATTCCAAGTGATCACGCACGTGTCCTGCATAATGTGGAGGATCTCCCATCTTGATGGAAGAACGATGCGTTAGGTATCTACGGGATGATATAATTCTCCAGCATATCATGATATATGAGTACATTAGCATCGATACTCCGCTCTACGAAGAAGAATAGACCAGCCAGCGTTTCCCGTGTAAGGTCGCACCAAACATTGACTTTAGGGCTGTCCCTTTCAGACTCCCTTACCACACTAATGTTTTCTGAACAGGCGGAAATTATGCCTGTTGGAAACCACACACATATGAAAGGTGGACTAATCACTGAAAACTACCTTCCTCAGGAATTCATTGTCATTATCGAATCGTTGCGGCCAAACATTTGCTTTTAACTTGTGCACAAACTGGATCTTGTACAAAGAGCGCCAAAGAAAATCTCACTGCACCTCGCGTCTATGTCACATTATTTATCGTTGTACGTGGCCTTGGGAATCCATGACCATTTCATTGGTTGGTTTAGGCCACGGTGCAAGGGTGCGTCACTTCTTCTGCTAAATAGTTACGCCAATAACCACAAAAAAGGTTAAAAATAACATAGAAACGATATGTATCTTTACGCTCTCGATCGTATTGGCTAAAAGAAAAAGAGGTAGAGTGAATGCATCCAGTTTGTCATACAGACCTATTATCCTGATTGGCAGCCATACCTTATCATCTAGGCAGGACACGCCTTTGAAAGACTTAAAAGCTAAGGGGAAAACTTGATGAGCGCCCAGGTTAGCGAAATGTAGAATGTGCAGTGTGAGAAGATTTTCAAATTAAAGCTTGAATGGTATTCATTAAATACATAACTTTATAACAAAAATAAACGGAACTGTATTCTCACAGTGGTATCATTGTTTGTTGCTGCATAGAAGCAAACGTAACTAAATAATAAATAAAGCAGCAAGTTTTCCCTCTAATTCAAAATATAATTGATTAATATACCTTTACTAACATATTGCTGATCATAGACATAAAGCAGGATTATATACAAAAACATAACCAAATTTTATTGCCATAACATGTATCTCATATTCGGTAATTCATAAACATATTTACCTCTAGTTTCTAAACAGGATCAGTCAATTAAAGCAAAAGAGTAATTTGCATTTAGTAAACTAATATCATAATCTGAGAATGTTTTACGGGGAATGCCCACTTTCTGACGAGTATGTAGACCGCCTTCCCTACTTTCCTGGTGTATTCTTATCCAGTAATTTACTACAAAAATACTTTTATGCACTGCTGTTGCAATTGCTGCAAAGGTGCGACCAGCCTTCCATAAAACCCACATATGTCCACGAGTAATTTCGCTAGTATACGCATGGCTGGTTCTGAGACAATAAACATGTTTTGGTTTCAATAACTCCAGAAGAAGCAAAAAAGCAACCTCCCCTCTTTTCCCCCTTATTGTGTTATCAAGTCACCACGCTCTGCGATAGGTAAGGTGAAGGACATATCTCAAAAGACCCCAGAAAACGATACAAAATCCGCCGAAGATTTTCTTTGGCGCTCTGTATACGCTCGAAGTCGTAATCTAATATGCAGAACATCAGCGACAGTTGTATTCGGCATCCTTAGTTCCTGTTGCAACGACGAACCGATTGAATGGACTGCGCTGGAGTGCTGCAAGAATTGCATTGACTTGCTCTTCTAACACAAATCTTCCCATGTGGTCGTTTCTCTACGAGAGACCCGGTTTTAAGCAGCCGAGTATGCCAAGGTGTTATTGTGCGAATCTCAGGCGGTTTATGTTGGGGGTATTTTCGTCGAAATTGACGTTGTACAAACGCAACTTCAATTCAGCAAACCAATAATAGCACTCAACTTTTTGCTGCACGGATACACCATTTTGAGGTTACGTTCTGAAACAAAACACAAACAACAAAATGATACCAACATAATAGCTATAGGCATTCCTTTGTTATGTGCCGCAAACAACATGTTCCTAGAATCATCCTTTAATGACAGTTTAATCAAAATCGTTAGTTTTTTGATCAAATCGAAAGTAAGGATTTTTTTTTCATGTTAAGGGTTGTTTAGGTTTGGGGGATTTTATTTATAATCTGTATTGAAGAAACTCTAAATTTATGTACCACGCACACAAATACACACACACACACACACAGGCTTTTTCTAATTTTTTATTGGGGAGAATTAAAACGCATTATTTCCGGAAAAGCTTCGGTATCAAAGTTTCGGGCAGAATGGAATATTTGCTCTACTTACTATAGGTAACTGGTGAAGAAAGTAAACTTGAAAAGGATAAATTACCAATTTCATACTGGATTTAGAAATCGATCAAGCAAAACAGTCGAAAATTTCTAACATTTCCTACAACTCAACAAACTACCTCTACAAGGTAACGCTTTCCTTATTTTTCTTTCCAAAGCAACTTGAATATGTTATATTTTAAAGTTTAGATATTGAATCGTCTCTAATTAGCCTGAATAAATGACTTAAATTTTGAATACGCCGGAAATTATAAGAGATTAGACAGAACTTTAGTTTGGAAAAATATTTAATGTTCCTAAAATAAGCAATTTGTGTCAAATACTTTCGTTAGTCGTTTTTGAAATGTTCATTGTTGGTGTAAACACTTTCAAATATGTGCTTTAATGGTCATGCTTGATATTTTGCGGCTTCTTTTTACCTTCTCTATTACGTATACTAAGTAGAGGAGGTATTGTATTCCACACAAAAATTCATTCCGAGATTTAACCGGAAATATATGTTTTGAGGCCCCCTGAATCCAAAACACGTATTTTTGTAAACATGTCCGTGTGTGTGTCTGTGAGTCTGTGAACAGCATAACTCAGAAACGAACAGTCGGATAAACACCAAACTTGGTATTTAGATTCAGTATCTTCCAGAGATGCGTTACGAAGGTTTTCAAGAAAATCCCCCTTACATTTACCCTTTACATGTTAATTTTCTGAAAAATGGCTCTAACGATTTGGATTAAAATATCATATGTTTAAGATATTTTCATGACAAATAAAACGTATATCTTGAATTTTCTGTGAATATCTCCAAAAGTATTCTTCATTGTGAACGACTTTTGCATAACTGGTAAAAACAAAATTTTACTACACAAAAAATGCAGATCGCGTTAAAATACACAATTTATGTCATATACGTTTTTTTTGTTCAGTGAACCATTTTCGAGATATTGCTTGATATTCCCTTAAATTTTCCAATACTTATACTTTTTCTCAAATAGGAATTCGTTATTTATTTTTTTTTGTCCTGGAAATGCAAAGAGAATGGAATACTTCACATAGCAACCAGCTATTAAAATATTTGATTATGGCTTAAAGCCTACAATTCCCCTGCATCTACAAGAAAATTGGCAATAACATTAACATCTAGATATCTTGATTAACATGAAGCATATGGAGAATAAGCGAGAACAATAGTTCAAATAACATAAAAAATGTGTACAAATAGAGACATATAGAAGAAATGGACGCAAAGAGACGAACCCGACGCCTAAGAGCAAAAGGGTTTGAAGAAGAAGGAATACCATCTCGTGGACACGATTAATCACTTTTTACATGAACACCCAAATACATAATGTATGCGAAATGATAAGCACCTGCTATAGGCGTGTGATGTAAATTTAAGTGAAATAGTAGTTCTTCCTCATATGTTACTATTTATATGGTATGTTCCATTTCATAGGTTAGCAAAGGGCATTGGACGATAGCCAAGACTGTTCTGATTGCCAGGCTGTGGGCTAGCTGGCACTGATTTGAAGTGGAATGCAAGTTAACTACCTCAGTGAATGAGCTTTTGTATCATAATTAGACATACATCTCAATACTACTGTGGCTACATATAGAACGTTCAGGGGTTTTCCTTCTGAGCTTTCCGCTCCAAGTTCTAATTTGAAGCCGTAGGAAACATTAAATTAAATTTTATTCATGGGCGCTCTTTAACTAGTATGGTTATTAGCATCACATTCTACATTGGGCGTGTAAGACCGGTAATTTTGCTCAGAGCCTCTTTATCAGGCTTGAGGAGTTTTTACGTGCCGTAAACTTGCGATACGGGACCACCGGCTTTACTTCCCTTCCGAAGGAAGCCATGCCAAGGATTTTTACGCCCGAGCTTATACTTGGCTTGTCTTAAACCGTACTGAACTATGGTTTATGCTAAGGAATCGCCATGGTATCTGAAGAAGGCAATATGAGGAAATGCAAATTATTTTAACTTATATGCACAACACAAGAACGCGTTCAAACTATTTTGACGTATGAAATGATCTAGAATTCTACGAGAGATTTAGATTAAATGAACAATCGGAAACAGCAGCAAAGAAAATCTTCAGCGGATTTTGTATAATTTTCT
The DNA here is from genome assembly GCA_030765065.1 of Deroplatys truncata. Lineage (NCBI taxonomy): Eukaryota > Metazoa > Arthropoda > Insecta > Mantodea > Mantidae > Deroplatys > Deroplatys truncata. The sequence goes on from CM060986.1 coordinate 110,466,922, forward strand.
GGGCTCTTTTGAGGCGTGTCTTTCACCTTATCTATCGCAGAGCGTGGCTAAAATTAAATTGAGATTTATTTATGTACGCTCCTTAACTGCTGTCGTCCTTAGCGTCCCATTCTATATTGGGCGTGAAGGACCGTTAATTTTGCTCAGAGGCCTCTTTATCAGACTTGAGGTTCTTTTACGTGCCATAAATCTACGAAACGGGACCACCGGCTTTACTTCCCTTCCAAAGAAAGCCATGCCAAGGATTTTTACGCCCGAAAAAATTCCATCGCCCTCCGCCGGGTTCGGACCCGCGGCCTTGGGAACTAGATGCTAGCACGGTACCACTAGTCCACGGAGGACGACGCAGAGCGTGGTGGCTTGATAACATAGCAATAAGCGGGGAAAGAGGGGAGGTTGATGCCTTTGCTTTTTCTGGTGTTCTTGAAACCAAAACATGTTTATTGTCTCAGAAACAGTCATGCCGTATACTAGCGAAATTACTCGTGGACATATGTGGGTATGTGGGAGATTGGTCGCACTGCTACAACAATTGCAACGCAGTGCATAAAATTGTTTTTATAGTAAATTACTGGATAAATATAGTTCAGGAAAGTTGGGAAGACGGTCTACATACTCGTCAGAAAGTGGGCACTCCCCGTTGATGATTATATTCTTTTACTAAATGCAAATTACTCTTTTGTTATAATTGACAGATCATGTTCAGAAACTAGAGATAAATGTGTATATGTATATGGTTTACCGAATATGACATATATAAATGGCAATAAAATTGAGTTATATATTTGTCTATAATCCTGCTCTATGTTTATGATCAGCTATATGTTAGTAAAGATATATTAAGCAATTATAGTTTGATTTAGAGCGAAAATATGCTGCTTTATTTATTTATTATTTAGTTACGTTTGCTTCTATGCAGCAACAAACAGTGATACCACTGTGAGAATACAGTTCTGTTTATTTTTATTATAAAGTTATGTATTTATTGAATACCATTCAAGCTTTAATTTGAAAATCTTCTCACACTGCACATTCTACATTTCGCTAACCTGGGCGCTCATCAAGTTTCCCCCTTAGCTTTTAACTCTTTCAAAGGCGTGTCCTGCACTAGCTGATAAGGTATGGCTACCAATCAGGATAAGAGGTCTGTATGACAAACTGGATGCACTCACTCTACCTCTTTCTCTTTTATCCAATACGATCGAGAGCGTAAACATATATTTCGTTTCTATGTCATTTTTAACCTTTTTTGTGGTTATTGGTGTAACTATTTAGCAGAAGAAGTGACGCACCCTTGCCACGTGGCCTAAATGAAATGGTCATGGTTTCCCAATGCCACGTACAACGATAAATAATGTGACATAGACGCGAGGTGCAGTGAGATTTTCTTTGACGCTCTTTGTACCAGTAATTATTGATTATACAATTAAACATAGAACGAACTAGTGAGAAGTAAAACTTAATTTTTCACTCCGTTTATTTCAAATTTATACTTCATACTTTTTTCGTATATACTGTCGCATTCATTGCCGTCACATCTACATATAGCGAATTGCTTTATATTTCAGTAACAAAGCCCTCTTGTTAGAAACAATGCTTCTCTTGACATTGAGGTTATGTATTAGTGCAAGCATTCTAATTGTAGCTTGAAATTTTTTCGGCATTTCAAAACTTATGCATGCAGATCTATTAACATTTTTTCAAACCATTCTAGTCCACCCTTCGTACCACAATATTTCCCTCGTTTGGATTTTCTTACTCCAAAGTACTCTACTTCGCTCTATTACAAGTTTATAGTGCTTGTAATTACTTGGATAGTGCTGACTTACACTAAAGTGAAATACTACCAACCTTAAAATGGGTATTACTGTTTTCAAGGTTGACGGCATAACCTATAGAAACAGGACATGCGTTTTTATATATCCTGCCTATTTCACCAGCTGTGTAACTTAAAACGGATGATATGACTCATAAAATTTGTAAACGTTATAGTTACGTAACTAACATTTTCAGAATAACTATATTCCAGATATATCTGGTGTAAAGAAAACATCTTTAATTTTCGAAATTATCAATGAATTATAGCCCCACACTTGCATACGCTTTTTAGTTTAACAAAGGCCTTAGTCTACTTTTCCTTATGTTTTGCACTCACAAGACTTTCTCTACTCTTACAAACTACATTTTACAAACGCTTATTCTCCATCTACTTCATGTTAATCGAGATATCGAAATATCAATCTTATTGCTACTTTTCTTGTAGGTGCAAGGGGAATATGGTAGGCTTTAAGCGATAGTCAAATCTTTTAAGAGCTGGTTGCTACGTGTAGGATTTCATTCTCTTTACATGTCCAGGACACAAAAAGACGAATAACGAATTCCCACTGGAGAAAAAGTATAAGTATTGGAAAAATTCAAGCAAATAACAAGGAATATCTCGGAAACGGTTCACTCCACAAAAGAAATGTGTATGACACAAACTGTGTGCTTTAACGAGAGCTACATTTTTTGTGTAGCAAAATTTGTCTATCGCTTAAGTTTACCTGTTATGCGAAAGTCATTCAGAATAAAGAGGGCTTTTGGGAACATTCCCAGAAAATTCAAGATATACATTTCATGTGCCATAAAGTTATCTTAAACCTATGGTATTTTAATCAAAACCTTTAAGGGCATTTTTGAGAAAATAAAAATTTTCCAAACATTTTCCATGTAAAGGGCAGTCTGGGATGGGGAGTTTTCTTGAAAATCTTTGTATCGTATCTTTGGAAATTACTGAACGTAAATATAACGTTTGGTATTTATCTGACTTTTCGTTTTTGAGTTATGCTGTTCACAGATAGACAGACACACAAACAGACATATTTGCAAAAATGCTTTATTTGGATTCAGAATTCTCAATACATGTATTTTCGTTGGAATTTTGATATAGAATTTTTGGGCGGAATGCAATACTTACCCTGCTTATTATACGTAGTAGAGAAAGTAAAAAATGATAAAGGCATAATTTGTAAAGAAAAAATACAACTATTCTATTTATTGCAAAACTGTGTTGTAAAAACAATTGTGCAGACTGTGGGAATATGTGGAGCACTAAAATAGCTCCAAAGAAACACATACTTGGAAGACAATGACGTCTACACAACTAAGGATTCTTTGTTTTAAACTCAATAGTTTACATACCTGTAAGATGAGGCCTGTATCATCAACCTAACAGCCGCAATTAACACAACTATGGCTCTACATTTACCAAGTGCATGTTTTAGGATCAGTTGGTGGTATTGGTGTCAACTAAATGCACTTAATGTCGCTAAAAATAACCAGAGATGACTATAATTTGGGAAATATATCATAGTTGGCTTTAGTGAATTTCAATAGCTTACATTCTCTTTAGTAGTCAATTCTTCCACGGAATGTCTCTATGAGATTTCTCAGAAAATACATAGCTACAGAAATTTTTGCGGACTATGCAGGATACTTTTATTCTATGTTTTAAACATAAATATTCTTTGCATATTTAAAGGGGAGGTTCCAAGTCAAACTTTAAATTTGATGCAATAGGCTCCCAAGAATGCCCTCATGGCCGCAGATTGTACACAGTATAGTAAAAACACGCGGCTGAATTGTACACAGTTGAGCCATAGCTCAGCTTAGTTTTTATTAAAGCTTTATAAGCGATGTGTGAGATCCTCAGTTATTAGAGCACAAAATGAGCAATTTGGCTCCACGGTAATGTGCGAGGCTCGGACTCGAGAGGTCACGTCTCCATTCTTTTTGGATTTTTTGTGGTTTTATTTTGTGGTAGGCTTTCTCTTCAATTCGATTTTCTAATTCTCATTTGACTTTCATTCCGTTTCGTGTCGTGAGGCGGTGCCGAACAGACGGAGCGAATGCTTGCTCCAAGGAAAGAGCATTTCCTGTCGACAGCAGAGGGCTGCCTAGTTTCAAAGGTCGTTCACCGTCCTCTCTGGATAGCTCCAGTTGTGGGCCGGGTCTTCTTCGAAACAAGAAATTTTAGAAATTTCTGGAAATATCTGTGGACTGTCTGCCACTGCCTGTAGATCCCTGTGTTTCTATCACTTCGTGCATTCCTCCTGGGGAGTGGTAGTCACAATAGACGTATGGTGCGTGAGGTAGCTCCCTCTGTTTTACACCCTATATCTAAATTAGTATACGAGGTTCTTAAAATATGTAAACATCTTTATAAATCAGATGCCGATGGCTTTATGCGTAAGTTTCTAATGCTCCCCATATAACCAATGACATGCGGGATACCTCATTCTACCAAGAAATGGCTGGACCCATTTCTGATGTGGAGGCACCAGAGGTGTAGGGTGACGATGAGGATTGCGATGGAATGAGAGGACCTACAGCTTTTACCGTGGACTCCTAGCCAAGTTTGGGCTTGAGATACTTCGCATGAGCAAGTCAGAGATGAAGACGTGGATAGGGCCGACTTAAAATCGCCACCTTAGAGCCAGGAATCGGACCCAGAAATACGAGAGCCGAAAGGAAACCACTGCGCTACCCGGCGCTCTTTTGTCAAATGTTAAATCTAATATTTTTATAGTGCTTTCTTTGAAGAATGACTTTTATTTCATTCCATCAGTTTAGAACTTTGAAAATGAACATATTTGGTTTTATGCTCAGAGAGTTCACATTCTGTTTTAGCGGAGATTCTTGAATTGATTGCAGTGGTTTTTGTAGAATTTCCTGCGAACAGACTTCTTTCTTTGTAAAAAACAAATCGCCAAATATCTTGCTTCTGTTGGATGTAATGTGTGGCTCATTATATTGTCCATTGCCACAATGAAGAGTATAACACTCAATACTAAGCCTTGAGGAATCAATTAATGCACTTTAAAATAGATTACAGTTCACTTTAACATGGATCTATCGATTCTGAAGGAAGCGAAATATGAAGTTTAGCACGTGTCCTTATCTTTCAATACTTTCTATATATGGTTTTTATTAACTGTACTGTAAGCCTTATATATATATATATATATATATATATATCTTAAGTGGCACATGTAAGATGCTAGAATTAATAATATTCTTTGACTTCTCTTTCAAGCACTATTAAATTATCAATTTAGAATGGAACTGACGAAATAATATTTGAATGTTGGCGAAGAATTGCTCCTCTCTACTGTCCATCGTAAGCGTTTGTCAATTTTGTTTTCTTTCTATGACTTTGTACATAGTATTGTTTAAGCTATTGAGCAGTAATTTTCTGGAAGTAGAATAATTTTGAATTGGGAGTAGACATAGCAACTGCATAACTCCACATTGATGGAAAGATATTACTTATGTACATATGGTTGAACATTTTGGTGAAAAAATAAATTTCGGCCTCAGATAGTTGCTTTAAAAATTCAAAAAGAATGTCGCCTGGACCAGAAATTGTGTTTTTACAGCGTAGGGTTTCTTCAGTGATGATTAGATAATTGGAAGCATAGTTGGAATTTATAAAATTAACAGCTTTCAAATCTTCATTTGGGTCAAATGATGGCGGCTGAGGTTTGAAGCATTGGCGAAGGTATTCCCAAAGTTATTTACTTCGGAGTTTATTCGCAATTTAATTTGCTATTTCTTTAGAACTCGTTAGATTATTAAAAATGTCAGGATTGTGAGCTGACATATTTAAAACCAAAATTAAATTCCCTTAATCTTCTTTATTTTGTTCCACGGGACTGATTGGTAGGTTTCATCGGTTAAGTTGAAAAAAAGGAAACTCAGATTCCTTTTTTGCTTTTCTTTAGTAAGTTCTATTTGCAATGAAATGTATTACCTATTTTACAATCTTACCACATACTTGATACGAGAGCGGATCGAAAAGTAACGCACAATAACTTTTTTCTGCCTTGGTATTACACTGGAATGTTGTAATTTCACATAGATATAGTTTGAAGTTTTCACTAAAGAGGGTATTTTTTGTTTCACGCGTAGCTCTAGCAAGGGAAGCGTGAACTACGCAACTAAGATGGCGCGCATATTACTGTGGTCCACATGTGAAGAACAGAGAGGTGTGATTATGCCAAAGGGCATAAACAGACTCATATTCACAGGAAGGTTGTATGGTCCGTAGCAATGTCTTCAGGTGGTGTGAATTCTTCCTAGTGGACCGTTGAACCCTAGTGATTTGCCACGCTCCGGGAGGCCGGTAAAAGCTGCAACCCCGCAGAATGTCAGAGGCATTGAGGCGGCAATTTTGAACGACCGGCATGTGTAACTGCGAACCTTATCACAACAGTTAAACATTTCCTATGGTGCAGTGTATGATATTGATCATGAAACGTTGAAATTTCGTAAAGTTAGTGTTTGCTGGGCACCTAATAACCTGACAGACAACCACAAGCGCCAGCAAATGATGACGAGCTTGGAGCACCTAACGCGGTACGCCGCAGAAGGGCATGACTTTCTGGAAAGAATCGTCACTGATGATGAGTCGTGCGCATACCACTACACGCCCGAAACCAAGCAGGCAGGTATGAAGTGGAAACATGCTCTTCCCCACTGAAGAAAAAATTCAAAGTGACTCAATCTGCTAGGAAAGTGCTTGTGACGGTGTTCTAGGATAGCATGGTGTTGTATTAGTGAACTTTGCTGAACACGGGACCACTGTGAATGTTGCAGCCTACATGAAAACTTTGGTGAGGTTGCGTCGTGCCCTTCGTGACAAACGCCACAACATGAATCTGACAATGTCAAAATCGTTCATGACAATGTTCGCCCCCATGATGCTGCTGCTGCTGTTCATCAGAAAATCACCAAATTTGGTTGGGAGGTGATCCAACAATCACCATACAGGTCGGACCTTGCACCGTCGGACTTTTATCTGTTTGGTCCCATGAAGAAATTCCTGGCCGGCCAACGCTTTGCGACAGATGGGGAAGTGAAATCAGCAGTCCGCAGATGGCTATACTCCGAGGAAACGGACTTCTACGAACAGGACATATTGAAATTGATATCATGATGGGAGAAATGTGTTGAGAAACTTGGTGACTATGTCGAAAAGTAGGTATAAGTTGTCAGTTTACCTGTGATTTTGTTGTTGTTTTAAAAAAATTATTGTGTGTTACTTTTCGATCCGAAGATCTGAACTAAGCTAACATTATTGTTATTATTATTATTATTATTACTATTATTATTACTATTAATGCAATTAACGGCGTATATAGATCAATGATTTCTACAAAAAATGCATTTCTTGTATTGATTTTTTTATAAATAGTCCTGGGATGAATTCTTTAATAATGCAAATATTTGACTCGTGTTAATAGCTTGTGTTATTTGAAGGCTTGTTCATTTTTTGAAGTCGTGCTCATTTCAGCCCCCCTTTTGGGAAAGTAATTAAGATTTCAGATAATCTGTTTTCTAAGTGGTACCTGCGGATTTTTATATAACAAGCTTCATAAGAAAACCCTTGGGTTTGAGTGAAAGGGTAACGTACACATATAAGATAAAAATTGTGGAAACCAGGTTCTTTGCTGCAATGTTTCTAACATAAGTTATTAATTTAAAATCCCAAATATCAGGCCGACTTGTTGTAATGCATTAATATTTTAGATCGTATTTATAACATCAGATCAGTGTATTAGAATAATCCCTGATTCAGAGTTACGCAAATGCCACGTATCAGCTTTTAGTCGTTTAGGCGGCCTTTGTCTTAGTATTATCGTTTAATACAACAAAACATGTTATTGAATTCGGCCAAACAAAGTAAAACATTAATGTGAATGTTTTTAATTACCCTACTACACAACAAAGCTTTTAGTGTATTATATTAGTGGTGACGTCAATGGCAATGGCAATTATTTACTTTAAATATAAAATGACCTCTGTTTCAACCCACATGATTGTCACTACATTGCGTTAATTTTGGGTGATGTAAGTTTGATACAACGCATTTTTGTTCTCCTCTTTGCGTTTTGTAGATAGCAGAAGTATTTTGTTTTACCAAAAAATTATATTTTGAGATTTAGCTGGACCATGAACCTATAATGCATTTTTAGAAAAAAGATTCATGCGTGGTGCCTGTTGTAATCGATTGACAACTTTTAAGAATGGGTGTCGAAGATTTTCATGAAATTACCACACATCAAACCAATTTTTACAGGAAAATTTATGAATTTCCCTCTCGAAAACTCGTAGGATTTTGAATATTCTATGAATATACTGTTTAAGTCCTCTTTAATCTTACTTAATGTTATATAACTTATAAACCATGCATACGTTAACATGGAAAAACGTTCATTGAAATATGCCTATTGTATCCAGTACTTTCTTCATAGAGTTTCGAAACACTAGATGTGGTAATAATAATAATAATAATAATAATATAACAACAATAATAATAAATATAGGACAGCATAAAACACAAATTCTTCTGTCAGATATTATTAAGGAGGCAAATATTTTAAATAAGTTCCATTTTAATGCAAAAATGTGTGTTATTTTAGTAATTTCAAGAAAAGTATAATGATATGGATTAAAATTATATTTGAAATTTGAAATATAGGCATGACAAATGCAATGCTTACCTGAAACGTTCAGTGAATGATTTGTGGGATGCTCTTTATTTTATTGAATTTTATATGATTAGGAAACTATAAAATAAAGACAAATTCTACAACAGAAATTTACATATCTGGTTAAACTTATTTATAATAATGCTTTTGTAGCATTAAGGATTTTCAAATTCTCACTATTCTTCAAATGCGTCATCATTTTAAACAATAGGAGTTCCTTGTGACGGTTCCTTTGTTTCTCCTAAGCTCATGCAAAGAATTTGCAACGCACATACGCAGGTATGTAAAAAAATCTGATATTACATTCATATGACTTTCTCTACTCTCTCTTGCTTATTAGTGCCTACACCAATTATTCTTACGAAAGTTTATTTTCCTATCGACTTCATTTTAATCTAGATAAAGCTTTCCGGAACAACTGCTTTACAGGTTTCGTTATAGATATTATATTTCCATATAGATATGTAGATATAGGGATTAGGGACAGTTAGCTGTTAGAACTAGGGTCTATATGCCTTTCGATACCCTTTTCATGATATCACGACAAACAACCGAAAATCGACAGGATTTATAAGAATGACTAAGTAGTGAACAATTCTATGAATTAAAAACGGAGGTCTCGGAAATGTCTGATGCCACAATAAAGTTCTTTGAAAAAAATTGTGTCTTAAAGAGATCTGCATTTTTTGTGCAGTGCGTTTTCGTCTATCGCTTATTGTTTACTAGTTGTATAAGATTTACAAAACCCTTCCGAATGAAGGCTACAGGCTATTCCCAGAGAATTCAAAATATGCATTTTATCATTTTGTCATGTAAATATCTATAATAATATATTATAGATATATTATATGGAATTTTAATCAAAATTGTTAGAGGCTTTTTTTTACGAAATAAAACATTTCTAAAATTGTTTAATATAGATTAAAAACTTGCCTAAGACCAGGCTAAGGTCTATTAAAAGTATAATTAGTTTATATGATAACAACAAAAAATAATTTCGTAAAATGTTCGATGTAAAGTGTGGTTTAGTGTGGGGAATTCCTTGAAAATTTTCGTTTCACATCTTTGGAAAGTACTGAACCCAAATATCAATTTTGCTTACCTTCAAGGTGTCTCAAAACATGTATTTTCTGTGAAATCTCGGTATGAATTTTTGGGTGTATGCAATATCTTCTCTACCTACCATTCGGTGGTAGAGAAAGTAAAAATATTGACTGTGGTATCAGCCTCCTTTCTATTCCAGTGTACGCATACCATTTCTGTCAATATTTAGTAGGATTAAGGTGAACTAGCGGAATATATGTAAAACTTTATAGGAATAGTAAAGTATGTAGAAGAGCTATAAAACAAATGGAGGGTAGCTAGAAAGTCATATGACTGTAACTCATCCGTCAGTTTTTCTTTAATATCACCAAACCATCACTTAGTAACATTTCAATTATTTCTACATCATAATTTATCATCCAGACGAAGTTGACGAACCGGATACTAGTCACTTGTATCTAGAGAGCTCTTCTTCAAACTCCCGCGTGTAATTCAAAAGGATTTTACAGCCCTTCGACATCGCTGCAGTGACTCCCATGAGAAACGTTACGTTCTTAGCGTGTTTAATGTGACGAACTGGAGCTTGAATTTCACTTTGTGAGAATATCACGTGCAACTAATGAAATTTTTCGCAGGTCCTGCCCGGGTTTCATGTAGAGTTGAATTTAAGGCAGTTTAATATAATGAATGAAATCATCCCGAGCACGTTTTTTGCATGTACCGGTTGGGTTTGTTTGCTAAAAAAGTGTGCAGCTTTTAAAGCAATTTCACAGGATGGTTCATAGATTTATCCAGGAAGGCTTCTGCAAGGATACCGAATTTTGCCTGAAAGGTTAGGAATGGTATGAGTATGCTTTAGAGGGTGACAGGAAAGTAGCCTGAAAAAATAACTACTTAAGTTAATACACCTGAGTGTTGTGAAAGCTGGCTTCTGCAGCGATTTTTGTAAGCTGGTTGTGCGACTAAAGTCGCTGGCTGTGCAATTTAACCTTGCCTGTCATAATTGCGAGACATTTACAAAAATGGGGATTTTGCAATATACAAAATATGACATATTTAAAAATGCATAATCAATTACTCATATACCGCAACTATGGACTGTTATAACTGGAATTTTCTATATTTAAATATTGTCCACTCAACAGTAAATGCTCAGTTATGTACCAACAATTTTTATTCACACCTCTTGTTAAGCATTCTTTGAACTTAGCAAATAATTAAGTATATTAAACTTTCATCTATTAAATATTAAACTACAGTCAAGATACGTGAGAAAATATCATTTTAAGGGACACAGAGCAAATTTTCAAATTTCAATATTTTTAATGGATTTTTTGAAACTTTTACTGTAATCCCATTGTTAAGCTAGTATGAATACAACATTTCATTACAATTGGATGAATGCTTTGCAAGCTATTAATTATTTCATACATGTTATGTAAATGTGTGGCATAATCAAAACGTTCCACGCGCCTCAGAGTTGACATTTTTTTTAAATTAACGATTTGAATTATACAGACAAATGTTATAGCTTGAAAGTTCAATACATTTTGATGAGTGAATTATGATAATTTGTTAATCTCTAAAATTAACCAATTCTTCATAAAAATGCTTTGGGGAAAAGTATTATTAGTGTTGGGCATGCTTTTGCGGTGTGGAATATTACAATAAATACTTTTTCAGATAGTGAGAAATGTTTGCTGTATTTAAACAAAGCTGAGGCACATGGAGCATTTTAAATGTGTGAAAATGAATGCTTTGAGAAAAATATTGATTCATAAAATATTATGCTGGAAAACAGTGAAGTGATGCTTTACATATCAGAACCCTCTTTATTTATAGTCCTGTGTGTTTTTATTTTTCCCTTTGTGTCCTTCTTCTGTACTTTTGTGCCCCTTTTGTCTCCCGTAGAGCCTTCCCTGTTAGTAGTAGTAGACCTCCTGCTCTCGTAGAGGGAGTTGTGTGACGGTTCTGACTGATTTGTAAAGTATATGCTGAATATCCCTCACCTCTTACCACAGATCACAGATCTCAGCTCCTTAGAAGCTGGACAGACCATATTAAAAGCAGAAACACCATTTAATGCCCCAATTTATAGCCGCATCTTAGAAATACAACTTTCTTTAGGACAGTTTTACCAGAGTTGGCGAACACTTTCATTTCAATTCTGTGTCTCTCTATGAGCTCAAATTGCTAGTATTTCAGAGCAAGCTAGCCTGGGTTGTATGGAAACAATTCTTCTAACCATACTATCATCGAAATGAAAAGATATCTTGGATATCGCTGCCCACTATGCTTTTATTATGGAAATACCAATAGTCTGATTTTGTGGTAATTCTGATGTTCTTTCTTCTGGTCTGTTGATCTGTAATAGCATTGTTCATGGCAGTAATATCGGAAGATGCTTCTGGAGGGCCAGTCTACAGTAGCTGGTTAGTCTTAATAGTTTCATGGCCGTGTATTACGGCCACGAATACCCAAATTAATGTAAGCAGTGACTTACTTGAGTTGGAGGAAAGCTATAGTCATCCTCTTTAACTACATGATTGACGCATTCTCCCTTCATCATTTCCATATCAGCAACATACACCGCCATTGTATTTACGAGTGTAGGTACTGGTGAGTCCTTGTGTCTCCATCAGACAGTATAGTTGTGTATCTCATTCCACTTCTGTATTAACCGCCTCCACAATATGTCAGCAGCATGAACCTCCATGGACCCTGAAGCACAGTCATAATTGTTATAGCACTCGCCATTTTTACCGTGGTTTTCCGCCATAATCATATATTCTAGGGTATCAGGATCCATTTCGTTGACCAGAGAGACACATTAATGACAAAATTTTTACAGAACATCATAATAAATCACTACACCTGTCTAAAATCTATTACCAGGCCTATTCCATATAATAAAGTGTGACCGCGCTTGTGCCAGTGCCGTCATAAGGCACAGTAAGGTCGAGAACACCAATATTTACAAGCGAGGAATCCAATTCTTCGTGTGCTTCGTAAACCATCATTTTAGACTCACTTAGTATTTTCTTTTAAAATGTTGGCCTCCTTATGCTAGATCGTAAATGTGGCTTGTAAATGTCATAGAGTCCATGCATCATTAACATATGCATGCAGAACTTTTACATATACCTGTGGCCAACCCTCTAGCTTAACGCTTCAACGCTTCTTCTGTTAGCATCGAAGAATGGCCTTAGAGTCTTCTGCTGAACTGGTATATTCCTGTACAGAACATTGTGCACATGAAGTACAAAAATATGCAACTTTCTTACAAATCCATGTTGTTCCTTTGTCTTAACGTTTAGGCCAGCAGAATTAAAACTCGGATATTTCAGATTTTTTAAAACTTCCTAGAATGCATTTTTAAGCAATTAGTTTTTTTTCACTCTGCTCATCAAGCATCTGAAGGAGATGCTCAGACAGTTTCTTTTCAGATCTTTCCTTTCAATAGGAGTTTCTGATTTGTCCTTAACAACATATCTTCTACATTTACTGATAATGCTAGTATTAAAAAAATCAAAGCTTTGAATTCTCGCTCATTTACCTGGCCACTTTGCTCCACTGTGCTGCAGACATCTAATATAGTTACCTAAAATATCATGAAATTTCACATTAGACTTGTTTTATTCGTTATATTATGTGTGGAATGAGTGAGTGAAAATATGTGATTAAATATATATTTCCAAAATAGAATGCCATGAAGTGCACAACTATTTTTGTATCAGAGCTACAGCAGGCTAAACCCTAAATGTTGTATTATTTAAGTGGTTTTTATACCTGATTGGTATGGTTCTTACACACAGGTAAACTTCATTTTTAACTTTTGTGGATTCGAAATTGTAAAACAGTATAGAATTGCTACCCACACAGGTTTATGCGTAAGACTACTGAGTTTAAAATATTTACACTCACCTAAGATTTAACTTCCTTGAATTTCTTCTGTTTTTCCTGCATTGCTTATAATTGTATTTTTCTTTTATTAGGTTCTCCTTTCAAAGCATTCAACTTCTATTCACGTACTGCATCTTTTTCACTTAAAAATGAAGAATCCACAAACTTCTGGAATCATTAAACTGGAAATAGATACTGAATAAATCAAACGTGTAAATAGAAATATATTATATTTTGCATATAATATGCAAAATAGCCGTACACGTGGGCTAATTTTCCATGTATAAAACGTATTTTTATTTATAATAATCACCACTTAAGGAACAGAATACAAATGCAGCAAAATATAAGCAACGAAAACTTTATATTGACATCTATGTAGTAATTATTCAAATAATTGCCAAAATACGCACCAGGTGGCACAACAAAGCAGGATTGTGAAACTCAAAGAGATAGAAGCAAAATGCCTGACTTGCTATTCACAGAAAAAGCTGAAAACGCGAGTAATTTGTACGAACAAGCAGGTAGGTGGGACCTGCTGATTTTAAGGGACAAACACTGCATACGCAGAGCTCTTTAAATATATAGCGGTAGCGACCAAAGGGGTAATTGCAAACGTTGACTTTCTGTGGACGGTCAAATGTTTGAAGAACCATTTGGAGCAAAACAAATTCAATATTTTGACCGATTTTGACCAAACATTCACTCCCAGTATCCCTTAAGTATTAGTACTAGGATGTAAAGCATCTCATTTTCCGACTGCCGACCTCGCGTCCAAATACATAAAGCAGAAGTTGACGATCATCCAGCCAATATGCGGAGATGATATAGTCAGTACCATGATTCCCTCAGCCGGAACGTTGCATTTCATGACCTACGGACCGTTACCTAACGTAGGTGCTCAAATGGATCGCGATGTTGAGTGGGATCGGTCTTATACATGAGCGGAAAGATCCGCACCCATTTGAGTAAGCTGGAGCTCATGTCCTTCCCGTGGCTGGGAATCGGAACACCACGCTCCAAACCACAACGCCATGGTGTAGGCCTTCTAAAGATGTATTAGTAGAAAATCCTACAAGAGGCAGGTCTATTTAGATAAGAGAATATAGAAAAAGAGTGTAATTTATTCTTGATTTTGTCTTGTCTTGGTGCTTTTGAAAGGATCTTAACTCCACTAAAGTTAAACAAGTGCTTATTCTTTTGATTTACAGAAGCCCATTGCACATTTATCTATCCGAAGTGAAAAATAGCAAGTAATGATTTGGTCAATATTATTGTAAGTGATATGTATAAATATAAAGAGAGCAGTTGACAATTCAACAATTTCTGCATCAATTTCATTAAAGGATTGAAAACAAATGTTTTAACCATTCTGCGCATTATGTCTTCAGCTATTGCCTGATTCATCACTAATTCCTAACCAGTGGTACGCGCATGCATGGAGTAAGGGTTGGCGCTTTCAAAGCCCCTGGAAAATAATCAGTAACTGCAGAAGAAATCGTTGAAGCAATGTTAAAGATGTTTCAGATATGACATATAATTACATTTTTAAAATAAGTGTGTTTAACACTGAATTATCAGTATTTTGTATGAAAAATTAAACCCGAGTTTTAATTTGCGTTCTCCAGCTTATTCTTTGGGTTCCGTTTGCATTAAAACAAGCACTGAACAACAGTATCAACATTTAAAATAAGATAGTATATAATAATGACAGTTTAGAATCTAAGGAGCATTTTTTGACTAAATAATGCAGTAGCATTGGCAAAATTTGTTGCAGTAGACCTTTGTATTAAAAATTTTAAACTATTTTGAAGCTCTCCATAAAAACTATTCTTAATCTTGTACCACGTGACTTGGCGACGTCCAACTTTAAGGCCATTACATAGTATACCTTTCCGTGGAGGCAGTCTACAATTTAGTTTATTGCTGTCTAGTAATTGCCAAATGTTAATATTCTGGGTTACATTCGAATTAATTTAATAATCTTCGTATATCTATAATATGAGTATATGTTCAAAAACTAACAGCATTAGTTAAATACCATGAGGTATTGTGTGAGAGACAGCTAAGTCATACTTAAATTGGGACAAGAGCAGGATACAGACTGTTCAAGGATACAGAGACCTTATTCCGATTGCCAAAATTAAATGAAGCAGATTATAACAATGCCAATTCGGCACTGGTCATACACACTGAGAATATTATAACATCCTACTTTGTTGAGCGCATAATATCTATTCTCTGGCATTAAAAAGGTTACGATACATCACATGGAATGAACTCTGGTTATGGCTCTTAATAATACCTCTGATCATGAAATTCGTCTACTAGAACTGGCCCATTTCACTACCTAACATATTACAAAATTATAGCTCAAAATATGTATCATGCAGGCGTCAGGCACAGCTAAAGAATTCACATGAGAATAGAAAAGGAGGTAGGATAGTCAGCGCAAACAGCAGCAGTACCATCTCTATAAGAAAGTTAGCCCTCGACGGGGGGGGGGGCACTACTTGCTGGATATGCAGTCGACCCTACTATAGGAAACACCAAGAGGCCAAAGCGCGAACACGCAGTTGAACTCCATATTGAAGAAATATTTATCGCGAATCTTCCGTTGCAGACCCGGCACAATCTTATCTCGACTTGAACGAAGTTTGAAACTTTATATCACTCGTTTACAAACAAAAAACTTCTGCTTCAGACGTAAGGCGTACACACTTTACAAAAAATAACAACTTCAACCAACTTAAAAGCCAAAGCACTGTTGAGCTTCTCTGGGAAGTACGAGGGGCACTATTTATATTTTGAGCCTAATGATTAAAACAAAGTAATTTCTGATTCAAAACTGCTTTATTGTTTTTCAAAATATTCTCCTTTATGATCAATACACTTTTGCATCCGTTTGAACCATTTGTCAGAGCATTTATTCCAGTCTTCTTGAGACACCTCCAAAACATGGTTTTTGAAGGCATCAATGGCTTCTTCTGTCAACGAAAATCGTTGTCCATGCAATTTATTCTTGATGTTCGAGAACAAACAGAAGTCATTGGGTGCCAAATCAGGACTGTATGGCAGATGACTCATCAATTCGATTTTTTGGAGCCTTCAAATACTCTGTTGATAGAGTAGATGTGTGTGCGCTCGCATTGTCTTGATGAAGAACGATCCTACGGTTTTTGTTGGTTTTCCTTACTTCACCGAAGACTTCCGACAAACAAATGGTTGTGTACCATTCGGTATTGACCGTTTTACGTTCCTCTAAAGGCACTGTTGCCACATGACCAGTTTCGCTGAAAAAGCAGGTGACCATTTACTTCGAAGTGCATCAAGTGCGAACAACTTTTGTTGGATTTGCTTCATCTTGAAACACTCATACAGTCGACTGCTGTTTACGTTCCGGCTCATACGCATAGATCCATGATTCGTCGCCTGTTGCAATCTGATATACGTCTTTTGAGGCACCACCATTGTATTTCTTGAGCATTTTTGTACACCAAACGACACGAGCATCTTTTTGAGATTGCGTCAAATTATGTGGGATCCAACGAGAGTTAACCTTTTTACGGCTAAATAATCGTACAATATTTTATATATTCTGGTGGAACTAATGCCTAGGGTTGCCTTAATCTCACAATATGTCGCATGACGATCTTTCATTATTAGGTTTTGCACAGCATTAATGTTTTCTGGCACAACTAATTTTGGACGACCTTCACGAACTTCATCATTGAGCAAACGGCGGTCACGATTAAATTCGTTATACCAGCGTTTCACAGCGCAAAGGATGGAGCTTCGTCGCCAAATGTGGAAGTTAGTTGATCGATGCACTCTTGTCTTGATAATCCACGTCGAATGTCGTAATAAATAATTGCACGAACATTTTTACGAGTTAATTCCATGTTTTTGTTGACACACAATTTTCAAGTTAGTTTAAACAAAACAAATAGCGCTCTATTGACAAAATGTTTCAGGTAGATTATGGTCATAAATGTCAAACTTTCCATTGCAAACGTCTGATGGCACCTACAACATTCAGGGTTGCCAAGGCTCAAAATATAAATAGTGCCCCTCGTACTGATACACATGAATGATGATTTTTATAAACGTTTACTGAGGTGATATTTTCATTTAATTTTGATGAACTTATTTGCTGTCGAAAGAAAACATCTGCTTCTGCTTTGTTGCTTCTGAGTATTCGCATACTTGGAACTGTGAAGACGCTCAATCTTCGTGAACGCGATATCACTTTTTAATTACTATTGATCCATTTCCTTAGAACTTGCTTCTAAGGCGCGAGAGGTAAGCGAATTACAGCCAAATAGTGGGTGGACCATTTAAGTTGAGATTGTATCAAAACTAAGCGTTGTAGAAAGAAATGTCTTGGATAAAAATTGCTTTATATTATGGGGGAAAGTAAATTCCATTAGTTGTGTTTTATTTGGAGGACGTTGTGTTGTTTATATTAGGGGGAATTTAATTTTTTTAAATAGTAGTCTACTCTTTTTATGTTGTTTTCTTACTCATAGAAATTAAACAATATTTGTATAAAATACTTTTTAATTGTTCTTACAGCAACGTAAATAACAACGAAAATTTTGAGTTTTTGCAAATCACTTGTTATGCTTATTTTCACAACTTATAAATACACAGAGGTACTTTCTTTCAAATTATATGTTTTCGATTAATCAGTAAACGAGATTCGGATTGGAATAAGGAAGCTTCCTAGAAGTTTTGTTGCAGATTTTGATCCGCACTATGCTGAGAAATATGTTGCTTTCATTCTGAAAAGTTGTGTTTAAATGTATTGTTTTATTTTCTGAGATTTGAGTTTCGAATGTTTCAATACAAATTTATAATGTAAATTTTTCTTTGAGAAATTATTAGGAAAACCTGAAAGACGTGTTCCAAACGAATTCTTATATAATGTGTTTTACGTAAATGTAAAGTTTATGATGTTACAATCTGAAATTCTCAAATAAGAATATGTTTTTGGTATATGCAGGAAATACGTAGTGTAGACAGTAGTTGCTGAAATGCGAAATTATATATTGTGTAAATTTTTCGATTGGGAAACAAAGATTCTGATATGCTTTGGAATAAAGATATTTTGAATTTCCCTGTCACTTACGTATTTGGGGTAGAGGATTGTTCCGCTCGAACCACAAATCAATATGAAGATTTCATCGGAAATTCATGTTTTGAGGTAGTCTAAAATATGTTTCCACGTGTGTCTTTTGTCGCCCAATCAACGGATCACGAGTAATACAAGCCAAAAACCAACGTCCGTTAAATTCCAAATTTTGTACTTGTATCAAGCTGATTTTAAGGATACCATATGGTGATCTTCAAAGAATACTGACATCTCCAAGTAATTGTTTATATAGAAAATGATTTAATACACTTACTTTATTTAAAACATTCCAAATTTTTATAAAGTGTCAGTAATTCTGGAATATTAACATAAATATTTTGAATTGTTTGTGAATAATCTACGAAGACTCTCTTCAAACTGAGAAATCATGAAAGCTATTCGGAAACTTATAGGGAAAAACGTAGAGCTTATTAAAATATATAGATATCTATGCAGTATTAACTATGTATTTCCATAATATCTACTGTTGATATTGAATTTTTCAGTACTGTTATTTTAAGCAATATACTTTGTGAAGTGACTATTTCACACACTATGTTAAGAGAAGGTGTGTAATATAATATTACATTAATATATTATATTATGTATATATTAATTTTAACCGTTCGACTGCGATCTCACGCTTATATATGCAATTGGATATTTGCTAAAAATTGTCAAGGAAAATTTTGCGAACTTTACTAAGAATATTTATCATGAATAACAGAAAGTCCATAGAATAACCTGTAGATAATCTATGAAAATAAACTTGTTGATAAAGAAAGGACTATAAATAGTAAATTCGTATACTTATAACTAATTAAAATAGCTTGTAAAAAGTAAAGCCTGGTTTTTGTTTATAAAAAACCACACAATATCTTGAAACAGATATTATTTTATACTATGTAACCTTCTTGCTCCACTTTAATATTATCCTATATTTTAAGCTTACTTTATCTCGCCGCGAAATCAGCAATACAACTAAATTTCTTTAGATTAAACGAGACAATAAATTACTATTATGCAAGTAGAAAAGCAAGCTGTGCATTAAAGAAAACATATAGATTATTAATGACGTAACTTTGGAATTTCTCAGGTGTAAACATGCTAACAATTTTGTTTTTCTGTTTTACAGGTAAGTTCCAAGTTGCAGTTTGCTCATGTTAATCAATATATATGATCTGATATTGAACAGGGTGAGTGTAATACACATATAATGCATATTTACTATATCTTTCTGTTATAATAGAGAGATGCGAAATAAAGACACATATTTACCCCAGGCGCATATTTTGTATGGCAGTTAAACAAGCAATGACATATACTATTGTGGGTCTGTAACGATACGTGTTAGAACTAAATAATATTTTATTGAAAATATATTTGTGGTATAGGAATTCATTTGTTGATCCATAATACATGCAAATTACTTTTAGCTTAAACAAAAAAATGACAGATGAATCACTGTGTTTCCCAGGGTGGACGAAGAGTGGATAGATCTAATGTCAACATCTCACTTCGACGTGACTTAAGATTTCGGAATTATACAAGTAATTCACAGTACAGAGGAGAGAAAAGCAAATATTTACATATTAAAACTCCGATGGCGTTCAATTAATCCGGTAAAATATGCCTTTACGATAGATATTATGAAACTCATTATTTTAAATTTCTCTTAACTTTACAACACTCATTGTTTCTACACTGTGTCTACACGCTTGCTCACCTCCGTGTCTAGATAGTGTAGTGACATATATAGCCTTAAATACGCACGGCTTGGCCTTGAGTGTTGGAGAGCTAACATTACCGTGCTTACATATTACCAGAGGTGGTGATACCAGAGAGGTGAAACCGCTGCAGACAAATGTGCTTTGCTTACGTGAGCTAATTATGCAATACGCACTAAATTCAGTAGCATGTTAAAAACAAAGGGACAAAATGACTCACGAGTCCCTTACCCGCCACACCTGCTATAGACGTATACAAATGTAATATGAGATTTTGAGATATGGTGTACACTATGTACAATATCCGGTGCTCTTTCAGTTCAATGCGGAGCTTAATTCAACAAGAGCTTGTGTTGCGTTATACATCACGTCCAACTTCTTCAGTATCAATATATGCTGTCGATTTAATATTATTTAAACTTTTTCAGTTCCATCAAAGTTTATTTTCTTTATTTTTGTGATGGAGATATTTAGAACAAGTCCCTAACAAATTACACGGCGGATTGCTTTTATTTAGCCTAAGATAAACTGATAATTGGTAACTAAAAGTGCTTTAGAGACCATCTCCTTTAAAGCTCTTTAGCAACAAATTTATGTACTCGCACCCTATATATATATCATACAGGATTATTATTCAAAAGGAACACATATTAAATATTCATTTTAATGAACGACAATAGATAACAATACATACGACACATCGTTGAATAGACGAAAGTTCAAAGTTTTAACTCCACCTATTAGTTACATTCAGTATTTACAGCGACGCTGTGTTTGTTTACGAGAAAATGGCAACGCCACAGCAAAGTCGTTTTGTATGCTGTGTTATACAAAAGGTGAAACCATTGTTTCATTGCAGCGTACATTTCGTTGTAAATTCAACAATGAGCCGCCTCGTTATAAAAACATTTCTAATTGATACAATAAATTCGTAGAAGATGGTTGCGTGTGCAAACGGAAAAGCGCTGGTCGTCCTCGCATAAAAAATGGTGCTCATTTGAAACACACAAACTTTGAACTTTTCTCTATTCAGTGATGTATTGCATGTGTCGCCATCTATTGTCGTTCATTAGAAATAAATATTTAAGGCCTGTTCCATTTTTTTTAATAACCCTGTGTATATATACACATATTTTTCACAAAGATTTTCCCTCTCATACCTACTGATGCCTTTCTTCTGTCTTTATTTACACCATTGCTTTAGTTTGATTGTTGTATTTTTTACAAAAACTGTATAATGTGTATGGAAAATGTTTTCAAGAGTTTTGTGCGGTTCGGTAAATGGATTACTTTCTGAAATCCTAAAACGTAATGAAGATTGCGCATTTAAGTTCTCTCTGTTTTCGAAAATCTAACTTTTTCTCTTGCTGTCAGTGCAAGATTTATGCTTTCTATAATAATGCTTTTCTTCCAAAAAGGGAGAATATAAAATATTGGGTGGAAATGCAATACATTCTCTACCTATTACGTGGTAGAGAGAGTAAAAATAATGCTATGAAGAGCGAGTCTAATCACACGTAGGGGTTTTAAAAAAGTCACATTTGATAGCCAATGGTTCCCTTTTGACTTTCTATACCGGGTACCTAGTAGATAGAGCAATATTGCATTCCACCCAAAAATTCGACACCAAGATTTCACCTAAAATACATGTTTTGAGGTCCCATGAATTCAAAACAAAAAACGTCCGTGTGTGTCTGTGAACAGCATAACTCAAAAAGGAAAAGTCAAACAAGTACAAACCTAGTATTTAGGTTCAGTATCTTCCAAAGATGCGACACGAGGATTTTCGACAAACTACCTTCTACATGGAACATTTTTCGAAATGTTTGATTTTCTAAAAATGGCTCTAACGATTTTGATTAAAATAGCATATATTAAAGACATTACATGATAAATAAACTGGATATTTTGAATTTTGTGGGTATAGCCTGTGAAGTTCTCTTTATTCAGAAGGAATTTGTATAATCTTGTATAACTGGCAAACAGAAAACGCACTACACAAAGAAGTGGTTCCCTTTAAAACACACTATTTATTTTAAATACTTTTATTTCTTGGCATTAACCATTTCCAGAATACTCCTTATTAATTGTTCAGAATGTTCAATACTTAGCCATTCTTTTAAAATCTTATCATCAATCAGTTGTATTCTCGTGATGTTGTGGAAAGTGTATGAAATCTTAAGACCTGCATACAGAGTTC
The DNA here is from genome assembly GCA_030765065.1 of Deroplatys truncata. Lineage (NCBI taxonomy): Eukaryota > Metazoa > Arthropoda > Insecta > Mantodea > Mantidae > Deroplatys > Deroplatys truncata. Next base: position 110,489,461 of record CM060986.1, read on the forward strand.
AATTTTTAAACATTTGGCTATCGCTATTCCCTTTATATTTATAACGAAATGTGTTATGTAGCTATTTACTGCAAAATTTGGTCGGGATTAAAATGAATTAGACAGAAAATAACCTATAAGAAGACTACTAAACAATCTAGGGTAGGGAAATTAATGTAAATGTATCACATCAGAGTTTTAGATTCAGTAGTGTACAAAATTGTTATAGCGAAAACATTAAAAATAATTGTTTACCAAAATAGGTATTTAAATTAAAGTGAATAAATTTGTTGTATTTTAAATGACTAGTAAAATAACTTACAAGGAATATCGATGATTTTTGTAACAGCAGAGAAAGTCGTGTTAGTGTTACAGATACCAATTTTAGCTAGTTAGTTTTATAACGTTTCATCTCATCGTAGCCTTGATATTAATACAATTCTCAACCTACGGCCCTGTAATCGCTGTAATGCTCCTATTGGCTCCTGAGATCACAAGATATTGATTGATAAAATAATTTCTTGGCAGCAGAAGATGCTTTGGAAGAAAGGCAGGGTATGTATTTCAAAGTTGCGAACGAACGTGCAACTGACAGCAAAACTTTATGCTTAGTCTGCGAGTGATTCCATTCGAATCGAGTCCCATAAATTTTCCCGGTTTTCATACCCAGTGCGTGAATATTATAACTTGCTCCATGTATAGAACTTAACAGTGTGACACTTTGGGAGAGAAGAATGTGCCTCGCAGATGGGAAATACAGCAAGGCTTAGCAACAGCTGCTCTAGGAATAAAATATCTCCCTCGCTTTTCTATTAATTGAAATGCTCTAGATCACAGAAGGAATCCATTTGGGGGAAAAGACATCACCCACCTATAAAACAGAGCAAACCTCTCCGAAGCAGGTTTTATAGCAGTAGTAGATTTTCATTTACATGTTAATAATATTTATGAAAGCAAATGTAGTCGGTAGCGCTGTTACTTGTCAGAGCATACTTTCATTAAACAGGGAAAATAAGATATAAATCAGGGAATAAATAACGGCCACTGTGTATTAATTAAGATTCAAAAGTGACATTTATATTATTTTTCTGTACAGTTGCACCTTTTTCAACCCTTTTGAACAGGAAATCCCCTAGATGTATACATAACCATAAATGCAAAGCACGATCCAGTTCATCACCATGAAAATAAACAACACCGGGTTGTTTTATAAAGGTGAGGATGTTTTGGGCGAAATTGAACCGTAGGCCGAATACTGCTTCAGTTTTATTTTTGAATTGTTAGAAGATTTTTTTTTGAAATAAAATGCTCATGAGGTAGGAGTAGTTATTATTTCCCACCACCAACACGGTGCATTTGTGATAGCAATATTAATTTTAATGTTTTCTATCACGTATGTAGAAGGTAGAGAAAGCATAACATTCCACCCGAAAACTCAATACCAAACTTTCACCGATAATACTGTTTAAGACACACTTAATGAAAAAAAAATTTTTTTGAAAAAGGACCGAGCAAATTTGCGTATGTTGAGGCAGTATTTTTAACACTTGAATAATTTCAATTAAATTATATAATGTGTAAATTCAATAACAGCCCGCCGTGAAGCAATATGTATGTAATAATTTGTAAAAAAATGTATATAACAGTCATTGCATATGATTATATTATGTAAACATGTTTAATAGTGTTATGTGAATGCATTGTGAAATTTAATAATGCAAGAGCTGTGAGAATAATAGGTTTAAATTTTCTATCAATGAGGTAACCTTCATTCAGTGATGAGTTTGAGAGTTTAAATGTTACTAGTCATGATCAGAGCAGCAATAATGTAAATGTTGTGACAGTTTAAAATTACCCAATCAATAGCTAGAAAAAGGTTCAGTAAAATGCAGATATTCTATTGGACTAGGATTAGCCAATCAGAGACTTGAAAGAAGCTTACGAATTTTGACGGTTGTAATATGTTCAGTTCCCTGCAGACCTTGGTAGTTACCGGATGGAAGATGTGTTCTCTAAAGAAATATTACGTATTCGTGTGTAACGAAAATTAAGTATTCGTGATAACAAAGTGCAAGTTTTAAATTAAAGGATCTCACAGCTCTTAGTATCAGTGTAGTGCTATTTAATTTGTGCCAAGGATTAATAAAAAGAAATGAATTTAAACTTAAAATTATGTAAGGCTACATTATTGTCGCAACACGCCCTGTCTAAGAGTTACATGACTCTAAAACAATATTGACGCAGCCGAGGCAAACATGAACATAAATAATATCTATAGAAGCAGTTTAATAACAATGTTAATATAATATTTTTAAACTTGGAGCGTAACAACAAAAATACATCTTCAAAAATCGGCTTCTCATACGTATCAGCATATTACGTAACAAACAATCCACTTCAAAATTGACGTTCATACATGGAACTGATTAAATAAATAAACTCCAAGACAAATACTACTTTAAGTTGGTTTCCCAAGCGTGGCACAGAAATAAATCCTACTACAAGTTGGCTCCCATACGTGGGGCACAATCTACTTTAAAATTGACGCCCAAAGTGTGGTGCAAAATTTAACTCTAAAAATTCAACAAACAAACTGTTTCAAATTGACGTCCATATGTGGAGCTAAATAAACAAACTCCAACGTAAAGACAATATCTACTTCAAGTTGGCTTCCCAAGCGTGAGGCTAATAACTTACGTAACAATAAATTACGTAAACAATATACTTTTTCAATGTGTGAATGTGTTTAAAACCGAAATGTCGGATCAATATACCAAATTTAATATTTAAGTTGAGCATCTTCCAAAGATGCAACAAGAGGCTTAACAAAAATTCCCCTACCCCAAACTGCTGTTTACATTGAAAGCGTTTCGTCATCTTTTACTCTCTCAAAAATGGTTCTTAACGACTGTGATTAAAATATTATCTATTTACGATATTTAATTTACAATTACGTATTGAATTTTCTGGGAATAGCCTGTCAGTCGGAACTGATTATAACTGCATTGCTTCTTGCTTATAATAGTAGTGTTAAGGATTATTTATTAATTTAATCAAACGCCAAGATATTTGGTACACTACCATTTGTCCTCTGACAGCAGATGTCGCAGAAATTTCATTCAAATTTAAGCTTTGTAATGATGACCACTGACAGAAATTCATGAATTGGTTTTACGGAAATTGCTTGCCCTGCACTGCACTAGTTCTAACCGGTTCTGTTCCGACTCCACTTTTCCTCCTCGTGTGCCAGCTAATCATTTGTCATAAAGCCTTTGTACAGAGGTTGATGCCTTGAGACCACGTGTTTCAGTGTTATAGTGTAAATACGTGATTCCTATCTGACATCGCTATTGTAAGGACTGCGATTTATACAGATTCCCTGTTCTTCGTGTGCCTCACAGAGTAATGGTTCGTAATATTCTAAATAGATTTAGGGAAACGAAAGCTATTCTAGATAAGAAACCGAAAGTAAATCACCGTGATCTTACAGGGCAGAACTGATGACATCAGAGAACAGCTAAAACGACATCCAAAGAAATCTCTGAGAAAGCTTGAAGAGGAATCATAATTTTGCAAACCTCGGCTTGGAATGCCATTAAGATAAAATCCTATAAGATAACTACAAATTAGGAATTGCAACCACACCATAATTTGAGTAGAATAATTGGATATTGAACATCCGCAATTGGATGCTGAATAATGTTAGCGATCCAGATCTGGTAATACGCGTTTATTTATTTATTTTTTGTGGACGAAGAAATTAAAGAGTGTTATTACGAACCTTATTGAAAGGTGTGAGATGTGTGATGGTACAAGAACATGCTTTCAACTTCTAGACAAACGTCTGCGGTTAATGTAATTATAAATGTATGTGCTTGAATTTAAGGGGCTACATCCGACTCCGCAGGTAAACCGCTTGTTTCCTGGTGCCAAGAAAATTCCCGTTAGGCCGGACACGGGTCCAAAAGAAGGTGCTGTATTTATGTGATGCTTATGCTAGCATAAACGATAACGAACTCCCAAGAAAGATAAGAAAATCTATAGCGTAAAATGATCGAAGTGCTGTTCGTATTCATGTGTCTGACACGTCACTGGCATTTCTGTTCAAAAATTTTTGACTTTACTCTACAAAAAATTTTCTGGTAAAGTATGAGTTGACCGGATATTTTTTGTAAGCACACCCATACCAAGCCCGCATCCTTGGCTGTAGTTCTTCGTTTCCCTAAACTGAAACATTTAATTGGGAGTCAGTATTTTCAACGACAGCGACATGTACATTCACGACCTCGCGCGTACACATTATTGGAGTCACTGCAGTAAATGTTGTGCGGGTTTTATTTCGATAATAAATATTAAGCAATAATGTTTGTAATTCGCAAAATTTACCTGGAATTGCTTTTAAAGAAGAAATAATACAAGACAATTTGAAATTGTTTGCTAAGTACTCGTGTAACTCAAATGGGAGTTTATTAGTAGAGCTGGGAATATTAGGTGCTGCACCTTAACCTTTTGCTTGTAAAATTTACTTTACTTGCAAAGAAAACACGAAACCAATGTGTTTGGTTGCACCTTTTTTCCAATATCAGCACTTCTACCTTTAGAGCATCTTTTTGCACATTTTGTCCTTATTTTCGGTTCTTTACCATGCTGTGTTTTCTGTAAAAATTGAATGTTGATGTGTAAAATAAATGGAAAAATCTCCCGTTTAGTAAACGCTGTATTAGAACTTCAGGTGCCATAAAACTATCATATTACTTTCGCTTCAGTACTTTCCTGCGACGTAAAAGCTTTTAAATTAGTGTGCATCGCAATGAACTGCCTAGGATGCAAAAGTTTTTGAAGCTGCAGGACTTATTCTCCAGATTCCCCAATTAACACTAGATGGGATGCGTAGTTAAAGCCTACAGTGTGTATTTTAAGACTATATGCAATTTATTACGTGCTTTACCAAATGTCGATACTTAAGCTATGATAAAGAGCTAGCAGTGCAACAGGAATTGCAAGATGTCCTTTGCATGGATACCTTTTCCTGACAACTGCTATTTCAAAAGTGGAGGAACATGTTCAGTTAGCTGTTCTGATGGAGTGAAGGAAGCACTGGAAGGTACGAAAGTGAAAGCTGGGACAGAGGTTAGACAAAACCCCTGACGTTGAGAATGTTGCCACAAACAAGGATCTATATTATGCGACGAATAGTATTTATGTTTATTAGCCCCTCGTTTGGGAGCCAATTTGTGACGGTATTCTTTGTTAAGTTCCACGATGTGGTAGCCAATTTGCGATGGTATTAGTGTTTGTTTGAAAGATGCTACTGTTTATTTGCCGCACGTATAAAAGACAATTTGTCGCGGTCACTTCGTGTTATCTTTTACTGAGCGCCTGTTATTTTATTTAATTTTGGGTTCACTGTCCTCCGGCTAGCTATGATCTTTTTGGTCGAGCACTTATCTTATACAGGTGTGTAAACAGAAAGGAGTCTTTTATCCAAAGATAACACTGATGAAGAATTTGTTTTACACTTTTATGTCGTAACACATTATGCACTTTCACATATTAATCTTGACACTCGCCAAACTGAAACTGTTATAATAACGTATTTACTGCACATTATTAATTCGCGTACTTCAACTTTTTGTGTAATTAACTTTACGACACTTGAGATTTTTTTTATAACTTTGCTACGCGTAACCTGCGAATCGATAAACTGTGCGATGTATGCAGCGACGTGTAATGTACAAATGTTTCCGATGGACTGGACGAATTTGACTCAGACCTAGCCCTTTTTATACTCCTACACCCCGATATGCCTAAAGATTATAACCGAGCTGCTATTGGTTAATAAAACGCGCCAACATTAGCGTCTATTTTTATATCCAATGAAAATTACGAAAACATACGCTCTAGGGAAAAATGTTCCAGCAAATTCTAAGAAAAACGCGCCAATATTACGTCATTTGCTCGTCTCTAATAATGATAAACAGCTCACCCCCTCCTACATTATTACACGCTATTATTGTCAGTTTCAGTAAGGCCGTATAAACCCACTTCTCGACAATGCTTACAATCATTAAACATCTCAAATCAATGTCACACAATAATGCATATTCACACTATAATCACTCTTGACATTTACATAATTTGTGATACAAATTACTGCGTCAATTACCGACTACAAACGAAATGCAGCACTTGTGTATGTTGACATGCAATATTCCTTTTCTACATACAAATATTTATTTAATAATCGGAGGTACAGCCTATTTGAGAAAAAAATGAAATATTAAACGTTATCTACTTGTAACATGTTTCTGGGTGAATGACTCAATGGCATTTATAGGCAGGCTCTTTTATACAACAGTGAATTGTATATCATCATTTGTCATGCTTCGGTAATTTTTGTAATGAGCATTTAATTTTAAATTTGCACCTTCCTTTGCACCCTTTTCAACTAAATTAGGCATCCTTAAGGCACTTTTTTGACCAATATTTGTACCTAAAATTCCTAGCTATGCTATTAATAAGCTAAACCATATATACAACTCCATTCAGTCTAAATAGTATTCCTTATTTAGACTTGTCTTTTGATTAATTTCGTACGGCAATTGCCGAGGCAAATTAGTTCCCTTTGCGTCGTCTGAATAGTTCAGAGCCTTTAGCCATTCATCTGGCCCTTTGAGTGGTATACAAACGTCGAAGGTGGTTGAACCGTTTAGAATGGTGCTTGTGAAGGAGTCCCACTGAAGGTTGCAATTTGTGGAACCCTAGCTTTAACCCAGCTAAACATTATCACTTTCTTTAATAGCAGAAGATGAATTGTAACTGCAAGGAAATACAGTAATAACTAGCGTAATATTTCCTATATCCATATAGTACGTAGAGATTTCGCGAGAAATACAAGTTCTGAGGTATATGTGTAAATACCAAACTTGATGTTAAAGTTCGGCTTCTTGCAATAGAATATCAATATATTCAAGAAATCACCTACCACTATCTCAAGTGTATGAGACGTTTTCGCTGTTGTGTATCTAAAATTTTCTTTGCAAAGCATGTGGGTTCTCTTCATTCGGAATGAAATTTTTATAATTTAGTATAACTGGCAAACAATACAAAATTGATAATTTTTACTCAACATTTACCAATATTAAAACAGTTTATTTCAAACAAATTTTCGAGATATTCGTGCTTTTGGTGTGAATTTTCTAAATCTAACAAAGTTTTTTTAAGGTTCTAAGCCATCCTCCTTTTTTCTCGTGATGTAATGTAATGAGTTAAATCTTAAACGACCGCATTTTAAAGACTTGGTTTTGCTTAGCGTCAACTCCTGTTTTACCTAATCCGAAATACGTAGTAAAACCATTTCTGAAAACATTTCGATAATGATAAAAATAAGCTTTTATAAAAGTAAATTATCTAAAAGGGATAATGTTAATGTAACACATCAGATTTTTACTTTCTCTACTACGTATAGTAAGTAGGGGAAGTATTGCATTCCACCCAAAAATTCGATACCTAGATTTCACCGGAAATACATGTTTTGAGGCTCCTGAATCCAAAAAGAGTATTTTTGGAAACATGTCCGTGTGTGTGTGTGTGTTTGTGTGTGAACAGCATAACTCAGAAACGAACATTCGGATAAACATCAAACTTGGTATTTAGGTTCAGCATCTTCCAGAGATGCGACACGAAGGTTTTCAGGAAAATCCCCCACCCCAGATTACCCTTTACATGGAACGTTTTTTTTTTAAATTTTAATTTTCTCAAAAGTGGCTCTAACGATTTTGATTAAAATATCATATGTTTAAGATATTTTCATGACAAATGAAATGTATATCTCGAATTTTCTGGGAATGTCTCCAAAAGTATTCTTCATTGTGAATGACTTTTGCATAATTGGTAAACCATAAGAGATAGACAAAATTTTTCCACACAAAGAATGCAGATCCCGTCAAAATACACAATTTATGTCATATACATTTTTTGGTTGAGTGAACTATTTTCCAGATATTGCTTGTTATCCCCTTAAATTTTCCAATACTTATAATTTTTCTCAAATTCGTTATTCATTTTTTTATGTCCTGGACATGCAAACAGAATGGAATACTCCACATAGCAACCAGCTCTTAAAATACTTGATTATAGCGTAAAGCCTAGCAATTCCCTACATCTACAAGAAAGTTAGCAATAAGATTAACTGTAAAAAGAGTTTGTACAAGAGTAGAGAAAATCATGTGAGTGTAACACATAAGATTTTTTTATGAAATGTTTCTGCCTTAAATGACCTGTAAGATTTTTTTCATGTGTATCACATTAGTCTCAAAAGCATGATTAACAGATTTTTTCATACCACTCAATATCCTCATTAATATTGACTTGCTTATACAAACAGAAATGTATTTATGTAGGAATTAAAAGCATCTGCTGGCTCTAGAAGTTGTCATATTAGACATCGGAAAACAGATTTTGAGGCAAAATGGGAGAAGTTAAAATTTAAAGTGCATTAAAAAGGAAAATTGTAACAATGTTAAACTGACTTAAACATTCAATTTAATGTAAATTCTGTTTCATCGAGAAATGTTAGCTGTAATTTTAAGTTAACTTCCTCTTAACATCACCGCACCTTTGAGATAGGGCATTTAACAAATGTTAGAAATTAGAAAATATTTGTCACAAACCAAGCTGTCATGTAGAGTTGCTGTATTTGGAGCTTTTGAACGCCATTCCTAATCGAAGAAGAGCCGCATCTCATAACTTGAAAATCTATCGGTAAACGTAGAGATATAGATTACTCAACACAGAGGGACACCTCGCGCACTGCGAAGAGATCTATTGCGGCTACCACCTCCCCCAGGAGGAAAGGGTGAAGTGAAGGAACCACAGGAGACGGACGGACAAGTCACAGAGACGCACAGAATTCCCTAACTTAAAAATCTCTAAGAGGGGAAGCTTTTAGAGCTATACAAACTGTCCAAAGCGGTTGCTAGCAGGGCTATATAGGAAATACGAGGGAGGGTAAAGTACTACCAAGAGAAACGTGTCCCTTTCTTCTATGCCACAGGTGTTAATTACTCTGAGATTTTATTTGCGCCTTTCAGTTAATGGTAGGTGATAGTGTTTGAAATTCCAAAGCTGCCGTTTGTAGGTTTACCTTGAAACATTGCTACAACAAGCGAATATAATTTTTGTTGGGCTCTGCTTGATCGTCAATCAATGATAACCAGGCTAAGGATCCGGGACAAGTTAGCAAACAATGTATGCGCAACCTTACTGAGGAGTTCCTTAAACGTTATACTGTTGATGTTAGTAAAGACGCAAGTGCTATGTAAAGAGCGCAATCTAGTAATGGTGGAAAATGAAGTAGGACACATACATGGGAATGAGATACCTCTAGTATTGTACCTCTAGTCACAAAGCAAATTGTACACTGTGTCATAGGTAAACAACACTCCAATGCGCTACCTCACTCCAACCTAAACTTCACTTCACTCTTAAGTTGTCCCAGCCTTTTATAACACATTTTTGTCAACTTTAGTTTCAATGTAGTGCCCACCCCCAAGCGTACTAAGTGCTCTTCGCACCTGATATTCTTGGAACTGCACTAATTTATGTTAGGATAAAATTGCGCGGTTGCATAGTGGCCTTGGAATAACGTGTGCACTGCAATTAAATTCCTCTGGGATTCTATTCTAGGCTGTATTCCTCTCCTGTAAGTCCATCCTTTTGTTTTTCTCATTTTAGCTGGATAATTCCTCTATACTGGTAACTACTCGTAGTTCTATAATTAACGTATTCTCAAACGGTGAGAATTAGCACCTCTGTATCTAGAATTTTTACTTTCTCTATCACGTAACTAGTAGGTAAAAATCTATTACATTCCACCCAAAACTTCTCTATGGATATTTCAAAGGAAATGCGTTTTGAGATCCCTGAATAAAACAAAGTATTTTTATAATAAATGTTTGCGTGTGTGTCTGTGAACAACATAACTTAAAAATGAAAGTTCAATAAATACGAAACATAGCATAAGGTTCAGTATCTCCCAAAGATGCGACGTGAAGAATTTCAACGAAACCCCCCACCCCAAACTACCCTTTGCATAGAAAATGTTTTCAAATGTTTGATTTTCTAAAAAATGGACCTAAGTACTTTGATTAAAATACCCTATATTAAAGATATTTATATGACAAACTAGATGTATATCTTGAATTTTCTGTGAATAACCTATGAAGTCCTCTTCATTCGGAAGGAATTTTGTAACTGGTAAACGTTAAGGGATAGACGAAAATGTACTAACAAAGGATGTGAATCTCTCTAAAACACTATTTAAAATAATTTTTATGGCATAAGACATTTCTGAGTTATCCATTATTAATGGTTGTTCATTAGTTGATCATTCTTTTAATGTCGTTTCAACATTCACTTGTTTCTCGCGATTTCATAGAAACAGTATGTAATTTTAAGCCAGCATATAGCTTCCAGCTCTTAAATATTTGACTCGCTGTTTTCTTTGTATCCATAACGAAATGTGTAATATAGCTATTTCCGAGAGTCATGTGAATATATCATATCAGATTTTTCCGGTTGACATCGCGAATCTAACCTCAGAGAATCAGGAGAATTATATGACAGTTATCTATGAACGTAATTCTTCTGTTAGTGAAACAGAGGGCGTTGCGATGCATGAACAAAAGTGCATCGGAACGCGTTAAGAATCTGTGTAGTTGAATTATCGTCTTCTCGAAAGTTGTTTGCAGTTGTCTTTGACGTTAATAAGACCCTAGCTAACAATTTGCTGTGAAAGCTTGAGAAACGCAAGAGTTATATGATTATGTTAAAGGTTTACATAATGTTATGTTTACCAAATGTTAGCAAAAAATGTTAAAGTATTTTAACTTCGGTTGATGAAATCGTCCCTGACACAGATAATTGAAAACAAAAGATTATAGGATGTAATGTAATGATTCGTTTTTAAACACCTAATATGATGTAAAGTGTGTTTATATGTGTGTGTATTGTTGCGTCGGACACATTATTTCTGTATATAATATTGTTGAACTAATTGTTGTGTTTGTATGTTAATTGTTGTCTGGCGCGGCAATTCAATTTCCTAGTTGTGGGGGTGAAGGCAATTGTAGTAATAGCTCTCCATATGTGTGATAGCGTGGGTCTAGCAGTAGCGTCCTTGGTAGTGTCATTCGGGCGTGAGTCTTCTGAGTGTTAGCATGTGTGTGTAAGAGTGCTTGATGGATGTGTGTGCGTGGGGCATCTCTCCCAGTGTTTCGTATGTAACATTTTTGTGTACTATGTGGAGCACTTTGATTTATGATAAACCTGAACAAAATGTGAATTCAAATGTAATTATTTAAAAATATTCCACTCCCGCTTTAGTTTTGTGCAGCAAGTTCTTAGCACCTTTCTGGTTGCCTCTGTCTACCTCCTTCAATGTGTATGCCGGGGTAACTAAATTTAATATTTAGCTGCAACCCTTTTGGCCTCAACCCGGTGTATAGCAATATAATTTATAAAGTATGGTCATATGCACAAGCAAAGTTATTCCATAGTGTCAGCAGCACTTATGATTCTGTATGCTACCCTTCTAAAGAGGCAAGCTACGCAGCATAGCTTAAATGGAAGTATTAATGTTGAACTTGCATTATATGAGGATCAGCTTGACTAGGGAGAGGCGAATGAACAATCCTGATAACAGAAGAGCGTTGAGTAAGTTACTGAATCCTTTTATTTGCTATCCTCCATACCATTATAGCAGTGTGTACATGCTAGTGTACCCCCAATTGCACTTTTCGCGCCACATTTTTAACACTGAACTTGTCGCACTCCTTCTCGTGAGGTGCCTTCTTCCCGAATGCCACACACAGAAAGACAGTCAGCCCAACCGTAGTTTTGCCCGTAACTTATCAGTGACACGTTTCCAAGCGGCCATTCCCTCAGCGAAGGATCACACCAGCCTTTGTCGAAACTCATAATAACTTTCAATGCCTAACGGACCTGTATTTCTATTCTCCACTCACAATGCTAATAACAGAAATAATGTTTCCGCCCTTAATGATCACTGAATGTTGCAATATTAGCTATGATAATTTTATTAACGTTACCTTTTCTGTTGCTACTGAAAACCAGGTGTCTTTTTATAGTTATGATTATAAAATATGAAGTGGTATACTTGTTATATTTATTTAATTTGTTGAGCCCCACGTTTTGGAAGCCAATTTGCGATGGTAAATTTATAATGTTTTTGTATTTATGTTTACTTCACGTGGTGAAGCCATTTTTTGATGTGATTCTTTGTTAGGTTTGTAGCTCCATCTGGTGTTAGCAATTTGCGGTAGTATTAGTGTTTGTTTGAAAGAATGCGACTGTTATTTTATTTAATTTTTGTTTACTGTCCTCCGGCTAGCTATGATCTTTTTGGTCAAGCACATCTCTTTATACAGGTTGTGTAAACGGAAAGGAGTCTTTTATCCAAATATAACACTGATGAAAGAATTTGTTTTACACTTTTATTGTCGAACACATTCACTATCACATTTACACATTGATCTAGACACTCGCCAAACTGAAACTGTTATAACAACTTCTTACTGATCACTTTTAATTCACGTACTTCAACCTTTTGTATAATTAACTTTACAACACTTGAGAATTTTCCTAACTCTGCTACGCGTAACTTGCGAATCGATAGCCGACGTATAGTTTACAAATATTTCTGCTGGACTGAGGGCGACGTGTAGCATACAAATATTTTCGACGAACTGACGGGGTCTATCTCTAACCTAGCCCTTTTTATACTCCTACACCCCGATATGCCTAAAGATTATAACTGAGCTGCTATTGGCTAATAAAACGCGCCAACATTAGCATCTATTTTAATATCCAATGAAAATTATGAATACACATCCTCTAGGGAAATGTTCCAGAAGATTCTAAAGGAAAAACGCGCCAACATTACTTAACTTCTTCGTCTCTAATAATGATAAACAGCTCACCCCCTCGCTGCATTATTGCACGCTATTATTGTCAGTTTCAGTAAGGCCGTATAAACTTACTTCTCAACAATAATTACAATCAATATACATCTCAAATCAATGTCACATAAAAATGCATATTCATATTACAATCATTCTTTACATTTAAGTAATTTGTGATACAAATTACTGCATCAAATAATACCTTAAAACAACTATATCTAAAAATAATATTGAAAAAAGTAATATTATAACATGATCTTAGCATTGTAAAATCAGTTAAGCCGGTCCAACTTGCATCTCAAATGAATTTTAATTTGAGAAATATATTAAATACACCTTTTTCCAACGTAATAGATATTTAAAAAAAACAAGAGTACATAAAATTCAACGTCAAGATTGTAAGAGTTTCTACATTGGTACAGCTAAGCGAAATTTTAAGAACACGTTTGGGTGAACACCAAAGAAACATTAAAGTAAAACAATTGGACAAATCTGCATTTTCCAACCACTTCTGAACTTCTAACCATGAGACAGGAAGTGACATCAAGCTACTAAAAACCATACATGTTCCTTCACATCTAGAAACTTGGGAATATATTTTCATCCATCATAATTTCAGGAATATTTTGAGTTTTGAAATCCCACCATGAGATTCCTTGATGCAACTTATCCAATCAGCTTATAGAAGGGAAGACGAGAGTTCCTAACCTTCACCATAGCTGGCAGTAATTTAAGCACAAATGGGTAACAACTATTCCCAACAGAGGGCAGTAATTTCATCTTTGAACTTAAAACCTGGGTGTCAGGGGAGACAAGTTGAATTCAGTCAGTTTCAGCTGAGAATGGAAGAGCAATCTCTTCCGAAAGGGCTTCATAGCAAGAAAGTCCAAGCGTATATGCGATGTGAGTAAAAACCAACTGACTCAACTTATTTTATCAGAATCTAACATCACAGTTTATAACACTTCTTTTAATTATAAACTATATAATGATCTCAGTAAACTTATGAAATTCTTAAGATAAAAACAATTTTTATAAGCTATGAAATGCAACCGAATGTCTAGAACTTCAGATATTTTTATAAGCGGGTTTCTCATGTCAATTATCCTAATGTCATGAAGTTTGTACTATGTTTTACGATATCCTTTTTTTATTTGGAGATGCTGCAATCTTTGATAGATTTGAAGTGGATGGAAGATATATTTATTGTTGAAACTTTGTGGACTCTTTATAAATGGTAATGTTCAAAGAAAGACAGTGGCTTTTACGGGGCAGAGTTTTTATTCTCTTGTGAAGTATATGATTTTTAAAAGATGTTATATTATATAGTTTGTAAATAATCATTTTCATAACCATAATGTGCGTGCTTACACGCAAACATAATGTTTTCAAAACAAGAATACTTTCAAAACAATAATTAAGAAATGCTAAACTTTGCATTAAGTCCAGAATATGTTAAGAATGCAGAAAGTTTCATGGTATTTCCCGCCGACATAATGTTTCCAGATGGACATAATATTTACAATTTTTTTTTTAAAATTGGGTAGTTGCAAGGTGTTTTTATATATTTTTATATACCTGTAAACTTTCAAACTCGTTTCATTGAATATAAATAGCAGGAGATATATTTGGCCCTCTATTGCCAACATGGCAGGTATTTCATGACTCTCAATTCAAAACACTAAACGGGGAGATAACATTGGGTTATTCGAGGGGGAATTGCATATAATGTTTATATCAATAATTATTCCTCTGAAAACTGTTATCAAAGAATTATTTGGTATTAATGACAAAACTAGAACACTTGGGTACTGAATCTGGCAAAATAAATTACCCTGAAACTTTTAGATACTTCCGCTGCGCTATTTTCAGTCTATTACCTACAAATCAATACTCTTTGACCCAGCTAGATAAACTTTATGCATTTTTACTCGTAAACCAATGAAAAGTGTAACCTATCCTACAAGTCTGAAAAGTATTCTCATATTTTAATCCCTTATATATACATCTACACTGTTTAGCCGATTTGTCTGCAGCTATACTGTATGATGTGGTAAGTAATATGTTCTCTCTAACCTTCTGAAAACCACCCGAATCCTCATTTTCAATCACATAGTATCTTAAATTTATCTTTACTCATATTTTTAATCCTTTAATATATGAAACTGCACTGTTTGGTCAATAGGACTAAATTTGTACAATTATAATACTACATTCGGGAGAGTTATAGTTAGTATTAAATACGTTATACTTAATGATGGTTTCAACCCCTTACCAACGAATCTGCAACATTTGAAGAATCTGGAAAATATCTGGGTCACTTATGTCTTAGATCTTAGCGAAAATAATAGACTGCTCACTCCTTTGAAAAACTGCCCTATCATTATTTCCTACCCCTTTTATACGGAATGCATCCATATAATTAGTATAATAACAGTAATAATATGTTATATATGATGTACTCATATAATTATTATAGTATGTAACAATTCAATACATTATATATATTATATAGGCGGCGCCGTGGCCGAGTGGTTAGACCGCTCGCCTTCCACCGAGGCGGCCCGGGTTCAATCCCAGGGACCTGCATATGGGATTTGTGGTGGACGAAGCGGCGTCTGGGCGGGTTTTCTCCGGGTTCTCCGGTTTCCCCTTTCCTTTCATCCATTTTACCAACATTTCGTTTCATCTACTTCCTTCATCCCATACCAGGCATCGGGCCATCCTGGATGCTCTGTCTGATCCATGAGTGTTTGCTCCTCGACGGGCCTCTGACCCCAGGCACCCGCTTGTAAGTCCTGGGGGGTGTAAGTCCTACATAAGAGGAGGGTAAACAGATAATGAATGAATATATATTATATACAGAATGTTACATAGTTTAACGACAAAATTTACGGGGTTACAGAGGAATATTAGGCGAGCACTTTGACATAGGACACTTATGGTCTTTTGACATCATGGTTGTTTGCAACAGATAAAAATAAGTAACGCGCCAGTACGCCACCGATAAAACTTCGCTAAGTTGCTGCTACTTGCAGGTAACCGTCGTCATGCTATTATTTTAAATATTAAATGTGAATACCCCCGTAGCAGGCACTTTAACTTTGAAACAAACTCGAAAAATTAAAATTTGTTCACTTCAAACGTGAGCCATTCATCTGTTTGGAAAAAATGCTTAACCGCTTGTGCGGGGTTTGAACACAGCATCACCATTTGGCAGCTGAGAACGCTAATAACTGCGCTATTAATAGAACTAAATGTTGCTTGTCTGTCTTTCTCTTTCTGTGATGCGATGATTCTCCATGTAAATGTGGAGGTATCATTGGTGCACTGGCCCTTGTTAACGGAGCATTTTTACAGAAAAAGCAAAGCTCATAACTTTGAAAATACCATAATGGTAGGTACCATTTTTCGCGCTTGTAGAAGAGAAACTATTTTAGGGTGGAAATCAGTACCGTATTCTGTTCTTTATTTACTTGCATTTATCAGTACGAATACTTAAATGAAATTAAATAGCTTCAAAGTTTATCGTCAGTGTACACAGGTGTCTATATGCAGTTCCTATACATCTCTCTGTAATAACTGAAATCACACTATCTATGACTGGTTAGCCGGTAGAGCGCTTACCCGCCATATTTTGAGAAATGGGGTTTTTATCACATTGAATACGGAAAACAGACACATTCTAGTAAAACACCGTATTCCTGCGACATTCATAGAGAAAACAAGATTTAAATTTTATTTTAATTAATCTTATTTTAGTGACAAATAAATCACCTTAGCATTTGCCCAGTTCACAACTTATCGTATTTTAGTTTCCAGATGGCTCGTAAGAGAACAATTCTGGCTCTTAAGACGAAACTGATAGCTGCTAAGATACTTATTTTGTTTCCTATTCTCAGCATTGGGGGTTAGAATAATCATGTTTTTATATCAATACAGGATTTTATAATAATAATAATAATAATAATAATAATAGTAAAGTAATGATGGTGGTGTAATACAGTTTAAATACAACGGAATTATGGGCATTATAAAAGTTTACAAGATTAATTTGTTTTGTTATGATCAGTGAGTGCCTCTTACATGATAAGATAAAAAAATAGCAAGAGTATGCAGTTCAAAAACATCATTAGAACCACATTAACGAACCTATGTACATTTAATTTTAGATACATGGCGAATCTATTTTCTATTCCTATAAACATGATTAATTTTCAATTTCAAATTTATGTTACAGATGGACATTGATAAAAACGTTTTTTCATCTCTCCTGATTTGGCAGATAAAATCTTTCCAAATAGCCATTGATATGTTAATATAATATGAGGCATGCCTCTGAAAAGGGAAAAGAAACTATAGAAAAGAAAATTATACAACTGGCACATATAAGACTCTTTAGGTATATAAAATATCCATAAAATTAAAACACAGATTTTAAGTCAGGTCACCTCGAAACAATTCTTTTCAGCGAGAGCACTTCTAGTCCTTTAAGTTGAAAAAGGTCCTTATTCTCAGTGTTTGAAAAGAAGAGGGCGTGGTTTCACAAGAAGGTAACATGTGGCGGAAGAAGCTTGAAAAAACGTGGTACCACTAGTTTCTCTCCACTTTGAACACTTGCTACTCTTTCTCAGGTCGATGGCACAGAAAACGGATTCTCGAGGAAAAAATTAAACTCATATATAAGTCCAGAACTTTTCGGCCTAGTTTCGCTGCAAATAACATTTAAAATGATAGTGGACCAGTAAACCAACAAGGACGTGAAATAACCAAAATAGAGCTGTTTCTGAGAAAATAAAATATAATATAAAGGGTTACAGTGTAAAAGAATTCCTGTAAAGTGAATTTCCAAAATCACTAAATTTCATATGTTTATAAGTATATCTTTTCATATTGACTAGGTTATTTACAGACGGACATATACAAACGAGGGCGAATTCACGTAAAAAAGGCTAGCTTTTAGCCCTTTTTATAGTCTCTATTAACCTATCATAAACTGCATTCCACTTAAAGATTCGATACCTATACTTAACCTAAAATACACGTTTTGAGGATCCCTGAATAAAGTCAAGTATTTTTAGAAAAATGTGCATTTGCGTCTGTGAACAGCATAAAGTTTGGTTTATTTGTGGTGACATAATAGTATATTATGCAACAAGACTGTAATGATAGTAATTAAGTCGCGAGTTTCATAATTTTCATTCAAGCGTCTTAATTGCCTTTATAGTTAAGTTGCATACAATTGTTTTTGGTTCACCACTCAATAATTTCAAAGCTCAAGAGTATTTACAAAAATATATTGGCATGTTAATTGTGTGTTATTAAATACTGATCAACTCGCATCACTGATGGTAGGACCTGAGCGTATTTGTGAGTAGTGCAAGAGGTGGCATAATTGTTGAGTCCACGCGTATTTATTTATTCCTGCAGGTAACGTGAAAGCCACATATATCGAAGCAAAGGAAATTAACTCAATTTACCAGAATATTAAAATCACAATGAATGGAATTTATATCTTTAAATATACATATTTCATTGTTTATCTGGGGAATGGACCCCAGTGGTATGATTGGAGTTGGGAGTGCTGGTTTGAAGATGTTAAAAGGATGGGCGATAGGGGAGATGCCCGCGCCGCCGAGTAAAGCCGTAATGAGTCGCTGAATATTATGATGTCATAACAGTTCACTTACGTCATATGTAGGCAATCAGTGTACTGTAGTGTGATTGACCTAAAATAACACTGCTTATTTATATAAGTTTAAATTATTATACAAACTAAACACTACGTTTAAAAGCAATCGTTCGTAGTTTGAATTTATTTAATTTCCGATATTTCTGAAGTAACGTTAAAATATAAATCTATAGCTATTTCAAGCATATTATGCATTTACATATTGTATCAGCGAAGTTATGCGAGTGTTAAAAGAGGTCGACCCAAAGCTATACGTTTTATAAGAATACTACATATTTACTGTATTTTCGATTGTTTGAGGTCCCTAAAATGTAGAGTTAAACCTACATAACCGATTAAAGAGCATACATATTTTATCATGTATTCTGCACAGTTTTAAACGAATCATATATGTCTTGTTTTTACTGAATCTCGTTTCTAAAACGTACACTTCTTAATTGCTTGTCTATCACTCCGTTTGAAGCAAAATCATGACTCCTCAACGCATTTAGTTATCCTTCGAACCCAGGAATCCAGAAGGAGAATCCGATCTTTTGCTTCGTTTATATTGAGCCAGCATAGCTACCGATGAGTTTACCTTAATCAGTCGCCACAGGAAACCACAGAGTTCCCATTGTACAGAGAAAGAGAGCCAAAAAATATGAAAACCGGCTGGGGGTGTTTTTCCTGTCCGTGTCCCGGCGTTCGTGCCGTCTGCCGCTGTCACAGAAAGGCAAGGATGAAACCATACAACATTTTTAAAACTAATTTTAAAGGCTTTACTTACCAACTTTATGAAAGTAGATTTTGAAACTGGCCACAGTCTTGTCCATACATTTTTGGCACCTCTTTAGGAAACTATCCATCACTCACCATAGTTCAGGTTGAGAAATTCTGGCTATTTCCTGGCGGATATTTTGTTTTAATTCTTCCAGGGTGTGTGGCTTTGTCTTGTACACCTTTATAAGTTATCCCAGAGATAGAAATCCCTAGGGGTTAGGTCGGGGGACCTAACCTGTCCTCAAATACACTTTCATAAGGTTGTTAAGCAAAGCCTTTAAAAGTATTTTTAAAAATGTTGTATGGTTTCATCCGCGCCTTCCTATGATAGCGGCGAACGGCAACGAGCGCCGAGGATGCGGGCAGGAAAAACACCGCGCCGGTTAGTAGTCCTTTGGCTCTCCCTGTACTATACATAGAAAATAGGTAGAATTTTTATATTGTTGAAACTTTTACTAATGTCCTATTATGTTGCATTCATACGACCTTCTCCTCTCACTCTTCTAGAAACAAGTCATACTTTATTACTACGTAGTATAATCCAGATTAACGTCCATTACACATTTTGTTATAGGAGTCTGTAGGTAAAAAGATCGTGTTGCTATATAAGTTATGGAATTTCATATTCTTTGAATGATTACGAGGGAAAAAAGGAAGAAAGAAAAAAAACTGAATAAGGACTCCCCAGTTGAGAAAAAGTAATTTGAAAGTTCACACCAATAACAATAAATACCGCGGAAATTGTTGGGACCATAACAAATTTTATTTTACACAAGTTATATGCCTTAATAAGATCTACATATTTTGTGTAGTAAGATTTTGTCTATCTCTTACAATTTCCTCGTTGTACAAAGATCATTTTCCATAAAATTCTACCTATACATTTTATTTGTCATGTAAATATCTGAAATACATAGTATTTTAATAAAAATCGTTTGGGTTACTTTAGAGAAAATAAAAGTTCTCCGAAAATCTTCCGTATGATTTGTAGTTTAGGTGCTGGATTGAAACTCTTCGTGTATATCTTTGGAAGATACTGAAAATGCTGAACCAAGTTTGGTGTTTGCCGGATTTTTCTTTGTTTAGTTATGCAGTTCACTAACACACGCACGTACCCTTTTCTAAACCTGCTTTCCAAAAAAGTATTTCCGATGAAATCCCGAGATAAATTTTTGGACGGAATGCAATGCTTTCTCTACTTTCTGTAAGTATGTAGTAGAGAAAGTAATAACATCCCAGAAAGGATAGTTTCATTTCCTGCTTTCAAAACAGCACATGACAGTACACTGCAAACGTAATTGAGAAGTTCATCATGAAATCGAACTCTTTGCTTCTATCATTCCCCGTCTCTTGATTGAAGCTTTAGTAATTCATTTTCACTCCGCACATTTTTAATATGATGAGGACACAACTTCTGCTAAGAACTTTACTTTTTCTTCGCAAGGGCTTCTTTAAAGCTCCGGTTCCTGGAGAAGCAAATGTTGGTAATTGGGTCGAAGCTGAGGGGAAGAATTATAATTGAAAACAAGTGACTCGCTCACCAGCGGAGTTCATTGTGTGTATTTGAAAAGGTTGCAAGCTTTGTTCCTCAAGCTTCTGCTGAAATGTAAGGCATCATTCACAAAATGTGCATCTACAAACAGTTGGACTACACATATATTACCTCGCATGGGACATAATGGGATTTTTTTTTCTGCGATAGCAGATTCGATTTAGTATGCACGTGCTTTTATGTTCTTTATTCCGCTTGCAATGGTCCATTGAATGCACTGCTTGTTACGTATTCGTATCGTTTTCCTAGTTGAAACGTTCCTATTTCCATTCTTGTTATTTCGCAAAATACTAGTACTATGCCAAATATCTGATTTACATTTCTGTTTGTCGAAGATACTTCAGAGAATCATTCCAGTTTATAGTTTATTATTTTATTTATGGAAGGTTTTGAAAACATATTTGTTTAAAATATCTAATTTACACTTGTGGCTTATAAGCAGTCAAATCGTCACATTATATTGTGAATAAATTAATATGCAAAAGAAACATATTAAGGCTCTTTCTCTTCAAAGTTTACTTAAGCTGCAGTTAGTTGTGCGTGGATAAGATATTCAACTTTTTCTTTATTGGTTACGTTAAGTTTAAGATACTTCGAATTAATAAATAAATCCGCGGCTTCGTGATCTTTGAAGGGTTCTTTTTCCTGAAAACTTTGTTTATTGTTGTACCAGCATAGATATGTAAAGGTAGTACCAGAATAATCTATAACGGTTTACTTCGCAAGTTTGCTTATAAAAACATTGAAAATAAATGAATCTAATTTTGAACTAAAGAATACGTAGCAGCATGGCCGTCCAGGAGTAGTACGTCACAATGATATCGACCGTGCTTCTGCCACCAGTATACAACCTTGACGTATCTGCACAAACAGAACTTTCAAATTTAATCGCAATATTTGTTAACTGCAAAGATTCTCTCTCTCTCTCTCGGCCTTATAAGTTTAGAGTTTATGCTGTGCTAACGTATGTTTTGCATTGTTCATGTATACTATATCCTTTCTTTCGCAGCACAAAACAGTAGGCATGCACACGTGTAACAATACGCCCATTCTTTCCCAGGTTGTATCTTATGATACTGGTGATACTAAATAATCAGTGTTACCAGCGTGATGTCTCAACTCAAACACTAGAAATGGCACATTTTTATCATCGCAAAACGTAATTGATGCCAACATCTGTGATTAATTAGTGTGTGACTGTGTAGAAAAATTAAAGCAAAGAAGCACTGGCAATTTTTTAAATCAATGTAAAGCAGTTATTTTCTTACTTTCTCTACAACTTATAGGAATATTCCACCAAAAAATTAAATGTTGATATTTATCCGGTAATATATACTTTGAGGCACACTGAGCTCAAAAAAGCAATTTTTAGAAAAAGTCCGCGCGTGTAGTGTCCCTCTACATGGAACCCTTTTCGAATTGTTTTATTTTATAAAAATAGCTGTAACAATTTTGATAAAAATACCATATATTAAAGATATTTACATGACAAATAAAATGTATATGTTGAATATTCTGAAATAGGCTATGAACTCATCATTCAGAAGGAATTCTGTGCAATCCTATATAGCTGGTAAATGTTAATCGATAGAAGAAGATATACTACACAAAAAATGTAGATCCCTTTAAAACAATTTATTTCAAATAACCCTGTGAGACATAAGCCATTTCTGAGGTATCCGTTATTAATAGTTAGAATTCTTAATTACTTAGTCATTCTTTCAAAGTCCTGTCAACATTCACTTGTTTTTCGGGTTGTCATGGAAAGAGTATGGAATTTTAAGGCCGCGTATATTGTCCACTTCTTATACACCTGATTATCGCTGTTCCCTTTGTATCTATAACGAAATGTCTAATATAGGTAATTCTTCAAATGTTTTTTTGGGATTAAAATTAAGTATAAATAGAAATAAGCTCTGGTAAGAATAGTTTGCATGCCAACTAATAAACGATATAAAATAGAGGTCATGTGAATTCACCTCATCAGTTTAGATATGCTTATTGTTTACGTATTTAGTTCATTTATTACTTTATTAAGTTAAATAATACATAATTAAAGTTGTAGTCTAATAAATGAGCTTCAGTTACACGATACAATTACTTTTACGTTTTGACATTTATACATTATTTTACGGTCTCCCTTTGAAAACGTATAACTGAATTTGCAGATATAGCAAGTTTGTAATAGATAGGGTAGGCCATGTTAGTATATCACATCATATTTTTGTAAAAGGGACTCCGCAAAGAGGAGCCGATGGCAACACAAACTGCAGAACATCGTCATATTTTGGAACGGTTAATAAAGGCAGCTTGTTATTAATATGGGAATATCGGATTCCGAGGTAAACTTGCAGAAGCTATGTCCGCATAGTATCGAAATTCTTGACCACAGAGAGGGATACGTTCCATCATCGCTCTGATAACTTTCGCTGCTGTCAAGTTATTACAGCCTTCATCCCGCAGATCAGAGTGTTATTGGTCCTGAGTTGCGATGCTAAAGCAACCATGACTAAGATCCCCGTCGCTTGTTTTTTCTCCTACCAACTTTGGCAGACGCCAGTCGAGAGCTTAGTTTCTAATGACACCTTTTCCTAGAGCCCATAACTCTCCCGTGACCTTTTCTCGGCAAATAATTATCCAACTGATCGGTATCCATTTCTGCTTCTTCCTTGCCACTCCCTTTTTTTCTCTTACGTCACGCACGCGCAAGCGGGTGGTGTGTTTTTCGGTCAAAATTCATTAATTGCGAAAACGAGAGATATACCGCGGCTAACCATCAATTCGTTGCAAACATTCATTACTACTGTTTCTTTCTACATTCATAAGAATCAGATTTCAGCATGTTTTACACACTAAACACGGTTATTCCACAAATTAAAAGTATACACAATATTTTCGTTCGTTTGATTAAAAAAGTGCGATATTCAACGCATAAACAACTTTCTCTTCCCATTACACATTCTGATGTATCCGTTACATACTATGTTATTAAAATAAAGAGTGTTTTTTCTGTCTAAAAATCCTCCATAGATGTTTGCCCCAAAATTACTTCAGGTTAAGGCTACCATCTGTAAAACAAACCCATAAATTGCTAAAATTCATAACTCAAATTCAACTTTAGTTCTATGTCGGTTTTGTAGCTGTATGACATTTCAAACCATGGCCTTTAGCGATTTAAATGCTTCCCTGTAAGCATAGATTCCTATAAAAGCCTAGAAAAAACGATAGGTTTTTGCCTAAATTAAAGTGAACAAATATTCTACAGAGACCTCTGGAATCTTCGAATACTAAATTAACTACAGAGGAGTAGAAAATGACGAAGGAGTGCCTGTTTATGCAATAAATGGTTTTTAAACACATTAAAGTCGTAAATAGAATTATTTTATACTTTTTAGTCTTCTCTCTTATCGGGTTTTTATTTGTAGGAACATATTAATTTTCAATTTATCCACATGAAATACTTTTCGGTATAAATGAATATAAATTGAATTAATAAAAATAATGATTAGATGAATTTTGGTTAACATGCCCAGTTTTGATGTTATTTGACAATATTCATTTTGTGTACATTTTTAGGAAAACATTTCTGATGTTACATTCACAAGCCTTTCTCTACCCTCTATCGTTTACTGGTAGGTATATAAATTATTCTAACGAACTTTTTCCTCTTATCCACTTTATTTTAACTCAGAATAAAAACAGCTGCATTACACATTTTGTTGTAGATACAAGGGGACCAGCGGTAGTCACATGTTTAAGGACTGGAAGCTATATGCTGACCCTAACTTTCCATACTCCTTCCATGACATCACCAGAAACGCTAAAAATCGATAGACTTTAAAGGAACGACTAAGTATTGAACAATTCGAACCATTAATAAAGGATGTCTCGGAAATGATGATGCGACAAAAAGTTATTTGAAATAAATTGTGTGTTTTAAAGAGATCTATATTTTTTTGTATAGTACGCTCTCGTCAATCGCTTAACTTTGTCAGTTATGCAATATTATACAAATTTCCTTCCGCATGAAGAGGATTTCATAGGCTATTGCTAGAAAATTTAATATAAACGTTATATCATGTAAATATCTTCAATATATGGTATTTTAATCAAAATCGTTAGAGCTAATTTTTAGAAAATCGAAACTTTCTAAAATTGTTCCACGTAAAGGGTAGTTAGGGGTGGGAGATTTATTGAAAATCTTTGTGTCACATCTTTGAAAGTTACTGAACTTCAAGCATGGTATTTATCAGACTTTTCGTTTTTGAGTTATGCTGCTCAGACACAAACACACAGACCTTTTTTTAAATGCTTTTTTGTGAATTCAGGGGACCTCAAAACATGTATTTCCGGTGAAATCTTGCTATGAATTTTGGGGTGGAATGCAATACCTTCTCCACCTACTAGGTACGTGGTAGGGAAGTAAACATTTTAAGTTTCATATTTATCATTTATTTTCTCACAACTGATAGGATAATTAAAAATTCATCCATACAATTTATTATAATACTATAAAAGAGTTAAAGTATAAAGATTATTCTATAAAAATAATACTATCACGCGCAGCAACTTTCCAAAACAACAAAAGAACAAAGATTGAAGAATATATAATGAATATTTCGGGAACTAATTTAAAGCTGGTGTACATATTATACGTTGTGTATGCATGAAATTTGTTATGCATGTTAATTAAACCCGATTAATGTATTCAACTTCAGATTAATGGAACTGAAATTATGCATTTTAAAAATTTCAGAAGTACATGGTATCCTAGACTGAGTTGTATGTAATGTACAAAAAAAAAAAATCAGCTCTTTGTATCGCAAGTCGGTGTTCATGAGACAGAAAACACACATTTTCATTTCCACCAGATAATTCACTTCACACATGAAAATATAAGCATATAAAGAGGAATATTTGCGAATTATTTGACACAAATTATATACTTTAAAAAGCTTTAACGATTTTTGTTAAGAAACTTTATCTGTATCTCTTATTGCATACGGTCACTTTATTGGTGGCATTGCTACATATCCTGGCACATTAACTTAACTTTAACTATATTTATCTTTTATATAAATTCTAATAATGTTTGCAATGCATCAGTTCTTGCTAACGTGATATTTTGCTAGTTGGAAGTTGCGTAGATATGCATTAATCTCGTCATGATAGTTCAAGCGGTAAGAGAATCGACACGGCGATCTTAAGATCCGTGTTTCAATTCTAGTTCAAATTCCTACATCGTGAAACCTTTTTCTATTGTGAGCCGTGTAGTACCCGACTAGGCCAAGTTTTTATACGGTAACACCAGAATTTCGATTACCAATAAATTTCCACCTCCATGTCAATTATTATAGCTTGGTAAGGTTACTTCATTGGTTTACCACCAGCTCAAAGTTAAGACTTTGCGAGACGATGCAGTGAACTATCACCAACAGGGATCAAGAAGTAGAGTCAGTAAAATAAATTGTAAGGATATAGGAACATATTTTTGCAAGTACAGCTTCCAAGCGGGACATTCTCACATGATCTCCTCTCCATCACCACTATTTACTTTCCTCCTGTGTTCCTGAAGGAGGTTCCCTTGCTATATTCAGCTCATGCCTGACTCACTCATACTCTCTCTTGACCTGACTTCTATCACTTCGGTTTTGCTGCATCAGTGATGTCTGCATTATAACTCTTTGGGCTCAAAACTTAATGCCTTCTTTTGGCTTTAAAATTCTTGGCGTAGAACATAAATCACCACAGCAATACATGATGTTGCTTGAGGCAACAAGTATATTCTCTTATTTGAGTTATACAATTAACCTTTTATGTTATTAAATTGTCACATAATTCTTAAATTCTTTTAATTAATATTCTTTTATAATTAATACCCATCCAGTACAATCGAAAGTTAACTCTGTGTTCCCCTTATCTCTTCAAAAATTATATTTTCGGTTCTCCCTAAAACAGCCCAAATACGAGAGCTGTTCAATAAATAATGATCATAATTTTTTTTTATAATATACCTTTACTCATCCTCGTAATTTTGTGGTCCTTCTCAAAATATTTTTCTTTGGATGGATGCATTTGTTCCAGTGTTTCTGCCAGTCTACAGACATGCTGGAAACCATTTGAAAGGTTCTTCAGGATCGCCTCCGCAACCTTCACTACTGCCTCCACTATGATGTTTCTTCAGGTTAGGTGATAGAAATATGTCACACGGGGCTAAATCCGGACTATAGGGAGGTTTAGAGATGCACTTCACATTGACTTTTGCAAGGCACTCAGTAACAACATTTACAATATGCGGCATGCATTATCGTGGTACAGCATCCAGCCTGTTTCACGGATGTGTGTTTTTTTGCGACTGATATGGACTTGCGAAGTCTTCAGGATATCCCTGTAGTATTGTCCAGTTATTATGTGTGTGCAGGTACAACATGCTGATAAACTATTCCATGAATATCAAAAAATGAGATGATCATACCTGCGGATCTTCCTCTAGCATCCAATCCAACATTGAGTGCCAAGAATGAAACTACTACGGCGTTTGTTTCACATTACACTAACAGAATGTTATAAGATTAAATTCTAGAACGAGAAACTATGATCGTAAACAAATTATTATCATTCTTTATTAAACAGTCCTCGTACTATTTAGCACACCTATCAATAAACCGTCATTAATAACTGTTCTTCCTGAAAGAGCTTCCATGCTCAAGTATAAAGATCAATATTCATATTAAAGCAGAAGGAATATTTGGTTTCTGCTTAAGATTTTGGTTTAAGAGGAGATTAAATCCTCATCCTGCTCGTGTTAAAGCCACTAAATTCGTGAGATATTATCTAAGAAGTTATTTAACACTTTTACAGTTTGTAGATGAATGCTTTCTGTGTTAACGAACCTACTTTTATACAAGATGTATGTTTATTAACGAAGATAGGTTAATCATTTATACCATTTTTGATTCAAATTTAAACAATAACTAACCATGTTATTAACACCAAAGTATATCCAAAACAATACTAAAGGATCATTTTTATCATTCTAAAATGTAATTTACGTATCTTCAATATTTGTTGAGAAAACCGGTTACTTATAACTAGAAAACATCAGTTACAAAAAATAAATTCAAAGCAAAAATTGAGAAAACAAACTCGCATATATTGCAAAAAAGAAGCCCTAGGTTTGAGCAAGTAGAAGCTGCTTACGTAGCACTAGTAGTAATTTTAGAGCAAACATTTTCCTAAAAGATGGGTTAAAGATTAACACTCTGCTTCAAAATGTGTACAAGTTATGGTTTTTTTCTGTGAAGTGGAGCAGAATTCACAGCAAGATGGCAGCTACAGCACCTTTTTTTAAAAATATTCTAAACTTATACAATATATAACGAATAAAAGAGGAAATCGAGTTATAAGCTGTGCAAAATATAAGCCACTTTTTGACAATTTTCGCAATTTCATCTCCCCTTAATAAGCACAAAATAATGTTTTTTTACAATACTTGGGAGGTAAATATGTAACAAATAACACTATGTAAACTAAAAGGTCTTTTAAACCTTTTAATTTCTGAAAACATACAACTCTAGTGCAATTGAATTCCGTGATCATAGAGAATGCAAAGATTTTAAACTATATTTTAAAGCAGATGGATTTCGTTCTTCGTTATTGTTTCTTTTTAAAAATAGTTTCACATTTCAGTTCCTCTTATTGCGGCTTATCTCGCTCTTTAAGGCGAACATTTATACTGTGGTCATATGCTGAAACGTCGGGAAATGTGAGAGCAGTTCATTTGGAAGAAATGATAAGAGATGTGAGGTGCACAATGTTGTTGAGATATTGCTCAAAGCATCACACAGTTTTGTTTGGTCGACGTTATCTGTAGAATAGTATGAAAGTGTATTTCATTTGGCATATTTTGCCTCTCTAATCTAACGAAATTGCCTCCCTCTTCGAGACTGTTGGAGGCGGGGGAAGGACCGAGAAGTTAGTATCAGCATAATGAACTTGAAACGAAATGTGAGAATGGATGGGTTATAGTACGCAATTCCTGCCTTAAACCATTCCCTACCCTCTCCGTCCACCTCCATTCCACTTTCTCCCTGCTACTTTCTACTTGAAAACGGTACGTTGAATACCATTACCATTGCTAATTTAATAGACGTCATAAATTTTAGCAGTTCCCACAAGAAGTCAGTTACTTTTGCGTAGCAAAAAAAGAGATGCCATCTCCTTTTTTCATTTCCACAATTTCTTCCTTCCTTTTTCACTCTCCCGCTATAAGTGCTAATACGGCAAATGTCGTTGGAAACAGTTTAACTTCAATCGGTCATTTACCACGAGCCTCTTGAAGAACAGTAAGCTTAGAGAAACGTTTGCGTGAATCAGATCCGTCAGAAAGGGTTCTGGGAAAGATATTTTACTGCACTTCAGGTAACTGTGTTTCCTTTACGAAAGAGAAGTTCTCTCTTCAGATAACATGCAAGAAATTGAGATCCCAGCTGTCTGCATTTTGACATCTCAAACGTTTGGTAGAGTTTGGATGGAAAGAAGAAAAAATATAATCTGTTACATTCACATGAATTTCTCTAACCTCTATCCTTTATTAGCAGGTATACAAATTATACTTACGAAAGATTATTTTTCTATATACTTCATTTTAATCGAGAATAAACATTTCCGGAAATAGCTGTATTTCACACTTCGTTATAGATAAAAAGGGGTAGTGAGATAACGCGAGAAACAACTGAATGTCGATAGGAGTTTAAAAGAATGACAAGCATTGAACAATGCGAGCCATTAATAATGAATATCTCGGAATTGGCTTATGCAAAAAAGGTATTTGTAAAAATATTGCGTTTTAAAGAGATATTCATTTTTTCTGCAGTACATTTTCGTTCATCGCTCAGCGTTTCCTAGTTATACAAGGCTATGTAAAATCCCTTCCCAATGAAGCTACTTCACAGATTAGTCCCAAAAAATTAAAGATATTTTTAAATATATTTAATATATGGTATTTAAATAAAAATCACTGAAGCTATTTTTATACCAATTTAAAATTTAAAAAATTTACATATAAGGTGTAGTTAGGGCTTGGAGGATTTTCTTGAAAACCTACATTTTCCAACTTTGGAATATAATGAACTCAAATAACCAAGTTTCATATATATCTGACATTTCATTTTTGAGTTTTGCTATTCACAGACACACACACAGACGAACCTTTTCAAAAAATGCTTTATTTTTATTAAGGTGCATCAAAACATGTATTTCCTGTGAAATCACGATATGTTCTCGACCTCTGTAGTGGTAGAGAAAGTAAAAAGATTCTAGTGGCGTGAAATAAACCTTACGGGTTCCAAGCTGTTAGCTTTCCAATATCTAAGGTATTCCACGGAGTAATTTGAATTTGTTACCGCATCTTATATCTGTACAACGAAGTGTTATTGCAAAGAGTTTTGCATGTATGTTAAGTCATTCTGGATTTTTAGTAACTATAGAATTGCATTTCTACAAGTCACTTATGTGTTCAATAAACAATTTACTTGTAATTTGCATAACATCATCCGTCTTGAGACTTCTAAAACAAAGGTGAAACATTCACTGAACATTTCCTTATAATTTTAATAAACTTTTTAATAATTTGTAATTTAATATTGACAGGTCAATCTGTATTACAGTATGGTCATAACAATAAAAGCTCTCTATATATTTGTCTGTGCGCCTGCCTTAAAACACAAATTTAAGCTATTTTACAAAAAATACATTTTGCGATGTAATTTTCATAGTTTTAAATAATATTTCAGATTTATACTCCATATTGAGCTATAAAATACAGTTGCTAAGAAATATCATCTTAAATCAATTAGTTTAAACTAATTTTTCTTCATTTTAGACTTTCGCCTTTTTCAAAATGTATATACCTATCAAATTTGGATGAGCTTGACGATGTAAAACAATATCCTTATATTAAAAACTGCATATGTTTAGGTTAGCATGTATTGGGGAAACTATTTCTGAAGTTTCTCTCTGGTATCTTAAAAATTGCATTGTAACGAGTATTTTATATGCTAAAAATGTGTGAAACAACCGAAAAAAACACACAGAAAAATTTACTTAAATATAGGTCTGAAATTCTGCTTATGTATTTTTATTAAATATTGTACAGGTTTTAAAACACATAATTTAGAAGCTAATTAACATATTTGCAGCAAATGTTGTTAAAACAGTTCAAAAAGTTTTAGGAAAATTGTGAGAAATGCATAAGAACGCCCTCCGCTCAGGGTTATTTAAAGCATCACACAACTCTCTCATTTTCACTCCGAAAAACTATTGTTACCGTACGCGCGAAGCTACCTGCGGGCTACAATAAGCACATCCCCGCCAGGCACCTGTGTGGGGTCCTCGATCGGCCTTCAGAACAATATCCGTGAGAAACAATAGTTCATTATGTGCCGCTTCCTAGCCTCAAAGGATTGCTTTGGGCAACTTGAGTAGGTTCACTTTCTAGAACATTCTTTATATGCGAGGCCTATATGAGGGGCTGTTCTTAGCCGTACGGAGTTCAGTTAGTAAAGAAGTTAGGAAGTTAAATGCAGTCAAGAAGTCGAAGAGTTTGAACCGTTAAAAGTGAACAGTGCGAGTGCATTTCAGTCGTGAGTTGTGACTCTGCAGTTCAGTTGTGATTCAATTCCAAGGAACATTTATGTTCTGTTCTGAATGGGTGTCAAAAGTGTGTCAAGTCTAAAGTTTGTATTATGCACAGAAGTTAAGAATGATTCAAATAGAGTAATAAATTTAAATAAGCGTAAAACATGGTTTATTGCGGATCTTTTGCATCCATTAACTCTTTATATTTCTTATGTTATGTTTCTTCCTCTCCCATGCACAGTAATTTTACAGAGATATCACGCTAGAGCTAAATAACGGCTAGACTTTTAGCTGTTTATGAAGCACATAGTGAAAATCCTACTAATAAACGTTGCTCAAAAATAGCAATTTTGTAAGCGAATGTGTGAAATCGCCCAGTAATGCAATTACATTTTAGTGTAATTGGTGAAATAGTTCACACCGAGGCAAAAACCGGCTCTCAAGAGCTGAAAATTTAATTGTACGCGATGTTTTGCACTACGTGATGTGTTTTGGTTGATGCTCCATTTACAAACAGTTTTCCAAATTGGTGATTCATGAAATATGTGCTTTAACTTTTATATTTTACTGCATTTTATAATACTCTAATGTCAGTTATTTTCACTTATTTAAAACCACTGATAAGCAATCAAAACTAATTCTTTATTATGATATGCAAACCGCTATTTAAGTATACCTTACATCTATATACCAGTCAAAAGTGGACGTTGGCGTAAAAGTTTGAGGTCTCCGAGAACGAACGTTGAAATTATGCGGTTAAGTAATGATTGTATTATGTGAATGCACATTTAAAAAAAGGTTGATGTGTTACATTCACATTACTTTCTCTACCTCTATCGTACAAATTATTCTTCCGAAAGTTTATTTTTGTATTTAGTTCATTTAAATCGAGATAATTTGCAGAAATAGCTATATACGAGTAGAATATTTCGTTAGGGTAAAAAGGGAACAGCGATAGACAAATGTCTAAGAACTGGACGCTATATGCTGAGAAACAGCTCAAAATCGACGTGACTTATAAATAATGACAAAGTATTGAACAAATTAGAACCATTAATAAGGGATCTTGGAAATGGCGGATGCCACAAAAGTTATTTGAAATAAATTTTATGTTTTAGAGAGATTTACGTTTTGTGTGTGATGAGTTTTCATCTATCGCTTAATGTTCACAGTTAAACAAGATTACACAAAATTCCATACGAATGAAGAGCCTTCACAGGCTATTCCCAGAAAATTCATGATATACATTTTATTTTTCACGCAAATATCTTTAATATACCTGGCATTTTCATAAAAATCATTAGTCAATTTTTCGAAAATCGATGTGAAATAATACCTTGGGAATGGTCTGTGAAAGAGACTTCATAGGCTATTCCCAGAAAATTCAAGTACATCTTATTTGTCATATTAATATCTTTAAAAATATTCGTGCCGCATCTGTGGAAGGTACTGAACATAAATACCAAATTTAGTATTTATCGAACTTTTTACTTTTTGCGTTATTCTGTTCACACACACGCACGTGTTTTTTAAATGAATACTTTTGGATTCAAGGAGCCTTAAAACATGTATTTCTGGTGAAATCTCGGCATCAAATTTTTGGGTGGAATGCAATACCTTCTCTACCTACTATGTACGTGGTAGAGAAACTAAAAATATTGCTTTTCCTCCAGTTTTTGCAACTGTCATTTATCTCAGTTCTAACTGCCACTGCTTTAATCTGGTTCACATTTCACTGGACCTTCACTTAGTCCATACTGTCACTTCACTAATGTGAACTAATTCAATTTCGCCACCACTTGGCTTTCTTCGTAACGTAGCCTCCTCTTCCAAACAGTTCACTCGCTGGGGAGACGAACACAAGACTTGCAAACGCTCTCGCTCCGCAGTATCACCCACTGCACGTCACAACAGTTACCATAAACTTGCTCGAAGAACCGCACTTTTACGTCGCAGCAGAAAGTGTTCAACAACTCGCTTACTCACTCACTGACCGACTCAACTAAATCTCGCGAAAACGTTCGCTTATATAGCCAATGGAATCCTTCAGAGAGTATTTTAGAGCTATCTAGACACACGTTCTAAATACGAGGGGAAACAAAACTTTCAGAAGATTCTGCATATCTGTAGATAGCGTTTCTGATGTTTACGCGGGCGTGGGGTGACTTATCTTTGTTTATCTTCGACTGCCTGGCGCCGATCTCCCAATAACCTTGGACAATAGCTATTACGTCACAGTATACTGTGTATTACATCACACCTATCTTTACTCACTCTTCTACAAACTTTCTTCACAAAAGCTTATTATTCTAACCATTTCTTGTTAACCCAAATAAACTTTCAGAATGATGAAGCCTTTCAAGCTATTTATAGAAAAGGCGGTAGATGCATTTCGTTTTATTTGCAAATATGTTATACAGATGGTACTTTAATGAAACTCCATAGATCTACCTTTAAGACAATCGAAATAGACAATTTTGCTACGCAAAGGGTAGTTTGGTGAGGGAGAATTTTCTTGAAAATCTTTGTATCTCAGTCTTGGAAGATCTGAACTTAAATGCCAAGTGTGATATCTAACAGAGTTTTCGTTTTTGAGACGACAGGCAGGTACGCACACGCACAAATACACACGAACCTTTTTCTAAAATAAATTATTGGATTCAGGGAGACAACACGTATGTTTCCGGTGAAATATCGGTATCGAATTTTTGGGAGGAATGTAGTACCTTTTCCCTGTATTTACTATAATCATGCGCCGTGGCGCTGTGGGCTAGAGCGTGGAGCTCTGGTTGCCGGCTACGGAATGCACCGGGTTCGATCGCACCCATGAGGTTACGGATTTTAAGTCCTGGGTATAGCACCTGTGGCCATTCAGCATCGTGAGGAAAGTGAGGAGCTGAGATAGGCAGCGATTTTGGCCATGGACGATCGCCCACTCTGCCGTACGTGAATGGGCGTGAGGCGGCGGTCGAGTTGCTAGTTATAGGCCCTTCATGGTCTGTAACGCTAGTGGATTATTTTATTATTATTTTATTACTATCAATTTATTTATTTTTGTTGTAAATAATATAGGAACCAGAAACTTAATTTAACCGCTTAAAACCTTGCATTCTTGTTTTCAAGATCTTTTATCATGTTGAGCTGTCATAACGTAATCACTGCTGAAAGAATTCTCATTTTCTTGTTATATTTCCGAAATAAATTGGAGCAGTGAATAGTAGAACAGTGAGGAACAGTGAGGTAAGCTTTACCCCATATTTCAGGGAACGTTTACTCTACATATTGGTACTACTGTTAAGTATGGCAGCTTCTGGCTCAAGTCAAGTGGTTTCTTTCATTGCAACTATGCACATTTTTCTCCATTTTTGTTTGAACAGCTTTTTCAGTGAATGACATTTTTGGTTTAATTGACCCGTTTTCTAAACCTATTGAATGTAAATATTTAAATTTTAGGATAATAAAATCAGCCTTGTATGAATCTGTTGTGTTAATAAAATGGTAGGTTTTGTTTTAAGGATTGCCGGCCCTCGTAGCCGTGGTCGCTGGAGTGGTCGCTCTGACGCTCCGCCAAGCTGATGGTCGCGGGTTCGAGTCCCGCCACGGGCATGGCTGTTTGTGTGTATGTGTGTTGCGGAAATAAGTGGTTTGAAAACAGTAAAACACAGTAGCATAAACTGGGTACAGCAAGCGAACTTTTTTTTTTTAAAAAAAAGATGTATCTTGTGGATCCGTCCTTAAAATGATGGATATTATTTAGTGTTGTGGATCTTCTTTTGTATTAATAAAGTTTTTGGTTTTGTTTTAAGAAAGTGATAGTTGCTAAATTTTAATCTAAAGATGATATAATTAAACCAATAATCCTAGCTTCCTGAGTAAACAAACCTATTGGACATAAGTGTATCAGTGAATTCAGATGGTATTTTTACATCCTGA
The DNA here is from genome assembly GCA_030765065.1 of Deroplatys truncata. Taxonomy (NCBI): domain Eukaryota; kingdom Metazoa; phylum Arthropoda; class Insecta; order Mantodea; family Mantidae; genus Deroplatys; species Deroplatys truncata. The sequence continues at coordinate 110,524,997 of CM060986.1, forward strand.
AAAAATTAAATTTTATTCTGCTATCATAAACAGTTTTGAGTTAAATAATCAAGAACTTAGCAGAGTTAACATTGATAAAATAGGGCTTTTAAACTCCCTTAAAAAGCATTCAAATTTAAATTCTGTTAAACTCAGACTGGAGTACAAAATTGGTGAGTTTTGATTCACTGGTGTCAAATTAAGAAAGAACTTATGTTCAATCAGAAAAATAATTTTAAATTTCAAGGGGGAAGAGGACTTACTTAGCCTACACTATATGTCGCCGCCTTAGAGGCTTCAGCTTACTGGTTAATAATATTGTAAAAAACGGCCCATTCCGCAAGACCGCAATAGTCTTTTTCATCCCTGTATGGTTTATACATTTACCTATCATTAGACTCCACTCCGCCCTTATCACTTTTCCCTAGGACTGACTTGAAACAAATCCCAAGAAACAAACGTGAATCAATGAGCGATATACTCGGTGTGTAACGAATAGGGAGTATTCAAAAGTAACCTCACGTATTTGCGTAGAATATTTATTTCTAGCTTTCTTCTAGCACATATAGAGACAAAGTATAAACTTATTGCATCCATCGATAAGGACGTAGCGCTACAAAGATTGCTAAGTGTACGACATTCTTTAGTTAACTAAATTTCGTTGGTAGGAAAATTATGACGAAAGAGGCCTTAGTTGTGGTCTATGTCAGTAAATACTTCAGTGTTTAAGCTTTTATATATAAGAGGAACAATAATAACAGTTAAAAGCGCCGTTAATTAAGTGGTGTATTACTCTCAGCATTATTAATATTATCATTAATATTATTAACTTAAATGTACTCAACCATGAGCATAGACATTGGAATTGTTACTCTCCACCCCTCTTTTGGGGTCGGGTAAATAACTTTGATTCAAACAGAATTATGCAAGAGGAGGTTGAGTGGGTGACATAGAGGGACGTTCACCTTTAATTTACAAATTAAACCCTATACGGGCATTTTTTCACAGAAGTATACGTTTTCATAAATGAGCGAGTAATTGATAGTTGCAAATATATACTCATAATTTTCGAGCTAACATCAGCGTATTTCGTACTAAGCGATTAAATTATACTCGCACAGTTTTGTCGATTGCTATGGATATAATCTCGTACAGTTATTGAGAATACATGGAATTCATTTTCAAAAGCTTTACATATTTGTGCACATATTAATATAAGAACGAGAAAGGATCATGGTCCCTAAAAAAAGCTTTGCCACGTGCTGGAAAGATTTAGTCCATTCTTTTGATATTTTATGAATGAGATGATTGTAGTATAACAAATTTGACATATGTAAATATCAACAAATTTTTTATATCCAGTGTAATTTTAAATATTCAGTAACATTTCACAAAAACATGTCCAGATCCAAAGTTTTGTAAACTGTGTACACAAAGTGGTGCCTGGTAGTAAGAGTGAACAAGATTCGCAAACTTAAGGGAATCTTCAAATAACGTTAAGTGCCACAGCTTCTTCTTCACATTACGTTGAACTCCGGTTTCACACTTCATAACTTCTCTTTGCATTGTCCTTTCGGCCTTCCTATATTTCTTCTTCCAGTCACGCTATAATTAAATGCAAATTTTGGAAGTCTGGTGTCCTCCATTTCATTTATATGTTAGAAGTATTTGTCGCAATATTCTTTCAGTCACACTGAAAATATGTAATTCCTTTCTAATTTCTTTATTTTGGAATCAATAAGATCTTTTTCATCCCTTTGCTCTTCTTAAAAATGTCAATTGGGCACTTTATGCTTTACTCTGAAGTAAGATTGTTGATTCACGTATGGAAAGTCAATTTGAAGTAGTTGCAACCCCAAGTATGATACCCGGTAGCCTTCACCTCATATTTAAAAAATATTAACTTTGTAATTTGACAGTTTCTTTAAATATTATATATTTATGTTTGCCTCGGCTGCGTCAGTATTTTTGTTAGAGACACGGATTTCTTTGCAGGGAGTAGTGCGGCTAAGAATGTAGGCTTACACATATCATAATTTTTACTTCACTACATTTATTAATTCTTGACACTGAAGTCAAATTATTTGTTAGCAGTTGGAAGATGCTTAATGTTTATATGCACCACGTGTGGAAGCCAATTTGTCGCGGTCACTTCGTGTTATCTATTGTTGGGCGCCTGTTATTATATTAATAGTTTGAATTTTGGGTTATTTGTCCTCCGGCTAGCTATTATTTCTCGGTCAATCAAATCTCTTGAACAGGGTGTGTAAACGGAAAGGATTTGTTACTCACAGATAACACTGATAAAAGAATTTTTTTACACTTTTATTACCGTCACAATTAATTAAGTTCACATATTGACTCTTGATACACGCCAGACTGAAACTGTTATATTTTCTAATACCACTATAATCACTTATTTACTGTACATTATTAATTCGCGTGTTTCACATTTATAACAAACTTTAAGACGCGAGAGATTCTGTAGAATTGCGTAACGTGTAGTTTATGTATGCTTCCGTTGAACTACGAGACGCATACTTATGTTGAACTGATCGACGTATTACACGCGAATGCTTCTGATGGACTGACGAAATCTGCCTTTGACTTTAGCTTTGTATACTCCCACACCTCGATATGCCTAAAGATTATAACGGACCTGTTATTGGTTAATAAAACGTGCCAACATTAGCGTCCATTTTTATATCCAATCAAAAATTACGAAAACATATGCTCTGGGGAAGAAATTCCCTCCATTTCTAAGAAAAGCGCGCCAGAATGACGTCATTTGTTTGTCTCTTCTAATTAATATTCAACTCACCCCCTCGTTCATTGTTATCCACTGCTATTGTCAGTTTCAGTGAGGCCGTGTAAACTTATTTCCTAACAATGCATATAATTAACAAACGTCTCAAATCATTGTCATACAATAATGTTAATTTATAGTACAATCACTCTGGCATTTACATTATTGTGATACAAATTACTGCCACATATGCCCCACTAGAAACATAATTATAAATATTTACAACTGATTTGGAAATTTTATAATTGGGTTTTTAGTCTCCTGAATCTTGTAACACACGTAAGTAGTATATGCCCCTCGGGAGGCAGACACCGCCAACAAGTCACTGGCGCCAACCAAGGGATTTCCCCGTCCTTGAAACGTGTTTTTCTAAGAAAAGGGAATTCCCTTGACCTTGGGAGTTGCCAAATGACTTGTTGGGCGGAGATCTACCTTGCCGAGGGGCTTTTTTTTATAGAAGCATTGTTTTTATATTTTATGACGTAAGCAAATTAAAGCATATTACGTAATAAAATGGTATTTAAGAACACTACGACATGTAAATTAATAGTATTGCATTAAACGTGCTAGAAGGAGAAGTTTAAAAAAAAATGTTATTTATATTGTTGATTGTAACACTTGTAAATGCTAGGGAGGAAGGAGGAGAGAGTTGCGTGAGTTTTGGAAGATGCGGATTTAATGTGGACGGAGACACGGGACATTTACAAAATGCCACAATGTGTCGTAAGGATTATGAATTGTTGTCAAACTGTTCGTGTATATATAAAAAAGATAGTGAATGTAAATTTAATGCTAGATCTATGGATATAAAAAGCATTCAAAATGTATATACATGTCTAAAACCGATAACAAAATATCAAGCAGGAGGTAGGTGTGGTTTAATGTACTATAATAATATACCGGTTGGTCAAGCAGAGTGCGAAACAGGAGATATGATGAATGAAGTTTGTGAGTGCGTTAAAAATATGTCCACACATGAAAATCAAGTGGGATGTAACTTTCACGATACTTTTGTAAATATGATTACAAACGATAATAAGTTGGTATTGGTTGAGATGGCAGACTGTAGAGAGTTGGTTGATTTATTTGATTTATCAGAGGGTATAGGACTTGATTGGAAGCTGACATCAAAAGAAACAGAATTAATTACTGTATACAGTATGATTGACGAAATAAATACTTATTTTACAGATAATCACATATATGTTTTTGAAAAGTGCGGAGATGGTGAATGGAAATTAAGTATATGAAATAAAAGTATTATAACGGGAAGGGTAAAAAGATCTGCATCTAGGTGGGCTGCGGAAGGATCGCTTAACATTAGATCAGAATGTGGATCGGGATCTACTGAATCTGGAGGTCGTATTTCTGTAGAAAGTTTAAGGAGAGCTGCATTTGAAAAATGTAAGACATCCGTTGCTAAGGTTAAACAGAAACTTGTAATAGATTTTAATGAAAAAACGAAAAATTTGAATCGAAAAATTAAATCATTAACCGAAGAAAACAGGAGATTTAAAGAGGATATGAAAAATGTCGCAGTTACGATAGCAAATTTAAAGAGCGAATTAGAACTTCGAAATTATAATTTATCTAAGCATAAAGATTTGGTTGACAACATTAAAAGAACTGTAAATTATGTATATAATCAGTTTCAGGAATTAAAAGCTTTTATATTAACCTTAACTAAAACGGATGGGTGTACGGGTGTGAAAAATGATGAAGAGGAACCTGATATTTTTGTAAATTATGATCTTGAAGAATTAGAAGGAGAAGAAGAACAGGAAATTGGGCAAATTGGAGGAATGAGAAGTGAAGAGGAAAGATTAGAAGTTGAAGGAGAAGACGAGGAATTTGCATACAATACAAACTAAAAATAAAACATTTTTATATCCAATCAAAAATTACGAAAACATATGCTCTAGGGAAGAAATTCCCTCCATTGCTAAGAAAAGCGCGCCAGAATGACGTCATTTGTTTGTCTCTTCTAATTAATATTCAACTCACCCCCTCGTTCATTGTTATCCACTCCTATTGTCAGTTTCAGTGAGGTCGTGTAAACTTATTTCCTAATAATGCATATAATTAACAAACATCTCAAATCATTGTCATAAAATAGTGTTAATTTATACTACAATCACTCTGGCATTTACATTATTGTGATGCAAATTACTGCCACAACACGATTTAAAAAACACTTCACTGATATAGAGAGCTGTAAGATTCTTTTATTAAACACTTGCACTTTATAAACACGTAAACTATTTTCCTCTCACACTGATAACATATTAAACTTCCCGAGGACGTGTCTCGCGTCCGGTTAGTAACGCTGTCTACTGAATTCGTACATTTTGCTTCAGTTTAGTTTCTGATTGGCTAGTCCTAGTGCAATATAATACCTTCATTTAACAAAAGCTTTTTCTGGTTGTTGATTGGCTGTTTTATAAACTGTCACAAAAATTACATTATTGTTTTCAAGGCTTACAAGTAGCATTGTTAAAGTTTCAAATTCATTATTGCCTCAAGGTTAGCTCATTGTTAACAACTTTTGACCTACTTCTCACAGCTCCTAATTATTAAATTACGTAATACATCCACTTAACATTATTAAACATGTATACAATAATATAAACATATATAATGACTGTAATATACACTTTTTATATATTGTTACATACACATATTGCTTTAAGGCGGGCTGTTATAAAATTATATATATTATATAATTTGACTGAAATCATTTGAGTGTTAAAAATACTGCCTCAATTCTAAACCATAAAGAAAAAAGTCATTGTTGTGTAACATTTAATAAATATATAAAAGTGCCAACATTTTCAATATACTCATTTAAGTTCATCTAATTTCTTTATTTGAAGCATGTTTAAGGTATTTTTAAAAGTAATGTGTTATGAAAATGATCCTACTATGGAAATTATATAAAAATTAAATTATAAATATAAAGATTGTTTTTCCAAGTTTCCTGAAATATTAAAGAGTATCTTTATTTATTCCTGAAATTTTCCAGAAAATAAATGGAATTAATCACTTTAACGTATCTTATAAAACTGTCATAGTTACTCCACTACACTATCTCCTCTCGATTTTGGAAGCAAATAACTACCCTAAACTATCAGAATCGAGGCTAAACAACTCAGGCGTTAAGAATCTAAACTAAAATTATTCTCCTCTCGTGGAATATAATTATTAACCACAATTCATCTACACGGGTTGACTGTAATTTGGTGCTATACAGGAGTATTCTGTGGCCATTGCTCCTGTATGGGGACGCGTTTCTTCCACAGAAATTCAGCGCCTACAGGTGTTTCAAAGGATAGTGTTGCGAATACCTGTAAAAGCTCCATGGTATATCGGGAAAGAGCAACTTTCTCGTGAATTGGGAATACATATCCACTTCGCTCCGCAGATTCTTTGCTCACTTCCGTCAAGTATCTGGAGCAACACATTTTCAACTGGGACGTCGTATGGATGCTTCGCATAGAATCAAGCTACGTTTGCCGTAAGACATATTCACATAATCACACCCATGTGTGATAAAAAACAACGGTTTGCAAAATTATAAATACGAATTTTAGTACTATTGAACACTACAACCTCACACTTTCGTTTTATGTAGCTTTTATAGATGTATGACCTTTTTAAACATGTTATATTGGGATTTAAATGTCTGCCTATAAACATAGATTCCTATAAAATTATATTTAAAAAAAACGACATATGTTGTCAACATTAAAGGGAGGCCTCAGGAATAATTTAATATTAAATTAGCTGCAGAGGAGCAGAAAAATACGAAGTATGGGCTATAGATGCAATAAATCTTGTTTAAACAAAAAAACAGAAATAGTTTTATTTTATTGTTATAATTTTAAAACTCTCCTTTCCCGAGTTTTCTTTTTTCGACATTCTCATTTTCGAATTGTTCCACACATTGTTCCAACATTGTTCGATGTAAATGATTTAAGAATTGTGTATGTTCTTATAAATAAAAAGATAAAAATTATAAGACAAGTTCTTGTTAGTGTGCTTAGTTTGATATATAATTTGTAAATATATTGTGTATATTTTCAGCAAGAAATTTAAGTATGTTATTTAACATTTATTTTCTCCCAAACTAGTAGGATAACGATAAATTAATCTCTACTATTTGTTGATATACTATTACAAAGCTTAATAATTCTTTGAAAAATAATTGGATCGTGTGGAAAAATATTGGGAAAGAATTTAGTAGTAAATTATGATACAAACAGTAAAAGTAGAATTTTATTTTACGAGTAGGAATATTTTGGAAATGAAGGCACACGTGTGGTATATATTATTTTTAGACAATGCCGAATTTGTGAAATATAATAATAATAATAATAATAATAATAATAATAATAATAATAATAATAATAATAATAATAATAATAATAATAATAATAATAATAATAATATATTTATTCCTAAAACTAAGAGAAATCAGTTTCGAACGCGGTTCAAAAACAAGAGAAATTATGTTAAAAAGTGAGATGACAGATACTTTGTTCATTCGCTAGCAGTCATTTACAGTTAAATTGTTTTCAACATATTTTGCATTACAAAAGTGCAATGAAACGATTTAATGCTGTATTATATTGCTTTCTGGATTTCTGGGTAGATACTCATAGTGGTATTCATTCTGCTACATTTACAATGTAACTTTCATTTCAGTTTCTTCTAAATTCATAAGTTCCGTAATGAAATCTTTATGTGGGCTATCGTGGATAAAAGAATGACATTTTATATTAAAGAAAGCACCAGACTGTCAATATAACGTATAGGATAACTCCTCAACGAATTGCGATACATTGAAGTATGACGATTTGTATTGTGAACAGATAATACCAGCACCATAAGAAATTAATCATGTAAACAGACAATGAAAAGTAATGGATGTGATTGGACTTGAAACCTGGTCACAATGAAGATTATTATCGCACTAGTGCAATAATCTAAAGCTTTTAGCTCGCCTGCACTGTGTTAGGTCTTGCTGTCCAAAAAATATTGTGGCGTAGTAATAATTTAGGGGTTACCAGACATATTGTTATGGCACTTTCATGTTGACTGGGATGACGTCACTCCTGGCTGGAAGTTTTTGCTAGCCACGAGTGGTGGGGATATAGCGCCTGTCTTGCTGAGTATTCCGAGAGAAGCGGATCGCGCTTTTGGATTGGTGGACATCTCCTCTCGCCTCTCATGTTTAATAATATTGGAACCCCCAACGGTTGGGAAATAAATCTAGGTATGTGTGAGTAGATTTGTGTTGTGGATTTTGTAAAGTAAAAACCCACGCCTTTCTCTTAACCTCCACATCACGTTTCGGTCCTACGCAGCCAAGTGAGTATACGTCCCCTCAGTGTACTTGATGGGTACTAAAAATTAATTTAATTTTTCATGTGAACCTTTAGGCCTCTACCCAGCATGTAACAATATGTTTGCGTGAAATTTAATGTACATGTTATACATTAAACCCCGATTTTCTTGTATTAAAAGCTCAAATAAATCAAAATCAAATTCTGAGTTATAGAAGTTTCATAGATGGTTATGCTTAAGGACAAAGTTCCTCTAGTGGAGCATTATTTCCCTTTTTATTTTTTCCTCCACCAAGTTTTTATTTTTGAGGAGTCACATGTTACCAGCCGCTTCCATTGTACTCTTTAAGTGCATTCAGTGTATTCTTTATATCTGCAATTTATGTAGGGCTATTGCTGAAATATTGAACCACTTAAGCAAATAAATAGAAAAAGATTATCGACAACTATTAAACTGTGATTAATAGAACATATTGTGTGACTGCTATATATATGTGTTATTCAAGAGGGGGGAGACCTCACACACTGCGACCGACATAGATCTATTGTGGCTACCAAGAAGAGGAAGTGAACCACAGGAAGCTACAGGCTACAGAGACGCGTGGAAGGCAATAACAGTTTCCAGCTGGAGGTCTATCCCACTGCTGGAGCTACCTAGATGGCGATGAACGACCCGCGACCAAGGAGTTCTCTAGAATCCACGAGAGTTCTTTTCTTTAAGCAAGCATCCGCGCCATCTACCCGTCACCGCCTTACGCCACGAAATCTAGAAATACTCCTGAAAAATGAAAGGTAAAATGATGGAAAGGAAATCGTCGTAGGTTGAAAACCACCCTAGCATTCGCCTACTAATCAGGGAAACACACTAAAGCTCAGGTCAGAGTGGGCGGTCGACGGGAATCGAATCCGTGACTTTCCAAATGCGAGTCTCACATGATATTGCAGAGTTATTTAGCTTGTTTTCTGTTATGTCTAAATTTCGTTATTTTATTCTTTAAGAATTTAATACGCTGAGGTATGGATCCAAAATCCTATTGAAGATGTCTAATGGACAGCTGATGTGTTAAAGTTTACTCATAGTGGGTTACATTTGCCTATATATGAGGAAGACGAGGGGAGAAATCTCGACAAGGGTTGGTTAATAGCTAGAATCTTAAGGAACAGCAGATGATGCACACTCCCAAGTTTCACACGTCTAGTTTCTAATCCCGACATTAAAGACCCTTATAACTGCAGACTGGCTTCATCAAGCATCCAGCTTAAGTGCTTTGTTATAACTTCACATTGTTTACTGGGCTGTTAACCGGTACTTTATACGACATTATTAATACGGAGCGTAAACTACGTGGTTTGTCATTTGCGTACCATAGCTGCATTAGTTTGCATGGATTTATCAGGAAGAGCAAACTGAAACCCAAAACACTGCACATGGTGCATGCAATTGTTTAAATGGACATTTTACACACACAGATCTCCATGATTTCTCTATTATGAATCCATTACACTTGTTACGCCATTGCTATAAATGTAAAAGCTATTGTTACGTTTGAGGGGTTTTCAGGGGTGCAAACAGTGCCTATCCTACTCTTTATAAGCTAGCACCAAAACATATTTTTACTTTCTTTACCATTTATCTTGGTACGTAGACGAAACATTCTATTCCACACAAAAATTCTATATCGAGAAAATAAAAACCCTGGAAACAAAAACAAGAACATTATGATGGGTTACACGTATATGGCTTTCTATACCAACTTTTGTTAATTTATATAATTCTTCTATAAAATATTGTGCCTTTGTCCAGTTTTTATTGTCACTTGACTAATGTGATTTAGTTTAACTTTCACTGTGATGCATTATATGATCTAGTTCGATCTTTCCTGCCACTTCATATTTCTTCGCGACGTCGCCGCGTGAATATGCGCGAAGCAGCCAGTCTTTGAATTATTCACTCGCTGGAATCGAACAAAACACGTCTTTTATCTCTTGCGGAAGCAGCACTCATATGCTTGATACTGTCCTCACAAATGCACTTGTAGAACAGCACTCATCTGATTGACTCCTTCCTCATGAACATGCTGATTTTAGAGCCGCTGAAAGCTTCCACAGAAAATAGTATGTTATGGAGGCGGGAAAGCTAGAATCAGTAGAATTTGGTTATCTGTCGATAGTACTTCTGGAAGTTAAGCTGGGCGAGAGCGCTACCGTGTCTCCTTATCTCTATTTATCAATCCCGCGCCAGCTTCCCGATAAGCTTGGATCATAACTGCTGCATCACGCTATCATAACGCTTTTTTCACCATCTGCTTCACATTAATAGGAAACGATTACAGCAATAGTTTCATTACAAATTTCGTTGGATGAAATGCTGAAATGATAATGAAGTCTTTAAAAACCGGACCGCTGTGTGGGTCTTGAAATTCCATTCCGTGTATGACAGTGTCAAGAGAAAAAAAACTGACTTCATTTCTTCAAATAATTCGTGAATAAGTGTTAGAAAACTACAATTTATAGCAAGGAATATTTTGGAACTGGTTAAAGTCGTTATCAGGCATTGTATAAATTATGTGTTTTTGTGTAGTAAGTTTTGGTCTATTTATTTCGGGTTATCACGTATACAAAATTACACAGAAGTCACTAAAAATGAAGAGAAGTTCACATGCTATTTGCATAAAATTCAAGATATACATTTCAGTAGCCATAGCAATTTAATAAAAACCGTTACACATTTTTGAGAAAATAAAAAACCAACGGAAATGTTTCCGCGCAAAGGATAGCTTGAGGTGGGAAATTTTCTTGAAAATGTTCGTGTCGTATTCTAACTTTTCATTTATGAATTATGCTGTCCATACCCACACACGGACTGCTTTCTATAAAGATGTTTTCGTAGTAAGCGAATCTAAAAATATTCATTCCAATGAAACGTCGATATGAAATAATTTTGTGAAATATAAAGCAGAAGGCAATGAACAAGCATAGCATGGTAAATCATATAAAAAACTTGTCTATTGATATGTTTAGTCTGCGGTCACATGTGGCAAATCTTTACTAGTTTTTAACTTATACCGGAGATCTCAAATTAATGTTTACATTCTTTCAAAAAGTATTGACTTTATCTTAGTAATCAATGCGGACAGGCATGCAATGTGCGCAACAAACCGAAGGGCAGATAAGGTTTTCATTGCCTTCTGAATTATTTACAATGTGTGTACATATACTTAAATAAATTAGTAAGATACGCTGATATACTACATACAGTAATGACATTCTGTAATTATCCATGCAAGTAATAATAATAATAATAATAATAATAATAATAATAATAATAATAATAATAATAATAATAATAATTAATAATTGTACGAAACTTCTGGTGGGACAAGGCCTAACACCTTGACTACCGCCTCACGCTCATGGTCCAGGGAAAGGGTTTTAGTAAGTAAACCATTAAGTTAGGAACGCACCAAGGTTTGGTGGCGAGGGAAGGTGCACCGCGACCTTGTGGTGCTCTCTGTAAACAAATATGATAAACACCCTGCTTCGGCAGTAGGTAAATCAGAAGTATGGGTAGTATTAGAAGAAATAAAGCAATGTATGTTTAGGCATTGATATTGTGCAGTTACCAAACAAGCATTTCAAATGGTGTACATTTTTTAAAGAAATATCCGCTCTTATTAGTAATACCACAGATCCTCCAAAAATTCTGATTGTAGTCTGGAGCTGAAGATATTGAAGGTCTACTTGGCTCATTGTTCCTTTCTAATGATGTCACATGTTCCTTATGTTTCATTAAATGACAATGTCATAGCACTTACGTAACCTATCTCTGAGCGGCAACAGGATTGCTCTGTTTACTTACTAAAAGCCCTCTGCCTGTTCATGGTAGAAGAGGGTGATCATCCAAGCACTATGTAGAGGGGATATGCTCAGCACCATGTCTTCCCAAGGCTGGCTGAACTCATACCATTATTGATTATTACTAAACTTTTTTGTAGCACTTATAAGTGCTAAGAATTGCTGAGTTAGAAGTGGTTTTCACTACATTTCATATATTTACTATAAGGAGGAAATATAGAGGTATGTAGTTAATAACCTAATACATATTTAAGGAATTTTAAGAAATTCAAACCATGCAATACTCATATCTGTAAACAGATCAATTTCTCAGAGTAATGTTAAAAATATTAATACATGATTCACGTGTTGAATTATTGTTTCATTGGTCAAGCACTGGACTTTATCGTTTTACATATATAGAAACACATACTAATATAAAAGACAGACTCGTTTGGATCATATCATCCCCTAGACTTAAATGCTGTGACAAACAGCCACCACATTTATCTGCGGACATTTATTTCTTTAACATTTCACAAATTTGCTCTTTTCGTGAAAACGTCAGACCATGCAAATTTCTGTAGCAAAATTTTCTAAGATTTAGTAACCAATAGAACTTACGGTTATATATCCTGTTGCATTATAGGTACAATGTTTTACAAGTGTTCAAGTGAAACCTTCGGGAGATGAGAGGTCCCAGCTATAGGTCATAGTTTTATCTTTCGGATGGGCAGTTATATTAAGAAAAAGCGGTAGGAGGAGCACTGACCTCCATTCTTAGAGGGGAGGAAGAGAGAGCGTTCAAGGAGTAAAGAAACGCGATATTCGTTTTTAATTGATTGAACTTTTTTTAAGTACGTAAATGTGTAAAACGGTCTTGAAAAATGGTGCAGAAGCCTTTAAAAGCATATAACTGAAGAGCAAAAACATTTTGACTCGTGTGAAAGATATGGGGAAAAAAGATAAATCCAGTGAACTTGAAATAAGAATATGGAGTTTTAGTACATATATGGCACATTTCATTTTTTAATTCTAAAATTATATACTTTGCATAAAATAGGGCTTAGCAGTTTTTCTTTAATTAGTCGTGAATTTCAGAGCATACAGTAAAACTTTATCTGGCATTAAAACTGTAGTATATGAGAGCATTTGAATTTGAAGTAATAAAATTAAAAAGTGCAGAAGAATGACTTTAAAGTGACTTAATGGATGTTCAAATGTAACATAATTGAAGGATTTTCCAAGCATCATACAGCTCTATCATTTAGCCAACATATACGAGTAGATATCAGCTCATAAATTAGTATCTATCGAGAAACGAATTTCTCCTGAAAATTTTCTACAATTTCACACACACACACACACACACACACACACACACACACAAAACCTTCAGGGTCAGGATACATTTAATATTTTGCTTAATCTACAATGTTCTTACACCACTAAAGTAAAAAGAAAAAAATACCGTACGTCTACAATGGGGTTTTGTTATTTCGAAAGCAGGAGGAGATGGAGAGCGGAAACAGTTACAAAATGACTCTGAAAGTATGTTTTTAGTGCACATTAAAATAGCCTTCAAAGATTAACAACATCTGTAATTATGTTAGTTCTTTACATCATTCATAGTTAATGTTGGAAATATGTTGCTGTTTCCAACACTCCCCATATGGTTTGTCGCAGTTCTCTGGCTCGCGTTATCTTATTTGTTGAGCGCCTCTTAAATTTGGGTTCTCTGTCCTCCAACTAGCTATTACAACTCAGTGGAGCAAGTGTCTCTATGCAGGGCGTGTAAACGTAAATGATTTGTTACTAAAAGATAACACTGATAAAATAATTTGTTTCTACATTTTATTGCCGTCACACTTAATTAATAATTCACATATTTAATCTTCATACACGCCTGACTGAAACTGTGATATTTTCGTATGTAACTACAGTCGTTTTAGTTGACGCACACCAATTACTTCGCGTACTTCACATTTTGTAACTAACTTTGCGACGTGTACATCGCGAGAGATTCTTCATGACTACGTGACGTGCACCTCGTGAGAGATTCTTTCGAACTGTGTGACGTGTACCTCGTAAAAGATTCTTCGCAACTGTGTAACGTGCACCTCGTGAAAGATTCTTCGCAGCTGTGCGAAACTTGCTTATGGCTCGAGAATATATACTCCTTCACCTGAATTGCCTAAACATTATAATATAGCTGCTATTGGTTACCAAATAGCGCACACTTTAGCGTCTGTTTTGTTAGCCAATCACTACTACTAACATATATACTCTAGGGAAGATATTCCCTCCATTTCTAAAAAAAGGTTTGTCTCTTCTTAGTGATAAACAACTCAACCCCCTCGGTTTATTGTTACCCACTTCCATTGTCGCCGTGTAAATTATTTCCTAACAATACTTATGGCTAACAATCGTTTAAAATCCTGACATACAATAATATTAATTTACACTACAATCACTTTGGCATTCACAGCATGTTATGATATAAAATACTGCCTCAGGTTTATGGTCTTTGGGAGGACCTCGTTCCACCAAGCGATGACTGGACCCATTTATTATCTGGAGATATCCAAAAGGCGGAACCCATTATCTTCAATGTTAGTTTGACAATGAGGTTGGCGATGGAAAGAGGGGGCCTACGGCTTTTACAGTTGACTCTGAGCCTAAAGCCGGAGCGATCTCTAGTACAAGAGCTGCGAACGGGCCACTGAGCTACCCTGGGGCCCTGTTGAAGGCACTTGTGAATTATTCTTCACACCCTGTATGTATAAATTCTGTTGCTTTTGGGAGTATAAATTTTATTTCTAAGTTATGTGCAGATTTTATTACTCATTTGGGAGCCTTGCAGAGGATATGTAGGTAGGAACAAAATTGCAGATGGCCACAAACTCTTTCACGAGGGACGTAAAATCCTCTTGTGCAGTTAAATATACGTAGAAGGGAAAGCAATAAAGCCACGTTAGTATTTCACACAAAGATATCACAAGCATCCAAAAGATATGCAACTATATTTCTACACACGCAGCTTCAAAGTGTCCATCGTCGATTATTAAATTCCTGGGGCCCAGCTGTGGAATGGGGAGATGTCGAAAAAAGTAAAAACCACCGCAGGAAGGCGACGACTGGCCAATAACGAATCAAGAGAGCCTCGTCGTGCGAAACTATAAAAACAAAAGTCGTGGTTCTCCTTTGTTCTAGCAATGGAAATTAATCTGCCCATTTTACGATCTCATTTTACTGCTAGTCTCTCTCTCTCCACTCAAACAAAACACCGCATAAACGTTGTGTAGGGTGGGGACATTTGCCTTGATACTATGTATATAGAGTTTCTCCTCGTTAACTGACAAATCAATATCGGCATGTATACCAGGCGATTTCATTTCATCAAAGACTTGTGCACTAATTGGTCTTCTGCAGTGCATAAAAATCGCCGTGCGCGGAAGACAGAACAGGTTGCCCAAGGCGATTCTAATTCACGAGCTGTATTACCCCCAAACATACTGCCGGCAATCCAGTCACCGGCTTTATAGTGTTTATAGTGTTTCCTGCGGGGGGCACAAACCCACATGTATTTTCCCTGAAGGGAATTCAACATCGTTACGAACGTTAATAGGCTTTGAAATGATTAACTCTCACAGATTCTGTCTGATGATGCAATAACACAGGTAAAGTGGGATTATAAATGTAAAACAGGAAGATGAGAGGATACATTCCCTTTAGTAGCCTCGAAATAAAATCCGAAATGAAAGGACGAGCTTGGAGATTGGAAGTTGTTTCAGTTAAAACTGCATATTTAAAATGCACGATTTTATTTTCGCAATGCACGACTTTGCTTTTGCTTAAAGATAAGAATCGCAACTAGCGGCACCAGTTCACTCAATTCATTAAGAGGGTATGTTAGGTTGCTCTTGCTATTATAATTTTTGTGGCAAATTTGTTGTATAAACGTAAAAAAATACCTTCTATTGAGATTTATTTACGAGTAACTACAATACTTTTGAACACCATAATGGCAATTTTGACTTCTAGGTACTATTACTATACTGTGCAGTGTTTAGGAAAGTTGAACATTAGTGGGTAAACCAGAATGAGTGTATAGTTAACTACCAAATCAGAAGGTAGTGTGATTCAATTCTCACCTTCCTGTTGATTAGATTTGTAAGCCTATAATACCAGAGCTATTGCATTTAGCGAAGCATTTGTGTTACAAATGTATACCAGATTTGTCCATGTACTTCAATTCTGAGGAGTCAATGAGTGAGTTTGTGGACACCGTGTAATACTGAAATACACACTAAAAATAGCTTTGGACCCAATGGGGAGGGAGTAGCCAAAATGTTCACCGCTAAAACATAAATATTTATTTAGATAGACATTTTTTCTGTATAGAAAAGAAACATGTGTTTTAAGTAAATAAAGACTGAGAATGGCAGTAAATAAAGCAATTTACATCACTTACTCTGAGTTACTGTTCAAGCGTTCAAGTACTCCACCTGATTAGAATATATAGCACGTATTTGTCTTTTCACTATACCAGATACACACCAAATTTGGCAAACGTACTGGTTCCTTTTAAATTCTTTTAGAATATTAAAAGTTGCTACAAGTTCAACCAAGTAAAGGTTACTTTACGTCCGTCTCGAGATTTAGCTCAAATAAGTGAATTTCGAACACACAAAACAAGAAGCCCTTAATGTATCACAAACTTCACTTAATTTTTGACACATAAATAGTAATTCAATACATAAATATGCTTTGTGCAACTTTGGAGATACATTTAAAGGTTATGTATAAAAAATTACTGCCTTGGGTTCCGAGGATTAACACAGTTGGTTGTGACCGCATTTTTAGTGGTATGCGTTAAATGAATCTGAAGACAAGAATGCGCAGAAGATAATGTAGATGTTAAGCAGGATGGGTTCATCCTAATGAGATCCCTTTTGAGACACTTAATTCAAGAAATACAAGCACTACAAAATACTGCAAAACTACAGCTGCGGTGGTGGGGATAGTGGTCGGAATGCTAATACAATGCTTTTCCTTCATACTATGGCCACCACAAGACGGCTCGCGTGCCGGCCACCGTAGCCCGGAATACCGCCGAAACAGTTATAATATCCCCGCAATGCTTCACGTTCTCAACTTATAATTACTACTGCAATGATAATAAACATCATCGAGGGCTGTCCCAGAAGTAGCCCACCTAAGAAAGAAAACACAAAAAGTTTGAGAAAAAACTTCTTTATTTCTCTACATAGTCTCCTTTCAGCTCGACACATTTTTCCCAGCGATGTTCAATAGCTTCGATACCCTGTTTATAGTGAGAACCGTGAAGCCATCAACTGCAAACTCCACCTCTTTGTTGTTGGCAAATCTTTTACCACCAGACCATTTCTTCAACTTTTGAAACAGAAAATAATCAGAGGGTGCTAAGTCTGGCGAATAGGGTGCATGAGGAAGCAATTCGAACTTTAAATCATTTATTTTGGTCATGGCGGTAATAGACACGTGAACTGGTGCATTGTCTTGATGAAACAGAACTTTCTTTTAGCTAAAAGCGGCCGTTTTTGCTTGATTTCATCCACTAAACGCTGCAATAAATTTGCATAATATTCACCATTGATTGCTTTTCCTTTTTGAAGACAATCAATGAAAATTATCCTACGCGTATCCCAAAAACTGACGCCATGACTTTGCCTGCAGATGGAACTGTCTTTGCCTTCTTTGGAGCCGATTTTCCCCTTTCAATCCACTGTTTTGACCGTTCCTTCGTCTCAGGTGTGAAGCGATGGGCCCATGTTTCATCCATGGTTATGAATCGACGCAGAAACTCGGCTTTATTGCAGCGAAACATCGCAAACACTCGAGTGAAACATTCTCACGAAGCTGCTTTTGTTCCATTGTGAGTAATCGCGGCACCATCTTGCGCACAGCTCTCTCATGTCTAAATTTTGAGTTAGTATGTGATATACAGCACTTTTTGAAATGCTTACGATGTCTGCTAGCTAGTGCACTTTCAGTCGACGGTCATCCAATACCATTTTGTGGAGTTTCTTTACAATTTCTGGCGTGGTCACCTCATTTGGTTGACCACTGTGATGTTCGTCTTGGCAGCTCGTACGTCCTCGCTTAAACTCTGCCACCCAATATTTTACTGTTGTAAATTGAAACCGCAACTCTAGGCCGAGCCCGAGCTATGTAATTATTAATAATTTGAGTAATTACTTTCTAGTGAAATTAAATTATGCTATGTACAAATATTTTTCCTTTTACTGCCTGTATACCTTAAGAAGGATGTTTTAATGATATGTTTGTATTTAGGTTAGTAATATTAGAGGAGTAATAAATTGTTTAATGTAAATAATAAAAGCGCTATGTTAAAATACTGTCCACGACGAGATATCTTAGATGTAGGAAAAGTGTCTCCGAAGACAACAAGTGAGTTTTACGATGTCTCTCTGGTAGCAAAAGTATTGTTCGTGCAACGAGGTTTTAGAGCCTTTGTCCTTTTGTACGGTAATTCGACGTGATCGGAGTGAGTGAGACAACAAGCTTAACGGTAACTTTAGGGAAATCCGCGATTTCATGTTAAAATTGAGCAAGAAGGGTTGGAATAGGACCAATGAGATCCAAGTAAATCAATATGAAATAGTGAGACGCGTTGAGTGGCGCTAAAAAAACACCAATAGGAAATCAAGTAGCCTAAGAAGCCCGCAACTATAAATAGATCTGCAAAGACCAAAGATCGAGGAGTTACTTCGAAACTACAGGCAAAGAATGATGCTGCCGGATACTTAAGAGATGTCCGCTGAAAGTTAGTGAATTAAGACAAGTTTCGCTACACACATAAGAATCGCTACGAATAAAGAGTTTTGATAAATATATAAACTTCGCGTCATATCAACGCCAGTTTCAACTGCAGTGGACAGTGTTTTAACGGCGACAATATCAATGTTGTGGACTACCAGAAGTAACGAAATAAAGAAAACTATGGTGTTGTCTTTTCGTAACTGAAGCACGTCTATTTTATCTTCGTTACCACATCCGAGATCTACGTTTCCTTTACCGAGGAAAAGTCCCTGCTCTTACATATTTCAGAAATTACTTCAGCTAGTCGAGGATAGAAATGCAGAGAATCAGCCCACTTCGAACATCTGGAGTCTACACGGAGGCAGCAGAAAGGTAAGCCGCGAGCTACGGGCATTACGAACAAGAGCAAATTCCGGACAGGAGCTACTGCCGCAAAATGGAGCAGACTCCCCCAGAGTAGAATCTAGCTCATATTTAATATTAGTTGGACTAAGACCTTTCCAATGAAAGTGTTGTATCGCATAACGATGTCCAGTTTAATCCATGTTTACAAATTCGCTGAGAGTGTTCACTATTAATGGCTGCCAAACAATTACTGGACAACGTAGCATCGTCAAACTTCAAACTTAAGCTTTATAAGGATAGCACTTTCTACCATAGGTTGTTTGAAAGAACAACCGCTATACATACATCAGGTCGGGTACTTGTGAGACTACCCTCGTACTTTATCATAAGAGACATTGGGAACTCTATATTCTCTATCCGCATATTTCTAGCATCTTCTCATGAAAGTTTTATTCCACGCGAAAGTTCAATATCCGAAATTGGGTGAATTCTCATTTGATGCTTTCTTTTAGTTTTTATAATATAGAGGATTTGTTGCATACATCTTATGTTTCATATAGTCATCGAGAGCGCTGTGCAGTATCCACAGTGTGAAAGGAAAGCTATCGTGCCCCGATAGAGCATTCTATCCATGAATCTGATAATGAAGTAGAGGTTGCAGCAGTTGTAGGATTGGTTTTTAGGCATAAGTTAGAATGTTCTAATTATTATGAAGAAAAATAAGGTATACTACCCTCAATAAAATTGCATGTATTTTATGTTGTAGAAAATAACTCTAATATCATTAATGTTAAATGGAGTTGTAACTGTTACGAAAGCGGAGCAGAAGCGTGCATTGACTGCTTTTAACTTTGGTATTGGAAATAAAATACATTGCACTATTACATATATCAATTTATTAAATTTATTATTTTAGCATAGGTTGCTAAATGTGTGGCAACCGTTTTGTGGTTCTACCTTAAAATAAAGCAGAGATATTCCCTTTGGAGTGTATAGCATATTTATGTGGGAAAGGTCACCCAAAACACTTCCCAAGGCTCTTAAAGAGAATGCAAGAGTTTGAGCTGTATTGAATGCATATTGTGACGTTGTCCAGTTTTTCAACGATCACTTCTCTCTCAATGCAACTTCACTGTATTTGTCTAGTTAAACTGTCACTGGGACTTCACTTAGTTCACTGTCACTTCACTAATGTGGATTAGTTCAATTGCCCGTCAGTTCACTTTCCTTATTGACTTAGCGGCGTAATGAAATACGGACGACGTAGCGATTTTTCAGGATGTTTCACTCAATGGGGGTCAAGTATATTACTTCTACAAAAGTCTCTCGCTCCGCAGTAGCACCCGCTGCACGTCACAGCATTCGTCATAAACTCGCCCGAACGCCCGAAGAACAGCACTTTACTCGCATCGGAAACGCATTCGCTATCTCGCTCGCTCACTAACTCTGACTCTTCTCGCGAGATATCTCGCTTATATAATCAACGAACACAGAATATCCCAGTACTATCTATAAGATGCTGGTTATCTACCGATAGCACTTCTAGTATTTATGGCTGTAGCGACCGTTACCTTCAGCTTGCCAGCATCGACCTCCCGATAACCTGGGACCATAGCCGCTGCTTCACAATATTACTCAGTATTTCCAAGAGAACTGTATCTGCAGAAATACGCCCTGTACTGCTATCACGTGCATGCGTAACATTATGCACAGTGTTATCATACTGAAACACCGCTAAAGGCGGAATACATTTGCGAAACAAAACGGAATATAGAGTACAATTTTGTAGATACTTTGTAGATTATAAACACGTTATAATCATTTTGTTTAAAGGGAATCCTTTCGGAACAAACAGCTATTTTATGTAAAAAGTTAGATTAATTATAATAAACGAATACATCGGTCGCTGTTCGAAATAGCTTGAAGGCATCACTTTGTATTTCAATAAACAAAGTGGCTTAAAATTACCAGTATGGGTATGTTACAACCTTTAAAATATAAAATCTCGCCCAGTGCATTTCAAATGAGTGTATCAAAAGGAACCTTTTACGGTATTCTTCTTAAGATATGATTATATTTCAATTAAACGTTTTGAAATGTCTTACATTGTAAAGGTTAAAAAGTAATAAATTTAAGACAAAAATATTTATATTAATTAACATAGCTAATTTTCATTATAAAAGAAAAACTATTTGGAACATAGTTTAGAAGAATATAAATCAGACTTAAGTGGAGATTAAAAGCCAATATCCTATCAAATTTGTTAAATTTACGACCCATTAACTCAAACTATTTAAGATACCAGAGTGAAATGTTTACAGGATATATATATATATATATATATATATATATATATATATATATATATATTAAAATTTATTGGCGTATTTTTATCGGATAGAATTCTTTATTATGGAGGATAGGATTTTTTTCTCAGTTTATAACACTTTGCTTAAAATTGATAAGTATTCTTTTTTAAAAATTAACCCACCATATCATTACCAAAGTAGAACCACAACAGCACCAAAATTTGATTTAGCTATCTTCAATAGGACCACATGGCTTGATCGCACAGGAGCTGCCACATTTAACAGTATTATGGATTTGTAGAACAAAACTTCACATAAAAGATGGGCTTAAGTTTATCTCCCTACAGCAATGTGTGTAGTAGTTTTGATTTGTTTCTGTGGCCCAGAATTCACAGTACAAAATGGTACATGCAGGAGAATTTTTATAATTTAAAACAATTTAAGTTTAAAAACTCCAAATATTTTTATTTATATGTTATTTTAAAACTTAAAATATAAGAATTTTTCCCACTGTAAAAGTATAATATATGTATATAACAAATTAAAGAGAAATTTCAAATTTATAAGAGACTATTAAAAATTAAAGGTGTCGTTTGCTGCCAATTTTTGCCATTATTAGGTCTCCCCTTAAAATTACTGCATTAATACGCACATAATAAAACCTGAACGTATAAATTTTCCTAAGACCTTTCTGTTTAATGATAAAATAATAATTAAATGAGGAATCATGCGAAGTCTGTGTTTTGTAAATGAACAGTAGCTGATTTTCTCGATCAATGAATGTAAAGTGAAAAGCTGTTAAACACAGACAAGATTGAGTTATGCTGTTCAAAAACACCCCCACTCCCGCCTCCCTCCCACAGACACACACACACACACCCATAAACAGACCGTTTTATAAAACTGCTTTTCTTTTTATTCAGAAAGCCCCAAAACGTGTACTACTTCGGTAACATCTCGGTATCAAATTAAAAGCAGGAAGAATAAACTTTAATGTGGTGCACTCTTAAAAACATGTTAGAATGACCCTTTCGCAAGAGGAATCAGACGCAGTATTAACGGCGCTTTTGGGAGTTTATTGTATCCACTTTTGAAGTTGGTTAACCTACATTACATTGTCTTTTAGAAAACGACATTCGAAAGCTAGAAACAAATGACATCTCAGTGCACAAAATTGGATTTTCAACGCTTCTATCGTCAGCCATTCCCATTTCCTTGGCCGAAGTACTGAGAACCGTCTATAATCTGAGGTTCCCATTTGCATATGTTGAGAATTTTATCTCAAATAATTAAACAATTCCACTGGTTTTATATCCCGTGGAATATAATTATTATAACTATGAAACCAATGAAAAGCTTTGAAAAAAGTTTGTTACCAATTTGAGAGAGTGTGGTAGGCACAATTCAGATTTGCAGTCGCCATACACTGGAGCGGTAAAAAGAGAGGTCCAAAAATACACATTTCGAACATTTCCTACTAAGACAATACTCCTATAGGGTATCACTGAGGTCAAATATCAAACAATTGAAGGTCAAAGAGATTATACTTTAGCGAAAGGCGATTTACCCTGTAAAAATGTAACGTTGACGTAAGGGTGGTCATCGACTGAGCTGGTAAAATTACATTCCTTGGTAGTATAGGTTATAGGTTATGGGTTATACAACGGGACACCTAGCACACTCCGATCTACATAGATCTACTATGGCTACATCCCTCCAGGGATGAAGTGAAGGGACTAAAGGAGTCTACAGACAGGTCACAGGCAGGCACTGCTAGAGCTGTCCAGAGAGGGCGATGTAGGACGCGTCGACCAAGCTGCCCTTTAATGTCCACGGGGAGTACCCTTCCGCATCCGTAGCATCGGTCCGGCACCGTCATACACCGCGAAACCTAGAAGCGCATGTGAAAGGTGGGAAGGAAATGGAATGAAAGGAATGACAAATCTCTCGAGCGTTCGCCTACCGACCAGGGAAAACCATGTAAAGTGTAAGGTCAGAGTGGATGGTTGACGGGAATCGAACCAGGGACCTCCCGAATGCGATCCTACCACCTTAACCCCTTTGGTTTCTTTGATGTAAATTCTAATATCATTTGTCTCAACATTTGAAATAATTTAATACAGATTCGCCTTAATAAATTACATATGCAGGGACACCTTATTGTCAGCTGTTGGCTTGCCATAAGACACATCAGCGTTTTGGGGAACGTTCTAAATCAGGACAACTGGGCTCCTCAACCCAAATGTGACTCAACATCGTACTCTGAAGTACTCAAGGAGCCAGAGTTACTCAAACTGGTATCAAGATATGGGAAAGTATAGAAAACAAAAAATCTTTAAATGTTACAGGAAAATGAAAAATAAATGGGCAGTGAAAGATATATATAGGGCAGCGTAATAAAAGAGGAAAAGAAAGGTTCGCTTGGATGGGAACGGGAACGGTATTCTTTATGGTTTAAGAGGTAATGATAAAGAAACATGTGAATTTTGTGTAGAACATTATCTAACTGAAGAAAAGATTTAAAAAAAATTGGGAGAGAAAATCCGGGACAAGAAATGGAATAACATAGAGGGGTTTAGTTTCACTGAAAATGTTAAAAGCTAACAGGAAGAAAGAAACAGGGAAGTAGAAGCTTTTTTAATATAAATGAAAGAAATGGATGAGGAAACTCAAAGAAAAGAAAAGGGACGGAGAGGGAGGGGAGGTAAGATAAAATAATTGTAATGAGGATTTAGCAAAGAGAAGTAAATATTGTACAGCAGTGCTGAAGGCCAGGGAGCTATACTGGCTGTGTGACACTAAGTTACCAGACAAGTACGTATTAAAGTATAATTCTGATAAATAAATGTTACAGAGTTTGTAATTTGTAACCTGAAAAGTGTACAACAAACTACATGCATGCATACATACATACATCTATGGATACCGTCTCAAATGTAATCGCCATCACAGCAGTTGCACACATGAAGTGTTTGCACTAAATAACTGACTGCGGTTACTAAAACCTTTTGTGGCCTCGTGTTTATTATTTCACATAAAACATAGTTTTATCTAGCAAAATAAATTGCGGAAGTAATTTAGCAGAGTTTAAATAAAACAGGGAAACAATTAAGATTTGTTTAACGTTTCTCATAATAATAATTACTTATTGCCTAGACTTTCTGTACCGCTTACAAATGATAGGTTATAGATTTTTAAAATTTTCTCTTTACTGTGCGGCACATATTCGTGCCATATAGTTGTGCTGACTGTATATTAACTTGTCATAATTGAGGCTTCAACTCAGCACCAATGCTGAAATCTTTTTTTTGGGGGGGTAAACTGGCTTTAAACACATACACAGAAAACCAACGACACTCAGATTCACAAACAGTATCCTGTGCATACTGAAAAGCCTTCTGTTTAAGAAATATTTTCCGAAACCAGCTGGAGATGGAACCGGAGACTCCTCACAGAGCAGATAGGTGAGAAGTTAATGATTCTGAGATGTTTATTTAACGTAAATATACATTTATAAATCCACGAATAAAAGCTACGTTTTTACATACAGCGTGAGAGAGAGAGAGAGAGAGAGAGAGAGAGAGAGAGAGAGAGAGTGCACGCACGCACGAAAACGAATAACTAAAAAGCGAAAATTGGGTGAATGTCAAACAGCATATATAAATGAAGTACTTTTCAAGGGGTCAATTTGAAGTTTTTCACGAAGTTCTAACCAAAGAACCCTTTAAACGAAAACTTTGGTTGTTATTTTTGTATCTTTCAAAATATGTCGACTAATCTTAATGAGTATCTTTGAGATTTTGCCATGCCGAATAAAAAGTGTGTCTCTTGAATTTGTTGTGAACGGATTGAGAACATTTCACTTTAACTCGCTTTTATATAACTTTGAAACTCTAAAGATAGACAAACTATTGTAAAAGTGTAATTCTCATTAGAATGTACAAATTGTGTCAAATATTTATAATGGCAGTGTTAACAGTTACCCAATTATCGTATGTTTAAGTTTTCTCGAGTAAAAATACATCATCTGACGATAAGATTTATAAAAGTTTAGGATTTCTTCTTTTCCCCCCTTTTTATATGCTCATTACTACGCCTCATAACACACACACACACACACACACACACACACGAATGAGTCTTCTCATCCTGCGGATTGGTAACTAGGCAACTCTACATTTAACAGACGATGCGAAATGTAGATGCTGATTAGGGCTACGGTGGTGCTCGTTTTTAACGTGCTCTAGTAGTGCAACAGATAACATGCAGAAAAGTGGTGAAAGTCGGAAGCTCAAATCACGCTTGCGAAAAAATTAGATTTTTTTTATTCATATCTGGCATTTATTTATGTTAATTAAAGGATATTCTAACAAGTAACAATTTGTGTTTTAATGAAATTCACATTATTAAACTACTTAAATGAAATGACACTTCCATGCTAAACTACCTGTTCCGTAAAATTTACTAAAAATATAAAGTTCCTTCATGTGGTAGTATTTGAACCTGGGACCTTCACCACTGAAAACGAACGCGCACACGTTGCGCTACGGATGCAAGTGACTAGAGGCACAGCGGTGCAAAGCAGTCATTTCGGCCAAAATTGATACGACGCGATGCAGCGGGCAATGTTTACGACCTAGACTGTACAACATCGGGACTGCATAACTTCTCAATCTGGAGGCTGAGAATACTCGCATATATGTATGTATAGAAAGAACTACATGCTGTACGCAACTAGTCCATATTGCATAATTTGTAACAACTTTTAAGTAAAGATTTATTGCAAACAACATAATTTGGAGAGAACTAATATTGACATGGAAAATGTGAAATATATAAATGTGTGTATTGCGATTTCTGTAATTAACAGAAAATCATGTAACTTCAGTTTTCATCTTCAGGCAATTTATTTAGCATAAAACTAAATACTGAAAAACGAGTGCGTTGGCCACTCTGCTACTGGAAGACACCCTCGATGGGAACACAACAGTTGTTAGGTCAAAACGCATATGGGGCAGCCATACATGTAGTTTTTACGGAATTATCTGCAAAATCCAGTATTGCAAACCTTGAATTGTCATATTTAAGTATACAGCATTATAATAATAATAATAATAATAATAATAATAATAATAATAATAATGGTAACGCGGATAATTTAGCGCAAAGAGCTGTCGTTCAGAGCTGTGCTGAAGTGTTTTAACGACACCAAAATGTATTAAACTCTGTTAGTATCTTCGAAATTAACTTCAGGGTAAAGTAGTATATTTCGTGTAATTTTCATATTTAGAGATAGGCGTTTACAGCTTTTTATGCCAATTGAAACAAAGCATATCTGGTTTCAAATCAGGTTTTAATATTTAGCCTACCTTTTCAAAGCTTCAAGTTAGCCAACAGGCACAGTGCAGTTCACTGTTGACTGTGAGGCAGTATTTTTAACACTTAAATGATTTCAGTCTAATTATATAGTATATAAATTCAATAACAGCTCGCCTTAAAGCAATATGTGTATGTAACTATATATAAAAAGTGTATATTGCAGTCATTGTAAATGTTTATATTATTGTATATATGTTTAATAATGTTATGTGAATGTATTACGTAATTTAATAATGTAGGAGCTGTGAGAATAATAGGTTAAACGTTGCTAACAATGAGGTAACAGTGAGGTAACTTTGAGTCAATAATGAGTAGGAAAGTTTAACAGTACTGCTTGTGGTTCTTGGAAGCAATAATGTAATTTTAGTGACAGTTTATAAATAGTCAACCAACAATCAGAAAAAGCTTTAGTTAAATGAAGGTATTCTATTGGTGTAGGATTAGCCAATCATAAACTGAAAAGGAGAAAATTTTACAAGTTTAGAGTTCAGTTGCCTGCAGACAGCGTTACTAACAAGACGCAAAAAGGGTCCTCAAGAAATATACGTATTCGTGTGAGATGAAAAATAAGTTTACGTATTAAAAGTGCAAGTATTTAATAAAAACATCTCACAGCTCTCTCTCTCTCCCTCTCTCTCTCTCTCTCTCTCTCTCTCTCTCTCTCTCTATATATATATATATATATATATATATCAGTGAGGTGTTATTTAAATCGTATCAAGCATTAATAAAAGAAGTGAAGTAAAATTATAATCTGTGTAAGCCTACATTCTTGTCGCATCACAAACCCTGCTAAGAGAAATGTGTCTCTAACAATAATACTGACACAGCCGAGGCAAACATAAATATATAATATTTACAGAAACAGTCAAATTACAAAGTTAATATTTTTTAAGCTTGGAGCAAAGGCCTCCTGAAAGTACATTTGGGGCGAAGGCTACCGGAAACTGTTTACTATAAGTGCGGTTGCAACTACTACAAGTTTGGCTCCCCAACAGTTGAAATATAATACAACTCCTTCAATACAACAATACAAACTACTTCAAATTGACGCCCAAAACGTGGTGCAAATAATGTAAAGATATAATAACCTTCTTCAAATTGGCTGACATACGTGGAGTTAAAAGAAATTACTTTCTCAAATGCGAGCGCCTTCTAGGAATTTGAAAGTAAGTTATTCATATCAGAGGAACGGAAAATAGGAAAACATCAAAGCAAAATAAAAGCATATAACGTAGACGAACCCTTCGGAATGTGGGTGAGCGAAAACTCATATAAGCAGATAGCTTTTGTATTTTCTATATTAGTGCCAAGAATACGTGCCAAGAAAAAACTCTATTCCTAGAAATGTGTGTCTCTAAATGTTAAACACGACTGTTCTAATCGTAAAGTGGTATGAAAATTGGTGCCTTGAATTAATGTGAGAATGCAGACATTATCCATAATTAATTTATCTGTACAGTGTAAGTTTCGTTTTTGTTATACGAAAATACACTTACGTCTTTTTGTGTATATTGTATTTTGATTTTGTTTTATGTATGCATATTTTCAACGTTCGGATGTATTTCACTTCCGCTGTTTGTATATGGCTCCAGTTTTCCTCCATTATTGTACACATTTCTGAATGTATTGAAACAAGAACCATTTTATAACAGAGTTTTAACATTGTTTCTCTTCTAGTTTGTCTTTTCAATGTTTTCTATTACAACACAATAAAATTATGTTGAAATGTATTTATTTTGTTATTTATTTTTTATCCCGTATGTTTCATTACAACCGAGATAGTTATTTTCATGTTGCTGGTCTGCTGCAACATAATAAGCATTATAATAATTTAGAGTAGGATCTTATGAAGCCTAATGTAGATCAATATATTGATACCGTAATTATTAACAGAAAGATATAAACAATTAAAGTAATAAATAATTTCCATATATTAAATCAATGTATAATGTAATAAGCTTGAAGGAGAAGTATGTATTGTAGTTCCACTGTTCGGGAGCCAAACTTGATGAAATAACTGCCCTACGTATGGTACAAAGTTTCCGGTGGCCTTCGCCCCAACGTTTAGGAATCAACTTTGTATTTTAATGTTTCTTTAAATATAATATATATTTATGTTTGCCTCAGCTGCGTCAGTATTAATTTGTAGAAACACGTATCTCTTAGCAGGGGGTGATGTGGCTGAAGAATGTAGGCTTACACAAATTATAATTTTTACTTCACTCCTTTTATTAATCCTTCACACGATTAAATAACACTTCACTGATACAGAGAGCTGTGAGATTATTTATTAATTACTTGCACTTTTTAACACGTAAACGTTATAATATTGTAGCCGTAATGAATTTTATAGTCTCACACTGAATACGTACCGAGCGAACTGCTCAGGAACGTTGCCTTCTACCATTCGGTTGGGTACGCTATCTTCTAGCGACTGCCTTCTACCGCTTAAATTTGTAAATTTCTGTATTTCAAGTCTCTGATTGGCTAATTTTACTACAATAGAATACGTTTATACAACTTAAGCTTTTTCTAGACTTGGATTGGCTATTTATAAACTGTTTTAAATATTACATTGTTGTTCCAAGAATTACTAGTATCATTATTAAACTTTCCAATTCATTATTGCCTCAAGGTTACCTCATTGTTAGCAAGTTTTAGATTCTATTCTCACAGCTCCTACATCATTAAATTACCTAATACATTCACATAACATTATTATACATATACACAATAATATAAACATACTACAATGACTGTTACATACATTTTATATATTATATTATAACATATTGCTTTAAGGCGGCCTGTTATTTTTTATATTATATAATTAGACTGAAGTTATTTAAGTGTTAAAAATACTGCCTGAAGCTTGAGTTGAAATGCTTGTCAGAAAAAAACGTAATTAGCGGCCAAAGCATTAGTAACAACCGAGGAGCGAACGCATTAGTATAAATATTCTTGGAATATAGTTAAAATTATAGTTCAGTATGCTTCCAGAATCATGTAGACCAGAATTCTGCATAAAAGAAAGGGAAGGTAATTCTTAGATTCGGTAACCCATAGCAACAAGGTAACAGTCGCGCATATTAGAGCTTTGAGATTAGCTCACGCGAGAAGTAACGTTGGTAGGGGTAGTAATATGTAGGCACAGCTTGAGTTGATGTAAGGGCGTGCAGTCTAATCAGAGACACAGTCGTTCGTGCACACATTCGTACATACAATCATAACCCTCTTTCTTGAGAATTAGTCACATAATCTGGTGATTACTCATGCGTTATTTTAAGCGCTCAGTGACGCACTTGGGTGAGTAAAATCTAGGGGCCATCCGAGGAGTTTTGCCGCTAAGTATTTTAGCGACTCACGGCAACTTACGGCTTCCAGTTTCTTTTATTGCGGAAATAGGTATTTCAAACCGTAAAATTGATAGGGTAGGGCGGGGTAATTCCGATAGGTTAGCGTAACTTCTTGATTGAAAATAAAATGTTACAATGTACCGAGCATTCAAGTAAGCACACGAGTAGTACACTATTATGGCTCACGTTGGGCATAATATCCCTATCATTAATGACAATCCTAATGCTGAAACAAAACTATCAGAATTACCCGCCGAATTGAAAATGGAGAAATTCCAAGGGGCTAATTAGATATGACTGCGGGGCAATTTGGATAACAATGAATACAGTAAATAATAGCTCTGCTTTTGGATTCTGAAACAAATTCATTCTAGAAATTAAATATATATTTTATATTACAATATATTAATGTGGAATTATGAAGAGTTAACAATTCCTATGAAATGTGAAGCATTGAAAAAAACTAAGAAATACAAGGATTAACAATTATTGAATTCCGAACGCTATTGAGAAGCATTTGCCATAAATAAATTATTTCTTTCCTTCAACTCCCACGCATCTTTCATGGAACCAAACCTGGCATTTCTGGCAGCGAATCCAGTCACCTCTCAGAACAGACTACTTCGAGTAGTAGCTGACGCTGCAGAATCCACATTTTTAGTCATTTAGTTGGAATCATTAGCAGTATTGTCTTCACTAGACGATAAGACGATAAATTTCTTTGATTTTTTAGCTTCTTTTTACTTTTCCTTGAAATGCTGTCTTTCTTCCTTTGTTTTAACTGAATTTGTTTCCCACGAAATTTCATCTCTCTCTTTGCCTTAACAACTGCTACATTTTCTGGTGATGTGCTGTGGCATGCTCCTTTCTTAGTTTGAACTCTTCTCTTGATCACAATCTTTACAGGACTAGGAAGGACCTCTCGAACGGTTCTTTCAGGCATTACACCCACAGGAGATTGTGAAGTGCTAGGCTGTTTGAACACTGGATTCAGTTAATTTAAGTTTAATTTAACTTTTGTGTACAGGGTCGTATGGTACCTTGAAAACTTGACTTCCACCTAGTAATGACAGATTACCCTCTATTACAGATGAGATTGCTTGTTTCATAGCTTCTTTGTCCCATTGTAGTCGTCAATTCTTCTTTTTGTAATGTTGTACCATCTGAAAATTTGAAAGGAATAATTAATAATTAATATAATAAAATTACTTTAAAGCATAGTTCCCAATGGGAATAAGTTACATGCCAGGGAAACAAATATATGTATGATATCCGATTAACCCCACCGATTGTTATCCAAATAGCCCCACAACACATGTTACCGGTCACGACGTAATTCTTAGACTGTGCAATAGACAGCGCCACGGTCTACTATAATGGTTCGCAAAACACCAAGGAAAAGTTCACCCCTTAAAGCAGTACAAAAACTAGCACACGAGACCAGCTAAAGCTTAAGTTTTCTGACCAAAATATTACATGCTACGTAATGTGCAGGTATTTCTTCCTTACCTTTGATTAGAAAAACTGATTTAGCGCCTCTCTTATAATAACAGAATCGGTTCAGAACCAAGCACACACTTGAAAAGACTTCGTCCTTAACTGTGTGACTGGAAACTGCAATATAATGTGTTTAGTAGTGGCAGCGCATGCGTGAAAACTTAAAATTATCCAAAAAGCCCCGTTATCCGAATTCCCCCCACCCTACTGTAGAAGTTAGCAGATATAGTAATTAAATTTTTTTAGTTTCGAGTGTTACGATTCATAATCCGTTTCATTCTTTATCTTCAAACGTTCGACAACTCCCTTCAGTAGCTCAAGTATTAGATTACATTAAATTTCTCAGTCAATTTAAACTGGTATTATCTTTCAAAATATGCCCACACATATTCTGAGAGAAGGATTTCATAGCCAACCACTGTGACAGCCGGAAGCAGAGTCAACAGCCGATAGGTATTGAAGGGTACGGCTTAAAGAAGTGAGCACCATCGCCTAGCTTAAAAACAAATTGGTGCCTCGTCGTGGTGCAATCCGGCATCAATATCCGTCTTCATTATCAACTCGGTCTTCCCATCGCCTTGTGGTTGTGAGGAACACGCACCGTAAGATTTGAGGGATTATTAGCAAGCCTGCTGCTTTATTCGTTGTTTCAGCTCACGCACATCTAGCAGCCTGGTAGCGTAAACTCGTCTCTTGATGAAACCCAATGACAAACAGTCAAGGCGAGCGAGATCGGAGGAACGGGGAGTCCACACCGCCTCTTTTCCAATCCACCGGTTATGAAAGGTCTCATTCAAATAGTCTTGCACAGTGTTTGCATAGTGGAGTGGTTCCCCATCTTGTTGATAAATTACAGTCATGGATACCATTCTGCCGTAACTGTGGCTCCGGGAACAACTGCGGTATGTCAAGGTAGATTGTTCCGGTAATCGTCTTGTCTTGATAATAGTTAGATATGTTGAGCTGTATTAGACTTTATAATATCCTACTCTGTCCTAATACAATGTTTGTGTTGTAGTAGACCAGCAACATGAAAATGTATTGGGAATTTGTGTGCACCTGGTATATTCCGAAAGGTTAAGCATTTTAACCTTCAGAACTAACTTGGAACTTAATATGTTCTTCTTTCTCCACAACGTACATAGTAGAGCAAGTATTGCATTCCACCCAAAAATTCGATACAGAAATTATCATCGGAAATACATGTTTGAAACCCCATGAACAAAAGAAGCATTTTTTTTAGAAAAAATCCGGTATGTGTGTGTGTGTTGGTGTGTGTGTGTGTGTTTGTGTGTGTGTGTATGCACGCGCGTGCGTGACTGTAAACAGCATAACTCAAAAACAAAAAGTCGGATGAGTACCAAACTTGGTATTCAAGTTCAGTATCTTCCAAGGATGCGACACGAAGATTTTCAGGAAAATACCCCCTCTCCAACTACTCTTTATATGACACATTTTTCGAATATTTAAATTTTCTTAAAAAATGGCTCTAACGATTTTGATTAAAATATATATTCAAGTTATTTATACGACAAATAAAATTTATATCTTAAATTTTCTGGGAATAGCCTTTGAAGTCCTCTTCATTCGGAATGAATGCTGTATAATCTTGTATGACTGGTAAACGTTAACCGATAGACGAAAGCTACTAAACTAAAAATCTAGATCCCTTTAAAACACACAATTTGTTTCCAATAAGTTTTTTCATGGCATAAGCCGTATCTGAGATATCCGTTATTAATGGTTGGAATTGTTAATTTGTTGTGATTATTTAAACTCCTTTTAATATCAGTTGTTTCTCGAAATTGCATAGAAACAGCATTGAATTTTAAGGCTAAGACATAGCGCCCAGCTCGTAAATATTTGATTATCCCACTTCTCTTTGTATTTATAATGAAATGTGTAATGTAGCTATTTCTGCGAAGGTTTACTTGGGTTATTAGTATATATAAAGGTCAGCTTTAGCAAGGATAGCTTGTTTACTCGCTAATAAATAATAGAATGTAGAGAAAGCGATGACAATGTATCACATCAGATATTTATGGGGACTTTAAACGCCATTATCTTCGATTTTTATACTGAGACGTTCAGATTATAACTCCAGGACACACCTGTAGGTGGAAATCCCCTATCTCAGAGATGCAGGTGGACTTACTAAATATAATAAATAAAATAAGTGGCCAGAACAGGAGAATTCTTCTAATCCTTGAAGGGCTGAGAAACTAATGAAGAACAGCAGTGAAATGCACCGGTAAGTCATAAAAATTAGTTTTAAAATGCAATGGTAACATGAAGTATAATCAAACACTTTGAGCTACATAAAAATAAAAAGAATTTAGCCTTCTCTATCCTATGACGTTGTAGCGGTAAAATGTTGGGCGTCATTTGTAGCGGGAAGTCGTTGGTCCTCTTGGTTGATGCCCTCTGCTGCAGTGCTCTGGTGTCCGGCTATCTCTGCTCACCGGCTGATGATTTCTCCATTCCTAATAAATTAATGTGCAACTAATTTCACTGATCTCAAGGTTTTCGCAGATGAGGAAAATTAAAATACACTGCATTTCCCTTAAAATGTAATTTATTATCAGTAAGATACTTATGGGTGGCTAGCTTTTCCCACCTTTAACAATTCCCACTATAATAGTAAATTAGGAGCCTAATCTAACTTCACACGCTTCCTCACCCATATGCACACACGTGCATCCGTCGTCCAGAGAGTATAACTAAGTGTCGACGAGATTGTGTAAGAGAGTGTATAAGAGAATCAAAATATGGGGCCTGCTTTCCAAGTGACGTTCACCTTCGCGCCTTAAAATGTAACGACATTTCTAATTGGTCCTCAGACCGCGTTTCCTTATTATGTGATAAAATATTCTGCTCCAAAACTTTTCGCACACACGCCCCAGTGACGTATCCGGAAGCAAACTCAGTATCCCCGTCTCCTTCCTTTCTATATCCGTCTCTTTATATTTCTCGTTATTCTTTCAAGTTCCTTGCTCATTAGCTTGGTGAAAGGTGGTCGTCTCTACCTAGAATTACTTTTATCTGGAATTAGCTAATTCGACCGTTCCTTACTTATCTAAGTTACAATCTGCTCTGTACATCTCTTGGGTGCTAAACATTCTAATATCTTTCTTGCTGAATCATATTATTAGTACAATTCTTGTTTGATATTGAGTTATACGTCTATATGTATACAGACACACACACACACATATATATATATATATATATATATAAATATTTATATGTGCGTGTGTGTCTGGTATATCCCCTTTCAAAGTATCACAGTCAAAATGACCTTAAATAAACACTTAATAAAAAAAGACAGTGGAGAGAGGGCATTGTCAGCCGCGAGTTTTCTGTGAAGTGCAAGATTAAAACGCTCTAATGTTTGAACTTGGAATTGCATGAACATATTTGAAAAAAGAACTTCTGCGCCCTAAAGTATACTTAGGATTTCTTTAACTTTAATGAATTCATAGTGAAGCATTTTGAAAACCTTACCCCGAATGACGTAATATATCTGTTAATTTCATACATCACCGGATATTGTCAACAACAATGAAATTGGTCTGTGTTTACACTTAGGTATTGAATATAAAAGTATAAACTCCTATCTTATACATACCAGAAAAAACAATATACTCTGGGAGTTATTAAGTCCGTAGCGTTCCTGTTCGTTGCAAGAGTGCGTTTCTGGGACGTTGTTTATGAGCATCGAGGTTATAAATGCATCTCTTGTATTTAACAGATTTGAGCAAAGTTTATATCCTATTTGGTCTAAAGAAGATGGAGTGCCAAGTGGAAAGAATCAACACCTGAAAAAACTGCAGCGGAGATGGCTCGGGGCATTTGTGTCATCTAGGTGAAGAATTCCTTCTGAGAACGCTCGTCAAAAAATGTGGTACTGTTATTTCACTTTGTGCTATTCGGCACGTTCAAGAAGTGTATTGCTTTGATAAAAATCTTCCGAGCTCTTTAAGCCATGATTATATTTGTCCGCTAACTCGAGAATTAGCATCCGTGATCAACAATCGACCATCGTGTGGTACTTGCAATTTATGGCAGGTTCAAAGCTACAAACTTAGGCACATCAACCTAATACATGATATTTGTGTTTCAATAATAAAGGGCGCTTCATTCCTCTGATAAACAGAAATCAATTAATGACGTCACCCAATGTTCCCATACGCTTAGGAAAAGATGTTAGGATATGGTAGGAAGCTATTCTGAAAATATGCGTGAATTCATTATATCGCACGTATTACCATTATAATAATTCTAGAATTACTTAGCTTTATAACTCTATATCTATTTTCTTCTGAATATCCTTAAATTACTTCCAAACAGCTCTGCTAATGTCTTTCTGATACCCACAGCTTTCTCAACGATTGTTCAAAAAGTTCAGTGCCACACTTGTGACCTTTTGTTTCCTGAAATTGAAACCAAAGAAAACAAAAAGGAGAAGTCTTTCAGTGTATTTTTTGACGATGCTGTCATTCAGTGTAAGATACATTATTCTTTTAATCAGAATATCAGTTCTTCGGAAATAATGTGTTGTGTGGAATCACATATTGAATGTGTCCAAACAAAGGAAACACATAAAAATCTTGACGCAGGCACGCTATGTCCTCCAACAACTGAAGCAATACCTTTGCCTCACGACTGCTGCTTTTCTCCTCCTAGTTGCTTTTTTGTTTTTGTTTTTTTACTTTGCCACGGCTGCTTGAGCATGAAACTTTAATCACTGGGTTTGCATGAGTGCGTGTACATAGAAACACGAACGCTTTCTTGGAACACTTTTATTCACCGTTAAAATCAGACTTAAGATTTGCCGATCACTTTTAAATTCTTACGATGTTACTGTGTCCTTTCCAAGACCGAAGATTATCAATTAAATCTGATCGTTCGACCCTCTTGCAAGTTTTCACCCAGTCTTCGGAACTTGACGAGACTTTCGTTCCGCACTCCAATAGTGCTCCAGCGAGAGTGTCCTCATCAACGCGCGATACAAAGCAGAACTCCTAACTTCCCCTGGCTCCCCTTAAAAATTTCGCCCCAAAACTGAGCGTCATGAAGCCTTTAGTGACCTTCACTTCCTGGTCAGTGCAACTGTACCCATTATTTCCAGGAGAAACTGGCTTCAGCGGTTTTACCCTTTATACCTGGGGCTGGTCCCTAATTAGCTAAGCTGTGCCTGTCTGGCCTTTCTGCCGCTTTTAACAGTCAACAATTTTCCCAATGCTTTTCCTTTTAGTACATGCACTGATTTTAAATATTTTATTATTTATTTTATTTCGCTATCCTTCCCCGATTATTATGATAACTATTGACTTTATAATTTCGGCTTAAATCTTAGTTGGTGAAACATGGAATCGTTAAAGGGAATTAAGCTTACTATTAAGCTTAAGATAATTCGTCCCTCAAGCTTGATACCAAGATGGTAGAGTCTCAAGCAAATGGAGGGTAAGAAATGGCCGAAATTTTGCAAATACTGTTGTTTCTTTAGGTTCATTCCACTTTGCTCTTTCTTTTTCCACTTCTACATTTCACTGGACCAGAAATACTTTTATCTGGATGGGCAGAACAGATTTTAACTACTTACATTAAGAGGGTATTCCTGACACACAAATAGACAGGTATACAGGATGGCCCATTTAAGTTGAGACTGAAAAATATCTCCAAAACTAGGCGTTGTAGAAAGAAATGTCTTTAATAAAAGTTGCTTGTTCTTTGTTAATAAAAGTTCATAAAAGTTCCTCAAAAAAGTAAACAACAATAGTATAAATCACTTTGCAATTGTTCTTACACTAACGTAAGTAACAACGAAAATTTTTAATGGCTATGTACGAAGAGCACATTGAATGGTTGGACTATCCATGGATGGCCAATTGTGGGTCAAGTTACGTTTCGTAATTAGAAGCCAACATTTTTTATTTTGTTTCCTTATTCATCACAAGTTTTTATAAACCATTTTCTTATGACAAAACAACATAAAAATGTAGGTTCCCATTAAAAAAATGAAATTGATCCTAAAATGACCATCACAACGTCCTCCAAATACTACACGACTAATGGCATTTAATTTCCTGCATAATATCAAGCAACTAAGATATTTCTTTCTACAAAGCCTAGTTTAGGAGATATTGTACAGTCTCAACTTAAATGGTTCACTCTGTACAATGCATTTTGGATGGTCGAAAATTAACATCTTGTTTGTTACGTCCCCGCACGAGAAAATACAAATATTATTTTAACGAAATAGAATGAAATGCCGTTTGCAGGTTTTAAAACGTCCCTATATTTCCAAAACTGTTAATTCTAAGCCTACTGATTGTAATTATGTACTTACTTCCTCATCATGGAATAGGCTATCAGCTTGTTCCGACCTCGGACCGCATACCATCTCTTTATAGGTCGAACTGGATTGTAATGATTGTAATTCGTAATCACATATTGCTATTTTGACTTAATTTTCAATGTTTTGTGCACCCGTGTACAAACATTTATTGATGTGTTACGTTTTTCTAGATCTTTCAAGCTTAAAAATAAACAAAGTAGTTGC
Source organism: Deroplatys truncata (assembly GCA_030765065.1). Classification (NCBI taxonomy): domain Eukaryota; kingdom Metazoa; phylum Arthropoda; class Insecta; order Mantodea; family Mantidae; genus Deroplatys; species Deroplatys truncata. Next base: position 110,563,240 of record CM060986.1, read on the forward strand.
AGATTTTAGAGCGCAAAATTAATTTTTCCAGTGAATGCTCTATGTTCTCATCAACTCACTCAAAAGGTTCAGAAGAGTTGTTTGTTTCGAATAATATACGGTCAAAGAGCGAGGAATGAAATACCGTTTGTTCCACCCTATGTCGAAAGTCATTTGTTTCCAAAGCAAAAGCACTACGGAAAATGACACTTTACGCTTCAATAACTACTTTCTATATTACATGTTCACCATATACGCCAGAAAACTAACATTGGATGATGTAAAAGCACAAGCCAAAGTTGTCATACATTTTTATAACCTAGAAAGAAATTCATAACCAAAATTTTCATTTAGCATGGTCTATTTCTCAAAACGTTATTAACGCAACGCCCAGAAAGCAAAGGCGGTTTATATTGCCATGGAATGAAGGATGTGTGTACTTGCATCATTACCACATATTGCAAAATTTATTTCAAAAGGTACAATTTCCAAAAGCTTGATTGTAAATATCTTATTCCTAACAAAATACATTATACTTTTGGTGGTTGCATAATCATTTTTATGATTTCGCGCGTTTCTCAAAACAATACAGTTTTTATATGATAACACAAATTTCACATTCTATAAATGTTTTAAAATAAGGGGCCATAAGACTTAGATTTTATGTGTATATTAACCAAACATTATTAGCTGTGCTTACTTTAAACATACTTTACATACACTTGCTTACTTCAGGCACTGTCGTAGAAGTTTTCGAAGCAAATCTTCATGGGCACTGAGTTTGTTGCGGTTCCTCCTTGGTAGTACCTACTACATTGATCATGATGGATGCTGTATTACGTGCCTGTAGGTCGTCTTGATGCTTGTACTCTCGTGACGTATCTCGACGTTCTCGTAGACTGTAATCTGATGATCGTATATATGTATGCTTGTGTGTGTGTGTGTGTGTGTGTAAGTATGTTGTAATTATTGTTTTATAATTGTACCACAGCTGCTGTATTTGTGTGGGAGAGCAGTTGTGTCTTGTCAGGGTTGGGTGTAGAGAAGGTTGAAATATTTTGCACACACTTATTCCGTTAATAATTTCACTTGTATTTTAAATAAACCACATGTTATATTCGTAATTCACTATCACCTTTGTCATGTTAAAATATGTATAACTGGCAGACTTTAAATACGTAGTTTTAGCGTCTATTTAGAGACGAGCTTATACACGACCTTCCTGTTCGAACACTGACAAGCTTCTGTTAGCGTTCCCTTCAATCGATTTCTTAGCGTATGTATTTGAATTATAGGCATGTGTCACTGTACCTTATTGGTGCTACTATTCAATAACAGTTTATGTTACAAACGCACACACACATACACATATATATGTTTACAGACTTCCATCCTCTTAATTATGAATCCAAGATTCGTTATATGCTTACGTATATACTACTGCATTTCTTGTAATTTTATATTACTGCTTATATAGCTAACAATGGCCTTTCCCTCTTATATTATATTTTATAACATTATATACTAGTTCTCTACCATGTGTACATTATGAGTATGTGTTTTAGCATCCTCTTAATTATTACACGTACAATATTAGCAAAGAAAACACATAACACATATAACTTAGAGCAAAACATTAAATGATGTTTGTATGTATAGTGTTGTATGTTGCTTCAATTTTAATTTGTTTACGTAATTTATTAGCCTCACGCTTGGGAAGCCAACTTGAAGAAGTATTGTTCTTCAACTGTTGTAGTTTATTGTTGTTGGAGTTATTTATTTATTTCCACACTTGGGAAACCAATTTAAGAAAGTGTTTTGTTGTTGAAGTTTGCACTGCGCTTTGGGCGTTAATTTGAAGAAGATTGTTTGTTAGGTAATATGCTGCTACGTAGAAGAAGCTGATTTGAAGATGTATTTTTGTTGTTACACTCCAAGTTTAAAAAAATATATTTTAACTTTGTTGTTAAACTGCTTTTATAGATAGTATTTATGTTTGTATTTGCCTCGGCTGCTTCAGTAATATTTGTAGAGACACGTTTCTCTTATCAGGGCGTGGTGCGACAAGAATGTAGGCTTACACAGATTTCAGGTTTAAATTCCCTTCTTTTTATCAATCCTTGACACAAATTAAATAACACTACACTGATATTAAGAGCTGTGAGGTTCTTTAATATAATACTTGCACTTTATTAACGCGTATACATAATTTTCGTTTCACACGAATACGTAATATTTATTTAGAGAACACATCTTCCATCCGGTCACTACCAAGGTCTGCATTCAACTGAACATATTTCAACCGTCAAAATCCGTAAGCTTCTGTATTTCAGGTCTCTGATTGGCTAATTCTATTCCAATAGAATACCTGCATTTAATTAAAGCTTTTTCTTGCTGTTGATTGGCTAATTTTAAACTGTCACAGAATTAACGATATCATTGCTCTAATAATGACTAGTAGTATTCAAACTCTCAAACTCATTATTGCCTCAAGGTTACCTGATTGTTACCTCATTGTTAGCAACTTAAAACTTATTATTCTCACAGCTCTTACATTATTAAATTACACAATGCATTCACATAACATTATTAAACATGTTTACAATAATATAAGCATATGCAATAACTGTTATATACATTTTTATAAATCATTACCTACATATTGCTTCAAGGCGGGCTGTTATTAAATTTATATATTATATAATCTAATTGAGATTATTCAAGTGTTAAAAATACTGCCTCAGTTGGCATTGGGATAGGTTATCTCAAAATAAGTTTGAGAACGCCTTGTGATTTACCGGGACAAATGCGAGTCACTTGAGAGATTGAATGTGTTGCCGGCATGGTAGCTCAGTTGGTAAGAGCAATGACATGGAAAGCCGAAGATACCGGGTTCAAATCCCGGCTATGGAATTGAGGTTTTCAGTCTGATTCTATCTTTCCAAGAGTGTAATTTGTTCATAAAGATAAAGTATGGATTATCTACGTCTTAAAAACGTATGTTTTCAGCAGCAAAATATATATTACTTGTCACCTGCTCTAAGCACCTCGGATATGTTTTAGTGTGGTTTTCTATTCCCATTACTCTTATCATTGGCGGGATAAAAATACTCTTACTGCACCCAATCTTTCGAACTTCAGACATCGACTGTTCCCGTGTTAACGACGAGTGCGCCTATATTACAAACCAGCAGTAACTTTGAGCAGTGCTCGAAGACAAGCAGTGTTTTTGGAACCGCGAAGATCTGAATCCAGGTTGTGAAGATTTCAGAGCAACCAAGCTTAGGTATAACAGCAGAGATCAATAGTAATAATAATAGCTGCGGTATAACTCCGTAAATCAACAGTTATATAGGCTTGGGTTTTATTAAAACCCATTACTTTCGTGAAAAAACAGCTACTCGGGGTTCATCCCCTTTTTCATCCCCGCAGTTTTTTGTGCCCCCGTATAAGCTGAACCCTTTGGCTCTTCTATCCTTTTCGCCACTTCTCCCTTGCGGCGCACACACACACACACACACAAAGCGGCGGACACCTCTATACTTTGTCGCCTTTTACTGAAATATGCACGCAATGAGTTCCAACAGCATGCCTCTGTCCTCGCTCGGCAAACCCACGAACCCCAGTTGGCCGTATCCGAGACTTGTGGAATGACAAATTTTTCTCTCACGAGCTTTTATTTTTTTTCTCCACCTCTTTCTTTCTCATTCAACGTACGAATTTCCCTCTCAACGTCCCTTCATGGAAAGGAGCCAGCTACAGCCCTTCGGTGTGCTCACCTTCCATCAACCCCTTTGCACTGGTATATAATCACTTTGTTCAGACATGTGTGTAATGAAATAATTATATCGTAAATCCTAAGCGAACGGAACAGCTTTAAATACCTGTGATATTATTATACTGAACACCTATAGGATGAGCCGCATTTATAGGACTTCTTAATTAAATCTGAAGAGGAATTTTACTAACAATTGGAAAGCAAAAACTTCCAGAATATCTATTATGTATTGTTGAAACTGCCATACAACATATTTGCTTGATGGGGGACTTCTTTGAAACAATCCAAGGATTTTATACGGATAAATTGTAAAACCAGAAACGCTGGAGTTAACATTTACTACAGTTTGTTTTAAACAAGAAGGGACTCATAACGGTTCCTGGAGGGGCATGTTTCCATGTGGTTACCATAGCAACCTCTCCTCCGCTGTTGTTCTAGCCATTAAGGTTCCACCACCTCCTTTACCTCGCCTTTAAGCTCCAAAGCTCCATTTTGGGAGGAAAAATGTTAAGTAATGCCGCTTTGTAGCGTGTGATTCAATGCTACTTACTAACTTTCTAATACATCCTGGCAACGCTGTCCTCCCACTTCCCTGCTATCAATGAACTGTCACAAGTGGTTTCTTGTTTAAATTTTACTGTGAATTGCAGTGTTGCAATTGTAACGTTTACAGCAGTGTTGCACATACAAGATATTACTAATAGGAGATGGGCAAACTCACTTGAAATCTCGTTGGTTTGCAAATATGTTACTACAATTTAAAAAATATGCAGAAAATATTCCAGGTGATAGAATTATATGCATGTTATTTTTACTTCATTTGATTAGTACTTTACGGTACCCTGATGTAAGCCATTAGGATGAAAACGAACATCAACAACATGTATCCGGATGACAATCTTTGAAGTCAAAATGAATTATCAACTCCGAGAAAGGTTTAAGTCTCCAATTTATACCTGTAATTTTAGTAATATATGCTATGAGTAAATTTTGCAGCAGCTGCGTGAAACCTTTGTATTCAACACTTATCCTATATTTCAACTTAAGGCTTACTAAATGCTAGAGTAAATTTGTTACAATGCATATAAAGCATAGATAGATTACCGGGTGGAAGGGAAGTCATTGCATTAATTTATACAGTTACAGATCCCATTATTTGGAACATATTTTGTATCTTTCATTTTCTGCGGAGATATTTTAGGTTTATCAAGATAATAAAACGCATATGCTGGCAATGTCGCAGCGTCACCCGACCTTAGCTGGGAGTGTAGGTGGTACTCTCCTTTCAAATCCAGAAGTAGGTCAGCGCGTAAACAGGTTTCACTTTCACTGTATGGCGCGTGGTTCATGAGTGTAGATGAACATTTCGTGTTTGTAACCTTTTAATAATTCATCTGCATCTTCCAATGATGCGTTTTGTAACCTACTCAGAATGTATGGATAATCAGTTCAGTCACATTGAACTTATATACGTTTTGCAATTTATATTGATAATTCAATGAAGCAAACCACCTTTCTATGTGTAAACACAAAAAAATCTGTTGTTACAAAGCCTACATGGACAGCAAAAGAATAAAAAATAAACCAAATGATTCAGACGATTCACAGATATTGTTCAAAATGTCCAGCACTTGCGCACCTGCAAACTTCACACATTCGCAACCAATTACGTCGTACTCTAGCAAAAGCACTTTCATTGTTGTGTATTTCCTCCGCAACCAGATGAATACTTGTCTCAAAGATTCGACGTCGGTGTTCGATGTTTTGTATACCCTGCTTTTCATATCCCCCAGAGGAAAATGTCCAGAGAATTCAGGTTTCGTGAATAGGCCATAAGCTAACAAAACATTAAAGTACTCACGATTTGAAAAGCCTGGCATTTCTTAAACCTTGCATTTAAGTATGACTATCCACTAAACTCACCTCGGGTTCTTTTATCACGTAGGACGATGTTACTCTAATAATAACTCAACCTCTGCTGGAGCTGACATAAACATGGGGTTCTTTTTCAGTCAGAAACCGCGAAACGCTAATTGGACAATGAAGTCATTACTTTCATACTGTTAGTGATAGCCAACAGCTACCAAATTGTACTTGTCATTACACCACCCTTTCGTAGTGTTTGTTTGGATTAGGGGTCGTATGGAAAATAAAACCGCTAGTCCCCTCACCTATCAGGTCAGGTTTGCTGTTTTGTTTACGACCAAAAGCCGGTTATTACACTGACCTACCTTGACTTAGTTAGGTTGCTTATATCTCCAACAACATTACGTCTGCAAAACGGTGTTGGAAAAATTATTAATTATTTAACAACCCTGTATAATGTCACATAGCTACTACCGAAACTAGGTCAGTAATAGGTTACTCTTTGTATCTTACTATAAACAAAATATTACCTTCATACTTTCTCGTGGAATAAACCACCTAATTTGAAAAAAAGGCTGATAATAGAACAAAATACTATTATACTTTTGTTGGTAATACCTCTCTGAAGTACGTATTAAAAAGCATGTAATAAGTACCCTTCCACTCTGTATATGTAATATATTTATGGACCGTACTGGTAGTGCTGAAGTAGGGTTGCTACTTTTGTCTATGGAAGCCGGAGTTCTATTCCGGATACGACATGGGATCTTACTCCTGCTGGAAAGCGTTATACAGAATGCACCTAGTCTCGTGAAATCTTTGAGTACCTAATTGAGGAGCTGCTTGATGTAAACGTAACGGCTTCGGTCCCGAAAACTGCACCAAAACTGCACCACCACGATGTCCTGTGTAGAGAGAGACAGAGAATGCAGCAGATGTACGGTAGGACTTCGCACATTAGGGCTGTCATGCCATTTAGATTTCTATTGCTCCATTTCAGTTTGTTCAAAAGTGTGTTTATTGTAATTTTTCTTAATCGTGTTGTATTTTCGGATTTACTTAATGTGCTATATAGTTTTCTATTTTTATAATATTTTAATTATGTTTCTATGAGTTTAGTGTAAATCACTATGTGAATGACTAAACATCCTTTGTTTTTCACGTTTTGCACATAGCTAAAATTTATTTGTGTAAAACCATGTATTTTATACTAAACTGCCAAATATTTCCAAGAGTATAATACAACTTCCTTTTATCTTTTCTATCATTTGTTGTAATTCCCATTTGTAAGTGGTTATTAAAATACACCTACCGCGGTCAATCTTGTAAAACTTAATCAGCACACCCATTTTAGGGTGAACCAAGAAAGTCTATCTAATAGCATTTCCTTTTTTATGATGCTCTTTTTTTCTTTCCCTATGTTTGTATTACTGACGTACTTTCCTCGATGATAGGCGGTCTCCTTTCGGATTTACGGCAGCTCTCCCTCCACAAAATAATCTCTTTGGGCAATGGGGTTTGTAAAAACGGTGCACTTTCTCAGTTGCACTATCTTGTATTAAGCTCAATTGGGAGGTTGGTAGTGTAGTAGAAAACTGTTTAATTGTTAGCCTGAAAAACGACTTTGACATCCATTACGGTGTATTTTGGTAACACCTTTTAGTCAAAGTTAATAATAATACACCTTTCGAATAGTGTGAGGATATTGCATAGTGGTATACCTCTGTGATCCTGTATACACTTTCTATTAACATATCAATCGGTCTTCCAGAACGTTCTTGAAGGGGACTAGCCTTAACTACTTTACGTTTCCGATTGTGACACCCTTTGCTTGAAAGAATCGTAAGTATTGATTTATAGTGAATATATAGTATATAGCTGAGGAATTTAAACTAATTCTGAAGAAGTTCATTTTCAGAACACTTGTGCCTGAAAAAGCCATCACCATGTAACTTCAGCCTTAGTCAATTTTCTTATAATAAACAATGAGGATGACACGCATTGTTTCACAAATATGAAACAGATTTTCCAAATTTTCATTGTGAGTATTAGTTATGTTGCATGCTGAGTGCTACATGCTGGGGTGAATTCCAGAAGTTTTCCAGAAACTGAATAAATTTATTTTACCCCCAGCACGCACATGGGGGAACACAAGTCGCTACAGCAGGAAGACCGGAACCTTGGTGTGTAAAATTTAGAGGAAGGCGTGGAATTTTACTTTTCACAAAAATTACATAACACATATTACCTGGAATTTATTAACAAAAGTTTGGCTAGTCTATATTATGAAGTAGGAAGAGAGGATGGAGGGAGATGCCCCAAAGCCTGAGACTGACCACATGCACGTCTTGCTATAACGACCGTTCTCACACAAGTGACGTTATTTATCTGCCCCCTCTAACCGTGTCTAGCCAAGCCAGACTGGGTTGGCGTCATACCAGATGAATTTCAAACAGAACCCTCCCTTTTGGCGTGGTCAGCGGCAAAAGGAGGACGCTAACTGGACGCTATGCTGGCCTTAAAATTCCATACACTTTCCATGCAATCACAAGAAAAGGCCGATGTCGACAGGACTTTAAAGAATGGCAGAGTATTGAACAATTCAAACCATTAATAACGAATACCTGGGAAATGGCTTATGCCATACACACAAAAAAGAAATCGTGTTTGAAATAAATTGTGTATATTAAGGATATCTACATTTTTTTGTGTAGTACGTTTTCTTCTATTGCTTGTTTACCAGTTATAAAAGATTGTGTAAAACTCCTTCCAAATGAACAGGACTTCACAGGTTATTCCCAGAAAATTCAAGATATAAGTTTTATTTGTAATGTAAATATCTTTAATATACAGTATTTTAATCATAATCATTACAGGAATTTCTCAGAAAGCAAAATGTTTCAAAAAAAATTCCATATAAAGGGTAATTAGGGGTGCGGAATTTTCTTAAAAGCCTTTGTGTCGTATTTTAGAAGATACTCATCTTAAATACTAAATTTTGTATTTGTCCAACTTTTCGTTTTTGACTTATGGTGTTTACAGACACACATATGAACCTTTTGAATTCAGGGGGTCTCAAAACACGTATTTCTGGTGAAATCCCGATAATTAACTTTTGGGTGGAAATAAATACCTTCTCTACTTACTGTGTAAGTGGTAGAGAAAGTAATAATAATGTTAGACCACAAATATAGTTGCGAACATCCAGCTGCCAATAAATTAATAGATGACTATTTAAATAATTCAGGTTATTATTTTGGAAATAGGTAGTATTTTTATTTTATTGCAATGTTCTTGTGTGCCTATATTGATACCTTTTTTTCCTTTTAAAACTTTTATGCATTAAGGAGAACAAGTAAAATGGAAAGTTAAAAAAAATTATCTCGTATATTTCTATTTTCTGAAGAAGCTTAAGATTAAAGTGCCTGTACGAGAGGTGTTGATATGGTGCGCTCACAAATACGTGTGCTATGATCATTATATAGCTAGACTAGGAAGTTAAGGGAAGAAAAACAGGATTGCCAACCTCATCTGAGCACAGAGATTGCGAAGGCTGGGAACGTGTTGTAAGACGTAATAAGTTGCTTTATTACTGGAGCCGGAGTATCGCCACCATCTGTGGTCCAAAGACCTCGTCCTTCTGACCACCCAGCCGGGACACACACACACACACACACACACACACACACACACACACACAAAGAGAAGCAGGATAGTAGTGGCGAGAGAAGAAGAGGTTTACCAGAAAAATAAGACAACCATAACAACAAGAAGGAAAAGGGATGGGTTTGCAAAAAGTAGGGCGGATCCGGATGAAGTTTTTGTTAGCGTTTGAGGAGTAGAGGGCGCGTAAATGGGATGAGGTGCCTCTTCAAGTGGGGAGAGAGAGAAAGTTTTATTGCTTGTGGAGCGCACCGGGTGTGTTACTGTGACGTCAGGTCCTACACCTACTAGAAGTGGCTTCTGATGCTTGTGGTATCACCCTAACGTACCACTTACGTGGCAGAGGATTTTCTCATTTTGGTTGCTGGTGCTGCTGCAGAGATGTGTTTGTAAGTGGTGAGAGAATAGGCCAGCTGTAGAACACTTCTTGACCTCTTTTTCCTCTCTACTCACTTTTTTCCTTCTTCTCGAGAACCATATCTCATCTTTCTCTTGACTAGAGATATCAATTGTAAACACTCGGAACAATAACGGCGTCGAGAGGATTTAATTTCACGACGCTGATACGTGAGAGCTAGGGGTCTTGTAGAACGCGATTTCAGGATTAAAAATGTTATTTCTGTACGTGCCATTGTGAACATTTCTCTTCGACAACTACCTCTCTTTTCGCTTCCTATGATCATATTCTAAGAGTAAAGAAACAGTTAATTCATTCTATATCTGTTTTAAAATAATAAATTGGTTTCACATGTTGAAATCGTGCTAACAACAGACCATAAATGTATCCGGCCCGTGATACCAAATAAAATTGAGTTTTATTTATGGACGCTCTTTAACTGATGCGGTCCTTAGCATCCCATTCTATATTGGGCGTGAAATAACATTAATATTGCTCAGAGACCTCTTTATCAGGCTTGAGGTTCTTTTACGTGCCGTAAATCTACGACGCGGGACTACCGGCGTCACTTCACTTCCGAAAGAAGACATGCTAAGGATTTTTACGCCGGAAAAGTCCATCGCCCTCCGCCGGGTTTGAATCCGTGACCTCGGGAACAAGAGGTTAGCTTGGTAACCACTACACTACGGAGGACACCCCGTGATACCAGGTAGGCAAGGGAGCAAAAAAAGACTTACATCTTCAAGAATCATTGATGTTATTTTCGGCCCTTGAAACAATTGTCTTCGTCTTCCATTTCAAGATTTAGACCAAAATGACTATCTCCAAAGCTAATACACGAAGATTATCAAGGAAATAACGGCCAGTTGCGCATTCCTGCTGCGCAGATCGCTGTCGGGCTTCTACCAAAGTTAAAATGATATCCTTGACATCTTTTATTAGTGTTGGTGAGTTTCAGTCTAAATAAGTGATTATTGTGCATTCCGTGATCGTTGAAAATGAAGTGTGTGATACAAGGTTTCGCGAGTCTGAATCGAGAGGTACTGGAATTTTGAATGCTCGAAAGTTGAAAGCTATACAACAACTAAAGGAAGAATATGGTGATCAGTAATAATTAAATAAATGTAAGAAAGTGGCATGAAATGTTCAACAGCAGATGCACAAATGTGCATGACGAAACTCAACTTGGACGTCCATCATTGATCACAGAAGATTGGAAGAATCAAATGTAGAGCACAATCCTACATAAAGACTTGTAACCCTAGATGAGTTATAGATTTCCTTCCCAAACATTTCTCGTCTTTTTGCTTGGTGAAATTGTATCGAATATCTTGGCTAAAAATATTAATGGAAGCCAACTACAACCCAAGACAAATAGAACAAGTGCTTAACTAAAGATGCATTTATGAGGAGAAATAAAATAGGCTTCAATTTTGTGACATACTTTTACTTTCTCTACTACACATGGTAGGTAGGGGAAGTATTATAATCCACCCAAAAATTATATGTCAAGATTTCACCAGAATAGATATGTTGAGGCACCGCGCGCGCGTGCGTGTGTGTGTATGTCTGTGAACTGTATAACTCGAAAACAAACTGTCGTTATTTAAAGTGATCTTCAAAACTTAATAATAGTAATAACCATTTATTCAGCATTTTAACTGGCCTTTCCGCCAGAAAGGTAATTTCGAATTATGTAGTGGTCGTCAAAATGGAAAATTATTGGACTACAGTGTTTAAAGTAATACTGGATAACAATTCAGGTAGATAGAAGATTAAAAATGCAGTGAGTAAAGATCCAGTCGACTGTATAATATAGAAGGAAGTAAAACATTTGCTTTTCTGTAGCAACTGAAGGTAGAGCTCGCAGACGTTTCATGTTATACAGCTCTGTCGAGATCCTAATGGCAATTTGCCCGCGGCAACGATCGAAGCTGTGCTGCTAATGAAATCCCAGCAACTGATACATAAACTCAACCTCAAAGGCAACATCGGTGCAGCAGCGTAGTTCGTTCCTACAACATTTTGAGCTTCACTTTAGGACTTGATGACCGTACCGAAATTCAACTTCTCTGTGAGAAATGTCTGCTGAAATTCTAGTCTAGTTAACGGAATGATTTACAGCAAAGTTGACACTTAGAAGTTGATGGGAAGAAATTATTCGCGACACTCACTCATATCCAAAGATTAGAGAAGTTTCTGCAAGAAAGCACTTAGAACATGCAAGGGAATACGGCGTAGTAAATTATGAATTGCTGGCCTAGAGAGGCCCGGGGAAAACTTGGTTATTTAATATGAAACTTACAATATTTGGCCGGCTTATTTTGGTGCGTTTTCTGTTCATTACAATAAAGCTTCAGAAATAATCACCGCAAAGAGTTATCAGCAGCAGTAAAGCTGTGGCACGTTATGGCAGTTTAACTGTATTACTTATGGCAAGTTATATTAGTTACTGGGGGAAAAGCTCAGTAAATTACAAAGTTCTAATTTAATTTTGAAATAGGTATATGAAAAGCAAATTAGCTAGATGTATCAGCATTTTGAAAGCTAAAAACGCCTATAGCTCAAAACATTTACGTACCAGACTCTATACAAATTATTAAGCCCTAAGGTTGATGGGATTGTAAGCTGCACGACGACATAATCGTTAATAAACCTCATGATGAATACGATAATTTATGGTACGTTAATGCATTATTGAATAAATAGCTTTAAATTTGAAGAACAGCTATAAGTTAAAAATTCTAGTTTCGTTTTCGTATTTAATACACATGCCTTGATTTCGAACAACATGGGGGAATCTGGTGAAATTCCTAATGAAATTGAAATTTCAACTAAAGAGACTGCACTTGAGTCACTACCAGTGATAATTAGGCATTTTTATGGAATATATTGGTTTTGAAACTGGTTGGGAGGAAATCCAATGGGCAGGACAAATGAAACAGTTCTGGCTTGCTTTTATCTAACACTTTATCCCTTATTCACTGCAAACCAAGAGGTATTTCGTGTTAAAGAGGATACCACAGATTAACAGAAATATAAACATTGGAAATGTGGTAAGTTGTGGGAGTTTTTTAATCAAAAGTATACCGAATGAACACATTCAAATGTTTGAGTAGAGATAAGAGGTTAAAGTTGTTGGGTGAATCACTTAGTGAAGAATGTTCATGATCATGCTTCTTCCAATTTTTTGGTCTTTTTGGTGTATATCGACGGCAAGAACTTAGGAATATCGTACTCAGTCGTATACAAAATAAACGTTTGCTTATTGTTTTGCATATGTCTTGTGAAACTAAGATCCATTAAAAGTTTTCACCATAATAGGAGAGGAAGAAATGAACAGTTGGAAGTTGATTAGAAAAGATGTTTCGTTACGATTACAGGGATGCTGAGAGAAAAATCTTCTGTTCCAAAGAACGTCGTTGGTTTGCGCACTCTGTATAAAGGAATACATTACAGAAAATTCCAAACACTACAGCACAATATCTGGGCTTAGCTAGTGCATAAATACATAGGTCACTGTTTACGACGAACTTCAGTAACTCTACTAGCGCACGCAGCAGCATTTATGGAAATTTTAAAGCGTGATGAAGCAATGGAAGAGTCCTTTTGCTGCTGAAGGATATTTAGAAGACAACATGACATCAAAAAATGGATTTTCAAGATCTTAACAAGTTAGAGACTCAAACCCAATCTATAATACCACACTGCAATATAAATTGCACGAAGGATAGGTAAAAAAACCGTGTTGTATAGATTGGTAAGTTATTTCATAAGATAATGCAATACTGAATAATTTTTAATTTAAAGTGATAAGAGTATGCTTATTTTGTTGGAAATGTGGATCGATGCTTAACTTCTAGGTGTCAGAAAGAATGCCACTTCTGCAGTGATTAGAAGAATATATATTTATGAAGTTTTAAACACAAACAAGTTCCGAAGAACTAGAGATAGTTCTATCAGCAGATAATGAAAATGGAAGTACTCTAGATTTAGACTGAGCGAGATGGCGCCGCAGTAATTCTGCGACTCGCATTCGGAAGGTCCCAGGTTCGACCCCCGTGACCACCCACTTTGATCCATAGGTTTATTTACTTTCTCATAAAATAAAAACTAATATAACGACAGCAATAAAGGAAATTATTCGTAGTTTCCTCGGGGTCAGCAGGCGATTGCTGGGGTGGTTTCTTCTCTACCTGGTTATCTTTACATCATTTTTCTTTCATTCCGTTTATTTCTCATCCTTCAGGTATGTTTTTCTAGGTTTCGTGGCGTATGGCGGTCCCGAAAAAATGGCGCGAATGGAAAGAGTATTCCCCGTAGACAACAGAGGGCTGCTTGATTGCTGGGTCGTTCAACGCCCTCTCTCGGCGGCTTCGGCAGTGGGACGGGTCTGCAAGCTTGGAAATATTAGGGACTTCCGTGCGTCTCTGTGGCCTGTGGTTCCCTCACTTCTTCCCTTCCTCCTGTGGGGTGGTAGCCGCAATAGATCTGTGCAGGTGACAGCGCGCGAGGTATTCCGTTGAATTACCTAGTCTAATTCAGTAACATTTAGAACATTAGGGTATAAAATAATGTTTACCTTCTCTATCCTACTAGATAGAGAATACACTGCACTTCACACAAAAATATGGTATATGCATTTGACCGAAAATACATTTTTTGAGGCTTCCTGAAACAAAAAGACATTCACGTACGCGCGGGAATAAATGTCAAACTTGCTATTTAAATTCTGTATTTCAAAAGATCCGCCAGGAAAATTTCAACAAAGCCCCTTCACCTTAAACTACACTTTCCATGGAAAATTGTTCATTACTTCAGATTTCTTAAAAATACTTCTAAGGACTTCAATTAAAATACCTATTATACGTTTAAGGTAATGCATTGACTAATAAAATATATATCTTGACGTCAATATTCTACTGAATATTGCACAGGGTTATTAAAAAAGAAGGAACAGGATTTAAATATTTATTATTAATGAACGAAAATAGATAGCCACACATGCGATATATCACTGAATAGAGAAAAGTTCAAAGTTTTATTGTATGTGTTCAAAATGAGCACCGTTTGATATGTGAGGACGGCCAGTGCTTTTGCGTTTGAATACGCAATCATCTCCTACGAATTTATTGTATCAATTGTAAATTGTTTATGACGAGGCGGCTCGTTGTGGAACTTGCAACGAAATGCACGCTGCAATGAAACAATGTACTCACTCTTTGCATAATGCAGCACACTAAACGACTTTTCCTGTGGCGTCGCCATTTTCTCGTAAGCAAACACAGCGCCGCTGTAGGCACTGAATGGAACTAATATGTGGGGTTTAAAACTTTGAACTTTCCTCTATTCGATGATGTGTCGCTATCTATTGTCGTTCATTAAAAATGAGTATTTATAATCTGTTCCGTCGTTTTGAAGAATCCTGTATTTTTACTTTCTCTACTACGTATAGTAAGCAGGGGAAGTATTACGTTCGACTCAAAAATTCGATACCGAGATTTCATCGGAAATACATGTTTTGAGGCCTCCTGAATCCAAAAAGGTATTTTTGGAAACATGTCCGTGTGAGTGTCTGTGTGTCTGTGAACAGCATAATTCAGAAACGAACAGTCGGTTAAACACCAAACTTGGTATTTAGGTTCAGTTTCTTCCATAGATGCGACACGAAGTTTTTCAAGAAAATCCCCCGACTACGTTACTCCTTACATGGAACATTTTTCGGAAATTTTAATTTTCTCAAAAATGGCTCTAACGATTTTGAATAAAATACCACAGGTTTAAGACATTTTTATGGCAAAAGAATTGTATATCTGGAATTTTCTGGGAGTATCTCCAAAAGTATTTTTCATTGTGAACGACTTTTGCATAACTGGTAAACCATAAGAGATGGACGAAATTTACTACACAAAAAATTTAAATCGCGTTAAAATACACAATTTATCTCATATACATTTTTTTTGTTGAGTGAACCATTTCCAGATGTTGCTTGTTATTTCCTTAAATTTTCCAATACTTATACATTTTCTCAAATGGGAATTCGTTATTCAAATTTTTTGTCTTGGATATGCAAGGAGTATTAATCTGTGGCAAAGAGAATGGTGCTAGACATAGCAACCAGCTATTAAGAGATATGTCTATGCTTAAAGGCTGGTGTATTTCTATATTGTCCTTGCAAATACAAAACAAGGGGTACATAGTAGGCCTTAAGCGATAGTCAAATAGTTTTAGAACTAGTCGCTATGTGTAAAATGTAATTCTCTTTGCATGTCAAGAACATAAAAAAAATATTCTGTGGGCGTAAGAGAAATGAGAACGTAATAACAGTCAATGGATATATTCACGTTACTTTCCCTACACTCTATCGTTTATTAGTGGGTACACAAATTATTTTTACTTAAGTTTATTGCTTTCCCTAATACGTATAGTAACTAGAAATATTGCATTTCACCTAAAAATTTGATATTGTGATTTCACCGGAAATACATGTTTTGAAGCCCCATAATGCAAAAGAAGGATTTTTAAAAAAGGCCCGTATGTGTCTGTGAACAGCGTAACTCATAAAAGGAAAACTTGGATAAATACTAAACTTGGTATTTAGCTTCAGGAAAATACCCCATTTCAGACTACCCTTTACATGAAACATTTTTCGCAGTTTTTGTCTCTCAGAAATGGCACTAGCAATTTTGATCAAAATATATTTTAAGACACCTTCATGACAAATGAATGGCATAGCTAGAATTTTCTGGGAATGTCCCCTAAAGTGTCCAAAATTCATTCTGAATGAATTTTGTATAACTGGTAAACCGTAAGAGATAGACCAAATTTTACCACAAAACACACAATTTATGTCATATACATTTTTTGTGTGCAGTGAACCATTTCCGACATATGCCTTGTTATTTGTTTGAATTTTCCAATACTTGATACTTTTTCTCAAATGGGAATTCGTTATTCGTGTTGCTTTTCTTTCTTGTTCTTTTTGTATGTCCTGGGCATGCAAAGAAAATGGAATGCTCCACATAGCAACCAGCTCTTAAAAGATTTGACTATCTCTTAAAGCCTACCATATTCCCCTTGCACCTACAAGAGAATTAGCAATAAGGTCGTTTATGCAAATGTTTATCTCGATTAGTAAAGAATAAGAGTTTGTAAAAATAGTTTGTACAAGAGTAGAGAAAGTCATGTTAGTGTAACACATCAGATTTTATGCAAAGAGTATTAATCTGTGGCAAAAAGAATGGTGCTAGACGTAGTAACCATAGTAAGCCATCAGAGATAAAAGAACGTTTACTTCACTAAAAGCGTAGTTCTCGTTAAAAACATAGAACTTCTTACACAAAGAAAAGTCAAATATATTTTCTGTGGTGTTAACCATCTCCGAAATATCCATTATAATTGATTATAATGTAATGTGTTATATTTTTGGAAGTGGATGGCCAGTATTCATTTGTTTCCCACTATGTTGTGCAAAGCGCATGGAATTTCATAAGAAGTTTTATATATCTGCTGATTAAATATGTATACACGAGGGCGACACTGAACATTTTTTTCAAAATCAAACAGGGATTAGTTTTAAAAATTTAAATGATTTTGTGGTTTTTCAAAATATTCGCATTTATCATTAATACATTTTTTAATTCAATGAAACCAGTCCATAAAGCAATGACACCACTCTTCCTGAGGCATTTCAGAAACATAGTTTTTATAATATTCACTGCTTCATCTGATGACAAAAAAAGTGATTCCACGCATTTTATCTTTAACTTTTGGAAACGAAAAGAAATAAAAAGGTGCTCGGTCAGTGCTGTTTGGTGAAAGGTCCATGGTTTTGACCTTTAGGGCATCCAGTTGCTCAGTTGTTAGTTTTACTGTATGCAAGGATGCGTTGTCATGACGTAACATTGTTTCCTTTTGGGCGTTTTTCACGAACTTTTTCAAAACTTTGCGGTAAACAGACCTTTTGTGTGGAAGTAACGTCACGTCTAATATTTTAATACTATAGTAGCAATATGGCCCGTTGTAGAAAAAAAAATTTCAACTATCTTACCGGCACTGCAATTCATCGGACTTTTGAAGGCTTAAGTTCTGTTCGAAGGACTCATTGAACCGATTGGCTTTTCTTTTAAGAATTATAACAATAAATCCAAGATTCATCACCAGTAACGTTGTTCCAAACTAAATATGAAGTGCACCTTGGAATTTTTCCATAGCTTTATTCTGTACCAATCAATGCGTTGATGTTTTTTATTGGAAGTCAGTTTATGTGGAATCCATGGACAACAAAGTTTTCCCAAATCTAACTGTTGGTTATAAATGTTTTGGATTTGACTCATACCTATGCCCAATGTTGCCCGACTAAATTCACAAAATGTCCGTCGATCGTCTTCAAGCACTGCTAGAACGCGTTAATATTTTAATCAATAACAGCAGTTTTTGGTTGCCTTTCACGTTATTTACCACTAAGGAAAAACCGATCTCCTTTGAATTCGCTGTGTCAATTATAAATTGTTGCCTTAGTTGGGGGTTCTTCGGCAAATGCATTTTTAAGTCGAACGTCACCTTGTTTAGGCATTAATGGTGATTTAAGATCCTATATAATCATAGCCCATATATATTTTCTAGTCAAATTAATTTTTGGATGAACACAAAATATTTAAATCATGATAATTAACAAACTATTACAGCAAATCGAATAAACTCCACGTCAGTCAATTAGTAAAACATTACAAAGCAGCTTTCAAATATAAACAAATTTAATTTGTTTTTAGAAATATGGCATTCTAAAAATGTTCAGTATCGCCCGCGCGTGTATATATATATATATAAATATTGAATTAGGTATTTGTAATGCAAAGTTTTACCTCAAAAAATGGTATCTACGTATTAAAAGTTCCTGTGTTCAAGAATGTGAAGTTCGTTCCTAACAAGTCATTCATATGTATCAGAAATAAAATAGGGCCCAGGATCGTTCCCTGTGGAACATGTACATTAATATTTCTGGCACAACTATTGTCACTTTTGGCTATATGAATTCTATGCTAAGGTAAGAAGGAAAGATTTAAAAACCGGATTTAAAACTACATTTTAATAATTACATTGGTTGTTTTAATAAAACTAAATTCGAGCTGTATTTTGGTTTCTATTTGTTTCTCCTGCTGTATTTTTTTGTTTCCATATGTTTCTGCTGTCTTGCACCAAATCCAGAGCAATACACCATGGAATTGACCTCTACTTTATATGCAGAACGTTGTTTCGAAGAGTGGTGCAGAGTGAGAGATACATTACCAGTTACATTTCACACAACATATTTAATTACGCTCGGAACAATGTTATGGGGTGCTGTAAAACACGCGCGCACACGCATAAAATTACGCTAAGCTAGGACGACTCTAGGGGTACATTCGCTGGAATGCAGTGAGGCTATTTCTCTCCTCTTCCATCTCACTCTAGCCAGGGTTGACCATGGGGGCTGATAACACCACTCTTACAGTTTCTAGCGGCAGGAGTAACTGACAGCCCTGGGCCCCCATAGAGCAATTTCCTTAGCAATATTTTTCCGCAAGTATATTGCAAGCAAAAATTAAGTGCGCTTTAACGCCCTATCTTCACTTGAATATTTGCTTAAGAGGGCATATAAAACGGGATAAGAAGGAAATTTACGTACTGAGTCATATAGAAAGGCTCATTCAAATGCCCCTTAACTCGCAGCAGAAGAGGAAGTTCATAAAACAAGCCACTATATAAATTTTATTTAAAGCGAAGGAATAATTTATGTTTTACATTTCGCATTTATAAAGACTCAGTTAAGCTCTTTATGCTCATCACAATTGCGTTTAAGCAGCTACTTTGCCTATATAGAGTGTGGCAATATGAAACTCAGAAGAAAGTTTCTCATTTAGAGCATAGTTGTATAAGAACATAGGTGTAGAGGGGGCAGTCCGGGTATCTAAAAATTAAAATTAATCATAGCAAAACAGGTTTTAAAAATGTACTTTAGTTTAAATTATTTGCTATAAACTGTGAACATTATAAAACATATATTTTCTTTGCTTAACAACCCCTGCATTTAAAATACTTCATTGCCTTTTGAGGCCAACCTGTACCATAGTCTCATCTGTTGCACTTCACACGTTGAATCCAGTCGTCATTTCGTTTTCTCTCACTATATTTCTCCTTGCAATAAGAGCACTGCCTGTCACTAGAATTTTCGTCGCTATATTTGGCTTTCTTTGCTCTTATTGTCTCATCAAACTTAGACTGCAGAGACTTTCCGCAAATTGCTTCTGACTTAGGTTGAGTATTCGCCTTTTGTTGAAGCTCGACCTTATATGGTGAGTCTATAAGGACAGCTGTCCTTCCGCTCCGTCTTTCTGAGGATGAGGGAAGTCTTTTAGCACATGGACAATACATCCTTTGGTGAAACTGCAAATGTTTGTGGATCTGATGTTGCTGATTTGTGCAGGTCACTGGAATATGTCTGGGCATAAGCTGACCTGGCATCCATCCTTTTTTTCTGTAGAACATTCTAGTTCTTTGAGAGGACTCTGTTCTCCAGGTTGTATTTCTGCAGTTTTGGAGGGAAGAAGCGAGAGTGATTCAGAAGGCTGGGAATTACTGTAATAATTATTGACGCCTCAAATGAAGATCTTGATGATAGATGAGGAGAGTGTTGTTCTGTGGTTTCAGCTGGCATGACGTTGACGTCACTAGACGTATTAGGATTTTTTGGGAATATCCCATTTTTTGGAAATGCTGAGGTTGCTGTTTTCACAGTTGCACCTTTTGCATATGCATTACGAAAATCCTGGCAATTTGTAGCAGTGTCACAACTTTTTCGGATGATTTCTCAGCCAAGTCGTCATTTCTCGGCTGTAGTATTTACTTAATGGTCCCATAAATCCCACAACTAATGGCTGCAACTTGTGAGTGCAGTGAGGAAGAAAACTTTCTCACTGCTCAGATCACGTTTTTAAATTAATCAATAAGAATATTTTGTAGTTTCACAAAAATTATAAGTTTTAAGCCCTTCTGTATTTTCTGCAGTACGTTTTTCTTATATCTTACATATTCCTAGTTTTATATACATGTCAATAAGAATTAGAGGACTACAAACGCTATGCCCAAAATAATTCAAGATAGACATATTGTTACTGCAAAAACTTAGAAATACAATATTTTAATCAAAGTTGTTAAGTTTTAAGGAAATAAAAAAATAAAGAAGTATTTTCCAAGAAAAAAATTATTCGCAATTGTGAGAATCATTTCAAATAAGACGTTTGATATTAATCCGACATTTAGTTCTTAAGTGATACTGTAGACAAACATGCGCCCAAAATTTTAGGCGGCATACAGTTACTAGCTATTTGACTTGTTGATCTACTAAGGCATTTCGTGTATTAGGAATTTTCTAAAAATCGAAAGTTGTGTTCCCAATAGTGATTGCCTGGTTTCCATTTATATTTTTTTAAAGTATAAAGGATTACTAAGGTGACACAGGAGGATTCATAAAAACTTGCTTTAATGGTACTTGCTTTAATGGAGACTATACACTCAGGAATAACCGAAATGTGTTTCGGGTTGCATAGATTACACGTTATTGGCATCTACAGTCTCTTGTTAAATCCTAGAGACAATTTAACGCACTTGGAAACTTGGGTCCCCTTGGTACTTTGTGATGTTACACTCCATTGAAATTTGCTCACGGTCCGTTGAGGAGGTCCAGCGTATCAACCAATGGTGCAGAAAATCTGCTGCCACTTAGGCGAGACATCCTGGTAATGGACCGATACTCGCATCTCAGACATCCGTCTGTTCTCATTAAGAAGGAATACTGCTGTCACACAGAAGAATGCTGACACGAATAAACACACAAATAAGTATTTTGGCGTGCATAAAATGAGGCCCATAATGGAACGAAGCTGTTTCTTAGTACTGGCAAAATCTATCTCACACCGTGACCATCTGTGTTTTTCGAGTATAATTCTACCACTGGATTGGTAAGGTACTTTACGTCTTCTCAAGTATGGCAGGAATTCCAAAGGATAACTTTACAACTTAAACCCTATATTTTCATGCCACATTGGCGCTTTCTTAGTGCCGGTTTTCTTATTGCCGTTTAGTAGTGGCAAAATCTTTAACCTTCGTCTCTACGTCGCTAATGCGATCTCCCATATTGAGGCAGTATTTTTAACATTTAAATGATATCGGTCTGATTATATAATATAAAATATAATAACAGCCCGCCTTAAAGCAATATGTGTATGTAATAATATGTAAAATGTATGTAACAGTCATTGTATTAGTGTTTATATTATTAAGTACATGTATAATAATGTTACGTGAATGTATTATGTAATTTAACAATGTAGGAGCTGTGAGGATAGAAGCCTAAAGTTGCTAACAATGAGGTAAGCTGGAAACAACAATAAATTATAAAGTTTAATAATGCTACTAATAATTCTTGGAACAATCATGCAATATTTAAAACAGTTTATAAGTAGCCAATCAAAATCTAGAAATAGCTTAAGTTAAATAAAAGCATTCTTTTGGAGTAAAATTAGCCAATCAGAGACTTGAAATTAAGTAAAAGTATAAGTTTAAGCGGTAAACGCCAGAAGCAGCGTTCCCGAGCAGTTCGCTTGATAGGTATTCAGTGTGAGACATAATAAATTCATTACGGCGTGAATATTATAAAGTTTACGTGTTAAAAAGTACAGGTAACAATAATCTCACAGCTCTACAGTAGGATATATCAGGTGTTATTTAATCGTGTGAAGGATTAATAACAGAGTGAAGTAAACAAGCCGTCATTCTATAGCCGCATCACGCTAAGAGATACGTGTTTCTGCAAGTTAATACTGAGGCAGCCGAGGCAAACATTAATGTATAATATTTAAATAAACATTAAAATACAAAGTTGATTTTTTTAAAAGTGGGGCGAATGCCACCGGAAACTTTGTAACGAGCGTGGTCTATACAATTTCAAGTTTGGCTTTCCAACAGTGAGGCATTAATCTACTTCAATATGTGCAAATATCGTAGCTACTGTTCAGTTTAACTACACGTGCAAATAATTCCTCACCCCTTCCTCTAGAAGGCCAAATTATTTGTCATTGGTTTAGCCTTTCCTTGTGTTCCAGCCGTAGCGAAACTCTTTCATAGAAGTGATATCCAAATCACCTTTACATTCCGCATAGATTTTATACATTGGTTGGTTTAGATGCCCTGTATTGTTTTTCAGGCCAGTCACATAGAGAAGAACTGATACCGGCTGGGTGAGCCAAAAGTCGGTTACCGGAATGTAGAAACCTTACGGAGGAAAAAAAACACAATGACGATCTAGATGAATGAGCCACTTTTCATGCACGACAGTGTATGCGTATGGAATGCGAGTACTCGCACAAACTATCCTAATAAAACCTTTTTTCTGTCATGCAAAATTTGTCATAGTAGCATTACAAAATTCGTTATAAACTAAACAAGGAACTACACAAATAGGCAATAAAACGTCCTTTACAGAAAGTATTAGAAGGTTTAGTTTTACCATTGGCAGCTTTTGAACTTACAGTTTCACAAAATCTATGAGTATGCGTTTAAATTCTTCAACCTTTAAACTGGTCATGTGAATGCAAGAAATCACTTTTAATACTCACTTGAGCAGTAAAAACATAACCTCTAATTCTAGACGCGTCGTTTTACAATTGTAGTTGAACATACCTACCTGAAAAAAGATGCATGAATATTCATTGGATTCTTTTATTAAAGTATCTAACGTGTTACATTCAAATGACTTTCACTACCAGTTCAACGAACTATTCTTACAAATGCTTAAGAACGGCACATGGCTAAGTTTCTGTCTTTTTGCATGGCCACGAGAAAAAAAATCGAATAGCGATTTTGTATATAAAAAGTATAAATTATTTGGCAATTAAAAACTAATAATAAAGAACATACCGGAAATGGTAATGCCACAAAAACTTTGTTTGTCTTCAATTGTGAGGTTTAACAGGATCTATAATTTTTGTTTAAAAAATGGTCTCTCTTACGATTTACAAGTTATAAAAATTCATTCAGAATGAAGTGCATTTCATAGGCTATTTCCAGAAAATTCAAAATATACCTTTTATTTGTCATACAAGTATCTTAAACATATTTATTTTAATCAAAATCGTAAGACCTATTTAACAATTGAAAAATAGCGAAACATTTTCCATTTTAGAGGGAGTTTGTGGAGGAGATTTTCTTGAAAATCTTTTTGTCACACTCTTGGAAGACACTGAACTTAAATACCAAGCTTGGTGTTTAACCAGCTTTAAGTTCTTAGCTATGCTGTTCACACACGCACGCACACACATCTTTTTCTAAAAACCTGATGTGATACATTCACATGACGTACTCTGCTCTCTATCTTTATTAGTGGATATAATATTCTAATAAAGGTTTATTTTTATATCTACTACATTTAATCCAAATAAACCTTTGCAGAAATAGCTACATTACCCATTTCATTATAGATACAAAGAGAACAGCGATAGTCAAATGTTTTAAGAGCTAGAGCTATATGCTGGCCCTAAAATTCCATACTGTTTCTATGCAATCGCGAAGGTAAAAATGCTTCTTTTTACTTTGGGGGTCCTCATAACATGTATTTACGATGAATCTTGGTAAATAAGTTTTTGGTGGAATGCAATACCTTCTCTACCTGCTGTGTACGAAAGTACGAGAGAAAGTAAAAATGTTTTTTTTTATTTTTAGTTTGATTAGTTTTATATATCCCTTTTAATATTCACTGATTTTTCAATTTTGTTGGGTGAAACTTCACCGGTAGGAGTTTCTGCTTTCGTTGTGGATTTTAACCATCCATAACTTTGCCAATGCCTGTTCCCATCCTCTCAGTCTATACACGATAGTTTTCCAAATAGTTGTATTGTTATTAATTGTTATTAATGAGTGATTTTTCACCCATTGTAGCCACAGTGTGATACTAATCGTCTTTTTCGTATTTTAATGACATCACTGGAAATAAAGGAATTGTTACTCAGCACTTTAAAAATGTAGGTTACAGTGTTTGAAATTTGAAACCTATAATAAGGCATATTTCGAAAATGGTTAATACCACAGATTTATTTGCCATATTGTATATTTTAACGAAACTTGGATATTTCGTGCAGCAAGCTTCGTCTTTACTTTATGGTTTTATAAGTTATAAAAGGCGATATTAATAGCATTCAGAGTAAAGAATATTCACGGGTTTTTCACATAACATTCAGAATATACATAAAATTAGTCGTGCAAAAATATCACTAATGTGATATTTATATCAAAATTTTTAGAGCTACTTTGAAGAAAACGTAAGGTAGAACATTTGGTTGAAAAATTCGGCTGATGCTTACATATTTTGTATTTATTTCTTTTTAGAAATGTAATGGTAACAGATGGATAGGTAGATGCACACCTGGAACTTTTTTTAAAATGCTTTCGGGTTCACTGAGCCGAAAACATGCATTTCTTGTCAGATCTCTGGATCGTATTTTTGAATGGAATTGGATACTTCATCTATCTACTAAGATATAGTTAAGTGGTGGAAAACGTAAAAAGTAACAAATATTAAGTTCTTTTAAACGAAAGCGAAATCTGCGCGTAACTTTCAAACACATTTCCGTGCCATGAAGTCTTAAAGCAAGGCATTTTCATTCGAAACGCAATGGGAACAGCGTCACAATTTTGAAAGGACATTAACAACACAATATAGTGTAGTGCGTACCAAAGGGCTAAGTGGTAATCTGCATGCCCAGATCGAGATTTACTGCATTACATAAATTACGGTAGTTAATTGGGTTTGCTGCGGCCCTAGTACTAACCCTGTTTGAAGGTTAAAGTCGTTTCATAGCGAATAGCATCGTGAGTGAAGCAACAAGGAGATGAAACAAACCCCGAGGAAAAAGGTAAATACACTGTCTACATTATTAGTCTGCAGCGGTTTAAGTTTTGAGTTTGACAACACAGAGAATGTTGGTATTAAAGCGAGGTAAACACTCATATTCATTTTCAATTCACTTAAATGGTATTGTTTCCTTTTTTCTTGAAGGAAACGGAAGAAAGACTACTGAAAATATATTACGCAAGCTTTCAAAGCTAAAATCTATTCGTTTGGTGGCACGTCAGTTTTATTTAAGTTCTTACTTCGAAGCCGTTACAGCCGTCAGTGACGATGTCGTAGATTATGTAATATTTTCCAAGCGAATTTACACAGCAGCAACCCAGTAGATTTAACTTTGCACAGGGATATATATTTATAAGAATATGAAGGTCATACGAAGTGAACGATTCTTCACGTAACCAGTTTCCCAGGTGACTGCTGTGTCCGCGATGCGGATAATAGAAAGTCCGCAGTAAATATAGTACGGTTTGTCGCGTAAGTTATTTATAACATACATAACACAAACACTTAAAAAGAAAAATAAATTATTCGCGTATATTAAGCAAGGATATGATATAACTGCATGTTTTATTGTTCATGTATTGGACACCTGCTTAGGAAATTGCTCATTACACTCTGCAGTTCCCTCTGAAAAATGACAGCAATTTCCTGATGATTTTTAGTTTTAAGTTCACCTAAATTGTGTGTATTTGTTTTGTATACTTTCTCGTTTAATGCCCCCATCCCAAGAGATAAAAATCACAGGGGGTTAAATAGGGGGAACGAGGGGTCCATATGTTGTCAGTCATAACTCTATCTAAATACGTCTGTATATCCTGTAATGAGAAGTTGTCTGTATGTGCTACTTGCATAGGATTTCAACTTACACTGAAGCCATCAAATATACTCCCTGCATCCACCGACATAGCGGCCAGCGTTGTCGGCTGGTCTCAGTTGCGTTAAGCTTTGCTCGCCCAGTACAACCCAGCGAATGGCGCCGCGGTAACGCATGATATTCGCATTCGGGAGGTTCCGGGTTGGATTCCTGGCAACCATTCATTCGAATTTATGGGTTTCTTCGGAGATTTTCCCGAGTAATCAGGCGAATGCTAGAGGAGTTTCTCTCGTCCCCGAATTTTCCGTACCTCCATATCTCCCATTAACACTTCATTTAGCCCTCACCCTGTTAGGTAGTTTCAGGGTGATGGTGTTCCGGTGCGGTGTGGCAGGGAAAAGTATGCTCTCTGTGAACTTTCTCCTTCCTTCGGCCTTTGACTGGTTGCCAGGGTATACGGACCCTCTCATAAGGGCCGTTTAACCCCCTATGTGGGGCGGGATCTCCGATCTGCCTGTCCGACACTGGGGGGTCTGCATCTGAAAACTGTAGGGATCCTATTATTGCTGTGCCGTCACTCCTCATTCTGGCCGCCCGGTGTTTCCTCCCACCTCATGCCTCCCTTCAGGGACGCCCCCCTCCATGCAACGTGCATGGATTTATTGTGGTTACCATCCTAAAGAAGGAAGGGTTCAACTCAAGGAACCACAGAGACTTTAGGCTGCAGGCAGATAGACTACAGAGAGACGCGGATGTCCCTAACAGTTTCAGGCTCGAAGACTCGTCCCAGGTGAAGCTGCCTAGAGAGGACGCTGAACGTCGGTCAACCAAACAGCTCTCTAGTATACACCCATCTGACCGGCACCGCCATACGCCACGACGCCTAGAAGCACATCTGAAAGATGAGAAGGAAGCGGAATGGAAGGAAATGTTGGAAAGGAAATCGTAACCCAGCTTTCGTCTACCGACCAGGAAAAACTATAAAAAACCCAAGGTCACAATGAGTGGTCGATGGGAATCGTATGTTACTATGGGGCCATCTCGCTCGATGAGACTGCTTTTACGAAATTGCAATCAGTAGATTAGTGTTTAAAGCCTATTCCTGCTCCATACGCACCGTAGGCGATAGATATGACAATATATGAATTAAATGATAATTAGGAAAATACATTTTGGAAGGAAACTTCAAGGCACTTGCCAGTTATGAGGACTGAGGAAACCTTGTCAGGCAGGACGGTCCTGGTGGGATTTGAATAGTTCACGAGTCATGCCTTAAGGACCTTGGCTACCCGTGTCGGTGAAATTGCAGTGAAAATGCGTTTTAGTCTAACAGAGAGAAAACTGGACAAAGTCATAAATAGTTAACGATTTCAATGTATTTCAACGTTCACGCTACAGCTTTACGACTTCACAAATGCATGTCTCCATCAGTTTAGACCATAATCTGATCTGAATATGACGTATGTTATACAGGCGACATAAAATGTCATACTGAGTGCATATAAAATAATACTGTAAAAATATTGTTGAGAAATGAATGCAATATTCAAAAGGTTATAATCCTGACCAAATGACTATAAACACTCGTTTTATATATTACAAACGAGAATTTTATCTCCGCTAATTTCATTGCTAGAACTATTTTTAAACGGCTACATAATTTCTGGAGTGACTGCTTTTTAACATCGGAATTCACCAATTACTCCAGCATTTGTTTTCAGGTGGATATTTTGAAATAATATTGCATGATGACGCCTCTGCTAATTAAAGACTATAAATTTCTTGGTCGAATTAGCATTAACAAACAAAAATTTATGTGTTACGTAACACATGACCTTCTCTACTCAATATCGATTGTTTTGTAGAGCTACTACAACCTATTCTTGCCATAGCATTTTTTCCTATCTCCTTCATGCCAATCGAGATTAATTTTTATAAAAATAATTTAATTACACATTTTGTTATAAGTGCAAGGATTATAGCATAGTAAAATCTTTAAAAAGCTGTCAGCTATATGCTGGCTTTAAAATACCGTTTCCATGGCGACTTAACTGCTTCAGGAAAGTGAAGTATTTGAAAATTCTGGCTAAAAGCAATGTATTTGATGCAAAATTACAATGAATAGGTTGTGTTCTTCAAAGAAATCTGCATTTTTGCGTAGTTAGGTTTTGTCTGTCTCTTACGGTTTACCAGTTGTACAGTATTATACAAAATTCATTGCAAATAAATGGAACCACACAGGTTATTCACAGAAAATTCAAGATACAGATTTTATTTGCCAAGCAAACATTTTAAAATTTAAAGGATTTTAATAGAAATCATTGGAGCGGTTTTTTTCAGAAAATCAAACTTGACGAAACCTGTTTCATGTAAGGGTAGTTTGGGACGGGTAGTTCCTTTAAAATCTTCGTGTCGCATTCTTGGAAGACATTAAACATAACTATCAAGTATGGTAAGCATCCGGCTTTTGATTTTGGGTTAAGGTATATACACACACAGACACGCTCGCGAATATTTTCTAAAAACTCTTTTTTTCTTTCTTCAGAGGAACCTTATAAAATGTATTTCCAGTGAAACACTTGAATTTTTTAATAGAATTCAATTCTTCCTCTATCTATTGGGTACATAGTAGAAAAGTAAAAATCAATCATAAGCACACGGCGCTTTGCTAAAATGTGCATTTCCGGTGAAATCTCTATATCGAATTTTTGCTAGGAATGCAATGCTTCCTTTACCTATAATAGGTAACTGATACGGCGTAGCCCAAGAATGACAAAGGTTTACGAAGAGAACAGAGTTTACAGTTATGGTAGGTAATACAGTTTCTTCTTGTTTAACGAATTACCTCACTGTTGTAAGACTTACGCCCCCAAGCACTTCCAAGCCAATGCCTTGGGTCAGTAGCCTGTCGAGGAGCAAGGAAGCTCTAGACAAAGGGTGGCGAAAATGCCTTTCTTCCTCGAATCATCAAATATGCAACATGCACTACACCACTCAGCAGCATATGGAAAACAAATTGATAGGCAGCTAGAAAAGGAGTGGCGCCTGCGAGTCACTCTGCCTCGCGAGTCACTCTGCCTCGCGAGTCCCGTTTTCGCCATCACTGCTCTAGATCATAACATATCTAGGTTGTGTGATCAGCCCAATACCTGGTATGGCGGTGGAGAAGAACGAAACGAAATGTAGTAATGAAAGGAATGGTAACGAAAATTCACGGATCAAATTATCAACTTAACATTTCCTAGCGATCTGGGAAAACCACGAAAAAAAACCTTCGGTCAGATTGTTTGGCCCCGGGGGTTGAACCCGGGACTTATAAATGTGGGTCGCAAACTTTGGCGCCTGGGCTATCCTGTTCGATGAAATACAGTTTCGTGGACCAAAATATGAGCGCCAGTTTTCTGCAGTTATCATAAGGACTCAGCTGTTTCGTGATTAAACTTGAATTTTCCGTTAATTGACCGTTTATTTTTGCTACTCAGTTCTTTTGGACGTGTATTAAATTGTATTCAATATAAACCTATTAGAAATAAGGTTTTCTTCTTATACAAGTGAAACTATTTGGAACACATTTCGTAAATAATATCCTATCTGCTTTCAAAAATATAAATCAATTGATTTTCTGCCAAAAGGAATTCCTACACTGCAAACCTAGCTTCATTTCTTATTTATCACTTTCTTGTTCCTCTCTGCATGTGGTTCTTCATTTTAATATTCTCTCTCATATGGACTATTCCTCCGCTCAGAAGCTTTTCTCCGTCCTTCCTTTCAGTGCATCTCCTATTAAAATTTTTCTAATAATTTATTGTCCCAGCCAATTCATTTTCCTCTTTCCTATAAGCTTCAGAATTGTTCTTCTTAGTTCATAAAATAACTTCATTACTTATTTTGCTGCTCAGTTCATATGTTTCATTGTATTGCATATACACATCAGAAATGTATCTAGCTTTTGTCATCTCGTCTCAAAGTCCAAGTTTCCTCACTGTAAAATACCGCATTCCACAAAATCACCTTATTTTAAACGCAGTGTTGCATGAAGAAAATCCACGTGCTTATGCTAGATGTTGGATGGTTTCAGAGGTTCTACAATTGACAATGTTCTTGCTTTTTATTTTACTTCACTTTGCCGTTACTTCTTCCACAAGAAACACGGTTATCACATCACGTGCCTGACGTTCGTGCATACTTGATCCTGTAACGTTGCGAATTGTTTAACCAGTGCACTGCTACGGGAATTAAGAAACACCTAGAATTAATTATTTCTTGATGTTTTTCATAACCATTGACTACATAAGGAGACTTTAAGGTATTTTAATTAGAATTAATTCCTTCAGTACACGAGACCGGATGTAACCATATTTCAGTTGCAACTTTTTACCTAAACGTTCCAACATGTATTACTATATAAAGAACTTAGAAAGTGAAATAATAATTCTGCAATTCACGAGATTAGAACACTTTATATACACCGTAATTTTTATATTCATAGACGGATTTCTCTTAAATCTTTGCATATTTAAGTTATATGTGTTGTACTTAATTGTTCTCCGAGATATGGGATTGTGTTATGATGGAAGTATTCCTGTTGAGGTAAAAGTATTATATTTTTGATCATTAGAATTAGTAAATTCTACTCCGCAAACTAATCCTACGCTCG
This sequence comes from Deroplatys truncata, assembly GCA_030765065.1. NCBI lineage: Eukaryota > Metazoa > Arthropoda > Insecta > Mantodea > Mantidae > Deroplatys > Deroplatys truncata. The sequence goes on from CM060986.1 coordinate 110,594,337, forward strand.
TAAGCCAGCAACAGCAAATTTTTATAGTGAGAATTTAATAATGCTCCATTTGTTTCCTATAGGCTTGACTGTAACAATTAGTAAGGGCAGAAAGTAACTGAATTAATAACCTGAATAAATAAATCCATACAAAGCACATTACATTGTACATAATAATTCACAAACATACTACCAACAACAATCTATAGGTTATCGATAAAACTGTCGCTAAAATGTTTTCCAATAAATTGCGCTTTTGAATAAACAAACCTTGTATAATGAATTATTGAAAACTAATACGCAACAATAACTCAATTCATTGTCCCTGTGGTATATTGGCTAGCATGCCAGCCTCGAAATTTAGAGGTTTCGGCTAGAGTTTTTCATATTTAAGATTAGCTCACCCCTTATTCTCCCTAGAGTCCGAAGCATGAGTAAGCGATTAAATGTGTGTGAGTGTGTGTGTGTGTGTGTGTTTACATTTTATTTTTAAATAAAATTAAATCCAAGAGAAATCAATATAATGCAACGGTAATATATACAATATACGAATATACAATAGTATTCGGCATCAATCTGAACTGATTTTAAATGTTACTGGTGGAATTTATAAGTGAAAATAATAGGAACAAATGTATCAAGTGCAAACTTATTGCGCTATTATCTTCCTAGTCTGAGTGGTAGTGGGGTGAGGCGTATTAATACATTCTGCAAACATAATATTTTTACTTTGTCTACCAAAAGATTGTGTCTGTGTGTGTGTGTGTGTGTGTGTGTGTGTGTGTGAACAGCATAACTAAAAAACCGAAAAGTCGGATAAATACCAAACTTGGTATTTAGGTTCAGTACCTTCCAAAAATGCGACACGAAGATTTTAAAGAAAATGTCCCCACCCGAACTGCGAAGAAACTTTTTTGAAAATTTTGATTTTCTAAAAAAGTGGCTCTAACGATTTTGATTAAAATGCCATATATTAGATATTTATATGAAAAATAAAATGTATATCTTGAATTTTTGGGCAATAGCTTGTGAATTCCTCTTCATTCGGAAGGAATTGTGTATAATCTTGTGTAACTAAAGCGATAGACGTACTACACAAAAAATATAGATGTGTTTAAAATATACAGTTTATTTCAAAGAAATTTTTTATGGCATCAGCCATTTCTGAGATATTCGTTATTATTAGTTCAAATTGCTCCTTTTTGGTTATTAGTTGTTTCTAGATATTCCTGGAAACAGTAGAGAATTTTATGGACATTATAAACCATAATGTCCATTTCTTAAACATTTGACTATCGCTTTTCTCTTTGTATGAATAACGAAATGTGTACTTTAGGTATTTCTGAAAAAGTTTATTTGGATTTAAATGTAGTAGATATAATAAAAATATTTATTAAGAATAGTTTGTATACCCACTAATAAAGGTAGAGAATATCAGGTGATTTTTGTAAATCATGTTATTTTCACTGCTCCCATATAATCATTAATAGGTTTTTGTATTTTTTGTTTATATTGTTAAATTCCGATGTATTATAATTCCAGACGTTTGATGTTTTCTCTGGTCAGCATATTTGTAATTCTGAACGCAAAATAGCCGTGCGTTTTAAGGCGTTCTTCTTAATGCTGGAAAAAAGTGCTGACTAATAGTATCGACAATTAATGTGTGAATACAAAGAGATGCGTTGTTATCTTGAATCCCTAAAAAAATCTAGACACACTAAGTGAACGGCCAATTTTTCGTGCCCATTGTTGTTTCTGGAGACAAAGTTCGAGAAGTCAGAATGCTTTGGAAGAACATCTCTATAGTATATATGAAATAAAAATTATTCAAAAGTTCTCATGGGATCCTAAAGTATAAGAGTGATTTAAATGTTATACAGACCAAACCAACATATTTCCTGATATGAGAATTCAAATAAATGAGAGGGAAATTAAGTGATAACCATGAAAATGACATGCCCGGAATCACAGTTTGCTGTTCTTAAGCTCCCCACTTTTACACATTACGTCTGGAAACATACACTACCACGAAACATACACTATACTAACAGTAATCGTCATCATTGTCTACCCTTTTAGGGTTATGTCCCACCTTCTGTTTCCAACCAAGGATGCATCAATCCTGCGAAGAGATTTATAAGGTTGCCATACCTTTGTAATTGATAAACAAAAAGGACCTTGGAAATGCACAATTTGCCATTGTTTATACGTATTCGGTTTTCTTTTATGTAATAAACAAATTTATTTATTACCAGATATTTACAATAAGGCAGTATTTTTAACACTAAAATGATTTAAGTCTGATTATATAATATGAAATAATAACAGCTTGCCTTAAAAGCAATATGTATATAATATAATATATAATGTATGTAACAGCCATTGTATTTATACCTATAATATTGTGTACATGTATAATAATGTTATGTGAATGTATTATGTAATTTAATAATGTTGGAGCTGTGAAAGTAGAGGCCGAAAGTTGCTAACAATGAGGTAACCTTGAGGCAATAATGAATTGAAAAGTTTAATAATGCTACTAGAAATTCTTGGAACAATAATGTAATTTTTAAAACAGTTTATAAATAGCCAATGAACTACCAGAAAAGTTGAAAGTTACATGAACGTATACTATTGCAGTAAAATTAGCCAATTAGAGACGCGAAATAGAAAAAAATACAAATTTAAGCGGTAAACGCCAGTCGCTAGAAGGTAACGTACCGTTCGCTCGGTACGTATCCAGTGTGAGACGAAAATTCATTACGGCGAGAATATTATAAAGTTTACGTATTAAAAAGTGCAAGTGATTAATGCATAATCTCACAGCTCTCTACATAAGTGAAGTGTTATTTAATCGTGTGAAGTAAAAGTTATAATTTGTGTAAGCCTACATTCTCTAGTCGCATCACCCCCTGATAAGAGATACATGTTTTTACAAATTAATATTGACGCAGCCGAGGCAAACATAAAGATATGTAATAATTAAAGAAACATAAAAATACAAAGTTGATTCCTGAACGTTGGGGCGATGGCCACCGGAAACTTTGTATCATACGTTATTTCATCAAGTTTGACTCCCCAACAGTAGAACTACTATACAACCCCTTCTAAAATAAAACCTTCTTCAACAACTAATATTCATCGTAGATACTCCTCTTGATTTAGGAAATCTAGTTTTCCTTTCACCTAAAGTTTAATAGTTTATGTCCCATTTATTCTTCTGCATGTTTGTTGAAAGTTATTTAAGTTTAATGTATTCCAATAAGCAACTACTAACATTATTTGATATTAATTTTAATAAACCGATGTCATTGAAATTATATGAAATGCCACATAATGTTATTAATGCTTTTATATTACATTATTTAATTTTATTGTTGTTAACGTCTTGTACTCTGCAATATTTGTGACGAGGACTGCTGTTTAATGGTGAAAGAAGTATGAATGCTTGAGCGTTTTCCAGAATATCATAACCGTAACCAAGCTCCTTTGATAATTTCCTATTTTGAACGGAGTAGAGTCTAAACGCGGATAATGGATTATAATAAGCGAAAATTACCTTTAAAATGGTTGGTTAATATAATAGTTACCCAAATGAATTGCTCCCAAGCTTTGTATTTAAATATTTTATCTGTCACTTACATAGTAGGCTATATATCTCAAAGACTTTAAATTGTGATCCCGAAGCCAAAATATTGAAATACCTGATTTATTGCTGAGTTTGTGAAGAATGCTATGTAGCAATACTCCATAAGCATTGGGTTACTGAGGAGTTTAATAACTTACCACCCTTTAAATGCACAAATATTTAAAGAGTTAACTAACTGTTATTTTCTGTTATTCCTTTAAATAGGAATTCAGGCGCATTAAAGATCTTGTCTCTTTTATAATGGGCTGCTTAAAACGGGAAACGTGATTCTGATCTCATAGCAAGAGTAAGGAACGAACCTGTGTTTTTATACAATTAAAATTTTATTTAAACCTGCTATTAACATTTTAAATGGTTTTTCTTTGTTCGATTTACGTGTCATTAAGTCTGAAGTAGTTCGGATGTTTTTGATTTTTACATTATTTCTCATGGGCAATTATGCTCAATGGATTAGTTTTTGTTAATATTTTATGTTGTAGTATTTTCTTAACCATTAAATTAGACATAGTATCTAGGTAGAATGACGAGTAATACTCGTTAAATAAAATATCCCAACCTCCACCCGGTACTTCTGGTGGACCTTTTAAGTTGAGACCGTACAATATCTCCACTAAGCGTTGTAGAAAGAAATGTCTTTCATAAAAAGAAGCTTGATATTATGGGGGAAAGTAAATGCAATTATTCGTGTTTTATTTGGAGGACGTTATGATGATCATTTTATGGTCAATTTAATATATTTAAATGGGAATTTACAATTAGGGTCAATTTAAATTTATTCTAAAATGACCTTTACAACGTCCTCCAAATAAAGCACGACTAATTGCATTTACTTTACCCCATAATATCAAGCAATTTTTATTCAATACATTGCTTTCTACATCGCTTAGTTTTGTAGATATTGTACAGTCTCAACTTAAATGGTCAACCTGTATAGACTAGTATAGTTTTAGATAGTATACCGTAGAAAGAATAGCGTTATTTCTGATTTTCGAAACATCGCATTACATGTAGCTGCAGAGAGAGGGTTAGAGGAAACAGTGAGGGAAGCGAGAGTGAGAGGGAGAGAAAGAAAGAAAGCATAATGTTTGCAGTAAGGATAATCTTTAGTCTCTTAATTGAGGGCTGATATGAATGTTTGGACGAGGTAAATTCTCATGACAACGTGAGCAAAGCTGCGGGTTCCGCTCGTAATTACATAGGAACCCTTGCCTTATGCTTGCAAAACAAGGGGCAAGAGACACTCGACATACCACTGTAACCAATGTTTGTCCTACTATCCCAATATATACACAGAGCTGACCACTGAAAGTCCGGTATACGGCAAACGTTTGAACTGATGCAAGAAATGCAACTGAAGCGCATGAGAAGGAACAGAGGCCCTAGAGCCTAGACAAATCAATGCGAACTAAAACATGAAAGGCAGGCGAGGCGGTCTCCATACGAAGGAACGTTCCGGCAACCGGCTTGGATGTGCGTCAACTCAATGTATACAAGCAAGCTAATTAAATTTTATCAGAACCGTATTCAAGGAATTTCAATTTGGAAATAGTTTTCGACAACTTTTGCTTCTTCAGAGAGACGTGGAAGGAGGAATTGAGGAAGGCTGAAACTGTGGCGAGGGTGGAGGCTCCAACGGCGATGTTTTGGGTGTCGTAGGAACGTAAACGATGCTGCCGCTCTCTCCGACCCACGAAATTAAAGAGAACTAAAATTACTTTACCGAGATGGTTGCGTACTCCAGGAAAAATAGAGCGAGCAGAAGCGATGTAACCAGAAACGAGGAGGATTATATCCTTGCAGCGCAATATAACGTTAAAAAATCCCTTGTGAGTCGCTTTTACTATCCGTGCAGTTTGTAGAGCTAGTGTATTCTTTCCTTAGATTCATTCCTCAATTTTGCACCAGAATATTTCCCTCCTTAAGAGAATACCTAGGCTAAGAATCTGCAATTTCCTATCTTATGGTTATTTAATATTAGACGACTGTTATTCAGAGATACCTTAGACATCATTGTAACGTTTGATGACATTTAACCAATACTAAATCCTGCGCCCTAGTGATGCCAGTGGTTACTAAGAAATACTTTGAATAAGCCCTCAGAGGATAAGTGTGAATGATTTAAGGGGGCCAAGGACCACTTTTCAACGTAAACACAATAAATAATGCAAGGTAATTGTGTACTAAATTTAAGGATTAGGAATCGACGCGAAGGGAGATTTAGCATATCGACCTATTAAGATATTTTTAACTTTTGCCCCGGCGGAATGCCCTCGGGAGGGAAGGAAGAGGTGAGAGGAGATAAAGGGCGGCCGGACCAAGGGGCACGACAGGCGGAGGGCAGGTTCTCTACCATTTACAGCTTTAAACTTCCTGGATGGGCACTGGTGCAGACGCTCCCCTCCCCTCCCCTGGGAGCCCGTAACCGGAGACCGCCGAGGGTTTCTACAGAGCATCCTTTTCCCCTGCCATGCACATGCGGAGACTTCTCGCCGAAACGTACGATCCTGAAAGAGACCAAGCGGATGAAAGGTGAAATCGAGGTGAAATGGTGGGACAGGAAATTCAGGGAGCCTAGCGACCCGGGGAAACCCAGAAAAACCCATGCGTCAAAAGGTCGGCCACAGGAATCGAACCTACGACCTCCTGAATCTGAGCCACATACTGCCTGAGCCATCCCGCTCGGTAACAAGACTCAAAATAATCCTTTAAAATTTGATGAATACTTACATCATGCACGAATTATTGTACAGTATGTTGTTCTCGTGGAGAACTGATCCATTGTTTTAATTCCCCAGTACTCTAACATACGCACCCTTACCTCTATAAAAATCAAGTTTATTATATGCAAGATTAACTTTAGATTTTTACATTCAGCTTGGCATTACTATGGTCATTTGATAATATACTTTATTAAAATATTACCAAAATTTGGATGTTATCATAATCCTTTTTAAACAGTCCAAAACAGAGCTTATTGGGGTCATACACACCACTATAGAAAACAGATTGGGAGATTTAGTCAACCATCAAAGCACAGGACAGTAAAAGAAGCCTCCGAGCCGAAGGGAAGAAGATCTGAAACTGATTGCACCCTCGTCGTGTGATGAATTCTTCTTATTTACGTATCAAATTAAATTAAATTAGTTTTATTTATGGGCGCTCTTTAACTGCTGTGATCCTTAGCGTCCCATTCTATATTGGACGTGAAAGACCGGTAATTTTGCTCAGAGGCCTCTTTATCAGGCTTGAGATTGTTTTACGTGCCATAAATTATTAGCTTTACTTCCCTTCCGAAGGAAGCCATGTTAAGGATTTTTACACCCGGAAAATTTTATCACTCTCCGCCGGATTTGAAACCGCGTCCTGGGTAACTAGAGGCTGGCATGGTATCCACTAACCCACGGAGATCGTCTTAGCTACCAAGGCAACTTTAGTGAGGAAAAGGGCTTGAACGCTTTACCAGAAATTCGTACACGTGAACCCTGACAAAGCACGACTCTTAACGATGCAAACTAATTAAGCTGTTAGAAAAGCAATCTGTGATTAATGTCTAATATTATGTAAATTCTGGGATTTAAAAACTATTATGAATGCTTAAGATAGATAAGGTATCTTTATTGGTGTGAAATTATTAAAACTATTACGGTCATTGATCGTACGTGCATATTTGAGATACAAGTCAAAGGTGGCAAAAAAAAAAAAAAAAAAAAAAAAAAGGAAGAAAGAAAATCAAACATAGAGATGACTACCTGGACGAATTTGGTCTGGCTTTGCGCAATTTAACCAGGTAATTGCCAATGTTTTGCCAATTCCACTAGTCTGCAGTAGATCCCAATGTGCAAGTCTCCTTATAGAAGGACTTAAGGATTTTTCTGTGAATGAATTGTTCACCGGTTCTCCCATTGTGAGTTTTCCGCCAAAATGTATATCTGGTATTATCCAAACTACAGTTATCGGTAGATTCTCCTGCTAGAATCGTCAAAAAACTTTCACGAGTACACTAAGCATACAAATAATTTTCCACGTGTTCTTCATCAACTATTCTTCATATACTATGTAAGTAGAGAACTAAAAGCTTGAAGTAGGCAACTCCTTAGAATTATAGACAAAATATCTTGTGATTTGAGTGTACAAGCGGGTATCGTTTACTGCGTACCCCGTTTTAAATGCATTTTCCTTTCTTTGCACGTGTGAGTTATATTTTTAAACAGTGCTGTTCTACGCCACAAAATCAGCTTTAAGAAGCCTCGGGCTAAAGTACTAATTTTTTACTTTCTCTACTACGTATAGTACGAGTAAGTAGGGGAAGTATTGTATTCCACCCAAAAATTCGATACCGAGATTTTACCGGAAATACATGTTTTGAGACCCCTTGAATCCATAAAAAGCATTTTTGGAAACATGTCTGTGTGTGTCTGTCTTTGTGTCTGTGAACAGCATAACTCAGAAACGAACAGTTAGATAAACACCAAACTTGGTATTTAGGTTCAGTATCCTCCTTACATGCGACATGAAGGTTTTCAAGAAAATCCCCTAACCCCATATGACCCTTTACATGGAACATTTTTCGAAAATTTTAATTTTCTCAAAAATGGCTATAACGATTTTTATTAAAATATGATATGTTTAAGATATTTTTATGGGAAGTGAAATGTATATCTAGATTTTCTGGGAATGTCTCCAAAAGTATTCTTCATTGTGAACGACTTTTGAATAACTGGTAAACCATAAGAGATAGACAAAATTCTACTACACAAAAAATGTAGATCGCGTTAAAATACACAATTTATGCCATATACATTTTTTTGTTGGGTGAACCATTTTCGAGATATTGATTGTTATTCCCTTAAATTTTCCAATACTTTCTCAAATTCGTTATTCATTTTTTTTGTCCTGGTAATCAAAGATAATGGAATACTCCACATAACAACCAGCTCTTAATATATTTGACTATCGCTTAAAGCGTAGCAATTCCCCTTGCATCTACAAGAACATTAGCAATAAGATTAACATCTCGATGCCTCAATTAATATGAAGCATATGGAGAATAAGCGTTTGTAAAAGTAGTTAGTACAAGAGTAGAGAAAGTCATGTGAGTGTAACACATGAGATTTTTTAAGTTTCTTAGAATGGAAATGTGACTGCTACGTCTGTATTATTTTAACAAGAGTTCGTCTTTATCTCTTTCCAACTTTAACGTTTCACGGGATGTGAACTAAAACTTGAAATCATCATCGGTGTGAACAGAGGGAACTGAACTGTAAAAGATAATGATCGCACTTAACGGCGAGGCAATGAAGCCCAATATTGGAGAACTACTGTGCCAGAGACAATAAAGAATACTTAACGCAGTGAGTAAACGTTTAGTTAAACTTAGAAAATAAATGTTAACGTTTTTGAGCAGTTAGGTGTTGAATATAGTATGCTCCAGAAGTTGTTGAACTGCCACTGAATGGTTCATATATTTCTGAGGACCGAGATACTTATAATGAGTGACAGGTAGTGTAACCGAAAAATAATATACAGCGGTTAAGTTCAAGAGCTATAGTATTACTTCAGTGAAAACAGATGTATCAGAGCTTCCAGATGTCGTGGAATATTAATTTAGATTTAGAATATACGAGTGGTTACTAAAGTGCAACTTTGAAATTTTTCTACCATTATGCGAAATGTCACTGGAATCTGGTAATATTCGAGTTTTTAGGTTCTATTCATAAGCAACAATTCCTCCGCAAATAGCCTTCCCATACATTAAATATGTGGGAAGGCTAAATATATCTGTTATGTTGGCGCCCTGTTTTTATATTCACAGGTGTTCAAACTTTGTACGCCGACCATTTAGTCAACAACTAATGGACTGATTATAATACTAATTATATTACTATTCATATTAGAGCGCAGTGATAGCGCAGCTGCTTACCAAGCGTTAGACCCGGGTTTGTTTCCCGACCCCACAAAAGATGCCTGTCATGGGCAGAGGTGTGAAATTCAGCGGCCGGAAGGCAGTCTTTGATCCAGCAACGGACTGTTGCGCTACGGAGTTAGAGTTGAGTTGTAGTAATTAGGCTAATTATACGAGTGATTAATCATTTAATCATTAATCATTATTAGGTTAGCTTATTAGCCCAATTGATTATTATTAATTATTAAGTTTCGCCTTTGTAGTCGACTATAAATTTGAACTGCTTTTGGAATTTTTTGTGTTTGTGTGGGAGATTTGCATAAAAAGGGAAAAAGTAACTATTTGTTTTATAAGTAGGCCGAAATCGTATTAAAACCATAACTAGAAGTTATTTTTCATACTATTACAGTAAATTGCAACATTTAGTAATAAACACATGTTATATAAATTAAGTCCATAGCGGTTCAGTGCTTAATTTAACACTTAAAATGTACTTAAGCTCAGCGATTACGGCAGAGAAGGAAGGAGATGGCTAAACCTTTGCACTGAAGAAAAGAATATTACAGAGGAGTGTGTGTGTGTATATATATATATATATATATATATATATATATATATATATATATATTCACACACACACACACACAAATGCAGATTTTTTGTGGTTGTGGTAGAAAATGAACTACACTGCCATTTGCCTGCTGACCGGGGAAAACCACGAAAAACTCTTGGGTCGGAGTTGGCACCCGCCCGTGATCGAATCCGAGAACTCCCGTATACGAATCACACACGTTACCGCGGCACCCTTCGCTCGCTTTTAAGATGGTATATAATGGTGCAGATATTAAAATCATTAATGTGCTAACCAACATTGAAGTGCAGTTTAAAAGTGTAAAATCACCCCTCTACCCTTCTTTTCTTCATTATGGTTATGAGTCACATTGCACCTTATAATGCAAAATGTTGACAGTTACATTGCACATTTCATAAAGGAGCCTTAGAAAGATAATAAATAAAAATGTTGAAGAAAGTGAAGTTCAAGTACATGCTTTTATTAATCACTTTTATTATTTATAAAGCATAAAATGGAACAAAAGTATACTTCTACATTTATTTATACTGAAGAAATTCATGATTTATTTGTAATTGGTGTGATGATTTTGTAAGATAAATATGTTTGGAACACAAATTGAAATCGGTTCCAAAACATTGAAAATGGCACCAAAGGAACTTTTCTAGTGGCTCTTAGACACACAGAAACTATTTTTCTTTCTCAGCAATTATTCCTGGAATTTATCTGAAAATTTGTAAGTTGGTAATATCACAAATATATTATAAAATTCAAACTAATTGCATAAGTCATACACAATTTCCGAATTCATAAGTTGGTCTCCTGTTCAACGATCGTGTTTTTATGCAAAGCCTAATGACTTAAATGTGAAATTATAGGCGGCATAATAAATTCCGACATAAAATATGAACGGCATTTTTATAAAGCCATTGCTGAAACCCTGCCAAGAGCTTTAAATTCTTCTAATAATTTAACTTAAATAATATAATTATAAATGTATTTAATTGTGCATGACGAGGCACAAGACACTTAACTTCAAATTACAGTCAATAAATAAAATGAAAATATTTCAGAATATAATCATGCCTTTGCCGCAAGCCTACAAATGAATTGTAAAGCTGTTACAACTGGACAGTTCATGGGATAAGTTAATAATTTTAATTATTTGGGATGCGTTGTGTTATGTTGTTAAAATGACTAGTTGTAAATAGTGCAACAGAATCCGTAGTTCGGGCTAGGTGAGGGAAAATAAGAAATGCGGGATTCCTAAAAACTGGAACAAGTAAATAATGTCAGTCTCAAGGCTTATAGTATGGAACGTTCTGGAAGAACGGCAACTATATAAAGGGGAAATTGATATCTCAATAATTCGATTGTAACACTGTAAACGGAGGGGACAAAGAAATGACTCGTGAAATCAGAAGATGAGCTGTGTGATAGCGTTGGTTGAACATATTTTTGAAAGTTTCATAACCGAGTTAGCGTAATTTCGGACACCATCCCTGAAGAGACAAGTGCGTTACACATGAACAAAGAAGGCTGCAATAACCGGAAACAAGTTCCTCTTAAGTGAGAATAACAGTGTAGCTTCGGCTAAACGGAGCTGGAAAATGCAATTTCAGTTGCAATTAAAATGCTAACTTCGAAAAATATAACACATTATGATTGGAAGTGAAAATAAGTTGATGCATAGAGAAAAAGCTTTCACTTAGTCTGATTAGTATTAGAAGTAAAAATAAAAGAATTGAATCGGCGGAGATATCTCCCTGCATATAATTGCGGCGTTGGTCATATAAAAATAGATTTTGGTGCAAATGTTACGGAGAATTTGTGTAGTTTAGTCTGACAGAGTAAAATACTTACAGAACAACAAGTGTAACAATATTCAGAAATATTTTTCCCAAATGACAAGATTCTTTTCTTCGGTTGGACATGGACTAATCCCCCATAAACAGCAAAACTGAACAGAAAGCGGAAGTTCTGCGGTTCAAAACCGAACTGAATTTTTCAATTTATTCTGCCTTTCCCATATTTATAATGATAATGCAATGGAAATTCATATAATTAAATAGATTCCTATAGTGAAATGCAAAACCTTAGAAGGCACGCAGCCTAACTCAGCTTACTAAAACAAAGATGGCTGATGCCGCATGTCAGGGCGGTTAAAGTTATAACTTAAGTCACCGGATTTATAACCAGAGAAATCAGAAAATTTTTACATGTTGATCCCGTTAATAACAATGCTTCAATACTGTACAAGGCGGAAAGGTTATTTACTATAACAAACTTTACATTATAAACACATTCTATGTGCTTTCTTATAAGTTACAATACATTAAGGCAGGAGTTAAGTTTTCGAAGAAAACTGGCTTAGCTCGCATTCTCCTACTGAGTTTGATCTTTCCCATTACGTTGATTAAATAACTAAAAGGTTATCTGCAACTGATCGTCAATATCGTAAAACAACTTAAAAGTAAATAGAACGTCAATATGTCTCGGACATTTGCTGAATAAGTAAATAAATCTTTAAGTCGGAGTTACTCCGACCATATTTTCTCAGCCACTTCAACTGGAGATAATAAGTAAGTAGAAAGCCCCTCAGGCTCTTCAACTTCACGATATTTGGTTTGTAAAACAGGAAATCTCGACAAAGCGTCGGCACCGTGATGTTTATTGCCAGATTTGTAACAAATGGAATAATAAAATTCTTTGAACTTCAAGCTCTATCGAGCCAAATGCTCAGTAAAATCTTTCAAGATTTTCAAATAAAAAAGGGCATGATGGTCAGAGACAATATGCAGATTATAGCCAAAAGCAAATAAAATGAATAAGACCAAACTGAATAGCCAAGAGTTCTAATTCCGAGACACTGTAATATCTCTCACATTTAGACAAATTTCTAGAAGCACAATCTACTGGTTTCAAAACATCAACTTTTTGATACAAGACACAGGCTACCCCAACTTCACTGGCATCAGTGTGCAATTCAGTATAAGCACAGTGTGCCAAAACAGGAGCCGACACTAAAGAATCTTTCAAACTTTGAAATGCCAATGCTGATCATTACCCTATACAAAATGTTGAGTTTTTCTGTTCAATTAAACGGAGGCTGAGCAATGTTAGCATAATCTTTAATCAACTTCCTAAAAAAGTTGAACAAATCCAAATCTTTTCTCACATCTTTAATACCAGGCAAATCTTGTATAAATAAATTAAATTGAGTTTTATTTATGGACGCCCTTTAATTGCTGTGGTCCTTAGCGTCCCATTTTATATTGGGCCTAAAAAATCGAAAACTTTGCTCAGAGGCCTCTCTATCGGGCCTCTTTATCCGTTTCTTTACGTGCCGTAAATCTACGACATCCGCCGGGTTTGAACCTGCGACCTCGGAATTAGAGGCTAGCATGTAACCATACACCAATGAAGAGGATAATTTTGAATAAACCCAACTTTATGAGCATCTGGGGAAATGCCATCTTTGGAAACCTCAAAACCTAGCAGTTTAATTTTTGCATACCAAATAAACATTTTTCTAGTCTGAGTTTGAAATTGAGTCTCCCAGGCGTTTGAAAACAACCTCTAGATTTTGCAATAGTTCATCAAAAGTTTTAGCAAACACCACAATGTCATCTAAATAAGGAAGTGCCTTTTGTATTTAAGATCACCAAAATGTTTTTCAGAAATGTAACTGCAAAAGCGAGGAGCATTAGTCAGGCCAAAAGTAAGGCGTTGGGATTGGTACTGTCCTTGAAACCTAACAAAAGATGTGTCTTTCTTACTATTCTTCGTAATTAGCGCTTGATATGTTGATAATAAATATAAAGAAACAAACCATTTAGCCTCCCCAAGGTAGCTCAGCAAATAGCATTAATAGTAATGGAAAAGAGGAGATCTCTGTGACAGCAATTAGTTTCCTGTAATTCACACAAAAGCGCATTGAACCGTCTTTCTATTTAACTAACACAAGGAGACTGTGATGCCAAATGAATCCAGCATTTTTCATTTCAGTAACATGTTGTGAAATTAATTCTTTTTGTTTATGTGGTACTTTATAAGGACTCAGTTTGATTGGTTTTGAATCTATAACCTTGATATCAAATTCAGCAACATCAGTGGTTCCTAATTCCTGAAGCGAATTAACAAAAATGTCAGCATATTTCAACAATAAAGAATGCAATGATGTATGTTTGTGGAAATACTGGTACAAAAGTTGGTGTTTAAGTAAAGCAGTTACCAAATTATGACGTTTTTGTAAATGCAATATTCGGGGATTTCCCAGAAGCCACTTATTAGCATTACTGCCATACAATTAATTATTTTGAATCATTATTAAGAGACTAAAGAATCTGAAAATAAGTGTGATATAGAGAACATGTTTTATATTTAATTTATTTTCTTATAATGTAATTTTCGTACCGTCTCTATTACGCACTTAGAGTAAGTAGAGGAAGTATTCTATTCCACCAAAAATTGGATGTCGAGATATCACCTGAACTACATGTTTTGAAGCCACCTGAACCCCAAAAAAGCATTTTTAGAAAAAATTAATTGTGTGTATGTGTGTGTTTCTATCTGTGAACAGTATAACTTAAAAACAAAATGCCATTTACAAACGAAATTTGGTATTCAGGTTCAGGGTATTCCAAGGAAGATTTTGAATAAAATACACTCAACCCAAACTGCCACTTAGATAGAAAAGTTTTCGTTATTTTTTTATTTTCTTAAAAATGGCTGTAACAATTTTTATAAAACTACTATATATTTAAGATATTTCTATGACAATAAAATGTATATCTTGAGTTTTCTGGGAATAGCCTATAGAATCCACTTAATTAGTAGGAATTTTCTGTAATCTTATTTAATTGGTAGACGGTAAGCGATAGACGAAAATGTGCAAAAAAGACAATAACCTTAAAATACCCAATTCATTTAACTTATTTGATTTGATTTCCTTTATTTTATTTCCTTTAATTCTTTTAGAGTTTATTTTGTTGTGACAATTGCTATTTCCGAAATATCTGTTATTAATGTTTCGAATTGTTCAATACGTCGTCATTCTTTTCAAGTGTTTTCAATGTTCAGTTTTTTTTCGCGATTGCACACAAAGAGCATGGAATTTTAAGACCAGCGTATAGTGGCTAGTTCTAAAATATTTGTCTATGGCTACAATTTCCCTTTTTATCTATAACAAAATGTGTTATGCACCTATTTCCGGAAAATTTTATCTCGATTATAATGAGGCAGATAGGAAAATTTGTAAGGATAATTTTTGTACCTACTCATATGTGATAAAGGGTATAAAAGTTATGTGTATGTAAGACATCAAATTTTTAAAATTTCTCTTTCGTGTTCATGAAAAATAATAGAATTTTAAAGCCATCACATTGTGACCGGCTTTGAAACGATTTGAATACGCTGTTACTTAATATATTTTTGTATCTACAACGAAATGAGTAAATGAGTAATGTCTAATGATACACATCAGATTAAAAAAAAAAGTAGTTTGCACAAAGTTGCAGATAATTGTTCTTTTTAGACATGAAGACGTTATGCCACTATTGACAATAATGTTACACATATTATACTGATTAGTAGAGTGGATTTTATTACCATATATTACACAAAGTTCCCATGCAATTACAGCTATTGAGTGCCATTAATTAGTAAGTAGAAGTACCGATGCTAATATATTATAAAAGTGAAATATTACTGAGAATGCAAGCTCGTGGACCGAAATAGAGCTTATAAAAGTGAAATAAAATATATTATATCCACGCTTTTGTGCTGAATTGGGAGCGGGTTGACGTGTGTTATTCGGCGATTTGCTGTTCTTTATTCATTGTATAAGGCTTTGCGCGTTATCGCCCTCAGTACCCACCCAAGTCTCATTGTTAGATATTGAAGACAATTGGACTGGTAATTTCATACACACAATACATGTACAAGTGTTGAACCCAGCTGGATGGTTCAGGTGGCAACGCATTCGGGAACTCCCGTGTTCGATTCGTGGTGACCGCCCAGTCTCACCAAGAGGTTTTTCGTGGTTTTCCCCTGGACGTCAAGGCGAATGCCGGGGTGGTGTATTCTACCACGATTTCTCCTTTTCCCCATTTCCTCTCATTTCATCTCCATTTCACGTTTCAGGTGTCATTTCAGGTCCTGCGGTACCGGCAGATGGCGTGGGTGCATGCGTATTGGAAAGATTTCTCCCCATAAAGCCAGAATGAGCTGTCCCACCCGTTTGGGTCGCCGCGTCACTCTTTTGGGATTCCTCGCCACTGTGCGCGGGTGTTCAAACTGGAAATGTTAGGGACTCATGCGCGTCTCTGCGTACCTAGAATCTACTGTGGCTCCATCACCTCATCCCTGCCTCCCGGGGTGTAGCTAGAATAGATCAAGATGGTCGTAGTGCGCGAAGTGTCCCCCTCCCATTAACACATCCTACATCCTACTGCACCATGAGTAATTTAGATTTACAACATGTCACTTCAAATTTGTACTAGCATGTATTTATTTTAAGGTGAGATTAAAAGCTCTATCCAGCCAATGCTAAATCTCCCAAATTTATCACCCTTTATCTCAGAAACGATTCAAGATTTCAGAATAAAATTTTTAACATGTTTATTGTTCTACTCATATACAATGAGCTGCTTGCATAAAATTTAATAAATTCTTTTCCTACTGTTTTGAAGTAAATACTACGATCAGCATGCATAAAAAGTTTAGTATAGGCTTTTCCTCTAAGCACATTATCTATCTAGTGGTTATACTTCTATCCTTGGAATATATTGCGATTTTATGCATAAAACGTAGGAAAGGGTTTGCTTCGTACGCAATACTAAGAAAAATCATAGCATGCCTTTCCCTACGCTTTGCTTGTTTAGCAAATGTACATAATAAAGTAAAATGTCTGCATTTCATCAACTTCGGACTAGAAAGACCTTTAAAGAAAGAAAGTAGATTAGAGATTCTGACTTCAAGCAATTATATTAACTCGATAAATGCAATGTGGAGTGGTTACATGATTATTTTCTTAGCAACATCGTCGTCTTTAATTCCTATGCTGCTGAAGCTTTCTTATTTCTCAATGTAGGGTCTTGTGATATATTTAGTGGCACTCATTATTGCTTCAGGAAATATACGAACTGTATTTGTTCTCCTCGTTTCTCATATCGTTTTAGATGTTTTACATATACAGGTTATGTTGATGCTAAATTCTCCAATACTTAGAGTTTGCCGCATTCTATAATCTATCGCGTTAAGTTTTAAATGAGTATGCCGTGACGAGAATGACCAAATAGAAGTGGAAACACGATTGTTATCGAAAGGGAAAACAATGGTACGGAAGTATAAGTTTCTTAGCATTAGTTTAGTGTTAATGCATCCGAAATTAGTTATTCCTTCGAGCTTTTCCTTATGCATACGGTTCATTGTTTCACTAATAAGGCAATTGAAATATTTTTTTCAAATAAGCCACCTTTAGATTAAAATTTATCAGAAAACGTTTAAATATCTGAGTATCTCATTAAAACCAAAGTAGATCTACTACTGCAATTGGGGATTTTCTTTTAATTATTCTAAAATTTAATTAGCTATCTTCAAGAGTTTCTGAGAAAACGACTCATTTCTATCAGAAAATGCCATTCACAGAAAAAGTTTTTCAAAGCAAAATGGCGAAAACAAAGCTGCACTATTCGCGAAGAAAGCAACCTTGAGCACAGAAGTTTGTATATATAATAGTAATACCAATTTGTAAAGCAAAGCTTTCCCTTTCGATTTGAAAGTTAGATATCTGTGAAGGGGCGCAGCATTCGCAGTAAAAGTGGAAGTATTGTGCCTTCGATGATAAAAATATATAACAAATTAAAGAATGTATTCCAATTTATAAGCCTAGCAGTTTACTATTTTTCTAGCTACCATGTTTTTACGTACTCTACTACTTATATGCACTAAGTACAACTATCTACAACGAAGCGTTGTATTCTGCCCAAAAATTGGAGTTAAAATTTCACCGGGAGTAAACGTTTAGAGGTCCTTAAATAACAAAGTCATAAAAATGTCCGTGCGAGGTTTCAAAACGAAAAGTGTTATCACCATTCTCAAGGGAACATGCTGCTTGTTTCTAGCGGCTAGTCATGCTAACTGCTTCTAAAGCAATATCCTCCAAGGTAATTGCTCTCAGCACTTTCCAAGTTTGTCCCAACCAGTAGCACAGATAGTTTCTTAAAACTGGGAGATGCTGGAAAAGGTTCCTATATCGTTCAACGACGTTTTAGCTAGGGGGTGAGGGTGCCCTGACAAGCAGGTAGGGGTTTAACTACTGTTTACTTGTTTGAGGCAAGTGAGAGGTAAGACACACAGCACAGGATTGTTGGCTGTTTTCCAATATACGCGTACCGGGCGAGGTGGCTCAGTGGTAACGTGTGAAGTACGCATTCAGGAGTTCCCGAATTCGATTTCCGATGGTTACGTACTCTGACTGGGTTTTTCGTGGTTTTCCCTGTTTGATAAAGGGAATGCTGAATGGTGTATTCTACCACGGCTCTCCTCTCTCCCTCATTTTCTCTCGTATCATTTCGTGTTTCAGGTTAATTCCGGGTCTGTGATTTGGTTGGTGTCCGGCAGATAGCGCAGAGGCTAGAGATTTGGAAATGTTACCCCAGTCTCATTGGAGGGGCATCTCCGAATGGCCCTCCCGGGCCGGGTGGTCAAGTCTGGAGCTGTAGGGAACTCTGAGCGTCTCTAACCACTTGTTTCACTTCTCTCTGCAGCCCGTGTGTCTCCTGAGGTTCCCTCATTTCATCCGCTCCTCCTGGGGGTATGCGCACAATAGATTTCTTGAGGGTCGCAGTGCTAGCTGTTCCCTCCGTTCATTTGTCCAGTACAGTCCCCACTTCGTGTTGCGCGCGGCAGGAGTTTAGCGTACTGTGTACCCCTCTCATCAGCTTAAAGCTTTACCTGAGAGATAAGCCACTCCACCACACTAGCTAAAATGTCAATGAACAGACAGCAAGCGTGTATCTAAATAAGCCGAAGCTTAATATACATCAGAGCCACTACTCGGTATTAGTAAATAATCATTGAAAAATTGTTATACCACAAACGTAGATATTATAGTACAATATAACAAGTGATAAAATTAATAAAATCAGTTTATCTCAGCTACAATAATGCAACGAAGTGTAATAAGTGATTTTAGTATAGATGCCCAACAAGCATCAAATCAAGTTTGAATAAGTATGCCTGGCGTCAAGTGGAAAACCAAATCATACACGTATAAATAGGTACAAATAATATATACACAACAAAATGGTCCACTTTGTATGTTTCTATGCCCATTAAGTAACGTGAATATTTAATATAAACGTATTTAAGAAGCTTTCTTTTTTATAAGTATATCTCTGTTCTAAAGGAAATATCGTAGATCAGTATATAATTAGAGCCCAATACTTCCTTGTGATGTTTTGATTAGTTGCAAGGAAGACTGATAATTCATAACAATTATTTATTTTGCTTCATTTTAAAATAGCACATAAAATTTGAATACCTTAAAAGCCACAGATTCTGGCAGATCATATTCATCCACGCCCTAAATACTATGAAAAAATAAAGTGGCTTTAAATATGCAGAAACTGCAAATTTTGGCTATCGCTCCACTGATCAATAAATAAAATAAGAAACATATAGGGCAATACTATGCTTCCTGTGTTTGTTAAAGATGTGATGATTGGAAATGTTCTATACACTATCTGCTTCTGTTTAAAAAGATTGAAAATACACATAAGAAGACTATCCCTTCAGAATGTGACAAGCAACACCAATGCCAATTCTACGTTATAAAGATATAGAGGTACCGAGCGGGATGGCTCAGGCGGCAACATCTATAGCCCGAATTCGGGAGCTCCCGGGTTCGATCTCCGATCTCTAGCCAGACGAATGCTGGATGGATCATCTTCTACAACGAATCTCCTTCCTCTCATTTTCTGTACCCATCATCTTCCTTGTCATCTGTTTCAGGTTATAGAATCAGGGAACGTGTTTGGTATGTTGCGGCTGGGCGTTGGCTAGCGCTCTGTAAATGTTTCTTCCCTGGCGTAGCTGTAGTAACGTCCAATTAGATCTCTCCTCAGCCTGGACCTCTGCTCCAGGGGATCCCGAAGGTTGGTGGCTTGTGGGCAGAGGCCGGGAGACATCGGATGCGTTCTACCTAGAAACGTTAGAAACCCCGTCCATGCTTGCCCCATGGGCATCCGGATCTGGTCGCCCTTGGGGTCTCTCCCCTCATCCCTTTCTTCCCAGGGGTCTTTGGAAGCATAAAAGACCTATTGACCTGGTGGGGTGCTCTGCCCCGGATCGGGGGCCCCCCTTGATACGTACCTTTACCTCTAGGGTAGAGGTAGAGGTGATTCAAGAAGGGGCACACCTCGCGCGCTGCAACCTGCACAGATCGATTGTGCTACCACCTTCCAGGAGGAAGAAATGAGGTAAAGGAATCGCAGGAGGCTATAGGCCGTAGACAGTCAGGGCACAGAAACGCGCAAAATTCCCTAATAGCGACAAGCTCACAGATCCTTCCCACCGCTGGAGTCGCCGACAGAGGGCGATGAACAACCCAGCAATCAAGCAGCTCTCTGTCCTACACGGGGAATACTCTTTCCATAGAATATGCATCCACGCCATCTGTTCGGCACCGCCATACGCCACAAAACCTACAAGCACATCTGAAAGATAAGAATGAAACGGAAGAAAGGGAAATGATAGAAACAAATGGCGGCATAGAAGATACCACAGCAACATTCGCCTGCCAACCCGGAAAAACCACGAAAAACCCTTGGGTCAGAGTGGTTGCAAGGGATCGAACCCGTGACCTCTCGAAACAAGTCGCACACGTTATCGCTGCGGCACCTCGCTCGGTAAAAATAATCTACTTCAGATTTTTACATGCAGTACTAAGAACGAATGGTTAAACCTGTTCGACCTTTGAACTAAGTGAATCCGACACATCCCAATGGCCATAATTCGATCTTGTATTTAGAACTCCAATCTGGGCCTGTAAAGTGGGTTGGTATCTATGTCATAGCCATTCATGCAACAATATATCTCACTGGAAAGCGGAGTCAGAAAAAACAAAAATTACTGCACGACTCAATTAATAATTATTGATATTGAATATGAATTGCATGACTGTTTATGACAATAAACAGCAGTATTAATGCGCCAGGTTCCTACAGAGCAGTCACCGCTCTGTTTCCTCATGAAGCAAAACTACTCTTGTGTGCTTTTACAATAAACATTTACATTTTAAACTGGTGTGAAGAAAACATATCAGCTGTTTTACAGCCTAATAGAAATGTCAAGACTTAAATAATTACGACTTTTTCAAAGCTTATTCCCTTTAACGCAATTCTTAGTTTATAAGGGCTAAATTTCCGGGGAGATAATTCATCTTAGTGTCAAGGGAGTGTTTTTAGCAAAGTACTTGCTTATTTCATAATAATTTAGTTTGATTTTACTTATACAGGGCGGACCATTTAAGTTGAGACTGTGCAATACCTCCAAAACTAAGCATTTTAGAAAGAAATGTCTTGAATAAAAGTTGCTTGATATTATGATAGGAAAGCAAATGACATTAGACGTGTTTTATTTGGAGCACGTTGTGATCCTAATTATAGGCCCCATTTAAAATATTAAACTGACCCTAAAATGACCATCATAAGGTCCTCCAAAAACATGTTTCGTATTTAACTAACTTTTCGTGTTATTGTTATTTTGTTCCCACACTTGAACGTTCGCTAAAACAGCTTTTTTAGATTCGGGAGGCCTCAATCATTGCATTTCCGGTTGAGTATCCGTATCGAAGCTTTGGGGAATAAAATATTTCCTCTACTTACTTCAAGTACATAGCATAGACAGTAATAAATGAATATAGAATTCATTAAACTTAATCAAAGTTGAAAATAGGCATGTCCTAATGCGAATAAATGAATCTGTATATGGGAAGATTATACATTTATTATAAAGTTTCTATAAGCATCTAAAATATTTCTTAGAAAACCATGCTATTTTGGTCGACTACACTATAATACGTTGATTAAATGTGATATAACTGAACCATAATAGCATGCATTATACTTCAACGACTCATTATGATTGTACTTGGCGGCGCGCGTAGTACGCACATACCTTTACCACCTTTAAATCAGCAGTCTACTGAGATCCGTTCTCCCAGATAAACAATTAAATATGTGTATTTGACATAAAATAAATTACCTTTACCACCTTTAAATCAGCAGTCTACTGGGATCTATTCCCCCAGATAATCACTTAAATGTGTGTATTTAAAAGA
Source organism: Deroplatys truncata (assembly GCA_030765065.1). NCBI lineage: Eukaryota > Metazoa > Arthropoda > Insecta > Mantodea > Mantidae > Deroplatys > Deroplatys truncata. The sequence continues at coordinate 110,616,784 of CM060986.1, forward strand.
AAATAAATTATGTTCATATATGGCCTGAACTCAGCAGCACTTCCATATTGCACAGTCGCCAACATGCTCAAGATCCTGCCATCCGATTAGCATTTCAATACATTCAATTAACAAGGTAAGCTCTGTTTGTAAAAGCTCCAAGTTTTTAAATTGTAGTGTGGTCGACCAACAGCAGTTCTATGCAACTCTACCATTATAGTCTTGATGCATTATAGCGGTTCTTCCTTGGTAGGCCCCACTATATTCATGATGATGTTGATGATGATGGATGCTGTGTGACGTACCTGTAGGTTGTCTTGATGCCCGTACTCTTGTGATATATCTTGAGGTTCTCGTAGACTGGAATCTGATGATCGTGTATCTATATTCTTGTGTGTGTTAATATGCTGTAATTATTATTTTATAATCGTACCACGGCTGTTGTATTTTGAGTCGGAGAGCAATTGGTCTTGTTAGGGATAGGTATGGAGAATGTTAAAATAATTTGTACACACGTAGTCTGTTAATGATTTCATTTATATTTTATATAAACCACATGCATATGTTCACAATTCACTATCACCTTTGTCATGTTAAAATATGTATAACTGATAGACTATAAATACGTAATTTTAGCGTCTATTTAGAGACGAGCTTATACACTACCTACCTGCTCGAAGACTGACAAGCTTCTGTTAGCGTTCCCTTCAACCGTTTTCTTAGCGTACGTATTTGAATTATAGGCATGTACCTATGTACCTGATTGGTGCTACTATCCAATAACATCCAATGACAGTTTGTTACATATATATATATATATATATATATATATATATATATATAAATGTGTGTGTGTGTGTTTACAGACTTACATTGTCTTAATGAATCCAAGGTTTGTTACATGCTTACGTAGATGCTACTGCATTTCTTTTAATTTTTATAAAAGCCTTTCCCTCTCATATTATAGTTTATATGTTATAACGTTGTATACTTGTTCTCCACCTTATGTAAACTATGAATGTATGTGTTTTTAACATTCTCTTAATTATTATACGTACAATATTGGCAAAGAAAATATGTAACACGTAAAACTTATCACAAAAATATTAAAGAAAGAAATTATTAATGTGTCGATACTGAGAAGCTGTGAATTTGATATCTTATTACATTAATGAGTTTTGTGTTAGCTTTCCCGTGGCTAGTACTCTATCTTGCTTCAGCATAACATACTAATCTGAGAGAGTAAATGACTGAAACGAGACTTATAAAAGCCTAAGAGCCTGGACTTAGATCATATCTAAGAGATTATGAAGTCATTACTGGGACAGAAATGCACACATCTCTTCGACTTCACTTACTAAGATCAAGCAATCGAAAATGCCGTTAGATGCCTTTACTTAATCAAGATTCTAATTTTGAGTTTCCACCTTTATAAGCTTGGAAGAGTCAGCTCTAATGAGAGGGGAATGACGAAGCAGTGATACACATATGTTTTATCGACCGGGGAGGAGCGCAAAAGATATCTCAATAAGTAATGTGGTCCAAACGCGACATCAACGTTATTTCACGTTTTTGAAGTAGGAAATTTGTGCAGTACCTGCTGATAAAGTTCATCAATAGAACATAAAAATGAAGCTATCATTTCTCATTTACGTCAGGACGGATATATCTGAAAGCGAGGAAACAAGAGAACTTATAAATATTGTCAACCTGCCTCCATGTTGGAGCGCGATAATGTGAAAACAAAAGCACTGATGGAACAAAAAGCACGTAATTATGAGGCCATATTTTCGTAGAATTGGACATATAACTCCAGCTTGAAAAGACCAACCTTTATTGTTATGTAAATGATATGTTTACTGTCCTAGATAAGTACGAAATAGTAATGCAGCATCAGAAATGTTTATAAACCCAGCGCAGCTCTCTTGCGTAGCGTTAAATAAAATATGGAACAAGCAAGAGTTATCTGTAAACCTATATAATAAAATTGTAATACGAAGTCTCCTTTTAGATTGCGATTAGGAAATTCACGCTTGTGTGTAAATGAAATGTAAATGTGTACTTTTTTGGAGGGGAAGAGGTTTCTTTTTCTTAGCATGACTTCCTTCCGAAAGGGTACCAACATAACTTGGTCCTGTGTCGTAGATTTACGGCACGTAAAAGAACCTCAAGCCTAATAAAGACGCCTCTGAGTAAAATTTCCGGTCTTTCACGTCCAATAGAATGGAAGCTAAGAACTATAGCAGTTAAAGAACGTACATAAACAAAAAACTCAATTTAATTTAATTGTTCTACAAGGATTAGGTCTAATGTCCTTTTCATCTTGAGTTTACCATCTATCCACCATAATGTAACCCTTCCAATATATTATGACTGTTCAGTTTGCACTGTAACTTCAATAAAGTGATATAGTTCAATTTTCACTGTCACTTCAATAGTACCAACTAGTTCAATTTTCACTGCCACTTCACTGTTATGATTTAGGTCAATGCTTACTGTCATTTCAGTTTTCCTCGCAACGTAGCGGCGTAACAGAATAATACGCGTGAAGCAGTCCCTTCTTCCTTCTACTTCACTCGCTGTGGAGTCGAACACAAACCTCTCTAAACTCCTGCAGTAGCAGTACTCACTGTACATCAGAGTAGTCGTTAAAAACTCATTCATTAACACGTGAGCACGCTCGCTTATGCCGAGCGTTTCGCTATATTGCGGGGCCGAGGATTGCGCGTATGCGTGCTCCGTGCACTGTGTATTACAGTGTTTCCTTTTTCGTTCTAAACTTTCCGTGTTACTTACTCGAGACTGACAGTAACATACACTTTAACAAGTACTAACATAAATATGAGTGGTATTGAAAATGATGTGCATCTGTATTGAGGCATTCCTGGCATCTTCGGATGGAATTTCCATTCAAGGCATAAAGTTCTTCTTGCGTAATTCTCATTACTTCTGTTCTTATATTGTCCATAAGTTCGTCTAAGATGTGGGGGTTGTTCCTAAAAACTTTATTTTTTAGTGTTCGAATGATGCACCAATTTTGTCAATTTTTTCCTTTGTTAGAACATTTCGTTTTCGCTTCTTAGGTTTAGCATTTAACGATCTCGCTGTCCTAAACTAATTAACCAGATCTCTAACTGTTTCTCTGCCTAGAATCGCAATTCCAGAAAAGTCCCTTGAAATTGTCTGTATACCTGTCCACATTATTCGGTTTTTACGTATATATTGTACATAAAAATTCGTTGTCCATGCAGGGATTTGTCAATAGACATTTCATTTACTAATAACAAGACAAGGACAGCGGCAATAACAAGAAAACTGTTAATAAAATGACACACCAGCCAAATATCTTCAATAAACTTTCATTTTTGAGATGCACAATGCACAAACTCCAATGCTCACAGCAAGAATAGAAGGTAGCAACTGACGCACTACGAGTATAACACACCTGATAAGCGTACCCTTGAGCGGGTCATTCACCACTAGTGCGCTGCGAAAAAGCCTGAGGTCACTGCAGTGCAGACAGAGCATGCATACACGCTTTCTATGACCCTACCATACAGCAACCACTCTGTATATGGCCGCTGGAGTTTTCCAGAGAGACCTGTAATATCTATGAACGGCAAGAAGAAACTTCCAGAGGAATCTCTTTATCTCTCAATAGCGCTTCTGGTATTTAACTGTGTGAGACCAAGGTGGCCACTTAGTCGGCGCCATCTCTCGTGATAAGCTCCGCATATAGCTGTATTCCGATACGCTTTTCCTACTAGTACATATTCTTCTTATATAGTCTATAAACTTCTGTTTACTTTGTTTTGATACAATTTTGTTTTTGGAAAGTTAGAATCAGAATGAAAAATTCAGTGCCATAGTCGGGATTTGAACCACGGATTATCGACTTTGTGTGGCGATGCTCTAACCAACTGAGCTACCTAGGAACATTTCGTAATGACCTTAAATTCCTCAACTTACTCACATTTTGTTTCGGTAACGCATAAGGCGTTATGAATTTGAGAACACCTTGTAATTTATCGGAAAAAATGTGAGTCATTTGAGAAATTTAATATCATACCGGCATTTTGGAAGAATAACAAGAACAGTAATGAAATACAACTCAAAGAAAAGAAGATCAATCAAACTGGATGACCAACAAAAATATGGAAGGGTAAATTTGATGGAGGCGGAACAGACCAATAGGTCCATACCTTGAGGAAGATGACTTTCATGTTGCAATTGTAGCTCACCTTGTCAGAGCAGCGACACGGTAACCCGAAGTCCGTGGTTCAAATACCAGCTATGGTGTATTTTTCAGTCTGATTCTACCTTTCCAAATTAACCTACACATGGCATGTGTAGAAGAACAATTAGCTTTGTTTCCTACATTTTTCTGGTTGAAAATATCAGCCGAAGTGGTCCTCTCTACCAAAGGCTCTTCTAGAAGGCAAAGGAGCTAACAGGAAGTATCCTTTCGCCTGGGAAATTAAAAACTCCTCTAAAGGTGGGGAAACCTACTGATGTTCCTTGTTCAGGGAACCAGGAAATACCTTAAAAGTACAACCAGCGAACGATATGGATCTCTTCCTTATGCTAGCTCAGCTGAGTTCAGTTGAAGTCACCGTGGCCGTAGGAACAGAAGAGCCTGACGACCGCACTAAACCTTGCATAGCGCTCATAACGCCGTCAGGACAGAACTTTAAGACTTTTCTTAAAAATATAATCGTTTCATACTAATATTGCTGCATAATCTACTCAAGGTCCAAGTTAAATAGTAAGCTATGTGGTACCTTTAGTTCCTTCTCCATAGGAAGCCGATTTAATGCGGTACACAATATCGTTTACCCATTCTCAATTTTTGCCTTTTCGGAAAAAGCTTAACAACTTGAGGTTAAATGCGTAATACTCCTCACGAGTTTTATTAATATCAATATTTTTAAATGTTCAATATTTAAGAAGATATAGTACTTTTCCACTTCTATTACCTGTTTAGATAAATCATTTACCACTGAAAACAATACAGATCCGATCACATAAGGACTATAAGGATGGGATACATATTTACAAATTATTAAACAATTAACTTAGATTTAACTTAATTAACATAACTGAAAGAATCCATTACTAAATTTAAAAACATCACACGACATATATGTTGCAAAGAGAGAGGGGCAGAGAATGGAAGACGGAAAAGGAGTGACGTTGAGGAGGAAGGCACACTAATAGAGCGAGACAGAAGAACATCCACAGTTAACGCAATACACGAGTGACACTGCGGTTTCTGCTGTCCAACATAAATACAACTTTATGTGCTAGTTCCCTTTGACATATTACAGGTATCACATGAGCTTATGGAAAATCAAGGTATAAGTATAGGTTATACAACGAAGGGGGGACACCTGGCGCACTGCGGTCTACACAGATCTATTGTAGTTATCATTCCCCAGGAGTAAAGGTTGAGTGAAGGAACCACAGAATGCTACAGGCCGCAAAGAGACAGGCCATAGAGACGCACGGTAGTCCCTATCAGTACGGTATCGAAGACCGTCTACTGCTAGAGAGGGTGTGACACGACCCGTCGACCAAGCAGCCCTCTAATGTCTACGGGGAGCACTCTTTCATTTGACCAAGAATCTGCGCCATGTCTTGGCCAGACGCCAAGAAACCTAGAAGCACACCTAAAAGATGAGAAGGAAATGGAATGAAAGGGAATGATAGAAAGGAAACGTGGTATATGATAAACCACCCCAGCATTCGTCTAACGATCAGGGAGAACCACGAATAACCCAAGATCAGAATGGGCAGTCAACGGAAATCTAACATGGGGCCTCCTGAATGCCTACCTCACACGTTACCGCGGAGGTAATTCGCTCGGCTGGAGTTGAAACTATCTCCGTGTATTAATGAAAACTAAAATTTTATAATTGGCAAGCAAGGGCGTATTTGAAACGTCCTCTATGTAAGATATTAATTTTAAGAGAATCACTTAAGTAAAAATCGGAAAGCTAATGCTTTGTTGCATTTAACTCGGCAGTGGTCGATATCTGAAATGTTGCAAGACTGGGCGCGGCAGGAGTATTTTAGGTTAATTGGACTAGGAAATGACAGTGAAAGTCCAGGTGATAGGTAGTAAATATTACGTTCGTATATTAGGAATTTCAATGTGAGGCTGTTTTTTCCTATGTTGGTATTAATTAGCCGCAATTCACTTAGAGGCACGTTGAGAAGTTAGATTACCGATTGCGCAACAAAAATATGCCGCATATTTTAATGTTGTGAATAATATCCTATTACGCTTTACATAACCATGACCTAAATAAAATTGCAAAACACTATTCAAATTAATAATTATACATATAATATAACCCACAATAAGTATTTGACTAATTTTTTAACAAAGCTAATCCTAATATTTTTCCACGTCCAAGGATGTAGTAAAAAGAAGAGAAGAAAAAGAAATGTCACGTGTATCACATTTAAATGTCTTTTTCTACACAATATCCTTTTCTATATCGATATTTCTATGTCATATATCTGCACAATTTTAATTGGAATAAATGTTTCCGGAAATTATTTTTATTTCACATTTCGTTGAAGATACAAGAGAACTAGATGAGGCTGAAACCATAGTCAAATGTTTAAAATAGATATGTGCTGGGTTTGAAATTCCATAGTATTTGCATGTCATTGTTAGAAACAACAGAATGGTGACTTAGTACTTAAACATTGCGTAATAATTAATTAGAAATTTCAAACTAACGACAGCTCATATCTGAAATGTTTAATGCCACAGAAATTGCTATAAATTGTCCTTTAACAAGATCTGCATTTTTGTCAATGTATTTTGGTTTACAGGTTAAACCATATTATACAAAATATATGCAGAATTAAGAGGACTTTAAACTCCGTTAGCAGAATTTCCAGATATTTGGATCTTTAACATACGGTAGTTTAATCATATTTGCTAGATCTATTTTTGAGGTAAATAATAAAGCAAAATTATAAAACGATTTTTGTTTGTTTGTAGATGGTAGTTTGGTGCGGGGAATTTTCTTACTCACATCTTTGAATATTCATGAAGTTATACACCAAATTCGTATTGTTATACGTTTCGCCTTTGAGTTATGCTGTTCACACACACACGGACTATTTTTTAATTAGAAATCCAGGTAGAGAAGACGAAACGACTCTAACTTCTCTATCTTAAGATACCTACATTATGAAATTTGATCCTAGTGAAATAATCGTAGCGCAACCATTAAAATCAGTTAAACCAATCTCCCTTAAGCCTTAAAACGTTTCTGTCGCTCTCCATGTAGCCCATGACCTTCGGGGGATATTTCATCACCATACCTCATCCATTTGGAACCATTTCTGAGATGGACGGAATCCGTTCCCTCAGATGGTATGTTGATGATGAGCATAGCGGTGGAATGAGAGGACCTACAGATTTCACCGTTGACTCCGAACCACGTTGGGCTTTGGAGTTTCTTCACATGAGGAAGTCGGAGGTGAAGGCGTGGATAGGGCCGATTTAAAATCGCCACCCCAAGCCGGGAATTGAACCTTGTACCCTCTGTACAAGAGCCGGAACGAAGCCATTGCGTTACTCATTAAATTGTTCATTTACACAAATGAATTGTCTTCAACAGTTACAACTTCCTTCAGTACTAAAACCATTGGAAACTAAGGAAACTATGAGGAATGCTTCATCGCGATCTGAAAGCAAAGAGAGAAGGAATAAAACACAACCCCTTTCGGTCGTCGTTGCCCACGTTAACATCCTGTCAGTGACAGTGATTGCCATTATTCCATTCCAGTGGATCACTGGACGTAAGCTGCCATGAAGAAACCTACATATCCTCTCTTACTATCCGCTTCAAATTATTGGTTTTGTGTAAGCTGAAACGTTTTAAGGATATTCTGAAGCAAGTCGCTTTCAACGTTTTGGTGTATAAAATAAACAGACTGCTATTCTTTACTTCATGTATGTAAATAATTTAGAGTTCCAGCACAAAGAAAATCAGGTCCTCGATAATAACTCTTCAGATATGCAACATAGTTCCAAAATGTGTATACCTAAAGAATTATTTATGTCATTTTAATGCATGTTTTAACTCCTTTATATATATATACTCACACTGCACTCTGTAATGGTGGTAATGACATTTTTATTCGTTTTTTATGTAGTCTTTTTTCTTTAATGTGGTATAAGTGTAATCACTGTAGCCACAATTTTATATGTACTTTATAGTAGTACATATAAAATATTATGTGGTATGTATTTAATTGTATAAACATAATACAATGTATGCTTGATTTATTTTAAATATATTAATTCCCCGATGTCACGAATCGTAACAAATCCACAATGTATAGGTTGTTAGGAAGGTTTAAATAGACAGTGTCAGTGAAGGATGAAACAAGCATACACAGTTATTCCAACACAGGTCAAATTAGACCTATATGGGACTGTCTGGAAATAAATCAAAGATAATCGCTGTCTCACATTACGTCTTTTTGAAGGAAGAGTATTTGACGGGTCATTTTGCTCTTCAGTACTAAATCTTTGCGATTGCTATCTAATAGTGGAGACCGAGTGGTTATCGAGACCGAGGCGAGAAATAAATAACAATATAATACAATATAAGCATTAAATATAAATCGTAATTGAGAAAATAATATTAATAAAAAGCTAAGAAAGGAAGACAAATGTTTCATAACCTAAGATAAACTTGTGAAGCAGAATTGGATATAAAGAGTAATCGCTTAAAAGGGTCATAAAATATGCAAAATGTAAATCAAGTGAAATAATTAAATGCGTCGCTGTGTAAATTCTTAGAAGTAACTTTGCCGAAAAGGAAGGAAGGCAAATTTTGTTTTCTAGCGAAAGGCGAAGTAGACACTTACCTACTCTGTGGGAAATAGCCTACGGTCACATATGGTGCCGTGATGTTTACAGGACTAACCTTTGAATCTCAGCTCGGAGGTGACATGGACATAACATAAGCTTAGCACGGTCAGAGAGTCTGTGTGTTCTATCTTCGATCTAAGTAAGTTTGTAGGAAGATTTTTTACTTAAAAATAAGTTGTCAGAATTAAACGTTGAAGTTGCCGAAGTGGGCAGAACCAATAAGAAGAATCATGAAATAAAGTGATAGCGAATGAAAGATCCTTTACATGTTCAGATGATACGTTTTGAACCCAAGACGGAACGAAATATAGGAAAAGTGGGAGAGATTATACGAAATGGCAAAAAGTGTGGAAACTCAGTGAGGCACTCTTCCAAAGCTATCAAGAGGACAGCCGGTAAATAACTCGACAAAAATTATCAAGAGATTGTTTTTTATGTCTGGCGTATAGTGTCGTAACATGGGCAACCCGAGGGAAAAATTAACAGGAGAGACGGCCGGAAAACGTATAAGTCGCGACTTTGTAAACCTTTGCCGGCCCTCGAAGCCGTGGTCGCTGGAGTGGTCGCCCCGGCGCTCCGCCAAGCTGAGGGTCACGGGTTCGAGTTCCGCCACGGGCATGGGTGTTTGTGTGTGTATGTGTGTTGCGGAAATAAGCGGTATAAAAACAGTAAAACACAGTGGCATAAACTGGGTACAACAAGGGAACTTAAGAAAAAAAACCTTAAGGTAAATGAAAGTGGCTTCGATAAATGAAGGTGGCGGTTCGTCGGAAAGGAATATTCTAAAAATAAATAATAGTTCAGTTTAGCCGGCAGCATTATTAAGACTATCAAGGCCGTGTCACCATCCTGAAAAGAAGAACCAGGAAATCATCCCTTGATCTAATTGACTAATTCCTGCCGTCATCAAATTGAACCCTTGACCATGAGTTTTCTTGAAGTAGCAGCAATAGTAATACCGATGCGACACAGTCAGCGTCAGTAGGAATGCTTAAAGATAAAGTGTATGTAAAAACTCCCTATACGCTCAACGAATTGGAAGGCACTGTACGGCGGTTTTCCAATATTTCTGTTGCAGGAATTCTCGCGTGTTCAATAATATGTTCAACAGGTGCCACGATTGTGTAAATGTAGATGGATATATTTTAATCCCTTCTTATAAAAGAAGGTAAACGTAATATTTTAATATTATATATTATTTCACATCGTTAGCATTAATTAGGGAGAAAGAGCGGACCGGTCCACGCTACTACAAGAAGTGATTCCTATAGCAGTGCCGTGTGAGTGGCGGGCTGCCAGTGGTGTCATTCAAGATACCTATAACTTAAAGTCGCAGCCTTCTATATTACATACTTAATGCTTAACTACAATTCCACAACAATATTTGTATTATGAACGCTAGAAAATCACCAATATATTCATACCGTAAGAACTACAAAGGTTTTTAATACAAACAGTGCATTGCGTGGCATTTGTGGTATCATTTGTGTATTGATGAGATATGTAATCAGTGCTAAACCTTTAAAGTGTTTTAATTAGGTGCCTCTGTATTAAATTTGTAATTCTGAACATGCTATTTATAAAAACCTTCACTTTATAGTGCTCAAGTGTTCCTAAGAGAGCAGTTGGGAACCAAGGTGATTTCTGACAAATAATATTTAACGAATAACTCCCTGGATTTTGAAATTTTTATTTCTGAATACTCAGACACCATATGTGGTAATTAGATAAATTTATCGCAAATGGCAATGAAAGGATAAAAAATATAGCGTAGGTTTGCACATGTGTATTATATTTTAGTTTAGCTGGCTGAAAAATGGGCTCAAAATAGCAAGCTGGTGATTTAAGCTTAATTAGAAAATGAAAGAAGCTTCCACCTGTTTTTGCAGCAACATTTACCTCTAAGATGACACTGTTATATGTTGGTAAGACCAAAATATTGTTGAGAAACAAAATTCTATTAATTTTAATAGTGCATTTTTAGCTATTCTTGACCAAATCTGAGTGCTTCTTGTTAAGGTCTATAACTTTCCGCGCGAATTTTGTACCAGATTGTACACGTTATATACACATCTGTTTTAAATATCGAAATTCAGACATATTAATCTTTATACAGTCATAAAATTCCAACTAACACAGTTTCAACTTTATTTTATAAAACCATTTATCCTTTGAAATTAAGCGTTCTTCTACACAAGCGTGTGTTGAACAAGGTTGGGAAAGTAAAATGAGATGACTGAAAAATTCAATGCCATGAATTGGATTTTTCAATCATCTGATTCTACCTTTCTAACCTTGTCCAACAAACGGCTTGTGTGGAAGAACAACTAATTTCCTTAATTGACCCAATAGTGGTTGAAACTATGTAGGCCAGGCCTTAAAGTACTTACAGCATTATAAGTCGCCATTGGGGTATGTCATCTCAATACAATTTGAACTCTCCTTGTGGTTTACAAGAAAAAATGCGAATCAGTTGGAGAATTTAATGTCGTACTCAGTGGTTAGAGCAACCGGATGTAGACTGCGAGATCCGTGGTTCAAATCCCGGCTATGGTATTGAATTTTTCAGTCGTCTGATTCTACCTTCCAAAATTTATCAATTGTTTATAATAACTTGATTTGCTGTATTTACATCAAATTGTTAAATGAATCACTATCTCCCACATGTTGAACCAAGCTGCACGTAGCTTGTACTAATACAGGCTAAAACACCTATATAAAGAATATACTTTATCACTTTTGTTTAAATTTATTAAGGGGTTCAAGAATTAAATTTACTCATACATCCCTTCAAATTCAGACTTGCAACATTATTTAACAAACTATTTAAATTGCGTGTATTAGTGGTACGGTAGGAAATATGCAGTCATGTATTTGCTTGAACTAAAGGGATAATCATACAAGTATATCTATTCTGTGAATTGGAATTAATACAGTCGAAATATTACTTTAAGGTAAATCGTTTGAAGACTATCAATAAACATCATTCACATCACTGCTAGGATATCATAAAAATTCTCCTGGTTCATATATAACTTCTTTCTTCACAGTTGTTTTATCTTCCCTTTCTTTTCAAGTAATGAACATTAAATACAACAGCTGTTATCACCACTAATTCATCCACCAAGATTCGCAGGATAACTCTCTGTAAGTTGTCCCTGAGTTGTTTTGGTCAGAAGTATATCCTAGGAATATTTATATTTTCTTTGCCTTTTTGGCTTTTGAATGCTGATTCCCATAAAATCACCTGTTTCTGTTCTTATTATCCTTTGAACTGGAGTTCATTTTTCACTAATACAAACTATAAAGCACTAATTTATTTTCACAAACTCTTACTAACACCACAGAGTGCATTATTAAATTTACTGAAATCCTGTAGTATATTTTGTACTGCTATCACATTCGAACAAGGAGAGAAAAAGATGCCTGAAAGTGATCTGATAGCTTAAAATTATAGATAAAATTCCGTTTGGAAGTAAATTATACTTCTGGACAATATATTAAATATACCTACATTTATATTCTGCACATATACCAGATATTTTAAAACTAAAAATATTTTTTATTACACGAGGAAAAGTTATGAAATTTTAAGAAATGTTGTTTATGGTCACCTTGGGTAAAGGTTATTCATCGGAGGGGGCCATCTTGCGCACTGCGACCAACAGAGATCTATTATGGCTAACCATCCCCAGGAGAAGGGATGAGGTGAAGGAACCATGGGAGGCTACAGGCCGTAGGTAGACAAGCCACACAGATGCGCGGAAGTCTCTAACATTACAAAGCTCACAGACCCGTCCCACTACTAGAGCATTTGAGAGGGAATGATGTACCGACTAGCAGTCAAGCAGCCTTCTGGTAACCACGGAGAGTACTCTTTCTATTAAGCATGTATCCCCGCCATCCTTCCGGCACCGCTATACAACACGAAACTTAGAAGCAGTACTGAAAGATTAGAAGAAAACGGACTGAAAGGGAAATGTTGGAAAGGAAATCATGGTGGAGAAGAAACCACCCCAGAATTCGCCTGCCAACTCCAAGAAAACCACGAAAAACCCATGGTTCAGAGTGGGCGGTCATCGGGGATCGAACCCGGAACCTTCCGAATGCGAGTCGCACATGTTACCGCGACACCACCTCCCTCGTATGGTGGCCTTAAATATCGATGATACAATAATCGATTGTATTATGCGGTGACACAATCGCAACATTGTTCATATGATACTTGTAAGTGGCTTGCTAATATTAGCATGTATGGAATAACGCTTCTGTATCTTTGCTTCCTAAAAGCAAGAAAAGTTATATTATTGCGAGAAAGGGAAATATTCAGAAAATGAAATAGAATAAGAAATGAAAATGGCCAAAGAAGGGGTAACGAAAGAGCAGTTTCCATTCAAAGTAGGTTAATAGAGTGCAGTTCTATCGCAGCGTAGAAGCAGGTCATATTTATTAGGCCATTTTAATGAATATAAAGTGGCGAAGAACTCCGGAGAGGGTTTTCCCTGCTAAGCTAATAATTTTAAGGCACTAATAGTCCAGTTCTCTACCTAATACTGCTTTAAAAATGACCCAAAAAGGCTTGTGTCGCTAGAGCCGCTTAAAATATGAGCCCAAATGAGGTTTCATTGTCTGCAATGAAATGGCTTAAGTTGAAGCCTTTATGCGGAGTTAATTACATCATTCTAGTCACACGACGAGAACAGCTCGGCAGATGTTCCTTATTCTCACGGCTCATAAACAATTGCAGCACGGCTCAGCTCCCACGATAACAGTAATGCGAGCTTGTCTCTCCCCCTTACTGCAACAACAGCAACCATTAAACACCTCTCTTCTTATTGGTTCGTGTCTCCATCCTTGTTCACCTTCCTGGTAGAGAACATTGCTTTCTATGTCGGAGACGTACACGCTCGGGAGAATTGAAATGCTTTGGCCTTAACAAGAAACAGATGAGTTATTAATTTATGTTACTTATGTAACAAGTAAACATTAATTGGCAATGGATATAAAAAGGTCGTAAATACTAATGAACAATAAACAATTATGTAGCGGGATGGCTGAGTCAGTAATCTTTGTGGCCCGCATCCGGGAGGTCCCGGGTTCAAATCCCGTGAACCGATCAATCTGAGTGGTTTTTTTCGCGGTTTCCCTCAACCTCCACGGCAAATAGCGAATTGAATATTTAATGCCATAACCAAAAATTTTGCCTTAAGTCTAAAACAATAGTAAAAACCCTATGTGTTATATTCACATGACTTTCTCTACCCTTTATCGCTTATTAGTGGGTATACAAACCATTCTTACTAAAGCTTATTTCCTATCCATCACATTTCAATCCAAATAAACCTTTGCAGGAATAGCTACATTATACATTTCGTTATATATACAAAGGGAACAGCAATAGTCAAAGATTTAAAAACTAGACTCTATATGCTAGCCTTAAAATTCCAACCATTGAATGTTGAGGACTTGAATAGAATGACCAAGAAATGAACAATTCGGAATTTTAATAACTGATAATTCAGTAAGAGCTTATGTCGCAAGAATTTATTTGAAATAAATTGTGTATTTTAAAGAGATCTTCATTTTTTGTGTAGTACGTTTTCACCTATTGCCTTACGTTTATGAGCTAAAAGCAAAATTATATAAAATTCCTTCCGAGCGAAGAGGACATTACAGGCTATTTCCACTAAATTCAACATAAGACACGCCGAAGCTACCATCTTCCATCACGCATAGAAACCGAAGGAGAGTTGTCTCTATGGACAGGTGACAAAGAAGGATGGTATGCTACGGAGATGAGACCTAGAAGGCTCTCTCCGACACCCGATCCAAGAACCATCACCAAACGGATTTGTCGCGATATGATCACTTAGTTAAAGCAATGTAAAATAAGCACAACAATATAGTACTAAATAATTAAACCGGTTGAACAACTAAGCACATTCAATTATTTAGAATACCAAACTTACAGGAAATGGGGATTTGGAAATAAAACTCAACAGATTTAAACAAATGTTTAAAGAAGAAACCTAAATAAAAAAGACAAGAAAAGGGCCACCGATAAAGTTCTATAAGGTAATGGCGATAGCAATGCTGAGATATAGACATTGACAAAAACTGGAGAAGGGGGTAAGAACAGTCAAAATGCGACTCTTAAAGCAGGTGGAGGATATATCAGAATTTTTAAAAAGAGAAACACAAAAATTAGAGAAATGCTAAATATTCATTCATTCATTCATTATCTGTTTACCCTCCTCTTATGTAGGACTTACACCCCCCAGGACTTACAAGTGGGTGCCTGGGGTCAGAGGCCCGTCGAGGAGCAGACACTCATGGATCAGACAGAGCATCCAGGATGGGTGATCAGCCCGATGCCTGGTATGGGATGAAGGAAGTAGATGAAACGAAATGTTGGTGAAATGGATGAAAGGAAAGGTGATGATGGAGCAGTTGGTGGAATGAATGGCGGGGGAAACCGGAGAACCCGGAGAAAACCCGCCCAGACGCCGCTTCGTCCACCACAAATCCCACATGCAGGTCCCTGGGATTGAACCCGGGCCGCCTCGGTGGGAGGCGAGCGGTCTAACCACTCGGCCACGGCGCCGCCCAAATGCTAAATATATGGACTAATAAAAATCAGCCGACAGGAAACTTAATCGGAAAATCAAACCTTCTCTAACTCTAGAAAATGAACAAAATTGAATTTCGGTAAAGAGATATATAGAATTAGAAAGAAAGGAAAGTTAGTATAAACTGGGAGGCTGGAAGACACAGAAAATTACTTAGGATTCTGGCATGAGGGTCTGCCCATTCTGTAGTTTGGATGAAGACTGGGTACTTATTTCGGAAGAATGTCCACAGTGGGAGAACCTGCAAAAAATTAAACTCATAGAAAAGTTTTTAAGTCCAGATAGAAGGAGATAGGCATGTTGGGATCTACTGGCTAACCAGAGAAACTGGCAAAGCATAGACAATTTCCTGGCTAAGGTGCGTGAAGGCAGATCAAATCTGTTCGGTTAATCAGAGACTTAGTCTTTGCTATTTATTGCTTTTAGCTTGTATTTTAAATATGCATGTAGTGCCAATGACCCATGCACTAAGTGTTAGTATAATGGCTTTAATAACACTGGGAAATAAAATTTAAGAGTTTTAATTTTAAAGAAGTGATTCTTACTTACCTTTTTGTGCTGATTTCAAATGTTTTTACATAACTTTTCAATCAACATAGTTTTTGAGTAATAACATTTCTGGAACTATATATTTCAATATGTGTAACATTTGAGCTAAAATACCTTTTACGTACCTAAAATAAATGTGAAGTGGATTTTAGACTTTACTTTTCTTGAGGAACATCTCTCTTGAGTGTTCAACAGTAGTCTGCAACATTTTTGGAATCAATTTTCCCTGGTAGCGTCTTTCCATTTCAGCGATGTCCTGATGGAAGCGCTCGTC
This sequence comes from Deroplatys truncata, assembly GCA_030765065.1. Lineage (NCBI taxonomy): Eukaryota > Metazoa > Arthropoda > Insecta > Mantodea > Mantidae > Deroplatys > Deroplatys truncata. Next base: position 110,633,120 of record CM060986.1, read on the forward strand.
GCTGAGCGCCTAGGTTCTCAGGGAAGAAGTCAAGATGGGAGTCCAAGTGTGTGTTTTCAAATACCTATAACATCCCATGACCTTGTAGTTCTCAATCGGCTCACTGGCAAGCTCTCTGTAATGTTCAGACCTGTAATTTTCCCGAAAGAGAACCATGCAGCTCGTTATTCCATACGCAACAGGCTTCCAAACTGTGAATCTTTCATAAGCTCTCAAATTTGAGGGCCAAAGATATTCATTTTTTTTAGTTTCGCTTCACTGATCTTTGGAAACTCTGTTTTCAGGAACAGAAATGCACTCCCGTCACGATACATTTCTTTCACAAAGTTCTTAAGCAAACGTAGTTTGGTGTGTAATGAAGGCAATAAGATTTTGTCAGCACCTGTCCTGGATTGAATGATTACCTCTTTGGCTAGCTGTTTTTTAAAATAATGATTGCTTTTAGCTCTATTATCCCACACGCCCAAGAAACAGCAAAATTTTGTATAGATAAGTTGAAATACAAGTAAAGTAGCTATCAGTTTAAAATCAGCACATATAAGTCCTGAATGGTCATACCAGATATTGGATAGCAAGAGATGTATTTCATATAACCTCCTTCATATCAACTGCGTGGGCTACGGGAATGGATGGAAATTTATTTCCGTTATGTAGCAAGACTCCTTTCAAGCTTGTTTTCGAGGATTTGATGAACAAACGCCAATCTTCAGGTTTATATTGAAAACCCAGGGACACCATCAAAGAATCAACAGTATTACAGGAAACTGGGTTCTCCTGTTTAGAAACTAAATGCTCAAATTCATTTTGGCGTTAACGGAAATAACTTACTTTGGTGCCATCCTTTCAAACTTGAAGCAAGTAACTTGGCTTTACTTTTAGATAACCCAAGGTCATGAACCAAATCATTTAGATCCGTTGTTAGCAAGTGCGGTTCGTTTATGGTAACTCCTTCCACAAAATCAGGGCCACTTGACGCCAATAGAGATATTTTATCTATCTATCTTACAATAAAATTGTAGAAAGTAGAAACAGCTGGTAAGAAAATGTACTGAGAATGGAAGACCAGTAATACCAAGAACGATATTAAACTGCACACGGAAAATAAGAGTTGGGTGTTCATATCAGAATGGAAGGCCAGGCTTTTCTTCAAGGACGGAACGGTTCAATGATGGAATACACCATGACGTTGATGATGGTGTATAATACTTTAGATTTCAGTACGAATAAATTTTCACAAGTAGCATAAAAAAGTGATATACATGAGCTAGCTGTATACAAACGTTTATGCAATTCTAGCACTGTAAACTCATAATTTCAATTAAATAGGATTAAATAATCAAACGCTGTTTTATTTTCTTGTTAGCAGAAACAATGACAACATGGTTTCACATAGTTTAATTTATTTACCAATAAAATTAATGAAGGTACTAATAATTCTACTGATGGAATATATTCCTTTAGATAATTACTGAAAGAGGCTGATAAAGCTGAAGCATAACTAATTCCGCAGAAATCAAAACAAGTACATGAGAGAGAATATTATCAATTAGTTAGTGGAGAAGAGCAATACAAGCAAGGATTCAGCAAACTGTTTATTAATTACTACAAATATAGAAGAAGCCAAGAAATTGTAAAAGTCAACTTATAGTCTTTATTTATGCTTTTAAGGTTTTCCTAGTATTGTTTATTCAGCCAAGAACGAGTGTTTTGCTTAAAGAAAACTATGAGAAAACCATAAGCCATCTCTGTTAATAGCAAGGATGAGTATTGAAAAGGCGGATTGAAAAATAACGCACAATAATTTTTTCTGCCTTGATATTACAGCTGGGATGTTGCAATTTCACACAGATATAGTCTGAAGATTTTACTACAGAGGGTATTTTTTTCATGTGCAACTCTAGCGAGAGAAGCGTGAACTACGCAACAAAAATGGCGCGCATGTACTGTCCTCCACGTGTGAAGATCAGAGAGGCGTGGTTCGATATTTGTGGACAAAAGGGCATAAACCCAGTGATATTCGCAGGGACATGCGCGGCGTGTATGGGGATGATTGCATGGACCGTAGCAATGTCTCCAGGCGGTGTTCATTCTTCCTAGAGAGACATGTGAATCTTAGTGATTCGCCAGGTTCCGGGAGGTCGGGAACAGCTGCAACCCCGCAGAAGGTCAGAGGCATTGAGGTGGCAATTTTGAACGATCGGCGTGTGCAACTGCGAACCTTATTACAACAGTTCAACATTATCTATGGTGCAGTGTACGATGTTTTTCATGACAGGTTGAAATTTCATAACGTCAGTGCTCGCTGGGTGCCTAATAATCTGACAGACAACCACAAGGGCCAGCGAGTGATGAGTTTGGATCACCTATGTGATACAAGGCAGAAGGGCATGACTTTCTGAAAGGAATCATCAGTGCTGATGAGTCGTGGGCATACCACCACACACCCGAAACCAAGTAGGCAAGTATGGAGTGGAAACATGCTGGTTCCCAGTGAACAAAAAATTCAAAGTGACTCAATCTGTTAGGAAAGTGATTGTGACGGTGTTCTGGGATATGCATGGTGTTGTCTTGGTGGACTTTGCTGAACACGGGACCGCTGTGAATGCTGCAGTCTACATAAAACTTGGTGAAGTTGCGTCGTGTCCTTCGTGGCAAACGCCACAACATGAATGCTGACGATATCGAAATTCTTCATGACAATGCTCGCCCCCATGTTGCTGCTATTCGTCAGAAAATCACCAAATTTGGTTGGAAAGTGCTCCAGCATCCACTAATACAGCCCGGACCTTGCACCCTCGGACTTTCATCTGTCTGGTCTGAAGAAATTCCTGGCCGACCAACGCTTTGTGACAGATGCGGAAGTGAAATCAGCAGTCCGAATTCATGAATATTAAATTTTGGAAGATGAAATTATATTTTTTATCTAGATTGTACATTAAATGAAATTGAAATGTATTTAATTTCATTTTTAGTATTTTTAGCAGGAGCAACAAAAAGTGCACAAATTCCCTTTTCAGCTTGATTGCCTATACTCCAAGGAAACGGACTTCTACGAACAGGGCATATTGAAACTGGTATCACTAAAGAAAAGTGTTCAGAAACTTGGTGATCCCAAATTCTTAAAAAGTGAATAAATGCCAAACTTGATATTTAAGCTCAGCCACCCTCAAGGATGCAACACGAATATGTAAAAGATAATCTACCTCCTCAAATTACCCTTTCCTTAAATTGTTTCATTAATTGTCATTTTCTTAAAAATGTGATTATAAATAATAACCTTATGGTATCTGCAAGGGTCAATCCGAAAGTAATGCTTAGAAAAATTTTTGTGTTGCCTTTGAATATCCGAACCAGATTATGTTGGTGCAGTATTAACTGTTGAACTTTCCCGCTAGTGTCCTGTTAGTTTCGTTGTCCTGCGACAGATAGCAGCAGCAGCAGGGGGCTTTCCAAAATGGCTACTGGCATCGAGGTGCCTACAAAAAAGACGTGCGATTGAATTCCTTACCGCTGAACAAATTCCGCCAATTGAAATTGACGCTTGCTAAAGGTGTATGGAGCGATACATTAGATGTGATTAATGTAAGGCGGTGGGTACATCGTTTCAAAAGTGGTGAAAAGGATGTGTTGGACCAGTCACACCCTGGTCCACCCTGCTCGGCTGTCACGCAGATGATGAACGTAAAGTGTGTAATTTCTTGTGAATGGCATATCCCCTTCAATAAACTGAATTTTTTATATTTATTGCATAACTGGTAAAGCATTAGAGATACACAAAACGTTTTCTCATAAACAAATCTGATATATTACATGACTTTCTCTATCCTCTATCATTTGTTGATGGACGTACAAGCTATTCTTACAAAAAGTTTATTTTTATATCTACTTCATTTTAATCGATATAAACCTTGCAGAAAAAGTTCTTTAACAAATTTCGTAGTAGATAAAAAGGGAACAGTAATAACCAAATGTTTAAGAACTGGGCGATATATTGTAGCGTATTAGTAGGTATTAGTAGCGATTGTCATGCCAGACATTATTGCGTTGTATTGGTGACAACATTGTTCTTTCCGCCTTGTGTTTGAATTCCGTCTGGCAGGACAACTCGCCACTTCTAGCGGGCGAGCCTAGGAGGAGTTGGAGAAAGAGGGGGGATAGTTTTAGCGTTACTTCTTTGTGTGTGTGTTAGCGTCAGTCTGGTCTGGGATTTTGTGTGTGAAAGAGTATAAATGTAGTTCGTGTGCGAGGCATCTCCCCTCAATTCTGTCTTTATGTCTTTTGTATGATGATGTAGGGACACAATTTATTTTACTGAATAAACCACAAGTAATGTGCATAATGTGAAATCTATGTAGTTTGTTAAAAATACCCCTTGACCTCACCGTAATGTGAATAACAAGGTCCTGGTCCTCTCGCTGTTTCTGTAGCTACGCTTCCCTATGTGCATGTTGGGGTGATTCAAATTTAGTATTTTTGCTGGAAACCTTTAGGCCCTAACCCCAGCTGGTAACAATATTCTGACCTTAAAATTCTATATTATTTCCTTACAATCGTGAGAAACAACTGAATATCGAAAGGACTTTAAAAAATGACAAAATATTGAATAATTCGGAGATTAACAATGCATATCTTGGAAATGACTTATGCTATAAAAAGTTATTCGAAATGAATTATTTCTTGTGCACTACGTTTTCGTGTATCACTTAATATTTACCTGTTATACAACATTATATAAAATTTCTCTCGAATGAAGAAGACTCCGCAGGTTATTCCAAGAAAATTCAAGACGTATATTTTATTTGTTTTAAATATCCTTAATATGCGGTGTTTTAATAAAAATCATTAGAACCATTTTTGAGAAAATCAAACATTTTTAGAAATTGATAATACAAATTGTAGTATGGGATTGGGGGATTTTATTTAAAATCTTCGTATCGTATGTTTGGAAGATACTGAACTTAAATACCAAGTAAAGTTTTAGACTAGAAAACCTTTGCGGTGGTTTCAGACTGTTATAAATTAAACAAAAATGAGTAGTCAACAAGAATAATGTGAAACAAATCTCAGTGAAACATTAAGGACGCTGATTATTGTGCTTCAAGCTGTCAAGAATTTCTTTTACGGTGCTTAAAATAAGGAATGTTAATCACTCTCATCTGCTTTTGACGATACGCTCTAACAAGACAGGAGTTCATGCCTGCGATAAGGTGAAATAATTTGTGAAAACACGAAATCCTCCCCTTATCCCAGACTGCACGCAACGTGTGCGGTGCCCTTTGGTTGCCTAAGCTGCACGGCGGACTTGTGTTACATTGCACGCGAGTACAATAGACTTGTACATATTTCTGGTTACTCCTGCATAAACTGCTTTTTATTTTCCTTTCTCTTATATGCTTATATCAAGAATTACCATAGACGTATTCCACGGAAGAATGAAACAATTAAATAAAATATAGTATTTACAGATGCAACACTGTTAATGCCGGAACTCGTTTCAAATACAATTTTCCAGTTATTATTTCGTTTGATAAATTTGTCGTTTATAATAATAGTAGTAGACGGTTTGGGTTATTCAAAGGAGTGGACGTCTAGCGCACTACGACCTGTATAGATCTGTTGTTACTACCACCCTAAGAGGAAGGGATGAGGTGAAGGAATCACAGTAGGCTACAGACCTTAGACAGGCATATCACAGAGATGCGTAGAATTCCCTAACATTTACAATCTCATAGTCCGATACCACTGCTGTAGCCACCGAGAGAGGGCGATGAACGACCCAACAATCAAGCAGTCCTATGGCTTGCATCCGCACCATCTTTCCGGCACCGCCATACACCACCAAAGATGAGAAGGAAATGTAATGAAAGGGAAATGCTGGAAAGAAATCGTTTTAGAGAAGGAAACTACCCCAGTATTCGTCTTTCGACGCCGGGGAAACCACGAAAAACCCATGGACCAGAGTGGGCGGTCGCAGAAGATCGAACCCAGAATCTTCCTAATGCGAGTTACATGCGTTATCGTAGTGACACCTCCCTTAGTATAATAATTACTGTTATTATTAACAATAACACAATTATAAGATATATAAATTATTACTTAAATCAACCAATGTTCTTTCGTAAACAATTTGTAACCTATATGCATTTGCACAGACATTCTGTTATATACTTTTAAGTAAACTGAGGAAACAAAATAAACTCAAAAACAAACTCAGTTCGAAATGTTAAAAACAAGCCATTTACAGATTACCAAAACGAAGAGAAAGTAATCGGGTGTGTGTTAATTATATTCCGACTTTTGCGTAGAAGGATGCGATTAGAAGAGCGATTAGAAGAGTGATTATAGAACTTGACATTAAAACGACATTACTAATAAAGGGAATAGGCAGTGCTATATTCCCAAAATTTTAATTACACATAGTCATCACTGGGTAGTGCACTTCATCCCTAGCAGTGCTTGGCTTGTAAATGGTGGAACTGGAAAGGGTGAACCATTATGAAGGACTTGCTTTCAGGGTGTAATTAATTATGAACTTATTTACTGATCTGCTAGTGCTAGCAATAAATAGTATTCAAATGGATAAGAAATTAATAAATACATGTTTCGTGCGAAAGGAAGAAAGAAACTGAAGCTATCTCACCAAGCGAAGTGGCTCCGCGGTAAAGTGTAAAGCTCGCATTGGGAGGTCCCGGTACGATTTCGGTTGACGCTCGCTTTAACCTTGGAATTTTCTGGATTTATCTGATCGGTAGGCGAATGCTGTCGTAGTTCTCATATGCAACAATTTCATTCCTTTTACTTCTCATTTTTCAGGTGTGCTTCTTGGTTTCTTGATGCATGGCGGTACCGGATGGAGGTTGCGGATGCTTGCTCAAAGGGAATAGTACTCCCAGTGGACACTAGACGACTGCTAAATCGATTGATCGTTCATCGTCCTCTATAGGTACCTCCAGCAGCGTTACAGGTCTTCGAGCCCGAAATTGTTAGACTTCCGCGCGTCTTTGTGGTCTGTCTGCCTGCGCCCCGTAGCCTCATATGGTTCATCTCTTCTCCCTGAGAGATTATATTCGCAGTATACCTATGTAAGTTGCAGTGCGCGAGGTGTCCCCCTCCGTTGTATAACATATACCTATACTCCGGCGTGTGTCATATAATGGCGTGTGCTTCTTATGGGGGATGAAGAGAATAAAAAAAATCTTCGCAAATGTCCCTAATATTATGTAGTAACTGTGGAAAGCTACTTCGGCTCCCTCCCCCAGCCAAGTGCCTAATCGTGCAAGGGTAACATACTACTTAGATTCTCCCCACCTCTTGATATTCAAATGTAGTAAGGGATGTCCTTAGTAAGAAATAACAAAAGACCAGTGTATGTCATGCTTCTATTCACATTACGTTATTAATTTAAAATATTTGTGAACAGCTGATGTCATATTAGCCAATGCTGAATTAGTTAAAAGATGGGGAAATAACATTAAGCTTTATTATTACAAATGCATAAATGTTACTAAGGAGCTCACATTTTTATGTGTGTTCCGTAGGATCACGTACTTTAAATATGAAAATGTAAACGTATAACAAGCAATATTTCGGAGATTGCTACTAGTCGGCCACGATATGAGTACATGCGTTGGTAAGAGGAATAAGTGGGCGGGCCAGGAAGGACATCCAGGTAAAGAAAACATCCGTAGTTCTCAGTTGCATGTACTAGTGAGGCTGAGGCCTGTAAAATGCAGAAATGTTTTCGTTGTGCAATTGCACATTCCCTTAACGCCTTGTCCCTCACTCCCCTCTAAGCCCCGACGTTAGAAATGTCAACAAAAACAATGGTGCCCTCCTTCAAGCGCACTCCTATCGTAGCCGACTACTAATGGAACACACAACGAAGCAAATTGTACATTTTAACCCCCAATGTTTTTCTGCTATACAGTTGTCTATCACTTATATTTCAAATTAGATAAGGTTGAATGAGAATGAGAAGTACAAAAATTCAAAATGTGGTTTTTTATCATTTTAAGATCTTAAACATACTATTTTAACCCTAGACTTAACGCTTCACACATTACACAGTGTGTCCATAAAAATACTGCAAACTGATATTGCGTCGCTTTGGATAGTCGTATTTGGCTGAAGTTGGTGACATTCTAAAGAAAAACTCAAGTATTTTTGTGCGTGTCAACAACGGACAACAGTGGACGGGATCGCGGGAATCATACACAGAAACTAAATTCACTTACGTCTGTGATTAGTCAATATGGGTTAATTATTGAATATTTAGCAGGCAGGTTACATATGGATGCTTGCTTTCAAAATTGTATTGTTTTTTAAAGAAGTTTTAAGGAGTTATGGCGAACCCAGAAGAACGTAGTTGGTGTGTTTAGGAACATTATAGCACAGAGTCGGTGCAGGTTCAGCGTGTTTTTAGACGAAGGTTTCAACATCAAGCTCCTACACACACGTCAATTTTGATGTGGTACCGTGATGTTGTGGATCGTAGTTGCATATGTCATCAAAGGAAATGCCATTCAGGGAGACCATCTCTCAATGCGGGAATTGTAGAACAAGTGCGGGAGGCATTTGTCTGTAAAGCTAGTCAGCAGTTAAACATCCCTAAATCCACCGTATCTAAGATCCTGCGTATGCGACGTAAGTTTCACCCCTACAAAGTACAATTACTGCATAAGTTGAAACCTGATGACCCTGCAAAACGCTTAGACTTCTCTGAACATTCATTGGTACAAATACAGGATAATGAAAATCTGTCAGAAAAAATAACTTTCAGTGATGAGGCAACATTCCACTTTAGTGGGAAAGTGAACAGGCATAATTTTAGGATTTGGAATAGCCAGAATCGATATGCTATTTTAGAGGTTGAAAGAAACTCCCCTAAAGTGAGTGTCTTTGGTACCGTGTCGAAACGTCAAGTCTATGGCCCATTTTTCTTTCGAGAGGCCACTGTCAAGGATCCAACTTGACATGCTCACTGAATGGTTATTTCCACAATTGGAAAAAGGCAACACATTTATTTTCCAACAAGATGGAGCACCTTCTCACTGGCATTACATGTTCGGGAACATCTGAATGAGTGGCTTCCAGGAAGATGGATTGGACATCCGGAGAAATTATGACAATATCTTCTACAAGCGGCCGCCGGGGTCACCGGACTTGACGGTCTGTGACTTCTTGTTATGGGCTTACATAAAGGATTGTGTCTATTTACCTCTATTAACTCAAAATCTGAAGAAGTGTCACTGCGTGTCACTGCTGCCATTGGGTCCATTTTATCAGATATGTTGAAGCGTGTGTGGCGTGAATGGGAATATCGCCTTGATGTCTTCAGTGTCATTCGTGGAGGGCACATTCAATGTCTATGAGTAGTAAAAATATTTGATTTTTTCTTCCGAATGTCACCAAACGTCACCTAAATACGACTATACAAAGCGATGCAATACCAGTTGAAAAAATGGCATTCTTTTTATGGACACCCTGTATAACATGTCTGTAGTAAATAGAAGCCTTCTTACTTCATCCCTTTGCTATTTATTTACAAAATAACATATCGTAAAATGGAATTATTGAAATATGTAGATTATTCCCAACTTTGTAAACAATGTCACCATAATTTCAATCCAGACTCCAGAATGTATTTCGTTATGGCTATGTGCATGACAGGGATGAAAAATGGTATTACAAGGGGCTAGGACTACAAAACGTTAAACATTTCTCCTATTTCGGAGTAATGTTTAATATGAGAGGAAAATGGAACAAACATCTATCAGTAACTAACTATAAAGCATGAAGGCAGTTAAATGAATTATTACGTACCCTCTCACAGATACCAGATATACCTGTAGATACATTAGAAAATATTTATAACTGTATGATAAGTCCGATTTTGTTATACGGAAGTGAAATCTGGGGATGGGAAAGAGAAGAACATGTAAATAAAACACAGGTAGGATTTTGGAAAAGAGTCGTTGGAGTTTCACAAGGCACATAAAATTCGGGGGTAATGAGGAAGGTGGGATGTTATGAAGACACAATACAGTGCAAAATAAGAGCAGTGAAGTACTGGCCGAGGCTGATGCAGGGGATAACTTCAAACTACAATCCAAATGTTATAAATACCGGCGAGAAAACCTGTTTTGGGCAGCTGATTTGGAAAGCGGTTTGAGGAGAATAGAAATGGGGTCAGTATGGCAAAGAGCTGAAACAAATGACAAAAACATAGGAAAGGGTCAAAAGAAGACTAAGAGACATCAACCAACAGCAAATAGAATCGCATTGTAAACTTAAACCCTCTCTAAGTCTAGCAAATGAAATAAAATTTAACTGGGGTAAAGAGGCATATATACTTAATTTAGGAAGAACGGAAAGATCAGAAATGGCATGGTTTAGACTGGGGGGCTGGAGGGCACAGAAAATGACTGACGATTCTGGTAGGAGAATCTGCCCATTCTGTGATTTAGATGAGGAACTGGGTACATATTTTGGCGGAATGTGCACAGTGGGAGAACCAGCAAAGATTAAACTCAAAAATTCCTAAGTCCCTCAAAAAAGAGATTGGCATGTTGGAATCTGTTGGCTGACCAGAGGAGCTGGCAAAACATGGGAATTTTTTTTGGCTAAAGTGCGCGAAGCTATACCAAATTTGTTCAGTTAGCCAAAGGTAATTTATCTTTATTGTCCTTTTTCTTGTTCCTTTTTGTATTGTTTTCTCTTGTTTATTTTGTCACCCTACTTGTATATTAAATATGCATGTAAGGTCAATGATCCATGTACTAAATACTTATGTAATATCTTCAATAATTGGAAACCAATAAAGATACCTTACTATCCATCCGTCCGTCCGTCTGCCCGCCCGCCCGCCCGCCCGCCCGCCCGCCCGCCCGTCGTCCGTCCGTCCGTCAAACTATGAGTGTATGGATTATTGCATTACACTGAAAGCTATGTTAGTAACTGTTTAGTGTTATATTGGTATTTACTCAAAGCTATAGTTATTCAGAGATACAGTATGAGCTCTCTGAATGATAAGTCATTTGCATAGTGAAGATGAACTTATTTGAAGCTTATTTATTGACAAAGTTGGGGATAATAAACCAGTGGCCCAATAATAGCTTTGTGTGTACTAAGCATCTTATATTGCAAATGATAAATGCATTTATAGGAAATGTTTAGTAATTTTCTGAAGTTTTAAAAAGCAGATTAATTTATTTTTTGTGAAATAATTAATAAGCTCATTGAATTGATTTTAAAATCCCAATGTATTTGAAAATAATGACAGAACGCAAATGCTTGAGTTTTTTAAATATGAAAGCAAAATGAATATTTTTAAACTATAGTTATTTGCAAATTAAGTAGTATTTTGAAAAAATGTATACTTATTAATTATAACATTTTAGGTTAATAGATTATTTTTGTTCATGTACAGATAGTTTAATTAAATTATATCTTGGGGAATTTTTTCTCAATCATGTAATCTATGGTAAAACACTTCGAAAAATATTCCATATAAAGGGTAACTTTTAGGTTGGGGAATTTCTTGGAAATATTTGTCACATTTTTAGAAGGTATTTTTAATTATGCTTTTCACATATACAAAAGGACCTTTTTCCAAATATGCTTGTTTACTCCTTCAAGTGACCTCAAAACATTTATTTTCTGTAAAGTCTTGACATCAAGTTTATGGGTAGAATGCAATACCTTGATGAAAAGTGTATTGTCCTTACGTTGTTTGCACCACGCTTTGGGCGCCAATTTGAAGTATGTTTAATTTTAGGAGTTGTATTGTATTCCGGCTGTTGGGGAGCCGAACACTTGAAGTATTGCAACCACACGTATGGTAAAATGTTTCCGGCAGCCTTTGCCCCAAGTTTAAAAATATTAACTTTGTAATTTGACTGTTTCTTTAAATATTATATATTTATGTTTGCCTGGCTGCATCACTATTATTGTTAGAGGCATGGATTTCTTTGCAGGGAGTAGTGCGGCTAAGAATGTAGGCTTACACAGATTATAATTTGTACTTCACTCCATTTATTAATTCTTTAAACGATTAAAATAACACTTCACTGATATAGAGGGAGAGCTGTGAGATTTTTTATTAATCACTAGAATTTTTTTAACACGTAAACTATTTTTTTTTACACTGGATACGTATTAAACCTCTCGAGGACGTGTCTCGCGTCCGGTTAGTAACGCTGTCTACTAACAACTGACTTCTGAATTTGTACAATTTGCCCTATTTCAGTTTCTGATTGGCTAATCCTACTCCAATAGAATACTTTCATTTAACTTAAGCTTTTTTCAGGTTGTTGATTGGCTATTTATAAACTGTCTCAAAATTTACATTATTGTTGCTCCAATAATGACTTGTAGCACTATTAAACTTTCTTAGTCATTATTGCCTCAAGGTTACCTCATTGTTACCTCATTGTTAGCAACTTTTAACCTATTATTCTCATAGCTCCTACATTATTAAATTACGTAATACATTCACATCACATTATTGAACATGTACATAATAATATAAAAATTAATACAATGATTGTTACGTAATTTTATATATTATATATTATATACACATATTGCTTTAAGGCAGGCTGTTATTATATTTTATATTATATAATTTGATTGAAATCATTTAAGTGTTAAAATACTGCCTCAAACTTCTCTAGGTACTATGCACGTGGTAGAGAAAGAAAAATGCCTTGGTAAGGGAAGGGAGGTTAGAGACATTTTTAAAAATATAATACTAACCATGTAAGTGTTACTGGCCATGTAAGTGTTCATTTGATTTTATGAAAATGTTCACCTGATATCCTTATATAGTATCTGGCTCATATAAGAATTTTTGGGATATATTTTTCTCTTTGTTTTAGTGTTATTTTTAGTTATACTGCTTATTTAACAAACAATGACCCGTTGTAAATATGCTTTTTTAATTCCGTGAATCCCATAGAACATATTTCTGCTAAAATCTCATCTCCATGCTTTAGTTTAATACAGAACTACCTCCACCTGCCATGGATAAGTGATATAGAACGTAATAAAATATATACAATATGAAATTCATTGTACCCTATCACTGAAAAGCATAATTTCCAAATTCAGTGCTCAGCATTTGTGGATGTATCTCATTATATGCTTGAGCGTTTTCCCTCTAGCTTTAGTGCAAGACAAATGTCATTTTCTAGCGTTGCCAGATTGCATATCCATTTGTTTACTGTCTCTAAAATGAACCACGCAAGGTTTGGGTTTGGAAAATATGCAGTACTGTCCCCAACTTCCCGTATATGGAAACTCATTTAGCATCCTGTTACGATAACGTGAGGTTAGACTGAAAACAGAGATACGGTATTAAAGCAGAAGGAAGGTTTGCATAACAGCCAGGGGTTGTTGCAGGTGCCCTCACCTGGGAGAAGCCGTAATGAGCATTCAGCTGAATCTCTGAATAGACACAGAGATCATACATGGATGTTTCTATGTATACCAAAACAGCTAGCAGTGTGCTTTAATACTGTGTGCTTCTCTTCATGTTATGTTTCCTTTAATTGCTTTTATTGTTTTGATTTTCAGTTTATGCCTTTTTGCTCTCTATGTTCAGTTATTATATTTACTCCAATGCTTTGAAGGATATATTGAAATTTAACTCACAGGAATTTTTACTTAGGATAGATTAGGACAAGGGTACTTGGCCTTGACCTACCAGATCTTTTGTGCCTATGCCCCTGGAAGGATGCCCCGAGATGGAGGGAAAAAGTGAGAGGGACAGAGGGTGGCCGGATCAGGAGAGACGACCGGCAGAGGGCAGGGTCCCTACCATTTACAGAGTGGAACTCCCTGGGTACTGGCTGATGCAGTCGACCCCCTCCTTCCCTTAGATTTACAATTCCGCTGGAGGGTCCGGGACCCGGAGACGGACGTAAGTTTCCTTAGAGCATCCGTTTCCCGTGCCATGCACACGCCGATACCTCCTGCCGTCACTTGCAACCCTGAAAGAGAGCAAGCCGATAAGGTGAAGTGAAATGATAATGCAGATGAAATGGAGGGACAGGAAATTCGGGGGATGTAAGGATCCTTCCTAGCATTCGCCTGGCGATTCAGGGAAAACCCCGAAACACTTCCATGGGTCAGGAAAATCGGCCACGGGAATCGACTCCGGCCTCCCGAATGCGGGCCACAGTCGTAACCGCCTGGGTTATCGCGCTCGGTAATTTTTATTTATCTACCTGAACCAGTAGCTCCACTCGCGTTTGTGTGTTAATTAATACCCTCTCACATCTATCTCCCTTACTTCTTTCATGCAACGTAGATGTCACGTGTTGTTTTGAAAACCGCTAAAATATCCTGCGTTTTCTGGAGTGTTAATAAGGATTAAAACACAATAAAATGATGATTCTCATCCGGTGGAAGGCGATGTGATTTTTTCAGGCGTAAATATAATCAATGTGGCCTATTGCATAAATTTTATTTCTGTAAAAAACTACTAATACAGTAAGAAAAGGCGCCTAAATAACATATCACAACCTAAACACATCTGCTTCTCCGTATCCTCCACAGCGGGCATGAGACAACCAACAGCGGATTTATGGCAGTTAGAACGCACTACTATAAAGTTCATGCAGTAGAGAAAACTAGCAAGAAATTTCTACATGTTCCATTAAATGGAGCGATAGGATCGATACGTTGGTGATTATGGTGACTATGAATAAAAGTTTAATGGTACACTAAGTGTTGGCCTGTTTACTGTGCTTTTTCAATTAGGTTCCGTGAGAACCAGAAAAGACTCTAAAAATCCTGCGTCGTACCGGTGAGTAATAGTAGTGAATAATAAATACGCATCTGATCAAAATGCTATATATTATGCAAGATATTATGTTTATATACTCTTGTTAGCTAACATGTTTCTCAAATCTCGGTAGTCAGGCATTTTAACTTTTTGATTTCGTGATGGATAGTATATCACCTTTTTAATAATACATCGTCTAACGAATTCTGTGGTAGCACCTAACGTATTTTATAATCTAAGTTACATAGCAGTCGAGTCTGTTACTCTTAAGTACAAATCTATTCTAAAAATTCAAATGTTTGTTTATTTCAGGGTATGCATTATGTATATTAACATGAGTTAGCCGTAATAAAAATTTTCTGATTATTTTTAATCACTTTTTACTATATTAAGGTCATTTGTTAAGTAGCGCACACAATTCCTTTATTTAATTCTTTAGTATTTCTTTCCAGTCTTTCAGTATAGTTTCCTATGTTTTCAGTGGCTGATTCATAACCCCTGGAAGACTTTAGTATCCCATCTAAGGCACCATTTGAATTCATTGAATACTGTAATGGCGGAGGAAATCTTGCGGAGAAGCAAACCATACTTCACTCATAGATTTGTTTAGCTTTGAGAGTACGTGGAAGCCTGCTGGACTCTTGTCCGGACTGTAAGGAGCACGAGGTAACACTTCCCATTTTCAATCGCTCAGCTTTTTTGTTACAAATTCCCAATGTGCGGGCGAGCGTTGTCATGGTGAATAAATCTCCCAGCCTTGAACAACTTGAGGTCGGTTTCTGGGAACTTCCCTGCACAGATTTTGTATGACATCACAATGTGATATTTTTCCGTATATCTGTCACGATGATTCCTGACCACACATTATTATTTGCTTGAACTTTGAACATGTTGAAAGTTTTCGTCTTGCAGAAGTTGAAGCTGTCCGCTTGTTGGATTGTGATTTCAACTTCTGCTTAAAAACTATAATCCACATTTCATAAACAGCAATAATTTGACATAAAATTCTGTTGAATTGACGAAACTCTGTTTCAGAGTGTCTTCAGCAATCAAGTAGTAAGGAGTTTTTTCTTTCCCTAAATCTTATGTCACAGTATAAAATACTGACGTTTTCGGTGGGATTCTCATAAAGAAAGTTGCATACAGTCGCATGAGGAATTTCTTCACAATTACCTACCACTTTCGTTTAGCTCTTAATGCTTTATGGTCTTAGATCACGGTCTATACTCATTTGACCGTGAACAATTTGCTGAACTAGAAATCCTACAACGGTTCATTGTAAATTACCATAAATCTCACTTAAATCAATGTGCTTTTTGTTTTTTTGTTTACTTTTTTACAACGTAACATTTCAATCTTAATGTAGGATCTTTAACAGTAACAATACATGAGGTAAATGCAGACTCCATTTCTAGTTTTCGTTATTGAAACACAAGCAGACCATTGAAACAAAACATGTGATTTAATCCTAGAGCTTTCAACTGCAACTCATATAATTTTCAGTGTCGTTACGTCATCCAATCCGCATTACAGCCAAGCTCTGCATTATATATGATTGCCCCTTCGTATCTATAGATTTATGCTACAATACTTCAAGGATTTACTGGTTAATTTGTAACTAAACGGTGTTCCTGATAAAATATTTTCATTTCGACATCTTTGGTTTTGCAAATAATAAAAATTCACACCTAAACGTTTGTATTTCTATTCCTGTAGGCTAATTATAGGTAGTAACAGTGAATTCATGTCTGAAAAGTATGAACTCGCCAGAATTTATTCGCTGCATATCATTAAGCTCTATCATAGTTTATTTACAAAAGAACTCGAGTATATATGAGTGCACTTTAAAATCCTCTAAGAGATTTTGAACCCATGAAGTTGTATAAAGGCTTCTAATCTTCCCTTTCTTTTCTTCATTTACTTTGTTTAACGCAACAGCTCTCATTTATTTGCCTCGCGTATTTCATCAAACGCCTTCGATAGTTTGTGGCTTGAAGGGCCGTAGTGCCCTTCTCCCTCTTGTTATTTTGTTTACAGAAGCTCCGGCTCGCAGTTTACGTGACCTAAGGAAGCGTTTTCCTTTTCGTCCACACAAGAGCAAGTCAAACAGCCCCAAGGAGATACAGAAACCCATTGTTTCTTCTCGATTACCCCCTTGGTGACGTGTGTTCTCAGAAGAAGCTATCAAGGGACTTGACGCGGTCGTTATCCGTGTGAACGAGCATAACGTGTGGCTCTCAAATATGCAAACCTTAGGAATCATTAGTAAATCCTTAATATGCCTTTCAAAGGGTACACAACCAATATAATTACAGTGAATTTAGGAATAGTAGCATCTGTAAACACTAGCGATAAAAAAACTACCCTTTCTCGTCCTCTCTATTCGGTAGAGAGAGTGCAGATTCTCTGGGTACTCGTTTCTGCTATTGAACATCGAGTAGATTTTCTAATACTCACAGTCTGTTGCTTGGATTAACACAGTACAGTTTATAGAAATAACGTTATGAGAGTTCGTGAATGGGTATCCCAAGACGTGAAAATTAGCAGTATATCTATAGATTATACAACGGAGGGGATCACCTCACTGTCTGCGACCTACGTATACATATCGTGGTTACCTACCCTCAGGAGGAAGGGATGAAGTGACTAAACCACAGGAGGCTACAAGTCGTAGGCAGACGGGTCACAGAGACGCGTGGAAGACTATAACAGTTGCAGATTCGAAGATCCGTATGCTGGAGCTGCCTAGAGAGGGTCAAACAGCCTTCTATTGTCCACGGGGAGTACTAATTTTTCTTTCAGCAAGCTTCCGTGGCATCTGTTCGGCACCGCCACACCCAAGAACCCTTGTAGCACAGTTTAAAGATGAGAAGAATACGTAATGAAAGGAAAACTATGGTTAGGAAATCGTGGTAGATGAGAAAATACCCCAACGTTCACCCTCCGACCAGGGAATACTTCGAAAATCCAAGATCAAAAAGGGCGGTCAACGGAAATCGAACCCGAACCCTCAAATGCGAGCCTCTCACTTACCGTGGAGCCATATTACTTGGAAAACTAGGAGTATTCACACCATTCAAAGACAATTCGGTTCAGCTACATTAGGAGAGAAAATACAGCTGTACGTCAGAGATAACATAATTCACATGTATTAAGTATATACATAACTTAGTAGCGTCATATTAGTCATCACGATGAACTTAAGTATAGCATATTTCTCATTATTAACCAAAACATTCTATGTCTTATGAAAACAAACAAAAAGACATAATCTCTATACATTGAAGTAAATTCCAACAATACTTCTAATACAAATATAAAATACAGGTTTCCGTTTAGTTTAAATTACATATGTATCTATATCTCAATACATTGCCTTTAGTTACAAAATGAGAAAGAATAAATGAACGAAAGAAAGAAACAACAGAGGTATACAAAACAAAAACATTTCTATAAATTCAAGAAGAGCATCTTATATAACTAAATCCTCAAAATGTATCCACATGGTCATCAAAATATTTGTCATACATTAAATATATAAATATTTTGATTATGAATGAAATAGTATTTTATATTTAAGAAAACATATGAACATAAATATATTTTCGGATTATATGTTGTTTCAAATTTTTTTTTTTTTTTTGTGTTTTTAAGGTGATTTTGATGCTAAAAGTCCCTTATGATTCATTGTTTATGTATAATTTGTTTCTCAGAATACTCTTCTTTTTGCCCTTGTATATTTTCTGCACACTTAGAAAAATGTAATATTTATCCTCTTAAAATAACATAGTCCTTGCCGGTTCACACCGCAAGCCAATGCAGACAATATCTACGGCAGCCCCTTGCTATCATATATTACACAGTGAAAGTGCTTGCTCTCCGGAGCTGCAGTGCATCTTGTGAGCGCAAAACATTCGGAGAGAAGAGTGTAATGCACTTCTCTGTGAAACCATCTGCTCATGTGCTGCTGGTTCTCCTTAACAGCCATGCATTCTCTTCTACGTATATACCTAATCGGTAACTATAAATTCAGTTTATAAGATGAACAACTGTACTTTGGTATGGAAAGTAGGATTTTTATACGACAATAAATATTATAAATATATGTTATGTTACAGGTTTAACATATTAAATTAGTTTATTGAGGAAGTAAATGGACAGAACGGTGTGGCCGGCATTCGGGAAGTCTCGGGTTAAACCCCTAGGGAGGACCATACTGACCGAAGAATTTTTTTGTGGTTTTCTTCGGTCGCTAGGTAA
The DNA here is from genome assembly GCA_030765065.1 of Deroplatys truncata. Taxonomy (NCBI): domain Eukaryota; kingdom Metazoa; phylum Arthropoda; class Insecta; order Mantodea; family Mantidae; genus Deroplatys; species Deroplatys truncata. The sequence goes on from CM060986.1 coordinate 110,652,168, forward strand.
ATGCTGGGTTATATATTTTGATCCTCAAATTTTAATATCAGTCCTTTCATCACTATATTTTATTTATTTCTTCTTCACCACCATATCGGGCATTGGGCAATCACCCATCCTAGACATGCTATGATCCAGGGTTTGCTTACTCCTCGACATGTTACTGCCCAAGACTTTGGCATGTAAGTACTTGGGGGTGTAAGTCCTACAAAGAGGAGGGTGATTAGATGAAGAATAAGATGAAATGAATGTTAGAAATGAGCAGAGTTATTTTTCTGGCTTTTACGAATGGCGCATCAATATCATTACAAACGAAATTTATACGTTGTTTTTGCATCATAATTATTATTAAAGGCTTTTAGAATACTAAAGGTAATATTGATGTCAATATTTTACCTATACTACATATTTATTTAATATGTCAGATGGAACTGTAAATATGAAATGTTCTACTACAACGTTTGCGTCAGATTTGTCTATGTAACCTTTTTCTGGATAAAGTTAAACACATATACTTAGTAGTACTTCGGCAGCACTTAATTTTAAATTAATTTTCTGATCGCTTTCCCACTAAAAATTAGTAACACATATCTAAAAATATACATAATTTACCTTTCAGGGCAGTTAAAGCAGGGAAAAGTATCAAATTTGACCTTTAACCTCACAGTTATGACTGGGTCGAACAAATTAATAATTCGTATCTATCCCATTGTTCGTCTTTTAGGAAATTCTAACATTTCTTAAGCAAAGCCATTAATACAGGTTATTTAGAACATAGAATAGACTTAGCAAGCAGTTGACAAAGTAGCTCGTACTTCCTCAATATAACAGTTTTAGAAATTCATTGCCAGAAGTATTGATGATAAAGTAATACAAATGCCATTATTCTAAAGATTAAAATACAAGAATTTGGGTTATGTAAATAGATCAAAATTGTTAAAATGTAATTACATGACGTTTTCCAGTTTTTATTTATTTACATAGCTCTTATGTGAAACATTACCAAGAGAGTTATTAAACCCACTATGTAACTCATTTTAACAATCACAATATTCCACATAAACTGTTTTAATATGATATTATAGGTGCTAGCACACAGTGTAGGCTGAGCGATATTCTACTATTAACATGAGTAACATTTGTAACACGGTGATGTAAAAGCTGTTATCAAACTATATCCACATATTCTTCAGCACACCATCAATGATACATTGTATCGCAAGGCGGATTCTGCGCTTCAAATCATTGGAGTCAGTCAATGTATACTATACACTTAATCTTTTGCGTATTCCCATTTCTATAGCATTTAAACGCTAAGAGACCTGTGACAGCTCACTCATAGCAGAGAAGTGGGAGGACAGTGTCGAGGGTTATATTAGAACGCCAGCAAGCAGCGTGAAAGCACGTGCTATGATGTAGTATAATATGGCAACATGCTACCCTTCTAAGTTCAGCTTGTAGGTGAAGGGAGAGGAGGATAGTAGAACTATACTGGATAGAGCAATAGGTTGCCATGGAAACCACACGGAAACATGCCCCTCAGTAACTGTCACAAGTAGTTTCTTGTGTAAAATAAACCGTAGAAAAAGTTTTACAGAACACAAAATTTCCTCAGCAAGCTTCCTATCACTTGAATTTTATATTATTGGATATTAGTGTTTTATAGGCAGAAATTGGATTCGTATCTTCGATTTTCATCAGTATTCTGAATTAACTTTCCACAATTTTGTACAACTGAAAAGTCACAGTAGATAAATAGAAAAATCGGTTTTCATTAAACACACAATTTATATCAAATAAATTTTTTTGCAGCGTTAACCATTTTATAAATTCTATACTGCATATTACGCTTTTCCAAGCACCTCTGACAGACAGGAGGTTCAATTCTTTTATTTTCGTCGTAAGGGTTCCTTCCCATGGCTAAATATCTGAGTGCTGTTTCCGAAAATTATAACTTGTAACATATTACTTAATTTGAATTCATTCCCAGTGAAAGAAAATATAGTGAGTAACGTAATTTGTGTACAAGAATCCCTTTTTATATGAATACAATAATACGTTATGTGAATTTGTTATTCGTAGACAAAGTCGTCTGAATCTTTACATAAGTTTTTATTCTCTTTATCTACAGCGAAGGTGTTTCATTCTATCCAAAAATTTGATACCCAAACTTCACCGGAAATACATGGTTTGAGGTCCCTTCAATCCCAAAAAGAATTTTTATAAAAAGGTTCGTGTACGTGTCTGTGTGTATGTGTCCGTGAGCAGTATAACTCAAAGACGAAAAGTTAATTAAAAACCAAACTATGCATTTAAGTTCAACATCTTCCAAGAATGCTACACGAAGATTTTCAAAAAAAATCCCCATTCCAAACTACTGATTTACATGGAACATCTTTTGAAAATGTTGATTTTATCAAAAATATCTTTGCAATTTCGATTGAAATAACAGATATTAAAGACGTTTAGATGAAAATAAGATGTGCATCTTGAATTTTTTGAGAATAACCTGTAAAGTCCTCTTTATTCGGAAAGGAGTTTTGTATAATTTTGTATAAGTGGTAAACGTTAAAGGATGGACGAAGCGTACTACACAATAGCGTGGGTTTCTTTAAAGTACACAATTTATTCTAAATAACTTTTTTGTAGCACCAGCTATTTCTAAGAGATCCGTTACTAATGGTTCAATTTTTTTAAACGTATTTTTTTAAGTGCTGTCGATCTTCAATTGTTTCTCGGGATTGCGTGGAAACAGTGTGGAAAGTTAAGGACAGCATATACAGGGAAGCTCTTAATCATTTGAGTATCGCTGTTCCCTTTCTATTATAATGAAATGTGCACTTTGGCTATTATTGCAAAGTTCGATTAAAATGAAGTAGATAGAAAAATAAACTTTCGTAAGAATAATTTGTATACTCACTATTAAACCATAGAGAGTAGAGAAAGTCATTGAATGCAGCATATCAGATTAGAGTAATAAATACTCTTGAAGTGCAGCCTACCTGAAAGTAATAGTATTTGTAACTTCGTCAGCAAATAAAACATATACAATAAGCATATCTTACTTGCAGTCGCTCGCCTATCTCGTAAGCAAAGTCCCGTGATCGAAGCCTGCCGTATTATCTCGTTGCTGGGGAACTCATTTCAGGCTGTAATTGATTATTTGGCAGAAATAGCGGGGGAGGTGAAATGTGTGTGTTTGTATTTTGGGCAATTGGGTGCTAATGAAGCAATGATACGCGTGTGGCATGGGTTTGACAAGCAATCATCTCGCTGGCAGCCTCGCGTGATATTTCATGACGGAAACAAAACAAAAAAAAAAAAAGGATTGGTTATATTTTTAATAGGCGCAGATTCGCGATTTTTTTCTATCCTATTGCTCTAAATGTAGCTCCGGCAGGGACAGCTGGCTGTCTCATTTGGACCATTAGCAGCAATCGCAAACAACGCAGAGCAAAAAGAGAAGATTGAAAGAGGGACAGGAAAAAATGCCAAATAATATCAGCAAATATGGGAATGACAGCTTCAAGTAGATCGATATAGCCCTTGTCTGTTTGTTAATGGCACTTTCATTACGTCCATCGGTTGTCCTCTCAACTCTACATTTTTATATCTCTTCGCTTTTGTTTGGTTACATACTGCATGATATCGTTACCAATATAAAACTTTCGAACCCTTGATGCAATAATTAAACTCGAGTGAATTCATGGTGTTATCCAATCACCAATCTATTTTAGGCGGCTTTGATAGGGTTTATGGTGCTGGAAAGTGATATAAATAAGCTTGAGGTTTGGCTATGGTTTTATTTTGTAAGAAATGTAAGATATAATTATAAATAGAAGACATCCTTACAGAAGATATTCTTGAACTAAATACTATTCTATGATGTGTATAGTAAAAATGTAATACTATCATTCGGAGTTGCAAAGGCTGCAATGGAAGTTCTTTAAAATTGAAATTAATATTTTTGGCATTACCGTTGTTAAATAATGCCCAATATTTTAACAAACTTAAGATTTGCATGAATCGATATACTGGGAACGCTATAATTATTATAAAAGGACATTACTGGAAACAAGGATTATTATAAATAATTTTTAATTTTTCCATCACTTGCCTATTATAAATGAAGAATTACTATTCTTCACAAAATTTTAGGAGATTTCAGCTCTTTTCAGGTTCCCTCAAACAAACGAAAGCATTTTTATAAAACGGTTCGTTTCTGTGTCTTGTAAGTGAACAAAAAAACTAAAAATACGAAATTTGGGATCCATATTTAAGCTCAGCATTTTCCGAATATGCAAAACAAAGCTGTTAAAAAAATACCTCCAACCGAAACGCTCTTTACAGGCTCTAAAATAACTCTAACGATGATGGTTAAAATATCATATATTCAAGACAGTTGCATGAACAAATAAAATGCATATCTTGAATTTTATGAGAATAGTCTGCGAATTCTACTTCGTTGCGAACAAATTTTGTGTGACTGGTAAACCATAAGAGACTTACAAAATCTTACTACACAAAAAATGCATATTTTATTAAAACACAGAATTATTTTAAATAAACCTCTTGTGGCATTTAATACTTCCAAGATATTCGTTGCTATTTACCTACTATAGCCCCAACGTTTTGTATACCTCCTGTACCTCTACCAGATTGAGTAATTAAGGTATTTATACAAATATTTAGCTGAATTAATTGGATGCTATACATGGTAAGTTTTTCTTATGTTTTTACTAACATGTTCAAAGATTATAAAATCAAGCGCGTGATTTTAACTACGTACTTTTTTTCCTTTCTATTCTTCCTTTTTTTAAAGTTGTTCCCCTATTTTTCCCGGTTTATTAGTACCGCGTTTTCTCTGTTTTACTCTACCGCTCATTACCACAATGGCTGTTACACATATATCACACTTAGCTACACAAACACCTATATCCATGGCGGTACTCGAACCCGCGACACTCATCTTGGCGGAGCGCTGAGCCAGACGCTCCAGCGACGAGAGCTGGCAGCCTTAAAGCATTTTATCGCAAAGGAGGGTTTTCTTAGCATATCAAAGTTTATTGAATGTAAATTAAAGAATGAAAATCTGAAAATGGTTTGCCACAACTCATTAATATTTTGCATGTTCCATTTGCTTTACGTTCTGTATTTCTCATAAATATCTCAAGTTATGTAATCAAAATCGCGGATATTTTAGTTTCTTCCTTAGAAAAATTGCCTTGCAATGGTTTTTGTTTATCCATCTCTTAGGACTCCCCCGACAGTCAATTCAAACGACGCGTTGCGACGTTTATAGCATACGTTATTTCTCTATAAACATTCAGCATTGAGCTGCAGAACGTCAGGTGATCGTAAATTCAAAATGCGCTGTTTTCTATCTTTACTCGTATTGAATTATTTGTGTAGAAATAATTGTTTGATGTCTATTTCTCTTTTGTGGCGGATTGTACTGTCGAGCTGACCGCAGAACAAGTGAGCTGAAGCTGTTGGGGTTGGTGTATTGGTAAATGTCATTGATTCCGTTTTTCTATCCACCGACAATGATCCGAAAATAAGTTTACAGTTGTATAATTATATAATTTTATCAATAGAATATTCCTGGTGTTACATTTTATTTATTCCTACCTTCCCATAACCCTTATATTTGAATGGTAGACCATTTAAGTTGAGACTGTACAGTATCTCCGAAACTAAGCGTTGTAGAAAGAAATGTCTTGAATAAACCTTGCTTAATATTACTGGGGAAGGTAAATTCCATTAGTCGTGTTTTATTTGGAGGACTTGTGACAGCCATTTCAGGGTGAATTTAATTTTTTGAAATGGAACCTACCTTTTTGTTTCCTCACTTTTCATAAAAAAATAAACATTTGTATAAATCACTTTGCAATAGTTCTTAAACCAACATAATAACAACAAAAATTCTCAATGGCTGTATACGAAGAGCGCAATGAATGGTTGCACCATCCATGGATGGCCATGTGGGAATCAAAATTTTTTTTATTTTGTTTCCTTAATCCTCATCACAAAATATACAGCTTTTTATAAACCGTTTTATAATAAGAAAACAATATATAGAATTTAAATTCCTATTTAAAGAAATAAAAAGTTTACTCTAAAAGTATCTATCATATATTCAATATTGTTTTCCCCACGCAACAAATCTGTTTACACGAAAAAGAAAACTTTACTGCCATCTCTCTTTGTTTGTTTCTCCCTATTACTTGGCACTCTAGATTTAAATACATTTAGAAGGTTACTCTCCAAAAGATGTTTGTTAAAATGTTGACTAGTCCGAAAAATAGTGCATCTTGACTCACATTCCCAAATCACGTGCTACCGATAGGAGAGTTTCTCAGCGTCTCGTCGTCTTTCTGGCGTGTCAAGCCGCCCAGGCCAGGAGAGCGTGGATAGTTCTGATTTCTGTCGTTGCAGTGCTGCCACCTCACTATTTGTGACCTTGTCTGCCAATGATATACTACGGCACCCAGAATCGCGCCGTCTTGAATGTGCCAATGTCTGTTGCAGAGCACGTGGATCAAACTTGCGGAAGGGGAGAAAATGACACACTGGTTATATTCGAAATTACAATTGCCGAGAAACTTGACGATGCTTCTTGTTTATGATTGTGTTGACGCAGGTAATATTTTTGCCCCAAGTTTAGGCGCAATATGACGCAGCCACGCTCCGTCCTCCGACAATGAAGCAATACCTTTGCCTCACGGTTGCTGCTTGTCTCCTATCAGTTGGTTCTTCTTTTGCCACGGCTGCTTCAGCATGAAACCTTAACCTCAGGGTATGCGTGGGTGTGTACAGAGAAACACACAAACGCTGTCTTGGAACATTTTTATTCACTATTTAGGTTTGCCGATCACTATTAAATGCATACGAGGATACTTTGTCTTTACCAAGACCGAAGAATATTAACTACAGCTAAGCGTTCTACCCTCTAGTATGTTCGTCACCATTCTTCTCCACACGACGAGAAAGCCGTCCTGCACTCACCAGACTCTCAGGCAGACTGAATTTACCCACGCTGATACAAGGAAAACCAACGCCCAAACTTCCCCTCTCTACCCTCAAAACGCTCTCCTCAAACTTAGCGTCATGATGCTTAAAGTGGGCTTCACCAGGCTAAGTGCAGCTGTACTCGGCTGTTTACCAGGAAAAACTTGCTTCAATGGTATTTACCCTTTATACCTGAGGCTGGTCCCTAATTAACAAAACTGTGCCTGTCTGGTCTTTCTGTCGCTTATACAGTCAAGAATTTTCACAATGCTTCTCCTTTTTATACATGCACTGATTTTAAATATATTATTACTTATTTTATATCACTATCCTTCTCAGATTATTATGATAATTATTGCCTTTATAATTCCGGCTTCAGTGTCTTCTATAAAAATTCCAAACCAGCTTGTTGATGAAATAGTTCTTAATAGAATTGAAGTAAATTCCACTGTACAAACAATAACCTATGAATAAGGGTTAGTTCTATATAGGGGTGAAAGGGGGAGAAATAAACAACTTTGAGAGGAATGATAGGTAAAATTGGAGACAAAGTGTAGGTACTTAAATTCAACTTTAAGCTTCACAATAATAGGCTCGATTCTTAAGCTATCTTTGTGTAAACAGTTTCGTTAAAGCTGAGTCAGTAAAGTGAATGTTTAAATATTCCTTCCTGACTAAAGCTGGTGGTAAAGCATTTCCAGGTTTATGGGGATTTCTCACATTTTTCCTGGAAACTTTTACGCATAATCTGGAGCATATATGTTCATTAAGTCCTGAATGATACACCTTTAAGTACAAATCTGAACTGTTTTACGAAAAGATGTAGGAGAAATTTCCAACCAGTTCACGTGTGCAGAGTTTTAAACGTGTTTTTCTTAATTCTAATGCTTTAGGCATTCTTGGAAAATGAAATGCTGCTTAAATACAGTTTTTAAAGCTACAATAACGAAATACTGGAAGTAATGTATCGTCTCCAACACATAGCTCCAAGTACCTTAAAATATCATCTACGCAGCCAGGTAGAGAGTGTTATGCGACCAATAGAATTAAGAGAGTGGATTTGTGGTTGAATACTGGTTCTTCTTGCTGCTAGTTGTTGTGAAGTGAGAGGGACATGAAGTAGGGAGTAGCGTTTTCAGAACCCGACAATTCCTTCACCTCCGTCTGCTTCTGGATGCGCCAATATACTCTCAAGATTGTATGTTATATCTTTAGGTCCAAAATCATAATAGTGTGAGAGAGGCAGATATCAAGGCTGAGTCAGGAGCAGCCCTGATTAATAAACATTTCAGAGAACATGTAATTAACGAATCTATGTTTCGATTGAACTGAATGTAATGATTAAACTAGACTAAGTTTACTGTATAGGCCTTATTGTTTTTCTCTCCAATCGTGTTACATATGTTTTGAAACAAATGGTTTCATTTAAAGAGGTTCTGATGAACTTTTATATATGACCAAGTTTTGACAATATTATCGTTGCTAATAAGTGTAGGAAACTTCAAAGCTTGTACAAATATATTTTATTGCAGCCATATAGCGCGTATACTTGCTTTACATTTCCTGGCCAACTCTCTTCCGGCAAGGGTGCCGTCTTAGCAGTGTTATAAAGAGCTCCGTGAGTCAAAATAGTTGGGAAAGTCTGCCATAAAGGCTTCGCCTTACTATGGGATGAAAGCGATCCTATTAAAACATATAATGTATGTGAAACACATGGCATTAATTTTCTTCAAAATTACAATCTGCGGCTTTTTTGAATACACCAGTAGCATCTTTCTTTATTCAAGTTGTGTATTTTTGTTAAAAAATTCATGCATTAAATAGATACGAAATATTTTAACGTAGGTGGTCTCCACTCCACAAAGCAAAACACGTTATCAACAATTTAACGTGTCTGGAAACTTAACAATTCACTTTTAATTACATGAAATGAGAATATTACATTCACATAACTTGCTCTACTCATTACCGTTTATTTTATGTAGCTACTACAAACTATTCCTGCAAAAGCTTACTGTTCTTCCTACTTCACTTTAATTTAAATAAACCTTCTCAGAAATAGTTTAATTGGACATTTTGTTGTATGCAGAAGGGAGATACTGAAAGCAGAATCGGTAGGCATATATTTCTATTCGCCAATCTTGAAATGCCATACTAAATAGAAAGAGAGATAAAGTACTGAAAAATTCTAACCAATAACAACGGATATCTCGGATATGTCTGATGCCACAGAGAAAGTTACTTGAAATAGACTGAGCACTTTAGGGAGATCTACATATTTTGTGGAGTAACTTTTTATGTATACACTATGTGATCAAAAGTATCGGACACCCCACAAACTTTCATCTTAGGTGCATTGTACTGCCACCTACAGCTTGGTACTCATTATCCACGACCTCAGTAGTCATTTGACATCGTGAAACAGCAGAATGGGACGCCACGTGGAACTCACGAACTTTGAACGTGGTCAGATGATTGGGTGTCACTTGTGTCAGAAGTATGTACGCGAGATTTCCACACTCCTAAACATACCATGTCCACTGTTTCTGATGTGATAGTGAAGTGGAAACGTGAAGGGACATGCACAGCACAAAAGTGTGCAGGCCGACCTCGTATGTTGACTGACAGAGACCGCCGACATTTGAAGAGGGTCGTAAAGAGTAGTAGACAGACATATATCCAGACCATCACACAGGAATTTCAAACTGCATCAGGATCCGAAGTACTATGGCAGTTAGGCGTGAGGTGAGAAACCTTGGATTCCATGGTCGAGCGGCTGCTCATAAGCCACACATCACGCAGGAAAATGCCAAAAGACGTCTTGCTTGGTGTAAGGAGCGTCAACATTACACGATTGAACAGTGGCAAAACGTTGTGTGGAGTGACGAATCATGGTACACAATGTGACGATCTGATGGCAGGGTGCGGGTATGGCGAATGCCTTGTGAACGTCATCTGCCAGCGTATGTAGTGCCAACAGTGAAATTCGGAGATGGTGGTGTTATGTTGTGGTCGTGTTTTTCCTAGAGGAGGCTTGCACCTTTTGTTGTTTTGCATGGCACGATCACAACGTAGATCTACATTGATATTTTAAGCACCTTCTTGCTTCCCACAGTTTAAGAGCAATTCCGGGACGTCGCTTGCATCTTTCAACACGATTGAGCACCTATTCAAACTGCACGGGCTGTGGCGTAGTGGTTACACGACAATAACATCCCTGTAAAGAGTGGCCTGCACAGAGTCCTGACTTGAATCCTATTGAACACATTTGGGATATTTTGGAACGCCGACTTCGTGCCAGACCTCACCTACCTACATCGATACCTCTCCTCAATTCCGCACTCCGTGAAGAATGGGCTGCCATTGCCCAAGAAACCTTCCAGCACCTGATTGAAAGTATGCCTGCGAGAGTGAACGCTGTCATAAATACTAAGGGTGGGCCAACACCATATTGACTTCCAGCATTACCGATGGAGGGCGCCACGAACTTGTACGTCAGTTTCAGCCAGGTGTCCGGACACTTTTGATCACGTAGTGTATCTTATGGTTGGCCAGTTATATGAAAGCACACAACATTCCTCTCGATAAAGAGGAGTTTACAAGGTATTACCAGAAAATTCAAGGTAAACAATTTATTTGTTGTGAAAATATATTAAACATGTTATACTTTAATAAAAATAATTAGCAATTTTTGAAAAAAATAAAAATTCTTCGTGTCACGAGTAGCTACGGCTGGGCGATACTTTTTTATCTTGGTGCCCCTTTGATTCTGAACTTAAATACTGTGACGTATTAATAATCTGGAGGTTTACATTATTGTTATTGTTATCTCATTCGAGACATATTGTTGTTTAAGTCACTCTTGCTGGTAGCTTTGCTAACCACGAGTAGTGGGGGATAGCGTCGCTCTCAGTTAGGATTCCGTGAGTAACGAAGAGTGTGTAAGCCGGGCTATGGATCGGTTGACATCCCCTCCGACGTTCCATTTTAGTAATGTAGGAACCTAAAGGTCTGGGAAATAAATCTAGGAATGTGTGAGTAGATTTGTATTATGGATTTTGTGCACTAAAAACCCACGCCTTCCTCTAACCTCCACACCACGTTTCGGTCCTGCGCAGCTAAGTAAGCATACGTCCCCTCATTGTACGTGCTGGGTACCCAAAATAAATTTAATTTTCATGTGAATTTTCAGGCCATCTACGCAGCATGTAACAATACCAAATTTGGTATTTATCCGGCATTTATCTTTTGAGTTAAGCTGTTCATAGACGCAAACACACATACACACACAGAGACATACACATGGACGTTTTTCTACAACTTCTATTTTGGGTTCAGATGGCCTGAAGACGTATATTCCCGGTGAAATCCCAACATCGAATTTTTCGTTGGAATGAAATACATCCTTTACTTTAAGCATGTAGTTGAGAAACTAAAAATGAACATACTGGAGCGAATCTGTTAAAATATGTTAACAGACGGCTAGTCTCAACTGATGAATACTTAAAAGTTATACCAACTGTAAATCTTGGTATTCCGTCAAACAGAAATACGGATTTATATTTAAATGCCTAACTCTCAAGACGAAATTCACATTTATAAAGCGTATGCCAGTTTATGACTGCACTTTTGGTGCAACTTATAGGGAATCTTGTTTGTTCAACCATAGAATTCTTTTTTAAAAATGCAGGTCAACGACAGAGCGAAAAATGATGTATGTTTATTGCCGAGGTTCATGCAGCTCTTCATCGCCCCATTTTGCTAACGGAGCTTGCTCTAAATGGTTAACGTTGCTATCGAAATGCTTGCGCTTTCATTGCTGTGTAAACCTTTTTGTAGCACTGCAGTGAAATAAATTTTAGGTATACATTAAGCTGAACAGCACATAGGAATCTCACAAATTGCTAGCATGTTTTATTTGCTGTTGACATTGTTAATGGCTAAAATATATGTTAGGTTAATTTTCCGCTCCCGAATAAAACTAATAATTAGAAAACTCATACGAAAACTTTGCCACAGGATGAAATGTTTTGCTTTAACAATAAAGGAATTCAGCAGATGAATAAATTAGTGAGAACGCCTTTTTATGATCCGTTTCATTCATACTACTTTCTCTACTCACTATCGTTTATTTATACAGCTTACTACTTTATCTACTACGTATAGCAAGTAGGGGAAGTATTGTATTCCACCCAAAAAAATTTATGTTGCGATTTCACCGTAAATATATGTTTTGAGGTTCCCTGAATTCCCCACTAAAAATAACATTTTTAGAAAAACGCCGTTTGTGTATCTGCACAGCATAACTCCAAAACAAAATGCCAGACAATTACCAAAGTTGGTTTTTAAGTTAAATATATTGCAAGAATGCGACACAAGGACTTTCAAAAAGTTTCCCCACCACAAACTACCGTTTAAATGGAAGATTTTTCGAAACTTTTATTTTCTAAATAATGGTTTTAACGATTTTGATTAAATACCTTATATTAAATACAATTGCATGACAAATAAAACACTTATGTTGTTTTCCTGGGAATAGCTAATAAATTCCTCTTCATTTTGAAGGAATTTTGAATAAGCTTGTATAACTGGTAAACATTAAGTGATAGACACGAGCGTATTGCACAAAGGATGTAGATTTATTTAAAATACACAATTTATTTGTGGCATCAGCCATTTCCGGGATAATCATTATTAATGGTTCGAATTCTTCAATATTTTCTCATTCTTGGTTCTCGCGATGTCATGGAAAGAGCATGGAATTTTAAGGCTAGCGAATAGCGTCAATTCAAAAACATTTGACTATCGCTATTCCTTTGCATCTACAATGAAATGTGCAATGCAGCTATTACCGGAAAAGTTTATCTCGATTAAAACTAAGTAGTTAGGAAAATAAAGTTTTCTAAGAATTATTTTTATACCCACTAATAGGCGATAAAGAGTAGAGAAGGTTATGTATTGTAACACATCAGATTTTTTTCTATCTACTTCATATTAATCGAGACAAACATTTGCTGAAGTAGTTTCGTTATAAATTTCGCTGAAGTTCAGGGAATACAGGAGACCGAAGTGATAGTCAAATGTTTAACAGCGGATCACTGGATCGCCGAGGTATTGGAGTGGTTTCCTTTCAGGTTCTCGTACTGAGAGTCCGGCGTTCGATTCTGTACTCTGAGGTGGTGATTTTGAATCGGCCCTATCCACGCCTTCATAATTAAACTTGCTCATGTGATGTATCCCCAAGGCCAACGTGAGTCGGAGTCCACGGTAAAAACTGTAGGTCCTTTCACTCCACCACCATCATTCATCATCATCATCCTACCATCAGAGGCTACAGATTCCGCCCGTTGGGTGGCTCAACCTCAGAAATGGGTCGTCATCGCTAGGTGGAATGAGGTAACCCCGAAGGTCATAGGCTACATGGGAAACGTGAGAAACTACGACGACGGATCTTTGTATAATGACTGACCACACTTACGTTACTTTTTCTAGCCACTATAGCTTATCTTTATTTCTTCTGCAAAATATTCTTACAAATGTTTATTTCCCTACCTACTTCATGTTAGATGAGATAAATATTCGCAAGAATGGATCACTATATATTTCCTTGTAGGTGTGTAGTTGGTATACAGGAGGCTGAAGCGATAATCACTATAGTGGCTAGAGAAAATCACGTGGATATAACACATTTGACTATTTTTTCCAGTGGTCAGCCATTATACAGAGATCGTAGTCGTTGTTTCTAACGCTTCCCATGTGGCCTATGACCTTCGGAGTTACCTCATTTCACCAAGCGATGATTGACCTATTTCTGAGGCGGAGCCATCCAGCCGGCGGATTCCGTAGCCTCCGATGGTAGGGTGATGATGGTGGTGGAGTGAGAGGACCTATGGCTTTTAAGCTGCTGGCGTTGATATTCTATACTCCCAGCATTATATTGTGAGAAACAGCTGAATGGACCACTTCAAAACATGACAAGTGCTGAAAAATTCGAACCAATACCAGCAAATACCTCTTAAATGGATGATGCCGCAACAAATATTGGTAAATAAAGGGTCTACATTAAAGAGATCTACATTTTTTGTACAGCGATTTCTTATCTATGCTTTGTGGTTTACCAGTTGTACCAAAAATATATAAACGTTTTACCAACGAAGAGGACTTCACAGGCTATTCCCAGAAAATTTAAGTTATCTGTACATGTTACTACTTATGTAGATATCTAAAGTACATGCATATTAATGAAAATCGCCATTTTTAGAAAATAAAAAAGAGCGAAAAATGTTCCCAGTAAAGGGTACTGCTTCGATGGGGTATTTTATAAAAATCTTGGTGTCGTCTATTTGGATATTTTGAACTTAAGCACCAAAATTGGTATATTTTTGACAATTCGGTTTTGCGTTTTGCTATTTAAACACATACATTTTTCTAAAAATATGTTTTTGGGGCTCAGGGGATCCCAAAACGTGTATTTCAATACAGAATTTTTAAGTGGCTACAATACTTTCTCTTATCTACTGTAGGTAGTTAGTAGAGATAGAAAAACTAATCGCCATAAAATCTACAAGAAAGGAACAAAGAGATGGCTTGAAAGACAAAAATAGGAAATTATTAATTATTTATACGTTAATTAAAAATTCCAGTGAACATTTGCATACATTTGATGTAGGATTATAATGAAGCCCACTTGATGAGCAGATCCTTGCTACGGAAAAGAATTTGTGGGTAAAAATAGCAGCTTCTCTCAAAATACGTCATCCGCAAGGAGTTCGAATTAAGCCCGATATATCCTTGGAATACGTTACCTGCGTACCTGTCGAACGATCGTGTCCACGTGAGCGCCGTTAGCTAATCATGATAAATGCATTGATTCAACCTTTTCAAGCTTGTGGATAATTCTTACTGTCGGAATTCTCCAAAACATTTTAATGCTACCCAACACTTAAACAGCCAAAAGTAGATACGTTACGTTTGCTTTAAGTTTTTGGTCTTATGTAACCTTAACACTTATCTACAATAAGAATGCCCACTAGGACACTAACGAATATATCAGGAATCACTGATTGTCCATGAATTCTGTGAGTTGCTTTGTGACAAGCACTACAATGGTGCCCTAAGAGCTTTGGGAGGAAGTACGCGAAGTTCTCCACAAGTACATCGTGTGTGTCTGTGTGTGTGTGTGTGTGCATTCTAGAATATCCTGTGAAATGGGGTGATCTCCTGGAGAACAAACTCGGCTCTCTAGAAAATAAATCTAAGCGAGACGATATTGTGCGGGGAAAGTGGAAGGAGAGAAATGGGATGCGATGACAACTATAGTTAATAATATGACTCAAACGGGAGTGGAACTGAAAACTACGTGTAGTAAGGGTCTATCAGGTAGAACGGCGGGGCAATGGAAAGAGGTCTATTGTGCATCGTTTAGTTCATTAAAAACTTAAGACCGCAAAACTCCGCGGATTATGACGCCTACAAAATCGAGCATTTCAAAGGACGACAGCCACCATGCGGCAAGGAGAGGGAGTTACATTAGAGCCATTTGTTTGAGGCTAAAAAAAAGACTGTCATGCGGCTCTATGCTTTGACACGTTAATAATAATTAATGGACGAATATCGAACCTGCTGAATCTGGAGCGACTGACATGCAGAAGACGGTTTGGCACTGAGATTTAACCCCGAAAGAAAACAGAAATATGAAGTGAAGCAAGCTGAGTCAGGGCGTTCCGGCCAGAATTGAACCAGGAAAGTAGCAACCAGTACCGCGATCAACCAAAAAGAAGCTGCAGGTTGGATCCATGGAGGAGGGACTCTCCGCACAGAGTCCGGTCATTGGGAGAGTTCACGGAGCGTTGAGAAATCAATCATGTAACTAAGAAACAATAAATGCACCCACGGAGAGAGATAGCCAAGGAGAAGTGAAGGATAAAACAAACACTTCCTTACAGAATAAGCTTAATAACTCAACACTTAAAGAAAAAGATTATCTCAACTTCTCTCCTTCTTTTAGCCCAACAGTAGTGCCTAGCATGCCCATCGTCCTTTGCAGTACAGTAAAGAATCCAGGTAGATATTTTTCCTTCCATTCTTTCGTGCCTCTGCAGTTGGGCACAAAATTTACACATTCTTTGTCCACCATCTCTCCTCCTTCTCTTTCTCATAAGTGGATCATATTCGCCAAAACAGTTTTTTCCATTGTTGATCTTGATAATCCATTACTGGATTTGTTTTTGAAATTATACTAAAATGATTATTTTACATGAAATATTAAAATTTGGTGCTTCTGTTTTTTTTCTACCTTTCTGATTCAATAGATTGTCATTCTTTGATACTTTTGAAGGCAGAATTCGTTAATTGAGTTGAAATTTAAACTTTTATACGCACTACTTGCAAAACTTTACTATTTATGTACGAATTGTGCATGATAATAATTTAAATTCGTTTAAAGAAACTCATAGCTAACACTCCTAGTTGGAAAGGGTTGAATTTTATGTTATATTATTAACTTGATTAACTATTAAGTATATTTACTTTAAAATACAATTTACTTGCTATGAAGAAGAATGCAATATTGATAAATGTCACTGCTGATTAAACATACACTGAAAGTTCCGTCTCACTAAACCTTTCCGTAACTATTTGTATACGAATGTCATGGATGCCTATTAGAAGCGTATAAAACGGCGAAAGCGATTTATAAATCTTTCTGATTCACAAATCATTCACAAATATCTGAACGTACCTGAAATTTCATAAGGCATTTGGTAAATTAAAACACAAGAGCCCACGGTTGTTTAAAACTTTAAAATATAACAAAATATTATTTAAAACACCCTTGTATTAATTTTTTCGCACTCTGTGGTATTTAAGGTTGTAATCATGCACTGCAGAAGTGATTCATATAACTAAGTTTCCCTTCTTATAACGCATTTCACATCCAATAAAAATTCGAAGATATAACGACATGGTAACGATAATTCCATTCAAGCGCTTTTAGCTCACGTATGGTCTTATTGATGCCTTATTCATTAATCAGAACATAACTTAATCGATAACTTTAAAGCATGGTTTGCGGACAGTAATAACTCCTACATTCATTTTTACTTTCTCTGCCACGTATGTAGTAGGTAGAGAAGGTATTATATTCCACCCAAAAATTTGATACCTAGAATTCACGGAAATACAAGTTTTGAAGCACCTCAATTCCAAAAGAAGGCATGTTTGGAAAACATTACGTGTGCTTGTTTGTTTGAACAGCATGACTCAAAATCGAAAAGGTTCACTAGGTTCCAAAGGTGTGAAACAAATATTTTAAAGAAAATCCCCCACCCTAAACTATTCTTTACATGGAACCTTTTTCGAAATCTTTTATTTTCTGAAAAATGGCTCCAACGATTCTCATTAAAAATATACCTAATGTATTAAATGTACTTGAATGACAAATAAAGTGTATAACTAGAAGTTTCTGGGAAGAACCTGTGAAGTCCTCTTCATCCGGAAGGGATTTTGTATAATCTTGTATAAGTGATAAACTATAAAGCGATAGACGAAGACTTAGTGCACAAACAATGATGTAGATCTCTTTAAAAGCACAAGGCATTTCAAATAACTTTTTTGTGGTATCAGCCATTTCCGAAATATCCGTTATTAATTGTTCGAATTGATCAATACTTAGCGATTCTTTTAAAGTTCCTGATTTTCAGTTGTTTCTCGCGATAGCATGGAAGCAGTATGGAATTTTTAGGCTAGCGTATAACGTCCAATTCTAAAACATTTATATCCTTATTCCGTTTGTATCTATAATGAAATGTGTATTGCAGCTATTTCCAGAAAAGTTTATCTCCATTAAAATAAAGTATATAGGGGAAAAAACTTTCGTAAGAATGATTTGTGTACCTAACCACTAATAAATAATAGCCTAGAGAAAGTAATATGAATGTAACATATTACTTTTTTAATCCCATAGTCTATGTTTTTATTTGACTAGGGCTTTAAGAAGCCTACTGTCATGCATTTTCCTGGTTATGGTGCTTAGTACAAACTCTAAAATGACGAGATTTCATGATCCGCGAAGTGGTACAAGATCTAATGACGCATAATAAAAAGTCTGATGTGTTGCACTCACATGACTTTTTATAGTGTTGTACAAACTATTTTACAAACGCTTATTCTCCATCTACTTCATGCTAATCGAGTTTGCATAAACTATGTTATTGCCAATTTTCTTGTAGGTGCAAGTTGCATATGGAAATACTTTAAGCGAAATTTAAATATTTTAAGAGCTGGTTGTTATGTGGAACATTCCGTTCCCTTTGCATCTCCAGGGCATAGAAAAGATGGAATAACGAATTCCAAGTTGAGAAAAAGTATAAGTATTGGTAAATTGAAACAAATAACAAGGAATATCTCGGAAATTGTTCTCTCGACAAAAAGAATTGTCCAATGACATACATAAATTGTTTGCTTTAAAGAGATATACAATTTTTGTGTAGTAAAATTTTGTCTATTTTTTACGGTTTTCCAGGTATGAAAAAGTCATTCAGAATGAAGAGGACTTTTAGGGACATTCCCAAAAATCATGATATACATTTCATTTGAAATAAGAATATCTTAAACATATAGCATTGTAATCAAAATCGTTAGAGCCATTTTTGAGAAAATCAACATTTTCGAAAAATGTTCCATGTAAAGGTTAGTCTGCGATTTCTTGAAAACCTTTGTGTTGCATCTTTGAAAGATACTGAATCCAAATACCAAATTTGGTATTTTTTTGGACTCTTCGTTTTTGAGTTATGCTATTCAGAGTAACATACGGACCTTTTTCTAAAAATGCCTTTTTGGATTCAGGGGCCTCAAAACATGCATTTCAGGTGAAATCTCGATATGGAATTTTTGGGCGGAATGCAATACTTTCCCTACTTACTGCACGTAGTAGAGAAAGTAAAAATAAACAAAAGAATTATATGGAGTCAATTTTCTGAGTTTTGTCGAAAGAAATTACGAATTGTTCTCGCATTGTAGTCACTTGAGTGATTGTAATAAAAGTACAAAAATGGCATCTACCAGGCATTGAAATTATATTACCTAATTTTGCTTTTGCTTATATTTTTTGAGGTCATTTAATTGGGCTTTGAAAATCATGCTTGTAGTCCACAAGCATTAGCTGACTTCACTTAAGTTACCGAAAAGCTATCCCCAGCTGTGATATTACTGAAGAGAATGTAACAGTGTAGGAATATATCACAAACTAATAATCAGGAATATCATAATGGAAATAATTCTTTCACTTTGTATATACTTATATTTTAAATATAAACTAAACATCAAACAATATGTTGTATTTTTCTAAGAACCAGGATGTTCATGAAGTTCGCAGCAGTAGAGCACCTTGGATTCTAAGAATAAAACTGAATTAATAGACTAAAGTGATTAGCTTTTTAATGTATTAATAAACGTTTTCACCTTTGTTTCCTATATACATCGAAGTGGAAGGCATTCATATTCAGGTTCCTGTAAATGTGTGCAGTGTGTGGAAGAGGGATCAATTTATTGAATGTTATACACTTCGTTTACGATAATCTCAATGTATTCCACATTGTGGTAAGCTGGTCTACGTGTAACCACCGTGGCGATAGTATACACACAATGCGCGATGCAAAGTTGTTCCAAGGAGTATGAGTTTCTCATGAAACGGTCCCCAGATACTATCATCGTGCTGCTACCTCGGTCATAAACTCGGCGCTTATTTGCATGAGAAGTCTCCGCACCCCTTGAGGAAGGGACGGAGGTGAAAATCAGCCCCTTGAGCCGTATAAATCGCCCTCTTGGGCCCCTCAATGCTCACCAGAAGGAACAGGGCACAATATACCCATGTGCCAGTAATTGATTAGACCCGGCGCTCCTATTTATGGGAGACGTCAACTGCAGTGACTGGCCCTACCTCCCCCACGTCCTCCTCCCCCACGCCGTGAGCCTCGCCTGTCAGATCACAAACGCCAAATCCCAAACTCCGCGGGACAATCGACGTTTCGGCTGACCCGGACCATAGATTCCAAAGTATGGAGAATTATTCACGCCACCTCACACAACTTCAACGGAAATGTATAAGTCGAAGTAATGTTAATGTATTTGTTGCTATCGTCATTATTAGCAGAATGCGGCACGTACGACATAGTCATTGAGGAAAAATATCAATTTCGTATTCCGTTTTGTAATTCGGCAGTTAAATAATTATCTTTTATCTCTAAACAATAATGATTGGATATTATTATCATTCATGATAACTTGATCAATAAAACTCAGGCTCGCGTCTACGGTGCACTGTAAGGAATAATACATAAATAAAATAAAAATCAGTAACTCCTCCACCATTATGTATGAGTTAAAGGGTTGAATAACAAAAGATTCAATTAACCAACAAAATAATTGCACCCTTACTCCATGTCACTGGAAAATACTCGAGAAAATTCTCACTGAATAGCCAAGTATCTTTCAAAGGAATTTTTAAATTGTTTCATTAAACTGTTCGCGGGTTCCATTTTAACTACTGTATAGTGGCATTACGATACAAAAAACGATTGACCGAAGTTTGAGTTCAGTATACTAATATTTAAAAGTGTAAGAAAAGTATATCTAAGTTTGCATTCTGAAATTTCCCTTCATTATATAAATTTCACAATTAATAGATACCAGGGATATTTTAAAATAAGGTCTTCTTTGCAATAAAGTACGAACTACTAAACATATTTCGATACTTTCCTTTTTACTCAAGATCTTTCAAACCTTACACTACTTTTCTACCAGTTATCAATGTTTTTTCGAACATTTGTCTTATCGTAGCATAGGTTTTTAGAACTTCGTCACAGAATACCACAGCCAATCCATCTAGAAAACGTATAGCTGTTTCTAGAGTTAAATGTTTCTGTATTAACAATAACCCGTGATAATTTCTTAGGGAACATTTTCAGTACGTGTACGAAAACTTCTTGTATGTTATAAATAATGAGTCGTTTATTTTTGACTGACATCACTTAACAAGCAATGGTTTTCTTGCAGTTATTATGTGATAAAGATGTGACTTATGGACCACTGTTTGAATCTCCCTCGAAACTGTACAACTGTTTTATGGATTCGTGGCAAACTTCTATTAGGAGGAACCCCTAAAAGTTATTCTTCGTAGAATGAGAATTTAATTGACTGTGGAAACTTTGGAATGAAAGCTTAAGATATGTATATGAAATAAAAAAATTAGTTAAGCAAAATATTCAGTATAACTGAAATCAACAATAGTTCTCGTAATTAAATACGTACACACATATATAATTATTTAACACATTAATTTCAAATTTTCAGTTCACAGATTAAAGGTCAGATTTCAGATTCCAATATTGTTTGTCAAACGAAAGATAAGGAAATGTTGCCCTAAGTGTACAATATTAATGAAAGTAGAAAGCTCTTCACGCATATAGTGATGGATTTGGTTAAGATGGCGAAATACTTCTTAACAGCACGAAACAAACTGCCGGTATGATTGCCATATACAATAACCATGCATCTAAGATGATAACTGCACTATTTACTCTCAATATTGTAGCGATTCTTAGGGCGGTTTGCCCCTAGCCTCTGGCGGTTACTTACAATAGCGGGAAAAAGGTTCAGGTGGTAGAGCTAATCGGTACCGGAGGGTAAGTTTCTGTTCCTTACCTATAGAGTTCCTGTAGGTCTTGCTGATACACATGGTTAAGCGTTGACTTGGAATGGGGCTCGGGGCCCTCGAAGGCCTGGTCTCGCTGTCATTCGATTATCGAAGAGAGTAGAGACGGATGACTTATATTCATGGTTAACATGTATGCTTCTGAGAGCCAAGTAAGCAACCTGGTGCCTTAAATGCCAGTTCTTCCTACATCAGATTGTATTCATTTCCTGGCCGTGGTTCGAACTCCACACAGGGTCACTACAACATTGTACTTGTTTTTGCATTTGATGACGGAGAGCTAGTTACTGTAGGTTTCTCAGCACTAAAGCCTATACAAAATATTCTGCCATTGTGAAACACGGACGTTATTTTGTTTTGCAAAGTGAATCCAGTATGTATAATAGGCGAATGCGTATTTGTTATACAGGGTCAGTCACAGCCTGTGTGTGTGTGTGTGTGTGTGTGTGTGTGTGTGTGTGTGTGTAAACGAAATAGGCAATACACCTTCGTCTCACAGTTGATAAAGAATACAGGAAGAATTATTAAACAAAAACTAGGACAAGTTTAATATGCGTTCGACATCTAATTTCAGGTGTGTTGGATATATCATAAATTATGTAGCCTCTGCGAACTGTGAGGAGATGGTAAGTGTAGACATAGGTTATACAACGGCGGGAAACATCTTGCGCGCTTCGATCTCTATAGATCTGTTGTGGTGGGAAGGGATGAAGTGAAGGAACCACAGGAGGCTACAGTCCGCAGGCAGACAGGCCACCGAGACACGCAGAAGTTCTTAATGGTTCTAGGCTCGAAAACCCGTTCCATTGCTGGAGTCGAATAAACAGGTCGATGAACGACCCGTTGACCAAGCAGCCCTGTAGTGTCAACGGGAGAACTCTTTCCTTTGAGCAAGTATGTCATCTACCTGGCCCCGCCATACACTACGAAATCTACAAGCACACTTGAAAAATGAGAAGGAAACGGAATGAAAGGAAAATGATGGAAGGAAAATCGTAGTCAATGAGGAGATTCACCTATCAACCAGGGAAAACTACGAGAAACCCTAGGTCAGAGTGGGCGGTCAATGGCAATCGAACCCGGTCCTCCTAAACGTGAGCCTCATACATTACCGCAGAACCACCTGGCATGGTGAATGCCTGAGAGAGGGATTAAAAATGAAAAGAAAGGAACCCTGATTTTGTAATAAACTACAGAGTTCCCTTTTTAAAGAACCTGTTAGGTTATAAAATATAGGAACATTTTTCCCGATGTTGATAGGGATACCGCCTTAAGAAGAACTGATACACTCTACAAAACAGGATGATTTGTTTTGTAGTCATGTTACCTAGAGTTTAATAAATTCGCTTTATGTACGGGTGAAGGTAATGTACAGATGCACATTGCATTATTACTATTATTCCTCACTAATCATTTATTTTACGTTTTTAAAGGTTTGTTTTTGTACACGACAGAATATAATTATAGCTCAGTCAGATCACATGGTTCATGGGGCAGATATTTTATGATATACCCATGCATATGTGAATGTCTATTGCGGGTTTTTCTGCACATTGAGTATAATATATAAAGCAGTGGCTCGTAAACTGGGAGGTGCATGCATATAGCAGTAACAATAATAACAATTTAAGGTTTTCTAACACTGTCAAGGTATAAATCGCTTGAAATTACATGATAAATAGAGGTTCATTCTAAAGCTATACATGGAATTAATAAGTATGTTTTTACTTTCTCTACTATTATTAGGGGAATTATCGTCTTCCACGCAAACATTCTATGTCGAGATTTCATCGGAAATATCTGTTTTGAGACCCCTGAAACCAAAAGAATGCATTTTTAGAAAAAGCAATAGTGTGCGTATCTGAGAATAGCAAATCTGAAAAATGTAAAATCGGAAAGTACCAAACTTGGTATACAAGTTCAGCACTTTTCAAAGATACAACACGAAGATTTTTTAGAAAACCACAACCACAACTACCCTTTACTTGGAAGATTTTATGAAAATTTTGATTTTCTGATAAATGGCTCTAACGAGTTTCATTATAATACCATTTATTAAACATTTTTACATGAAAAATAAATGTATATCCTAAGTTTCTTACAATAGCAGGTAAAGTCCTTTTCATTTGGAAGGAATTTTGCATAATCTTGAATAACTGGTAAACGTTAAGCGATAGACGAAAACGTACTACGCAAAAATCTATCCCTTTAAACATATAATTTATTTCAAATAATGTTTTTGTGGTATAAGCCATTTCTGCGATACGCGTCATTAATGTTTAGAATTGTTCTATACTTTGACATTCTGTAGATCTCTGGATTTTCAAATATTTCTCGCGACTGCATGGAAGCAGTATAAAAATTTAAGGCTAGCATATAGTCCAGTTATAAAACATTTGACCATAGGTGTTCTCTTTATATTTATAACGAAACATGTAATGTATCTATTTATGTAAAGGTTTATGTGGATCAAAATGAAGTAGATATACGAATAAGCTTAGTAAGATTAGTTTGTACCAGGGGTGATCAGAAACTATGGTTACAAAGATCCAGTGAAACGTGTACATTTTATTTCATACAACCATTACAACCAACTGATAGTAGATACATTAGGTTATTTCGACATAGTCTCCATATCGCTTTAGGCACTTGTTGCTTCATGGGGTGAGTTTGTATATTCCCCCCTGGTAAAAACCCCGTCCTTGCGTGTTCAGCCACGATGTCGCAGTGTTTCACCTCATCATCTGAAGCGAATCGTCGGCCTCCAAGGTGCTTGTTGTAACGTTCACTTAGTCTTGAGGCATTAGGATAAATGTATAATAACCGTGGAAGAAGGAAGTATGTTATAGAGCTAGGATTCACAAAATTCAACAAATAAAGCTAATAATAATTTATTATAAATTGTTAAAACTTTAACAATGATATACTAAAGCTTGCAAAAATTTAACTTTCAAAAATCCAATATTAATATCCCTTTCATTAAAACTTACAATTCCTCTCTCTCACTACACGAAGTTTTAAAATATCGTTAACAACACGAAGCGTTTAAATTTTACTGCAGCACAAACAAATATGCCCGTATTATAGTGAATGCTTCTCCCATTATATAATATTGAAGCAAGTCAAGGGCTAGGATGTAAATTTAGACAAATTACCAAAGAAAAGATTATATTAATTTTGAAAATTGCCGAAACGTTACCCTTGGCTGCATACACCAAAACTCGCCGAATAATACAGAGCTTCAAGCTCTCGCTGGCTGGCTGGCTGGTTGACTGACTGACTGACTGCCTGCCTGCTCAATCCTCCTCCTATACTTAGGCTTATTCGCAATGTAAGCGCTAACGTAAATCAGCATAAGCGCAGGCGTGAGGGAACACCATTCACAATGCAGCCGCAGGCGTAACGCAAGAAGTTTTCACGGGCTTCTAGACCTTAAACTAACTGCGGAAATGTTCCGAGTGTAGCGAAAGTTTCAAATTGAATAATATAAGCAACAATACCAAATAGAAAAGTTTACTCAATATTTTATAAATAAGTAGGTCAAAAAATTACATACATACAAACATACGTCCAACGGCCGACCGTAGCGTTAGTGACATTACGACTGTATGCTCAAAACATTGAAAGTAGTTGTGCAAGTACTATGGAAACAGCGCCATTATTCCGTATGTGGGTAGTGAGCATTTTCGCTATCAATATGTAACACACGCATCTGCATCAAGTTAGCGTTGTGTCGTTGGCATTCTGCTGTCAAAATAGTAACATCATGGGCCTTTTGATGTTCTGTGATTGGCCCTAAGCCGCAAGGGCCGTAGCTAGGGAGCGACGACAGGGCGTAGCTGTAGGCACAGAAAAGCCGTAGGATCTGCGCGTCTAACCTCGAATGATTCACTTTAGCTATATTTTCCTTGCTTCGCGACATTCCATTAGCCATAATTTTTTTATCATTCGCAATATCTTCTGACAAGATTTCCGCAAAAGCTAAGCGGTCGCCAAAAAGGGCCCAATGTTTCGATAAAGCAACAACTCCTACACAAATTAAGAACCCAGGATACTATACAATCAACTCTGCGTATTAAAAAAGTCCAATTCCGTAACTTAAAATTTCATACCTCCTTCCCGCGTACGGAATAATGTCCGGAAACTGCAGCAAGTTAAACACGAGCTGATACAGCTGCCAAGTTATATTAATGCAATGTTCATTATCTCTTTGAGCCTGAGCCAAGAAATCTAGGCTCAGATGCCGGGTTCATCCACTAAATGAAAGAGGGTTCAGTAAAGGACACTACCATAACCTCTTGAGAGAAATGAGAGATCGTGACCCACAATTTGTGTGGCACGGCCTAATGGAAGAGTGCACGCATGTACATTAGAGGGCTAAAGTCTCGCATCGCGATCGTCTGCTGTTGAACAGCAGACAATGCAAAGAGAAAGAGATGCGGAATTCTTCCTCTATGCACGCAACGCAAGCATAAAGTTTGGAGTTTGCAAACTCTTTTATTGCGTAGCGTAGCGCGTTGCATGACTCTATGTGAATGCTTCCCTTAAATAACATGAATGCAAAGTCTTGCGCTTATGCTACGTCTGCGCTTATAGTTCATTGTGAATGGGCCCTAACTCTGGTACTGCCGGTGGAGTTTAGCAGTGGTGCCGCCGATGTAAATAGCGAACGAGGACGTCAATTTGCCAGCCAATCATGTCTCTTTAATGTCGTGCTACCAGACCCATGCCATAGGTAACGACACCTTTCTGGATCTTTCACGCTGTATATGCTGGCCTGACAGGAGGGGGTGGGAAATGGCACATCCTTCAAATGAGGAACGGGGAGAAAGTCGCTTGGAGCTAGATCCGGGCTGCAGGGACAATGTCGCAGCGAAACTGCTTCAACATCGTGGTGGTCTTCTGGCCTTTATGAGGTCGCGCGTTGTCGTGGAGGAAGATGACACCCTGTCTAAAGTCCTGGCCATTTCCTTGTGATTGCTTCGAGCAATCGTGTCGAGATTTTGCGGTATCGTCAGCGGCCACTGTGTGCCTTTTTCCAAAAACTCCAGGAGTATGACACACGCACTCTCCCAAAACACCGTGGCCATCACCTTCTTGCCAGATGGCGCCATCTTAAACTTCCTGTCTTTGGAGAGGAGGGATGTTTCCACTCCAGTGACGACCACTAGGGTGTAGTGGTGGATCCATGCTTTGTCACCCGTGACATTGTGGTGAAGAAAACTGTCCCCTTCCGTGATGAACGGTTGCCAAAATTTTCAAACTTGTCCCCATGAGCTTCTCCTTGTGTTTCGTTGGACAGTTTTCTTGAAACCCATTTGGAACATACTTTCCGGTACTGCAGGCCCCACATCACACATCGATCACTGAATGTCATCACCATCATTCCCGCGTACACAGCATGTATACTAACAAATCTCCGTACTAACACCTCTAACCAACTCACTACATCTCATCTGCATGCAACTAATCACTGGGCACCACTCAGGTTGTGACATGGGTGGCGCCCAGCAATCACGTTGACACGCTCGCATTCTTGCATGCCAGCATCACTACTAACGCTACTAACCGGGGTGCTCAAGCGGAACCCATCCCAACTAATGCATGAATACCCTATACTAACTTGAGCACCTCCCATGCATGCTTTTAGTTACTAGCAGCACGTGCATGGGGAGACGATGTAGCCTCAGCGGATGATCGTCACCGGGGGCGGCGGGTGCGGGGCTGCCTCTATAAAACAAAATTTAAAAAAAAAAAAAATATCGTGAATAATGACGAACGCCGAACGACATTTTCAATTCTACCGTCATATGCCGTAACCTGATCATGTTGTCCTGAATCTGCTCCTCCACGCGAGCTATGTTCAAATCTGTTGATGCCGTGCAGGATGTGCCACTGCCATCCTCGTCGGTGAGGTTTTCTCTACCGGCCACAAACCTTCGACACCACTATGCGACATCCTGACGAGACATTACAGTCTCTCCACAAACCTATACCAGCTGCAGGTAAATTTCCAACACGGCTGCATGTTTCGCTCACAGAAATCGAGTAACGGAGCGGATTTCCTCGCGAGAACAGTTTTCCAAACGAGGCGCCTTTTATGTTTATCTACAACTGGCGCTGCAAATGGTGGATAACAGAAACTCTGCACAGTACCAACCGCATATATTAGAGTTACCGCGCACTACTAATATCTCTATAACGGACGAAACACCGGGAATATTGGCCTTATAATCTTATTTTCCGATCCCCCTCGTATATCTACCTACTAATAAATCACAAAGGGTAGAGAAAACCTGCTTTAAAATTCTATGCTCTTTGCTTGACCACGCATAATAACTTCCCAGTTGAGAAAAGTAGAAGTATTTGAAAATTCAAACCAATAACAAGGAATATATCGGAAATAGTTAACTCTGCAAAAAAAGTATGTAACAAAAATTGTGACCCTTAACGAGATCTGCATTTGTGTGCAGTAAGATATCGTATATCTCTTACGGTTTACCATTACACTAAACAAATTCAGAATGGAGAGGCTATTCTCAAAAACTTTGACATAATATTGACACTTCCTTTTTCATAAAAATATTTTAAACATAGGATATTTCAATTAAAATCGTTAGTCATTTTTGAGAAAATAAAAAATTTCGAAAGCATTCAATGTAAAACGAAATTTTGGATGAGGGGCGTCCTTTGATGATGCTGAATTTAAATATTAAAAGTGGTACTTAATCCATTTTTAGTTTTTTAGTTACGCTGTACACAAACACTTTTTGCTCACAAATCAGCGCGTGGACCTTTCTATAAAGTTTGTTGTTGTTTTTGTATTTTCTTATTCAGGGAGTCTTAAAATGTGTACTTACGGTGAAATCTTGATATCGAACTTTGGGTGGAATGCAATACTTCCTCTACTTACTATAGGTAAGCAGCAGAGATAGTAAAAATGTTATAAAATTAAAAGTAAATAACCCATCGAGTAAATACGGAAAGGTTGGCAAAGTTTACGTAAGTATCGCTTTGAAACCAAAACACGAGCTGTGGCGTCATTGTAAACGTAGTGATTCATTTGGTTTTTCTAAACTTTTTCCAACTTATAATGAGCTGTCCACGCTTACATTGCAATATAAGCATGGGGTAACAATTCTTTTACGCGATTTTCAAACCAGAACATTATTTGTGCTTTGCGCAGAGGGTTAGACAGATATTACTACGGGGACTTAGAGTGGTAGACGAGGACAGTAAAAGGAGGGAGGGAGAGGGTGAGAGAAATAACCATCTCTGCAGTTAGTATTACAACTAGGGCGCTACTGCGGGATTTGTTATTTTATCTACACTTTTCTTTTGCAATATATCCAATATGTTTAATACAAAAATATCAGTGAGTGAATGTTTTCGTAATGCCTCTATAAATATCTGTTGTGTTGCATTAACATGACCTTTTCTGCCAATTTATAGTTTGTATATCTCCAATAAATGTTGTTACAAAATCTCCGTTTTCTATTTACTTCATTTTAATGAAAATAAACCTTTGCAGGAGTGGTGCCATTATACATTTCGTTGCAGGTACAAGGGGAATACAAGAGGTTGAAGTGATCGTCGAATCTTTAAAAGGTCGATCGTTAACTGCTGGCTTTGAAATGCCACGCATCACGAGAAACAAGAGAATTTTGACTTTGCAACTCGAAAATGTATGAAGTATTGGAAAATCCAAATCGGTTGCTATAAACCTTTAATTTGGTTTATGCCCCAAAACAGAATTATTTAACATAATTGGATTTTATATATCCGCCTTTTTGGTGTAATATGTTTTATATTGTTTACTGTGGTTTACCAGAATGCAAAATTGTACAAAATTTGTTTACAGTGAGATGAACTTCACAGACTATCCCCATTTTATTTACCATGCAATATTTTAAGCATATGAAATTTGGATAAGACGTTAAGAGTTATATTCCAAAATTTTTAAATTAAACTGCAATTTGGGGTGAGGATTTTCTTAAAACTTTTGTGTCGTATTCTTGAATCGTATGGCTTATGTACCAAGTTTAACATTTAACCGAAATTAAGGTTTTGAGTTATGCTGTTCTCACACACAGACACACATACTCGTACACACACACACACACACACACACACACACACACACACACACACACACACCTCTGTGAAGTCCATAGAAAGGAGACCGCTAATCAAAGACCCTGCTTGAAAACGAGCACTTTGCTATTGCTGGTCCCAGAACACATTCGGTAGGGAAACTGCCTACTATATGAGGTGTTCCGGGTTCGATTCCCGTCTGGGCTCCAGAAACTTGTCTTTAAACAAAAACATTTCTCGGTATGCCCAGAGTCTGGTGTTTGAATGTGAGAGTACCTATGTGTGTGGGGGGTTATCAGTTACTTAATAAACAATTTGCTCATTAACAAGAATTCAGGATTGCCGCTTGAAGTAAACCTGAACACACGTGTTTAGTCATTTAGTTCCATGACAGTTAATCTGCAATAAGTACAACTGTATGGCAGCAATTAGTGCCGCAAAGTTAACAAAATTCTACTTTTATTATAATTATGTAAGCTTAAGGTGCATTAAAATTACATTAATTTCTATTAGTACATTTTTCATAATAAGCATGTGCAAAACCATGCGCGCCTTGGTGGACGAATTAATGTAAGCGCCTCTGAGACCCAGGTTCTAACTGGAATGATCCATCATTTCTTAGTGTTATTTCTACTTCAAAAAAGTGCGCAGAAGACAAACGCTGCGTATGAAAATGTTTATAACACAGCCTCAGCTGCATTTTGGTGCGTCTCCACACAGATCATAACCATAACTGTGTGTTCGTTATTGGTGAACGTTACCTTTTTGTCCGCATGACCTAGCACGTAAACACTTAAGACAGTAGCATTACGTCAGTGATCTTTTGCTTTCTACCTGCATTACGCCTTTGAACAGCAGTGATGCAGCAACTTCTTTTGCACCTATGTATGCGGTAAACATAAAACTGCAAAGGACCTGGTATATGCGATATATATACTCGGATCTTTGCCTAAAATGTCTTTCTTTTGTGTTTTGTTTTCTTTGTTTTGTCTTTTTTTGTCCTGGGGATCATATAAGAATGTGATATTTTTGAGTGGAACATGCTATATCCTTTACCGAAGATTTTTAGGGCAGAACCCCAATAACAACTTTCAGAAAACGATTTTCCCTACTTAATTCCCTTCAAAAACTGCATTAATAAGGAGATGAAAAAATTAATTCAATTTTCAATTGCCAAATACATTCTGGTAACAGTTATTGTTTAATTTAAGGTGGTAAAATTTACGGGAGAAGGTCAATTGGACTGGTTGAATTGTATTAGGAAATGTAAAATTTAAAGAAATTCTGCCTTTCTTTTCCATCAATGAACTATACTGCATCCGACTATCCGAGAGCGAATACCCCTGTTACTGCTGAGGTAACACATAAATGAATAACATTCTGAAGAATTCCACGTTAGTCAGCCTTAGCTAACCTTATTATTAATTGATACTCTGCAATTGGGCCAATATGAATTCTCTTGTAACAAATATATGAATAGATAAATTTTAAAAAGTTAAAACAATTCTGGCTAATATTATTCAGTAGAAGAATATGGTCGCACACGTTCCGTGGCGCAACCTCGTTCAATTAGAAAGAATTACAAATGTGTAAAATATAATATCTGTGGTTAGTTATTCAAATTGCTCTGTCCATTACAAAATACATGTATACTTTATAGAGCGTGTCTAGGAATGCGTGCAATAGTTTTCCAGGATACTATTCGACGGACAAATTGGAGACAGAAAGCTTTTGGCACAAATATTCCAAGTTCCATGCTGCATCATAGTTTAGTGCTATGCACTTGCCGCCTGGTGATTATAACACTTTTGTGCTGATGCGGATATCTGGCTAAAGCGTAACTTGCAGGTATCCCTCCCTTCACGTACAGTCCCACATTACGCTCAATTATCTGCAGAGCAGTGATACCGTAATTACTGAAGGGCAGATATAAACATTTAAATAAAGAATTAACAGTAAGATAGAGAAATAATTAAAACAAATAATTTCCGCATATTAAATCAGTGTATAATGTAACACGTTTGAGTTGTCCGGAGAGATGAAGGTAATTAGGAAGTCAGGTTAGCGATCTGTGTTATTAAGTCATTAGCGACAGCTGAAAACAGAAAGCATTAGCGTTAAAAGTTCCAAGAAGGCAGTTAGATTAGTTCAGTACGCTTCAAAATTCGTGTAGGCAGAAATATGAAAAGCAGAAGTGAAAGGCGTTTCCGAGATTTTTAGCCAGGCCCCTAGTCAGAGACGCACCCTTAGGATATGAAGCTTTGGTTGCGCGTGAAAAATGACGTTGGTGTGGAACAATGTAGTAGGCGGAGCAAAAAGTAATAAAGGCGTGAAATCAGATCCGGGAGATTCTCTTTCTCTCTCTCTCTCTCTCTCTCTCTCTCTCTCTGGTACCATCAGTTGTACTGACACATGTGAATTTTAAGCATTTAGTGACATGCTTGTGTGATTAAGATTTCGCAGCTGAGGGCTCCTTCTGGTCAAAATTATAGCGACTCACTGCGATTTATGTATCTAATTTCTTTTATTGCAAAAACAGTTATCTCAATACGTGAAATTGATCCTACAGAAGTTAGCGGGAATAATAATTCAAGTGTCATAGTTTTAAGTGCTACAATTAAGAGTCAATCGTTTTCTTAATTTCAAACGATTGACAACTCACTTCAAGAACCACTAATTTGATATTAGTTCACAATAAATCGCTCAGCCAATTTAAAATTGATGTTGCCCTTCACAATACATCCACGCATACCTTGAGGAAAAATACTTATAGCTCAACCACTGGAGCAGCCGACATCAACAGCAGATATTGGAGATAGCGACATAAGGTGCCCACTGCATTTCTGCTTCAAATTGTCGCCCCATCATCGTGGCATCTTGATACTGCTTTAACAGGCGTGTCAAATATGTTAGCACTTACTTTTATTCGGCCCCACTTCAACGTATTATTTCAAATAGTAGTACAAAATATAGCACTTGTATAACTTATATAGTAGCTTTAGTAGTACGCAGTGTATAACTTGAAAAGTAGAACTTGTGTGTGTGAGCAAAATGGCTCCGCGGTAACGTACAAGGCTCAAATTTGGGAGGTCCTGGCTTCGGTTCCTCGGGTCGGTCAGTCTGGTTCGAGCTTTTTGGTTGTGTTTCCTTATCTTTTTCGATATAGATCTCCGTCATTGCTCCGGACGCACTTCAGCCTTCAGCTTATTGTGCTACCTGTATGCTTGCTCCCTTTACCAAGGAACACAGTCTCATAACAGATGGTTTCAAAGTTGTCTGGTTCTAAAGATATTTCCCCAAAAGCAGAAATGTCTTGTGAGGCTTTGGCTCACAGGAGAGTATAATGTGCTGGGCTGTTTCAGCTTCTTTCTAGCACAATCTGCAATCTGAATTACAGTGAAACGCTCCCATCGTGTTAAGATGCCTTTTCACAGGATCATATACAATCATTGTTATCAGCTGAACTCTGTAACATTTAAGAAAGCTTTCAGCTCTTTTCTTACTTGGTTTTCTAACACATAGATTACCATGTTTGTTTCCCGAAGTTTTAAGCAAAGTTTTGTGATGTTCTACTTTGGACCAATTCTTAATGTTGCCTCCTGTTAAACATCGAGATGTTCCTCTGGCTCAATAAATTGAGGCTGCTCCTTATCTTGCAAGTTCATCATCTTTTTCAGTAGTTTTTCCTAGTTAGCTAGGCAAATGCTGGGATGGTTTATCTTTACAAGATTTCCTTTCCCACTTTTCTTCATTTCGCTTCTCCTTTCATGTTTCAGTTAGCTTTATAGGCTGTGTAGTGTCGGTCGATGACGGACAGTTTCGATGCTTGCTCAGAAAGTTCTTCTCGCCGCTGCCAGATGACAGCCTTCTCTGAGCCACCTCAGGGGGGTCGAGTTTTTCCCGATTCCGCAAGAGAGAAGCCTCATCTGAGCCGCGCCGGTGTGACCAGGTCATCATGCTTGGAACCGTTATGAACCTTCGCGCGTCTCTATCGGCCGATCTGCATGCGGTCTGTAGCATCCTGCGGTTTTTTCACCTCATTCGTTCCTCCTGGAGGTAGTAAGCGCAAAAGATGCATGTTGGGTCAAGGTGTGAGGTGTCGCCTGCGTTCCTTAGTCATTCATTCAAGAGGTGGGCAGCTCATTTGAGACGGCAGCAAACAAATTGCAATAGAACCATACAGAATGCATTTAGTGCATGAATTGAAGAAATCAGACTGGAAAAGCGAGTAACTTAATATAAGTATTTCTAGATGTTTCTTACTAAATGTTTAAATATGCCCTACATTTATTATGACGAAGCAATTCACATATGTATATTACTTAGTTAAAAAATCTGATGTGTTACACTCACATGACTTTCTCTACTCTTGTACAAGCTATTTTTACAAACTCTTATTTTCCATCTATTTCGTATTAATCGAGATAAAAATTTGCAGAAACGATCTTTTGAAATGCAAAGAGAATTACATTTTACACATAGCGACCAGTTCTAAAAATATTTGACTATCGCTTAAGGCCTAGTATATTCCCCTTGTTTTGCATTTGCAAGGGCAATATAGAAATACAGTGGCCTTTAAACATACACATATCTCTTAATAGCTGGTTGCTATGTGCAGCACCATTCTCTTTGCCACAGATTAATACTCTTTGCATATCCAAGACAAAAAAAATTAATAAGGAATTCCCATTTGAGAAAACAAGTATTCAAAAATTTAAGGGAATAACAAGCAATACCTCGAAAATGGTTCACTCAACAAAAAATTTATGACATAAATTGTGTATTTTAACGCGATCTACATTTTTTGTGTAGTAAGATTTTGTCTATCTCTTATGGTTTACCAGTTATGCAAAAGTCGTTCACAATGAACAACACTTTTGGAGACATTCCAAGAAAATTCAAGATATAAATTTTATTTGTCATGAAAGTATCTTAAATATATGCTATTTTAATCCAAATCGTTAGAGCCATTTTTGAGAAAATTAAAATTTTCGAATAATGTTCCATGTAAAGGGTAATCTGGGGTAGAGGATTTTCTTGAAAACCTTCGTGTCGCATCTCTGGGAGATATTGAACCTAAATACCAAGTTTGGTTCTTATCCGACTGTTTGTTTCTGAGTTATGCTGTTCAGACATACACACGGACATGTTTCCAAAAATGCTTTTTTGGATTCAGGGGTCTCAAAACATATATTTGCGGTGAAATCTCGGTATCGAATTTTTGGGTGGAATTAATATACGTAGTAGAGAAAGTAAAAATGATTCTTCATGTGTGTTGTTGCTTAAAGCAGGTATTCGTTATTTAAATGGTAAATGTTTATCTGGAATCGCATCGTGTATTTTATGTACAAATAATTGAACGACACAAAAATATGTGGAATATACATTTCGTTTAATAATCGGTATAACAGAACATTCATATTTTCAATTTTCTGTTAGAATGTAACCTATATATTCTTTTTTCCTGGTTTTAATTAATGATATCGTAGACAAAATCTTTCGCCAGAACAGCATAAGAAAAATAAATTAGAAAATATTTAGTTTATATCTATTTTATGAGCACAAACTTGCATACTACGAGTATTATGATTTTGTTCAAATTTAAAAAATATTTTCTATAATATTTCTCTTAATTTTAAATATATTATTTTAACATTAAAGTTATTAGAAGCAACTGTAGTTCCGTGATTCCTTCCCCTCTTTTCTCCTACACACCCGTTATTTTAAGTATACATGTAGGTTACTTTGTTACATACTATCTGCAACTTCACGTTTTTCTGTTTGCAAACCACTACGTCAAATTTAACGGTTCCGTTCAGTTACTTTCAGTACACACAAAAATCCATTCAACCGTTTAATTAATAACCTAACTGTTGGCTCTGCAATGAGCATATGAAACATATGATTGCGTCCATGTCCAACATAATATGCAGTACAATATTTTACTAACATATACTCTATTTTGAACATACTATGAAACAAAATATTGTATGTAACTGCAGGAAAAATGCTTTTTTTCAGATCACGTTTCTATATTCTGGCCTCGGTTAAAAAACTCACTTGTCATACAGTTAGGTAAATAACTATTACTATACAGCCCGGAGCAAGGAGTGGTGACCTGGTTTATATCATCTGGAAACGGTGAAAAATCTTTTTCAAAGCAATTCACATGTTGCAGGCTTTTGTTAAAATCAAATATTTCGCAAAGGACCGCTTATGATGAAAGTAAACGTTCTGCCGTGGTTCTTCATGGAATGATGGAGAGTTTGTTAGATACATGGTAGAATTTTATTCTATACACCTACTGATAGGATCTATATTAGTCGACGGATAGCGAAGGTCCTATTGCGATGCTCAAAGGATTGAAATTACTTAATTGCCTGCATAGACCCATAATAAATGTAACACTAAAACTTTGTTTATTATGCAGAAATAAATATTTAGCTCGTTGAAATAACTAATGCAATTCAACTGCTCTCTTGCTATACAGAATAAAGTGTAGAATAGTGAACTCTCAAATTCTTACAGTGGTATAAGAAATACCGTTGGTTAACTCAGGATTTCTACTCTTGTCATTGCAAGCATCTAAGTAACAAGAAACGTCTAGAAGGAGCAGAAAATACTTTACATCAATTAGGCCTAACATGCCATTGGCTACAAGTTAAGCCTCTGCGCATTGGTACTAATAAAGAAATCCTCGGAAGAAATTAGTAGTCTAATTGTATTCTTTATTCTATTATTGTTGTATTTAAGCCATTAAACACAGAGTTCCACAATTAAGGTCTTGGTTTTAAAAAACGCAATTCCTCTTGTGTTTATTTGCTTTATTAGGCTTTTCTTTGTAATATTTCAATATTTTGTCTTCGAACAACTACTTCTCTAAAAAAACTGATGTAGTATTCCATTGTAGTATGTTTCCAAGTATGTTTCAAGAGACGGATGCAAATGCCGTAAATGCTATGCCCGACGTTTATAGCTGCACCAATTATATATGTTCTAAAAATTAATGTGCCTGCTGATTTCTAGCTATTTTGTATCGTAAAATATTTATTTTAGTATTGTTATAGTTATTGTTTGGTTTTGGAACAACATGCAAAATTCATGCAACTGCAGTCTAATGCAAACCCACCGAAATTCTCGTGTGACATCACACCGATTACTTTATGTGAGCTCTCCCCATCCCTTGCCACAGGCACATCTACCTGCAGTGACTGGAAATTAAACCAAAACGCAATGTTTGGCTTTGAATGGATAGCCAGTCCATTTCGTCTCGCCTCAACGATTAGGGTTATTCGAATTGCTTGCATTAAGTTTCCTGAGACAGAGATATAAAAACTAATTTAAAAATCTGTGCGCTAATGACCACATATGTTGTGTACGCTAATACCTAACTACTACTACTGGTTCAGGAATTAAAGAAAAATAATTCATGCATTAGAGGGTTAAAAATGAACAAATATATTCGAAATGACTCACTGTGAATACCAATCAAACATCTGCATGGAAACAGAGGGGTACTTTGCTGACAAATTTGTCTGGATTTTGTACCCTAAATCTTCGTTGCATACACGCAAGTGTGGGAAACTCTACAGCTAAAATGGATTGCGAACTAGGCAAACTTATCTATCGGTTTTGTTGTGTAACCACTATAGACAAACTCTGGCCCATCACAAATACCTTCTGTTTTTGTTGAGAACCTGCCTTAATTATATAAATCGTGTTCACGTATCTACAGCTACAGGCACGAAAGGGCAAACTTACAGACACGTTGATGGGATGCGATTATAAAGTGAAGTGCGATGATGAGGAGGGAAACGGGGAGCAACTGAAGGAAGACAAGGCCTTATTGTAGAAACTTCATGTCGAGACGCTATCTTCAGACATTAAGTCGAAACCTTCCTCCCTCCCTCTACCTTCTTCTCTACGGTGTGCATAATCCCGAACGAGAGATAAACGCCATTTTCAGGATGGACGCCCCTATCTGCCGTGCACGCATTCTCTTTGCGTTAACAAGTTTTATAGCAAGGGTACTGTAGCAGGCGTTAGGCTTTGTTCAGTTATGGGATGTGAAGCTATTCTCATACTACGTTTTAAAGGCAGAGAGCAGTTCCCAACTCGAAAATCTTCTCGACGTAAAGGGACATTATGGTGAATCTTCTAATGTTTGTATTAGTTTGTTTTGGTTTCAGTTTTGTCCCTGTATAAAGTTATTACGACATATAATACGTCAAAGTACTTATTCAACATTTTGAAGTTTAAGGGCGCATAGAACATCCAATTTTTACCTTCTCTAAACTTATATATATATATAATATATACATATATATATATAGTAAGTAGAGGAGGTATTGCGTTCCATTCAGAATCTGATATGGATATTTCACCGAAAATACTCGTTTTGAAGTTACCTGAAACAAAAGATACATTTTTAGAAAAAAGGCGTGTGTGTGACTCTGGTAATAGATAACTCAAAACAAAAACTGTGATAACTACCAAACTTAATACTGAGGTTCAGCGCTTTCCATGGATGCGACTCCAAAACCTTCAAGAAAATTCCCTCATCACAAACTACCCACTACATGGAATGGTTTTTGTTATTTTTCATTTTCTCAAAAACGGTTCTAGCAACTTGAATTAAAATCCCGCATTTTAAAGTATTTGTATGTATATGTTCTGTTTAGTGTTTCATAACACAACATTTAAAGTAATTGAGAGAAGCTTGAAGAATGTATCTGATCTTATGTTACTTGACATACAGAATTGAAGCAGATATTTGAGTAAGATTTAATCTTTTCATCCTTCCCTACACGAATGCTGGTTCGAGTAATTTAATTCACGAATTTTCCTATTACCCCTTTCATCCCTACATTTCATTCCCTTCTTCACCACCATACCACGCTGATCACCCATTCTGGATATACTGTGATCCAAAGCTTGTTTACTCCTCGATAGGCTACTGGCCCAAGGGTTTTGGCTTGTCAGCCCTTGGAAGTATAATTCCTACATAGAGGAGAGTAACAGTCAAAGAAGAAGACCCATTTGTTGATTTTGATAAGGCCTTCAACTTAGTTGATAGATCTGCACTGTGGTCAAATATGGGGCAGAAACGCTATCTTGTTCATGTAATAAAATTCATTAAAACCTGCATTCTAAAAGAAAAGTATACTTAAGGTCAGACATGTATTAATTACAAGCCATATCAAATAACCAAGACTTGAAACCAAGCTCTAACTTATCCTCAGCTCTGTTTACAAAATTAGACTCCAATAGTTAAATCAGGAATCAGAATAAATCGCAGTAGATACTTATATACCTTAGTCTTTGCAGATGGCTATATCTTTACATAATTAAAAGTATTGTGTAAAGCTTACAATAGTGGCCAAACCCGCTTGATACTGTCGGCCAAGCCATTGATGAAAGCTTTGATAGTTGGAGATTTGAGAAAGCGAATGCGTGTGTTACACCCAGCCAAGCATTGTAAGAGTCTTTGACTAGCTACTCTTCGAGCAAGTTCGCTATCTGAATTCTGTTAAGTTTTGGAACATTGCATTAATGTGTCTCCTTAGTGATAGGGGATCATAAAAAGAAGGCAGAAAATAAAACGTGAGTCAGTTACGAGATAGTAGCCAGCGAGTTACGGGCGATTTGTAAGTCAGAACTGCAAAGCGAGCTTGTAACACATTTCGCGTGGAAAATAAGGTTTGCTATGAGCCGGTGTTTCTATTTATGAATATTAAATTTTTAAATACTGTGGCAAAGGAAATGGTGTTTAAAGGGAAATATTCAATCAGGTTAAAGTATATATGCGCGATGTATTTACGGAGTAGGATACACATTTAAAATACTGATAAGTGATATTAGCTATGATAGAAATAGCGATATCGGCAACAAACTTCACGGATCTAGATCACTCTATGGAACAATATAAGGAGCATACCAAAATAAGACAAGGAAATATATAATGTTAAAAGTCTACAAAACATTGGCTGTATATAATATATGTATATGGAAACTTGAGTCCCAAATCTCAACGGAAAAACTAAAGTTGTAATGAAATTAAAATTTTGAAGAAAGTTAAAGATATACAAGATGGGATAGTTTGAGAAACGAATACACAGGGTGAACATTTAAGTTGAGACTGCACAATATCTCCAAAACTAACTGTTGTAGAAAAAATGCCTTGAATAAACGTTGCTTGATATTATGGGGGAAAGTAAATACCATTAGCCGTATTTTATTTG
This sequence comes from Deroplatys truncata, assembly GCA_030765065.1. Classification (NCBI taxonomy): domain Eukaryota; kingdom Metazoa; phylum Arthropoda; class Insecta; order Mantodea; family Mantidae; genus Deroplatys; species Deroplatys truncata. The sequence goes on from CM060986.1 coordinate 110,692,215, forward strand.
GAGAACATTGTGATTGTCATTTTAGGATTAATTTAGTTTTTTAAAATGGAAACCTATCTTTATATCGCTGTCTCACTCCTCACAAAAAACTAAACAGCATTTGTATAAATCACTATGCTATTGTTCTTACACCAACGTAAATAACAACGAAAATTCTGAATGGCTGTGAATGAAAAGCGCAATGAATGGTTGGACCATCCATGGATGGTTATTTGAGGGTCACGTCACGTTTCGTAATTGGGAACCAGCATTCTTTATTTCGTTTTCTTATTCCTCGTCACAAAATAAACGGCTTTTTATAAACCATGTTCTAATGAGAAAACTCATACAAAATGTAGGTTCACATTTAAAAAAAAATAAATGACCATCATAACGTCTTTCAAACAAAACATGACTAATGACATTTACTTTCCATCATAGTATCAAACAACTTTTATTAAATACTCGTACATTTCTTTCTACAGCGCTTTTGTAGATATTGTACAGTCTCAACTTAAATAGTCCAGCATATATACAAGAATAATTCAAGATACACTATAGACTAGAATGGAAATAAGACATGGAATGGATGTACGAGAAAAAGACTTATTCCATTGTATCATAGTGTCCCAGAGGAAAAGGGTCGACCGAGAGGTATGAAAACGGAACAGCAGTGACTAACAGCTGAAATGCAGAAAGAGAAGAAGAAGAATGTCGTGGAGTAGAGGATTGGGGCGCTGTGTTCTGGTTCCTAGTATGGATTTGACTCCAATGTGGGTGCAGAGTTTATGGTCTATGTGTAATACGGGTGCCCACTTAAGATCGTGATGCATTTACGGAGCTACGATAAGTAGTGGCTCTTAGGTAACAAATACCAACATTCCGTGGGGGCGCATGATGTTGACCACATCTCCTTGTATCGGACCGTCCATTGTCCATCTTTGTAGCTTTTTTTGTTTGTTACTCCAAAACGCTTCCATACCTAGAGTAATGGCATATAGATTTCAATAAGATAGACAAAGTTTATACATTACATATTCCCACGCACAAAAATTTTAAAATCCATTAATTTTCACAAAGTATGTAAAATTAATACAACGAGGATTATGTAAATACACCAGAAAACGTAATATTCTTTTAATGGAGACGAAAACTTACTGCAGTCAAAAAACATGCAATAAACATTAAACAAGCTGTCACTGCTTACTATAAATGCAGTTGTAGTACTAAAACTTAATTTACTGTCACTTCTCATAAATTCTTGCCATTTTAAAACAACGGGATTTCTGCAGCATATTCTTTGCTGCCATAATGTCACCTGGGGCATTTTTGTTATTACTATGTGCTTCTCCTTTTCTTCTCTCTTTATTTTTGCTCTTTAGGATATCTCCGTTTTTGTTTCTACTGTTGAACTATATACAACCAGAATGCGAGAAATTCTTCCCAACGAACGCAGCGAAAAAGGGCAGAAGAAGAATGGGAAGAAAAAGTATCTCGTCCTTCAGGTAACTTTTCAGAGAAGAGCATTTTGAAACCAAACAGAGCTCCAGAATTAAGCATACCAGAGATGTCTTTGAGCTTTATGGCCGACGGAAGGAGTGAGAGAGACACGGTGAGAGGGGGCGGGGGAGAGAAAGGATTTTCATGTTGCTAGCAGCTAATTTAATTGGACTGTAAAAACAGTGGAAATGTAAAAGCCTGAGACGCAGTTCAAATAAATGTCACCCTTAACTTGAAAGCAAAACGGATTATGATTCTGCTTAAATACCTTCTGCAGGTACAGTTCGATTTAGAATCTATTAAACTACTGAAAGAGAAGACTAATGTCACGGCGCAGATACAATATTAGTTTAAAGGGCGCCCGAAGGGGAAAGAACATATTTTTAAAAGCAAAGAGTCATTAGGATTTGACAATTCAAATTCTAAGTTAAAACAATCACTCGACTGTTTATTTAAATAACCTTATACCTTAATCACGATAAAATTAGTGCTTATTTAGAAAGTTTTAAAATAAATTACAAGGACGCAATTGACGATGCGGAAACGCTAGTGTTTCTTTATTATAGGCTTTTATGAAACCATTGAGAAATATTTCCAAAATGACTACGCTGTAAAGGGTTGTACTATATAGTTGCCTATTTCAAAGACCTCTACATTTTTGCTCCAGTAAGGTTTTGTATACGTTGTGGCTAAAAACTTATTCAAAATTATACAAATGTCAGTAAAAGTGAAGAGCAATTTAGAATATATTCATTGTGAATTCAATAAGTGTGTTAAGTCCTCAAATAGTGGAGATGTCAATCAAACATCAAAGCAGTATTTGAGAAAAATAAAATCAAGAACAATTTCTTTATAGTGGTTATTTGGAGTAGGGGAAATATCTTGAAAATCTTCCCGTTGACTTTTTGAAAGATACAACACTAAAATATTTTTATATCTTATATTTTTTATTTGTGAGCTACACTGTTTTCTCTGTCTTGCCCCTCTGTCTCTCTCCCTCTCTCTCACACAAACTGCCTCACTCTAACAATTGTTATTTTAGATTCAGGTCACCAAAAAACGTGCATTTCCTGTGAAACCTGATAGGAAAATTTTGGTTGAAATTCAATGCTTTTTTTACCTACTAAAGGTAACGGAAGAAAAAACATGTAAGTTTTAAGTTCACATGACTTTCTCTACCAAATATTTGTTCGGTATCTCTTGTTAAATTAAACGTAGAAGTTATTTCCGGGCAAAGGAGCTGTAGTCTACTGTCCAGACTTTCCTCCATAACTGCACGGAAAACATCTTCGGTGTCATGGATGACGTCTCCTGGAGGAAGATTCAGCCACGAATGATCCATTCACCTGTTTTGAATTGGAAACAGGATTAAAGGTTTCAGGGACTAACAAATGGAAGCGAATAGACAGGAAATACGCTGAACGTAAGACATTGTGGTCGATCATTTAGTGGTACTGATGTTGTTCTCATGGATTTAAAGGTGAGGATGTGTCTAGCCGACAGAAAATACTGTATGCTGGAGGACCAAGGAAAATATGTGAAATAGGGAAATAAGCTTGACCAAGGCGCATTTTGCCACCGCTGCGAATTCGGGATAAGGAGATGAATGGATTGAAAGGAGGACATGCTTTAGAAGGAATCTGCAAAAGCAGACGTTACTTGTTGTAAGATATTGTACCTAAGGAGAGCTCCACTTCCTCCTCTAATTGTTATTGCCTGAATATCCTTCTCAGACACAGGGACAATTTCGACAGTTTTAGTTTAAGACAACCTTAAATGCGGTTGAGGTATTCAATTTGATTTTGTGTTGACGTATGTTAATTGCTACAGTTGTTGGAGAGTGTTGCTGTTGCTGGTGAAATTGGAGATAGATTCTTTCATGACTATGACGAGTGCTGTGATGTTGAGGAGCTAGGCGTGTAAGGTCTCTAACGTTTCCCAAAGGCCGGTGAGGACTACTCTCTCATCCCAGTGACGACACGCGGGCGGCTGCAAAGCCTGAGGCTGTCGAGGCTTTTTTACCGGGTATTTGCGGTAATTGGCCTGGCCCATAAAGTGGTATTGTGATAAAGAAACTAAGGTTAATCATTTAGTAATTATTATTCTTATCATTAATGTATGAAGTCCTCTTTTACTGACTTTAACTATTCACAATCTAATTAAATGGAGTTTCTGGCTCATTGTAAAGATACAATTCTGGGAACCACTGTGTATAAAGGATTACCGTGTTAACGTGACATTCTGTAGCCCTCCAGTGAACACTTCTAATAAAGCTGAAATTATTTATCATTGTATATGCACTTGAAGTTTTGAACTAAATAAACAAACCTAAAAATTTCAACATGAGCGCCAGGCGTAGCGCGCAATACATTCAACCGAAATTCGATTTCACGCCACTTATTCTGCAACATTTGTGACGTGACACCTTCAATTGCATGTCTGATGCACTGTTTCAAAGTCGCGAGATCTTGAACCACTGTTTTTTAAAAGACAGCTTTAACATACCCCAAAGAAAAAAATCTAAGGGTATCATGTCCGGTGATCTCGGGTCCCATGGAATTGGACCATCTCTGCCTATTCACCGATTTGGGAAAGTTTCATGTAGAGACCTCGGAACTTCAAGTGCACGGTGAGGAGGAGGACCGTCTTGCTGTAAAATGGCAGTCGGTTGCATTTCCTGTAGCTGAGAAATTGCATAGTTGGTTAACATATCCAGGTACACATTTGTATTAACTGAAGCTGAAAGGGCCAATCCTCTATCATGCATTAGTCTACACCGCACATTGATTTTCGGATTTTCCTGTGTTCTCTTATCACATGTGGATTTTCTGACCCCCAGATTCTCACGTTATACCTGTTAGCTACTTCGCTTGCACGAAATGTAGCCTCATTGGAAAAACAGATACGTTGTAAAAAGTCATTATCCTCATCTATTTGCTGTAACACGTCTTTCTGTATTGCCTGAACATGTTGGGCTTTGTAAGGATACAACTTTAGACGGTTACGTATTACTTTGTGGAATGTACTCCGTAGTACCCGAAGTTTGCGTGAAGCCTGCCTAAATTGTTCTTGTGGTAACTAGTGAACACGTTTGAATCGTCTCAACACATTCTTGAGAAACTGATGGTCCACCACTGCACTGACGCTGTTGCTAAAAACTTTGTCAACCATGATTTTATTAACTTCATGTCAGGTGGGTTCCTTCCATAAGGTGCCCTAAACATTCGCTACGTACGAGTCGGGGACTTGGTTTCCTCAAGCCATAGAACACATTGAGCCTTTTCCTGTAAAGAAGTCATTTTGAAGATAACCTATCGGTAAAGGCGCTGATTAGAACACACCTACACAAAAACTTTATAGGTGTTTAAGTTTACCTGCAGCAGAAAAACTTAAATTAGTATTATGAGTCAGATGTTATATATTGCTGTAATTAGGGTAATCATTTATGGGCACCCTGTACAATAAATCAGCTCCCTTAATTCCAATAAGTATCAATTTATACTTTCCATATTTGCAGAACTGCAACAGTTGCGACAAAGACTGTGATTTATCGCTACTCAGAACCCCTAAGGACTTTCTGCTACATTGTATCCACTTAAGTATCAAAATGGTAATACTACAAAACACAGTTATAAAGATTTCACTCCAATTATACATATATTTAAATATCGTACCTGTAATAAACTGACTAGGATATGGGCTTTCGTTTACGGATACACACTCACCGATACCATCCAAACAAAACATCACCTATTCAGCTTCTACCTTCTATTTCATGTTCTCTGAGCTTTCCTACATTATTCTTTTATCAAAAAGATTAGTAAACACCTTTATACGAAAGGCATTTCAATAAACTACAAATAAACTAAATGTATTGGGAGCTATGTGTAATATTATTGCACCTTTTATTGGAATTGCGATACCAGTAAACAATGTCACTGTGCTACGCATGCTTTTTGGTAGGCTTAATAAATTTTTATTGAATAGTGAAGTGTGTAAAAGACAATCATAGAGGTGGCAATAACCTATACACCGATATGTCATATTGTGGACTAGTATATCCACTTGGAGTATTCACTGAAGGAGAGCTGAGCTTGCTTGTGCAGAGTAAGGCATATCTGCTCAAAGCAGACGCATTAAGAGTTGGACTACACAGAGAGAAACATCATTCCACCGCCGTGCAGGTCTAAAATAAAAGTGCTGTGGTTATAGCAGTTGAGATCCGTTTTGGTTTTAAATTCTTCCCAAAGAAAACAAGAAACGCTAAAGAAATCTGGAATATTGTGTTTGGTAACGATGCATCTTCCTAGAGCCAAGTAAAAAGTCACACCAAGCAATTTAATGGGCCAGAGCCTTTGTGAGTGTCTTCAAGGAAATGTTACGTAAGATTCAAACCTTGATTCGGAAGAGCTTCGTCTTAAGATCAGCTTTGTGGGTCAGGTGGTAAGTATCTCAGCTATCAAAGTTTATATTATAACCAACAATATAAACAGAATTCATAAGAGGTGCTACACAAAAGTTGCTGAAATTTGTAAGTGGCGCGCGACCGAGCAGTAGTACAGATAATGCCGCAAGGTGACACTTTATACATCTCTTGCGAGCCACTGTGCCGGGCGATTTAGTCCTGAGTGGATGAATTACGTATTTGTGAGCATTTGTCCTGCTACAGCAACGCATGGAATGTTGAAGCAAATATTTGGAGACGATGAACAAAGCCAGACCCAAAACTAAGAGTAGTTCAGGTGATTTAAAAATAGCCCAATGGTGGTTGATGACCATGTTGGTTCTGGACGGCCAACAACTGGCATTAGATCCAAAAACTTCGCTGTTTTTGGGCTATAAATTCCTAAGATCATTTTCCGTAAGGTGCCACGAGTGCTGATATGTATATAAAGAGCAATGTATCTCTATTTTGGCTAAGTAAATAAGCTTTATCTATCCATTCAGAACTGTAATAAGGAATGAAACATGAGTTCACATGAGACGAAAGAAAAGCATGCAAAAATATTCTTTACAACAATCATGAAGATTATGGTAGCATTTTTATGGTACCGGAAATACTTCTGGAGTTCGTGCCACACAAACAAAATATTAGAGATACTCAAGCTACCATTATACCATTACGCTAGGGCATCGAATTCCGAATAAGCTTGGCTCATATGTTTCCCCTGTAGTACAACAGAGAGAAACTGTTGCACAAATCTGACAAACCACAGGCCAGTTTATAGTACAAGTCTGGCAAACCACAGACTGGTGTAGAAATGTGGTTTCGAAGAGCTTAATCATCCACCAAGTAGCCCCGAGCTCTTCAGTCACTACTTTGTGACGCGGAACTTGAAGAAATTCAAGTATTTAATTGTGCAACAACCATTGCACATTGATAGCACAGTCAACAGAGCTGTAATCGAGGTTCTAGCTGGTCTAGATGACTTCTATTGCATGTACTGCATGTTCGACAGCTGCAGGGAGAATGCACCATTTGAATTCAAATCTACTCCATGCAAATCGATATAAACGTTTGATAAGTAGTTACATTACACGTTTAACTGTGGGTACAAAGGTGATAAAGGAGGATAAAGCATAGTCAAATCTTTAAAAAGCGCATCGCTATATGCTGCCACTGAAATTTGTACACTTTCCATGATATCGCCAGAAACAAATGAATGGTGACAGAACTTCAAATAATGACACAATATTAGAAGTTCATGCAGATAGCAACGAATATCTCTAAAATGGCTGATACTATAAAAAAGATTTAAAATAAATTGTGTGTTTTAAAGACATCCATATATTTTCCGTGAAGTCTACCTCTTATGGCTTATCAGCTTCACAAAATTATGCAAAATTCTTTCCAAATGAAGACGACTTTAGAGGCTTCTCACACAAAATCAGAGCACAATTTCTTAAACATATGTTACTTATGTCCACTGCCTACTTATATGTAGGCTTGGGAAAATAAAAATAACGTAGGTTTCAAAATAATGCTTTTCAGGTATATTACTTAGTGTACGAGTATGTACTTCATAACTAAGAGTTGTTTCAATTCATCAAACTGTGTTCGAAATTGTGATAAAACTTTATTTTTTAAACCGTTCCCGAAAAATTATTTTAAACACAAATGAATAAAACAGCTCAGAAAAAATAAAGAAAAGTTGTTAAAGAACTTCTCATATAGAATATATACATACCTCTAATACTGTAGCCGTTTAGTGCTCTGTGGAATTTAACCAGATAGAACATACAACCGCGTTATCTTCCAAAGTTATGCATTTCCTCTGAAATGAGATAATTTTGGATTCCTATCTTAAAAGCTTAAGCTACACTCTACTCATATCTATTCAATTTTCTTGCCAAGTCAGCGGCAAAATTCATCTGTGGAAGATATGCCTATTTGTCTTCTGAAGTATACATAATGGTCTCACGGTTTTCCATGTTATCTAATTTTCAGAATGACTCCTGCGTGGAATTAATTCTATTACTACAGCTTGTCATCCTTGAAAATGTTATGTATGTGCCATATACCTTTAAAACTTAAGTATTTTATACTAATTTATACAATTATTAAATTAAGAAACACGAAATGTATCCAAAACTCACTAGGACTTATTAGTGATCCCAAGTTCACATTCTACAGAAAATAATATATTCTGTGTTTCTTCAATTATTTCGAGCATTCTACCTTTAATCGCGAATTGCTATAAGGAACCAATATTAATTATGCTAATATTCCTGTACTGCATTTGTACAGTTAATAAAACTTAGTATTTCACAATACCTTTCTTTAACTTTATAATTCGGAGATCATTTTTGCAACCAAATTCGACTGAGGTTTGATAATTTTTCCTTCAAAATAGACTGCATGAAGGAAATAAGTTGAACTTGACTTAAAAAATAAATGCTACGGCCGAGACTCGAAGCACGGTTGTTTTTCGTGATTCAACTTTTCAAATACAACAAGCAAGTGTTATTCACTTCCTCCACTCCTCATTGACTATCTCTCCTTTACTTCTTTCTTGCCCCTTTATGAGTGGTGCAGAGTTCTTGAAAGTATCAATATAACAGTTTGGATGGCATCTTAAAACTGGCTTAAACAAGTCAGTGAGAGGAGGGTAAAGTTTCATAACGAACTGTTGTTGCGTGCTGATATAGTATTCATAAGACTTTAATGCTTTGTCCTCGATGACAGTGCGTCTTCTTCATTTGGATATATGCCTCTTTTTACAGTTAGAAGAAAATCTGCGATTTGGTAAATTGCTACTATAAATTAATATTGCCAACTTTCAAATTAATTCCGGTTCTTTGAAGAATTCATGGAGACTCTAGTAGGAAATTACCAAAAGCAAAATCATATTTTTTATTTGCAGTAATTTCTAAATATGTATAAGTTTTAATAGGATGTGTGAAAAGAAAATCAGATCAGCGGTGTTAACTTACTGAATATGTTTTTAAACAAGTAAGAAATGTTTTTGGTCAGTTGGTTTAGGAATATTTGTGAAGTATGTCCAGCTTGTATTAAATGTGTAGCTTCCCTATGCATGGAATGAAATGGCACGTATATAGGAACAATTGAAACCTTGTTATGTCGAGAACAGGGTATACTAAATTTTGTTTCTGGAAATCAAAAAAGGAATTCTGACCATCAAACCATTAATAAAGTTTTGGCCTTGAACAGCACACGACAAAGTTGCAGTGAAAATGACCCTCTCGAGAAAACGCATTTTAATGGTGCAATTATATCCTGAATAAGAATTCTCTGCTGCATGAGCGCAAATAAATAATGAGAGGTACATCGGGATCAAAGAGTAGAGCAGATACGTATTGATACTCTCCTATCCCATGAATTCCTCATAAAATAAGCACCTATTCCGGCGAGCGCTCTTACTCGCACGAAAGGATTTGAAGGATCCTGTGCTGCCACCTCCCTGGTCATGTTGTCATTCTCCTTTGTATATACTTCGTTCAAAGTCGAGTAATTTCCATTCTCCAAACAGGAAGTCTAATAACAAGTAGCATTAAATGTGGACTAACAAATACATACTTTCCGGGCATACTTTTAGGTTCATTCGCTAATGTCAAATAGGTGGATGTTAGCTCCTGGTATGAAACATCTTAGGAGCCACTGCATGTGGTTGAGCGTTCATATAGGTTGTCCAAGAGTACTCGCGCTAAATCTCCAGGATCTTATTCCAGGAATAAACTGGAACCAAGCTTTGTGGCATGAACTAACTGTAATAGTGCTGCAGTTCATTGAGAATATCGGAGGACTGAAAAGGAAGGAAGATTAGCAGCAAGTTTACCTTCAACCAGATAGCCGCGGCAGCCCGCATGGCTGCTATCAGCAGCATGTTGGCAAAGCATAGCTCTCAAATGTAATGCAAATCGCGTCTTTTGAATAGATACATGTTTACGACTATTACTTGAGAAATAGAACATAATTTCTTCAAACCTTTCTCTGCAATGTTTACGTAGAATAGGAACTTGGAAGTTAGTGCGCGAATGCGTAAACACTTATATATGTGTTTTAAGAATATCAGTGACACATTTCAAGTTGGTAAATGAGTATAAAATTAGGGGTAGTTTAAGCTGAGTACCTACAACCATCCTTAGATTAATTTCTAAAATGCTCACAATAATACTTTTCACTACGGCTAACACATTATTTACACAATAAAACGAACATAGCTAAATTTTAACTGTTTGTGTGCAAAGTCTAACAATCACCACGATTGTTGAGTGGTGCCGCCATTATGCCAATAGTTTGTGATCAACTATTAATTTTATGCAAGCTGTAAACACACTCCAGAAGGGTAGGCGATTTGCTCCGTCATAGATACTGTAGAAGAAACAAATGAGGTCGCGAATCAACAATTCAATACTATCAAAATATTACTTACAGTTTTGTAACGATCCAAACGTGCATAGTGAAATGTTAAATTTTAGCATTACATATGTAACAGAAGTCGAGTTCCGAGCCGAGCTTGTCGTGTGGATGTGGGTGTCCTTCAGGTGCGGCCGACTGTTTGGTTAGAGAGATAAGGAGGGTAACGCTTTCACCCAACACCAGAAGCGCTATCAAGAAATAACGGGATTTTTATGGACCTTTTTACCCCGCCTCCCGCGAATACTCTCTAAGGTCCTGCGAACAATATTATATCGGCGATCATGCTCGTGAGAGATTTAGTGAGTTGTTCATGCGACGTAAAATACGGTTCACTTAGTGTGTTCTATGATTAAGCTGGTTATTGTGACGTCAAGCAAGTGCTGCTCAGCGTGCGAGAGAAGCGAAGCCCTGGGTTCGACGCTCCAGTTAGCGAAGCGAAAGGAAGAGGTTACTTTGTGTATGATTCGTTTCACCACTATGCGCAAAGAAAAGAAAAGAAAAAAGAGTGGCAATAAGTGTGAATTAGATAACACTAAAAAAGTGAAGTGACAGTGAACACATAACAGAACATCCTGTGTCAACATGATGGTGGACCACCTCGCTGACCACAGGCTATCGTGAATATTTGAATGACTCATTCGGCAACCGCTGGTATTTTGAGAAGCACTAATCATGATCTCCATAGCCTCTGAACTCGACTTATGAGGTTTCGTGAAGAATTTGTGAATGCACAGCCAATCGTGGGTATACACAATTTCGGAGAAAAGATGTTCAGAAACTTTGAACAAGTACCTTCAGATACCAGAGCACATTGCACCGGTAACCATCCGGTTACTTTACTCACATGTATCATGGAGGAGTCTACTCTTGGAAAACGTTCGGATCTAGGACGAGGTCGTGACTAACCCAACACTAGATAAGAACTGCCCCCAGAAAAGATGCGCATAAAACACGCAAGTAAAGAAGAATGCCCTTTTATTATACCTACCTTAAACACCGTGTGTCACACATAAAAATATAGTGTTATAATATACAAAAGCATATAGCGCTTGAGATAAGTGCATGCTTAACACAGGATACGTTTACAAACCAGAATATGTGTGCAATGTGTGGCCAAAATATTGATAACAATGACTAAGTGAACAAAAAAGCTGTATTGCGCTAGTTGAGCATAACACAGTCAGGCAACAACTCGTTCCGTCCCACATACCCTTCGGCATCAAGTCAACAGCCAAATACACGAGAGCGGAGCAAAGTTTAAACACCATATATTAACAATTTAGCTGACCGACTAGACCATTCAGCTCATTACAACAATTTAGATAACGTTCAGTTATAAAGATCAAATAATATCTCAACAATTTACAAAAAGCGCAAGCGTTATAACAATTAAATAAATTCTACATATTATAATAATTCGAGTAAACTACAAAGATTACAACGATTAAAATGAGCTGAAGCATATTGTAAACATTTACATAACTCACTCACACTGAATAAAGCCGGAGAAAACGCAAATTTATACTTGAAATACTACAATATAAATGGTAATTCTCCGTACGTTAGATATCATGCGGAGAGTTACCATTTGTGGCGCCGCTGACTTAATTCTTAAGAAAACATTAAATGGCAAAATCGAAAAATGCAATAGAGGAAAGCGCAACGTCCAGATAGCCTTACAAGCTAAAAACTCGCGGCTAACAGGAAACTTACTTCGGGATCGGAACACAGCTGTCGAAGAATCAGAACTTAACTCGCTTGAAGAGAAATCGAACTAGCTGAAGCTAAAAACGCGACAATGGAGCAATGAACGGGGAAGAAAAGAAACAAAATACCGAGCGAGATGGCTTAGGTGGCAAAGGCTGTGACCCGTATTCGGGAGGTCCCGGTTTAATCCCAAGCAACCGCCCACTCTGACCCATGGGGTTTTTCGGAATTTCCCGGGTCGTCACGTTAATGCTGGAGTTGTTTCTTTCAGCCCCTAAATTTCCTGTCCCTCCATTTCGTGCCATTTATAATTTCATTCATCCTTTATCCCATTGACCTCTCTCAGGGTTAGAAGTATTTGCGATGATGTTTCGGAGCAGCATGACTGCGGAAAATGATGCTCTCTGTGAACTCTCTCCGTATCTCGGCTTTCGGCTGGCTGTCGGAATATCCGAATCCTCTTGAGGAGCGTTGGATCCCCTTTGTGTGGGAAGGGGGTTGAAGGAGGGTTTAGCTTCACGTATGGAAAGCCAAACTGAAGTAACTGCCCCACGTATGGTACAAAGTTTCCGGTAGCCTTTGCCCCAACGCTTAGGAATCAACTTTGTATTTTAATGTTTCTTTAAATAGTATATATATATATATATATATATATATATAGATAGATAGATAGATAAGGTATCTTTATTGGTTTCAAATTATTGAAGTTATTACACAAGTATTATATGTTGGCCTCGGCTGCGTTGGTATTTGGTAAAGACAAGTTTCTCTTTGCTGGGAGTGGTGCGGCTGAAGAATGTAGGCTTACACAAATTACAATTTTCTACTTCACTCCTTTTATTAATCCTTCGCACGGTTAAATAACACTTCACTGATATATAGAGAGCTGTGAGATTGTTTATTTATTATTTGCACTTTTTTATGACGTAAACTTTATAAGGATTTTTCGTCTCACACTGGATACGTATTAAACTTCTCGAGGACACGTCTCGCGTCCAGTTAGGAACGCTGTCTACTAGCAACTGAGTTTATTTCTACCGCCTGAATTTGCAAACTTCATGTATTTCAAGTCTCTGATGGGCTATCACCTAATCCAATAGAATACTTTTATTGTTGATTGGCTATTTATAAACTGTCTCAAAAATTACATTATTGTTGCTCCAAGAATTACTAGCAGCATTATTAAACTTTCCAATTCATTATTGCCTTAAGATTACCTCATTGTGAGCAACTATTCTCACAGCTCCTACATTATTAAATTACATAACACATTCACATAACATTATTAAACATGTACATAATAATATAAACATTAATACAATGACTGTTACATACACTTTTTATATTTATTTATACACATATTGCTTTAAGGCGGGCTGTTATTGAATTTTATATTATATAATTAGACTGAAATCATTTAAGTGTTAAAAATACTGCCTCAGGGACCCCGGTATGCCTGTCCGTCTGCGGGGGTATCTAGTTCTGGAAACTTAGTGACCCTTTCATTGCTGTACCGTCACTCATGGATCGGGCCCTCCGGTGTTTATATCGCCTCATCCTTCCTCCCGGGGACGTCTCCTAGTGGGGAGTAGGTACAATATTACCTCTGTATCGGTGTCAGGTCCCGTCCGTTAAGGAAGATAAGGTGAGAAAGAAAGAAAATAAAAAACAGAGATGCCCCTTTCGGAGAAAATGGAAACTATGAACCGAGTCGGCAAAACATATAAGCGTAAGATGATGTAGTAATTTGTATCACAAATTATTTAAATGTAAAGAGTGATTATAGTATGAATATGCATTTTTATGTGACATTGATTTGAGATGTTTGTTGACTGTAATTATTGTTGAGAAGTAAGTTTATACGCCCTTACTGAAACTGTCAATAATAGCGTGCAATAATGCAGCGAGGGGGTGAGCTGTTTATCATTATTGGAAACGAGGAAGTTACGTAATATTGGCGCGTTTTTCTTAGAATCTTCTGGAACGTTTCCCTAGAGCATATGTATTCATAATTTTCATTGGATATTAAAATAGACGCTAATGTTGGCGCGTTTTATTAGCCAATTGCAGTTCAATTATAATCTTTAGGCATATCTGGGTGAAGGAGTATAAAAAGAGTAGGTTAGAGGTAGACCCCGCCAGTTCATCGAAAATCTCAATACATTACACGTCGCCTTCAGTCGGTCAGTTCATCAAAAATTCTTTGTACACTACACGTCGCATTCCCGTCAGTTCGTCGAAAGTATTTGTACGGCACACTTCGGATATCAATTTGCAGGTTACGCGTAACAGAGTTATGAAATCTCAAGTGTTATAAAGTTAATTATACAAAAAGCTGAAGTACGCGAATTAAGAATTATCAGTAATGAAGTTATTATAACAGTTTCAGTTTGGCGAGTGTCAAGATCAATGTGTAAATGTGATAGTGACTGTGTTTCGACAATAAAAGTGTATAATAAATTTCTTCATCAGTGTTATCTTTGGATAAAAGATTCCTTTTCGTTTACACAACCTGTATAAAGAGAAGTGCTCGACCCAAGAAAAGATAATAGCTAGCCGGAGGACAGTAAACAAAAAATTAAATCAAATAACAAACACTAATACTACCGCAAATTTCTAACACCAGATGGAGCTAACAAACCTAACAAATGAATCACGTCACAAGATGGCTTCAACGCGTGAAGTAAACACAAATACACAAACATTATAAGAGATACACTCGCAAATTGGCTCCCAAACGTGGGGCTACAATAATGTTAAATAAATACAACATAAATACTACTTCAAAGACTTGTGCCGAGTAAGTAATAGTTGGCAAGCTGTAATCAAATCCAAACATAAGTCTATCCTTAGAATGCATTTACGAACAGAAAAATAAATATGTGATTCTTATGTCGCAACGTTTCTATTTTCTCCTTCTGAACGGATTACGCTATAGATAAGCTGCACTTCGCTGTTTGAAAAGACGTTGGACATCCCTAGCTAGGTTATGTTTTCGCCAGTCGTCACCATTCTCTCACAAAATCGTATTTTAGCTCCATCTGCTGACTCACCAGCGCCTACAATGCGTTTCTCACTTTTGCCGCACTGCTATTGTTGACGAAATGTAATATCTCCGGGGCTCGAGCGAAGACTTGTAGCATAATCCTATCGCCTTTGTGTAGAAACTTCCCTTTTATTGTCCGCACCTTGCATTCCGCGCTCTATGGCTGGCTCATTAATTTGCGTAAATAGCATTCAGTCAAATGAACGTAGCAATGTATTTGCTTGGGTAGGATACAAGCAAATCAGCGGGCGTGAAACGAAGCATCCCCCACCTCTTTTCCAAGGAAACAAAACAAACCTATTGTGGATATAAACACAAACGAACACTGTTTTGCTTCTTACTCGAGCTTTTGCTCATTCCTTTTGTTAGTACGACGTGACAGTCGTAGCGTTCGACCAGCTAATACTAGTTCTGTCATGTGCAGCTAAACAACGGACTGACGCTTTTCTACCTTGTTGATAATCTGGATATCTAAGTGTCCTCTCTCACTCGCACAACGTTCTCTGCTCATTAAACTTTCACACGTACACCTTATGTATTACATAATATAATTTAAGAGGAAATTATAAGTATTATTCCACCACTGTTAAGTTTAAGAACTTCATGTTCCGTTATCTCAAACTGTTTCAGATATTGAACTGAAATCTTTACAAAATGTAGACAAATGTCTTAACTTTACCGAGCTACTTGCATTCAATAAGTTTGTTTATTGTTTTTCTCAATTGTACTATATTTTGATTCAAATTTATCAGCAACTGAGAAGGGTGGTTTGTTACGATATTTGCACCACGCTTTGGGCGTCAATTTGAACAAGGTGTATTGTATTGTTATTTGCCTCACGTATGGAAAAGCCGATTTGAAGTAGGAGTTGTGTTATAGTTCAACTGTTGGGGAGCCGAACTTGTAGTTGTAACCGCACGTATAGTAAACAGTTTCCGGTAGCCTTCGCCCCAAATGTACTTTCAGGTGACCTTTGCCCCAAGTTTAAAAAATATTAGCTTTGTAATTTGACTGTTTCTTTAAATATTATATATTTATGTTTGCCTCGGCTGCGTCAGTATTTATTTTAGAGACATGGACATCTTGGCAGGCCGTGATGCGACAAGAATGTAGGCTTACACAGATTATAATTTTACTTCACTTCTTTTATTAATACTTGATACGACTAAAATAACACTTCACTGATATAAGAGCTGTGAGACACTTTTTATTAACCAATTACACTTTTTAACACGTAAACTTATTTTTTGTCTCACACGATTACGTATTAAATTTCTCGAGGACACATCTCGCGTCTGGTTATGAGCACTATCTAGAAGCAACACGTCTGGTTATGAGTACTGTTTGGAGGCAACTGAATTGATTTCAACCGTCTAAACTTGTAAATTTCTGTATTTCAAGTCTCTGATTGGCTAATCCTACTCCAATAGAATACCTGCATTTAACTAAAGCTTTCTCTGGTTGTTGATTGGCTATTTTTAAACTGTCACTAAAATTACATTATTGTTGCTCCAAGAATCACAAGTAGTACTGTTATACTTTCTTATTCATTATTGACTCAAGGTTACCTCATTGTTAGCAACTTTTAACTTATTATTCTCACAGCTCCTATATTATTAAATTACGTAATATATTCACATAACATTATTGAACATGTTTACAGTAATATAAGCATATGCAATGACTGTTACGTACATTTTACAAATTATAACATACACATATTGTCGTGACCTCTAAACAAATACTCAATGGGAGGTAGGGCTACTCGCTACTGAGGTACCAGAAAGTTAATAATTTATATAAGGCGAGGCCACGACAAGGGACGCAGCTAAATGAAAAGTGAAAAATATTAGAGAATATATAATAAAAGGATTACTACATGGTTCAGAAGGGAGAAAGAATCTATCTACTATGGTAAATTACACTGGGAAGACGTGGATGGTAAGATGATATGTTAATAAAAGTGAATACAATACCTCCTTGTCTTCATGTCCGTCGGTGAGGACGCCATACATATTTGTATGGGTAGCACGTACACACAACCTGCCTGCTAGCTGCGACTCTACTGACTGACTGCAAGCACGCCACTTGGCGTGGGACGCTATCTACAAGCTTGTTTACCTCCACCACATCTCTTACGTAATACCCGATCCAGGCGGCCAAGGTCATGTACGCAACAATGCTTACATATGCCACATCTCCCCCTGGCCCCCCAGATCGACGCCCTCGTCGACACAAGGAGGATTTTTGTTTTTGGACAAAGAATTACAATAAAGAAGAATATATGACATACAGTACAATAAATAGTTTAGATAATTGAACTACAGCAAACAATATCTGTGGATATATGGAGCATAAATATCTCTTAAAGAAATCAAAGGCCGATTGAAATATTTTGGAGTCTCGAGTGCCACCGACGATTTAGTTTGACAGATCACCTAAGTACGAGTACCCCGCACACGCACACTACACCATGCTGCCACTGTTACATGCACACTACACTGCACCTGGATGTTCCGACGTAACTGTTTATGGGTGGGCTTTCCACATCACCCACAACGACGAATTTTCAGCTGCAAAGTCTTTCAGGTGCTGCAAGTCGCTGAAGATGTGGAGGGAGCAATCGCTAGCTTGGACTGCCCCCCAAATAGTGGCTTCTTATGCCACTGCAGTGTAGTGGATGAACGACAGCTCTCCTGTGGTGTCTCTGGAACCTCTGGCGTGTCTGTCCAGCGGGGTTACTCCTCTTGACACTCGAGCTCCGGAATCAGCAGAATCACTATAACAGAAATCAAAGAAAGGTAGAAATTGTGCTCCAGAAGATCATCATACATAAAAAGTAGTATGTCATTTACAGTAAAAAGATTTAAAATGCCAAAAAAGTTTACTATCAATCAATTATTTTAGTATGGGGCAAAGAGAAAAAAATGACTACACGTTGACATAAAAACTCAATTTCACAAGGGGTTACCATCCAAAATTTAACACAAACTGCTTTAGAATCCAAATACCGAGACACAAAAGGACCAGAATACATAAATATTACATCACTGACATTCATTGTTTACATACAATAACACAACACAAATATAGAAACTTATTTGGGATCCCAATATTTTTAACCAGCTGGTACTACTAATGAAAAGAAATAAGTGCACTTACAATACATTCATACATGACAATGAAATGAAATCATTCATACTGACCATGGCCCAAATTATACACAACACTCACTTAAATAACTAACCAAAACTACTGTGTGCATTACTACAGACTTCAAAAATAAATCCACATTACATACATCAAACTACACCTCGTTACATATTTTCAACTACAATACTCATGCTTTACTGGCAAATAGAAATTCTCCTCTATATTACTATCTTATCCATCTTATTATGATGATCATCATCATCATCTTAGTTCTCAACTTTCTCGTATACAGTAATTACTGAGGAAATAAAACATCTTCACTGGCGTGTCTCATTCAACATGCTGCAAAGTCAAAAATACCTGACATATGCATAAACTTAAAGAAATCACATTAACATTTCAGGAATGACACAAATAACATGGCATTATACTGTTGCATCCATATCCTCCGAATCAAAATTAAGCTGGAAAATAGATGGTATTAAAACTCGCTATATAAGATGGTACTAAACTTGTTGCATAAATACAAAAAAAATTATTCTCATTGCATACACTTCATTACATTTACTCTCTCGTGTGAATACATCACACACGCTATACTGGGCACATTTCAGCAACACCAATAAGCAAAATATTTCTCAACTCATCACATTAAATCGAAGTTCCAGGTACATGTAGCCCTCCTGAAAATCATACATTTACACTTCAACTATCGGGGTTACTCTTTGGCACTTCCACCAAAGCTGACATCAACTCATCTCATCTCTCACACTACCACCGTCGGGGTTACTCTTAGGTACTTCCACCGAGGCAAATATTAACTCATTTCTCACACTACACCGTCGGGGTTACTCTTAGGCACTTCCACCGAGGCAAATATTAACTCATATACTATCACATAACCTCAAAAACATACATACACACACTATTCATGCAACAATTTCCTGCAAATAAAAGATCACAGCATCATAATGAAACCCAAAATCAGACCAAACGAATGCAATAGAACAAAGCACATCATTACCAAAATAATACTGTCACAGAACATTCCTTGAAAATCAAAGCTTAATTAAGCACACAGTACACATCAAACACATTCCTGCAGCATAACATAACAAAACAAATGATTTGCAATGCCCAAAACAGAATTCAAAATTTTAGTTACACAAAATGATGATAAACTTTCAATTTAGCAGAGACATTCATAGCACACATTATTCCTGAAAGGCAAAGCTTAATTAAGCATTAGTCAGTGAAATAAAAATTTAGCATACCTGTCTGATTTGTGACACTTTCTCTCACACAATGTACACATACTTGCAGGTTTTATTTCTTATTCTTTCTTTTTACCACAAAATTCCAGTGCAACTTTCCAAAATCTGGTAACACAATTATAGCTGATCCATCAACATCCACGTCCTACTAGTCCATATTGGAGGCATATTAAACTTAATTAGGTGAAGATACTGGCAAGGCTGGTAGTAGCTGAAACGTTTACTTAAATTAGTCATTTTGAAATATTTCCCCCCAAAAATATTCATTGCGTAACTAGATAAACCAAACACGGCAACGGTGAAGCAAAATTATCATCATTATTATTACCACTATTCGTACCGCGAGCGTACAATGCACAAATATTAATTTTCAATATATATATATATATATACTCTTGACTTCTTTCGTTTTATTATTTTAAATATTTCAAAAAATGCACCACACATTTTATACACGCGCAATTTTAAATACGCAACACGCGAACTCTGAAATATTTGCTTCACTTTCAAGTCGTTAACAGATCACCAGATGACCCAACCAATAATGCAATGTCACGTAGGCCAGCTAACACACGCAACTATATTATAGAAGTTACAAATATCGCCCAATTTTCCACAATTCACAAAAATAAGTACTTTAAAATGGCCAGTACAAATGATTTATCACAGTAACAGAATTTAGCAGAAGTGAAGCCATGGTAAAGGGAAAAATGGAGCCAAAAGCTTTAACGCCACGCCACGCCACCGACAGACAATGGAAAAATTTAAAAATGAACTTAAAATTAAAATATAAACATGGGACTTTCAGGAAACGATACAAAAGGAATTTAGAGGAAAGGAACCACAAATTATACAACCAAAACCCTTACCCTTAAGCCAAGAAAAAAAAATACATTTTCTAACTAACACGTGGAGGACCAAAAACGCTGCATTTTAGAGAAAAAAAAATTTGCAGTCAAAAATCTCAAAATATCCAGCCAAAATACTCGGCGCCTCACCCAAGACGTCGTGACCTCTAAACAAATACTCAATGGGAGGTAGGGCTACTCGCTACTGAGGTACCAGAAAGTTAATGATTTATATAAGGCGAGGCCACAACAAGGGGCGCAGCTAAATGAAAAGTGGAAAATATTATAGAATATCTAATAAAAGGATTCCTACATGGTTCAGATGCGAGAAAGGATCTATCTACTATGATAAATTACACTGGGAAGACGTAGATGGTAAGATGATATATTAATAAAAGCGGATACAATACCTCCTTGTCTTCATGTCCGTCGGTGAGGACGCCATACATGTTTGTATGGGTAGCACGTACACACAACTTGCCTGCTAGCTGCGACTCTACTGTCTGACTGCAAGCACGCCACTTGGCGTGGGACGCTATCTACAAGCTTGTTTATCCCCACCACATCTCTTACGTAATACCTGATCCAGGCGGCCAAGGTCATGTACGCAACAATGCTTACATATGCCACAATATTGCTTCAAGGTGGGCTGTTATTGAATTTACATATTATATAATTTGACTGAAATCATTTAAGTCTTAATAATACTGCCTCAACTTTAAAGAAATAGCAACCATCGTAATTATTAAACCATAGCAGAGTCACAGTGGCACCTACAGTTTTTTTTACTACTCTTAAATTTAACTTAGCTATCTTCAATAATTTATGAGAAAACGGATCAGAAAACGGACCAGAAAACGCTGTTTACAGCAAAAATGAAGCAAATCAATTAGCATACATTTGCAAAGAAAGAAACCACGTGGCTTGAGACTCCAGTTGGCTTACTAAACAGTAAAACCAATCTGTAGAGCAACTTAAAAGTTGGGCTTAAGCAGAAGTTACGACTTTTATTCTGTGAAATGGTGCAGAATCAAAATTGTAAATGCCAGATGCAGTGAAATTATTTTAAAATATAAGTATTGTGTTTAGAATAATAAATATATATCAAATTAAAATGGGAATTCCAATTAATAATACTACACAAAAACAAAAAGTACATCTTTTGGAAACTTTCGCCATATGGGCTACATTCAAAATCTCTATTATTTCAAACAAATTTTAGCTAGTCCCAACATGCAGAAACAGTTAGGCTGTTTATTTAAGCGACAGGTCCACGATAGTCAGGAAGAAGAAGATAAAAAACTCAAAGATTACGAGCTTCAAGCTGAGAAATAATATCTTCTAAAGTGATAATTATTCTGTAACAGCAATATTTATACAAACTGTATATTTAAACGAGTCCTATATTTTATTTCTGCCGTAAGTTTTTCATACCTCATAAATTCGCAGGTATAAAAAATTAAACAAAATGCAATCTAAATGAAGAGGATTTAATGGGAAATTCGCAGAGAATACAATATATACGTTTTATTCTTCATGTTAGTATCCCAAAGCATATTTAATCCAATCGTTAGTTGTTTCTGAGAACATGCAGAAAGCGATATGTTTACATATTAGGATTGTTTGTGATGGGAATTTCGTGAACATTTTGTGTCACATTCTTGAGAGATACTGGAGGAAGTTTAGTAGTTATCCAACTTTTCACACAAGGGATTTTTCCATGAAATGTTCAGGGGACCTCAAAAAAGGAACACAAATACAATCTCATATTACAAAATCCAAGTTTTCTATTTCATGTCAATGAAGGTAAACCTTTCTTTCTGGCACAAAGGGAGTAATACAATTTTTAAAAAGCGCATTGCTGTATACTGGCTTAAAATTCCATGTTCTTTGTTTGATTTCGTAAGAATCAAAATAATGATGACATAACACTTTAAAAAGTATGGTTAAGGTACTGGAAAGTTGAAACAATCGATAACAAATATCTAAGAAATAGTTAAAGCAATTCTATAGTGCGATTTCGGGTGATAATTAAATATTACGCACTTTTTTTCCATTTTATAATAATTTGGAGCCTATAGCGACATATTAGGCCGTAGTAGTTTAGATTAACAGCCTTAATGGAGCACCTCGTGACCCATATCAAGCCCAGAACCACAAAACAGTGGCATGTGAATGTTTAAACTTGATTTTATTAGAAACAAATTTTTCCAAATTTTTTAGTACCTACAACGTCTCTCACGATACAATCGTTTACCAATATTTCTGAAATTTTCAAGTTAGGCAAACAAAACGTAGATAAAGATCTTTAAGCCCGTTTTTTTAAACATGTGAATTGTTCACGTATTTTGAAACAAGGGAAACTTTTGAAAGATTGTTTTGTAGAACAGAACATTTCTTGGTCTATAGTTAAACAAAGGAAAAAGGGCCGATTTCAGTGTCTTAAGAATATATTTAGCTAATGTCAGGAAACTTGTTATTGTACCAACTTCAATAATTTGAAGTGTAGGACATGTTATATAACTAACAATATTTATATACACAATAATAAATAACTCTTAATGACTTGCACTATCTGTATGAAATTTTGTACTCAGTTACAAGATAATCTTTCAAGCATGTGGTTAAGATTTCAGAACAATTGGTCAAGAATTACGGATTTTGAAAATGTCACCATAGGGTTGCCTTAATGCCACAAACAATATATTGTATTCGGTTGTCTTATAAGTTCGTTCGCTTTACCCGCAAGTTCCATCTAAAGCGCCTGAAAACCCTGAACCCTCTGTACACTCAGGTTATCATAGTTGCCTAATCACCCCTATTACCTAGAGATCAACAACCAGACTCGCTATTGGATATGTCAATGTGTGTTTGTGACTGACGTTAGATGGAACAGCGTGAACTTATGTTTAAAAACTATGGAAAGCAAAAAGGAACATTTCGACATATTATGTTGTTTTACTATCGTAAGGGTATAACCGCCTTACAATGCCGGCAGAAAATTTGTGCTGTCTACGGTGAAGATGCAGTAACGAATCGAGCATGTCAAAAGTGATTTAGTCGATTTCGAGGTAGGAATTTCTCTCTAAAAGACAAACCTCGATCTGGATGGGCAATGGTTACGGACGTGGAAGGAATTCATGAAATGATAGTCAACAGTCTACGAATGACAACTCGGGTGTTGGCATTGGAGCTCAATTTAGCTCGTGCTACTGTAGTCAGGAACTTGAAAAATTGGGTTACGTAAATATTTGCGATGTATGGGTTCCTCACGAACTGAGTGAAACAAATTTGATTCAGCGCGTTTCCATCTGTGACTCTTTATTGAGACGCAATGAAAATGATCCTTTTCTGAAACGGCTGGTAACTGGAGATGAGAAGTGGATTGTTTACAACAGTACCCGAAAGAGTAAATCATGGCGCAAGAAAGAGCAGTCACCACTTTCGGTTCCTAAACCAGGGTTGCATCCGAGAAAGGTTATGCTATGCATTTGGTGGGATTGCAAAGGAATCCTGTTCTTCCGAATAATGAGACTGTCAATTCCGAGAAATACTGTTCTCAGTTGGATCGACTTAAAGCAGCCATTGAAGAGAAAAGACCGGAATCGGGAAACGATGTCGTCTTTCACCACAACGCCGGACCACATACCTTTATGGTGACCCGGCAAAAGTTGCGTAATTTCGAGTGGGATGTGTTACCCCAACCGCCGTATTTCCCAGACATTACTCCATCCGACTTTCATCCTTTCCCTTCCCTGCAGAAATTCCTGACTGACAAACGCCTCACTTCCTTGGAGGCCTGCAGACTGATCCTCGAAGAGTTCATCAACCAGAAAACCCACACATTTTGGAGAAATGGAATTTATAAGCATCCAGAGAAATGGAATGTACTGTCGACAACAATGGTATATACTGCAGGAAATAGTTTGTTTACAAAACCTAACTGACGTAGATATTTATCTTTTGAACGATCTTGTGTTTAAAGTTTGTAAATAAAAAGTTCGGCAACTACGCTGTCATAACTGTACTGGAGGTAAGGTGTGTTCCCAGGTGTACTTAGTGATTGAAACGTAACGAAAAACGAATGAGGTAACGCTATATTTAAATCATCCAACTCAAGTATCCTGTGACGTAGCTACGCGCCGCGCTTTCAGTTGGTTGGCCCCAACCGGCCGTATGATAGGAGTTGGAGATTGGACAGGAGAGCGCTTTTGCCCAGCGTAAACACCAGAAGCGCCATCGACAGATAACCAGAATCTTCTGGAAACTCTCTTTCTTTCTCAAAAATTATGGAACTCCGTGGAACGTTCTATTGTATATATAAGCAAGTAAGAGTGCATTTCTGGCGCAACAAAAAATGCTATTCTCCGAGCGAGTTTGTGACCTACAATGAGTACTACTACTGCAAAGATATTAGAGAGGACTTGTGTACTACTTCTCAACGGATGTCCGGATATTGAGACTACATATCAAATAGAGAGAAATGCCAGTAAAAATTAAGTGAAGTGACTGTGAACATTGGAACAAGACCACATTATCGAAATGACAATGAGAACTTAGGGAGGTGATAGTGAAAACTGGACAAAGTCACAATACTAATGCAATCTTCTCCCTCTTATATTATTAAGGTGCAATACTGCAATTAGTATTACAAAGTGCGTTTAGGAATTAGATTTATTTACAAGTATTTGTTGAAAATTTCAATTTTGACGTTGATCAACCTCACAAAGTGGTTGGTTTTTCACTTGAACAATACCTACAATAACAAAATTGGTTAAATAATGGAGTTGTTTGCTTTCTGTGGATTCGAAGCAAATTTCTCTTTGGTTTTTGTAAATATTTAATCCGTAACTAGGCCATCAGAACTCGAATTTAGGTTGAAAAGACCTTTGGAGCGAAAACAATAAAGCATGCAGCACTATTTGACCGCATTTACCCTTGGGATCAGCTATATCGTGGTCATGTGTAAATTCCTAAAGGAAAACTCAATGCAGTACTAGTCAAAATTATTGCCTGTGTTTATAAAAGTTGCAATGATTGCTCCTTGGAGAGTAGAACATTGAACGTTCATAGCTAAAAGTTATTTGGCAACGCAGAACAACAAAAACTTTGGTAGATTAATACCGTCGAGCGTAGTTTTGGCGTTCGCCGCTAAACTGGTTAGTTAGAAACAGATTGAATGTTTTACGCTTGGATAGACATGTAATATTAACTTTTACAGTTTTATATAATTACAAACGAAAGCATAATAACTAATAAAATTCTCAGATAAATTTTCAGTTTCCACAGAGTGCTGAGCATATGGATTTTCCTTTCTTTTTGTTTATATTCAAAATCAGGAAGTTGAATCTACATCCATCCATCCGTCCGTCCGTCCATTCATCCATCTGGGAAACTATAAGACTACTTAACAACTAATTTGTGACTAACCTTGGATTCAAATGAGTTTAGTCTTGTCGAAGCCCATGATGAACTAATACACAGTTGACAGCAATTTTGCTTACATTTTACCTATAACATAGTTCAAATTATGACATTAAGAGAATTGCTATCGAATTTGGCAACATTTTTTTTGCATAATTTGTAAAATCTCTTTCATTGTTTTCATAATCTGAAAGGCCAAGAAAAGGCCATAAAAAGACACAGGTTTATTTTCTCTATTTTCTCTACACGTTGTCAAATATGATGAAGATTACTCGTATTATCACATTTGAAAAAGTTTGAATTAAGATTTTCTTTCTTTTTTTTTAAATTTCCTCATTATTCAAATTTTGGTACTTACTCCATCGAATATTAATTCTATATCACAATAAAAAATATAAAGTACAAGAAAGTGGTCATAGTTTGGCGTGACAAAAAAGCTAAATCAGGATTGCAATTTGGATCTTTCTGAGTAACTCCCTTTTTAACCAATGGTCCATCTAATTTCCATCTGTATTTTATTTTATTTCCAAAAAGTAAAGAAAAATTATGGCGAATGTCCCGTCTGTTAGAAGTTGCGTATTTAAAGAACATGCTTAGAGCAAGTTACCCACTTCAATTATATTGGGATATGATGCAAACAATAATCCTCAAAATTACATTAAATTAAAAACATCTGATATGTCAGACTTACATGACTTTCTCTACTTTTGTACAAACTATTTTTACAAACGCCTATTCTCGGTCTACTTCATGTCAATCGTGATAAATATTTTCAGAAGCTATCTTATTGCTAATTGTCTTGTAGGTGCAAGGGGAATATGGTAGGCTTTAAGCGATAGTCAAATATTTTAAGAGCTGGTTGCTATGTGGATCATTCCATTCTCTTTGCATTTCCAGGACAAAAAAAACGAATAACGAATTTATATTTGAGAAAAAGTATAAGTATTGGAAAATTCAAACAAATAACAAGAAATGTCTCGGAAATTCATTGGACAAAAAAATGTATATGACATAAATTGTGTATTTTAAGCAGATCTAAATTTGTTGTGGAGTAAATTTTTGTCCATCTCTTACGGTTTACCAGTTATGCAAAAACCATTTAGAATGAAGACTTTTGGTGACATTCCCATAACATTCTAGGTATGCGTTTAATTTGTCATGAAAATAGTATGAGATTTTAATCAAAATCGTTACAGCCGTTTTTGAGAAAATCAAAATTTTCAAAAAATGTTCCATATCAAGGTTAGCCTGGGGTGGGAGGACTCTCTTGAAAATCTTCGTGTCGCATCTTTGAATGATACTGAACCTAAATACTAAGTTGGGTATTTATTCGGCTTTTGGCTTTTGATTTATGCTGTTCAAAGATACACAGACACATAGACACACAGACACATAGACACACATCCACACAGGCACACACACGGACCTTTTTTCTAAAAATGATTTTTTGGACTCAAGGAGCCTGAAAACATGTATTTCCGGTGAAATCTCGGTATCGAAATTAGGATTGAATGGAATACTTCCCCTACTTACTATATGTAGTAGAGAAAGTAATAACATCCATAGATTTAAACAATATATGTGAAACCATAAAAAGAACATTACAACATAGGACACAAAGAAATACAAAAATACAAAACTGAAGTTTTATAAGGCAACAGCCATTCCAGTGCTTATGTACGGGAATGAACCATAAATGTTGAGACAGAAAGATAAAAATAAGTTCCCGAGATCGCGGGCTCTAACCCGGCGGTGAGCGATGTATTTTAGTGATGTATTTTTTTCGGGTGTAAAAATCCTTAGCATGTCTTCCTTCGGAAGGGAAGTAAAGCCGGTGGTCCCGTGTCGTAGATTTACGGCACGTAAAAGAACCTCAAGCCTGATAAAGGATCGTTTGAGCAAAATTACCGATCTTTCACGCTCAATATAGAATGAGACGCTAAAGGCCATAGCAGTTAAAGAGCGTTCATAAATAAAACTCAATTTT
Organism: Deroplatys truncata; assembly: GCA_030765065.1. Lineage (NCBI taxonomy): Eukaryota > Metazoa > Arthropoda > Insecta > Mantodea > Mantidae > Deroplatys > Deroplatys truncata. Next base: position 110,720,014 of record CM060986.1, read on the forward strand.
AATTTAATTTTAAAAATACGTTTCGGGCTACTGAAATGAGATGCGATAATAGAGGAGGATTCTTTGAACTAATGAAAAAAGAATAATATATAAATAGAAAATTTCAATAAATATATCACCAGAATGACAATCCTAGTAGGAGAAGCACTGGACCCTTTAGTAAGAGGCACGAAAAAATGAGTGAACACAGAACAGGCTAAAAATTAAATTAAATTGAGTTTTATTTATGGACGCTCTTTAACCACTGTGGTCCTTAGCATCCCATTGTATATTGGACGTGAAAGACCGGTAATTTTGCTCAGAGTCCATTTTATCAGGCTTGAGATTCTTTTACGTGTCGTAAATCTATGACATGGAACCACCGGTTTTACTTCCCTTCCGAAGGAAGCTATGTTAAGGATTTTTAAGCCCTCCACTGGGTCAGAACAGGCTGTCAGCCTAAACTACTGGACTGGAGGAGGAGGAGGACGAGGAGGAGAAGATTTTCTTTTCTTTTTTGTGAGGTATTGCACATTTTAGCCACAGACAAATAAAGTAATTTTGGGTACCCTATTTTAGACTACTAATCATACGTGAAATACAACAGGGGCTTCTACGATCCTCCTACACATAGCTTTTCTGTTTTATTTTCTCTGTTCCATATCAGACACATCTATGCTATTTATCTCCAATTTTAAAACATAATTAAAGAATACAGCCAGTTTTCTTTTTTTAACAGGTGGCAGGAGGACACCAAAGGCAGCAGATGCGGCGCTGTGCGCACTAACCCCTCAGAACTAAGGTAAGGTTTTTTTCCTGTTTGTGTGTGAAAAAGTCACTAAATCTTTGCAACATTTCTCAAAATTTGAATAAACAAAACATGTTCTCATACGATGTTTATGTATCACTGACATCAATAGATGAACTAAGAATATATGTTTTTGGTTTCCCACACAGAGATTTGACATTTGAATAGTTTAACTGGAGATTGGTGGTTATTGGTAATCGTTAAACTGAAAGTAGGAAAAGCAATAGTTTACTTTTGCCACGTTGAAGCAATAAAATCTTTATAATAGTGGAATTCAAAGGTTGATTTAGAATCATTGCTCAGAAAATACAGGGTGGACCATTTAAGTTAAGACTGTACAATATCTACAAAACAAGCGTTGTAGAAGAAATGCCTTTTATTAGCGTTGCTTAATATTATGGGAGTACGTACATTCCATTAGTCGTGTTTTATTTGGAGGACGTTATGATGGTCATTTTAGGGTCAATTTAATTTTTTAAACGGGAACCAATTTAATTTTTTTTAAACGGGAACTACATTTTGTATGCTGTTTTATCATTAGGAAATTTTTTGGAAAAATCTGTTTATTTTGTGGTGAGGAATAGGGAAACAATATACAATTGTTGGTTCCCAAATACGAAACGTAACTTGACCCTCAAATAACCATCCATCAATGGTTCAACCATTCGTTGCGCTCTTCGTACACAGCTATTCAGAATTTTCGTTATTTACGTTGGGTCGGAACAATTGCAAATAATTTATACAAATGTTGTTTAGTTTTTTATGAGAAGTGAGAAAACAACATAAAGGTAGGCTCCCATTTAAAGAATATGGCTAGGCATCACTTTCTTTTAGGACTTGAGTAATAAATGAGAATCCAATTACTTCTCTTGTGAATGCTAAAATAACCAACGTTTTATGTGCTTAAGGAAAGCTTTCCTAATTACGAGTATTCAATTTGGTAGTTTGTGATATTTCATCAAGTAAGCCATGCATAAGCAACTATAGCATAGCATAAACATGTTTTAGATTTCATGACTACCCATATACTGGTTTATACTTATTTATCTTTGAATTAGGACAATAATTAATATATCATAAAGTGTAAACAGGAAGATTAAATCAAAATGTTGCTTGATTTAATCGTTCCTGAAGTTGCATGGGCTTTAACCCCCACTCTTGGAATTGTTCATAGTTTGTTCTATATGCTTCAATTTTACACCAGAACATTGAAATACGTCCAGAAATATTAAGTGTAAACATACTTTATATCTAAAAAATCTAGCAACACATTCAGCTAGAGTTTTTAAAGCATTTAAAAGCCATAATGTGATGACGAAGGTGTTTAAATAGGAAACAAATGTAAACCTAGACGGCTGTGTAATAGCTTGAATTTTGTCTTTATCAGGTTCTATGCCTGCTGCCGATACTTCATATCCTACGAGTTTTATTTTGTCCATACCGAAAAAACATTTTGGGGGTTTTAGCTTAAACGTATGTTGTTCTAATTTCTTAAATACTGCTTCCAGGTTTGCCAATAAGTCCTGAAATGTATTTGCGAACACTATTATATCGTCTAGATATATGAGTGCTTTTTCGTATCGCAGGTCTCCTAACAGTTTATTTCCGATCTCTGTGAATGCTCTAGGGGCATTCGCGAGCACAAAGCTCAAGGTTTGGAATTCGTACTGTCCTTCCGACGTACAAAAGGCCGAATATTTCTTACTTTCTTGAGCTAGAGGTACTTGGAAGTATGCACTTAGCAGGTCAAGCGTACAGTAAAATTTTGAACCTCCTAAATAGCTAAGTGGGTCGTCAATCAGTGATAAGGGATAGGCGGATGCAGCTGTTTGTGCATTGAGTTTTCTGTAATCTACACAAAACCGATATTCTCCTGATTTCTTTTTGACCAAAATTACTGGTGAGCACCAGCTACTCTGCGAGTCTTTTATTATCCCAGCCTCTTTCATTTCTTCCACTTGTTGGTTTATTATTTCCCGCTGTTTATGGGACACCCTGTATGGCTTCTGTCTAATTGGTGTCGTGTTTGTCAACTCTATTTTGAACTCCGCAATGTTTGTTGTCCCTAACTCTTGTAGGCTAGTGGCGAAGGTATGTCTGTACCTGTTGAGTAAATTTCGTAGCTGTTCGTGTTGTCCTGGTTCTAGTCGTGAATTAATATGAAATTTTGCGTCTTTGATGTCTATTTGTTTTGCTGTCTCACGTGTGAAAGTGTCTGCCTGGACTAATGCAACTTCGTGTACGAGTGCTAGTGTTGTCCCTTTAAATATTCTCTGGGGGGCGGCGGTATTATTGTGGACTTGTATCTTTTGATTTTGATTATTATTGCACAGACCCGGTATAATGTTAACGTGTTTTTTCTGTTAATGCATGGTTCCAGTAATAATGTGTTTGTAGGAAGTGAGGGTATTTTGACGTCTATCTGTGTGGTTGCAAATGGAAGGATTTCTACGTCATGCTGACATGTTGCTTTAATTTTTGTCTCTTCAGCATCTGCTTCAAGTGTAATTTGCATGAGAGGACAGTCTTGCTTTCGCTGGCAGCTTACCGTGACCTTCTTCGAATTTTGCAGTGTTAGTGTAATTGTGCTGTTCCCTAGATCTATAACGGCTTGGTGTTTCTGAAGGAAGTCCATGCCCAGCAATAAACTATGCGGGAAGTGTTTTACTACTGTTAGTTGTTCTTTGAATTCCACGTTACCCATTTGGAAGTTAGTGTTAGTTTGGTATTGTGCAGTAAATTGTTATTTGCATTTCGCAAAATCATATTTGGGGGTGCTGGTTGCTTGTTTGTACCTACCAGGTCGTCATTGATTATGCTTACTGAGCTGCCTGTGTCTATGAGAATGTCCATCCTTGTCCCTGCTATTGTTCCCATAGTTTTTAATGTGTTCCCAGGGTTGATGTTTTCTGTTATGCTTGTTACCGCGGCCCTTATGGGGGGGTGATTGCTTCGAGGCTGCGCGTGAAAATTTGTATTCCTCCTTCGTGTCTGGCAATTAGCGATTACGTGGCCTACCCGTTTGCAGTAGGCGCACACAGGCCTCGCGGACACCGTTCTTCTTTGACTATATGTGCTCCTATAGCCGCTGGGGGGCTGTCCGTAATTCCTAACGGATTGATGCTGTGGATTGTAATTCTGGGGTGGAGGGCGGGGGTTCATTGTCAGGTTTTGCACCTGTTTTGCTAACTCACCCACCATCTTTGACATCTCTGATACCTGCTTCTGGAGGGTATCGTCTGGCATGCTAGAGGGAATTCCCTGTGCATCGATTAGGTCTACCCTTTTTCCTGCCAGGTAGCGGGCTGATTCTACCCTGCGGACGAACTGTATGAGAGCGTCCACGGTTTGTGGGTTGTAGGGCAGTACCTGCTCTATTAGTGATGGTTTAAGGCCCCTCACGATGTGTTTTACCCGTTCCTTCTCTGTCATTTCGGGGTTGACTAGATCGTACAGAGCTATAATGTCATAAGCGTATTGCTCTGTGGGCTCACTAAGATCCTGCACCCTCTGCCTTAGACTGACCTCCATCATTTCCTCCTCTGCCGCGTGAATGAAGGCTTTTAATAACCCCTGCTTCAATGTTTTCCATTAGGCGTCCCTATTTCTATGGGCAAAGGTTTTGTACCAGTTTAATGCGGTACTATTAAGGTAGCATGGTAAATACTGCGCCTTATGCTGGTCATCCCAATTATTGGCACGCGCTATCAACTCAAACTTGTGGAGATAGTCCCTTACACTTTCCCCTGGTTTCCCCGCGAAGCTACCCGGATCCAATGGTGGACGACTAATGTGCATGGGTTGAGGTGCTTCAGTTACCCTTCTACTTAAAACAGGTGAGTCCATTTTACTCATAGTATTTGTGTGTTCGTCTCCCTTATTCATGGCTAACTGTTTTTCTACCCTACTTGTGCTTGGGCTAGAAGTGTTAATGATCTTGCCGGAGCGGAGACGGATTTGATTTGCCGTCTCAGCGTGTGCCGCGATCTCGTTTAAAATTCCTTTCAAATCTGTGGATAGAAATTCTTGGAATTTAAATTGTTCCCCCTGTATAGCTGCTAATACTGCGCACAGATTTCTAATCTCTTTAGTAGTAGGACTAGTAGAGTTTTGAGCAGGTTCGGCCATGCACAATAACTTAAATGTACTACACTAAAACAATATACATAACTTGAGAAAAGTTAAAAAAAGTTATATTCTGTGTAGGTGACTCATGATGCAAAGGGTGGGAGGGTGGGTCTTCACCAGATAACCTCAGGTAAAAGGTTATCCCAAAATGAGGCGTGTTTTACACCTTGCAAAAAGAAAAGAGAAAAAAAATTGATTACATCCCCTGGCTGGAAGAGGTAAGGATGTTTTCCCCAATTATACCCGGCGACTCCGCCACATTGGTTACCCCCGCAGTAGGTGATTACACGAGGGGGGTTGGTAGCTCAGAGGTAGGGGGATGCGTTGGTACCGGGGTGGTAGGCAGGCCAGGGTGGCGTTCTAGGATAGGGGGTATTTAAATGATGCACAGGGGATGCATTGACCCAGTAAATTATATTGTTACTTTAAGTGTGAGTACATTCAGTTTGGGGTGAAGCCCCGGCAAATAAACAGAACTTAGATGAGACGCATGCTTACCTGATTAACTGGTGGCGATGGGTCTCGAGTCTGACAACTGATCTGACGGCTCTTTGATAACTGCTCATTGACTACTCTTTGATAACTGCCACCTGATCCCTCTTTGATCACTCTCTGATAACTCTCGCGACCGAGTCAAAACCCTGTAGTATAAATACGTACAGAAGAGCTGACTCGGCGTTGTTCAGCGTGGACGTGTTCTGTTAACCTGGTTTCCACACTTGCGCTGGTTTACGACATATGCTGCAATACTCGGTGCTCAACCTAGTCCGCTACAATATGTATATAACAGGTGGCCCACACCATCCCTCCTTAGTTGAAAAGTTAGTTTATACCAGATAGCGCAGATGCCAAAAGGTTTGCCTAAGCGGAACTGCAAAGGGGAACCCATTCTGACAGAGTAGACCGTTAAATGAAAGACCAATACTTGAAAATGAACAATTTAATGCTATTACTGGTCCCAGAGCTCATTCAGTAGAGACACTACCTGCTATATGAGATGTTCGGGGTTTTATTCCCGGCTGGGCTCTACGTAGTTGTCTTTAAAACAAGCATCTCACGTTTTGCTCAGGGTCTGGTGTTTGAATGTGAAAGTTCCTGTTTGTGTTTGTATGTGGGTGGGGGGAGCGGGGTGTTATCAGTTATAATAACCAATTCGCTCATTAACAAGAATTCAGGATTGCCACTTGACGCAAACCTGAGCACACGTGTTAAGTTATTTAGTTCCATGATAGGTCTTATGACCCATGCGACTGTGTTATGCAGTTAATGTAATACTATGTACTTAATAAATGCCACTACTACTACTAGTTCCATGATAGTTAATCTACAAGTACCAATTGGTGCCGCAAAGTTAATAAGATTAAACAAAATTTTATTTTTATTATATTTATCCACCTTTAAAGGTGCGTCGGAATTAATTTTTTTCTATTAGTGTATTATTCATAATAATCATATGTAAGAACATGCTGGCCTTGATTGACGAATCAATATGAGGGCCTCTCAGGCCCAGGTTCTACCTGGAATGATCGACCATTTCTATATATCATCTCTATAGGCCCCCCAGAAAGGAGATGCGCAGAAGACAGCTATCGCGTCTGAAGATGTTCAGAAAATAGCCTTCGAGCCTCAGCTGCATTTTGGTGATTCTCCGCATGCATCGTAGACATTCGTTATTGGTTAGCGTTACCTTAATGTCTGAATGATCTGGTTCGATCTGCATGCAGGCGACCACGTGATGCTTATCAGTACGAAACTGCCACTTAAACACCTGCGGACTGCAACATTACCTCAGTGAGCCGTCGCTTTGTACCTTCACTGCCCCTTTAAACATCAGTGATGTGGCAAATTATTTTGCGGCTATATATGCAGGAAATATAACACCGCAAATAACGGCTTGTTTAGGCCACCTAGTATATGTATATATGTGGTGTATATATATACACTTCATATACACCATCAAGCCTTTGGCGGTATAGCGCAGGAAACAAGCTGGACCCTATTTGTCTTCACAGACCAAGAGATTCTCTCAGGAAGTCAGAGACTGTATGATGCAAAATGATAAAGCTACATGGAATTTCATCTAGATTCGAGACATTCCTTTTTGTTTATACGGTCCTCTTAGTTTCGTTTAGTTTAGTAGAAGATTGTTAACATCCCCTGTATTTCTGTTTATGCTTCAATGTTTCTTACTAACCATTGTCAAAACAATCCTGTAAATAATTTAACATTTTAGTTCATTCAAAAACGGCAAGGTTCTTTTATTGGTTAATGTGAAATTGTTACCTTCCCCACATAGAAACGAAATTGCATTTCATCCAAAAACAAAATACCATATATAACAACCGTAGAATAATATAGTAATGATAATTATAATGTCGTGTGATGGTCAAATCAAGTCTATTCTTGATATGTTGTGTGTCCTGCTCTGACTGTGTTGTCAACTATCGTAAAATTGCTTCATAATCATATTTTAAAGAACATTAAAGTGCAGACTGCTCGAATAAGAATTAGGAAATAAAGTTGAAATATTCACCGGTTTCGGTAAGTTATTTACGTAACTTGTGGTAAAGTGGGATATTTTTAGAGTGGAAAGATTTTAGAGGGTACAGGATAAAAACTCCCACGTTCCACAAGTTAGGTAGTTGATTTTATTTAGACCATAACAAAAAAAATCTAATGTGATACATTGACATGACTTTTTGTAACCTCTATCTATATTATTGAGTTTACAAACTATTCTTACTGAGGCTTATTATTTCTTCTACTATACTTTAATCCAAATAAACTTTTGTAGCAATAGCTACATTACACATTTCGTTATAGATACAAAGAGAACAGAAACTCTCAAACGTTTAAGAACTGGAAGCATTATGCTGACCTTAAATTTCAATACTGTTTCTGTGTAATCATGAGAAACAACTGAATGTTAAAAGGACTTTAAAATAATGACCAAGTAATGAACAATTCGAAACATTAATAAGGGATATCTCAGAAGTGGCATAAACCACAAAGGCTTATTTGAAGTAAATTGTGTATATTAAAGAGTTCTAGCTTCTTTGTGTAGTACGTTTTGATCTACCCCTTACGTTTACCGGTTATACAAAGTTGTACAAAATGTCTTCCGAAATAAGAGGACCTCATAGTATACTCCCAGAATAATCAAAATATACATTTGTTCATGTATATATCTTTATTATATTGTATTTTAATCAAAATAATTAGCCATTTTTATAAAATAAAAGATTTCAAAAAATCTTCCATGTAAAGGTAGTTTCTGGTGGGTATAATACTCAATAAAGAGTTATGTTAAATCGGAATAAAGATATACTCGTAATAGATTTATGTTTAGGTTCCGTATTGAATATAAACAATTGAAACAAATACATACAGTGTTTTAAAGAGGAAGTTACTGGTGTAAGCATTGAATTTAAAAAATATATCCACTTCTCGCACTGTACAGGTGTGTCTTTTTTGTGGTTTGTAAATAGAACATGTACTTAAATTTTGAAAATGATGTTTATTATTGTACTCCTATTCTCACAGTTTTTATTCTTTCTATACGGTTATTTAAATTTCTACGGAATCTAGATTTAAGAGCCGTCGGTTGAAGTAGACTTAACTCGAGTTGCAGTAGAACACAGTAATCGATCCTTGTTATAACAATGATGAAGCTTAGGGGAAACTTAGTCTGTTGGGATATGACCGCAATCGAGCGAATGATTCCGTTTGCACTTGCTTTATTACAAACCAATTAATTGCCTAATCTCATTATAACTGGTTGCGGTTTGAATTTATCGATCATGAATCGGGTAATATTCCAAGAGCATTTGGATTTTCAGCTCTAGATAATTACCTTACAGTTCTCTCTCTCCCCCTCTCCCTCTTTCTCGTCCTTATGAATTATTTCACACATACGAGTATCTCCGTATTATTGAAAATAAAAAATCCCTTACATTTATGGCAAGTTTAAGTATTTGGAAACTTTTATTGAATTTGCAGATTGGCATTCACGAAAAAATACACATATATTTTCCCTCGGTATTAAATGAATACGAAGCCAACTGTGGTACTCCAGTTTAAGTGTGATCGAGGTATCCCTTCAAAGACTAACACCACTTTAGAGCTGCATATAATTTAAGTTTTCGTGCCCTTTAATTGTTAACATGAAAGGACAAATTTTCGCCTCCGCTTTTTGCGTTCACGTGAACTATACACTATCACTCCCAGATCCAAACACACTGATATTCCGCTTCTCGTAGGTGCTTACAAGATCTTGGAACCTTCCAGAAGTTTCCATTTTTCATTTTAAGTGCCTTTTGAAACAAACGTCTGACGAAGCCGTGGGGCCAAAGCGTCTATAATGTACACGAAGCTATCTCTAACTTTAATATGAAAGGAGAACAGAAATTGACTGACGTCACGTGACAAAGTTTATATATAAATACAACAAACAAAATTGCTCAATATATCTGGTAAGATAAAATGATCAAAAATATCTGAAACAACATTTTATGCGGTATAAACGATATACTTGATCCTATGTTACATACACCGGTCCCTTTAAAGCCAAATGGTAGACTATTTTACAGTAGATCAATGGACTAACTCAAGGTAGTATGTCGAACTAATGATGCATACATATTTCCGGGAAAGCACCACTTATTGAAAGGCTTAAAGCTATCGCGGAGCAATTTCCTCTTGAAATAACCACTACAATTTCCCATGTAGATTCTAGAACCACATTCCCTTTTGTACTCCCGCTGCAATTTCTCGATTCCAGAACAATTAGATCATCTTTAAGATATCGCGAATATTTATATATTTTGCATCTTTTACAATACAAAGAAAAATGGACGGTCATTTTATTGAATTTCATAAATGCAAATCATTTAATATTTATTTATTCAATTAAAGCAAATGTATGGGTGGGCGACGTATGCAGTTAGTTAGGATCCTGATTTATTCAAATGGTGGGATTGCTATAATCGGAAAAGCTAGCCGCCCATAAGGTATTCGATAATAATAAACCACATTTATTAAGGTAAATATAGTATACTTTTAATTTGCCTCACCCACGATAACCCTGAGAACCAAGAATTAGCTATATAGGGAAAGGTTAGGAATGGAAAACACAGCAGCCGACGAATATCCATAGCCGAGGACGAAAACACTGCAGCAGATAGCATAAACTAGAGGAACGACGCTTTCTAGATACTACTGATCAACAAAATGTCTCCCACAACCGTTTCACTCTACAAAATCAGCTGTTGCTAATCATTTTTGGGCATTCAATCATGACATAGATCGTGAAATAGCATTATTGAAGGGCATTCAAATTCCATCACAACTGGATATATGGGGAAAATATTTATTTTTAGTAACATCGACAATGTTGTGAAGCCTGAAATTACACCGTCTGATATCATGACACAATTTATGCAATCAGCTCCTAGGAGACGACACAAGAGACACAGATGTTCTCCATCTTCAATTCAGAGGGCAGTAGGACCAGTTTGGGAGAAAACAGAAGAAATAGATATCCGAGTAATAACTTTTCACACTGAGGACAGCAGAATCTTCAATTCTTATACTGGGGACAAGAGAGACGAGATTTGCAGTCAACCTTCAGCTGAAGATGGAATGAAATTATATTCTGAAAATCTTCCTACAAGTTCATTTACAGAGAACTGATATGTTTCAATATTTTAATATAGACTCAGGAATTTTTACAATAACAGTCCACTGTTAAACAGGAAGTCAAATAGCATACAGGCCTTGATTGCACTGAATAATCCTATTGACTGAGAAACCGAATGACGCACCCAAAAGATTTCTAAAGCGTATTATTGGATTATTCCGATGATCGACAGGAAATATCTATGAAGAACCTGATTATATTAAAAGGGCGTGACAGATAAATTGTATTTTAAGAGTTCCACAATTCTCTGATAAGCATCCGGTGAAAAGAGCTTCACCAGATGCTTAACACTTCAAGTTTGCATGTGCTTACACTTTTTCAAGTACATATTTTAATAAAACCGGCAGAGCGATGTTTGAGAAAATTGAAAATAATTAAACATTTCCGATAAAAATCTTGCTTGGTTGAATAATTCCATTAAAATATTCGTGATATATCATTAAAAGGTTTCATCTTCCATTTTAACTCATCCCATTGTCTGTCTCACTTTCTCACTCAATGTCAAATATCGAATCGTGTTTTAGAAACTATTCGTGGTTTCAAGCAACCACATCTGTATCTGCTAAGCAGTGAACTTCTTCGTATACTTCCAATTCCTTTTCACTACGTACTTTAGCTAGCAAAGATGGAAAATGTTATGACGTTTAATTCGCAACAGTTCTTCCTGACCTGACGACAGCTCCGAAGCATGTGAGGAACAGTTTCACACACACTGCAATGTCTGCAGTGGTTGGTACTTGAACGTACAGTAAAGAACGAACAGAAAAAATTGCATTCATCTTAAGGATATCTCCACAACAGAGCTACTACTAATGTCTTTTTATATTTAATAATACATGTTTTTAACATACAATAAGTACAGCAACGCTATTTAATATCATGTCTTAAAGAGTTTTACGTTTCGTCGCGTCTGGTTCAATTTAATCGTAATCCCGGCTTTACCATGTGCATTGACCAGGACACCAAAATAGAGTGGGATATTTTATGCCGGGAACAACAAAGTTGTAAACATAAGGTTTTTTGTTAATAATCATGGAAGTGGTGAGAAGGTTATTCGTAACACCTTTTGGTGCTGTGTTTATGTGGTGATCTATGTTACACTAAACACAAAGCTACTAAAGTTTCTACAAGCGAATCGCTCTTGAAACACCGGTGAAACTGTAATGTGCAGAACCAATACTACGGGTTTGTTTTCTAAACAAACGGATCTCCGTCGGTACAAAGAGAAACTGTTCACCTTCATTACGACATGTATGTGTAACGAGGCGTTTGTTGAAATGAGGCAAGGGCGACCAAACATAAACTTACCTGCCAAATGCTTCACGCTCCTTTAGGGTGCCATCTTTGCTAAACACGTTTTTCTACCCTGTGCCAGTAAAACATTTTTACGAGACAATAAATTTTTAGGGTGCTCTTAAAACTTTGGAGGATAAATATCCAGCAACACCAGTGCGCTTTAATGCACAACATTTGTTTATGAAATTGTAGCATTGAAGAAAATGAGCTAAATAGGAGAAATATAGGAAATGTTTGGTAAAGAGAAAAAAATTGCCTAACGGTTAACTTTTAACAAATAAAAATCTGATGCGATACATTCACATGACCTTCTACACCCTCTATGTTTATTACTGGTGAATTGGTTGTTGCTTCACGTATGGTAAGTCAGTTTGAAGTAGGAGTTGTATTGTAGTTCGAATGTTGGGGAGCCGAACTTGACGTAGTTGCAACCGCACGTATGGTAAAAAGTTTCCGGTAGCCTTCGCCCCAATGTACTTTCCGGTGGCCTTTCCCCAAATGTTTGAAAAAATATATTAACGTTGTAATTTGACTATTTCTTTAAATATTATATTTATGTTTGCCTCGGCTGCGTCGGTATTATTGTTAGAGGCACGTTTCTATTTGCAGGGTTGTGGTGCGACTGAAGAATGTAGGCTTACACAGATTTTAAGTTTTTCTTCACTTCATTTATTAATGCTTGACACGATTTAAATAACACTTCACTGATATTGAGAGCTGTGAGATTCTTTTGTTAATTACTTGCACTTTTTAACATGTGAACTATTTTCGTCTCACACTGAATACGTATTACATTTTTTAGGACGTGTCTCGCGTCTTCCTGCAACCAACGCGTGCAGCTATGAGCACTGTCTACAAGTAACTGACTTTATTTCTACCACCACATATACACATTTTCTGTACTTCAAGTCTTTGATTGGCTATTGCTAATCAAATAGAATACTTTTATTTAACTTAAGCTGGTTGTTGATTTTCTATTTTATAAACTGTCACAAAAATTACATTATTGTTTCCAAGAATGACTAGTAGCATTATTAAACATTCTTACTCATTATTGCCTCAAGTTACCTCATTGTTACCTCATTGTTAGCAACTTTTATCCTATTATTCTCACAGTCCTACATTAAATTGCGTAATACATTCACATGACATTATTGAACATGTACACAATAATATAAACATATATAATGACTGTAATATAAACTTTTTATATATTGTTACATACGCATATTGCTTTAAGGCGGGCTTTTATTGAATTGATATTATATAATTTGAATGAAATCATTTAAGTGTAAAAAACAGTGCCTCGCTGGGTATACAAAGTATTCGTACTAAGCTTATTTTTCTATCTATTACATTTTAATTCAAATAAACTTTTGCAAAGTAGCTACATTATGGGTACTAAGAGAGCGGTGATAGTCAAATGTTAAGAACTGGATGCTATACGCTGGCCTTAAAATTTCACAGTTTCCTTGCAATCCCGAGAAACAACTCAATGCTCACAGGACTTAAGGGAATGACCGAGTAATGAACGTATGGAACTATTAATCATGGATATCTGAGGAATGGCTTTGGAATAAATTCTGTGTTTTCAAGAGATCTACATTTTTTGTTTCGTACGCTTTCGTCTATCGCTTAACGCTTACCAGTTATACGAGATTATACAAAATTCCTTCCGAATGAAGTAGACTTCAAAGGCTATTCCTAAAAAAGTCAAGATATCATTTTATTTATCATGTAAATATATTTAATATATGGTATTTCAATCAAAATCGTTAAATCCATTTCTATAAAACACAAATCTTCGAAAAAAGTTCCATATAAACGGTATTGGGGTGTTTTTTTTAAAAAAATCTTCATGTTGCATCTTTGGGAGGTACTGGATCTAAATAGCAAGTTTGGTACTTATCCAATTTTTCGTTTTTGAGTTATGCTGTTCACGGACACACACACAGACCATTTTCTAAAAGTACATTTCTTTAATTCAAGAGGCCTCAAAACATGTATTTCCGGTAAAATCTCGGTATCTGATTTTTGAGTAGAATGCAATACCTTCTCTATACACATGACAGAGAAAGTAAAAATACAACAAATCACGCGAATTAACGTATTTATTGATTTTATTATGTAGTCACTACGAACGTAAATTGTTAGGTATAATTTAGTTAAAAGTAAAGACAGTTTTTCTTATAAAGGATGAATACATATTCCGTCTTCGAAGATAACGGCTTAAGAGTACCCATGGATGGAAATTAATAAAGTTTGCAGTTTTTAACTCGATGTTTTCAAAATGTTGTCTCATGCTGCTCTTCCAAAATTATGGGTTTTAAACTTAATGCAAATGAGTTTAATATGTTTTAGAATAAAATATTATTTTATTTCAGTATTACTAGTAATTAATCGCACACGATGCAGAAGTCTTACTTTTGAAATAATATAGATTACACCACTTTACCTAAATACTATAAGAGAAAAATGACATGAAGGTTTGTTTCACGTATGTTTCAAAAGAAATGTTTTAATATAATGTTTGTAATAATTTATCCTGAGCAATGAATTAATTATGTCATATCTTGAGCAATTAAAAGTGTAGGAAAATCTATATTCCAGCTTTTAAAGTTCATTCTTCAGAGGTTCTTTTAGTAAATTGAACAAGATTGATGACAAACTACATTGCATGGGATATTTTTAATGCACAGAAATGCAATAAACATTAAAGTCGAGTAAAAGGTTTTGGCCATTTAGGGCGTGTGCTCTTGAGTATTTAAATGGTCACGTGTTGAACTTGAAAGGAATCAGAAAGCCAAAAGCCATAGTATATAATTCAGTCTCAATGTTCAAAGTATTTTTGGTCATAAAAACTTATTTTTTGAAAATTTTAACCAAATGTTAGCTATATATATCCTTAATAGACAACGTCAAAACGTGCATAAATAATGCATAAACTAATATTCTAGCTTGTAATCCCCCAAATGTGAAATGGTGCAGGTACTATTTCAACGGGTAACATTTGTCTATGTATGCGCTTAACCTCGGACTACAATTCCCAAATTGCTCTTTCATCACTGTAAACACCACACATGCAGGTTTGCTAGTATTCCAATTCAGTGCAGGGTAACGGTTGGGTCGCAGCGAGTTTTGAAAACTGGCGCCTGTTACGCAATTCATGAACTTGCATTACTTTGGAATTCAAAATAGATACATATTCTAACATCAGCTTGATATACGTTACCACTTACAGATAAATGCCGTAAAATATCGCAAGTAACTCCCTTATCAAATTAAATACACAAGTAAAGCTATGTTTGAAGCTTGAAAGTGGAGCGCCACCTCAAACCTAACCCTGCACAGCGCTCGTATCGCAGTCAGGAGACATTATTATTACTGCTGTTTCCTCAAATAAAGCGGACTGATTTCACAAGGACAAGTGAAAAGAGAGGAAAGGCTTGGTGTTTCGGAAAAAATGAATCTAGCGACTTGAGTGTAAGAGGTATATAAAATATGGAACGTGAATTAGAACGAAGAGCAAAATATAAAACTAAATAAATAAGACAAATGGAGAATAAGAAGAAAATTAGCCAACAAGACAGCAAAAGCAACACAAATTATATTTTAAAAAGTCATGAAAGTGCCAATGGCAACATATGGAAGTGAAAACTAGACAATTAACAGGATAGATAGGAAACGAATACAAACGACCGAAATGAAATTCGCAGTAGTGGATATACCTTTATAGACAAATAAAGAAATTAAGAAATCGAAAACGCTTAAATATATATAATCTAGATGCAAAAGTTAACTAAATAACTATTGGTACCAGCATATGTTTAGGATGAAAGAGGAACGAATACCAACAATTTTGTTAAAGTATAAACCTAGAGGATATCATCAGGACAAGAACAAGATATATTTAACTGAAGACGGAAAAGGTGGACAGCCCTATACCTTGCGGAAGTAGAACAAGAAGTTAAATACTTAAAGTCAAATTGTTTATGGCTTACAGTACAGCTGAATAATTCGACATTACTTAGTTCTGGGTGTAGCTTAAAATAGTCCTGCTATCGCTGCTAAGTTTGGCAGGGTGACTCATATTGACGCGAAAGGGATAGCAAAATCCGATTGAATATCCAAAATGTTCAAAAGGGTCAATTACAGGATTTAAAGCTTCTGTCTGATAATATGAAGTTAATGGCGTACTGGCCTCCTACTTCCCTTTCCGATGAGTTAAATTTTACAGTTATCTTCATCTTGGATATTTGTGTTAGAATTTATGTCGAAACCACCTTGTTAATATAGCCTTTTATTAAGCGAATAATTTTTGTATGAAGACAGCAGTGATTCATACGTAATTGTGTATATTAGCTTAGTTTTAATGTAGTAGATAAGCTAAAATAAACTTCCCGGCAGTCGGTTGTGTTTATTTGATGAAATATAGATACATAATTCTGTATTAACAAAGTAGTAGTATCAATCTAAGCAATCAACGTATGTGAGTTAGTTTTGGAAGTACCAAGCGAGTAGGCTCCACGGTAACATGTGAAGCTCGCATTTAGGAGGTCCCGGGTTCAATTCCCTTTGGCCGCCAAAGCTGACCAAAAGTTTTGCGTAGTTTTCCCTGGTCGGTATGTGAATTCCTGGTGTGGTTTCTCTTTGCCACTTCTTCTTCCGCATTCCCTTTAATTCCGTTTCCTTCTCATGTTTCAGCTGTGCTTTCAGGTTTCGGAGTGTGGGACAGTGCCGGAAAGATGGCGCATATGCTTGCTTCAAGGAAACAGTATTCCCCATGGACACAGAAGGGCTGCCTAGGTTGTATTGGTCTTTCATGGGTTATAGGTTTATGGTATGGATTCCGGGACACGTCGCTATTTGAGGAAATGATATCGTATGGCAGACACTCTTGCAAAAAGCGAATCGGGGCTTGATCTTATTGGGCCTGGGACTTTCAGCGGTGTGTCAACTAGAACTGTCAAGTATGAGGCAATTGAGCTTACGCCGAGGGTTCATCTTGAAATCTGGAGTAAGCAAACCACTGTCAGCAAGCCATGCCTTGATGTCGGGGCCTGATTCGAGAGAGAGCGAATTTCTCCTGAATTTGTTCACAACTAAGGTCAGAAGAGCTCTGGGCTATCCTACAGGCCACAATACTTTGCGCAGACATTTGTACCTAATGGGGCTTACACAAGACGCTGTGTGATGGATTTTGAGACCTCACAGCATACACTATGTGAACGCGAAGGTTTCGGTATGCATAGATGTGGATCCATAGGGTCCTTTTTGGAACCGGGGAGATAAGAAGGGCAAATATCAAGTACGTAGCCCATTTTATACGGACCATTGGACTTGAGTAATGCCTAGGATAGGAGACACAAAGGTCTCTAAGAGCATACTTGCAGGCCTTTTTAGGAGACACTCACGGTTCACCATGATCATCCATGATCAACATCATGGATCGTTCATCAACCCTCTGGAGGCTTCGGCGGTGGGTCGGGTCTTCGAGACAGGAAATGTTAAGGATTTCTGCGTATCTCTGCGACCTATAGCCTTCTATTCTTCCTTCTCATCGTTCATTCCTTCAGGTGATAGCAAACATACTTTGTATATCCATATATACCGTGTAGGTCACGGTGCACTAGGTGTCCCCTACGATGTTTTTTAATGATCGTTTATTACATTATTTATTCTATTAACCTGGGATAATAAGTTGTGATCCATCCTTTTCCAGCATAAAGATACCACGTATAAGCCTGATTTTAATTCGATTTCTTTAAAATGAATCCATTTCGTCATAAATTACTTATGCTTGATGCTGCACAATAGCAAATAAGCACAACAGCTTTTAATATATTATTACTTTATGAATTAACAAAACAATCTGAAATCAAGGAAAAAAGTGTGCAGTGCAGGTGGAATGGATAGGAAGAATTCTTATGTATGATCTTTCGAAATCCACCATCAGATTATATCAGATATGAGATGCGTTATCGATGCGTGCGAGTTTACGAATTTCACCACGTTGGGCCAAAGTAGGCTTGAGCTAAATGTCTACTGTAAATTATCTACAGAGTTATTAATTATGTGACCACCCTGATTCACATTGTTTCAGTGACTAAATATATGAATATGGGGGACAAGGATTGACCTTTTCAGAGACAAGTACATCTCGCATGTTATCACGTCGTTGTGGTTTTGTTGACATTTAATACCGGTTATTATGCAACCGGATCAAAGCAATTATTACCCTTTTAGATTTCGGGAAATAATTGCATCTATCTTCATTATTAATGATAATATCACGAGGCTCCTATATCGAATTTAATTGCGGTATTATCTATATTAGTCCTGACTTTCGAAGTAGGCATTTAATGTTCATCTAGACCAAAATCGTAAGTTCTAAAACATAATTCTGCATACAGAAAGTTAAAGAGTGACACTTAAACATATGTACACCAAGCTGAGATGTTGAAACAAGTAATGATTACCAATGTGTTTTATATATTGAAACGATCCGTGAGATATGGGATGCGAGGCGGGGAGGTAACTTATAGATAAAGGAATTAACTAGGGGGAGGGTCCTTGGGAATGGGACGCAGGTTCCGGCGACAATAATTCCAGGTGAAGCTACTGGCCATGCCTTGAACTCTTTATTCTGAGCTAAAGGCCTAATGAGTGTACCTGCGCTTATTACAAACATAACTGGCGATGAACTTGCTGCTTATTCACAACTTCCTGCGCTGTGAGGCGTCAGCGTTCTGTTAACCAAGATTTAGCACGTGCCCCAATTTCAACACTTCCCAAGTTGCCCTCACGTCAATACCTGGAGTTCGTTCCCAGCCCTGGGACGCTGCAATATTATACCTCAAAGGCGGCTTGGAATTTTGTCAATTTTAAATGCCACGGCTAGGACTCGAACCACTTCGGGTCACCATGACAATGCTCTCACTACTTGAGTTATCATGATGAGTTATCACCTGATTGAATATCCCGGTAACACCTTAATAATGAACTCATATATTAGGGATATGCTTAAAGGCGACTTGATATTCAGTTTTCTGTGCATGTGCATAATATATTTTAAATTAGCAATTTCTCGTCTTCTATTCCTTTCCTCAATGAGTAATAGAACACAAGAATCGATTATGATATAAATATCTGACTGTTTTCTTCGAATCGTATCAAAAATGAAATACATCTTGCCGAAGTAGTATATGTACTATATATACGTACAAAGAGTATGAATTATTATCTATTGTTACGTTCATTATTTCAACCATACATTCTATTTCGCTTGAATGAACCGAGACACAGACAGCATTTTAAGTAATTTGTCCGGAGTTCTTTGCTTTTCTTAGAGTTGCTAACTTAAGGGGGAGATATTCTGGAGCTACGCAACACGGCATAATGAAGGATTTTAAATAATGAATATGCATGCTTCGTCGTTGGGATACTACCTCAGAATCATGAGCGTCATAAGGGAATTTTGAAAGGGTGCGTGATCATCCCTAAGTAGGGCTTTCCAGCTCAAAACATTTTTGTTCCTAAATGAATGTTGAAATTCTCATTTAAAATATGCCAGGCTTCATTCCAATCTTAGCCATTGCACTCAGCGTTGTATTTTTTAAGTTTTAGGTTGCATTATCCCAATCATAATTATGTAATTAGTGTCACATGGCTGAAGTTCTGATAGACCCATAATATATCTCAAAGAACACTCATTTTCAGAAAATATGCTCTTATAGTACAGGGTTTATTATTTTTTTGCTTACTTCTCCTTTTCTAAAATCGAATAATGTCTATTGAGGCTAACAGAGTAAACATAATATTAGAGCGCCAATGGCGTTTTTCCAGGATTCTAATATAGGCACTTGAGTTGCTGCCGTATGTAAATTTTAATAGCAAGTTGTTTGCTCATAATGAAAACCTTTCAAGATAGCACGCTGAAAATTGATAAAATAGTTTAATACACGTTTTGCATAATGCACAAGTTTGAAGAACAACAATTCAGTGATAGATTTCTGGGGGGTATAAACGTCCACCGGCACGCATGCAAAGACGTAGAGAATTGTTATACTTTACATTAAGTGAAGGCAGATAAATTCGCTCCATTATGGATATTCGGAGAAGAAACTGTTAAGGACCAAAGTGCATGCAACGGCATTCCTTTGACTGGAATTGAAATCAAGCTGTTAGTACACATTCAACCGGAACTAAATAATAGAAATTTAGATCGAATACTGAGGAACAATATTTTTACGAAGTTTAGGTTGTTGCAATCGTTTATAGCGGACGTAGGTTTGAAGAAGGTATAAATACCTTTGAAGAAACGAGAGTAAGTTCATTGGCGATAAAACCGGAATTGATGATGATGAACAACATATAAGGCCTGTTATACTTGCTGAACTACCAGGAGGAAAGAGTGAAGGAAGGACACAGAGGGTGACCAGG
This sequence comes from Deroplatys truncata, assembly GCA_030765065.1. Lineage (NCBI taxonomy): Eukaryota > Metazoa > Arthropoda > Insecta > Mantodea > Mantidae > Deroplatys > Deroplatys truncata. The sequence goes on from CM060986.1 coordinate 110,740,365, forward strand.
TCCGGGTCCCTAACATTTCCAGGTGTGAGATCCCGACGAGAGCGATTCCACCCATATAAGCCTAGGTTTCCAAGAAAACGTCTTTATTGGGGTTCGTCACACACACACACTGGGTGCCGGGACAGATAGTTATTCAAAGCAAATTCCACCGCCACACGTTTCAACATGCTGTCCATTCACCTGATGCTCAAGGAAATGAAATGGTTGGGAATAGGGGGGCAGGAAAATTTGCAGCATTGTAGAAACCACCCCAGAATTCGTTACCGGCCCAGGAAAACTACGAAAAATAACCGAGGTCATAGTGGCCAGTCCAACTATAATCGAACCTGGGTTCTCCCGAATGCAAACTTCTCGTATACATGCCACCAGGAAAGCTTCAGATCTTGATGTTGATAATTATGTGTATGTATTCTATGCTTCAAATTTCAAAGAAGTACGGATAGTTTAACAGTTCTAATTCTTGTCCAATTTTATGCTAACTTTATAAAAAACGGTAGACTACAGCTGAGTTATTAATTTATTTCAATTTAATGCGTTTATTTGATGCTTTAATATGATCTCCAGATATGTTTTGGTTTTTTGGATTTACGGTTATAAATTCCAGACTTTATTGAACGTTCAATGGTACTGTGCAACGGTTAATTAAATGTTATTCAAAATGAATCTGTCTTTTTTCGGGGAATTTTATTAGAAATATTTGTAAAAGGATTATGGTCCCTGAAAGCTCAGGCATTACAAGTAATTTTTAAAATGTTTCTGATTTATTCTTAACTGCCAATTCCTTTACTTCTTTTTGCTTTCTCCACTACGAACGTAGTAGGTATAGGAGGTATTGTATTCCACCCAAAAATCCGATACCGAGATTTCATCAGAAATACAGATTTTGTGGCCCCTGAATGCAAAAAAAAAAAGCATTTTTAGAAAACGGTACGTTTGTGTCTGTGAATAGCGTAACCCAAAAACGATAAATACCAAACTTGTGATTTAGGTTTAGTACCTTCCAAAGATGCAACAGGAAGATTTTCAAGAAAATACCCTTTACATGAAACACTTTTTATTTCCTAAAGCATGGCTCTAACGATTTTGATTAAAACATCACATTAAAGATATTTACAGCATAAATGAAATGCATATCTTGAATTTTCTGAGAATAGCTTGTGAATCCCAGTTCATTCAGAAGGAATTTTCTATAATCTTGCAAACACTAAGCGATAGATGAAAACGTAGTACACCAAAAACGTAGCTACCATTAAAACACACAATTTATTTCAAATGACTTTTAGTGGCATCAGCCCTTTCTAAGATATCGGTTATTAATTATTCAAATTGTTCATTACTTGGTTATTCTGTTTAAAGTGAGCTGTTTCTCACGATTACATGCAAACAGTACGGATTTTTAAGGTCAGCATTCAGCTCTTGTACGCTTGATTATCACTGTTCCCTTTGTATCTATAACGAAATGTGTAATGTAACTATTTCTGCAACGGCTTATTTGGATTAATATGAAGTAGATAGAAAAATAAGCCGAAGTAAGAATAGTTGTATACACACTAACAAACGATAGAGGGTAAATGTATAACAACAGATTTTTTATATTTGCAGCTTCGATCGTTTTTCATTTCGGGTTAAAGGAATTGTTGGTAACTACATCTTGAATATCTATACATTCCTATCCATAATTGATACCGTTCAATTAATAAAACCTACATTCTTCAAATTAAATGTTAAACTGAGAAGAGAAAACTTATGCCTATTGGCCCCTAACAAACGAGGAAACGTGTAAAGGAAGAAACAAATTACAAAATAAGATATGTGTCACTTTATTTGTAGTATATTACATTCTTCTAAAAAACAAGACATTTTCTGCAGAGCAGTTATAACAACACTGCACTTTTATTAAGGCTTAGCTGGCATGTAGGTTATGCGGTGTAATCATGTAGCTCTTGAGCAGGAAGGCAAATCTACGAGCGACTACAACTAGTAAGACCAGCGGCGATTGTTGCATCCCTTGAATGGTGGTATAGGCAGCTTTTGGCGCGGACTAGCGTAGTCCTCAATTCCAGTCCAGTTAAAAGCAAAGGTTGTCTACATTTAGTTACTATATAATTGTTTAGTTTACTGCATCCATGAGCTTTAATTTAGCCATTTTAGACAGTAAGAACAAAGTGGTTGGTATTTGCATTTCAGTAAAAATCAACAGAAGTTTAGGTTGCTTCTGAAAATGAAGAAAGTTGAGCATAACTTATTGATTTTCATATATTTACTTTTTAAGTTTCTGGTATTGAATAAAGTACTCCTTTACCTCATGCTTTTAGCCACCTAAATGTATGATTAGATAATTAAATTTTAAGTATTATTGTTTTATTGATCCTTTAGAACCAAAATGCATGCCTCCCTAGTCAGTTAATATTAATTTCTCTACGGTTCGTTTGGAAAGAGATATATCCAAGATTACTAATGTCAGCATCTTGTTTTGAAGAACTGCATGGTAGTGGTGTCAGACATGCAGCGTTTCGATGTGGTTTACTAAATTAAAGCTGTATCTCATGTGCCTGAAGGAAATTTGTTTGCAGCGCTTCCTTAGCAGCAGACAGACGATGGTCCCCGTTGATAACATTAATTTTAATTAACTTGTATCATCTGCTTTACACAGTTAAACACTCGCACCAACTTGGGTCGTTTGTAAAGCAGGTCGGTAATGAAATACATTTCGTAGGATAAAAACTGTAAATTGCATTTTAAAGGAGATGCTTTATATTGAACTTAACGCGTTTGTTCATCGTCAAGACCTGAAGCGTTTTCACTTCTGCCTTGATACCCCATAATATGGTAAGGTTATCCATTCCTTCAGTCACACCTTTTCATACAAACTGTATTGGTCTTAATTTATATTTTTATGAACAATATTTATTGACTACAGTAATGTTTATTTTCTTAAATAAGTTCGTCTTTATTTTAAATATTAATAAAATAGATATACTAATTTAAAACACAAACTAAATTACTTTCTCTGCGCTTATTTTTACAGTAAATAATAAACGCTCAGACAAATTATACAAAAAGATGTTTCTGAAACAATAAATTGGTTGAAATTTTAGTAATTATAGTAAACCTACAGAATACTATAAAAATATAAGATATTTCCAAACCACATTTCTTAAGAGGAAGGTTAAGTACCTCAAGAATACGAAGAAGAAAGTAAATGTCGTACATGAAACATGTATATTTTGCTTTTTTTGCATTTGTTAAATAAAAGAAAATCTGTGTAGACATACCTGGACGTACTTGATACCTGGATGTTTTAAAGGGGAGCTAAATAGAGAAAGTTACCAAAACTGACATTTTTAGTTTTTGTGTAGTCTTGTTTAACAGAATTTTCTCTAATGTGATACATGTAGTCATTTAAGACACTATACTTATATTTAAATATAAGGATACATTCATTTGCAGCTGCAAGTTTTACTGTGAATTTTTCACGACTTTACAAAAATGATCTAACTACTATAAGCTTTGGAGTATCTTAGGCAACCTTTTAGGGTAAGTTTTGCTCTATAAATTAGTGTTACTATCAAGTATAACAACTTCTGTGTGCACAAGTCATGTGGTTTCTTTCTTCACAAATACATGTCATTTTCTCCATTTTTGCGTTAAACAGCTTTTTCTATGAATGAAATTTTCTGTTGTAAATAACCCGTTTACTTAGAATCTATTGGGAGTAGCTAAATGATATCTTAGGATGATAAAAGGAACCTTTGAGAACCTACTTTGGTGTTGATAACATATTTTATTATTCTTAAGAAATCACGGCTGATAAATTGTAACATAATGTGGCATAATCAGGACAATAATCCGATCTTCTCTCAATAAATAAACCTATTGGATAAAATTAGATTACTGTACTCAGCAGGCATATACATAAGTCTCGTTTATTAAATGGTTCCTGAGATGTGTCATACATTTAGCAGATATTAGGGCTTTCTTATTATCGTTATATTTGTACCCCGCATTTAACTACAATGGTCATATCGGCGACCTTATACCTTTGGAACATATTGCTACATGTTGGGGTGAATGTCAAAAGGTTACCAGAAAATGACTAATTTAGGTCACCCCAATACGCACATGGGGGACACAACTCGCTGGCAGCAAAAAGTCCGGGACCTTAGTGTGTAGATTTAAGGGGAAGGGGTGGGTTTTATATTACACTGAAAGATTACATAACACACATTATTTCCACATACCTGGGATTTATTCAGAAACGTTTGGCGACTCTACATGATGAACAAAGGAAACAGGATGGAGGGAGATGCCACAGAACCGTAGACTGGCCCCCAACGATCACTTCCACTTGAATGACGCTATCTTGTCCCCACCAACCGTGTTTAGCAAAGTCAGACAGGACTGACATCATACCAGACGGTTTCAAACAGATCCTTCCCTTTGGTGTGGCCCTAGCCGAAAGGAGAGACCGTTAACCCGAAATATAACTAAGGAGACCCGATAACGTATGGACTGGTAGTAACAATACAACATAACAGTTGTCTAGTAATGACAATAAAATTAATAATACCCACAATATTGTCTATCGGCTATGGTGATAACTCGTGTACAGTTATCATTAAATCACACTCACACACACACACACACACACGCGCGCGCGCGCGCGCATTCACGTTTCTAGAATCTGGGCAGATAGAGAATAATCTTGGCTATACAAAACCTCCCACCCAAACGGGGATCTAGCCTTGGACCCCTCGTACAGAGGCAGATAGTCTACTGACAGAGTCAGGGGTTTTAATGTCGCCTTAACGGTTGGTATACTCCTACAATTTTTAACAGAAAAGTCTCAGTTTGAAGTTGTAGGATTTAATGCTCATCCATGTCAGCAGGTGTTTAAATTGATATTAAGGGACTCATTTTTTTACAACCATAAAATTAACTATATCAGATTGTTTGCAGTTTCTGCTTGTACAGGTGGTATAAAATAATAATAAAAATGTAATTCATTTGTACTGTAGTTGTTGCTACAGGTGGGTTCGTTAAAATCACTTGCAAGATTTGGCATTTAATAGTATAGCGAGGAAGCAATTGTTGTACATAAAGAGGTGTAACGGTTTGTGCTTACTAAACGCTTATTGAATTAACTATGCGAAACAGCGCAACACCTCCACAACTAGGTTTGCACGAGCCATGTTAATAATTTATAGATGCTTTTCGTCGGATGGGATTATCCAGGCTTGCGTGCTGCGCAAGAAACCCGAACCCCTCGTCGTAGCAGTTAATTCCTTAAACCGGCTTTGCACGCACACACACGTTCATGTTGTAATCTCTAATCGGTCTGATTTAGGGAGCGCCGAAGTGCAGAATTTAATGGAGAGTATTAGACGCTCTAAATGATGCTCCTTCCCGAAGCTCTTACCTTGGAAGGCGTAGAGTTCCAAGACTATCTCACCTGGCTTCATTTGCCATCCTCTTCTTTCTCTCAAACTTCGCGACAGAGGAATAACTAACCGCCTCTGCACATCCAACAGTATCATTTTTACTTTCTCTACTACGTATAGTAAGTAGGGGAAGTATTGTATTCCACTCAAAAATTCGATACCGAGATTTCACCGGAAATACATGTTTTGAGATCCCCTGAATAAAAAAAATCATTTTTGGAAACATGTCCGTGTGTGTGTCTGTGTGTCTGTCTCTCTGTCTGTGTGTCTGTCTGTGAACAGCATATCTCAGAAACGAACAGTCGGATAAACACCAAACTTGGTATTTAGGTTCAGTATCTTCCAGGGATGCGACACGAAGGTTTTCAAGAAAATCCCCCCACCCCAGGATACCCTTTACATGGAAGATTTTTCGAAAATTTTAATTTTCTCAAAAATGACTCTAACGATTTTGATTAAAATATCATGTGTTTAAGATATTTTCATGACAAATAAAACGTATATCTTGAATTTTCTGGGAATGTCTCCAAAAGTATTCCTCATTGTGAACGACTTTTGCATAACCGGTAAACCATAAGAGATAGAGAAAGTTTTACTACACAAAAATGTACATCGCGTTAAAATATACTATTTATGTCATATACATTTGTTTTGTTGAGTGAACCATTTTCAAGATATTGCTTGTTATTCTCTTAAATTTTTCAATACTTATTTTCCTAAAAGGGAAATGATACAGATTAATACTCTTTGATATGCAAAGAGCATTAATCTGTGGCAAAGGGAATGGTGCTGCACCTAGCAACCAGCTATTAAGAGATATGTATATGCTTAAAGGCTGCTGTATTTCTATATTGCCCTTGTAAATATATATTCCTCTTACATCTACAAGAAAATTAGCAATAAGATAGAGTCTGCAAATGTTTATCTCGATTAACATGAAGTAGATGGAGAATAAGCGTTTGTAAAAATAGTTTGTACAAGAGTAGAGAAAGTCATGTGAGTGTAACAAATCAGATTTTTACATAAGTTGATTTCCCTAAATATATTTTTTCAACGATGGTGTTTTTTTTAACCACATACCGTTCATATTGTCATGGTGTAAAGCTGAATTTCCTGCATCCAGTACTGGAAACCTATACTACCGGTGTTTTTTTTCTATTTTAATGCATCTATGTGAATGAACTATATATATTAAATCCTCTAAGTTATGATATATAATTATATAAAATAACATTACTTTCGAAACATTTTATTATCATTCATTACGTTACACCTTGCACTGCTTTCCCCCGTTATTCAGATGCACATTATAACCGAAAACCTGTTTTTGTATGCCTTCGTCAAAGAATGATGCCGCCTGTAATGAAACCCAAGTTTGCACTTTTTGTTTCACATCATCGTCATTGAAATGTTTTCCACCAAGAAAGTTGTTCAGATGAAGAAACAAATGAAAATCCTTTGCTGCCAAATCCGGACTGCTGTGAAACAAGAATTTAATCTGAAGTTACGACGTCGCAGCAGCTTAATGACTGACCACACCCACTTCACTTGGATTATCATGTGTTCATATCTTCATATAAAAGTTTTGAGTAATATTACTAGCAATCTTTATTTCCGTAGTCTCTATGTTTAAAAAATAAGACAGTTGTTAATTTCGCTTTTTTAGTATTTAGTAAAATAATATACTTTATTTTATGAAATTTTCTTAAAATGGTAAATAAAAATATCAATTTAAGTTTTTTATTTTCCTTGAAGACCTCAATAAGCACCTGATCCTTTTTTTTAATTTGGCAGTTATAAACGTCTGTACTATTTGGTTTCTGCACTAAGTGCATATCAACAAAACGTTTGAGCTGTTTAATTGTTTCTTAAGAAAATGAAGCAAGTACGTTTTGGCTACCTTAATGAGTATTTAGCCATTGTGCACACTAATACTCTAAGGGTAAGAAAATTAATTACGTAAAATTTAAAAAAAAATCCTAAAATTAGAAAATGAGTAGCAGTGACCCAATTGACGTAATACACATGCATTTTCATAATCTTGGATCCATGATAAGGGTTTATTTAAATTTTAGGAATGTCAAGGATACAACAATGTAGTATATATAAAACCGTAAACTTACAAAATGTGCGTATTAGTATAGTCGACACACAATAAAATATTAGAGGTTCCTACTTGTTAATAGTATTCTTCCTTTTTGTAGAATGGTTTGTACGTCAGCCATCTTAGTAGGCTCTTGGTAAACTGATGTCATGTTGCTCTGAGGTAATTTGTTGAGTTTTATTTGATTTGGATAATCTTGCTGGTGGTTTTATTAAGAGATAATTGGATCTTGTGTTTTAATTGAGGATATCCTGCCCACTGCTATGTTCATTGACTCCGCGTTTTACCATAAATAAACATTCCAAAATATACAGATAAACAATAGTCGAACTGTCCTCTTTCTTAAATAAAGGTTTATAATGGGCATTTAATGGGGCAACGGTATTTCCCCCATTTCTGCCTATTCTAATTCATATAAGAATAAACTGTTGAAGAACAAAGTAGGACTTGGATACCAATGATTTCAAAGTGTGTAACAAGAAGATTTCTTTAGATAATCTTGAGCACAAATTTTCGATACTATCCCAAGACATTTTAGTATCGAATATTAGCGAGTGGTTTATATGTTTGTGATTAAACATTCTTTTAATGAAAAAAGTATCTTTTGAGTTTTATTAAAATTGAAAATAAAACCATTAGCTGAAACCACATGATGGGATTATTTAGAGATTCGAGCATCATATTATTATTTAACAATGGCGAATTATTATCAAAGTAATATAAACATGTATCGTGGGCGAACAGGACACATTAAGTACAAATATTACTTGGCAGATCATTCATGGCTAAGAGAAATAAAAGAGGACCCAAAACAGAGCCCTGTGGAACACTACATTCAACAAGAGCGTATTAGAAAGAAGACCGTTATAAGAGACTCATAAAAAGTACTGGACAAATAGGATTTAAGCAGTCTTAATTTAACAACAGTTATCCCATCTTTTAAAAGATGACATGGCTTTAGAATCCGGGCCGTGGTCATCATCAACATCAACATCGTCATCTCTTGTTCTTTTCCTGCACTCACGTGCGCTAACGTTTGTGGGGTGTTGGCCTTCCTCTTTGCAGACAAAAGGAGAAAGAAACAACGGGCAAGAAGCTGTTAAAGAATTTCATATACACGCTCCGTTTTAATTACACTGTTTCTGAGACAGGACTTGCTAACTTCGACAAGTTGTACATGCAGTAAGGTAAAACAGAGGAAGAAAACTTCTCTTCTCCTTTTTCTTCCTTCTCTTTAATTTTTAAAGAGGTAATTTGGGCTTATCTCCCAGTCGCTCCTACTCTGTCGTTCACACGGACTTCGTGATACATAAACCGGATCGATATGACTCGCTTGTGAAGCTTCGCATCACGTTTCGCGGTTCTTTTAATTAGGTCAGTCATTTTATTCATTTGATTAAGACTTTTATTTTGGTGCAGAGTGAAACAAGGGACTACTGATCAAAGAACACGATGGTAAAAGTGACGTTGCAGTTTCCTTTTTACGTTTTCTGCTGCTTATCTCTCGTAGATAGGGGAAATATTGATTACAACCATACATACAGTATCGCATTTTTACCTATTTTTTCGGTCATAATTCCATGCACGTGGCTATGTTTTTGCGAATAAAACAAAACCTAACAGTCGTATTAATACTAAACCTATGATTTTAAGTCCTTTTTTCAGTGCTCTAGGATGCAGATTTACACGAAATTCTTCCTATGCCAAATTATTCGTGACAAGGAACTACTTTCGTCATGCTTTACTGAATGACTAACACTTCTGATTAAAAACGTCAAGGTTAGTTTTATGGTAAAGTATGTATCCTGGATTTTTTAAACAGCTTCTGAATTTCTCTTCATTCCTATTGGATTTCGAAACGTTTTATGTAACATGGAAAGTGTAATAGATTATTGAAGAGTGCTACAGAAAAATATAGAATTGATTAAAATATGCAATTTGAGTTAACTATATATTTAGCCATGTATGGAATATTTCCAGTTGTTCTGTTGCACTTTTTTCAATATAATACCTCTTAAATATTTTCATTGTTTTTTTCTTTCTTTACTTATGAGGTCATTCAAAAGGTATGGAATATTAGGGGAGAGTGAAACAATTTATTTTTAAACATTTTACTGTCGTTTTATCCTGCTGTAAACTCCGTTGTAGCTGCAACAAGATATACAGGAACTATCTAGGATAATACTTATTCTGTTTAGCATGAGAAAGGATAAAACAAACTTTTATTGGTGTTTTAAACAAAAAAGTTAATAAAATATTAAAGTGGATGAAGAACATCGTATGATTATAACACATAAACCTTTTAGATAAAAACAGGCTAAGGATATTAGTAAACATGAGTGCAGCGCATAGCCTACTTATTGAGAAAAGAGCAATGGATGAAAGGAAACAACGTTGTAGGCACACTTCCTTTTATATGGTTTTTGTCAAATTAATCAGCGGTTGATTAAAGTAAAGCGGTTGATTAAAGCATGTCGTTCATATTCTAGCCCATCGTGGTCTCTGGAGAGATCACGAGGTTTAACCTAGTATCCTGTTTTGTTCTTCGGTTTGCCTACCTTCCCAGGAGCTTTTATTCTAATAGCATTGTCTCGCCATAAAGTTTGACCACCCCAACACACGAAATTGAAGGGAGAAAGGCAGAAGAATGATGCTGAGTGTCAGAAAATGGCATGACTATTCTTCGATCATTAAATTGGAAATTTGTTTAGTTTCAACCATTCAAAACTACCAATTGCTGTGTAGTTGACGAAGTGAGATGATTGCATTTTATGCTGAAGTTTCTATGAAGTTGTCACACTTGATTTCCATTTATCTGTAGATGGTAAGATAAGTAAAATAAACGAAATGCTGTCCCGAGTGTGAAATTAAGTATGGAAAGGAAATAAATTGTAAGGTTAATAACAAGGTTACAAGGCTATTTTTGTAGAGTATTATGTTTATGGTATGAATAAAGCTGTTCCTGTTTGTCCTCTGTCGATAATTACACATGTAGATTACTGAATCAGTAATTCAAGAAATAAATAAATAAATAAAGGGAGAAAGAAAAACAACCATGCCACGGAAGTAAAGCCTGGACATTAACTAAATAAACAAAAAACTAAAATGTAGGCTGCAGAAATGAAAATTTTAAGGATATAAAGAATGTACAAAGCAAGAGCATATAAAACGTGAAAGCATAAGAGAAAAACTAGGAAGTTGTAATACGAATGGTAGATTAAAGGATCTTAAACAATATTTAAAATTCAATAAAATCCTAGACGAAGAAGTTTTGTGAGTGGACCCAGGAAAGTTGATTGGAGGAACTGAAAGCGGAACATGCACCTGATTGCCTATACTATGAAGTGAAGATGATGATATCAACACTTGTTCTAGCTACCGGAGGCGGGGGAAACCGGAGAACCCGGAGAAAACCCGCCCAGACACCGCTTCGTCCACCACAAATCCCACATGCAGGTCCCTGGGATTGAACCCGGGCCGCCTCGGTGGGAGGCGAGCGGTCTAACCACTCGGCCACGGTGCCGCCTATCCTTAAACAGTTTGTGCTTAAATTCATAACATTTCTAGTCTCTTCTTAGGTCATAAATACTTCACTTTTTAGATGAAGTCTCTCGAATAAACAGGATTGGATATGAATACAATAGATGGAATTAGGAAGGAGGCAAAGTTAGCTTAGCATTCACACCGAAGGCTAGAGACACGAGGTTAGAAATCTAGCTTCTAATTTCCTTTGCAGTATTTTGCCTTGCATACGATTATTTCATTAGCATTATTTAATTATTTAATAAGTTAATAAATTAAAATAAAGCCTTTATCGCTCGGAGTTCTGTTTAAAAATTCACAGAGCAGTTATTAAACTTTTATCGTATGTTCGACTACATGTCATCGCATCTATCGCACGTCTCTAAATAGTTGCAGGAGTTGCTCGTGTCTTGACTTGCTACTCACGCTTTATAGGTTTAACTTAGGATGACAGATTCTGTCAACTCCACGTTGAGTTATCATGTTGCTCTATTTACTTCACCTTTACGCTCCAAGCGCATAACGTTGCCAGGTCTGACAACACGGTAATGCCGCATTAGAAGCAACAGCATCTGCTAACATTCAGTGATGCTAGATCAAAGAACCAGCACGACTAGAAAAATAAAAAGTTGCTTGATTCTCTCAGCAAATTTTACAGTCATTCGCTGGCTTACCTCTGCAATATTCAACAAAGCAAACGGTAATACACACATCAGCGATTTTAATTAATAACCTGGGTGGCCAAATACAAGTTTTTTCATTAACCTCATTTACCCTGAAAATGTTTTTGTTGGTTTCTTTTTAACTTCATTTCCTTACTTCCTTCTTTCTGTTAGAATGGTGGTATGGTCAGTTTATCTGAAAGTTAGTTACGAAGGAACTAACGCTGGACGCATCATCATGTTGGATGATGGGCCCAAAGCATAAGCGTTCAAGGTTCAGGAGAGGTTAGGTAGGAAACGGTGTGCAACTTTAATGTGACCTGACACTGTAACATGGGCACACAATGTAAGCAAGAAAACGTCCAAAATGTTCCTCTCTTAGCATTCTAAATGAGTTTTGAAGGAGTATGACAAAGCATAACAATAACTTCTGATGTTATGATGTAGTAAGAGGTTGTAAGCTCAAATCTTATTCTGAGGATACTTGGGATATAAGAATTTAAAAACGTAGGTGAATGAAATAAAATACCTTGGTAATTAAAAATGTCATAGTCCTGTATATGCTGAAAGCATTTGTATGTAAAAGATATTCTATCCGCTGGCATGTAATCAACGCAGAACACTATAACAATGTGACAAAGCATCGTATTTGTTTAAAATTTTAGTGCCCACAGTAGGCGCGTCAAAAGAAGAACGGGTGGCGTAAGGGCTGGTACTTAGGGCCTTATAATTAAATTTAAAAAAATTAATGTACAAGATTTTGGAGCCGGAACAGGCTAAAAGGCCTAAAACCGTGAAGTAGTAGTAGAAAAAGAAGAAGAAAAATAATTAAAAAATAAAAAGACAGTCAACCGGTTTAAGTTTTCAGTTTCTTGAGATATTGTATATTATACCAGGCAAATGATACAATCCTTTTGCAGTACGGTTTTAAAAATATGTCTTTTGTAAGATGAAGGACCTATAAATCTAACTATACAAGTGGGGAACTTCTAATAACTCAGTGGTGGCAGCAACGGGACATTGTTTCCATTGTATCCTTTCAACTAATGAGCTGAACGTTTAGAGAAACCTCATATAGTCAATAATGGGAGGGAGAATGGAGAGGACTAAAATATTGCCTACACAAAACTATCTCTTATCATTGAGTTTTATGCAGAACAATTAAAATAAAATAATAGAGTGACTTGACTTCGTATTAGTAGTTGTACAGTTCACGCATGAGAAGGGTGTTTCTGCGGGGTGAAGAGCGAGAGGAGATAATCTGCTCAATTTATTTACTAAAATTTACTCATGAGCAATGCAGTATGAATGTACTGCAGTGTATAATATGATGGAGAGGTTTGGATATGCTTATAAAGAATATTATGTTACTAGAATTCTTCTCATCTGCGATTTTTACTACTTTTGAGGCCAATCTCAAATAGTTACTTCACTCATAGGTGTGTCTGTGTATCATCAGGATTAACGTTAAGCACTACTATGATATATGGAGCCCGTAAACTCACAGCAACTTATCCTGTTAGGCAGACTCCAATAAGAAACTTCTCTAAATTTAATTAATTTAAAGAAAGCTTGAGAGACTACGTAAATGGAATGAATGAAAGAATCGGGTATAAATAAACAAGCATTCACATTGAAAAAATGCTTCTAAAGTCGTCACCAAAATAGGATTATTTAAAAGCATATCACTAATCCTTAAAGCCGCTAAGAATAGAAAGAGTAACGTGACTGAGACGTAATATTGAATTTTAAAACCCTTAGAAGCTTATGTATGTATATAGAATTTTTCATTGAGATCGGCTTTTAACCAAAGGTATCTTTTTATTGTGGAATGAGAATAGTTAAGTATTTTTATTTTCTAACTGTGGTTGTAGTTCATTTACGTGAGAAGGGTATCTGTTCTAAAATATAAAGAAAGCAACAACCAATTTTTTTTCTTTTTAAATTAACAGATCATTACATTTACTTTATATTGTGTATCCTATACAACTACAAATTAGCCAAATACTTTTATTAATTATATCCAAAAGTGATGCAATGCACGATTTTTTTTTTGCACTCACTGTGAATAAAATGACATACTAATTATGACATGTTACAAAATACACCCATTTGCAGACATGTGGAGAACTGTGTGCAACTACTGAGGTCCCCAAAGAGGCTTAGGCCATGTTACTTCGGTTTAAAATGACTGAATAACTCCTTTAAATATAGACCTTAGCACTGTCAGTACGGCCATCCGCTGTTTTTTTTATTTTTTAGAAAAGTTTCCTTGGTTACTGATTTGTTCTTGTCGATTCTGCCCGCTTATTTTGTAAGGATTGATATGTGTTACTTGAGATTTTACCTAAATAGATACTATGTCCTTTTATCCACCTAACGTTTCCATTTTCATGATACGATTCACATACACTTATGTTTAAAAATAAAATTAAGAAGGAAAACTTTAAAAAGAGCATGAATTTGGTGCCCTGATATCAAAAAATTCCTTATGTGTTCAAGTAGTGTATCTTGAATAAATAATGCACATATGAACTAGGCAACCCATGATTATCAATCTTCACAGTTCAAGGAGCGCAATCTAGCAGTTTTTTTATTCTGATTTATAAACTTAAGTGTTCCATTACAGCAGCAGTAATACTAAATGTATTATGTACATACATGATATAAACTAACTTATTGTCCCACCTGTTATTTACAATTTCTAATATACAAAGTTTAATATCCTCCTAAATTCTAGTTTATACTATTTTAATAATTTGACATAACTATAAGAGCGATTTCTTATTTAGAATTTGACAAGGTACAAAGTTAAACTGTGTTCAATATAATAGTTTACACATTAATATCAGAGCCTTATATTATTCATTGTTTTACAAAATTTATGTTTTATGTTACTACTTTCGTAGACTATAGAGTTAAAGCAATACTTCATTGCAGTTTATCCTTTTTAATTTGCACTTACACTATCATTATATCTTTTTCCTTTCAATATCACGTACATAGTAGATAGAGAAGATATTCCAGTCCACCCAAAAACGAGATTTCGCGGAAATACATATTTTGAGATCCCTGAATAAAAAAGAATCATTTTTATGAAAAGGTCCTCGTGTGTGTGTGTGTGTGTGTGTCTGTCTGTCTGTCTATCAGTGAACAGCGTAACTAAAAAACGAAAAGTTGGATAATGTTGACACTTAGGTTCAGTATATTCGAAGAATGCGACACGAAGAATTTCAATAAAAATCCGTCACCCTCACTACCATTTACATGGAATATACTTCTAAATGTTTTATTTTCTCCAAAATGCCTCTAACGATTTTGAATAAAATAACATATATTTAAGAAATCCAAATTAAATTTAAATATATATTTCGAATTTTCTCGGAATACCCTATGAAGTCCAATTCATTAGGAAGAAATTTTGTAGGATCTTGCATAACTTATATAACGTAATTACATGATCTCTTTAAAACAAACAGTTTATTTTTAATAAAGTTTTGTGGCATAAGCCATTTCCTAGATAACCCTTATTACTGGTTCGACTTGTTGAATAGCTTTGTGATTAGGTCCTGTAGATTTTCAGTTATTTCTCGCGATTGCATGGAAAGAGTATGCGATTTTAAGGCCAGCGTTCAGCGTCTAGTTCCTAAGCATTTGACTATTGCTATTCCGTTTGTATTTATATCGAAATGCAAAGTGTAGCTATTTCTGCAAAGTTTATCTCAATTAAACTGAGGTAGACAGAGAAATAAGCTTTCGTAAACGGTGGAGGGTAGAGTAAGTCATGCAAATCTAACACATCAGGGTTCTTTATTGTTTGCTCTCAAGGTCATTAAAAGAGATCTCATTATAGACTAGTTTACCAAAATCTGATGTGCAGTAATATTTACGGATGAAAATAAATATATGTTCTATGTGGATGCTTTGGAATTACGAGTAAACTTAAAAGGTTTTTTAGTGCATCAGAACTCGATTTCACGTTCACAAAGATAAGGCTTAGAGGCTGCGTTAGGACATAATGAAGCATTAAGGCTTCAATGTCCGATGGCTTTGATCCCTTTTAATGTAACGTATAGTTTTTGTTTGGTTTTGGTGGGATCTGCATGTCCAAATTGTTTTCCCTAACACAAAAACAGAATAAAATAACTTTCGAAAACAAAAGAAAGAGGAAAAAGTAGGGTGACAAAAAGCTTGGTCAGCAATGGTAGCGTG
The DNA here is from genome assembly GCA_030765065.1 of Deroplatys truncata. NCBI lineage: Eukaryota > Metazoa > Arthropoda > Insecta > Mantodea > Mantidae > Deroplatys > Deroplatys truncata. The sequence continues at coordinate 110,756,306 of CM060986.1, forward strand.
TGTGCCTTAACAGAGCAGTAAACAAGGATGAAGACAGAGTAGAGCAATACGTGTAGAGAATAATAGCGGATCTAACAATAGACCCCATCGATCCAAGTTGACCACCTTGTGTTTTATATGAATTTAGCCATTTTCTGCTGCCTTGACACTGCCGAGCTATGTAGAGATGTCTACCTGGGAGGTAATATTTCTTCTCCTTTCCTCTTCCCACCACCGCTTTTCTTTCTGTGCTTTTCTACTTAGTTACATTTTTGTTCCTTTTTCTGCGACTTCTATTTCACTGCTTAATCCCTTTTTCAGTGTCTTTTTCTTTTCCCTCTTCCCTTATTAAATCTTTCAGTAATGTTTGCATTTTCTTTTGTATTCCCAGTGGTGTAAAGAGAAAATGTAGACCGTTGTCACAGAATCGAAATAACTAAGTACGAGCTTTAAATGCAGCTTAAAAATAAACCAAATTCTTATACCCGGACTCTTTTAATAGAAAATATATACGGGTCGGCTATAATTCTCTCTCTTTTATTTCATGCTAATATAAATCAAAATTATATGTGTTATTACGTATTTACTTTTTTGTGTAACACAACAACGTTTAGACCCAAAGGAAAAGTGTAGCAGTATTAAACTTATAATAAAACAGTGTTACTCCTTGAAAGTAAAGAAAATAGAATAAGCATTTTGAGTTGAAAGCAAATTAAGAGATGAATCTGCTTGAAATTAAAAAGAAAATAATAATAGCTTCCTGTCTAGGGACAAATCCTGCACTATAAGCCCAGCTTCCATCATTCTTGTAACTTTTTTGCTTCCCTAATTGTATTTATATTCCAAGAACTCCTAAAGAATAGTAGAAGCAGAGGGATAAACATAATTTCTCCCTCCATACTCCAGGCAGATACTATGACATCTGAATGCTACAGAAACGAAGAAGCTAAGAATTATGTGCCCTATACTGTGACATTTGGTGAGAAATTGGGTAACCTCAGCTGGTTTCCGGCGTAGCGCGTATATATGCAATAGATCTTCATGTTTGCATTGTATAGGTTTTCATTTATCGTAATAAAATTTATTTTTCTGTCAGAAGGACTCGAATGGTTTATGGATTAAAATACTCTTTCCACACCTCATGGATTAGACTAAAGAAATATTTTTTTATTACGGAATATAAATAATTTAGTGTATTGATAAATAATGATACAAGGAGATATTTATTAATTTAAGGTGAAAGGGAGCAATATGTATTAAAGAATTTATAAATTGAGCAAATGGGATTGTTAAAGAACTAGTTAGAATATTTAAAGGGAATTAAAGTGAAGTAAAAGATTAAATGAATTAATAAATGCACACTTAGGTTAAGATAAATGACGGTTACCAGTATGTAATACTGCTGGATACCATTAGTTAAAAGTTTATATTGGGCTAGAGTTAAGGGGGAGTAGGTGTCAACTGAAAACCAGTTGGAGAGGCCACTGGCTTCCGGTGTCAAAAGTAATAGTGAGAAACATTATTAGAATTAATTATCTTAAGGTACATTTTATTTTATTATACTTTTATTTCATTATTTTTATTTAGTTTAGTAGGTTAAGAATATATATGTACAATTATGAATAGAAACAAATGATGTAATAAGTATTGCTTAAAAAGCAATACATTTGGAGTATACGTTCTGGTTTAGCCAATAGATGTCAGGATGGTTTATTTTATGTTATTACTTTCTCTACTATGTACAGTAAGTAGGGGAAGTATTGTATTTCAACCAAAAATTCGATATCGAGATTTCACCGGAAATATATGTTTTGAGACCCCCTGAATCCAAAATAAGCATTTTGGAAACATGTCCGTGTGTGTGACTGTCTGTCTGTCTGTCTGTGAAGAGCATAACTCAGAAACGAACAGTCGGATAAACACCAAACTTGGTATTTAGGTTCAGTATCTTCCAGAGATGCGACACGGAGGTTTTCAAGAAAATCCCCCCACCCCAGATTACCCTTTACATGGAACATTTTTCGAAAATTTTAATTTTCTCAAAAATGGCTCTAATGATTTTGATTAAAATATCGTATGTTTAAGATATTTTCATGACAAATAAAATGTATATCTTGAATTTTCTGCAAATGTTTCCAAAAGTATTCTTCATTGTGAACGACTTTTTCATAACTGGTAAGCCATAAGAGATAGACAAAATTTTACCACACAAAAAATGTAGATCGCTTTAAAATTCACAATCTATGTCATACACATTTCTTTTGGTGAGTGTACCATTTTCCAGATATTGCTTGTTATTCCCTTAAATTTTTCAATACTTATTTTCTCAAATGGGAATTCGTTATTCATTTTTTGTCTTGGATATGCAAAGAGTATTAATCTGTGGCAAAGAGAATAGTGCTGCACATAGCAACCAGATATTAAGAGTAATGTCTATGCTTAAAGGCTACTGTATTTCTACATTTCCCTTACATCTACAAGAAAATTAGCAATAAGATAGAGTCTGCAAATGTTTATATCGATTAACATGAAGTAGATGGAGAATAAGCGTTTGTAAAAATAGTTTGTGCAAGAGTAGAGAAAGTCATGTGAGTGTAACACATCAGAATTTTTTCTTTGTCGTTCTTATAAAGAGGAATCCCTCCGATTCCAACAGTGGAAGACAGGATGGCTTGACTCTACGAGAAACAAACTCCGTGATATAATATCGAGTTTTTCGACACATGTTGCCAGTAATTCTCTTTCCAGACAAGATCAGGTTTTAATATCCCGACTGAGAATGGGCCACACCAAGATCACGCACAGTTATCTTCTTTCAAAGGGCCATCCACCCATCTGTCACCAGTGAAACATACTGTTAACAACGAAACACATAGACGTGGAATGTCCACAATACGATCAATGGAGACAACACCACCAGATACCAAATGTTCTACAAACAGCACTTAACTATTCGATGTACCCTAAGATAGTTGAACTTTTTAAAAGCATAAATTTATATAAAAGTATATAATGTTCTTTCAATTTGATTAGGTATAGTGTCACAATTATGTACTAGTTCATTGTAATGGTTCAAAACGTCCAGTTTGTTAAATAACCTCATTGTTTTATTGTTAAATATTTATTTTATACAAAGTTGTAAAGTCGCGATATGACTAATATGTTAAAGCGACTATAAGCTTTCAAAATAAAAAAAAATCCCTCTGGTAGTATGTGAAAATTTTGTAAATTCCCTCTTTTGCTTTTCTACTGGCAGGATGTGTATATAATTCAGTTTGTGCTGACGTCTATATGTTGAACATCACATTTCGGCTTAAAATTAGAAGGGAAATTTGCCAATTTTCCCAAATTGGCACGTATATGTGCCAGCATCTTGAATTCTTTCCTACATTATTATAAGCAAGTTTCAAAATATAACATAATTCATGTAGCTTTGCTTTAAAGACCATATGTTATGATGTCTAAATCATAGGTATCCATAGGATTGGTATACTTCTGAACGTACAACATTGATAAAACGAGTGATAAGAAACTATGTGTAAAGCTTATGTAATCAACAATTTGGTGTCTGTATATTTGTAATCTCATCTTGGACGAAGACGGAAGTGCATAAGTGCAGAATATGTCTGTTTGGAATTTATGTTGGTGGGAACTGAGATTACAAATTTTGAGGCAATAACCATGCAGAGGTCATAAAAGTTAGCAAACAAAATATAAAAGGATTTCAATGCTAAAATTTTCCTGCTGTAAAGTAGAATTTGTCGCAGTTCTCAATGGCTGGTGTTATCTTATTTGTTTAATTATCTTTTAATTTGGGTTCTTTGTCCTCCGGCTAGCTATTATAACTCAGTCGAGCAAGTGTCTTTAAGCAGGGCGTGTAAACGGAAAGAAGTTGTTACTAAAAGATAACACCGATAAAAAAATCTGAATCTAGACTTTTATGCCGTCACACTTAATTAATAATTGACATGTTTAATCTTTATACACGCCTGACTGAAAAACTATGATATTTCCGAATCTAACTAGAGTCGTTTTAGTTGCCGTGCAACAATTACTTCGCGTACTTTACATTTTTGTAATTATGCGACGTGCACCTCGTGAGAGACTCTTCAAAACTGCGCGACACTTCCTTATGGCTCGAGAGTATATACTCCTTCACCTCGAATTGCCTAAACATTATAATATAACTGCTATTGGTTACCAAATTGAACCCATTTTAGCGTCTGTTTTGGACAACCAATCACTACTACTAACATATATACTCTAGGGAAGATATTCCCTCCATTTCTAAAAAAAGACACGCTACCCTGACGCCATTTGTTTATCTCTTCTTAGTGATAAACAACTCACCCCCTCGGTTTATTGTTACCAACTTCTATTGTCAGTTTCAGTTAGGCCGTGTAAACTTGTTTCCTAACAATACTTATGGCTCACAAACATCTAAAATCCTGTACATACAATAATATTAATTTACACTACAATCACTCTGGCATTCACAGCATGTTATGATATAAAATATAGCCTCAAATTTGTAGTTAGATATTGAAGTATACTGTAAAACTATTTACAGAGGAAGGTCATGACTCAAACTCTTCTTTCACTTCCAAGCATGGATGACCAATACTTGCACCAACAATATATTACGGATTAACAGTTTTATTTAATATATATATATATGTATAAATTTATTTCCATAAGAATCTTACCGTCAAATGTTACGTTTTCAGGCGTTGATATGAGGTTTCTCTGTACTTCTCAAGAACAGTTTGTTATAACTTAACTGCTGGAAAGTGAACAAAAACGAGTAAGTAGGAAAACACAAATTATTTTGCTTCTTCGTTTCCTCTTAGTTTTTTGTTTCTTTCTTTATTTTTTTGGCTCATTCTATCCCACAAAAGTATTAAGAAGCAGACAGTGGCAGCTTCTATAGCATTCTGCCTTTATCACTATAGGACTTAAGTAAATTCCGGTTGAGTTTAGTTTCTATTCTATTTGCAAGTTTTGTAAACTGTATCATAAAAAACATCTACTTCACTTAGAACCCACAATTTTAGGTCTTGTGTTGATCTTTTTAGTTTTAAATTGGACAAATCAGGAGGATGAATATGTGTGCTTGGCAAAGTTGAGAAGCTTTGTTGTTTTTTCTTGTGTTATAACGAAGTAAAGAGAAGAGAAAACTGGTTTCGTTGTGGCATTCGTTGTTTCTCGATAAGATTCTTCCTGTGTATGTGTGCTGCTATCTTCTTGTTTTCTAGTGCAGCTAATTGGCTGATTCGAGGGATTTGCAGTCCCCTAGCATTCCCCGGGGAGCAGATCGTATCGCAAGTGTTATGACGCCCAAAAAGTTGAGTCTCTGCCGAACGTGTTACTTTGTATCCACAAGGGCTGCACAAAGCATATAAAACTGTTTCTTGCCTTAGGACTGAGCAAATGGAAAAGCATTAATACTCCGTTGAACAATTCACTGGTTATTATCTATCATGAGGGAGACACTAGTATTGACACCGTTTTTCTTGGGTACTTCCATTACATAGCTTGCTTCGGACCCGTATTCTCTAATTGTTTCGGAGACTGCGCCGTTGGTGGCAGTCCCGGGTTCGATGCCCGCTCGGGTTGGAGTCGAACGCGGTGTAGTGGTAGAGATAGCAATAATGCTAAAATTCACTGTACCTGTTTTCTCCATCCGACGTGGCTTCGTCTTGTTGTCCTTCTCGCTGTTACCCTGGCTAGTTGGTTCTCAGCGATGATGTTTGCATGGGCTCTGCCTATCATGATTGGTAATAAGCTCGTCGATCTCAGAGGTGGTACTAGGAGCTCAGAGGAGTATTTACTACTCACTGTAATGTTTGGTTTATGGCTATTTATTGTTACTTCCTCACTCTAACACTACATAATGTTCCTGTTCAATTATCACCATTTGCGCGCCAATTTCTTTTGACGGAGTATCATGGATTCCTTGTCGGTGTCTAAAAGTGAACTGTGAACTGCTGAACTGTGTAATCTAAAAGCCAACTGTGTACTGTTTAATCTAAAAGTCAACTGCGAACTGCTTTATTTTGGGGTGAATCTCGACTATTTAAAGAACACAACTCCCACCTAAAATTTTGGTATAGGATTTCTTATTGGTCAGTTTGTATATATCATGTGACCTTTTTCCCGGGCTTCTCTTGGTAAACTGCCGTTCTGTCTTATATTTGCCTCGCTTCATACTTCCGGAGCGGAAACAAATAGTCATAAAACCTTAATCTAGACTAACACAAAAGATCCCGTTTCGCTGCACATGCGAACCACATATTTCTACCTTACTGCAGATTTCAAGACATTCTTAACTTAGTTAAACAGGAACATTATGTGCACGACAAATATTACATTATACACAAAATTAATATTTACATGGTTTTCACATTGCACACATGTATCACTTACATATCAAATTATACACTGAAAAATTTAGCACATAATAAAATTACTTCGGGTACAATTATGTCTCAAGCTTTATCTGTCTCTCCATTTGTACGCATTAAACAACTGGCACCAGTTGCAAGTAAGGAGTTGATATAATATGTTGTGAGGAGGGCCATATTACTGCGATAGTTTATTGTCGTCTTTTTGACAATTATGTAAATGAACTAGCGTTAACGTTTCTAGAAAATTGAAAATAATGAAATACGACAATATGACAAATACTTAAGTTAGATTCGACATAAGGGATTCTTTCCCTTTAAATGTTAGGAACTAGGCTACTGAATATAAATATGACCGTACACTCATTCAAGATAGGCAATACGACCGATAAAGTTGTGGCAAAAATTCACAATGAATGCTCGATGATCGCCAACTGAAGGTGCACGAATTGGCTGACATTACAAATACCTCGATAGACCGTGTCCACTGTATATTACAGGAATTTTTTGATATGAGAAAGCTTTCCGCTCAATGGATACCGTGTTTATTAACAACGTGCCAAAACGCAGCAGAATGAAAGTTACTTAAGAGTTTTCGACTTGTTTAAACACAATTTCAATGAGTTTCTCCGACGTCTCGTAACAATAGATGAAACTATACGCTAGAGACGAAGGAACCGTCCAAACAGTGGCAACAGGTGAACTTGTACCAAAAAAAGCACAAAAGGTTTCATTTACAGGAAAAATCAAGGCTACGATTTTCTCGGATTCTCATTGTGTTGTGTTGTTAGACTACCTCGGAAAGGACAGAACAATTACCGGAGATTACTTCTCTTCACAATTAGACTAACTGAAGAATATTATTCAGGCTAAACGTCCATATGGGCAAAAATAAGATTCTCTTTTGTGACAATAATGCGCCTTCGCAGACGTCTGGGATTTTTGCTGCAAAGCTGCATGGCCCTCACTTCCAATTGCTTCCACATCTGTAATATTATATTTACCAGATTTGGCTCCCAGCGATTACAGTTGCTCCCAAACCAAACAAAAAGAGCCGGATGAGGAAGAACTACATCACAGTTGGACAAATCTTGTTTTACTGAAGTTATAAAGTTGGAAGTATGTTGGACTAAATGTTTTGATTTATGAGGTATGTTGAAAAAATAGAAGACAACTGTCTTAATTATTGTGTTTTCTTGATTAGGCTGAGAGCTTTCAGAAGAACTTTGGAGGACTTGTGTAGGAATTTGAGGAAAATTTGTCGACACATTTCAAATTTGTTTGAATTTGGCACAAAATTAAAATCAATTTTAATGAGGAAATTTCTAAAGCTCTTGAGTTTTTAGGCGAACCGTTTGAACAGTCTTTCTGGACACAATTTAAACTACTTTGAAATCTGATAAAATTTAGAAGAGTCGCAATTTATCAATCGCATATCCGAGCACTTTTGAGTTCCGAGGGTAGTCAAAACTTTTCGAACCGAGGCTAAAGTTAACATGCCATCTAAACTGTATATTGCAATCACATATATACGTAATTGACTGAAACTTTGATTTATACAATTTTAAGAGGATTATAGAGGTACTGAAATTGATTTTCTAAATATTAAAGCTAGACACTCAAGAATTTGAACAGATATTACTAACAGTAACTGTAAGTATGATTTTGTTAAAATGGTGTTTTAAATACAAATGATATTTGTAATAAAATGTCCAATTTAAATAATATTCTAGTGCTATTTTAGTGTATAATCATTATATACATCGCCATAAGGGTTAGGTTTCCTTCAGCTGCCTAGATGTGGGTGCTGCGGAACCCTAGAGCTTGTGATACTTCTGACGTTATTACCAGAAGAACATCATGCCGAACATCTGAGTCCCTCCCGGAAGGGAGCTATTCGGATTGGGTTGGACTAAGCGAGACAGTGATTCTGATATCCAAAGATGATTGAGTACGTCTGAGCGAAGCCCAGGCGTGATGGTGAGAACCTCAAGTCCTCCGGCACCAACCTGGAGAGCTGGTGGACGGTGTGATAGGCACTGTCACTCCCACCGAGGTCTTCGGCAATCTTCCCTTTGACGCGCTTAAGTGGCGTATGTACTTCCGTTCCCTGCGAAAACAGGGGCGGTGATTATAAAATTAGGCGCTACCCTAATCGAAAGACCGACGAAATTTAACGGTTCCCTGGGGTTTGGGCGGAGCTGTTTTCCCGGCTTTGTTCGTTGCATTTTAGTCCTTTTATATACGGCGTATGATTATACAAATTACTGAAAAGAATAAATATACCAAGATATTTCAAAACTCATTACATATATTTTGAAGTTCAACTTGGAAAATTTCCGTAACCCTATCTCTATTTTTATTGGGAGAGCAGCAAAGAAAAGTGCAAGAGAATTGAGAAAAAGTGGCACAAAATGTTTCAAACAGAATTATTTAAAAATGACTAAAATGTCACTTCTATTCTACGTTAAATTCGTGCACTGGTTAGTTTTCATTTTTTAAAGAAAGGAAAAAATAATGTTAATAAAGTTTCTAAAAATAAAGTAATAAAGGAAGTGAGACATGTTTTATTTGACATGCAATAACAATAATGTTTGCGTTAACATTCACATAAGGTATATAATGAAGTAAACTTTCGAAATTTGTCAGATTAATACATTTTTTTCGTTTCATAAGGAATCCGAAAGTAATAAAAGCTTACGTTGTTACTCACTTGTTCATCCGTTTGCTGAACAGTATTGGATAATTAAGGCACTCCTCTAGTTCCATAGATACTTATTTAAGTATATTTTATAATATTTTAATTCCTATGTTTAAAAATGTGCATGTAAAACCACGGGCGTCTACGAATTCGGATACTGTCTTGGTAGAATATATTCTATGAATACATACATATATATATATATATGTGTGTGTGTGTGTAAAAACCGTTATCAAACTATTTGAAAATGAAGCTATTTAACTAAGGCAGTATTTTTAACACTTAAATAATTTCAGTCTAATTATATAATATGTAAATTCAATAACAGTCCGCTTTGAAGCAATGTGTGTATGTAATAATTTGTAAAATGTATGTAGCAGTCATTGCATATGCTTATATTATTGTATCCATGTATAATAATGTTATGTGAATATATTACGTAATTTAATAATGTAGGAGCTGTGAGAGTGATAGGTTAAAGGTTGCTAACAATGAGGTAACCTTGAGGCAAAAATGAGTAAGATAGTTTAATGATGCTATTAGTCATTATTGGAGCAGCAATAATGTAATTTTAGTGACAGTTTATAAAAAAGCCAATCAACAACCAGAAAAAGCTTTAGTTAAATGAAGGTATTCTATTGGAGTAGGATTATCCAATCAGAAACTGAAAAGGAGAAAATTTTACCAATTTAGAGTTGCCTGCAGACAGGTTACTAACCAGACGCAAAAAGTGTCCTCAAGAAATATGATATCTATTCGTGCGACGAAAAATAAGTTTACGTATTAAAAAGTGCAAGTATTTAGTAAAAACATCTCACAGCTCTCTCTGTATATCAGTGAAGTGTTATTTAAATCGTATCAAGCATTAATAAAAGAAGTGAAGTAAAATTATAATCTGTGTAAGCCTACATTCTTGTCGCATCACAACCCTGCTAAGAGAAACGTGTCTCTAACAATAATACTGACGCAGCCGAGGCAAACATAAATATTTAATTCTTAAAGAAACAGTTTAATTACAAAGTTAATATTTTTTAAGGCCACCTGAAAGTACGTTTAGTGCGAAGGCTACCGGAAACTGTTTACGTGCGGTTGTAACTACAAGTTCGGCTCCCCAACAGTTGAAATATAATACAACTCCTTCAATACAAACTACTTCAAATTGACGCCCAAAGCGTGGTGTAAACAACGTAAAGACAATATCTACTTCATATTAAATTGTTATTTTTCTATGTTCAATTAGCGTGAACCACACCTCTTACGCCGAGAGTGATTTTCAACGTTTACTATACGTTAGAATTCTCTCTCGCATAATTCCTTGCTGGCCGTGATACAAAAAGTTGATCTTTCATAGGCTTACAATGCTGTTATATAAACATTAGCCACCATAACAGCTTAAATTAAAGAGTGCAATCGCATCTCTACATCATTTCAACGAATTTTCCACCTATAAGATCAAAACTGTTATACTTGGATAATAAGGTATTTTACGTTTATACCTTAGTTATGTAGTATGATTTATCGAAGTTTGTCACCGAACTGCTAAAATTTGCATCATAAAAATCGCTTTTAATGTGCATAAACTTCATTAATATTCATTTACATCCGAAATTGCAATATACATTCAGTTAATTTTTCGTTGATATAATGAACGTTCGTGTTTGAGACATTTGCCTGTGTATGTTAAAGTAAGATTTTTAGTGTTTTTTTTTCTATTTTGAAGAAACATTTTGGATAATCTCAGATCTTTGCACATCAAGCTTATTTGAGCACGTATTAATCATCATCGGTTCATTATCTCTACAGGACTGTGATTGCAAGCTTACAGAGAGTAGTTTTATAGTCAGTCTAACACAACTTATTTTGGAGATAATGCAATTTCTTTACCTAAATTTTGCACTTCTTATAAAGTTTTAATTTCAATATAGAAAGCTGCTAGATAAAATCCTACTTGTGTCTCGAAATTAGGAAGCTAACTGCATTTCAAAGGGAATTATTAGGAAGTCTAACATACTTACTTAAGCAAAATTCAAAGCAATTATATGTAAAGTAAATTAATATACAACATAACAATGCATTTAATAAAACTGAAGAAAACTTAACTTTTAATCATTTGAAAAAACCAAACAACTCCTCAGTTCTACTAAAACAATCACAATCATCCAGAGCAGTTATAGCATCAGTTATTAACGTTCAAGAATTAATTTTATTTAACCGAAAATCCTTTTAATTACGGTATCATACACATTGTCCATTTTAAACAGCAGTGGCTGTTATGTAAGGGCACAAGAGCACGCGAAGATCCTAACCTTTGATACCTTGCGGATTTATTGGTTATTTTTCTTTGTATACTATGAAACGTAACGTATATGCGGTAATGTAAAACCTTCAACTTTTAAATCTACCACGCTACTCTAAACTCCATTAAATGTGGCAACAGGGGCGGTAGCACTTCCTGACTTGTGCAGATTTTAAGAAGCTTATGTGCAGGCGCAACTGGTATAGCATAAATACCTTATGGGCCAAATACAAACGGGTCGTGCACACTTCAAGGTGCGCACGAAGCTTCTCCCGTACTGTGTTTTCATATTATCACTACAATTTTAAGTTAATGCCACTAATGGTAGCACTGCGGCAGAAGTAGGTAAAGTGCACGAGAGCGGAAACTTCTCCAGGTTATTCCAGACCATCCATACTCTCAATTACAATTAAATTACAGATTACTCATTGTTGTCCTAAAACACTGTAGTTAATTATGTACACAACATACACCAACAAAACAATTCTTTCTTTCGTCAGACAAATTCTGCATTTTATTAACGTATTATTAACATTATTCTTATTGTTATTATTATTATTATTATTATTATTATTATTATTATTATTATTATTATTATTTGAATTCATTATTAGTTTGCTTAGTTGTAACAGTTTGTTCATAATTGTTAGTATTATGCAGCAGATCCTATTTCACATTTTCAGGGCTTTGCGACTCTTAAAATTTTGTGAACATCCAAAATGTATACTCACGATCCGCTACTGCTCTTAACAACTAAACTCACTCAATATAATACCGAGAGACCCAATGAAATATAAACCAGCTTCACGTGCTTTTTCACTTGGCGTTTGGACACGTGTTTCCTGCTGCTGCTGTATCCGAGCTTACGTTACTGACGTGGCTTTGCACTGCTTCGCAATATTGCGTTGATATTGATAAGGATAGAGCAGTTGTATGTCTTAATGCAGTCATCTCGTTAAGTGGAAATAAGGTTTCCAGAACGTTTCCTGATTGTAAACTGCTCCAGGCCGTATAGTAATCCATAATCTGTGTAATAGATTTCAGACCCGCGGGTAGTGTTCAGTCTCGGAAATTCAACATACAACAGAGGGTTATTAGCGAAAAAAAATTAGAACGACATCGGTTATCTTTTGGAGACTTCTCCCAAAATCGCTTAGGCGTCTGTTACAAGAGGTAGGGAGTTTGTATGGCTCTGTGCAGAGACATAATAAGTTATTGAGGTGAAAATCACATAAAATAACTGACACATACTCTTCAAACAGGTGATCCTCTACTAGCCACACATTTGTGAGTGGAGTCTCAATAATGTATACAATGCCTAACTTGGCCCATATTTAATATTTTACTCAAATGAGGACTGGTTCCACCTCCATGGATGTGTGTACACAAAATGGTCGTTATTAGAGCGCTTTTTCATGGAGTACCCCTTCATGACGAAAACATTGATATATGGTACGCCATGAGCGGAGAACGAATTATAGGGCCCTTTTTTTTCGAATCAGCAGTTCACGTACCACATATGTGAATACAATTCTGCCCCGCGTTTTAAAGAATTAACAGACATAGAGCGTGCTGTTGTCTTTTTTCAATAAGACTCTGCCGCAGACCATATAGCCAATATTTCGATAAGAACAATTGAAGATGTTTTTGAGGAGGACAGAATTATTAATAGAGATTTGTGTCCGCTCCCAACTCCCTAAGGCTTTATCTCGGGGGTAAGTTGAAACATAAAGTATACAAGACAAGGTCTGGAAGAATTAAAACAAAATATCCGCCAGAAATTGCCAGTATTTCTCAACGTGACCTACGGTGAGTAATGGATAGTTTCTTAAAGAGTTGCTAAAATGTATGGACAACGGTGGGCAGTTTAAGCAGCTCCTTTCATAACGTTGGTAAGTAAAACCTTTAGCACAATTAAGGAAATAGTTGTACGGATACATCAGCGCCACGCTGTAGTAACTGCAGGCGTCAATGCGCGCCGCCGGTTCATAGTTCATTGGACCTCCCTATACAATATTACTTGTAATACGATAAAACTACCATGATGACTGCTGCTTTAAAATCACAAGATTTTCTGAATTACCATAATACACAAAAGATGTTTGAAATGATGGACTTCAGAGGTTTGAGACAACACAAGGAAGCACATTCAGAAAACCGTTGTCACTGGCGTTCCTCACGACGTCCTTGTGCTGCTATAAAGCTGCAAACCTCGGAGATCAGGGGTCTAGAGGTGGAGGAAGGACGAAAGCCGAAATTCACACAGACTGATTAGAACTGCCAGACCTACCCTCCGAAGCTGGAGAGCGAAGTGTTAATGTTAACACAAAACTTGGGAAAAATCATATAACGCCGTAACTTTAAAAATAATTCCATCCACACTGAACACAAAACAGACATAATTAGGATTTGCAATGAAATATTAGTGAAGTTGATTCCTAATAAAATGGATTTTTGTATTTCCTCAGTGGCCAATCTGCTAAGATGTTTGGATCCAGGGTGGCAAGCGAATTGTTTCTTATTTATTGAAGAATTCAAACAGGGGTGCGACATATATTTGTTTTCGTCTAACAGTGATAAAAACTTGCGATTACTTTGCATTAATGTTTATAAGCTATTGTTATAAATAGTGCTATATAGTCACTACTCTGTTGAAAGACATTACAAACTTAGTTTGTATTTAATATCACACAGAAGTAAATGTGTTTACATGTCTGTTGGCAGACGTTTCTGTAAAATGTATGATTAGAAATACGGATCAGCATCTCAAGATCCATGAATCCTTGCGGCATACTGTGATTTAACAGTTAAAAGGATAGCATTTCATACTAGAGTGCTCCCTACTCACCATGTTTCCAATGCTACTTTTGGTCCCAAAAACATTTTATATATTGCCGGTCTTCATATATAACCATTTGTGTAATTTTGTCGAAGTATCTGAAATAATCTCTGCACTTATCCACTTAAACGTTCACAACAATACTAATAGTTTGGATAGGAACGAACGAGTCAAATGAGGTAACTACAATAAATCTTAAATATTTACATTATGTGCTGAGACAGTGCATTCTGCGCAGCTATAAATATAAAGTGATAGCCATAATAATGCAAAAGTAAACATTAGTAACAGTAGGAATAATACTATTAAAATATAAGACTGGGAAATGAATATTACTTGTAAATATGAATACGGGTTGGAGAGACAGTGAAAGCAGCAGGCAGGAAACGGGATAGCCTTTCCCCCCATTGTAGTCAAGTAAGAGCAAAATACACGTTTGTTTATTTACCGTTAAGTCTCCTGAAAAACAGGTGTGCAGAAATGAAGGTCAGTGCTCTGATAGCCGCAGGCATACGAGTTCATGCAGAAATTTAAAGCAAACAACCAATACGAAAGAAGGTTGAAATCACGTGATCGCAAAATGAGGGGGATAGAAAAAATTGAAATAAAGAAGTAGGAGAGCTTTCAAAATCACTTATTCATCGCATTCCCTTGGAGGTCATTCTAAAAACAATTGTGAGTGCAGTTCAAAACAAATTTATAGAAAATTGTCTGCGGCTAAGCGTGGTAGTTTGAAGTACAGCAGTAAATGTGGCGCCCAAAGAAATCCTGTTTGGTGAGGCTCCATTAGGTATTAGATATAAAAGGTGACAGAAAATAAATGGGCAGAAAAACAAACCAGTCCTGTTATGCACCACACCCTAGATCCAAGATCCATGCAAGAACCTGCGCTAGCATCGAACCCGGGGCCATTCCTACAAATCCCGTGCCGCCAAATTGGCGCACATCACCTCCTTGCGGCATATCCTCTCGGTGCTCCAAAATCTAAAGCAGTCCGAATATACAAGGACAATTGCAAATCTGTCATATTAAAATGTAAGAATGTAATGATAGAATTTAAAGACATTAACTAAATAACTAATGCCTTTTTAAGATTTTAAGGCGATTATACAATAGGTAACGTAAATCCAACTGTATATAGTACAATGTTCTGGTATCATAAAATATACATTAATAATAGCAACATAAGACTCTTGACGCAAAGAACTTGTTTAAAATTTCAATAGATAGCGTTACGCTGTCTTGAGGGGCAGTATAAGAGTTTAAATTGGCGTTTAATTATATAGTTACAGCCAGTTATAGCTATAATACAGGGACAAATACCCAGTAAACCTGCCAATACACATCGAATACACCCTGAGATTAATAACTACTTTCTGTCCCAATAGTTTGTAATAATAATAATAATAATAATAATAATAGTAATAGTAATAGTAATAGTAATAATAATAATAATGATAATAATAAGAATAAGAAAAAGAAGAAGAAGAATAAAACCATTACTAAAATAGTTTACTGTTTAATGATGTTACTTTGCCCAGCTTTTCAACTGTCATTCTGCAGTTCTCACTGTCATTGTTTCGTTTTTATGTAGTTCACCTTCACTGGAAGTTCACTGACTAATATCACTTCACTAAGTAAACTACTTCAATTCTCCGTCACTTTAATTCCTTCGTGACGTAGTCTCTTCATGCCGAACGGTTCACTTCACTAGAGAGTTGAACACAAGAACTCCACAACCCGTCACTCTGCAATGAGCACGTCACAACAACCATCATCAACTTGTTCAGAATCGCTCTTGATTGCACCTGAGGCGCAATCGCTAACTCGCTCGCTCACTGACTAATCCAACAACTCTGGACCTACATGAACTCCATAACTCTTCATGACTCGACTGTCGCAAGAGCGCTTGCTTATATAATCAGTGAAATCCTTAGCAAGGTTCTCGAAAGTTTTAGAATTTTTTCATCACACTTAGTGGAGGAGGAATTAGAGAAGCTTCCAGTATCTTCTAGTTATCTGCTGATAGCGCCCCCGATGTTTTAGCTGGCGAGCGTCCGTTAGCGTGTTTACACCGACCGCACTGCGCCGACTTCCTGATAATCTTGGGCCATGGCCGCTGCGTCGCAATGTTAATCTACGCTATCTTGAACAGCATTATAAAAAACATAATCTGTCGTTTAGTTTACTATTTACAGTCAGATTCAGCGGTAATGGCAGTGTTTACGCACTGAATGCAGTGCAATTGGAATTGAGTAATTAATTATTTTCCGTACCAACCGAGTGCAATGGCTTAGGCGATTGCGTCTGTGGTCCGCATTCTGGAGGTTGTGGGTTCGATTACCCCGGCCTTAGTTGCTGTTCCATGGGTTTTCTCGGGTTTCCCCAAGGGAATTGATTAGTTTCACTTGGCGAATGCTGGGAAGGCTCATTGACTCTCCTGAATTTCTCTTTTCTCATTCCCTCTCGTTTCATCTTCCTCTTTCAGGTTATAGGTTGGCTCCAGGGCTATGTGTCGGACGACTGCGGACGAATTGTGCAGATAGCTTGTGTATTGGAACCTCTTCTCGGCTCCGATGGAGGCCGTTGGCGGCTCTGCTGTTGGGTGGAGCTTTCCCCGGTCTCCACTGAGATGGAGGCTTGGAAGGACTACCTTAAGCGCTCTCCGGCTGATTGGTCAAGCTTGTAACCGTTAGGGACCTCTGCGCGACTCTCTGTTACCTGCGGCTGCCAATCCTGTAGCCCATACGTCACCTGCAGTTCCTTCATCTCATCGTTCTTTCCGGGAGTATATGTACAAAGGTTCTTGTGGATCGAGCTGCTAGGTGTCCTCTCCGTAGCGTAATCCTAATCCTATTTTGCGTCCCAGTTGCTTTTGTAATAATTAAAATGTTACAACCGTAGCAAAGCAAACAATTTCAAAGCACCAGGTTGGCTTTCGGAATCTAGGTCAATCAACTTCTCTCAACAGTCAGACCGGTGCCCTAGTATTGTTCACAGTAGAAACAAGCAATTTTAGGTAGAGGTTTTTCGTTATTCCTGTGATGAATACTTTCCCATTCAAAGTTAACGATGCATTATTTTTTCCTTTCGGTTCTCTTGAATGCAGTCGCTAAATATTGCATAATAGACTCTTATATACCTCAAGCTCTATATTCACAAAATGAAGTGCCAAACTGGTCGGGCCAAAGACTATAAAGACCTTTGGAACCTTTTATTTCCCTTTTATTGACACTAAATTTATAAGCATAGACCGAAAGCACACACATCAAAGAGAACAACTGGTTGGCGCAGACCCAAATGGACACCATATCGATTAATAAATGGCGACAGTCGCGTTTATAGTTCCACTGTTCGGTGTTGACGACAGCTCAAGCATATTTTTATGCACTGTTCGTAATTATCTCATTGTGTATCATGTCCAATCGAGATTTTTAGAACATGTGCTGAAGTGAAACGTTGATAACAACAGATATGTAAAAGCGTTTGTGAACTTTTAATTTCTTCATGTTTCAAACAGGCTTTAGTGGGGTGATTTCCGAAAGCAATGCAGCAATATGTATAAGGCATATGGTTAGAGGGAAATCAAAAATATTATAAGAAACTATGCTTTTATATATCGTTGCATGCTACCATAGTCACCCTCAGCTTGATCACTGAATTATAACATATCGACTCTTCTAAACTAAGCTGTTGTGTCAATCAGATCTCAGCTGCTGGTTCTGAAAAGTGTACGTGTTATAAACAGAAGTTGCCTGATATATTAGAACGTTATTTGAACACTATTTGTTAGTATTTATAATTTTTACTTCACCACCAACTACCAAATTTCGTCCCATATGGTGTCATTGGCAATCCCACGTTATTATAATATTTTAGTCCGGAAACTTTATTAACGTTTATTTTGTTATATATTCTTCTTCGTGAAGTGAAAATTTTCAGTTTAAATAATTAAATGTTGATGCCTATTCTCATATGTTTTACTTCAGGGCTTCTGTATGATTTTTTCGTTTTTTTCTTTTTTTCGAGTTTAAGAGCTAATAGATATAGGAAATTTACAAATTGTACCAATTTTCTAAACAGTACACAGAACCTTAGGGTATCTTTTCCCTGAGGTATATTTTAGCTGCAAGTAGCATATAATCAATATTTTATTATAATTACATATAAATTGAATAGGTTATTGATATGCCATATCGCAAAATTGCTGTTTCTGTAGTATAACAAATTCAGGTGGTTTGTAATGCCTTTCTTGGAACTTAAACTTGACATTTATTCCTTTATGGCTATTCCAATTACTCTGTGCACATTATTTTAATAAATAAGGAAATCAAGAAAATTTCTTGCAATAAGTCTCATTATTTACTGTGTATACGCTGTTAAAAATTACTATTAGCTTATTTCACCTCTAAGAAAACATGTGAAAAATTGGAGGATATAACTCCAGTAGTTATAAACATTTTTAGTCTTACAAATGTTCACACATGGAGATTAAGAAAATTTTATGATTAGGCGACCACTTCTTCCTCGTTTCTTTAGAGCCATTTAAACAACTTCTTCGGGCCCGACAGGCTTCATAAACATTCTGTAAAGTTCGCTTGCAAGAACCTTCCGGATTACTGACAGGAAAATTTAATGGATTTTTACCATCCCAGAAAGTCCTCTTTGTGGCTTTGTAATATGGAATTTCAGAACTCTTACAATATTTGCAAAACTGTACAATAAATCTATGATTAAGTTTTTATTGCTCACTAAGGTGTTGACCGACAAAGTAACTTATCATAACAGAACTCAGAATGCAACAGTTTATATATTTTATTTTTATAAAAATTTTATGCCAGTATTTATTCACCATCAAACTTCAAGATACGCCATAGGATTGTTTCGGCTCAGAAGGGATCCTCCCAACATCTGCGTGGTTTTCCAGCATCTCCAGTACCAATTAGTTGTATTGCAAGGTATGTTTTGTCAGTCTTTCCTAGCTTCCTGGAGATATGATCTTTCAATTTCATTTAATATTTTCTTATTTTGTCATTTAATTTAAATTGTTTCACCTTTAATGTGATCTTCAAGACTAGCTATGCACCTAAAAAGTTTCATTTTGGCCGTTTCAATTATATTTTATCATTTCCATTCATGGTCCAGGTCTCGATTTCATAAGATATAATGGAGTCGAGACCTGGGCCATGAATAGGAATGATAAAATATAATATATAATGGGCGCTGCCATAGTTTTATAAAAGCTTAATGCCGTATCTCTTTAAGTTTTGTTTTACAATGTTCGTTTTATAGTATTACGTATGTATTGAAATCTATATACTTTTTGCTTTGAATACCTTTCATATTCATATGAAATATCACATCAAAGGTAGTTGAAGTACTTAAAGTGCTTCATTTTTATGGGTGTTTTTGATCCGGTTGGATATTCATCAATAAAGACCATCACTTGTAGTCACTATTTATTATAAAAGAAAAATGTTCAATGCACCAAATCGTTTATATTTCTGCAGAATTCTCATACTCTGAAGGTACACACTTCAAACCAGATTCTTCAAAGGAGCTTACGCAAAATCACTATTATCCTCTAAAAAATTCTTTATTTTAATAGAAGATTCTGCAGGTGTATTATTATCTTCCGCTATCGCGGTATAAGAATGGTCTAATGTATTTTACTTAAAATACGTTATCTTACAAAGGGGAATCATGAAGGATATTTCTCTTAATATCTGACATCTTGTAAATGATCCTTTTTACCAATAATAGTAAAGCTAGAAACATCTATGACCAGTGAAATAATCAAACGTTAATTTTCAACAATAATGTTTCAAATGTTAATGCTACACAACAATTACATTTCAAATACGGATTTTTATAGCTGCCGTTTGCAGGCTGATATAATTTGGTATACTAGACAGTGCTGTGTATTCCCGAAAGGCCCAGAAACTAAAACAATAGAAACGTAAGTCAAAGGATAGATATCATTACCTTCACACCAGAGTACTTAATAAATTGTTTTAATGAAACATGACCAATGCACGCCGTGGTTAAATCCTGCGGGAAAAGTCTAAATTAAATTCCCGTTCGGGTAGTATCGCAAAAAATAAAGCGAGGGTGCGAAATTGGTGTCACATACCTGCAGCTGTTAGTTATTTCCCATTTCAAATGTTGGGGGAAGGGATCAATTCTCTTGCCATTGGTGGTAGGCCACATCCCGCCTTTTCAGCTTTTTCATCAGTAGACACGGCCTGAATGAGCGTTTTTTGAGTCCCATTATCGGTTGTATTTTTAACGAATCTACGCACAGCTTGAATTGGTGACAGGCTTGCTGGTCATCGCACACATAATTTCGAAGTAAATTATATTCTGAAGAAAGCTTTGATTTTCGATCCTATAGTTAGAACTGTACAAGGTGCTACTAAAGGCTTTGAAGCATACAAAGTAGATCGCTACGGAAAATGAGACATATTTTAGTAAGAAATAAATAATTCTGAAAGCTGGTCCACGAGAGGGTTATTATTTCGTAGCCGAAGGGGAATTTCAAAATATACCTACCTGAAATAGTTTTTTTAAATAAACTCTACGTTCCTCAATAAAAACAAAACCAGTTTTATTTATGGACACCATTTAATTAATAGGGTTCTTAACGTCCCATTCTATATGGGGGGGTAAAAGACCGGACATTTTGCTCAGAGGCCTGTTTATTAGGTTTAAGGTTCTTTTACATGCTGTAAAACTACAACACGGGACCACCAGCTTTATTCCCTTCCGAAAGAACGTTCTTCACAGAACACTATAATGGAATAATGAGGTTAATTACATTTTTCAAATTTTACATAGTCATCTATACTTTCCTTCACATACTCGTATTTAATCAAATGAAAATGTGATATGTTATGTGTTTCTTTACAATTTATACGTATTCCTGTACGTTTAAATAATGTATACATTCGTGATAATTAAAACGTATTAATTTCATTAATACCTGGAAAATCAGTATCTCTAAGGTAAATATAGGTAGTTCATCCAGAACTCGGGCTTCTTTATCCACCTACATATTGTGAATTTAAAGCGCAAAGCTTCAGAATTAATAATACTAGAATTACTTACCTTGTGACTATGTGATGTTATATACCTGCGTCTACTTCTACATTTATTTTCCATCCCCTTCGGCGGGCTGCGAATTTGTGTCTTTTGGCACGTCAGATTAGCATCCGCGAGATCCGCTCGCTAGCCTGGTTGAGAGGTTTGACTGATCAATTTTTCCGACTTGAAGTAATCGGAGAGCGGAAGGCTAACATGTTCTGCCGTGGAGTAAAAGCGGAGTTTTAAATGCATTGGTATTGTCCACATGTCTTAGTCTGATCTAATATACAGGTATGCTCCCTTGGGTTCTATTCTGGCTTATTTTTTTATTACGGAAAGAATTGAAACCGTTAGCATTCTGCGATATAATGTTCAATCTGTACAGACAACTCTTTTTATTTTGAATAATTGCCGATTGTATCATAATACTTGTATGGTAGAAGTTTTTAGGGGTTATCCGTCATTAGTGGATGGTTCTTACCTTGCGTCGCCGTCGTCCTTGCCACTACTTCGTAGAGGGTGGTCTTCAGGAATCGATTTCACCGATGTATGCAGGAAGCACGCCGTCGTCATATCTCAGGGCCATCTGTCGGCGAATCGAATTGAAATTCCCTACTGTGATGATATCAGTGTGGTGACACCAAGATATTGTCTTGAAAGCAACACCGTTTACACTTTTCCCACTCCGACGTGTCTTTATGCTAGAAATCCTGCAAGCTTCTCTGGTATGCCCTAATATGCATGATTTTTTTAGCACTGTCTTCCCACTCTTGTCTCTTGGCCCACTAAAGTTTGCTCCGGCTAGTTATTTAATATCTCGGTGCTCTATCTCCGTTATTTAGGTTCGCGCGAACTTGGAGTGGTCATTTGACAAATATTGACTCGTTTTATGAGCTTGGATATAATTTATCGACAAGTACCGTTAACAAATTATATGCATATTTCACTTATGTCACTTTATAATGCATAATTGCGCGGCAGTTAGCAAATTTCGGAACTTAGCATCCTTTTCTGACCAGGAGTGCTGCGTGTTCACCTAACAAAGAATCATTTCAAACTGTGTGATATCCAGCTTACGGATTTTTGTACATAAACCATGTCTTCCTCTCTTGCCATTGGTTCTAAAAATTATACTGTATCTTTATTGGCTCTCCGGTTGAAAATTTGAAGCTTAAACGGTAAGCAAAGTCTGTTGATTACCGCGTCTACTTTCTCTTAAAACTAGCTTCTTTCCCTCGAAGTACAAAGAAACGTTGGATTTTTATGGCCCCATGCTCGGGAAAATATGAACGTTTTGAAGCGAAGCTGGTCTGTTTTCGCCTAAATCTTGCTGATTTTCCTACGTAGTTACGAATTTATTAACTGGACAATTTTAACAGTACTTAAAACTTATACACACCTTTTGATGGGCTCTTGATTGATGTAGTTTTTAATCCAATTACTTTAAAATTGTATAAAATTACCACAGTGTGTGTTAATTAATCATTAATAATTCATAAACTATAATTATTTAAGAATTACTTTTTCTGTAGGGGTAATCAGGCAGAAATATCGCTACAAGTTTTGCACTGCCAAGGAGCAGCGAATCGACGCGGCGAGAGATGGGAAGTAAGGCCGGTAGATGGAATTCAAAGAAAGCCAGCTGTTAAGAAGATTTCGAAAGCGAAGCAGCATAATATGACGTAATTCGTGTCTGCGAAATGACATGGCAAGGAGACAATTATATAGCTACGAAAGCAACGGTGCAAAAGCAATTATTTTCCAATCATTGATTTGTAATTATTTGGTTTATCATATTGCTTCATTGATAACATAAGAAATAAAAGATCTAGAATTACCGGACTAAGCAAATGCAGAAATTTGTGTGACAACAAGTTGTTGGCGTATAGAATTTCCTTCTTGTTTACAGTTGTTTTGGTTTTGAGCGCATTATGTCGAAAGCAGAGCATAATATATGTATATAACAGGAAGTGTTGTTCATATCACCTCATATTTTAAAGAAGTAATAATGCAGTAAAATTTCCCAATGCTGGTTGTAAATCGAAATCTTTGTATATCAAAAAAGGTATTTTAAACACCTCCCCTACAATATTTCTTTTATTCTCATCATTGTGTAAACAAAATCCAAACAGCTTCTACCTCTTATTAAAGCACAAAATTACTATCAACAACATATGTTTGTTTACACACATGCACATGAAGTTTCCATAAACAAACCTCAACATCCTACATTATAATATAACTAAGAGGAAATAAATTTCTCCTACCCACTCAGTGTTGCAGAAATGTGATACAGTTCAGTAGTGTAAAACAAGATACAAACGTATAATTCCAAATTTTGTACATTTTTAACCCTTAGTTAAAAACTTTACTTTCGTTTAAAAGAAAAACTCTGAAGTGTTACACTGACATGACTTTCTCTACTCTTGTACAAACAATTTTTACAAACGTTTGTTCTTCATCTCCTTCATGTTAATCGATATAAAAATTTACAGAAACTATCGTATTGCTAATTTTCTTGTAGGTGCAAGGAGAATATGGTAGGTCTTAAGCGACAGTAAAATCTTTTGAGAACTGGTTGCTATGTGGAGCATTCCGTTCTCTTTGCATGTCCAAGACATAAAATAAGGAATAATGAATCCCCGTTTTGGGAAAATGTATTGAAAAATTCAGACAAATAACAAAGGATATCTCGGAAATGGTTCACTCGAAAAAATGTAAATTACATAAATTATGTGTCTTAACGAGATCTACACTTTTTGTGTAGTAAAATTTTGTCTATCTCTTATGGTTTATCAGTTATTCAAAATTCATTCAAAATGAAGGCGCCTTTTGAGAACATTCCCAGAAAGTTCAAGATATACATTTCATTTGCCACGAAAGTATCTTAAACATATGATGCTTTAACCCAAATCGTTAGAGCTATTTTTGTAAAAATCAAAGTTTTAACACATGTTTTATGTAAAGGGTAGTCTGGGGTGGGCGGATTTTCTTGAAAATCTTCTTTTCACATCTTTGAAGGATACTGAATCTAAATAAAAAGCTTGGTATTTATCCGACTTTTCGTTTTTGGGTTATACTGTTCACAGACACACACACGGACCTTTTTCTAAAAATGCTTTTTTTTGGATTCAGGGTAACTCAAAACACGTATTTCCGGTAAAATCTCGGTATCGAATTTTTGGGGGAATGCAATACTTCCCCTGCTTACTATATGTAGTAACTAATAAATGTTTAAAATCTTAAGATATTGAATCCAATTAAGCGAAAAGTTTAATCGGAACTACATAACATACTGTTTCACTGTATTGTCATGTGCTTTGTTTTTATCAGCAATTTGATTGCTAAAATATTTCAAAGATTAATTACAACAAAACGAAAAACAATTCGTTAAAATAACAATAGTAAATAATACAATAAAATAAATAAAATAAAACAAAGTATATCCACAAGAATTCAAGGTTAAAGGTGTTTATAGGTAGTGCAATAGGCGAATAATTTGAATATGGACAATACTTTTTTCGTCATCCATAAACAATTATAAAAGGTTCCCTGAAATTCGTATTGAGTAACATTTTATGTATATCATTTTAAGGTATATAAAAAGAAAACTAGAGGAAATTTCTAGGTAATAACCTAGGTGATTCAGTTAGGTTATATCAGAGAACTAAATAGATCTTACAGTGCTAAAAGGGCTGTACTCGAATCAAGGATAATTATTTTTTACCTTTCTGCCATGAAAGCTTAAAATTTATCCATTATTGATTTTTATTCTTAATCGTATTACCAATCATAGAAAGAAGTATTTTAAGATGATTTCTATTTTAGTTAATACACAAATTTGGACCTGATATTTTTTATAGTATTCAGTAATGTGAACTTTTAAACTGAGGGTTATTCTAAGTAGACACGTTTCTATTAGGAGAAAGGCTCCTACCCCAGGATGGCCGGTATCTCAGACACTAATTAGTTTACAGGATTGAGGATAGATAGTAGAAGCTGTTTAGCTTCGTTTTATGCAGTGGCTGAAGACGCAAAAAGAAACAGGAAAGCTTTGGCGTCAGTTGGGTTTATGTGCTAAAAGAAAAATGTTGGTGATTCTTGGCCGGAGAATAAAGGAAATTACATTCTCAACATAATTACAAAGTAACTGGTAAACTGTCTTAATTGTATATCAATCATTATTGTTAAATTGCTTATTCTTTGTTTGTTAATTACCAATAACACCATAAGATGCCACATACACCATGTTCTTTGTTGCTTCAATATACTTCTGCACGGTCCATAGCCCCGGATACACGTGCAGCGGGTAGCCCCGGACGATATGCATTTTTAATTCTACTTCAGCTGATTTATACAGCATGTATGAGTCCATCATAGAGGATGTTCCCGGTCTGAACACTTGAACTGACATCCGCCAGGTCAGCTTAAGGTGAATGAAGAGATGAAATTTGACCTATTTTTCATTTGTATAAGCATCAGTCAATGCAAAAGATATTGTTTGCAGGCTGTCAGAAACTGTTGAGAATGCTCCCAGATCATCTGGGTCCAAGACTCCTCTACATAATGGAGTCACTGCATACATGCAATGCTTTGCATAAGGGACTGGTGTCGCGAAAACAGGGAGCTCATCGGAGTAAGATCTTAACTTCTTCACCCTATAATAATGCACTATTAAAGAAGTCAAAAAAGACTAGTAGTGTTAAAAACAAATGAACAAGATACCAGATTTGGAGCCAGATGGTGAAATAAATTCATCGTCTGCCGCGACACCTGATGAAGACTAGAATCATGTTACCTCCTGTAAAGGATGGGAACATGAAGAATGCACAAATATAGACTCAAAGAACTTATTTTAAAATTATCTGTATACTTCTAAGAATAATTCTGAAAAAAATAGATAGAGGAAGAAAAAACTGAAGTCATTTAGTGTCAGGCTAAGTATCTCCGTTCCGTCATATAAAAATCAGAACAGTTAGTTCCCTTACATTTAATCGTGATTATATTGACCACTCTTATGCTTTGTTTTTTATTTGCGGATATATATGCTCAATTTTATATTAAATGATATTCAATAAAACTATTTATGGGTTTGTTGAAGCATCCAGAGTTGGAGGTCTTTTCGCTACTGGGCAGTTTCCATATGAGAGTATCTAAAAGCTAATAAGGTGTGCTATACTAGCTTCTATAAGAATAAAAAGAGAAGTAGCAATATCAGCAGTGGCATAATTAGGAGTAGAAAATTATATATTCTTTTATATAGAGATAAGAAAACTACTTTAGCTGGAGTGAAGGGCTTAAAGCAACTAGTTACTATCTAAGTAACACAATGGAACGAAATATCCTATTAACTTAGAAACATCGTTAGATGATAGCGAGCAAAATGAATGAATTCGCAGATTCTATGACTGTAATTCGTTGACTTTCTCAGTCACTAGGATATTTCAATATCACGGCCATAATTTCAATCCCCAAATAAAGGAAATAGAAATTAAATAGAAATCTACACAATACGCTACTTTTGACCATATCTATACGCGAGGAATAGTCAAGAGATCCACGATCCCAAACGTCACATTAGCTCAATATTAACGAAAATTATACCAGAAAAAGGCAACTGCGCAACTAAGACTATCTATCTGGAATTTCCTTAAAAAGATTATTCTAAAACTTTTTCCATTGTTTTTCAATGGGAAACGTGTTCTCTCTTTACTTTTACCCTTATTTGAGTATTGTAGAAATACATATCAAAATAACATTCCGCTTTCCTCACTTCGTTACAAGGCAGTTCTCAACAAAACTTGCGCATATAGTATCCAGAAAATAATATTTCCTCCCTAATGCGTGGCATCCTTCAGTGCGCCCATTGTAGCTCATGTTGTAGAATGAGTATTCTTAAATGTGCAATAATAACACTAGTCTGCATGATACTGGATGACTGAAAACTAATACGTTATTCTAACTCACTTTTTATGCTGATTTCACAACTGCTTTCTTTCTATCACGTACAGTTTTTTTCACAATTTCCCTTCAAAAATATAGGGATATAAAGATATTGTTTTGGGTTTGATGAAGCAATTTGTAAGGGCTCTACCACAGGATGGACCCTGCTTCAAGTACCTTTCCAAGAAATTTCCCTTCATTACACAACACAAATTAAAGGCTGGAATTTTCGTTAGTCCTCAAATAAAGAAATTGATGAATGATGAAGATTTTGAGAAGACAATGAATGAGAGAGAAATAGAAGCATGGACCGCTTCCGATAAGTTACTGAAAACTTCCTAAGCAATAACAATGATCCTAATTACAAGGCCATTGTCGAAACAATGTCGGAAAATTTCAAGAAGATGGGTTGTAACATGAGTGTAAATGGCATTTTCTGCATTCACATATCGACTACATTATAGTGAAGAGCAGGGTGAACGTTTTCACCAAATATTAAGGAAATGGAGAGGAGGTACCAGGGTAGATGGAATGAAACTATGATGGCCGAGTACTGTTGGATGTTGAGGACAGTCATCTTCAAAGATCTGCAAGGAAGTCAAAGAAGAGAAAGTTTGAAAGAAATAAATGAAATACTTTGGCTGCTTGTTTTGTTAAAATGAAGTCATGAAATAAATTAGGGGAGTTTTCTTGAGAGTATTTTTAAAATGGCTCTTGAATAAAAACTTTCCTTGTGCGAAATGGTATTTGGATACTTTTCTACGCTCATTAGTAAAATTGTCAAAACATTACTTACTTTGTGTAAAAACCTGATACGTGATAGAAAACAACGGAAGTTATTTCTGGAATCAGCGTAACAACTTGATTCAAGAAGATTTAAGAAATCATGTGATAAAAAGTTTGAAAATGCAGACTAGTGTAACTACAAACTTGAGAAGCATAAAATTCTCAAGCATTTTGTTTTGGATACATTTTGCTGTTACTGAATGTCCGTAAAAATGTGTGTATAAAGTTGTAGACTGTTAATTTTAAATATTCACATAAGGGAACTGTGTATTATTTTACACAGGAAAAATACTTAGAAAAATGAATAAAATTTGTTATAGGTTTAATGCGTCCATTGTTATTCAAACTACTTACTAATGAAATGGCAATTATCTGTAAGAACTACTTTTCCAACTGTGAGACAGTTTAGATCTCCCTTTCTTTCATTTTTTCTAAGTTCGTGGGAGTTAGATTTTACTTGTCTTTAAATCTTTATTTTTTCTCTGCCACTACTTCCTGCTTAATTGTCTTTATAGGTACCGAGGTTGCTAAGAGCTTTGGCTCGTGGCTGTTATACTAAATGTGGCGATTTTAAGTTCTTCCCTATTCAGTATTTCCAGCAGCAGCTTTAATTCTGATTACCTTTCTCTTGTATTGTTTATTTAATTTACGAAAATTGAAAAGTTACTTTAACCTTTAAAACTATTATGCATTACTAACACTGCAGCTATGAATATTCATATTTTACGATATTGAATTTTACGTAATCTCTGATTACGTATCTTCTGTGAGTACCTATCCCCAAGGCCCAACGTGGTTCGGAGTCTCGCCATTCTCATTGTCATCCTTCCATCAGAGATAACGTACACCGCCCGAGAGATGTCTCCAGTTAATAAATCTGTTGGTGGAACGAGGCTTCCCCGAAGGTTATTTGGGGAGCATTAAAAATATCATTTCTTCATTTATTATACTCCATCATGGTCACTCATTTCTTTAATTCTCTATATATTGCTCCTATAATAATTATATACGTACTTTTTTCGTTATTATGAACAACCAGAGTCTGCATGATATCGGATGACTGAACTAATAAATGATTCTGACTCACTTTTTATGTTTATTTCATAACTGCTTTTAGTTTGTTTCTATCACGTATAGTTTTTTTTTCACAATTTCACTTCAAAGATACAGAGTTGAGCCAGTAGATGATGAGTATTGTTGAAGGGAAATTTATCACTTCTTGGAGGGAAATTTCTCAATACAGACTTGTAAGTCTTTAGGTTGTTACACCTGTAGATGCTGGTTGCTATTTGTAATTTAGGCATTGTTGTTAATATCAAAGGCTTGCATTACCAGTGCTATATCGTGATTGAAGTTATAAATACATTAAGTCTACACGCAAGTGTGTGAACAATCCAAATGTTTTCTGCTACATTTGTGGAAATTATACAGTCCTTCAGCAGAAAAAAGTGTACATGCTTATTTTAAAATAAAACTAGTGACCAAGACAAGGTTTGGGCTCCAAAGAGAGTTTGCCGCTATTTTTTTGAGAGGTTGAGATTGTAGAAAAAAAGGAAAGAAATCATACATGCCATTTGCAATACCTATGGTGTGAAGGGAGCGTAAAGACTAACTTAAAGACTGTTGTTTCTGTTTAGTTAATTTTCAGAGGTGCAATTCCAAAAATAAGATACACATTGTGTATCCAAGTATTCCTTCAGCCATCAGGCCAGTTCCACACGGAGCAGATCTGCCTGCTTCTCTTCCTCCAGCTGTTTTAGAGAACTTGGAAGAAGATGGTGTTGAAAGTGAACTTCATGCAATCACCGAAGACGATTCTGATGATGTCTACCGCCCTAAATACGACGTGGCTCCGCAACTGTTCTCTCAAAGTGAACTAAATGATCTAGTACATGATTTGAATTTGTCTAAGGAATCTGCAAATTTACTAGGCTACCGTCTTAAAAATAAGAACCTTCTGGAACCAGGAACACATTACTCATAGTACAGGCACACAGAACAAGAGTTAGTTCCTTTTTTCTTACAGATCGAGTCCTTGGTTTACTGCAATAGCATAAACGAGTTAATGCATTTTTATGACATTGAACATGATCCTACTCAGTGGAGACTTTTTATACATTCATCAAAGAGGAGCTTAAAAGGCGTGCTATTGCATAATGGGAATGTGTATGGGTCCATTCCTGTCGCTCATCCAGTTCAAATGACAGAGACAGTTGAAAACATGAAGATACTTTTAACAAGTATCCAATAAGAGGAACGCAAAGGCGTATCTGCAGTGATTTCAAAGTTATTGGAGTACTATTAGGACAACAAGCTGGGTTCAAAAAAATGCCTTGTTTTCTATGCGAATGGGACAGTCGGGCAAAGCGAAGACTTTGGAATGTGAAAGTATGGCCACAGCGAAGAAACTTGTACTGGAACTAAAAACATCCTGCACGAACCGCTTGTAGAGAGAAAAAAGAGATTGCTTCCGCCACTACACATAAAATTGGGCGTGATGAAGCAATTTTGAAGAGCTCTACCACAGGATGGACCATGCTTCAAGTGCCTTTCCAAGAAATTTCCCTTTATTACACAAGACAAATTAAAGGCTGGAATTTTTGTTGGTCCTCAAATAAAGAAATTGATGAAGGATGAAGATTTTGAGAAGACAATGAATGAGAGAGAAATAGAAGCATGGACCGCCTTCCGATCAGTTAATGAAAACTTCTTAGTCAATAACAAAGATCCTAATTACAAGGCCATTGTTAAAACAATGTTGGAAAATTTCAAGAAGATGGGTTGTAACAAGAGTGTAAAGGTGCATATTCTGCATTCACATATTGACTACCTTTCAGAAAATCTGGGACATTATAGTGAAGAGCAGGCTGAACATTTTCACCAAGATATTAAGGAAATGGAGAGGAGGTACCAGGGGAGATGGAATGAAACTATGATGGCCAACTACTGTTGGATGTTCAGGAGGGACAATCATCTTCAAAGATCTGCAAGGAAGTCAAAGAAGAGAAAGTTTGAAAAAAATTAAATAAAACACTTTGGATTTTTGTTTTGTTAAAATTTAGTCATGAAATAAATTAGGGGAGTTCTTGAGAGTATTTTTAAAATGTTTCTTGAATAAAAACTTACATTGTATGAAATGGTATTTGAATATTTTTCTAGCTCATCAGTAAAATTGTCAAAAAATTACTTCTTATTTTGTGTAAAAACCGGACGTGACAGAAAAAAACCGGAAGTTATTTCTGGAATCAGCATAAAATTTTTTAAGAAATAATCTGAGAAAAGGTTTGAAAATGCAGACCAGTGCAATGAAAGGAAAGTGCATCAATTTACATCATAATGAAAGTGGATTTAAATACTTTTCCCTGCTTATTCTATTCAAACCAACAATCGAAATTATTCTGCATGTTCAGGTGGTAACACGAAAAGTTTAACGTGTTTCCCATATATTACAAAATATTTTCTAATTAAATTGCAGCTGATAGTACCTCGAACCGCTGTTCTAAAAAGATATATTGCATTCTCTTATTGAAACTTTCATGTTTTAAGCATATAATATGCAAAAAAGATACATATGATTTTGTGCCATGTTCATTTTTACCACACCCAAATTTAAAAATTAACAGAAAGCTAAAATTGTTTCCTTTAGGTTCTCTTTTCTGTTGCAGGATCGGTGATATCTTAAGGGAAAACTTATTGATAAGTTTGAGTTATTTTAAAACAAAATAAAAATTATTGGTGTAATGCCTAAAAATTTGTAGTACTTATATTTAATTAATTTGATGTGTTATGGGAAAACTCTGAAGAAATTCGACATAATGTGACCATTGTTAATTTCGACACGTACTGAATTTTTCGAGCAATTACATCTTTTTTATATGTATTACAAATTAATACTATATATAGAAACATTATAATCTTGAATTAAAAAATGTGCTATGATTCTTAAATACTGCTCAGACATTTCGGTGTTTGAGTCGTATATATAAACATTTTTATCACATGCTCTTATACATCTGGCACCTAGAGTCTCTGTAAATGCTGGAGTGGAAGGACAAAGGGGTCCGTTTTTCTATCTCCCAGCGTTCTTTCCGGATAAAGATCTGGAAAGCCTGTAGATTCGCCGCGTCTCCAAATCTGACTATCCAAAAATAGGTGGCAAAGATTATCCAAGGAGGGCTATCCGTCAGCTGCTCTTGATGGATTCGAGGATCGGTCAGTCTTCCAGTGGAGACACTTGTACACCACGACCGATCACACAGATTCGCCCATATACCCAGTCCCAAATAGAACGTAAGGCGGCATTATTTATAAAGTTGCTTTTTTAGTATACTTTTACTTTCCTGCTACTAAAACTACAGTAAATAGAGGAAGTATTGTATTTCACCCAAAAAGTTGATATCGAGATTTCACCAGAAATACACGCTTTAAAGCTCCTGAATTTTTAGAAACAAGTCCGTGTATAAGTGCGTGAGAGAGAGAGAGAGAGAACAATATAACTCTGAAACGAAAATATTATAACATCAAACTTAGTATTTAGTTTCAGCATCTTCCAAGGATGCGATACGAAGATTTTCAAGGAATCCATCATCCCAATCTCCCCTTTACATGCAGAAGTGCTGGTTACTTTTTATTTTCTCAAAAATGGTTCTAACGATTTTGATTAAAATACCGTACTATTTGTAAGATATTTGCTTGACAAATAAAATGTATGTTTGGAATTTTCTGGGAATAACCTGAGAATATCTCTTCATTTTGAATGACCTTTGTATACTTGGCAAACCGCCAGAAATAGACAGAATCTTCTTCTTCCTTAGCGGATTACCCCAAGGATTAAAAGACAATGCCTTGGGCCAGTAGCCTGTCGATGAGCAAGCAAACTCTGGAGCATAGCATGTTCAGGATGGGTGATCAATCCAATGCCTGGCATGGCTGTGAAGCAAAAGGAAATTAAAAGTAGTGATGAAAGGGATGGTAAGAAAATTCGCGGATCAAATTATCCAACTCAGTATAAGCTTACCGACCGAGATAAACTGTGCAAAATACTTCCCCGGGTGTTTTAACCTGGGACCTCCCAAATGCAGGCTACAGACGTTACCGCCTGAACCATCTCGCTCAGTTAGGCAGAATCTTACCATACCAAATATGCAGATCTCGTTAAAGGACACAATTTGTCATATATCTTTTTGCGGCGTTAGCCATTTCTGAAGTATTTCTTATTATGCGCTTAGTTCTCAAATAATTACACTTTTTTCAAGTTTGAGCTTGATAATCCTTTTTTCTCGTGGTCATGCAAGGAGTATGGAATTTTAAAGCCATGGCAAACCTATAGCTCTGCTTAGTGTATTCTTTTTATACACATACTAAAATGTGAATATATGTAATGAAAGTATTAACATGAATTAGACATGCATAAGCTGTTATAAGAATAGTTTGTAGAAAATGAGTAGAAAAGTCATGTGAATGCAACACTTAAGATTTTTTTGTATCAGCGAGATATGTGAGGGTTCATTACAGGCAAAGGTAATGAAATAACTTTGAAAGCAACTTCATAAATCAGTAGGGAAACACGTGCTTCCATTTTGGAATATTCGCCCTTACATGTTTAAATTACCATCGATTTTCAAAGCATAGAGAATCTAGATACTTTCGCCCCTTCAAATAAATGCAAGTGAGAGTTAGCAGGATTGGTGTGCTATTGATCAGAATACAAGAGAGTGAGAGAATGGCACAAAGAAGAGGTTTTAGTGAAAAGTCAGCAGGCACACGTCAGTAACATCTGCATTTTGCACGAGTTTCCACAGCCACTATCGCCTTTGTGTGCGCTTCTTTTTCATTTGAAAATAAATCACCACGCAGGATTACTGAATACTGAGCGAGTTTATATTTAATTGTGAATGCTGGCGAACGAATTAATATTTCTAGCGCCTGAAGAGGGGGTGGATAGCGTATGATCGCCAGGGCAAAGGTCACATGCCCTCCTCCCTCTATAAGCTCCCCTAGCGGACGAGTGTGAATGTCGCGAATACATTATAACACGTATGTAAAGTGGTTTACCGAAATCTAGTGGCGCTCGCTTTTGACGACAAACGGCACCACTGTTATCTGAAGAGCAGCTTTTGCCCCGGTTAAGCTGATTAACCGGAAACAGATACACAAGCCATTTGCTGTTTCAGACTGAACTTTTCCGGAACATTATGTCCTAGGTAGATTATTCTAGCGAATGAATGGGGAAGCAGTTTAGTGTGTCCGGGTCAAAGGCTATCCAACAGCAGCAATAGTCTCTTGTTTGTCAATGAACATCGTCTGAGAGCCTTGCAGCGCTGACCTGCCGCACATTAGAGTTACTGTGCAATAGATTCAAAATTTTATTTAACGGGACAAGGTACTCTGAAATGGTCAAAAATCACATTCTTTGTTTTAGGCACTAACAAAATCTGTATTATTTCCAGTTTCAGAAAATATATACCTTTTGGGAGTTAAGTTTTTAAGACATTTAAATACCATTTAAATACTAGCCTGCATTCCTTTAAAGCTGTCATGTAATGCCCCTTTTTAGAACATTTTTGTATCCTTCAACAACGAACGACTATATCATGCCCAGTGAGCAGTTCAGCAACTAACAAAAAAGTCCAGGACCAAGAGAAGGCAGTTAGAACAGCTGAAACAATCCAGGAATGAAGGTGCAGATGATTGTGACCCTGGCATGTGCTGAGGTGTGTCAGAATTTTAATGTTCAAACTTTAAATTCAGTTCTCTTAAAACAACATTTTTGGATACGTATGTACCTTTTTCTCAGAAAGTACGAGAGATAGAGAGTTGAAATTTTCAGTACATAGTTAAAATTTCTGAACCAAAATCATAATTTTATAATATATGTTAGTGATAGCAACAACATTGCAAATTTTCCATATTTTAACTTTTTTGACTTTGCAAATAATTTTTTTCAATTTCTAGTGAACTGATATACATAACTAAGTAATTTAGATTCAGAAGATAGCTGATATGCTAAGAACAAGCATGCAAAAGTGTGATTCTGTATTGCAAGTAGTATGAGAGAAAAATGTATTATTATGTTTTATTATTTTTCAGCTGATGAAATAATTTTTACGGACTCAGTGCAAACCACCACTTAAATTAATTTTCATTATTGATAGAATAATTTATAAAAATTTCAGGGAAAACCATCTAGTCATTTAAGAGCAGTGGTAACTTAACACACTTAAGGTATCATTTCAATGTGTTCAGATTATCTTTTCCCCCTAAGCAGCGTCGGATATTTTAGGGAAGCATGAAATTAGAAAATTTACGGGATAATTTGAGTGTTTTTAGATATGACTATTAATCATAAACTGTTTAAAATTCAAATTTCAGCAGTATATTTAATTTCCTTTTGGTCACTTTAACTCTTAACACTACGTGTAAAATCGCTGCCACATCTCTACATACGTGTGTTAGAGGCAACCGCTAGGTAGACATGGTAGGCAATGCATTCCACCCAAAAGTTCTATACCAAGATTTTTCCGAAAATATATGCTTTGAGACTCCTTGAATCTAATAAGGAATTTTTTTTTAGAAAAAGGTACGTGTGCGTGACTGTGAATAGCATAACTAAAAAAAAGTCGGATAAATACCAACTTTGGTATTTAGGTTCAGTACCTTCCAAAAATGCGACACAAAGGTTTTCCGAAAATTCTCGACCCTAAACTATCCCATACATGGAACATTATTCGAAATGTTTGACTCTTCTAAAAATGGCTATAACGATTTTGATTAAAATACCATTTATTAAAGATATTTACATGACAAATAAAACCTATATTTTGAATTTTTCAGAAAATAACCTCTGAAGCCCTCTTCATTCGGAGGGAATGTTGTATAATCTTGCATAACTGGTAAACATTAGACGATAGACAAAAACTTGCTACACAAAAAATGTAGATCTCTTTGAAACACACAATTAATTTTAAATAACTTTTTTTTAGCATTAATCATTTCCGAGATATGTTATTAATGGTTCGAACTGTTCAATACCTAGTCATTCTTTTAAGGTGCAGTCGATTTTTAGTTGTTTCTCGCGATGTCATGGAAAGAGTATAGAATTTTAAGGCGTCCAGTTCTAAAGCACTTCATTATCGTTGTTCCCTTTGAAAATATAACGAAATGTGTAATGTATTTCTGCAAAAGTTTATTGGGGTTAAAATAAAGTAGGTATAAAATGAAGCTTTAGTAAGGCTAGTTTCTATACCCACTAATAAGCTATATATGGTAGAGAATGTAATGTGAATGTATCACGTCAGAATTTTATACTTTTATTTCAGGACCGTATTCTGAAGTTCGCAATAATGAAGAGTGAGTGCCTAAAAAGATAAACGTGCGCAAGGATGTTTTTCATTAGCATAAAACCTGTGAAAAAGTAAATCTTAGCATTCTCTGTTTCGTTCAACTATGAAGTCATATCGCGACTACTTTAGAATACAGAGCGTGATAAAAATGAAAAATATCATATTTTACAACAGTGATAGTACGTACAACATTAAAGTCTGTGGGTAAATGTGCTATACATTAATATACAATTTTGTCGTTTTCATGAAGTTTAAAATTCTTTGTGTGCTGAATTTAGGGCGTCTGGTAGGCTGTTGGGAATGTCACATCTTTCTGTGTGTTGTACAGTC
Source organism: Deroplatys truncata (assembly GCA_030765065.1). Lineage (NCBI taxonomy): Eukaryota > Metazoa > Arthropoda > Insecta > Mantodea > Mantidae > Deroplatys > Deroplatys truncata. The sequence goes on from CM060986.1 coordinate 110,793,009, forward strand.
GAGTGCAAAAATACCTGCCAATGCGTTTGGTTACTTTTAGTGTTTTCCATTCTTGAATGATGGCAGACTCTCATCATTTGTGTTCCGCGTCTGCCTTAGATGAGCTTACCTAATTGGTTTAACTAATGATGAAAGGTCAGGCCCAGCTGGGCGATGAAAGGAGTGGAGAATCGGTATATGTCACCTGAATATTTGAAGCAATATGCCTCCCAAAGGGTGTCCATACTATCCCCTGAATAAGTCCGGCTCTTACTGTTATTCAAGCATTAATCTCTGTAACGGAATCACGTATGGAAGGCGCGGCAGAGGCGACTTAATTATTGATTGCCAACTTAAACCGCGGTTCCTCATATCGGCACGTAATTTTGCACCCGATAGTACATAGCTACGGCAGGCTGTAACGAAATGAACTGTGAGGTTGGATCGCACACAGGAGGAGGGTCACGTTGAAGAGATGTTTGTGCGTTATAGAAGTATGTTCAATGCGTAGTCGAGTTAATACAACTTGGTCCTTGCCGTTGAACTGATAGTGTTGAAGTTTGGACTCGGAAATGTAGACATTGTGTAACTTGCTTCTAGATGTAGCTTTCCATGTTTGTCTCCATTGATTAATGCAAGTCTTTTGGATGAAATTTGGATGTCCTGAGGGGTATGTTTAGTGGCTTCTTTGCATTTGGCTATCCGGATTCTACATCATTTCTCATAAATGCAGGGTCTCAGTATTTCTAAATCAGTACAGCAGTAATAATGTTGATGATGATGATGAAAATAATAATAATAATAATAATAATAATATAATAACGTAATAATCAAGCTGGTATTGTTATCTCTTGAGCTTAACTCCCATATCGCGGCTGATCAAAAACCTTGTCTATGACACCATATTTTCTTCAGTCAATACATGGATTGTTATGCCCTATCGTATTGGAGAGCGTTTTGAGGTGTTTTATATGGTAGTACAAACCTCTCTTCATAATACATTCATTCAGTGTGTGGTGTGTCAATGTATGACTTGGGTATGCAAGATTGCTATGCTCTATATTGCGTATGGTGATTGGAGAGCGTTTTGAAATGTTTTATGTAGTTCTGCAAACCTCTCTTCATAATACATTCATTCATTGTATGACTCGGGTTTAGTTTCTCACTGCTCAGAAATCACTGCCATTCTGCGGAAATATAAATATAATTACTAATTAGTAATAGTACATTTATAAGTGAAATTCATAGTGCAAGTATGTTCTGCTAGAAACTTTAACTAATGCTTGATAAAAGAAAAGTTTGATAATTAATAATGTGAACAAGACTCATTTAGAAAGCAAGTTATATTACAAGAAGCTTGTATCCAGGGCCAAATTGCAAATCAGCAATACTACCTCTTCCCTTTAAATTCAGATTGCAAGTACATTGCAAAGTTTAATAACTAATAATGTGAATGCATTTGTTTACTGAATGCAATACACTTCCAAGAAAACTTGTGATGAGGGCAAAGTTACTAACGAGTGGTAGTTCACAATGAAAAATCAAAACTACGGCAAATTTAAAACTCCGGAAGAATTTCATCACATGAGGTCATAAACATGTTTAATAAAACGTTACTGTAACCCAATAGTACACACCATAAAACATGGACAAAATCTGATGTGTTACACTCACATGACTTTCTCTGCTCTTATACAAACTATTTTTACAAACGCTTATTCTCCATATGCTTCATGTTAATCGAGATGTTAATCTTATTGCTAATTTTCTTGTAGGTGCAAGGTGAATATGGTAGACTTTAAGCAATAGTCAAATCTTTTAAGATCTGGTTGCTATGTGGCGCATTCCATTCTCTTTGCATGACCAGTACATAAAAAAATGAATAAAGAATTTCCATTTGAGAAAAAGTATAAGTATTGGAAAATTTAAGGGAATAACAAGAAATATATTGAGAATGGTTCACTCAAAAAAATGTATATGACACAAATTCTGTATTTTAACGCGATCTACATTTTTGGTGTAGTAAAATTTTGTCTATCTCTTATGGTTTACCAGTTATGCAAAAGTCGTTCACAATGAAGAATACTTTTGGAGACATTCCCAGAAAATTCAAGATATACCTTTCCTTTGTCATAAAAATATGGGTGGAATACAATACTTCCCCCACTTACTATACGTAGTAGAGAAAGTAAAAATTCACAAAAACTCAATGGACCAGGATAATTGGCCTCTTTTATTTCCAAAAGTTTAGCTGCAAAATCAAACATATTCTCTCGCCTCAGTATCATAATCAGGAACACGAATCACAATCACATATAAGGTTATCGATGACAAGCAAGAGAGTCAACACCTCTTTCTTTCTCTCCCCCGCCCTCAAAAAACCAACGTCGCTTGCGGCAAGCAACCGCTAGACCTCACCAAAAAACAAAAGTACACGAGCTTGGCGGAAACAGGACTACCAACGTTCAAATATCAAGAAAATTGCTCGGAAACAAGACAGAACGAGCATCGAAATTATCGGGCTAAAGGCACAACTGTTAAGCTTCCTTAACGTTTTCTTTTTTTTATTGGTTGTTTTTTATTCGTGGACGCTTTTTAATAGTTGTTGCTCCTTAGTGTTCCATTCTATAAGGAGCGTGAAAGAAGATAATTTTGCTCCGAGACTTTTTTATCAGGATTGAGGTTCTTTTACGTGCCGTAAATCTACGACATGGGACCGCCGGCTATACTTCCTTCCAAAGGAAGCCATGAAAAGGATTTTACAGCCGAAAAAATCCATCGCCCTCTGCCTGGTTTGAACCCGCGACCTCGGAACTAGAGGCTAGCATGGTAACCACTACACCACGAATGACGATAAAAGCTTATTTAACGAAGTTACAGCTGTTATACCATCCCTCTCGACCGAGATTAAATCCTAGCCTTGGGTATAAAAGGTCAGTGCTCAACTGTTCTGAAGTTCTGTATTTTTACCAAAAGAAGTTAAATAATAAACATAAAAAATTAGTATTTCAAACTTTAAATGTTAAGCAAAAACAACGATAACAATACTAATAATAATAATATAATTGTTACCGTTATAAATGCTATTGAATAATTTAACAATGAGTTATACATATTGTAAATATAAAATGTAACCACATTGTAGATGAAAATTTATGGATTAAATATGCCACTACACTCTAATTATCCTAATTTGTTTCTCATTTTTCATTAAAAACAGGTTTACTATCTATTTGTTGAATTCTGTGAGCTTTTTTGGAGCTTACTATTGGCATCCTTCACCGTCATGTTATCAATGCGGTTTTAGCTTTGCTGATGACTACATAGTCCTCCAAGGTTTATTTCAGACTACGCATTGTACGGATATATCCAAGTAAGTGGTTGCAAATAAGAATAATGCAGCCTATTATTTTCACTGAGACCTAAAGCCAAGAGTACAGGATTTTGTCCAGATTGGTGAGATGGTGCAGAATTTTACTAAGGGTTTGTAAATCTGAATATGCCTATGCACATTTTCCTAGAGTTCTTTAATGAAAGAACAGGAATTTGTGTTTTTTTGTCCAGTCGATGGAGTTTTATATAAAGGTTCAAAATGAAGAGTAAGGAGAACTTATTTTTATGTTTCAGAACACTATAAAACAATGCATGACGTAGTTTTTGTTAAGATATAGATACAGTAATTATGACTTTCCTCAGACCCTATAGTATAATTCTAGTGTTTTATAGATAAATTAAACAGGGCAGACTTCTGAATTTGGGGTTGAAAAACATGAGTAAAAATAATTTTTGGAAACCTCACGGTAGGGTATAGTTTTCGCCACTTATAACGTAAGTATTCACATAATAGGGATAGTTTGAAACTCATTAGTAGTCTAAAATTTTCGTTGAGGGACATAAAGTGTAAAGCGTCTATGGTTTTGTTCATATTGGTCAAATTGTGCACATCCTTATGTAAAAGGCTCAGAATACCAGTAAGATAGTATTTAACAGCATACAATTTTTTAGTCCTACGGCTCAAGTGCACACTGTGTTTCTGATTGGCCAAGCAGTGTAGTTTTGTTAATATAGGGTTGAAAATAATGTGTAAGGGTAGTTTTAATAACTTTGTGAGCCATATATACAACTTGCATTCAATAGTTGCAGTTGAACTCTTTAAGTGATATGGAGCCTTTGTTAATGCATTTGTTATTGGGGTTTGCGCAATTCCAGCCCCGTGGCCGTTTTGACACTCCACATTTAAAACCCACCAGGGTGATCCTCTCCAATTTGAGCTCTTTATTGCCAGTCCTCATAACTGCAAAATTCCGGATAGGTACTACGAGGGCAAATCAAAGAGTCTTTGCGTCTATTTTTTCGGCCAAATATGAATGTAAAACAAAAACCAACATATACATTAGAAGTAGTGGACATTTTATGGACCGGTACTCATAGAGCTTGCAGCTGCTGCCGGTGGGGAAAACTGTCTTGCTTTCAGAAATGTGAGCTGGTGGTTGAGACAGTAACTATGATTATATATGCCATATATATAATAATGTGAATTATAATGTGAAACGGTATTAATAAGAAAAATACTTGTATAAATAGAAGTTAAGGCATAAGTTCTATGTATGTGCAAGTGTAGCTGGAGCTGTGGAATCCTTGTTAAAAGCCGACAAACATACCTTTGTGTTAGAATTAGGGCCATGGCAAAAATGACTTGTACGGGAAAGTCATAAAAGCCAGACCTTGAGTCTTTGTGAAATAGAAAATGCGACAAGCGAACACAACATATGTTTGTAGAGAGGCCACATGCTTGCAAACGTAGAACAATAGCCGGATAAGTCTTCTGGAAGGTTCCAAGCTGAACGAAGACAGACAATGAAATTTTAATGAAGAATATGTTTAAAATCTTTAAGGGAAGAAATGTTAGTTGTAGCGTCTCCATCAGTTGAGTATAAAGTGCTGCGATGTGAATAAGATACATATAAGCTCTCAGAAGCAGGCGATATTATTTACTTCTTATAATGTAGTAGGAACGGTGAAAGGTTATCGATTTATAGGTCTATAGGAACGTGTGATAAATATTACAATTATTTCTAGAGCACGTATAAAATACTTGATTGCTCAGCGACCGCAAGTTTGGCTTACGAACAGGGTAGGGCTCGACCGTTCTACAGCTCCAACTAACTTAAGAACTGTGTAGATTATTAATAAGATAGTCAATGCGTGTGCCATTAAAGCATAGTGTTCTTCAATAACTTAATCTATTCTTAGAGTTGTTACTTATTACCCTCCTTCCCGTATCACACCCTGCAAAGTTATACATGCTTTACCAAAAACCTAAATAACAGCAGCCGTGGCAAGAAATAAAAATAAACAATAAGAGTAACAACTAACACATCAGATATTTAACAACATTACCATAGTTCATATATTAATTCATATATTAATATATCGGACATACTGCGAGTTATGCTCTCCCTCCACGAGTATACCGCATGGTGTTCTGAGTTCGAAAATTACCGTGTAAATCGGCATGAGAATGAGCGTGCGGGAAGACCGCGTGCATCGGTGATTGATGACAATATTGCCCGCGTGGATGCGATGGTGAAAGCAGAGCGGCGCGTGCGCATCAAAGACATTGCACAGGAGCTCGACATTTCTTTTGAGAGTACTTTCGACGTCATTCACGAGTACTTAGTGTATACGAAGGTTTCATGTCGAAGCAGTTGGATGACGTGATGAAAGGCAAGCGAATGTTTATTTCTTTGAATCATCTGCAACGATATGCCGAGGAGGGTGACAGTTTCCTGGATCGCATTGTTACGGCGATGAAACGTGGGTACTGCATTACACGCCAGAATCAAAACAGCAGAGTATAATGTAGAAACATCCGCAGTCTCCTGTGAAAAATAAATTCCGTACTGCGCCATCTGTTCACAAAGTGATGTTAATGGCATTCTGGGATTGCCGTGGACCGCACGCGCTGGATTTCATGCCGCGTGGTGCCACCATCAATGCCGACAGATATTGTTCCAGACTGTCACTTCTGCGGGCTGCGATCAGAAAGAAGCGCCGCGGGATTCTCGACGTTGACAACGTGATCATCCTCCACGATAATGCGAGACCACACGAGGCAAACAAGACCGTCGGCAAGCTAAGGAACTTTCACTGGGAGTTTTTAGAGCATCCATCATACAGCCCGGATCTTGCCTGTGGTGATTTCCGTCTTTTCAGTCCGCTGAAGAAGTTCCTGGAAGGACAGCGATTCACTTGCGACGACAAAGTCAAGACAACAGTGCGACAGTGGTTCCGTAGTCAGACGGCCGACTTCTACCGCAGCAGCATCGCAAAATTAGTGCAGCGATGGGACAAATGTCTGAACCGGAAAAATAGTGAAAAGTACAAGGAATAATATCTACATGTTTAGTTGGCCTTATGTATCTTATGTTACCAGAAACAAAATAGGGGCATAGACTTTTTGATTTGCCCTCGTATAAACTTAGGCCTGTGACATTTCCTTTCCAAATGTCCTTTCCCGATTATTATTTCAGTTTATATAACGTCCGTGTCCACGGCGCGTATGTAGAAAGGGTGTGCGTTAAACAATACTAAAAATGCTGTGATGCAAACGCTATGCCCCAAGGTCATCGGGAGGCCGACGCCACGCAGTCGGAGATAAACAAGGATAAGTCGTGCTCTCCTCGGCGTAAACACCAGAAGCGCTATCAGCAGTTAAACAGAATCTTCTGGAAGTTTCTTTCCCACCGGCTCCGGAACGTGTGGCCAAATAGTTCTTGAATGTAGAATGTAGAAGATTCTGTTGGCCATATAAGTGAATGTTTTTGCGAGAGAAGTCAGTCAGTTGAGCCTGTCAGTCAGTGAGTGAGTTAGCGAGTTGGCGAGCGCGTTTCTGCTGTGACCTCAAGTGCGGTTTTCGAGCGAGCTGGTGACGACTGCTATGACGTGTAGCGAGTGCTACTGCCGAGAGATTGTAGAAGTCTTGTGTTCGACTCCCCGAGTGAACCGTCCGGAAGACTTTGCAAGAAAGTGAAGTGACGGGGAAATTGAATTAGTTCACATTAGTGAAGTGATAGCGTGAACTAAGTGAAGTCCCAGTGATAGTTGAGCCAGATAGAAACAGTGACAGTGAAAAACTGAGAGAAGAGGCAATTGAAAAGCAGGATAAAGTCGCAATACCTAAAACCACACCTGTAAGTTACACATTTGCAGACTCTAATGCCCTCTAAACTGAAAGTACTGTAAACGTATAACATTGAAGTATCTAGGACTTCTAGTATAATCTGTGAATTTCGAATATTCTAAGATATCAATATCCGGACTTGCTTCACCTACCTGTATAGACAATTTTGCATTATTTTCTCTATTTCTCTCTCACTTTTTCAAACTTAAATTATATAATTGAATTATAAAACAAATGATCAGAATTTAAATGTTATCTTAATGGATTCGAGATTAGGTGTGCTGAATAGCATAGTTCCAAATGCATAACTTTGAAATCGTTCGACATAAAGTTGATCGAGATTTATGTCGTCATCTGGTAGTTAATTCTGTGTTGTAACGTGCGCAAGTTACTCTAAGAGTACAGAAGTTTATCTCAGGGTATGCGGATGTGTATTTTGAAAGGATAATACCAGCTTAGTTAGCTGAGAAATTTTAATGTTATCTGAAACGTTCCCTTTGAGAAGAGTCGCTGACTGATGAAATTAGAATTAGTTGCCGTAAGTCGCAAAATGTTGCTCGGAAAGATTGCCCTCAGTACCGTTAAATCTTTCTAATGCTACACAACTAAAAATTACACACAAAAGTACGTCATACATCCAAAAATTAAAAATAAGGCTGGAATTAAACTCCTTTTAAGAAATAAATAAAATGAAATTATATTTATTCTACAAAAGGTACAAATTAATATCAACAATAACATTAAAATTACAAATAAGGTAAGTTATTATAAAATTGATATTGAGTTGGACAATTCGAGAGTCACAAATATATCACACAAACAATTTATAAACATAAACAGTTTTATTAATTTCAGATTACATTGAATTGCACTTAACCTGCTAATATTCATTCTAGATACATCTTCCGGTACACCTACGTGCACGAATATATCACGAATGCCCTTTTCTTAACTTAAGCTCCTTCCACATATGTCAGTGCTCCTACCAAGTTCTTTCTCGCGCGATTCAACCTTATAATCATACTATGTATCTCTTGTTTTGTTACTAAGCATACCTCCTAGAATATCAGAATTTCATTCCTCCTCTAATTTACAGAATTTATGCTACGTAACTTTTCAAACGTTCTGAACTAAATCCTAACCGATTCCAAGAATCTTTAAGCTAATGTGATCTCTGCTCGCCTCTTACTAATATCTTCCTTACATCACTTGCTAATTACCTATTCTTTCTGGACAAATCTTTCAATTCAGGCTTAGTACATTATACATTAATTTAATATACGGAAATTATTTATATTGCAATTTGTTCTTTAGCTTACTATCATTTCTTTATTTAATTATTTATATCTTCCTGTCAGTAATTACGGTATCAGCTTCCTTGACTGCGAGGTAATGTTCATTGTAGTCCAACGTCGAACGCGCCTGAACGAACACACAGTTCGCAAGTGCATGGGAACCATTTGGAATTTACGTCTGTTGGGGTGGTGGGTGTGAAGGTTCAGTGTGACCGCAACTGAAATTGAACCCGACGTGTCGATATATCGGGTTTAAATTATACCGTGCTATGCTGCATGACAGTCCGGTGCGGGGGAGGAAATGAGGTGAGGGGTGCAGGGCATGATTGGTATTGTGAATTGCTCACTCCAGTACATCATTATACGCGTGGCAGCCAATTTAATCGGTAACCCCCGTAGCATCAAGTGGGGCTACTGTATTTTGCTATATCCATGTATGCGGTGGTCCGAGCATTATGAATTCCAAGCGATGCGGAATATACACAACACATATTCTGCATGTATATATATAACGTTGTTGTTACCGCGCAGGTAGCGAACGATATCCTATACTCGGTGTCTGTCTAGATTCAGCCAACTTTGGAATGTTCCCTGGCATGGTATTTGATTAATTCTCTGAACCCCCGCTAGTGCGTCCTGCCAGAGCTGCGACTCCCACCCATTTCATCCCCCTCCCCTATGTTTTTACTCCCCTCGCTATACTTCTGTGAGCTCAAACGGATGGGCTGGTTAGCATAAAAGCGCAAAAAGTGTTTTTTCCGATAGATGCAGTTCTAGCGCAGGAAGGGAAAAAATGCACAAACACGTCTCGTGTTTCTGCGTTGAAACCATAAGCCGTGATGCAAACGGGAAAAGAGGCATTGCTACTCTTTTTTATTGTTGTTGCTAAACAAGTGAGCACGGGATTATGCTTTGTAAACAGGCTGCTGCTTTTTATTACGAAAATATTATAATTTTTAATTTATAAGCAATAAAAAGGCTTACGCCTGAAAACACCTACACAAACTTATAAATATTACAATTGCAGAAGAGGTCGAATAATATGAGGTGTAATCCCCAAAAAATACTCCACTGGACAGATTTTAAAATATTATTTTTATTATGTACAATTTATAAGATTAATTAATTATACTCTTAACGGCCTGCTGGTTAGAAAATGTGATTTAGAGCCAGCTGAAGAATTCAAGTGTTGGCCATGATTTTAACACAGTTCTCCTAGTTTCCTTGCGGTTGTTCTAACCATTGCGCGTAGGATATATTGTCCATATCACATTCCGTTAAATTATAATAAATTAATTTTCATTCATTTTACATAATTACAATAATAACATAACATTTGCCTCATACTTGGCTTCAATTCCTTTCAACGTGTTGTCATAGGAGCTCAATGGTTAGAGCAACCACATGGGAAGCGGGAGAAATGTGTCAAATCCTGGTTATGACTTTGACTTTTTAGCTGGCTCTATATTACAGGCTTCCAAATACTTAGATATTTACCAAAATTTAATATATCAATAGAGTACAAATTATAATATAACAATGTATTATAATTATGGAAAGCCACATTTAGAAGCAAATTACACCAAGTTTACATTTTAGAGTCCAGACTGCAACACTATCATTTCAACCACAAAGTTGTATTAACCCGACTACGTATTGGACATACTTTTATAACGCTCAAACATAAGTCGATTAGTGTGATTTTCAGAAGTTGCAAGTGCCACAGGCTCTAGGCCACTTTCAGTTTAAAAATACTAGTTTGATAGTAAAGCATCTTTTGATGAGCGCGATGAGCACATTTATTGTTGGTTTCCGTCTATGTAGTATAATTTCATGGTTTTCCACTGTAAAACAGAAATAACATGTGCTTGATTTCTAATACAATTAAAGAGGTCATACAATTTACACAGTGCTCATTGACGGGCTACTCACAAAAATTTCGAAACCTCTGTACCATACAATAGTCTAAAATCTCAAAATGGAGTGATTTTTTACGGTTATAGAAATTCTATAGCTATGAAAAAAGAATCTGCCTCTTCCTTTTGAAGAAGGTGTCAAAATAAAACAAGAACCTAATGAGAATCTCTATAGCGTTTGAAAGGGCGGAAAGATTAAGAATTAAGAATTAAAATTCCTGGAAAACGAAGCAGAAAAAATAGTGTTATTCGAAACCCTTTCTTGAATATTATGAACACTAAAAGGAAGTTGCTAAGCTGAAAAAACCTGTTCCCTGTAAAAATCAGATAAACTTTAATGGAGGTAAAACTACAATATTAAAAATAAATGCTTATGATTTTAAGTCGAGCGAGATGGCTCAGGCGGTAACGTTTGTGGGTTCGATTCTCGCGGCCGACCTTCCTGCCCTTTTTTCGGGGTTTCCGGATCGCTAGGCTAATGCTGGGAAGGCTCATTACATCCCCGAATTTCCTGTCCCTCTATTTCACCTCCATTCTCATTTCACTTCATCTTTCATATGCTTGGTCTCTTTCAGGGTTGCAAGTGTCGACGGGAGGTATCAGCATGTGCATGGAAGGGGAAAAGCATGCTCTGAGTAAAACTTCGTCCCCCAGAATGGAGTTGGTCTCCGGGTACCGTCCCCAGGGAATGCGTAAGCGCACAAGATTACCAGCTGCCATCCAAGGAGTTTAAATCTACCCTCTGCCTGTCGTTCCTACTGGTCCGGCCTCCCTCTGTCTCCTCTTCCCTCATCCCTCCCTCCCGGGGGCGACCCATCAGGGGCCTAGGTACAATATATCTGCATAGGTCGAGGTGCTAAGTCCGTATGCGCTTCTAGACGTATCCTTATGATTTTAAAATATAAGAATGTACCAAGAGTGTTAATGGAGCGTCAGGATATGCACCATAGTATTATGGTATAACAATATGATCATATTACATATAAATATATTTCCCTTAATAATAAAGCTACACAGCCACCTGGTAGTAATTACTCGGCATACCATTCCCATTCTCTATGTTCTTATGACCGGAGTGTGCAATGGTTTCATTTCGATTATATCTCTCACGCTTCGCAACCACCTAGATGCCTATTATACATCACCAGTGGCGACATCTGCGATCAGCGGTACACAAATGTGGAAAGCGTGGGGAGCGAACTTCCTAATGATGTGAACTATATAGTAACAGATCTCACGATAATACTAATACAACAAATTCAAGAATTATTACATTTTTAAAAAGTTCATATTTAATAGACATAACAAGCTTAGAATCACGGTATGAATTTTACAAACATTGCATATAAGCGAAATGAACAAACGTCAATTCTGTTAATGAATTAATGCGTTTCAAAATGAAAGGGAGAAGACACAAGTTTATATTATCAAAACCAGTTGTCAGAGTGATGTTATTATTTTAATAAGCTCGAGGAGGAGTTATCTACATATCGAATCGTATCCAAATCCATACCAATAACTTGATCGTTGTTCAAGAACTTGCCTTTCAATTTGCAGTGATAAATGTATGGTTTGAATTTAAATTTTTGCTTTGTTTATGAGTTTACTTCTCTATTTATCTGGCTCCAAACGAAGGTTTCGATGTGAAACAGTGAGTTTTAAAATATCAAAGTCACAGAAAATTTCATGATGAGAAAGCTAAGGTAAATAAAACTTAACTAGCTTAAGATATTCAAACCTATTAATCATCTCAAAGAGAATACATATCCGCATCAATTTGAATTGAAATCAGTACGTAAACGCAGCTCGTAACTAGTCTGTTAAATTAACTTATTTCGATTATTATTAATAGTAATTGTAACCGAGGGAGCGGGAACTGGTAACCGGGGAGTTACCGGGTTCGATATCCAGCGACCGCCCACTCTGACCCATGCTTTTTTTTCGGGGGTTTCACTGTCTTCAAGTGAATGCAGAATTTTCTGTTGTTCCATTTCTTTCCATTCATAATTGTATTTATCCTTCACTCTGGTAGGATTAGAATTAGTCGGCGGAGAGACACCTAGCACTTCGATCCACAAGGGATCCTTTTTGCATACACCTCCGGGAGGAACGGATGATGGAGATGTATGACAGCCCATACCAGGAGACGTATGGGTTGCAGGACCGGCTGACACAGGCGACAGAGACGTGCAGAGTTCCCTAATATTACAAGCTTGACCACCCGGCCGGAGAGCGCTCGGCGGCGACCCTCCCAAGTCACCGGAGAGTGACTCACAGGCTCACCACTAGCGAGACTGCGGAAAGCTCAACCCAGCAATGGAGAATCAATCGGGGCTGACGGGCCATCTGACATGCCTGAGATGCAGTTCCAAAGCGCAAGCCCCTGTGCTATCTGTCCGCCGTCGACCGACACACAGCCCCGGAGTCAATCTGTAACGTGAAAGAGGAAGATGAAATGAGAAGAAATGAGGGAGAGGGGAGATCTGTGGTGGACAACTCCTCCCCAGCATTCGCCTTGCCGACCAGGGAAAAACCCATGTTCAGAGAGGGTGTTAACCAGAAATCGAACCCGAGACCTCCCAAATACGAATCGCACACGTTACCGCGGCGCCACCTGGCTCCGTTTTCACCCCGTTAAGTCTGTTTCAGGGCTGAAGTGTCAGCGATGGTGCTTCGGCGCGGCGTGGTTGGGAAAAAGGATCTTCTCTGTGGAACTTTCTCCGTTCTTCGGCTTTCGGCTGGTTGCCGGGTTAACGCACTGCCCCTTCCAAAAGGGACATTGGACCTTCTATGTGGAGCGGGGGTTCCCAGTCTGCCTGCCCGATAGTCGGGGCGTCTCAATCTGAAAACGTATGGACCTTGTCATTGCTGTGCCGTCACGTTTGCTTCCGGCCATTCGGTGTCATCTGTCACCTCGTCCTTTCTACCGGAAGCCCCGTTTTGTGGGGGCATACGTACAATGCCCTCACTGGAGCAGTTGAGTCCCCTCCGATCATCAGAAAAAAATAGTCATTGTGTTTACTTGTATTTTTTACGGACACAAGGATTGTACACGACAGCCAGATTGGGCATGATCTACATTTTCTCAGCTAAAATATTAATTAAGGATAACGATATAGCCTATAAATGCAGGTAGTTTTATGTATTCTACAACAAATGTACCTCAGTTATTACCTAGATATGTATTTCCATTTTGTTAACTGTCCATATTTCGCAAAAAAGTAACACTTGCAGCGATGAAGCAGTATACCAACACACCCGTAAGAGTTGATAGACAACAACAGTCATTGGTGGCTCGATGTAAATAAAACGTACGAGGCCAACGTACCTATCTGAGGGTAGCAGCTGAATTGAAGAGCATTAGTGTATCTACAGGCAGTTTAGAAGTGTACATCTGTAGACGAATATAACATCAAACAGCATGTGCAATAACTCGTTTAAAACAGTCGTAAACAAATTCAAAAATATACGTTGTTTAATAAGTTTGTAGGATTTTATAACTCTTACAGTATATTTTGTAAAGGCATAACATTTTAGGGACTTCACCATTCAAACGAAAATAGTTTAGCTATGTAACAACGAAAAAAGCTCTTGGTTGTGAATCAAAATATAAATGTGCATAATGTTTACAATAAATATACATTGAGTGTTACATAAAATATGTAACGCCTTATTTAGTTTCAAGATACATAACATTACTGCACGTAAAAATGTACAAAGCTTTCAGTGTAATTAAGGGACATTAATGCATTTTTGTCACTGTTTAATAGTCTGTTCAGGAAACATTCCTGACCATTGCCACATTCAGGCGTCTAGGAACTGAATCCAAGTTGTCATCACTGAACGGGAATCCAATACATTATTAAGCCTTCTGTGTTTGTTTACTTTGAGCCACCATTGCTGATGGTGACTTAACAAATAAAACTAAATTACGGTGCGTAAATATAAGTCTTATATTTACATTGATAACCTCAGTACAGAGGTTAATTTTTATTTTGTTACCTTCTTTTAATGAGCTTCTTATTTATTTTACAGTCTGGCCACCTTAAAGGCTTTATTGAAGCAACTTGTAGTAATTGGTAATTTCATTTAGATATTGTGTTTCTTCACGGTATAAAAATTATTATAATATTCATACTCTTAATTCTGCCAGACGTTCATGTAAATTAGTCCCTTATGAATGAAATAATACATGAATCTGTGGGACATGTTTGTAATTTCCATGCAGCTTATCTCTACAAGTAAATTAATATGAATTAATCAATCCTTAGATGATAAAGTAAGTTGATGAACTGCATGCGAGTTAATTATATGGTGGTATAGTTTTATTCTTCACACAGTTAATTAGACTATTGAAGGTGTCCTGTGTTTCAAGTGATTCTTAATTTTGCCTCGAGATTCTTAAGCAAGATAATATTCAGTCACTTCGCCAATATTGGTCTAAACACATTCACATATTGCCGGCCCTCGTAGCCGTGGTCGCTGGAATGTATAGCTGAGGGTCGTGGGTTAGAGTCCCGCTATAGGCATGGGTGTTTGTGTTGTGTCCATGTGGTGTGTAATTGCGGTGATAAGCATTAACGAAAACAGTAAAAACACAGTATAAACTGGGTAAAACAAGGGAACTTAAAAAAATAGGTAGGAAGTACTGACGGAAAAGTGCAATGGCATTGGCACCTTCTGATTGTTTACCTTTTTACCACTGCACCGTGAGAATACCTGTACTTCCAGGATAATTTCTGTAAAAACTTCACCTCTGATTTTCATAGAATAATACCCCACGGAGTTCTGTGCACGGACATTCTGTATTTCTCTTATTCCGAAAAAAACAAAATAAACATGCTTTAGTTGAATACAGAAATCTTCGTCTAATTTATACAATACTTGGAATAAACTCTAAATGTAATTAATAAAAAAACAAGTAGTGTTTATGATTTTCAGCTCTGTTGTGTAATGGTTGCTATTTATCTACCACAACTTTCAGCGTGATTATATTGTTTTACTGCAACAAATGCCGTGGTACAAAATACAACACACTAATCAAAACTAAAAGCATTCCTCGTATTTCATTCGGATGACACCAGCTATTGTAGAACAGGGATTATGAGAAATAAAGAAGCCAGAATGAAACGTGGTGAAATCACCAGAGCTTTCCACCTTTCCCTCTGGGCAGTAAATCTGTTGTCTCAATCCAAATGCAGCGTAATAGGCTTTTAACCTGTGACATGGGGGTAACATTAGCTAGTCAGTCAATCAGACAGGAGGCATTGGGCGGTAGCGGGGGTTGGGGGAAATGGTATTTGCTTTGTGGCACCAACTAGGCTAATCAATCCACAGACCTAGGCCTAACTAGAATGGAAACTGAACTTCATTAACAAGTAACTAAAGTAACGTTGGTTCTTTGAAGCTCAGCTGAATTAAAATAGAGTCGATGGTAATCACAAATGAATTACAGAGAGATATTACGCATAATAACCACAGTAAATGAAGTTGCTAATTCAAGCAGGTATTACAGAATGTTTCACAAACTTAAAGCCGAGCGTGTAATACGAATCAAATAACTAAAACACTCCGTAGTGCTGATATTCTTTTTACTTAAACTTTCCAAAACGCAGATATTTTGATAAATGCCGCAAGAAATATATTTACAAAGGACAGAATGGTTAGGTTTTTAGCATTTAAATAGCTTGATGCTTATAAATAAGCATTTTCTCATATTAAAGGCTTTTCATTTTAAGTTTTCTAGTGCTTCTAAATGGACATGTTGTTTTCATTAATCAATTTTTATTTCGTTATTTTAAGAAGACGTATTTTTCTAACTATCCCTTCTTTACCGGATTATTCATTTATTTCTTTATAATTTTTGTTGTTTTTTTTCAGCACTCTGCTCTTAAAAGCTGTTACGAGTCGGGTAGGCACCTCATTTAGTAAACAATGTAAATCAAGGAGTTAGCAAGGTTCTATTCGTCGTTACGCAGCTACCAAATCTCTGTCTATCCGCCAATCACCATTTCTTTTACCTGGGCTCACCCTCTCCTTTAAAATAACGATTCTCAATTCAATTTTTCTGTAACAGGATAGGGTGGCCCCCAGGTAAAATAAACGTTGTTTTGTGCGTGCGGTTGAACATGGACTTCAGTAGTATTACACTGAAACGTTTTGGTTTTACATATGTAAGTTTCAGCTAGTTATTTTTCTGTATTATTTAGTATAAAAGAGTGAGATATTAATATACATACTTAGGCTTTCAGATCGGCATCAAATATTATAAAAATTATTATTAAAATTCTTATAACAAATCCGACTTTCTGGACGTAGTCTAAACGATAAAAGTTCACCTGATGTTTCGCCCGTTGATGTTAATTAATTAATTAATTATAATAATTAATAATAGCTTTTATAATATAAAGGGATCTTAAGTTTAACCAAACCCCGAATCGTAAGTCAGTAAATAGAGAAGGGCGCTCTAATATAAATATTCACTGCGCTTCTTTTTTTTCTCTTTCTTTTTCCTTTATTTTTTCTTTCTTTTCTTTTTGTTTTATCTTCTCAAAAACTGTAGAATTAGGTTCTAACTGTATATTTTACCTTCTGGACATTTAATACCCAAACGCGACGTTTAAATTGACGTGTGTTGGTGTCTACAAAGAGTGCATGATATTTTAAAATCTGAGTTTTTCGTAATGTTTCCTTACATTCCTGCCACTTTAGAATGCTCTTCATCCACATTCTTTCAGATTTTCAATAAACGTTATTTTAAGGTTGATGAAGAGATCAAGAGATCATTTTCTTTATATTAAGCATGGTTTTGTATTTAGGATTTGAATACAGATTAGTTTTTATAAAAGAAATTGTCCTACTTAAATCATATGTTTTCAACAATTTTATATTTGATTATAAGGAACTATATTTTAGTAATAACACATAAAATTAAAATTTTGACACGGAGTAGTATACGTGACTATTTTGATTGTCGTCCTCCGTGATCTAGTGGTACCATGCTAGCCTCTAGTTATCGATGTCACGGGTTCAAACCTGGCGGAAGGCGATCCTTTTTTTTCGGCGTAAAATCTTTAGCATGAATTCCTTCGGAAGGGAAGTAAAGCCGGTGGTCCCATGTCGTAGATTTACGGCACGTAAAGGAACCGATAAGGATGGCTCTGAGCAAAATTTGCAGGTTTTCACGTCCAGTATAGAAAAGGACACTAAAGACCATAGCAGTTAAAGAACCTCCATACATAAAATTTGGTTTATTTCTCCATATTGATTTTTGGAAAAATACGTAAATAGGGCCATAAAAATTAATTTTTGTTAAAATTGTGTTGACCAAATATATGATAAGACATTCAGCACCCAGATATTGGCGTGTGTGTGTGTGTGTGTGTGTGTGTGTGTGTGTGTGTGTGTGTGTGTGTGTATGCGTCTTCGCATGCATGTGTTTGTGTGTAAAGGGGTAATCACGGAAGCTCCCAAGGATTTTGATAATTCTTTCATCACTGAAAACCGCCGTTCTTCCTGACGGACATGGGTTATAAAATATTTCCAACACTTTTAAAATGGGGTGATCAAGGGGTTATCTTCGTACTCATGTCAACTTCAATCAATTTTCTATCAACTGGTTTCAACCAGTGTTTCAATTTGGTTTCCTCGAATATGATTATCAGAGCATACTGCGGCACTTTATTGAGAACATGGCAGATTTTCAATGACTTCCAGGACAAAAGGGGTAATTGGGGAGCCTACAATACTTCAAGGTTTGGTTACTGAAAGTAGTTGAATCTTGTATATATACAATTTTCCTGTAATTTCGCTGAAATTTGTTATAGGACTTTTTATATAAAGTTTTCAAAACTTACTACATTTGAGTTTTAGATTCTGGTAAAAATGATAAAGTAACATACATTTTTCAAAATCGTCCACTATAATTATTTTTAATCCCTGTATACAGCCCCTAACAATCAAATCAACACACCTTGACCCTACTTAACTAAACTTTATACACTTATATTATAGGTCTTAACAACAATTAAGGCCTCCTTACAACTCCCAAGGATCCCCTATCATACGTTCAATCGCTTGTGAGGAATTCTGCGCTGTGTGGTCCCTCCGGTCAAAATAATAGTACCTGTCAAAGAACATGGGTTGCCTTAAAACTTCCAAAACAGCGCAGCCATTATTTTCAATCTTTGGTACTCTGATTTATTAAAAACTAACTTGACCCCATATAAAAAAACAAACTATGCTGCTTGATAATCGTGGCACTTGACATTTAGGAAACAAATTGAAAAAAGCTACTCCTACTCATGTTTTCAAACCCTTACTTATATTCAGTATACTCGTACATCGTTTGACCAAATTTGACTGAACTTTGGAAACTACACTTTAGGTAGGTATGAGAAAATGCAGCTATTCACAATTTTCAAAAAAATACCTCCATTACAATTTTCAACCAGTTACAAATGTATTCGTACAATTTAGGATAAGAATTTATGTAACCTAAGTATACTTCAAATAAAGGATATAAGTATAGCAGGTTGTGTAAATAAAAGGTTTTCAATAGCTGTATGATGGAATTATTTTTGAGGTTAAGAGATGTAGTTCGGTAATATCGAGCAAAGATTGCGGATTATTAGATTAGATGATAATGATAATAATAAACGACTTTGCTGGTTCCTATAAGCAAATAATATATTGATTTTGAAGCTTCAGACATATAATGATTTAATTTGAAAGTCTATACGAAATTGTGAGTTTTAACTTTGAATGAAATTAGCTTGTAACATTTCCTGATGAGACTAGTATAAAGAACAAACACGCACATGTATTATACTTACTTTTACTTATTATTATTCTCTTATGCAATTGTTGGGTATGTAAGTGGTTTATTTACCAAATATTCATTTCCAAAACAAGTATAAGCATGCATATGCCGAATTGTACCGCCTTAGAAAGCATTGTTTCACGTCATTCAATAGACCTTTTAGTTCCGGAGAAATATAATGGATGTATTGCGGTACTTCGTATATTTTATAGAGGATATCTCTAATCACTTTTGGTTACAAGCAGCAGTTAGTAAATTCTAAAGGACGTAAATTGTTTCATACATTCCCTGCCCCATACATTTCAAGCAGTTCAGAATCTGACAGAGTAAACTACTCTTACTGTTACACATCGGTTGACGAGGAACACGCATATTGTACATAAATGAGTCCTTGTCGGTTATAATACAAAGGTTTTAACTCAAACCGCACTTTTATTTGCAGAGGTGAGTATCCCCTTGCACTCTCAATTAACGTACATAAACGAGCTGAATTGTTTATGTAGGTACCCGACCTTATCCGTCTCTAGAAATTCCCATGTGTTGATTAACAGCTCACACTTATCCTTTGTTCACCGTGGGAGAAGCAAGCTATAAATGGTATAGATAATTAGGTCAAGGAGATCTATAACCTGTATACGCTGAGAAACATTAATCAGTGTTAATAGTAAGGTAGAACACTAGTGAATGTAACTATTCTGCTCCTTCCCTGTAGAGAAAACCTAAATTTACTTTTAGGTACTTATATGTGGATTCAAATTCATTAAACAAAGTGGCGGAAGGTAACAAATTGTTGAAACTTTACTAAATATAAAATTATAATTACGTACAAGGATAATATATTTTTAAAGAATTGCATTAATAATATCCTGGTCGAATAACTGTTGGTTTATATAGAATATATGCTCATTGCTACAGAACAGATCAAGTGTCGCTAGAAAGTGGTGATTTTAACGTCCTTGGGTTAGCGTTCTACACTGTGATGTCAGTGACAAGCCACAAAAGTATTGGCTTATAAGGAAATCTTGAAAGGAAACTTTTAGAAACTCTCCTTAGTGGACCCTATTCAAATATACTTTTGAAGATCTCTTTGAGTCTCCTCGCTTTGCTTCAGCAACTGCGACGGCCATACTGGAGGTACGTGTGGGGAACAGCTACACTTCTCCAGGGTAGAAATGCACCTGTCTTTAATTTCCTTTAGATTATTAATAATAAGCAGAATCCAGGAATAGATTTACTTTTAATCCTCTCAGTTAAAAACTTACGGCATATCACCCTTACGCTAGATATCAGACTAAAAATGAAACATAACCCAATTTATTTGGAATAGGTTCATTGAGTTGTAAATGCAAACGTAAATGAAACAAAACTGGGATTTACATACTAGATTCTAGAACAGCAAACATTCTCCTGAGAGAACAAATGTTTACAATGTACAATTTACAATTGAAATGCGTGTATTTTAAAATGAAAGTAAAATCTTGCAGGGACAGCCTGAATTCTTGAATATAAGCTATTAGAAATGCTTTTCTTATTTTGTAGTTTATATAAAAGCAAATGCATGTGTTAATCAAAAATAGTCTCAATCTTATATATAAAATTATACGAGATGTAGAATGTGACGATAAGGAACATAGCCATTAAAGGGCGTCCTAGATAAAACTATTGTTTTTCGAGTGGTGGGAAGAGGAGCTCAGAGTTACGAAACAAGTGAGTGGGGCATCGGAAGGAAATCGTCCACAGTTCTGAGTTGCATTTACTAGCGAGGCCGAGACTTGCAAAATAATTGTTTTTGTTGTGCAACTGTGCATCCCCCTATCGCCTTGCCCCAAATGGCTCTCTGATCCCTAGGCTTGATGACGTTAGGCAGTTTCAACAAAAAACACTGGCGCCCTGCTCCAAGAGCATTCAAGGCGTGGCCGACTAGTAAATGCAAACTATTTTCTTCTTCAATGTGTCGTCGATTTGGAATGTTTGGCACCTGAATTTTTATGTAGTATGAATAAAGTTAATTTGCTTGTTATTACTGCAGATTATTTTAGTTATCATTAGCTTTCAATTAAATGGGAAACAAGCATTTTTCATACTCAAGAAACAAATAAATGTTGTGTACTGCGTTACGTGATATTCACAGACGGCGATTAAAGGTTTTATGTTTAATGCTATGAGTTGCAAGATTTTCACGAAATTATTGCTTAAAATGCCAGAGAATATTCTTAGACCCGATTTCAAGATGTGTATTTATACTTTATTAAATTATATATTTCATAGAAGCTTGCATAGAAGAATGAGTGAGTTAAATGAGATTAAAAGAGGCATACTTTGGTTTCTAGAGAGGCATTAAGTATGCCTAACATTTCCTTCGTGCTTATAGAATTTTATAATATTTTAATCTCTCCTTCAATAATATTATCGCATTTCGTGTATGATGTTCCTTCTGAAAAAATTTACGCCTAAAAAAACAACAACAACAACAAGCTAATGACATCACGTGACGCCCTCAGGAACCATTCGTCGAGCTACAGCGGTAGAAAATGTGAAGCGTAAAGTGTGAAAACGCTCCCTGGAGAAGTAATTATGCATTTCCGGACAACAGTTTACCGTATAAAGGGTTTATCTCGTTTTGCTACATTACACACTCTTTTTTTGTGTCCTGCGTTACACATTGTACATAGTTTTCTACTTGGAAGGTACTTCAGCAAAGACAGTGTAAGTCGAGTATAAGCGTCGATTCACACATATTTAGAATGGCTCCAAATTTAAGAAAATTCTCTTTTTCATTCCAACTTATCCCACAACTTTAACCCGTTAAATTTTTATATATAAGAATCACTGACCTGTTAAGTATAAATTATTGTGTTTGTTTTAGATTTAACCTCCCCTTCACTCAAAATTGTATCATAAATGCAAATACAAATGTTCATTGAGCGATAACATCGAATGATTTTTCAGTGCTATGTGAGATTTTTTCGTTTCTTTTCTACCATCTACTCCGCTTCACTATGCGCCTGATGTTTAATGTCGGATCTATGGTAACGTATTGTGCAGGGATGCATTAAGGTATGATCATATTCGTGGAAAGCTTTGAATCGGTACCACACAGCTTTCAGTACAAAAACATATGCACGATTAGCTCACCTTCTAAATAGGTTGAAATGATTACATGTTTACTTTGTGTTATTCACAGTTATGCATATCTTTAATACGCAATATTTCTCTGTGTTACGAGTATTTAATATTTAAAGGTATAATAATAAAAATTATGTGATTTTCTCCTTTCAATAGACTTAAGTTGTTTTCTTATGACTTTCTCTGCCGAGAAGATATTGCATTCCGCCCAAAAATTTAACAGAGATTTCAACGGAAATACATCCAGAAAAAGCATTTTTAGAAAATGGTATGAGTGTGTCTGTGAACAGCATAACCCGAAATCTCCAATTTGGAGGAACATAAAACTTTTTATTTAAGTTGGGTACCTTCCAAACATGCGACACAAATTGTTTCAAGAAAATCCTCCAACCCTAAACATCCCTTACGTGGGAGATATTAGAAATGTTTTGTTTTCTAAAAAACTGCTCTAACGATTTTTAGTAAAATAACATATGTTAAAGACATTAACATAACAAATAAAATGCATACCTTGAATTCTTTTGGAATAGCCTCTGATGTCCTCTTCATTCGGAAAGAATTATGTATAATTTTGTGTAACTGGTAAACAAGTGATAGACGAAAACGTACAGAACATTTTTTTTCTACCTGACCCTGCAGAAACACGAAGAGAAGATTGGAGAGGGAAGTTGAGGAAATTTCCCTAGCGCGGTGCAACAGGAATGGCTAAGGTACCCATCAGCTAATCCAAAAACTCCTACCGCGAGATAATGGGCTTGTCCAGCTACTGCGCATTCAGCTCAGTAAGGCCAGAGAAAAAAATCGTACTGCACCATACAAGAATGTAGATCTCTGTAAAACACACAATTTATTTCGAATACGTTTTTGTTGCATCAGCAATTTCCGAGATATTCGTTGTTAATGAATGGAATTGTTCAATACTTAGCCATCATTTCAGTCTTGTCAATTTTCAATTATTTCTCTCGATGTTGTGCAGAGGGTATGAAATTTTAAGGGCAACATGTAGCGCCCAGTTTTAAAACATTTGACTATCGTTGTTCTCTAACGAAACGTGTAATACAGCTATTTCCGGAAAGGTTGATCTGGATTAAAATGAAGTAGATAGGAAAATAAGCTTTCGTAATAATAATTTGTATACACACTGATAAATAATAGAAGATAAAAAGTATGTGATGAAGCACATAAACAATTTTTATTTAATGTTTTTGTAGCAGTTGCATATGCTTGTATCTGTTTCATAAGCACTTCTGGCAATATGTGCTGTTTTCTGAGAAAATACTAATTTACTTGGAATTTAATATTGTAAAGTCAGGTCAATCCAAGAAGTTAGTAATGGCAGTTAACGGTACCTGTGGGTAAACATTTTAAATCTTGAGGTTTTAATCTAAATATTTTCTACTTTGTTCTCAAATCTACTCTACCTCAATTATAAGTGTGTTTTAGATTGCGTAAAATATCCTTAAGTGTTAGATAAAAATTACGGTTATTATGCTAATTAAACAGGCGTTCTACATGATGCAGAAATTGTAATTTTAAAAGGTTAAGCAGTGCCATATTATTTATACACTAATACACAAAAGTGACATCAGTTATTTAAGTTCATTCTCTCTGAGTTTCTGCTGCAATTTTGAACAAGTTTGGCTACAAGCTACATCGAATGGAATATTTTTAATGCTCCAAGTGTAAGAAAAATCAAAGTGGAGTAAAAGGCCTTGGAAATAATTAATACATGTTATTAGACCGTATATGGCGGCGCCGTGGCCCAGTGGTTAGACCGCTCGCCTCTCACCGAGGTGGCCCGGGTTCAATCCCAGGGGCTCGCATGTGGGATTTGTGGTGGATAAAGCGGCGTCTGGCCGGTTTTCTCCGGGTTCTCCGGTTTCCCCCACCATTCATTCCACCAACTGCTCCATCATCACCATCATTTCGTTTCATCTACTTCTTTCCTCCCCATACCAGGCATCGGGCTGATCCCCCATCCTGGATGTTCTGTCTGATCCATGAATGTCCGCTCCTCGACGGGCCTCTGACCCCGGGCACCCGGCTGTAAGTCCTGGGGGGTGTAAGTCCTACATATGAGGAGGTTAAACAGATAATGCATGCATGCATTAGACCGTATATTAGTGGACATTTAAATGTTAATTTTAGAAGCTTTAAAGGGCTCTGAGACCAAAAGCCGTAGTACGTAACTGAAACTAAAGGCTCAGTGTATTTTTAGACGAAATTGTTTTTTAAATTTCCCAAATTTCAGCTATAGTTACCCTTAGCAAAATAAAACCCATTCACAGGCTTTCAGCTCTCCTCAGGGATCTCTCGTCTGAGTGGCGTGAGTCTAGAACATTTGCTTGAATGATGGTCCTGGAAAAGATGGCAAGAGGAGAAGTATATGGAGGGGATAAAAACTGTGCAGTAAGATTCTGTTTGTGGTCATCTAAAGCAGTATCGGTTGACAGGTGCATTTTATCTCATTTGATTTATTTTGATGATAGTTGAGATTAGATGTATTTTGACGTCCATAAAAAGTGGCTCATAAGGAAGCTGGTTGTGTTCTAGCTCGACTCTTTGCTAGCATAACTAGCTACTGGGTTGGCAGGGATTTTAACTCCAAAATATGGGCAACTTGCCAAAAGGTAACATTAAAAGCTTTTTCAGTTTGTTCTCACTAGCTGAGCACTGCTAAGGGAATAATGTTTTGTTTATTTTTTGCACTAAAATAAATCATATAATAAAAACGTGGAAATAAAGAGGAACGTGTTGTTGTGGTTTGTTCTTTTAATAAGCTAAATATTCCTCTTTCATGCTACTTTACCATTTTACTAAGGTCGGTTTTCTTATTACCGTTCGAGGTGGCAATAACTTCTACTTTCGCCTCCTTGTCTCTGATATAAGCTTTCATATAAATGTAGCTGAAGTCCAGTTTAACGACACAAACAAATATTGTTTTACTAATCTTCCTAGAAGGCCGAACTATGTTGCATTAGTTTAGCCTTGAGCACCAATTATAGTGAAACTCTCTCATAGAGGTGGTGTAGGAACCAAGCCTTCATTTCACATGGATTATAACATTGTTCATTGATTCGTATTTGTGTCCCTAAATTTTATTCCAACCATTCACTTAGAGAAATAATATCAGCTGGGTGGAGTAACGTATTGGTTAACTGAAGGTAAATACTTTACAGAGTGAAAAACACTACTGCGATCTACAAGAATGGGTCAATTTTTATGCACATCACTGTATGTTACTCAACCTGACCGGATAAACCTACTATGTGATTTACATATAGCCAACGTTGAATATCATTATATCGTAATGATGTATAACGCATTTTACGTAATAAATTTCGGCTTATTCATGTTAGGCGATGGTAATAACATGAATTAATTAAACCTTGAGTGGACTACAATGATCAAGCGACTTATGCCCACCTACTGGTCAATTTATGGATTCTTTAGTTCGCTTCTGCACTGCAACTGAATTTCACGTAAATATAGGGTCTTTCAACAAGAGTTTCCTATCTTTGAACTTAAATAAACACGCTATATAAATATAGAGGTTTATATATTTTTTATTTTGGAATATACTTAAAGTCATTACGCGTGGAAGAGAACATCAGTTAAGTGACCGCCGCGACTTCATTCGGTTGCGCATATACGGTTGACCCAATTTTCAATGACAGAAAAACGTAAATTAGGTCCAACTTCACCAATAACACGTGTGATGTTATTCATAAGATCATTTACTGTTTCTGGCTTGTTGACATAAACTCGAGATTTAACGTAACCCCACAAGAAGTAATCCAACGGCGTTAAATCACCTGACCTCGGGGGCCAGTAACAATACCACCACGGGAAGTGATGAGACCTCTGAACTTCTCCTTCAAAAGATCGATTGTTTTGAGAGTAGTATGACATGTGGCATCATCTTGCTGGAACCAGTTGTTTCTGAGATCCATACCATCCAATTGAGGCCAAAAATAGTTCTTTTAAGAGCACGGTATCTTTCTCCAATGACAGAACTTCTCCATCTTCATCTTGGAAAACATATGGATCAATGATTCCACCATACCAAAATCCACACCACACAGTGCCCTTTTGGGGATGAAGTGGTCGTTCTTGAATCTGCATTGGATTGTGATTGTTCCAATAGTGGCAACTGTGTTTATTAACACAACCATCCATCCAAACGTGGCCTTCGTCGCTGAAAAATCCGGGTCAGCTTCCAATTGCTCTATAGCCCAGTGAGCGAATACACGGCACAATCTATGGTCGTTGGGCTTTAGTTTTTGAGTTAACACCATTTTCTAAGCGTGAAACCTCAATTTCAGATGCAGAATTCGCCAAGTTGTGGTCGGCGAAAGCCCCAATTTTTGCGCTAGACGAGCAATTGATTTGTTTCCGTTCTCGCGAACACTCTCACGAACGCCGCCTATGTTTTCGTTGGAGAGCTTACGTCGATTACGTACAGGCATTCTTTGATCGCTGGCAGAATCACTTCTTTAAAATGTATCGATCAAACGCTGAATCGATCTTTCGCAGGGATGATTATGCACACCGTAAACTTCACGCAATATACGGAAGGTTTGGCGAACAAATGATCCATTTTGATAATAAATTTTCACAATTTCTACGCATTGCTAAATGCTGTAACGTTCCATAGCTATTTGTCAATAACAACTGTAACCACATGAAAAACATTACTGCTGTAACTCAATAACGACGGCAGCTATCACGTGTTAAAGATAGGATACTCTTGTTGAAAGACACTTTACAATGAAGTAATAACTAAATTTGGTTTCATTCACGGAATTGTTTTTTTTTCCGTATTAGGATGAAAAGCTTTGAATATCTGAACAGTGTAGTTTGTGTCAATACTCTTGTTTTTAGATGCCTCTGAGACCTTAATGAAAATATTTTAGAATTAATTTTAATAAACTCATTGTTATGAATAATTAATCGATATTTTATGAATTTAATGTGATTTTATGGAAATTCAGTTTGTGTGATGCTGACTTGTTACAGTAATATGGTTCACATCTACTACTATGCAATTTATTATATTGGGATATTTTCATATTTTGACATTTTTATGTATAACAACTTCACCTTCTGTTGGCCGAAGGGAATACTATAACCAAACATCGGAATTCTTAAAGCAGTTGGTTGCAACTAGTAGTCGGCCACGATATGAAATTCACTTGGAGGAGGGTGCCATTGTTTTTGTTGACAATCAAGGCTAGGGATCAGAGGCGGTAGTGAAATGTATACGTGTACAATGAAACCACTACTAGATCTGCAGACCTCAATCTCGTTAGTAAATGCAACTCGGAAATATGGATATTTTCTTTACCTGGCTGTCTTTTCGATGCCCCGCTTTAGTTCCTGTGTTCTCCGTTTAGTTCCTCTTCCCACTACACCCATTCATATCGTTGCCGACAAGTACACTCAAAATGTTGTCAATACAAAGCATGTAAATAACTGGGCTGTGAGTCACCGACAGTGAGTGCTGTTTGCAGACGCAACAGACTGTATGAGGGATGGGACTGGATTGTTACCTGTGACGTCACTGCATAAAGTCCAGTTACAGTTCAACTTCATTTCCTTTCGTCCTCGCTTTAATGTTTAGAAATTCCTATCCCTGACCACAACTCTTCAGTGAGCGCAACTTATTTTAATCTTTTTCTGAACAAGGAAGCCCCTGACATTTTCGCTTAAGCATTATTGGATTCCTGAATACAAATTTTTATGAAATCGTCAAATCTTTCTGAAAATAAATTATCAGTTCTTGTGATGTAACATATGAATTTCCCAGATATAACTACTTGTTACTGACATGCATAAGAGCAAACCCTGAACAGTAATTAAGGACGGAAAACATTACACAGCCAAACTTTTAATAAGCGTTTTTATTTTTAAAGCCCTATCCTCCCTTGGCGACTGGTGTAGGTATGCAAGACAGGAAAGGAAATAAATTATTAATGATGATGCAAGAACTTCGGAGGAGAAAATCCGCTCCAATTTATCCCAACTGGAAAATGAACTTGGTCATGGCAGTTGGTAAGCTGGTACTGCAAATACAGAGCCACGTAAGCGAATTAAATTGGGTTTTATTCCGTGAAATTCTTCTTCTCAAATTATGAATGCTGATATGAAACACAATAAATATATAAAAACCTATCATGATAGTTATCTGAACAATGTATTTGTTGTTGTTAAATGCCATTTTTCTTTTTCTCTTCTTTATTGTGTTTTTTAGAGTATTAGAGTAGTTATATTGTACATTTCTTAAATTATTTAGGCATGCTCTCACCTTACTGACTGATGCTTCCATTACATAGGATTACTTCCAACTTTGTCGATTTCTAAAGCTTAAGCTCTTATTCCAGTGGAAATTTGTTTTCTTTCTTTTTTCTTTTTTTGCACGAAATACGAATGTTAGGCTGCAGATTTATTTTAACTCTAAATTATTCTCCAAATGTTTTGATAATATACTTTTTTCTCGCCACATTATCCTGTCGTGTATAAAAAGTGGCCCATTCCACTAGATAGCCATAGTGTTTTTTCCTCCGTAAGTTTTCCACCTTCAGGTAACCAACTTTTGACTCCACCCAGCCGATATCGGTTCTTTATGTGACTGGCATGAAAAACAATACAGAGGCATACAAACTAACCAATGAAGGATATTTATAACGTATATTAAATGAAGAGGTGGTTCGGATACCACCTCTATGAAGGATTTTCCCTGCGAGTTATACACAAGGTAACGTTAAACCAATTACGAATAATTCGGCCTTTTAGAAGAAGGAGGGAAGGTATTTGTGTATGTGATTAAACTGAAAGACAGCTACGACATTTACATGCATGATCATACTTTCATCAGTGACGTAGCAACGAAGGTTAAACTTGTTGCCGCTACTAAACGACAATAAGAAAGCTGGAATTTAGAAAACTGTAGTTTAGCACGAAAATATTAGTTTAAATTGTAATGTTGCCCTTGGAAGTTCGGCCGTACTTTGGGATAGATAAAGTATCCTCCAATCTATCGGCTAAAATTATACTCGAAAAATAGAGGTGATCACGCTGTTAGGGGTTGTGGTTAGATTCTGCCAGTACAATTCCGTTCCATTTTGGGGCACATTTAATGAACGTCAGTATACTTTTGAGTGCACGGAATCGTACCCACTATGTTGTTTCTTTTTGCATTTTCCCTTATCAGATCCTGCGAAAACATACCATTATGTCCGAAACAGTCCCTTATTGAGTCATTTATTATTGTTTCAAGTAAATTCCGACACACGAATTTTAACAACGAATAAAGGCCGATGAGAAACAAAATTAGAAGAACGATTAAAACTTAGTTTGTGACTGGAAGACGCTGCCTTGTAAAGCCTCTACTCCATACTAAGAGTTGGCAGTTTACGCGAGGCTTGGACGACAAGCCTATTAAATTAGCCTTATCGAGCATGCAGCGATCCTCCAACCTACTTCGAAAGTCAAATTATATATATTATATTTTTGTATCGAATACATGCAATACTTTGTTTCATGTAAAGTATAGGCGTTGTGTGTTTTTGTTATAAATTATATTTAATAATAATTGAGATACATATTTCAAATTATTAAATTGTTAATGGATTAGCCCATAGCATTATTCACAGAAAATATTTAGCACTGGAAGTAATAAAAAACTAAATGCTGGGGCCTAAATCCTTTTTAAAAGGAAGTCTATCCTTTATTATTATTATTATTATTATTATTATTATTATTATTATTATTATTGGTCACGCACTTATTTAGTCTTCTGAGTAAGCCCTCTTCTGTGCTCTTCATAAATTCTGTACTCATCTCCCCCTTCAGTTTGTAACCACTGGATTAGATGAAAAATGTAAATTAAGATTTAGTTTTGGACTTCATTTATGTGAAATTCTTAAGTTACAGTATATTTAAAGGCAATGCCACAAATAACAACGCTTTCCTTATTACTTTTTTATAAAACTGGATAATTAAGTGTTACATATAGGCATTTATGCAAACATGTTAGAGATAATTTGTTTATTTTATTGTACTATACTCATTATTTTGTTATAAAATCTTTAAATCCGAGAAAACAATTGTTATATGTATACAACTTGTTATCTATCCCTAAATAATTTTCTCTTAAAATTCAACTGTAATATGCAATTAACCTATCATAAATGCAAAATGTTGGCTTTAGTGTATAAGGATATCAAATGATTCTCAGAAAATTGATCAAATGTATCTACTGTTGCGAGATTAGCGACCACGTGTAAAATCAATCTGGCAACGTGTTCTGTGCATCTCCCATTAGGATTTCAATTTTTTAAAAAATGTTTAAAATAAATTGGAGTTTGGACACGAGGGTTCCTTAGCCTCCCATACAAAATGACACCCACCTCCAATATACTGTACTGACAGTGTTGTTGCCGAGCTAATTAACAGGCGGCTGGTCTTTGTGGGCGCTAAGTGCATACTCGACATCATCTCGTTTCCTGCAAATCCCATGTGACCTCTTCCTGTCACCCGCTGTGCCTATCATACGCGAAATTGAAATTGCTGCAAATGACACGTGGATAACTCGCACGCACGCAATGGTCCGTAACGTCGGAAATGGCTGTCTGTCTGTCACCTGTCCCTTGATTCATAGATGTCATTTAGTGGGGTACACAGAGGAAACCCGTGCTGCCATCTTTGGTTAAGTCCAGTTGTGGCGATAAACATTGATGGATCGATTGTGAAATGGATTCGTGTGCATGTCACTCTTACAAGTGAAGTACCGCAGGAATTAGTTCTTGGTCCATTTTTATTTCTGCTGTATAGCAAAGCATGGCTAAAATTGGCACTATCAATCGAAATTGGACTGTGTCAAATAATGATGTATTTTATGAGCTGTATATCCTTGTCAGTATAACTATACTAATAAATATAATGAGAAGATAAATATAATCCGATTATGTGTAATAAGTAAACATAAACACGCTGAAAACCACATATCAATAGGTGTATATGAGGCAGTATTGAAGGACATTAACCCAGTAATAGAAAGATAACAATGAATAATTATCCGGTACGAATGGCTAGAGGATTTAATCAAATATCTCTCAGTAGGGGCGTATTGAAGGATTTTCCACTATTGCCAAGAAATCTAGCGGTTTCCGTCGCTTGTTTAGTGTTAGTAAAAGAGTGTATTCTATATTTGTCTTGAATGAAGTGTAGTCGTAATGAAGCGAACAACCGCAAATTTACGGCTTTGTATAAAGAATGAGATATAATTTATAACAACACGTTTATATTTACGAAACACTTTTTAGGAGGTGTAGATGCTGGAGAAGGTGCTACCGGAAACCCTGAACAATATCCTGAGCAGTTCGTCTATATAAAATACATAATCTATAAAATACTGAATAAAATTGTTTCCTTAGGGCCATATTTTGTACTTTAATCCAAAGAGGATTCTTTATAACAACAGGGTCAACATTCAAGTGCCTGTTCTAAGATAAAATAGGGAGGGACAAGACCAGGTGTTAAAAATACAGTGATTTTGAAATCAAATTAAATACGACTAGACAGGTTTTCAGAGCAACCATACTCAACCTAAACAAAAGATTCGGACAATACACTCCTGTTAAGGTATGTAGAGCGTTGACTTTACCCATGGGGCTATTGGGAGATACTAACAATAGATTTTATCGGTCAGCAAAAAGGGCTGAGATATGCCCTCTTTCGAGCAGCGGAAGCTTGTGCTTTTCTAGACTAAAGAAAGTGAAGACATTCTCGACAAAGTCATACCTAATAGTGAACCTTCTAATCTGCAAGGAATCCTCGCTAAGATGTCACGAACAGATCGGGTGTAAT
Source organism: Deroplatys truncata (assembly GCA_030765065.1). Taxonomy (NCBI): domain Eukaryota; kingdom Metazoa; phylum Arthropoda; class Insecta; order Mantodea; family Mantidae; genus Deroplatys; species Deroplatys truncata. The sequence goes on from CM060986.1 coordinate 110,825,199, forward strand.
CTAAATCGATGATTAACCCTGCTAAAAATGGTCGTTGTGTATAGTGAATCCCGACATATTAATAAACAATGTATAAAAGTATTGGGTTTTCAGATTTATTCGGTCATTATCGCCAGTCGGCTTACCGCCATTAGCACCATTTCAGCAATGCCGTTGTCTCAAAGGGGAGGTGTGAAATTTAACACGGATGCATCCGTTTCAGACATCGTGAACAGATTGATACTCTGCGGTGGTACAGAACTGTTTTCACTAGGAGATTTTGTGCGTCCTTTGCACGCGTGATGGAAGTGACCGCCGATCACAGAATTTATATGGTGGAATGCTAAGTCGAGACACTCTACGCTACAAATACCGTCCAATTATTTGAGTTACCTATCAGCGTGCATGCTGAGATTCCGAGTTTAAAGGACGTTCCAAATGCAAACACTGTAATGGAGCGACACAAGTCTCATTTCACTAAGGTGAACTCGAAACTGTTGACATCCACTCCTTGCACTCGTCTTTCTAGTCCTCTGCCGTGGTGGCAAACTCGCTTCAAAGTATGTATTGACGTCGTGAACAGACAACCAACTGGCGGCAACGGTCGTATAAATTGAGAGAGCAAACCGGAAGTAACAGTAACGGTACATAGTTTTTAATGCAGTTTTAAAAGAAAATGACGAGAAAACAGGTGGTGTAACTGAAACTCATAGCAAGCGGTAATTATTTTACAATACTTTGTGATATTATACAGTTCGCAATTCCGCATTATGACTCCATTGATTATTTCATGTTTTTGTTGTTCTTATGCCTGTTAAAAGAACGCAAATGCTGATTTCACCTTCCATCTAACTTGATGTTACAGGCATTAGGTAATTTTTAAGGCTTCCTGCAAGTGGGGAGTTATTTATGTTATTTTGTCCGCCTGTGCACATGTAAAAGTGCAAAACTGCCATATGTGGTAGAGAAAACCTAATATATCACATCGCCATGTTTTACTCTACCATGTTTCCTATTAGTTATTTGTTAACTCGATATTGTTAGTTTAGGTGGCAGGACGGAACGACCTGCATATTGTGCAAGAATAGGGTGAACTCCTCAGCATATTATACCAAGTGAATCGCATGACTAGTTTATTACTTTCTCTACTACGTATAGTAAGTAGGGGAAGTATTGTATTCCACCCAAAAATTCAATACCGAGATTTCACTGGAAATACATGTTTTGAGACCCCCTGAATCTAAAAAAAGCATTTTTGGAAACATGTCCGTGTGTGTGTCTGTCTGTGAACAGCATAACTCAGAAACGAAGTGTCGGATAAACACCAAACTTGGTATTTAGGTTTAGTATCTTCCAGGGATACGACACGAAGGTTTTCAAGAAAATCCCCCCACCCCAGGTTACCCTTTACATGGAAGAGTTTTCGAAAAGTTTAATTTTCTCAAAAATGGCTCTAATGATTTTGATCAAAATATCATATGTTTAAGATATTTTCATGACAAATAAAATGTATATCTTGAATTTCCTGGGAATGTCTTCATTGTGAACGACTTTTGCATAACTGGAAAACCATAAGAGATAGACATAATTTTACTACACAAAAATGTAGATCGCGTTAAAATACACAATTTATGTCATATACATTTTTTTGTTGAGTGAACCATTTTCGAGATATTGCTTGTTATTCCCTTAAATTTTTCAATACTTATTTTCTCAAATGGGAATTCGTTATTCATTTTTTGTCTTGGATATGCAAAGAGTATTAATCTGTGGGAAAGGGAATGGTTCTGCACCTAGCAACCAGCTATTAAGAGATATGTATGTGCTTAAAGGCTACTGTATTTCCAAATTGCCCTTGTAAATATATATTTCCCTTACATCTACAAGAAAATTAGCAATAAGATAGACTCTGCAAATGTTTATCTCGATTAACATGAAGTAGATGGAGAATAAGCGTTTGTATAAATAGTTTGTACAAGAGCAGAGAAAGTCATGTGAGTGTAACACATCAGATTTGTTTAACTTATAAAGCCTCTTAAGTGATGGACGTGCTTCAGGTTCCTTCGTCGTCCGCTTTACAAATCGTTTACGATATTAGAGGTATAAAGTCTTCATATAAAGAAAAAATCAGTTTAAGGAGCACGACCTCTTCCTGGATTGAAGCCCTCTGAAGCATAGCCCCTTCCACTTAGACTTACACAGTTTTCTAGCAGAATTTATATTATTTAGAGTACTTTGCTCTTCATCTCCGAAAGCTCATAACGTGATATCCACGTCTTACACGGATATAGGACAAAATCAGCTATAAAGAAATGGTGGCTCTGCACAACACAAAGTGAGGGCCATGCATACATTCAAAATAGGTATAGTATAGTCAAATCACAAAAGAGATTAAATTAATATTTTAATTATTGCGTGAACTGTGGCTTACACGTTTAATGTACCATTCATAACAGTAACTTCATGACGCTTGATTAATAACGTTGAAACATTAATAGAATCTTAAAACCATACAAAAGGTCTATAACAAAGCAAAGTCAGTATGATAGCTTCCATCTAATGTGCACTTAGGCGAAATAAATATGTTAAACCTCTAGCAAAATTAATACAAACAGTAATTATCGTGCACTACGTAGCGTTATATTATCTTTACCATGTTTGTCTTTAGATTCCTCAAGCTGGTATTGCTTACATAAGGCGAGGCATGTGCATTTTCCCTCCATATCTGATTGTCAGGTAATGATTGAACAGAGAGAGAGAGAGATAGTACACGATATCTGTCTTTCATTCTTGCTCGCTGTACACTGGCAGGTCACGTGACTCAGAGAAATACTACTGCAAAAGCTGCACTCATCCGCTTTCGTGTGCTCCCGTCTATAGTATCTTTTTCTGATAAGTTTTCCTGTATCTTTTTCCTGTTTAGTCTTGTTTGCAGGCAGCATAAGGAAGTCACAAGAAGCATCTGTGATTAGGAGCGTCAGAATGTCGAGTTGGTTATAAGAATTGCGTCATTTAATAACGGTGTCTGCATTACGTTTACTTGGGGGTAGTTATTCCTTTTTATTATTACTTTCTTCAGGAATGTTATTCTCATTTGGTGAAATGTTCATCTTACGTATTTGTATTGCATAATATTGCAGGCTTCATAATATAGACAATATAACTTTTTGTGTCAAATGTGCAACATTTGGGAACACTTCTTATACTTTAGTTCGTGTTTTTGGCAAGCGTCCTAATGTTACTGCATATTACTGCAATTTTACACTGTTTTATTTTATGTGTGTCCCTTAGATGACTAAAATTCAGGTTTGAAATGCAGTTTAATGCTTCATGTTTACTTTCCTTTCCGACCCACAAATAGAGCTTTATCTATCAATGTTCTATATTAAATGATAACCTGTAAACAATAGTATAGTGAGGGGAGACTAAGAAAATCATCCAACTAAAAAGGGTTACAATTATTAGAGATAACATTTTGTGTTTATTTCACCAGATGCATTTGCACCATTTATTGCACAGTGATAGTCGTTTTCTAAATAGTAGTGCCCAGTATCCATAACACATATATCAGAACAGACGTGATATATTTATGTATGTTACTGAAAGAATAAACTGCTAAGTATTTTCTTACTTGGAGTTCATTTAGATACTCATTATTATAGTATGTCGTGTTAAACACCGATATTTAACATTTCGTTGTTTACATTCGTATTCTAAGGCTTTCGTTCGTTTCTATATATTTCTTTTTACAGAAACTTGAACTATTTTTAACCCTCTTTGTTAATTTTTCAATTTTATATTTTTAAAATACTTCTATAGATCTGCGAAACCGCAACAGAAGTAGGAAATGAGGAAAGAATGCAAGGAGGAAAGGAAATTAAAGTTTTAGGCTCTTAAAAGGTTATTGGTTTCAGCAGGGAAATACATAATGTATATCTATATCATGCAATCAAATGATATGATAGTACTAGATGAAGTATGTGTGTGTATGTGTGTGTGTGCACGGGCCAAAGGATATATGATCTATGAGAACTCGCCGAAAGGAACAAAAGATACTAAATAAACTTGCCTCTATATCGAATAATTCATACAAAAATCAGCTATTTGCGGTCCAATACTTAAAAACGCTGCACCAGTGAAGCTATGCGCTGAACGTGGGTAAGGTGTTACGTTAGGCCAACCTACCAGCCAAGAGTATCGGTCTGTGTATATCCTTGTTTATTACACAGAGTACTACTATATAAACCGCTACATATAAACCATCAACCGTATCGGAAAGCATGGATACTTTTTGCTAGAAAATTTAGCTTCATTAAGATTCAATTCATATCTAGCGCTGCGTGCTGATTTATAAATTATTATCGCTTTTAGTTGTTTCCGATCTGTGGAGACTTCTATAGCTGACCTTCTCATGCAACTCTTTATTGTCACCATACTTAAACTTGCTAACGCAGTGACCATATCACACTGGACATGACTAGGAAATGTCAGTGTGCAAAACGACCTAAGAGGACTATATGCCGTTTAAAATTATGATTGTGCAGAAATTTCAATACATTGTAAATTGGATTGTAAGTGCATTTTACAAAAATATGCACAGGAAAATTGTGTTTGGTTTCTTTAAAACTATGCATAGCCTTAAGTGCGTTCTTAAATGCAAAGGCATTCTAGAAACGAAGTCTCAAGATAAAATATCCACATGAATTATTTATAGGCGTATCTAATGCTCAGAGCATGTTACTACAATGGTGTGTTCAGTGTATCATGTAGAACCGTCCCATAAACTATATTATCTATACCACTTCCATCTTTTACTGCATCACAAAACTACGATTGTGCGGAAACTTCCAGCTTTAAAATAATCCATAGTTTTAAGATTGTTCTTATATTCAAAAGACATCACAGAATAAATACGTGATGAAGTATCGACATCAGCAATTTTTAACGGAGTATCTACGAGCCATTACCACAATGTTTTATTCTGTATAAAATGTAGAACTACCCCTTAAGCTATGGTGATCCATAACATTTCCACCCTGCATATTTACATTTCAAGCATCAATATTAGAATCGCTTAAATCCAATGGTTTTAATTCTGAAACAGAATTATAGAAATGTATTTTAAACGCATGTTCGTGTAGCTAATGTTTGGTTTGCATATTGAATATATAGAATTTAGTACATTAACAGTACCTATATATAAAAGAGGCATTATCATAAGCTGCTGTTGGGCGACACGGTTGCTATTATGTTTTTTAAGCAGAAACGTGAGCTATTTTGGAGTTCCTATAGCGTTTTCTTTTTGTTTTATACGGTCCACATTACTGCATTATGCAGCAACAGATGAGTTGCGTTAAGTTTTTGTCGGCAATCTCTTTGTCCATGAGGCTAACGCAATGGGCATAAATTACAAACGTTTGCGTAATTCATGAGCTGGGTATTTTCAAATGAATATTTAATGTACAGGAAAGTTTTTCAATAAAGTGTTGTAATGCTATATTCTAGCTGTAGCATGAAATGCTGTGCTCATTTAATTTGTCCATAAACAAATAGCCTAAATGCAGAAACGTTTTATATCTGCTTAAAGTGGGATAGCTACAATTACATGTCAAAGCTAGCATTTACCTCGGTTATAAATATGTTCAAAACTAATCAGCAATTGCATAATAGTGTTATACTATAATTACAGTTGTGCAACTTTATGCTAGAATTTGGCTGAAATGTCAAAACCATGAACAGATAAAATTTTAAAGGTATTTTTGTCTACATTTACTCCTTGTATGTTTAACTTTCACAACCTCAACCTTCATAATTCACTTCAATTTTGTAAACTGGATTTTTGAAACACTAATATTTAAGCGTTTAAATATATTTGAATACTTTTGAAACATTTAAAGCCTTATTTCTCGGATTTGATATTCGAAACATTTTTCTTTGGTATTAAGTGTAACAGCTTCTACTTGATTTAAATAAAATATGTTTGAGAAAAATATCAAACTGCTAATTAAAACTCAGTACATTAAATTTTTCGTCGCATGGATAGTTCTTAAAGTTTTGCTGTTTTTAAATAGGTTCTTTCCCATTTTATTTACAAAAAAGTGAAAAAATAAAGGCTTCTTAAACATGGATTATTTTCTAAACTCTGTGCAACATTATGTAAACAAATATATAAATTCTGACTTAATTTTGCATTCGTGGACAATATTTGAGAGTACCTGAAGCATATGTAATTAATTGATATGTCAAAAGTATAAAACATGTGAAACAAAAGGTTTAGCTTACTTTTATGTTTTCTTACGTTTTTAAATAAAATGATTATCCATTTAGCCTTATTTGTTCTAACAGAATGTTTCGGTAAGCGTGTGATCTTTTTCGTATCTGGTATACAATTCTGTATTTATTTATTTTTTGATTTACGTTATACATAAGACAAAGACTGTGTTAACGCCTTTGTTTTGTTTTATTATTTCACTCGTTTTGTATGTCACAGGAATTAAAAATTTTTTGTGAAAAATCACAGATTACTAACTTAGGGGAATTCATATTTAGAGGTAAAAATAAATTTATCTGGTCAATAAACTAAATTTAAGTATATAGTACAAACTAGTTAATTAATTATTAAGTATAATCGCAGTTTGGTAACAGTAACAATAGTTGTAGAAAGTAATGATATTTATTATTTTCTATGGCGTGGAATAGAATGGGTTAACTCCAGGCCATATAAGCGCTGTAAACAGCTTAGTAAACAAACAAACAAATGAATGTTTCGGTTTTATTTGACTACAAATAATTTCATTTAAAGACAAGCACCAAATAGCTTGCTGGGTATTAAACACCACTAGCATAGTTAATATGTTTACTAACGCAGTAACAAATTCGCAGTGCTATCTGAAAAAGAGCCCGAGTTCTACAGTTTGGTGGACCTGACTTTAACCGTCAAGTATGATATTTTCACCCTCCTAAAAAGAAAAACGCGTCGATGCCAAACGTCACTGAATTTAAAAGCGTTTTGTTTATAACGGCATGAAGGTTAGAAGAAGAAATAATAATAATAATAATAATAATAATAAGTTGTTTTAAATAGTTTTCAGTGCACTCGTCGAGATTTACCTCTGTTTCAAGGCATGACACCTATAACCCTTCCACCTGATACATTTTATTGTTGTTTTTCTTGATCTTATTGTGACTATTACATTAGAAAACAAACAGGATAATAATGTATGTTATTTAGGAATATATTTTCTTTGTAAATAGGATAGTTTAAACAAGTTATTATTAGTATGCACCTTTGGTCACCTGAGTGACACATTCACTTATGTGACTAAAAGAATGCGTAAATCTACATCTATCAATTTAAGCTCCTTTAGAGTTGCGCTCCATGTAGTGTAACCATTTCTTATGACACTGAGAACTAAGTACCATTCAATTGTTTTAATATTTTCACAGGTAATATTATGCTTATTTTTACTGTAATACACAAATGATACAAGTATCTGCTTACTCTTAACATGCAAACAGGCAATTGTATGACGAACACACAATTATTTCCAATGAATATACTTATTTGTAATTTATAAAATTTACTTCAGAATTTGTATCAGAATGTCTGCAGAAATTATGAGTGTACAGTACGTTCTATAAATAAAACGGGTCTTTTTCTTTACGACGAGACTTTTAAGTCATAAACAATTCTGTATAATAAAATTGCTAAATTCGTGAAATGTTATGAAATATTAAATTGTGTTCGAAATTGTAATTTAGTGAAGCTAACACCCTCACACAGTTTAAAGCATAGATTTCTTGAAAAGGAGAACACTAGGAACTCATTTAAAATGATTTTGTGAGAAAAGGAAAACTAATGACTTTTTTTTTTATTCGTTTTTCTAGAAAAATGTTACATAAAGTACAAGCAACAATATTTGATTTCCAGCAACACTCCTGAATGACAAACTTTGCTTCTCAGAATAAATAGACATACATAGCATACCAATATGTTGTAATAAACGAGAACACCAAATTGCTGCTGAATACTTTATTTGTCTCTTATATGGTCAGCGTAGCACAAACCTTACACTTGAGACATCTAAAAACACACTTACAACGGAACGCAACTGATCCGTCGCATCGAATCACCACTGAACTGCTAAGTCACAACTAACAACTGACCTTCATTCGTACTGTGCACCTACTCTCCAAACTTCGACTTCTTGGCTGCACTTAACTTCGGCCGTCCGGACGAAAGTATTCCCTTAAGTAGGCCTCGCATACAAAGCGGAATTTTCTAGAAAGATGCTCTACTAGAACATATCGAAAGGAATGTTCTGGACAGGAACGGTATAATGGGCTCGTGCGCCTATTGTTCCGAAGAACAGTCATGGGCCCCACCCAGGTACCGTAGCGGCCTGGTTGTTCTCCGTGGCGTAGTGGTTACCACGCTAGTTCCCGAGGTCGCGGGTTCAAACCCGGCGGAGGGCGATGGATTTTTTCAGGCGTAAAAATACTTAGCATGACTTTCTTTGGAAGGGAAGTAAAGCCGGTGATCCCGGATGTTAAACGAGAGAAAACTTTATTCAACCAATATTTTAATCTGTTTGCCTTAGAATAGGTAGTTTTCTAAGATTTCTTTCCAAACGATAAAACTGTCATCTGAAAGTGACGATATGTATTGATTTACATAGTTGCAGTATCTAGCATCCTTTGTTTCGCTTTTGTAATGCACTCTTTGTGCTCTAGACGCTAAGTAATATAATTAATTTAATGAAGCAGGTATTTACATAATCCTGGAAAAAAGACGATCCAAGGGGCTGAACTACCAGATGAAAATTTCATATCCTATTACCTAAATTTCCAGTGAAGTATTTGTAATATAGCTGCCTTTAAAATGTGTTGTACATACAGGCTGAAAGGTAAGTCGAAGTAAATGCAAGGGATTAATGCAGAATGTCCAAAACAATCAGTACTAACGTGATATGATTAAATTGTTTTCCACTGTTATGGATGTGTTCGTTTACAAGCTGTCAAAATCAAAGTGGTTTAATGGGGATAACTGATGAGATTTCAGGCTATACAGAGTGCTAAAACACTCAGCTGCGCTTTTGTATATTGAGTTGTAGATACGGACACTATGTAAAGTAACAAGTTATGAGTTTAGATTAGGAAACAACTAATATGTAAGTGTAAATTAAAGTCTAAGGATCCAAACCATCATCTTAATTAGAGAAGTACGACAACCAAATGTGCAGTGGTCCTTCTGATTGTCATCGGCCGTAAGACAAAATTGGATATGGGTATTTAGGGTGAGAAATTGTTAAATAAAATGTCCCAACCAGGACATCGGTTACTTGCCATACAAAAAGTCGTTAAAAACAAAGGGAAGTCAAAGGCATAAAGATGAAAACAGGGAGTTCTGTGAAGGATCATTAGCAGAATTTTCAAGATTTACAATTTGAGACTGAATGATGCCACTGTTTCTAAGCCTTTTATTGCGACTTTACATATATTTACCTGAAAGTCTAAAAAAGCTTTAAAATGAGAAAATTCGCAGATACACCATCATAGCTTACGAACATTTTTATATACCTTTATTAAAAGCAATTCAATTCGATGTTTTAAACTTCCATCCATATTAAAGTCATCTTCGGAGTAAACGATTAAGATACATAGAAGTTTAAACCGGGAGTTATTATGTGCTGTTTACATCAGTTCGGTAAACCCTGAATGAAAAATTAGTATAAATATAATTATATTTTATAATTTTATATATATATATATATAACGAGAACTGCGGGTATAGCAACCAAGGACTACCGCATGACATCGATATCGAATTTTTGGGTGATATGCAACATTCTCTACCTACTAGGTATATGTACAGAAAGTTAAAATGGTGACACTTTCTTTGTTTTCCTACACTATAACATGTTTTGAATATTTTAGAAGACTGTAAGAATGTTCCACCTACTTAGCCAAACACCTGAGATATTCAGGATATGAGATTAAAATATTTAAATTTATGTTTTATATTTTAAAATATGATGTATGGAAGGCATCATAATAGAACAGGTGCCGCACTTCCAATTTAGAATATGAGCTGATATACAATCAACAAGTTCCAAGCAATTTGTGAAAGAATTTACCAGGCGTATGAAAATAAAGAAGAAATGAGGCAAAACCTAAGATTTTGTTCAAATATGGTCTATACCTGTCAGTCTATATGAACAATTAAAGAGAAACATATGCAGCTGAAATAAGATTATTATACTCAGACAAAAGCTGCACAAAACAACACCATAAGTATGAGGATATTAGAAAAGAAGTAAGTGTGTATTCCGTCTTAGACTTAATTGACAAATACAGATGGAAATGGGCAGCATCCGAAGAATGCCAGAAGAAGGAACTACAAGACAAGTCTTCAACTTCAAACCGAGAGGACGATGATCAATCGGACAACCCTGGAAACTATAGGAAATGTGAGAAGGGAGCAGGTTTCGACCTAAACCTAGGCTGAAAGAAGAAGAAATGTAATTTATTTGTAAATATTCAAAAGAATGTTATAAAAGAATAGCAAAATATTTTAAATCATGACTACACTATAGTTAAAATGATTTTAATGCACTCCTATTTGCTGATGACCAGGCAGTATTTAGTGATACAGAAGATAATTTACAGAGGAAGTTGTGTTTATTAAGTATAATTAGGAAAAAAGGCATCATTTGGAAAAATCAACATAACAAATGAAGGTGATGGCATTTAGAGGTAAACTACACTTGAGAACAAAAATTTAAGTAAATGACTATATAATAGAACAGCTCTCCAGATTTATTCATTTATGTAGGGTGTATAGTTCCACTCAGAGCAGAACATCGTATTGATGATAAGTTTCTCAAGTATAATAAGTTTAATAGGGAATATCGAAGATAGGTAAGGAAACGATTCCAGGCTGATTTATTGAGCCAAAATATAGACCCTCAAAAGTAAATTTCAACAAAAAATTGAGGCATCGGAGATGAAATTGCTGCGTCGAATGGCTGGATACACTCTGCTGGATCATCAAAAAATAAATATATAAGAAAACAATTAGGAATTGCATATACGAGTGCATCACAAACAAACCGTGTGCGAGATTTATAATTGCGAATGTGTGGTTATAAGCCGCCACTGAGGTGAATTGCTTGAGGATGACCCTTGAGTAACGTCGGTATATGTGGTACATGCGTGGTGAAGCACCGTTACATTTTTCTGCTATTGTAAGAATAAGTCTAACGTAGAGATATGGTTCAAGATGGATAGGTCGAGGAGGGCCTGTATCTTGGTCTCCACAATCACCTGATCTCAATCCTTCGGAATTTTCTGTGGGGGTCATCTCAACAGTAGTGTACAGCACTCCCGTTGATACTGTTGAAGTACTGGAGCAGAGAATTGTACCTGCTTGTCAAGAATGCCAAGATAATCCGGGAGTGCTTTAAGGAATTCGAAACTCACTGCAGAGACGAGTGCAGTATTGCATCCAGATGCAAGAACGACACTTTGAATACCTTATTTACCAGGGAAGAGTGCAGTATAAATAACATGTAAGATACTAAAGCAGAGTTGCATTCCTTGTTAAGTTAATCTATGAGTGAATTTTGAGACAACTTAGAAGAACAATTATTGAATGAAACCTACTTTTCAAAATCATTTGTAATAATTAGGACGGCCTTGCTTAATAAGTCGTAGCGGCTTGTAATCACACATTTGCAATTATCTCGCACATGGCTCTTTGCGGACCCGTGTTTGCTCGAACGTTTTTGGTTCTACTATCGCGCCCGGGTCCCTCCTGGCAGGTATGTGCTCCTCCTTTACCTGGCCCGAGCGGTTTCTAAGGCTGCGGCGGAGGAGAATCTCTTGGGTTACCTCGAGCAAATAGCTCGGAGTCACCCTCAACCGCGGGCTCACCTTCACTCCACATGTCAGGGCAAAGGCCGGCCTTGGCTACGCCGCTGTCAGACAGCTGTACCCTGTATTTTGCTCAACAATGCCTACACACCCCAAACTACGCCTATTTCAGGCGATTATCTCGCCCCTGATCCTGAATGGCTGCGAGGTCTGGGGATTGTCGGCAGCGACCACCATCCGCAGGCTGCACCTGTCCAGAACAGGGTGCTTCGGATGATCTACGATACCGGGCGTAGATTCCCGTCTCATATCCTACGCACCCACTCCGGTCTCCCATACATCGCGGACGTGTGCGGGAGAGAACCCGTATCATGTACACAAACTGACTTACCATACCATTCAGCTGCTGCATCTTTGGGTCGCTATGACCACAGTGCACCAAGACGATAAAGAGTTACCTGGTACCAAAGGACGCCTTGGGCGCTATTAATTATGATACACCCTGTGTAGAAGCGGTAGAAAATGAAATATATCAATGATATACGCACCTTCGTCGAACGAACTCGCACCTTAGCCCTCCCCGAGTGTCAAATTACTGTCAAACTGGTAGAAGAAGTGTAGAAAGTCCCAAAAAAAGCGATGGTGTGTTCAGCTGTAACTCTGTGTAGCCGGAACGGACCTTTATCGTTTATCTTTATTCACCATTAGAAATATTTTACAATTTCATGGTTTCATCAAAGTTTACATAAATATACAATGTACTGGAGAAAATAGATTAATTAAGACAATGACATATCGTGATATCGAAATTTCATCAGAAAGGTCCCTTGAACCCCACCCCCTCCCTCAAAAAATATAAAAGTAAAAACCAAAAGAGAAAATTAAAGTAAAAATACAAGCACAATGGTCACTATGGTACATAATAAAGAGTTTTGCTACAAATACAGTTTTATTGAAGCGTGAAATCTGTAGATATTATTCATATAAATACACATGTAATAACAAAGGGCTAATTACAAGTCTGCTACCTTACAGCTAACAATGATATCGGAAATATTGAAAAAATTCTTGAGTACTATAGAAACTATGATTTATTAGAAATCTTTTTGCATCTCTTCTGAATTCTTTTATCCTTACATTTTATTTTCTCCGTGATTAAGTTGTGCATGTGAATGCCTTTATGTAAACTGGAATTAACTCTTTTAGCAAATCTGGAACCTTGTAAATGTATTTTATTACTGTACCTTGTTTTATGACCATGTACTGTATTATTCATCTGGAAACCTTTCATGTTGTTATTTATGAAACAGTTTCTAAAATATATAAGCAGGGTAGGGTTAGTATGTTGTTTTCCTTAAAAGAAGTTTAACAGTGAGTGATCCTATTTATACCAAACATCTTTCTTATTATTTTCTTTCGTGCTACAAAAAGATCTTTTATTTCTGTGGCAGAACCCCATATGAAAATTCCATAAGCAACAGCAGATTCTGCATAAGAAAATTTTATCAGTTTTTAGTGTCTGTATAATACAAATATTTTAATACAGATATTATATAGTCTGCGTTATTAATTTTTGAAGTAATATTCTGAATATGGGGCTTCCAGGTTAAGAATTTGTCTATTGTTACCCCCCAAAATTTGGTCTCGTGGGCATAAAGTATTTTATGGTCAAAATCCTGTAGCTTATGATAATGATGATGTAACTTCTCAACAGGACGAATATACCGAGTTTATCTTGAGAGAGTGTGTATTACGTGCAAATTCTTTGTTTTCATAAATATTTGCAAAAACGATGAAGCCTTCTTTTCCTTAACATTTTGTGAATGGACAGGTTCTGTGATCTGCTGTATCCCAGATACTCTCCGCAGCATCTCTTTAGAATGTTCCGATAGGTGGATCTGAGGCCTGAGACCGGTAAAACCCGCGAGGAAACAGTTAAGCTGCACGATTTAAGAGAACGAGAGTAGTCTGGGGAAGTAAGCCGAGGCTGACCGCTTGACTCAGGGCAGATTTTGCACTTTAAAGGTGTTTCTACCTAATGCTGTTGTTATTCTTGCTAGGTTGTTGCGAACTTCTTCATTCATGACATCAAGCTGTGTTGAAAACCCGTTTGTTTTTGTACATTATTAATTAATGTTAGGTATTATTTTGAAATGACCACTGAATAGTTTTAGTTTTTATTTTATTATGTTAATAATCAATTTACATGTAATTTAATTGAGGTAATGTACTGAATGTAAATTTTCCTAAGAATGCTCAGAATACATTTACAAATAAACCTATATACTCGTATAACAATGTTCATATAAAAATAGTATTTTATCTCCATGATCGCCTCCTTAGCGTGGTGGTAGCGCAGCTGCTAACAAAGCGGGAGACTTGGGTTCGATTCCCGGTACCGGCGTGGGGATTTTCTCCCCTTGGGAGACCTGGACTAGGGTGGACTCAGCCTCGTTAGGTTCCTGAGGGCCCAATTGAGGAGCTGCGTGATTGAAAAGTAGTGGCTCCAGCAATCCAGAATCGGTCGCCCAGGTTTATCTGAGCGGGATGAAGATCGCCCAGTACCTAATCGCAAATGCGGCTTTACCTATGCAATGCAGTAGGCAAATAAGGATTTACGCAAGCTTTTATGGGCCGAGTTTAGCTTTCTGCACTGTCGTTGGCTGGGTCTGTGGGAACCTATCTGCGCGGTCATGTGTCCAAGTGGTGACCAACTTTTGCGGCCGCTTGCGTGGTCAAGTTAAGCAAGAAATTAAATTAAATTGAGTTATATTTATGGACGCTCTTTATCTACTATGGTCCTTTGCGTCCCATTCTATATTGGGCGTGAAACACCGGTAATTTTGCTCAGAGGCCTCTTTATTATGCTTGAGGTTCTTTTACTGCCGTAAATCTACGACACGGGACCACCGGCTTTACTTCCCTTCCGAAGGAAGCCATGCTAAGAGCTTTTACGCCCGAAAAAATCCATCGCCCTCCGCCGGGTTTGAACCCGCGACCTTGGGAACTAGAGGCTAGCACGGTACTAGTCTACGGAGGACGACAAGAGCCGGCATAGGAACGAAGTAGGATGGAATTTGGGTTAGAGTTGGAGGAATATTCAAGATAGCAGGCAGGCAGGTCACCACTAGACGGTCACCCATCCAGCTAGTGACCAAGCCGGATACTGCTTAACTTGTGGGAACTTGCGATGGGTAGGAGTGGCAGCCTCTAAGCCCGGGGGCCCAAGGTGTCCTTTGATAACCGGTAGCTCTTTATCGTCTTGGTGCCCTGGGATGCACAAGCTGATTGGTATGGTGAGTAAGTTTCGTGTACATGGTACGAGTTCTCTCCCACACACGTCCACGATGAATGGGATACCGGAGTGGGTGCGTAAGATATGTGACGGGAATCTACGCCCGGTATCGTAGATCATCCGAAGCGCCCTGTTCTGGACAGGTGCAGCCTGCGGATGGTGGTTGCTGCCGCCGATCCCCAGACCTCGCAGCCATACAGGATCAGAGGCGGGTGTGTAGGCATTGTTGAGCAAAATACAGGGTAGAGCTGTCTGACAGTGGCGTGGCCAAGGTCGGCCTTTGCCCTGATATGTGGAGTGAATGTGAGCCCGCGATTGAGGGTGACTCCGAGCTATTTTCCCGAGGTAACCTAAGGAATTCTCCTCCGCTGCAGCCTCAGAAACCGCTCGGGCCAGGTTAAGGAGGAGCATATACCTGCCGGGAGGGACCCGGGGCGCATCCCATCCTCCAGTACTGCACCCTACTCATGATGCTTGTTGTGGGCAGAGGTGGGTTTGCAACGGCCGGGCGGCAGGCCTTAGCCTGCCAACGGGCTGTTGCGCCTCGGAGTTTAGTGTTCAGTTTAGTTGTCATTAATAACAATTGTTTGGCCTTATATTATTTCAGACTAAGCAATACCGATTTTGTTAATAAAGCATGTGGAAAAAGTGATCAATTCCATATGTAATTAGTTATGACGAGTGTCAGAGAAGTAAAAAACAAAAACTAAGGGTTGTGAATATTCAAAGAATCTTCAGTAGCTAAAACCACAACTATTTGAGAAAATGTATCTGTACCGCCAGGAATATTTGAAGACGACTTATCGTAGAAAAGAAATACTTTACATAATTGTGTGCTCTACGACTTCTATTTCTATTTCTCTGCCACTTATAGTAAATAGAGGAAGTATTGGATTCCTCCCAAGAATTCAATATTGAGATTTCATTAAATACACGTTCTCTGAATAAAAAAGGATAGATGTATAAGTGTGTGTGTGTGTGTGTGTGTGTGTGTGTGTGTGTGTGTGTGGGAGGGGAGAGAGGAGGGGAGAGTAGTAGGTATTTATGTACGACATCTTCGAAGAATTTTATACTACAGATTTCAAGAGCATCCCCGAATTCCAAACTACGAATTGCATGAACCATTTTTTATATTTTTTAATATCTCAATTATGCCTAAGAATTTTGATCAAAATCGTTCCCAAAGTTTGCCTAAAACAAATCTGCTAATAAATTAATCCTAAAGATTTGATTCTTATAACTTATTTTTAAATTTTTATTTCCAAATGGTTTTCGTTCCAAATGTTATTCTACATTTTTCATGAATGTAAATTCCTAATACATGCTTCCTATTATTAGGAATATGTTTAAACATGGAAACTGTGCACCAGAATTCTGAAACAGACTCGTATTTCCTCACTTTTGTAATTTTCCTAATTTGTAGTTATAGAGCATATACCTTTCTGTATTGAAACCTGTATTTTTTTCTTGGCTGTCACAAATATATTCAAACAAATTCTGCAAGAAATCAACATTTTGAAAGCTATTCTGCAAGCCCTCCCTTACATTATTTGTTGTATGCTCCGTATTATTGCTTCGTAAATGTTCCACATAGGGATCGCTCTCCTTCCCTTAGCTCTTCTCTCAGAAACATTCGTCGATTCAGAATCAAAAAGTTCAATCAAATTATTTTCAATGGTTTCTCTCAGGTCTTCAAAGCATTCTTGGACATCTTGTACTGGAAGGAAGGCCGGTTCTGAAAGTTATGTGCGTGTATTATTTAACGAGACTGTTGTCTGGATCGTTAAAGCTTCTTGTACACCTCCTATAAACAGATTGTGTCAAATTAAAGAAAAATCACTTTATCTGAACTTATTGCTTTCTCAAATTCAGTTAAAATTATTTGTGGAATTTTATGTTAATGTCAAAAGTTTGCTTTTTTGTAACACTGGAGGGAGGTCTTCATCATCTTCCTTTGGTCAGAGTAGCACGAAAAAAGAGGTAGTGGTTCTTGTGTATCACTCAATGCTGAATTTCCTTTAGGAAGCCTTGTAAGCATATTATTTTGAATAACTTTTTGAATCAATTTAGGCTTAGTTTAAACGTTCCATCCATGAACCATATGGAATTGCTCGACAATAAATTCAACTTCCTTTTAGCTGTAAATAGTAAAAACTCTGCTTTCTGCATTTCTTTCCCGTTCCTCAAAAGATTCACCTGCTTGTATCCGTTGTTATCTTCCTTGCACGTCAACTAGGTCCCGTAGAGACGAAGGATTTGATGGTTGTTCACGTCTCCGTTCTGCCTAATGCTGTTCTTCAAATTCTCTCGTTCTGGCAAATGGCTTAGTACACCTGACGGACATTTTTCAGCTCCGTACACAATATTTCTACAGGAAGTATTTCAAATATTTCTTCCGCTATTCGTTTAAGCCGCTGTGTGACATTTTCTACTTCTGCTTCTTCTCTGTTAGGCGGATGTGAGTGAGGCGATTTTTATATTCTTTTCAGAATGCTGTTTCCATCTCGTTCTGTATAGTTATAGCTCTTTCGCTGCATTGTTTCCAACATTTCTAACAACATTTTCTTCTATAGGTTCGAATTTTATAATACATAAACCCCTCCGTTCTTTCACATAAGCCGTGTATAGGAAAAGGATGAAAAAGTGGAATCAGACTGAAAAAAATCAATGGAATAGCCTGAATTTGAACTATGGATCTTCCGGTTTCCGTCCGGTTGCTCTAAACAACTGAGTTACCATCATTAATAGTTATTGTTAATAGTGAGGCAGTATTTTAACACTTAAATAATTTCATCTAATTATATAATATGTAAATTCAATAACAGCCCGCCTTGAAGCAATATGTGTATGTAATAATTTGTAAAATGTATGTAACAGTCATTGTATATGCTTATATTAGTGTATCCATGTTCAATAATGTTATGTGAACGTATTACGTAATTTAATAATGTAGGAGCTGTGAGAATAATAAGTTAAAAGTTGCTAACAATGAGGTAACAGTGAGGTAACTTTGAGGCAATAATGAATTTGAAACTTTAAATGCTGCTAATCATTATTGGAGCAACAATAATGTAAATGTTGAGACAGTTTAAAAATAGCCAATCAACAACCAGAAAAAGTTTTAGTTAAATTAAGGTATTCTATTGGAGTAGAATTAGCCAATCAGAGACTTTAAATACAGAAATTTACAAGTTTAGGCTGTTGAAATCATTCAGTTGCCTGCAGACAATGATTGTAACCGGATGCAAGATGCGTCCTCGAGAGATTTAATATGTATTCGTGTGAGACGAAAAATAGTTTTACGTGTTAAAAGGTGCAATTAATTAATAAAAGAATTCACAGCTCTCTATATCAGTGAAGTGTTATTTAAATCGTGCCAAGTATTAATAAAAGGAGTGAAGTGAAATTATAATCTGTGTAAACCTACATTCTTGTCGCACCACAACCCTGCTAAGAGAAACGTGCCTCTAACAAATACTGACAAAGCCGAGGCAAACATAAATATATAATATTTAAAGAAACAGTGAAATTACAAAGTTATCTTATTTTTAAACTTGGGGCAAAGGCTACTGGAAATTGTTTACTATACGTGCGGTTGCAACTACTACAAGTTGGCTCCCCAACAGTTGAACTATAATACAATTCCATACGTGGTGCAAATAACGTAACAAACTACCTACTTCAATAGTTGGTTAAACTATGAATTTCGAGACTTAAAATACGTATAAAATTGTAAGTTGTCATTGGGTTATGTCAACTGATACCGTAATTATTGACGGGATATGTAAATAAGTAAATAAAGAAATGATAAATATATAATTGTAATAAATAATTTCAGTACAATAAATCAATGTATAAAGTAACAAGCTTGGATTGAAAGACTTGTCCAGAAAGAAAAATGTCATTAGCGGTTTAGCTTTAGGAAAATCATTAGTAACAGCCGAAGATAGAAAGCATTACTTAGATTCTGATAATACAATTTAGAGTTAGATTGACTACGTTTGCAGCGTCAGGTAGGCAGGAATTCTGAAAAAGAGAAAGGCACTTAAATTCTGAAAGTAGGGGAGCTCCATCACAGCCGCAAAGTAAGAAGCTGCACGTTAGCCAATTCAGAAAATGCGAGAGTGAAAGAATTCTTACAACTTGGTTGTCAGAGTAAAAGTTACGTTTCAGATGCGTGAGATTTGGCAACGTATAATGTAGAATTTTGATGGGGTCATTTTAAAGTAGGTGGGGCTTAAGTTAAAAATCTTGCAGTCCTAATCAGAGACTTGTGCACACAGTCGCGCACACATACGTGCATACATTCGTCACCCTGGATACTTGTGATCACTAGTGTTTATTTTAAATGCCCAGTGACGCGCTTGTGTGATAAAGATAGTGGCCATCGTGAGGGTTTTTGCCAGACTTGCGGCAAGTTACGCTACTAGTTTCTAATATTGCGGAAACAGTTATTTCAAACCGTAAAATTGGTACTGCAGAAGTTAGCAGGTATAATAAGTCAGTTGTTTCATTCATTGTCTTCAAACGGTCAGAAACTCGCTTCAGTATTCAAGTGTTAGAGCATATTAATTTTCTCAGAGAATTTAAACTTGTGTTATCCTTTCACACTGCTCACGCATACCCTGACAGAAAGATTTCATAGCTAGTACAGTATAGCACCTGGCACATCAGTCAACAAAACGAGCGAGGATATAACGGCAACATCAGAAGCAGGTAAAGTAAACATCTTCAAAATTGTTGCACCATCGCGGCATTATGCAAACTGCTTCACATTTCAAAATGAAGTTGAGATCTGTTTGTGATTTATCGCCAAAAATGAGTCAATTATGGAACTTATTGTCGTGTCGTGGTAACCGATGGAAACCGGAAGATCCATGGTTCAAATCCCGGCTATGACATTGAATTTTTCAGTCTGATTCCAGCCCTGTGTTTGTAATTTGTTTCTACCTCCACTAAAAGGTAACAATCTCCAGATTTTCCTGCATTACACAATGATTTAAGTTGTAAGTTCCAGATTAGACCTCAGAATTTAATTTGTTTTACCCCTATTAACACTAACAAGTAACTGAAGAGTAACAAGTAACACTATACATGTTGAAATGATAGATACAGCGGTAGATTTTAGGGAAATATAATGGTTAGGGATAGTGTATTTGGAAAAACGTATTATGAATACATTTTAGAAACCTGAGTGTCAAGACTGTTTGTTTAGGAAAATAAATTTAGGACATATAGTTAAAAAGCTAACATTTAGAAAACACATTTTTAGAACACAATTTTTAGAAAAAACCCTAGGGAGAGGATCAAAGTACCAGACAATCAGTATGACTGTTGACCAGTTATTTAATACGTTAAATATTCTAGGAATAGTCTGAGATGTCCTCTTCATTCTGAATTAATTCGTATAATAAAGGACAGATAAAGCCTACAGCACAAAATATGCAAATATCGTTAAAGCACACAATTTAACAAAGAACCATAAATATTATTAAAATTGTATTTTATAAAGACTAAGACAACCTATTATGGCTCTTAAATTTTTTATAAATAGTTATCTTTATATAAAAAACTAATGTGATATTGACATAATTTGCTTCATCGGTGATAAATTCATTTGTGGTATTTAGAAAATCATTTATTATAAATTTATTGAAGAAATGTTTTGGAATGATACCTGAATGAATGAAAGCAAAAGTAAAACATTTTGAATATTTTATTTGAACTTCTTAATCTTTTACGGTATTCTTACTTCCCTTAAATCGTATATCGTTTAAATGTATTATATAAAAAGCTGCTCTTCTAAATGCATTTAAAATAATTTTGTAAACACCAACCATAAATCAATTGAAAGCTTGTAAAACGTTAAAAAATTACAAAACCAATGAAATGAAACATGTGGAAAGATACTAGAGTACATTAGCTAAATCGTTTCTTTTCTCATCATGCTAAACATGATAATTTTCTGTCGCCTAATTTGGCTGGGGTCATTTTGTATCGATTATATACGACAGAACTCACATAAAAGGTGATTCGTATGTCCATTCAGGACTTTTTCTTTGATTTTATTTAAAATTAAGAGATAAGTGCCCAATTGTATACAACATCCAGAAACTGCATTTAAATATTAGTCTTGGTAACTTCCGATGGAAAGAAAAAATAAAAATAACAAACTTTCAAAAATATCCATCGTATGATGCGCTTACACCTGGGAAACTATAAGCCGGCAACATGGAATCCGGCTGATGTTGCGAAAAATCTTTACGACTTAATGAGCTCCACGTTTTTTTTTTTTAATTCTAGTAAGCTTCGTTTATCTCTTATGATTTGCTGGTTATACAAAATCATACAAAATTCATTCATTATGAAGATGACCTCATATTATATTCACAGAAAATTCAAGATTGACATTTAGTTCGCAAAATTAATATATCAAATAATTGCTCTCTCTCTCTCTCTCTTTGTCTCTCTCCCCATTTATTTAACTACATGGTCAAATCGCTACGGGTCTGTTAGGAGATACCTTGTGGATCTGTGTGTGGCGAACAGTTAGCCGCACCATACTATCATCATCACATATCCTCATAGAGGCATGTAAATAGCAACTGTACCTCTGCTTCTATGATGAGCAGATGATAGCTTCTACACGCTCCGTAGAGGCACGTGTACAGAAGCTGTACCTTTGCTTCTACACGTGCCGCGTGTCGTCCAGTCTACCTGATTTCATTATCTGAATATAGATGGCAGAGCATTTGCTATTTAAATTTTCCATGTTACCATTATTTTATACTTTAGACTTAATACTTAATTGGTATTAAATATCCAGTTTACCTAGGCGACTGAGGGAAACGATAAAACCCCAATGGGGGATCCAATTGTTTTATTGCATATTGTTAAGTATTTTTTAGAAAGTTAAATATAAATAAAATTTTGGGGATAAAATATTTTTGTGTGAGGATATTTTCTTGAAAATATACGCCTAGAGTGCTTAAACAGTGTCCTACAGAAGTATGTAATTTGGTATATATGTGATCGTTCATTCTTGAATTACACTGTTATCGGACATTCAGAGAACCAAGAATACCCACGTATTCCTACAGACATTTTAAAGAAATTATCCTTTTAGGGGGGCAGTAGACCTCAACATTTGTATTTTCGGTGTAATCTTAATATCAAAATTTTGGCTAGAATACCATACCTACTTTGTTGTAGTTTTGCGGTACAGAGGAAATTCAATCTGTATTATTTTAGAAATAATAATTTTCTTAATAATTTTAAAAAGTTCTGTAATGTTTAGAGCCTGTTATTTCTTCATGTAAACATAAAACTATTGTGATTGTATGGATAAAATACCACACTATCATCTTAAGTGGATTCTAAGATAATAGGTTATAATTGCACATCCCTTCTTCAGCGAAGAGCGTGTTTCACCTCCCTAAAGTAGGATTATAAATAAAATTACGTGGCACTAGTGATTGACGTGGTTTCATCATGAACAACGACTACAAAGGTATAACGTTAGTAAATTTGCCTTTTGAGTTTAGTGTTTTAACCTACTTGTAAGAATATCATTATGAAATGCCTTTTTACAATAACCCATAGCAATTATCCCTCGCGAAAGAACATATTGCACAAAAACACTTTCTATTTAACAATTTGTTTCTTTTTCCATGTATAAAACCGAAGCATTACCGGGATTCGCAAAATGCTGCTGTTATAATTCGCCCAATAAAGAGACTTCTAGGGAAGGAAATAGCTCCAGAAGCCTCTAACACAACTAAAATTAAGATCTCATTATTTATAGCGACGATAGATTTATTATATTTGCTTGCTTACGTAGTTCTTTGGGAGGGGAATCCCCGGAGAAATAATCTTGAGAGACTTAAGTTTTCGCATTCCCCCCTCGCTTCCCAACTTACAGAACACTCCATTCTGAAACATGCAGAACAGCATATTTCTTGAAAGCGGATTTTCCATTACGGTTTTGCGAAGAGGCGGGGTACAAACTGCCGAGCTAAGGTGAAATCAATTATTTGCTCAGATGCATTAATTCGATCTTCTTATAGCAGAGCGTCCCTCACCCCGGCGCCAGCGTCACCTGGGAAACGTCACACGCATTACGTTTGCATTCATCATGGCTGCTTTAATCGCATTGTGTGTACCTAGACACGGAGATGTAGCGGTTGGTGGAATGCAAACCTTCCCCCTGAAAATAGCAACCCTTCGAGGACAATTTTCAGTCTAAATTACATCACACGCTTTGTCTATCAGTGTATGCAAAGTAAAATTGTCTTCCTGGTAGGATGGAGTGAATTGTCACCGCAGTTTCTTCACACAATTATCACATTATCCTTCATATTGAATGTATTTTACTTATAATGCAGTCATATTTTTCTTATTAGGGGTAAAAGGCATAGGTACGGACAAACCAGGGATCCCCGAAACCGACTGAGGGCACCGAAAGTGAGAAAAAACGGCCCTTTTTGCTCCCGCCGTGGCCCTGGAAGGGAAGGACGAGAGGAGAGACCCGAAGGTCGATTAGGGCTGGATGCCGACGGGAGCAAGCATGGATGGGGTCCCTAACGTTTCCAGGTCTAAAACGCATCCGACGCCTCCAGAGCCACTCACACGCCCCTAAATCCCGGAGCCTCCGAAGTGGCACCCGCCGCCCAACCAAGAGCAGTTCCGTAACAACGCCAGGGAAAAAACCTCTACAGAACATGCATCCACTGCCCAGCCGCAACCCGCTGGACATCGTCGCCTGCACCTCTAACCCTGAAGCAGATGACAAGAAATATTTGGTTACGGGAAATGAGGGGTAGGAAATCGTGGCAGAATATGAACCACCCCAGCATTCGCTACCGACCTAGGGAACCTACGAAAAACTCGTGTGTCGAAGTAGGCTATGTTGCTGATCGAACCCAGGACTACCCGAATGCGAGTCGCACATGCTACTTTGGCGGCACCTCCTCAGTTCTTCCCGGGGGTAGGTGTTTAAAGGTATCCCTCATTCCAGCACTGCTCTTCGTCACCATCGTCCCAAACTTTTTCTCGTTCGCACTCTCTCAAATGCGAATCTTAAAAATCTGATGTGTAACATTAACATGACTTTCTCTATCCACCATCGTTTATTTTTATATAGCTTTTACTAAATATTGTTACGAAACCCTGTCGTCTAGATAGACGCCACTTCTCGGACACTTCGTGTTAATCGAGATAAACCTATGCGAAAATAGTTTCATTACATATTTAGTGGTAGCTACAAGGGAAATTAAGGAAGCCGAATCAACAGGAGATGTCTAAAAGCAACTGGCTATAGACTGACAGCTCGAGAATCAACTGAATAGCGATAGAAATTTAAAAGAATACTAGGTTTTGAGAAATTCAAACCATTTGCCACAAGAAAAAAGTTGTTTGAAATAAACAGCGTGTTTTAAACAGGTCTACATCTTTTGTGAAGTGCGCGTTTTCCTATCCCTTAACGTTAGCAGTTATACAAAGTTATATCATTTCTCCTCAGAATGTATGGAACTTCGCAGATATTTCTAAGAAATTCAAGATATGCATTTTATTTGTCATATATATGTGCGAATAATAATAATAATAATCAAAGTCGTTAACGACATTTTTGAGAAAACAAACAATTTTCGAATACTTGTCTATGTAAATGGTAATTTGGGTTAGAAGGATTCTTGGTAAATCTTTAGAAGCTGCTGTACTTAAATACCAAGTTTGGTATTTATCCGTGGTTTCGTTTATTTTTTGTACTGTTCAGAGACAGACACACACATACACGCACACATACTCGGGCCTTTTCCTAAATATGTTCTTTCTTCATTTAGGAGACCTCTAAATATCAATGAATAAATCTATTTTACAAAAGGTGTCAACTGGATCTTGAGCCATCACGTTTTCAAAGTATTTTTTATATAGGATTTGTATTTTGAAGTGGGAATTCAAAATTGTTTTATCACTTGCCCGTTCTATACGAAAGCTGAAGTTCGACAAGTACCGTGCAGCTCTGAAACCCTCTCTGGGCGTTGAACACACGGGCAGCAGAAGAATACCGAGGAACGTGCTAGAACGATGTGTATTTCTGTTGCAAGCGTGGTAGAACGAATGGTCGTCCATACTTGCCATTGGCTGCGTTAAACTACGTCAGTGATTATAGCGCTCTACCAACGTGAGTCTCCCGGGCGAAGACGGCCATCAGTGAACGAGCAAGAGACTTAGTCAGCAGACTGTTTAGCCCTTGGCTTCGACGAGCATTTCGACATATCCTTAACAATGGTAATTTTTGGACTTGTCTAAATTTAATTTATACGTTTTTGGTAAGCACTTAAAAATTTTAATTCATTATCTTTGTTCTAAATATTTTAATATTGCGGGGGAACACAGCAATTCAAGTTTGTAATTTGAGCGCATATTTCACTAGCATTTGAAACAAAACCAAAATACGTAAGGAATCAGAACGTGTTGTAAAGGAAAGTAATTAAAAGAAAGAATGGTGAAAGAAAGATACGAGAATCATTATGTATTTAAAGCATATTAACTTTATGGTTTTAGGTATGTGAAAAATTTGAGGACTTAGTTGAAAACTATGCAAATTCTTAAGGTTATACTTAAGTTCCAATTATTATAAAAAGTCAGTATACTCGTGTGAATAATTCAAAACCTAAGCTTTCTGAAAAATCTATATCTCTGATGCAAACAAACAATGCACCATTAAGGTTGAATTGGGTAGCAGCTTCATCACATATGTGTAGCGGGCACTTGAAGGATAATAATTATTACAGCACGGCGCAGTAATTTGTCAAAGATATGAAACAATACTGCATTATCAGATAATATCACCATGGTCAACAATTTTATACAACTCACATTAGTTTTTACTCCTCATAGTCCAGTTTTTCACACAAAGAAGCCGAGTATGCCCAGTATGTGAATCAGCATGGGGGAGACGTATTTTGTTTTCAAATGCAAACAAATATTTGGGCTTTCACAGTGTTTTTCGGTCTTTTGTGTTTCACGAGTAAATATCAGATTATTTTTAAGCAAAGTATCGACAAATTCTCTTTACTACTATGAAAAATTCCAATGCACATACCACACATTCAACCGCGTTAAGAAACGAACCAACACAGCATGATGGCGCACAAACTCATTGTGGGCAGTAAGCGATAGAATGTCACTTATAAAGCATACAACAAATGCCATGCTACCAAATACGCAAAGAGTTCTCAACTGGTTTATGGATCTGCATTTTCACAAAGCTTTATAAGCTATGCAGAATTAATGAACTGGCTTATTGCATCATCTAGGATAACTCTTTTGTGCCTACACCTACATCAGGGGTGGCCAGACTATTTTGAGCTTAGCCCAGTAAAATAATAGCATATTCTGGAGGGCCATCTACTTAAAGTTTATACTACTAAACATCTTAAATATTATACTTATAAGTAGAGAAGTAGAGGTGACTCAACGTAGGGGGACACCCCGTGCGCTGAGACCTGCACAGATCTATTGCGACCACCACCCCCAGGAAGAATGGATTGGGGTGAAGGAACCACAAAGGCTACAGACCGGGGCAAATGGGCTATAGGGACACGCAGAAGCCCCTAAAATTTCCACGTTCTCACACCCATTCCACTGCTGGAGCCGCCGAGAGAGAGTGAACAATCACCTACAAATCAAGCAGCCCTTTGATGTCCACGGGGAACATCTTTCCATTGAGCATACATTCGCGGCTCCGCCATGCGCCACGAAACCTACAAACACACCAAAAAGATGAGAAGGAAACGGAATGCAAGGTAAATGATGGGAAGAAAATCGTAGTAGAGAAGAAACCACTCCAGCATTCGTCTACTGACCCCATGAGGAAACCACGAAAAACCCATGGGTAGAGTGGACGGTCTCCGGGGATGGAACCCGAGACCTCCCGAATGCGAGGCGCATACGTTACCGCGGCGCGATCTCACTTGGTATATTATATAAGTATTCAGGTAAGTGTAACAGTAGTCTGATACACACACACACACACACACACACACACACACACACACAAAAGGTGTATCATAATTAATAGGGCAAACTGAAACGTTTGAAATTATACGACAATAGAAGGAACAACATTCCAAACGTGGGTCTGAAATAAGCCATCTACGAGAATTATTATTGTGAATGTGTGGTTATGAGCCGCCACTGACGTGAATTGCTTGAGAATGTGTCCCTTGAGCAATGTCGGAGTATGTGGTACATGCATAATGGAGCACCCTTACATTTTGCTGCTATGTAACAAGACATCTAACGTGGACATATGGTCTAAGATGGATAGGTCGAGGAGGGCCATTATCTTGGCCTCCACGGTCACCTGATCTCAATCCTTTGGATTTTTCTGTATAGGATCGACTCAAAAGTGTAGTGTACAGTACTCCCGTTGTTACCGTTGAAGTACTGGAGCAGAGAATTGTACGCGCTTGGCAAGAATTCCGAGATGATCCGGGGGCATTTGAAATAATTCGAAATTCATTGCAGAGGCGAGTGTTGCATTGCATCCAGATGCAAGGACGACACTTTGAACACCTGCTTTAACAGGGAAGAGTGTACAGCATGATAATAGCATGTAACATACTAAAGTAGAATTGTATTCCTTGTTAAGTTAAGCTATGAGTAAATTTTAAGGCAACTTAGAATGACAATCATTAAACGAAAAGTGTGCTTCTCAAATTAATTTATACTAATTAGAACGATGTTTCTTAATAAAGTCACTGGCGCCTTGTAATCACACATTTGCAATTATCTCGCACATGGCTCGTTTGCGGACCCATATTTTCTGGGATGTTTTTGTTTCTACTATCGGATACTTGCAAGCGCTATTTTTAGTTAGCGCTATTAATAATACGATACACCCTGTGTACACAACATTGTTTTAAGCGTCATTCAGTTATTCTTATTATTCGATTTTTATTTTTAAAGAAAATAATATAATTTTACACATTTTTTTAAAAAATTATCATACTGAATTGCGTTACAAAAGCTCTATATTGCACTGTTAATAATAAAATTCCTGTGAACTTTAAGACCTGTAATGTTAAAGTGACTTTGGAAACCTTTCTTTTTCCATTTTCTGAATATAAGGTGTAATTTCTTTATGTACAAGGAACAAGTTTTTCAACAATATGTGTATATGTGATAGTGAACATAATTTATTCTTAACGGCATGCAGGGCAGAAAAAGTTTCCTCGCAAATACTTCAGGACACGAACCTTAGAGCAAGACCGTGAGCTGCAGAAAACCGGTCTGAAGAGACATAAATCTAAAAACTAGTAAAAGTTGGAGATATGAGTGATCGGATTGCTCTTTTAGCATAAGGTTCTGAAGGGCTTCGGATTTCTATTATTTTCATTTGCAAGGAGGGAGTGTTTATGAGTCTCAGACTCTGAAATGCGAAATAGATTTATTCATAAATCTATATTACAAAAGGTGCCAGTTGGATTTTGAGCTATCGCAGACCATCAAAATGTCTTGACGACTGTTACATGACCCGCTGACATAGGACTGGGCACTCTGGCTTATATCATGTGCAGAACGTCCAAGCATAGTTTAAGGAAGAGTATGTAACAAATAAATAATTCGTGACCCATGAAATTATTAACATCTGAGAGGGGGGACTACAGGGAAGGTCAAGAAAATGAAGGAAAGCAAGTGATCAATCGAATAAAAATACAAACAATACTATTCAATATTTAAAAAATATAGAAATCTATTTCCTAGCAAAATATTTTATCATAAATTAAGAATTACAAATAATAAGTACCAAGCTTCTGAAAAATAAAGGAATGCATTTCTTGCCATGTTTGTCTTTTCCGAAAAAAAAAGTAAAAGCTGTAGGCTTTTTCTTAAATTAAGAGAGAGAAAACGAACAATAGAGACACAAAAGCGAAAATTGTTTGCAAGGGCGTTGCAGAAAACTTCACTGAAGTAGATTAGGCAAGTGATAAGATTCGCACTTAGCTTATAAAAACAGCCGCTCTTACTTTATATACAAAGAATTTTGCAGCATTTTCGTTATAAAACATTTTTGCGTGTTCTGAACGTTTTTGGAAGTTAACTCTAAAACACGATTAGCAGAACACATATTTAACAAAATACGTATTTGTTATCGATTACAGTGTGCAGGTCATTCAGAATATGCACGTCTCAAAAGTGTAGTGCGGATGTCATTAGCCAAAAACTCCCGTAATCATTAAGGGTTCTCTCCTAGCGTCCCTCATAGCTCATCCCGCAGTACGAGCATTCGATCATCATGTCTGCGTTCCATTTCTGACAACCTGGATTTGAATCTTAGTTGAGTGAGTTTCTCGATATGATTTTTTGCCTGTGCTTTTACTTATCCTAAGAAGTCTGAGCGGGATGGCGCAGGGGGTAAAGTCTGTGGCTCACATTCGGGAGGTAGTGGGTTTGATTCCCGTGGCCCACCTTCCTGACCCATGGGTTTTTTCGGGGTTTCCCGAGTCACCAGGCAAATGCTGGGAAGGATAACAACTTCCCGCGAATTTCCTGTCCCTCCGTTTCATCTCCATTCTCATTTCTCTGCACCTTTTATCTGCTTGGATTCTTTCAGGGTTGCAAGTGTCGACGGGGAGTCTCGGTGTGTGAATGGCAGGGGAAAAGGATGCTCTGAGTAAACCTACGTTCTGGGATTGAGAGCGGTCTCCGGATCCCGGCTCCCCGGGGGATGTGTGAGTCCACAGAGAGCAAGGGGGACTGGTTGCACCAGCCAGCAACCTGGGAGTTCAGATCTGTAAATCGTAGGGTCCCTGCCCTCTTCTTGTGCCTCCTGGTCCGGCCGCTCTCTGCTCTCTGTCTTCTCTCACCTCCAGGGGGCGCTCCGTCAGGGGCCTAGCCAGAAAAGATCAGCCTAGGTCGAGGTCCTAAGTCCCCCTCCATATCTAGTCCTATCCTATCCTAAGAAGAGAAGCGTTGGTTAACTCTCAGCTCTATTTACTTCGGGCTCGTATAGGTATTTATTTTAGCCATTTTATTTATCATATCTGAAGACTTTAATTACAAGATTCAACTATAAAGATGCAGCGTGATAAAATTCGGAATTCTAATTGTATTATGGTGTCCATCTATGCAATTCTGAGATTAATTAAATTTGCCACAATTCTCTAAGCATTTTATTTTTGAAGATAAATATTTTGGGAATGACTATAAGCTGTAAAATCACCACTACTCTTAAGTGTATAAGACAACATTGCAGTTCCTTTAAGCTCTGCAATCTGTATCTGTTGCATAATAAGCATAATAATGATCTAGCGTAACCGAGGCATATGGCTCCTGTTAATGAACGAGGCTCGCATTCGGAAGGTCTGAGTTCGATTCATGGTGCCATCATTCTTACCATATTTTTTTGTTAATTTTCCTGGTTGGTTTGACGAATATTGGTGTGGTTTCTCTTCTACCATGTATTTCCTTCTCATTTCCCATCATTTCACTTACCTTTTCATATTTCAGGTAGGTTTAAGGGTTGTGAAATTCCCATCGGTGTCGACAGATGACGCAGATGGTTGATCGTTGAAAAGTTCTTCTCGGGACTGACAGATGGCAGCCTTTTCTGAGCCGCTTCAGATGGATCAGTTCTCCCTAGTTCCGCAGAGGGCGTCTTCTCTGAGTATGCTGGCGGTCTGACCAGGTCATCACGCTTGGAATTATTAGGCCTACAGCCTGCTATGGTTTCTTCACCACGTTCGTTCCTCCTGGGGATGTTAAGCACAAAAGTTCCTCATTGAGTCGAGATTCCATGTGTATCGTTCGTTTCCTGGTCATCCATTTATGACCTAGTAAATGTTTATACCAAACTTCATACCATCGGTTCATATATTCTTGAGTGAAAAAGGTATACAAACGTATACGACTCTACAAACATGTGACAGTAAGCGACTATAAGCACATAACAACACACATATGTACATAGAATGAAATAAATGCTCTTCACTTTCAAGATTCTAGCATCCAAATTAACGAAGAGAAAATTCAAATTACTAACACGCAAAAAGAACACAATACATTACGGTTTACTTCAACTTAAAATTGCGGTGAAATGGTTTTTTATCTGGCGGAGGGAAAAATGTCAAAATTGGAAACATCACGGATATTACTCAAATTCCTCATTAGAGCCTCTCTTTTTACGTCTCTGAATACTTATTTCTTGATGATCTTAAACCAAATGTCAATAACTGTGTCAAGATTATTCAAAACCATAGCTCCTCAAAATGCAGATAAAGTAATTTTGTAAACATTACGCATGTCAGCTTATTGAAGTTTTCAAAAATCTAATAATATTATAACTGACCAGTTCTCACCCTTAGTTTATTAAGAGCTCACAATACGTTTGCTAATATGATCCAGGGTGCTTTTCCTGTCACTTCACTTTTCTTCGCGACGTAGCGGCATAATCAAATATGCCCGAATCTACTCTTCTTCTTTTCGCTCCACTGACTGGTGAGACCAACACAAGACCTCTCTAATCTCTCGCAGTAGTAGCACTCACTGTACGTCATAACTAGCGTCGCAACCTCATTCGGAGAACGTACCGAGTAACTGAGTTCTGAAGGTTTTGAGGGTGAAGCAGTATGTTTTGTATAGTAAAAAAATAAGATCATGGGGAGAAGAAATATCAATAACAGTAAGGTGTTAAATAAAACTGGAAAGCGAATGTTACTGTAAGTGTAAATAAGGGTTGAGAGACAGTGGCATCAGCGGCCGGAAACGGGTGGTTTTTCGCTCTATTGTTAAGTGTCCCGTTAGGTTGCCGGAACGCAGAGAGGAAGAAAAGGGTCAATGTTTGCCAAAAGACAGATAGCCTCAGGCCTCCAATGAAAAAAGCTAGAAATCAGGCGATATTGGAATGGGGAGATATAGAAAGTTTGTCAAGAAGATGTTTAGGAAAGTATAGAAGACACACTTGGCCGTTGTAGCTCCCTGGAGATGTTTGTTAGGAAAATGTGTAGGAGATTTTAGAATACACACTTGGTCGTGGTAGTTCCTTAGAGATGTTTGGCAGAAACGTTTACAAGACAGCGGATAGGCGCAATAATATGAAGTGTAACAAATAAGAAAGAGCGTGTGTGTGTCGAAGTAATAGCAGGAATCAAATGTTAAAACAGGAAACGAGCAGGAAAACAAACAGTCGTATTCACCACTAACCCGAGATCCAAGATCCATGCAAAGAACCCTGAGATAGTACCGAACCCGGGACCATTCCTACAAATCCTGTACCGCAGGACTGACATACCACCGCAAATTGGCTGCCTAACGTGAGGCAGAATCGAAATACAACCGCAATGGGCGGTGAGAAAGCAGGTTTCTGAACAATTCGTTATCTCTCGATGACGCTTAGATATGGTGTTTATAAAACTATAATACGAAACATTTAGAAAATCAGCAGGACACGTCAAGTACAGTATTGTTATTAATTCTGCGTATTAACATTGAGAATTTTGTATTCATTAATTTGGCAGCTGTAAAGACGAATGCCCTTTACAGGATGTATCAAAACTGTAAGGCACAAATTGCAGGACATATTCCTCACACGATGAAATTATGTTCTATGAACATGGGTCCCGAAGCGCTTTGTTGCCACTTAAAACACATTTTCTCCAACTCATTAATCAAGGAAAACACACAAGAATAGAGCGTACCAGCATACCGCATGCAACTCTTCTCACAGGAGATGTTCAATATGCCCTCCGTGAGCATTGATACATGCATCAACCCGCCGTCGTAGGGAATCCCGGATGCGCTGATGTATCCCTGGAGTATTGGGTGTGGTATCGCAGCCTTCCATAATACGGGCACGGAGACTTTGAACATCTAGTACTGGGTTCGATATACAAGAGCTTTCAAATGCCCCCACAAATAAAAGTCCAGTGGGTTTAGGTCCGGGGAGCGTGGAGGCCAGCAATTGGTCCACCGCTACTCCATCTGTCACCGAATCTGTTATTTAGAAGCCGACGGACATTAACACTAAAATGAGGAGGTGCTCAAACGTGCATAAAGTACACGTTTTAGTCGCACAGCTAAAGGTACATCTGCTAACAGATCAGGTAGAACAATCTCAACGAAGTTATGGTAGCTTTGTCCGTTGAGCCTGGGTGGAAGAACGTGAGATTATACGAAACAGTCACTAACAATGCCGGCCCAAACATTGACGGAAATTCTTTGTTGATGACTTGCTTCAACAGTTACGTGAGGGTTGACGCCAGCCCATTCATGCCGATTCTGATAATTTACAATCTGATCTCGTTAAAACGACGCCTCATCTGTGAACAGCACCGTTGCATTAAATTAGGATTAACACTTTGTTGCATAAATCATTCGCAGAAGCGTACCCGTGCAGGAAGATCAGCTGCTGATAGTGCCTGCACACGCTGTAAATGGTATGGATACAGCCGGTCCTCATGTAACACTCGCCAGACAGTCATGTGGTCAACATTCATTGTTGCAGCTACTTGTCTTGTACTGACACTAGGGTCGTCGTCAACTGCCTGAAGAATTGCCGCCTCCCGTTGCAATGTCCTTGTCCTTCTAGGCCTCCCCCGGTCACGAGTATCAGGCTGAAATGCCCCATGTTCCCTAAGACGACGATCAATGGCTTCAAACGTTTTGCTATCGGGACTCCTTCGTCTTGGAAATCTCTCCTTGTACGAACGTCGAGCGCAAGCGCCGTTGCCGTCCACTAATTTGTACATCAAATGGGCATCTGCCATTTGTGTACACTGCCATTGCACGAGCCAAGTCTGTGATCAACTCTACTAGTACGTAGTAATCCGTGTTCATGCCAAGATCGTACTGCTCACTGGAGCATTTAATGTTACTTACAAACAAGCAATGACGTAAGTCGCATGGCAACAGGGACATTGTAAAACAAAACACTGGCGATGCACCTAGGATAATGACAACGTAACTACACGTAACCAAGAGCGCATGTTTTCCAAGATTCTAACGTTCTCTTCGTGTGTGTTTCCCATGTTTAATGAGTTGGAGAAAATGAGTTGTAACATGGAAACAAAGTGCTTCCAGACCCTCGTTCATATAACATAATTTGTTCGTCTACGTGTGAGGAAAGTGTCCTGAAATTTGTGCTCTACGTTTTTGTTACATCCTGTATAACCATTGTATACACATACACGCATATATTTAAGAAATGCGACTTTGACTTAGGTTACCCATTAAATTTGTTATTTTTCAAAATCCAAATTTACGAGCAAAACATATATTACTATTTTATTATGTACACTGACTTGCATAAAATGTGATCCATTCCCTGGTTCGCCATAAGTTTCTATCCTTTGTAAAGTTCCACCTTCAGGTAACCAATGTTTGACTCCACACAACCGGTAATAGTTCCTTATGTAATTGGCCTATAAAACAATACAAGGCATAAAAACCAACCAATGAATTATGTTGGTAATCTATGTGAATGAAGGTATGCTTCGGATGACATCTCTAAGAATGGGTTTTGCTACGATTGATACACAAGGAAAGGCTAAACCAATTACAATATAATTCGGCCTTCTAGAGGAAGAGGTGAAGAATTATTTGCATGTGTCGTTAAACTAAGCGACAAATATGAGGGCTTACATCAGCGACATGGGGACGAAGGTTAAGCTTATGCTGCTACTAAACGGCAATAAGACCACCAACATTAAGAAAACGGTAGAATACCATGAAATATATGATTTAAGTTGTAAGCTTACCCTTCGATAGTTCGACCATTCTTTGAGGGAGATTAAGTACCCTGTGAATACAATGACTAGAATTGTGCTGGAAAAACATAGGTGGCCATGCTGATAGGGGATATGGTTAGATTTTATCAGTACCAACATAAACAACTCCGTTCCATTATGGGCCACATTTTATGCACACCAGTATACAGATTATTAAAATGCATGAATGCATAACTTCCAAAAGCTCTGAAAATAATTTCTAAATACTACTCCTAGGCTATCTTAACAGATGGTCATTCATACACATATGCATGAAATTGTTGTCAAAATTATACAAACGCAATTACCGAAGTCAGCATAAATTGATAACCTCTGAATATTGAGTGGATTAACGCGATAATAGCCACATATGATAATCTGATATCAGTAATTAAAATTTAATCTTAAACAGTAATTTCCTAAATATATAAAAGATTCAGTAAGGAATAATTAAACTTCGTTTCGTCCACGTAATTATTAAAGGGAAATGTGAGGTAAAATGGGGCACTGCGCAGAGTAATACATCACGCATATTGCGTATATACATCATAATCCGTTTTATCGACCTCGATAATTCATATTTAGTTGTGTACCTCTAGTTTCAAATTCAATTTCCGGTACAGGAGATGAACCAGTAGGAGTTTCTCTTACTCCTAATTTCGCTGCAACATAGAGCAAATAATTCCCGGAATCTGTATCGGTTTACAGAATAACCCGTGTTTTTCCCCCTTCTGAGGGTGTATTCGCAAATATTTGCAACAAGCCAAACATAGTGTAGAAGCCACCAACAAGTTCCTCACTCCATTACTACAGTTCTGAAGGCTGTTTCCAAAGCATCTCAAGGGTATAATTTTCCGAAAATGAACTGTGTGATACCATCTACACCTACTTAAAATAAATTCCGCAGCACCGATCGCATTGTTTTCGTTAACTACGAAGATTATCCGTCTGTCTCCCTTTCCCCTTCTTTCACTCTCCTTCCCTCTGACACTTGTTCTCTTTCCAAATCTCTCTCTTTCTCTTGCTGCCTCTCAGATCTTCTATCCTCCCTCTACCCCCTCTCTCTGCAAGTACATGCTCTGCAATATTTTTAAAACCGGTAATTTTTACTTTCTCTGTCATCTACCTAATAGGCAGAGAAGGTATTGCATTCCACCTAAAACTTGGATACTGAGATTTTACCGGTAATAAACGTCTTGAGGCCCCGAATCCAAAATAAGCATTTTAGAAAAAGGTCTCTCTGTGTCTGTGAACAATATAACCCAAAAAGTCGGGTTATGCGACTGTCGGATAAGCACCAAACTTGGTATTTAAATTTAGTATCTTCCAAACATGCCACACAAAGATTTTCAAGAAAATCCCTCCATCCCAATTACCCTTTACGTGGAACATTTTTCCAAAATTTTGATTTTCCTAAAAATGACATATAACGATTTTAATTATAATATCATATATTAAAGATATTTAGATGACAAAGTGTATATCTTGAATTTTCTGGGAATAGTCTTGAAGTACTCTTCATTCAGAATTAATTTTGTATAACCTTGTTCAACCGGTAAACGTTAAGCGATAGACGAAAACGTAGTGCTCAAAATTGTAGGTCTCTCTAAAACACACAGTTTATTTTATTTCAAATAAGTTCTTATGCGCAATAAGTCATTCTGAGATATCCGTCATTAAAGGTTGGAATTCTGGTCATTCTTTAAGTCCTGTCAACATTCAGTTGTTTCTCGCGATTGAATAGAAACAGTATGAGATTTTAAGACCACCATATAACGTCCGGTTCTGAAACGTTGCACTATCGCTGTTCTCTTTGTATCTTTCACGAAATGTTTAATATAGCTATTTCTGCAACAGTTTATTTTGGTTAAGCGTAGAAGATAGAAAAATAGGCTTTAGTAAGAATAGTTTGCACACCTGCTAATAAACAATAGAGGGTAGAGAAAGTCATGTGAATGTATCATACCTGATATTTTTACTAGGTTATTGGCTGAAAACTAAAACATAAATTGGAATACATCAAGATATCCTACGGGTATGAAGGCTTCCAAAGGTTTGAGATTTTTGGGCGTGATATATACTTTATGATCATAGTGCACAAATGATCTCAGTTGTTGATTTTAAGCATCGGTTGAGTAGTTAGGGTTTTAGGCTGGGCGCATTTTTACGCATTTTTCCCCCATTACTCATTTAGTATACATTGGTAATAGACTTGATTATAGTTCAGAAGATAAATACTGACATTTTCATTGGTTATGAAAATATTTTGTATACGGGAACTACGCTACATACGCTACAACATAAGAGTCAGAACAAAGGTTACTCGGAGACTGTTATACCGATTTAAAACTTCACATGCATATACATAACACCGATATAAACAGGATACCATTCCTTTGCTTTACTCTGTCTTCTGTTTGCTTAGTGACTATACCGTAACCACTGCTGTGGTTATATAATGTGGATGCGTGTGGTGCGAAGAGAAACTAAACTGTTACGAAACAAGTGGGCGGAGCCTGGGAAAGACAGTCAGGTAAAGAAAGCATCCATATTTCCGAGTTGCATTTACTAGCAAGACAGAGGTCTGCAAATGTAGTGCTGTTTTCATTGTGCAACTGTGCATTCCCCTTTCGCCTTCAACCCTCACTTCCCTCTAATCTCCAACCTGGATTGTCAACAAAAAACTATGACGCCCTCTCCCAAGCGCATTCATATCGTGTCCGACTGGCACGTGCTTTCTATATGGAGTGACAATAACGAAAAAACAGAGTCATTTTAAATAATATCTTCAGTTACTCTCGAATTTTCATATTCTAGTGCCCAGGCATTGAAATACTGTATAGTCTTTTAGTCATTTATGAGTCAATAATTTACTTGGTTTAGATTTGTTTTGGAACATCTACATCACAAGTGTTTTCAGAATTAGTAAAACTGTTGCCATGAGTTGCAGTAGAACAGAGTTCCTAAGGACATTTAGAATTCCCATTTGAAATAAGCTTTACTGATCACGGTTGATATTACAAACCCTACAATCCCTTTTCAATATTCCTGAAAATTGTTTTTCTAAAAAGTGCTCCACGCACTGCTACCTTAAAAACATAAGTTCTGAACGATTCTTTCAAAGCAGAATTTGTTTACAGAGCAGTGTGTAGAATTTAAAAACTTATTTATAATAACATACCTTTTCAATTTGAAATACACTGCTTTTGAGTAAAACTAAAATTTAAATTCTTAAAAAAAATATCAGTTACAAAGCTCTACATGATATTATAAGTCTAAATTCCTTATGTTTAAATAAAAATCTTGTGAGTGCTTCCTATAAATATCACTAAAAGAATAACATATTTGCGGGGACATTTTATGTATAAGGGTGTTTAAAATAATGAAACGAAACATTGAGGACTTAAATATTTGCTAAATACTAGAAGGTATTGGACATATACCTTTTAGCTACATAAATAGCTTAGGTGTACCAAAAGGGTTCATTGAGTCACTATGAAAGCTGAATATATGGTGCAAAATACGCAGTGAAATCTAAAACACACACACACACACATGCATGCGTGTGTATATATATATAAAACATTGTGGCGTATTATTAATTTTATTGTCATTACCAGACGCACTGTTGTACTGTATTGTTGCTACCAGATGTA
Organism: Deroplatys truncata; assembly: GCA_030765065.1. Classification (NCBI taxonomy): domain Eukaryota; kingdom Metazoa; phylum Arthropoda; class Insecta; order Mantodea; family Mantidae; genus Deroplatys; species Deroplatys truncata. Next base: position 110,863,775 of record CM060986.1, read on the forward strand.
GCATTATTGTCTCCTTATTATATTTCGGCTTAACGGTCTTTCCTTTCGGCGCGGACCACGCCAAAGGGAAAGATCTGTTTGAAACTGTCTGTATGACTTCAGCCCTGTCTGGCTTCGGCTAGACACGGTTGGTGGGGGTAAGATTGCGTCCCTCTAGCGGGAGTGGACGTTGGAGACAGTCGTGTGTGTGGCCGGTCTACGGTTTCGTGGCATTTCCCTCCATCCTGTTTCCTTTGTTCATCATGTAGAGTCGCCAAAAGTTTGTGAATAAACCCCAGGCATGTGAAGGTAACGTGTGTTATGTAATCTTTCAGCGTAATATAAAACCCACGCCTTCCCCTTAAATCTACACACCAAGGTCCCGCACTTTCTGCTGCCAGCGAGCAGCGAGTTGCGTCTCCCCTTTGTGCGGTTGGGGTGACCTAAATTAATCATTTTCTGGTAACCTTTTTGACCTTCATACCAACATGTAACAGTATATATATTCAGAATTCATTGATTTTAATATGCTGTCTCAAATCTGTTAAAATCTTATTTTGATTAGGATACTGCTGATTTAGTCCATACGAATTCGGTGCAATATATTTTATTATCCAGCACAATATCAAAAGCTTTAACTTAGTAGATATATCCAGTTTAAAAATATCCTATAATAAAAAGAGCATGGACGGAATTCAACTAGTATTAAATTTGAAACCATTTGCATTGAACCATTGAAAGCAAGGCGTTTTCCATCGGATACTTCAATGTGACAATGTCACTACAACAAATGTATAGTTAGATTAGACCGTCTGCACAGCGGCTTTGAAGTGGGCTGCATTGCCGCTATTTAAGAACAAACTGCAGTGTGTATTGGTGATATATAAAAAGTGTAACAGCACAGTTTTGTATATGAGCGTATGTGAAGTCTCATTTGAAAAAGTCGATTTTAAGTTTCCAGAAGTTAAGATTTCTTTGTGTAATCTTATGAATCAAGTCAAACGTACGTATCTTTTTGCAACAAAAATTATTGAAACAACCCCATGCTTTAGTGATGTAAAACTGGACGAAATAAACCTACAATTAATCTAAAGGATCATTTTTAACATCTGTTTTAATACATGTACGCCAAAAATATAAGTTTGTATAATTTTATGTGAAATTCATTGTTTGCCCATGGTTTGCCGTAATTCAAGCGGTGAATACAGCAAACACCGTCTAGACCGTCTGCGCAGGTGGTATAGCCTGATACTGAAATCGCTGTATTACTAATGTACAATAGACTTATCTACAAATAATAAATATCTGACTCAATAATTTTAAAAGTGTTTAATCACTATTAAAGTTATATTACAGTCAATGCAGAAATCTAGAGTACATTCCTACTGACGTAGGCTACATAAGAGTGTTGATCAGAAAAGTAAACATTGATGACTTAGCAAATCTATGAAAAGGTTCATTTTGTTTACGGTGCTTTAAATTCTTGTAAACATATAACAAAACCCAGACTCTTCGCTGTTTTCAGAAAACTGCGATTTATCAAATAAATTTCCAAGTATAACTGGGAAAGCTGCTTTGCTGATAATAAACTAAAAAATAAATACTTGCACTCAAATTACAATCAACTCCAGAATTAGACGTTAAATTACCAAAATAAACTATTTTTGTAGATTTACTAGCCAGTTTATGTGTACATTTGCAGTATAAAAATGTCCTTATAATGTTAAACATCATCCTTGAAATGTGGAAATTATGAACTTGAAAGTAGAACATTTCCATATTTTATACAACTTTAAACACAATGACTGTAAGAATTTAAGAAGGTAATTTTTAGGTATATAAATAATATGCTTATACGAATAATTGTACGATTATTTCCTGAAAAAATGCATTAATATTCATTTATTCAGCTTTTTATAAAGATATAAATTATTACACAAGAGCTTATTTGACAACCGTAGTAATCTCGGCAGCGATTACTGTTATGAATTTGAACTATTAATAGAAACGTTTGATCACTTTTTTGACATTGGAGAGGGTTTTGATACAGCGAATCTCCACATTTTATTTGACATGTGGGACAAAATGGGAATTAACAGAATTGTTTTAAATTTGTTTACTCCTTGTCTTAGCAAATAAACTACTGTAATAAAAATCGACAAAAATTTAATTGTGTTAAAACTATTAATATACATGACCTATTGTATCATTAATTTGCTATTCTAAATAGATGACTTATTGTTGCCGTTGTTTAGGTAAAAATCTGTTTGCTTTGAAATAAATAATGGCATCAAGCTGATTAAAAAATTTTGTATTAATCTATACACTATATCTATGCACTATATCTATTTTCATGAACATTTGTTGGTATTAAATGATGTTCTTCAAACAACTGCAACCGTCACATTCTAAATTAATCTTTAATTAAAAGTTAAGTATCTCAGAACGTACTAACATTTGCGATGGGGAATGTTCTCTTACTTCATAATATTGGAAAAAAGACATTCACTATTCTGTTATTTTTAAAATTACTTACGTAGTTTTACTCTACGACTGTTTTACCTAGCTTTAATGCAATGTATACTACAATATGGTATTTTAGTGAGGTTTAGTATTGTTGCAAAAACGAAGCATTAATATAACCCTAAATAATCCTTTGGGATATCCCTCATAAACACTTGTATCCTGACTTTAAACCTCCTTTCGTTTAACTTTATACGCAATAATAGACATTATTTTACCCTTTATTTGCAAAGATGCAATATCAAAAAATCAGATAACATAACATTATTTTTTCAGAACATAAATATATAAACCTGCAACAGCTAATACTGCAAGTGAACATTTTGGTCCAAAACTTCCCAAGCTTTAGAAATTGCATAAAAATAATACTAGTGTTAAAATGAACACGCGCAGTCTTTTATTATTTAGAAATAAACAAGCCTGCATTATATTGCACTATTGTGGAGTGACCCTTGACGCGGGTTTCTTTAGACAGTTAACTGTAAATAGTTAATAACTACATTCCAGCAACAAATTATTGTTGTTATTATTGTTGTTGTTGTTGTTAAAGTATAAGACCGTCTTGTAGCTCAGTTCGAAAAGCATCTGCCTTCTTTGCGAGGGGTCTCAGGTTCAATTCCCGGCTGGGCTCGCGGAATTTTTCTAGAAACAACGTTTCTCGGCATGTCCAGAGTCAGGTGTGTGAGTGTGCTTGTGTATGTGTGTGTGTTAAGGTTATTGAATAACCAATTCGGTGAAAAAAATATTTATGGGACTAGCTCCGTGGTATGAGGGTAACGTGTCTGGCTCGCATTAGGTTGCGAGTTCGAATCTCTGTTAGAGTGAGTTACTTGAATAGATGAATGTCTAGTAAGTTTAAGATCTATGGAATTTGAGCTCCTTTGAACATTACTTCACCCATTTCAATCCTTCATCTCCCGCAACTATACGGCACTAATAGGTGCCGCCAAGTTAATAAAAAGCTTACCAGTAGTGTGCTATATTTCATGCATTAAAATATATATATCATGTATTTACGTACCTTTCCCATTTACAGTTATTACAGAGCATTGCAAACAAGGATTAAAACGCTGTTATAATATTCGCGGTTCCATAACTGAATCTCCATGTGAAACACATGTACCAGAGAGGGGAATATTTGTATGCAAACACGTGTTAAATGTTGAGCACGATATTACTGTATTTAGTATTGACTTTGCCTTTGGTAACAGTTCCCTTTACTTGGTGTTTGTAGTGATTACGTTACATGCAGATTAGCAATTGGAAACCAGAACCCGACAACAAACAATATTTGTACTTGCTAGCAGCTATCTCCTAACCGCCCTAACCTACATACACGCCGTAAGGGAGTGCTAGGGCGGGGTAAATGCCTGAAAACTGTCATTGTTTTCACTCTCGCCTTCGGGGAAGACCAAATTTAAATAGCTGCAAGGATTTTACAGATTTTCGGGCCCCATACCCTCCCCGATAGCCGCTATCACCTCGGGCACATGACCGCGGGGTGCATGGGACCAGAAGTCCAAACATGCATGATGTTGTGGCTTGGTTGAATTATATACATTAGGGGAGGATGGTGGTCGCCTATGTGTTCGCGGTTGTACGCCAGTTTAAAGCTGATGCCACATCCCTTCAAGCTTTAATTTATTTTATTTCGATGAATTTACACCTATCATATTGGTAAATAATCACGCATCGAGGTTGCTTTACTGCAGTGTAATGATGCGTTGATACAGATATGTTTTAAATTTTCGTGAAGCGATATTATCTGTGTGGGTGTGATAAAATAAAATTAATGTAATTTATTTGTTTGCTTTTATGTATATGACAATATATAGGAAACGATATGCTAAATGATATACAGAAAACGAAGTTTGAAATTATTCTATAACAGAATACAGTACGTTACACTAAGAAAATAATCAATCTATCAGTTAACCAATCAATAAATAAAGTCTTGGTTAGAAACCTTGCCTCTTTCATTCTTCCTTTTTCCGCTTTGTATGCTGATGATAAACATAAATTTCGGCAATAGTTGTTATTTTACTTTAGACGTATGAAAAAATTATACTAAATCTATTACTTAAACGTGCCTTTCTGTGGGTATAGGTTTGTGTCTTCTCATGGAAACAATAAGAAAAAAACATGATGTGTTGCATTCACATGAATTTCTCTATTCATTGGTCTACAAACTATTCTTCCAAAAGGTTATTATTCTAAGTGCTTCGTCTTAAGGATATGAACTTTATAAATACATTTCGTTGTAGATATAAGAAGGTCACAGTAGACAAGACATAGCATTTTAATCAAAATCATTAGGGACACTTTTGAGAAAATAAAAAATAACGAAAATGTTCCATGTAAAGGATAGCTTCGAGTATAGAGATTTTCTTGAAAATTTCTATGTTGCATCCATGAAACATATTTAATTTAAATACCAAGTTTGGTATTTAACCAAGGTTCGTTGAGTTATGCTCTTCAAAGACACACATACGTACAGAAAGAAAGACAGACAGACAGACAGAGAGACGGACTAAAAGATACGAGCGCGCACACACAGAGGTGCGGACTTTTTTCTAAAATCTCTCCCAATTTTTTTTTATATTGATGGTGACTCAAAACATTCCCGAAAAAGTTCAATTATAAGTCAATAGTTTAACTCTAAACTCGAAAACATTGAGTTCTTGACGACAATAATAATATGCAGGAAAGCATGTAATAGACGACAGTTCGCGGTCTAATTGTAGGTTAAGTTTGAATTTACCTTCATAACTGTTCGATTTTTAATTACTCTGTGCACGCCTACGCCATAGTGCCCATATTTACCCTTTTATAAAAACACATATTCTGTATTCAGGGGTTGTTAATGCGTGTACTTTCGATGAAATAACCATATCAAAATTGTACCTCCAGTGTACTACTTCTTCTGTCATCTACCTTTAAAAACGCTTCATTTGGTAGTAACACATATTCGAACTAAGAGGACTACAAGCGCAGGGCTGTATAACGTTAAAAAGACAGAATATATGTGTGTATGTATATAGGGTAATCTAAACAAAAGAGAACACGAGTAGCCGAGATTCTTAAGCCATGGACTCTCGCATATGGAAGATCTTTAATTCAAATTCCACCAGGACCATCATCCCTGACTGAGCTTATTTTATTCTAGGTTTTTCTCAGTCCCATAACTGGCAAATGCTGGGAAGGTGCCATAAACTTAATCCTAAACGTTTTCTTCCCAAATATCATTTCATTCCATGTATTACCAGTATCACCACCTGTGGTGGCCTATATATAGTAAAAGCAGGTATTATGCGCTCTTAAAATGTTAAAAAACTACTCATCCGATTTTGATAATTATGTTACCAGTCGAGAGCCCTCTTCTTTCTGACAGACACAGGCTATAAGAAATCCTCTAATTCCAAATCTCGACTAAACAAGAAGTAAATTACAAAGCCTATATATTAGGATATGAATAAGTTGGATGGCAATGTCTGCACAGAGAACACTTGTAAAAGCGAGATGGCGCCGCAGTAACGTATGCGACTCACATTCACAAGTCCTCGGGTTTGATTCCCAGTGACCGCCACTCTGATCCATGGGATTTTTGTGATTTCCCTGGGGTCGACAGGCGAATGCTGTGGTGGTGTCTTCTCTGTCACGATTTCCTTTCTATTATTTCCCTTCCATCCGTTTCCTTTCATCTTTGCCGCGATTGCATGCTCAATAGAAACAGTACTCCCTGTGGTCAACTGAGGGCTGCTTGGTTGGTAGATTGTTCATCAATTTTGAGAGAACTACAGGTTATGTTTTATTCTAAATCAAGCTATACTGGCCATTATTAGTGTACAAAACTATATGCTACGCAAAGCGCGTTTATTCTGTCTCTCCTCCTTGGAGAGTATAGGAAGTACAAATTGGTTGCTATTACAACGCAGCAATAAATTCAATAATTACGAAAATTTTCTTATCACTTCTCTCAAGGCTTTTATCAGACGCTGATAACTTTCTATGCCCTCTATCCTAATTAGTGGGTATACAAATTATTCTTACGAAAGTTAATTTTTCTATCTACTCCATTCTAATCTAGATAAACCTTTGCAGAAATAGCTGTATTGCACATTTCGTTAGGATACACCGATAGTAAAATGTTTAAGAAATGGACGCTGTACGCTTGCATTAAACTTCCATACAGTTTCCATGAATTGAAAACCGATAGAACGACACCATTAATAATGGATATCTTTGAAATGTTAGATGCCACAAGAAAGCTTATTTGAAATAAATTGAGTGTTTTAAAGTGATCTACAGTTTTTGTGTACTACGTCTTCGTCTATCGATGAACGTTTACTAGTTATACTAGATTATAGAAAATTCCTTCCGAAGAGTAACTCCCAGAAAATTCAAAATATACATTTTAATTTTCATGTAAAAATACTTAATATTTGGTATTTTAATCCAAAACGTTAGAACCGTTCTTTTCAAAAAAAAAAGATTTCAATAAATGTTCCATGTAAACGGTAGTTTGGGGCTGGGGATTTTCTGAACAATCTCCGTGTCGTAGTTTTGTAAGGTACTGAACCTAAATACCAAAGTTGGTATTCATCCGACTTTTCGTTTTGAGTTATTCTGTCCATTGAACACAAAGACAAGCCATACCATATACACACATACTCATACAAATACACATCTACCTACACGCATACACATGGACCTCTTTCTAAAAATACTTTTTTAAATTAAGATGTCATAACACGTATTTTCGGTGAAATATTTGTATCGAATTTTTAGGTAGAGTGCAATACCTTCTCTATCTACTAGTTGCGTGGTACAGAAAGTAAAAATTACTTCAGAGAAAGGGAATTAGTTACGACGTAAATTGTAGCGGGTGGAAAACCAATACATTATCAGACGTATAATTAAGGGTTGTTCGTTGTACACATACTTCGTTAAAATTATTAGTGATCTCTTGTTACCACGCCTTGAAGATGTAAAAGAAACTCATCGCTCTCAATGTTTAATAACAAATATCACGCATTTTTATTAAAACTAGCTGCCGGATTCACCTTCTCTCTAAAAGTCACGGCAACTTGAAATATCAGTATTATGCCATTGCTATTGGAAATAGGTATTTATTTTTATTGGTACCCTTGGCATAATAAAGCAGGTACAATATTGAATACAGAAATAATTTCTTTATAACGGTAGGATTGCATAATACTGTAGCATATTACCATTTTATATAACGGTGGTAATTTAGACGGGAGTATGAGCTTCTTAAGTGCCATATGGTGAAGTTATATACCAGTTATTTTGGTCGACCACACTATAATTTCAAAACAGTTAGTGTTTACAAAAGGATCTTACCTTGTTTATTGTGTGTAATTAAATACTGATCCGATGGCAGCAATGTTGGCAGGACCTTGAGTGTTTTGCGAGTAGCCAACACATGGTAGCACTGTTGAATCCACGCAGTATTTATTGATTTTGCAGGTAACGTGAAAGTAACACATTGAAGCAAAGGAATGTACTCAATTTATTAGAATATTGAAAGTGCAATTAACAGAATTTATCTTATTTTAAATACACATAGTATTTCATTGCTTATCTGGAAAATGGATCCCAGTGGTGGACTTTTGCTTTGCAACTGTTGCAGTCGCTGAACTATTATGGATGGCATAACAGTTTGTTACGTTACATGTAACTAGCGTGTTATAGTGTGGTTGACCCAAAGAAAAAAGTTATCACTACGCGTGGCAATATGTTGGTTTCGTTGTCCTCTTCTGGATTATGAAGTTAAACATTGCTATGTAACTGCAGGTAGTCTCTTACCTGGACCAAAGTTGGAGTTTATATAATTACAATAACCCATGTCGACGAGTTCCAAATCTGCGGTGATCTGCCCCTTACCGCGAGACCTTGTTGCCCCAAAGGGGTTGGGAGGTCAGGGGCAGATCGATTTCGGAGGAGAGGGAATTCCGACCTGTCTCTTGTGCTCCAGAACCCTGTTCCCTTTGCTGTCGTAATATTAAAATACAAAAGACTGATAAATCCGTCCCTTTATTCTAAATCTAGGGAAAGCCTATTAATGCATGCAACAAAACCACCGTTATCGGAGGCAGCACTCGGTTAGCTGTCCCCGTTGCCTGATTATTAAATGCAATAACATTGTTGTAGGAAAAATAATTAAAATTAACTAACCAAGTGGGAAATCATTTCATGATATTACTTCCACCTCACTTGCGCTGTAATCGAATCCCGTGCTGGGCCACGCCTATTAAAATATCGCATTTCCTCTCGCTTTCCCTGAACGCTTTATGGGCCCAATGAGGAAGATAAAAGTGCAATATGGACAGCTCATCCAGCCAAATGCCCTTCAGCGTTGGATCGCTCTAGATCACCTAGAAATAAACCATCGTTCATTTTGGGTAGCATGGATAACCAATGGTATTTAAACGTTCGCTTCTGATATCGATGTATCAGTTATATTGACATCTCTATCGTTACTGAGGTCACCGTTCGTAAAAGGGAGTTGCTTCAGGGAAGATTTGGAGTCGATGGAGCAATTAACTCAACTCGTTGATAGCTGAGACTAGTAAAGTGGTGAGAATTCTAAAATATAGACAGTTTTTTAAGTTATCATCAACATAATGATTTATTATTTAGACAAGTTATGATAAATTATTTCTTCTTCTTTTAAGGATTACGTGATATCACCTGTTCCGGTCCCTAGCCATCTCTTGCGTGGTCTTCCTAAACTCTGCCCTGTCGGTTGGTAATTCATTACCTTTTTTCATATTCTATCATCTACCATTCTATCAACTTGCTTCTTCCAATTTCTTTTATTTTCATAAATCTTATCGTTTACTAATACAATATTCAAATCTGATCTTATTGGTTCATTCCTTATTTTATCAACTCTAGTGCATCTCCTTACATACCTCAAACATTTCATTTCGGCGGACTGAATGCGTGATCTATCTCTTTTTGTTACTGTCTACGGCTCAGAACCATATAATACAGTAGTTAAAGCCATAATCTTATAGAACTTAATTTGTGTTTCTTTTCTAGTTTTTCTACCTAGAGTTCTTCTAATCGTTACACAAATGGTTTGAAACCTACTAACTTTCATCTGAATGTCTTTGTCAAATTTAAAACTAATATTGCATTCTAGATATTTGAAGTGGGAAACCTTTTCTAATATTTTACCAATTATTAGTATCTTTGATCTAACAGGATTCCTCCCTTTAAAAGCCATTGTCTTGATTTTATTTGTAGATATAGTTAAGTTATAATGCATTGCATTTTGCCTTAATCTATATATTGCTCTTTGTGGATTATCTTCTGTTTCTTGTGTAACTATTTGATCTTCATCATATAGTAAAGTGCTTAGAGGCGTGTTTAATATTTTGATGCCAAACTGTGCTTCATCTTTCCACATCAAAACTAGATTCTTAATATATAAATTAAATAAAGTGGGCGATATGCTACACCCTTGTCAAACACCTTGAATTGTTAAGATTTTATCTAAGATTTTAAAAGCAGAATTAATTCTATTTTGATATTTACATACAAACTCTTAATAAAATTAATAAGATGTTTAGGAAATCCTCTTGTCTCTAAAATGTTCCATAAAAGGGGCCGTTTTAACTTATAAAAGGCTTTCCCATAGTCAATAAATGCTATGTGAGTTTCCAGCTTAAATTCACGACGCCTTTCGATAATTTGATTATATATTTGTGCTCTAAATTACATATGTTCGATACGCTCTCTTCCAGACAGTTCATCATTATGTTCCTTTCTGGGTACGAAATGACTTAACTCTCTAAAGCAGCAGTAACGTATCCTTTCAAACTAGTATGACAATTAAAGCGAGACATTATTTTTAATTCTCTTATGCACCACTTGCCAAGAAGCACTCATTTGACGTTCTTCTTTTTGTATTTAACGCCCATTTTTACTCCATATGACGCCATAGGCGATGGACATTGATGAAGTTGAGAGGGTGCGTTTCGAATGTTTATATTGGGTGATATAAAAGTTTAAATTAGATGTATGTTACTCACTGGCTTCACTGAAATGTTTATAATTTTGATACTAACTAGGCCTCGGCTAAGTCAGTTATGATCGGTAGAGCAAATCTCTTTTCAGGGAGTGATGCGGCTATAGGAAAACTAGTAACATACAATGTACATCAGTTTCTGCAGCAATAATATATAATGCTTCTTATAGTTACAGAAGTACTGAAATTTGGAGCCATAAGATGGTTACTATTATTGTTTACGTTCGTTAACTATCTTTAGTAAACAGTAAATTTTCTAGTAAAATTAAATATCATACATATTTATCTCAGCGATTGCGTTAAAAACATATTTGAATTTCATAGTGTTTATCTGCTAGTAACTATATTCTTTTAGAATAAGTTAAATGTTTTTCTTTCTCACTTCACTAGCACAATATTTTTACGTCTATACACCACGAATTTTCTACAGCGACCGACTTAACTTGGGCACTCCACTTCTTGGCTTCCACAACTTAAAACTTTTAAATCTACTACTTTTATATTCTATTTGGCTCAAGTTTTGCCAGCAGAACACAGGTTTGGCTTCCATTGATTTTCTGTTCACACGTGATTATTTACAGCAATCTGGACCTTACTAACGTCTTTTTCCTTTGACTGTTGAAAACTTTCACCGAGCTTCTAAGTTGTTGTTCGACTACACCAAGGTTATACCTATTGTCTGCCACCCTAGGGTTCTTGAGTTTGACTGTTATCTTGCACAAACTCCTTATTCCTAGCACTTACATCTCCAATGTTACTAAAACTAAAAATACATTTCAGCACAATATCTTATGCATATTTACAACAAATATATACTAATAATGATTGTGATGCATAAGTTAAATAAATTATTTATAGGCGGGCTGTTATTTGATTATATTATAAATAAAAATGATAATAATCTTAGGTCATAAACACTGTCTCAAATTCTAAAAATAACTGCTAATTGGAAAAAAACCTTTGTGAAGCAAACGTTCGAGGCCTAAGATTAGGGTACCTCCACCTATAAAAACCTTAGTCAGGGAGGCCGGATTTGAACAACAGACCCTCTGTTCAGTAGTCCGTGTCTTAACCACCTCGTTACCTGTGTCGGTATTATTTCCTCCCAAATCTAATTTTAGGAGCATGGTGAGTTATTTAGTTGATAATGCGAACGCCCTAAATCCATTGGGCTGGTCGTGTTCTGAGACTTTATTTTGCAAATACTGCAGAAATTACCTCTAAGAAGAGTGTTGGTTTAAGAATAACGCATTTTATTTTATGTCGTTTAGAATATAATACAACCGTTCTGTCTATTATGCTATTAGAAAACGGCTAAACTTAGGCTAAGTGGATACAAATAAATTAGATTATAATGCTGTATAATACAAACAGGGACATTACTCTGCGATAAATCCTTAAGGAGTAAACGTATTTTTAAACGCACTATGGGACATTTATGGACATCTCTCTCCCTCTCTAGATTTTTAAAGAAACATACTGAATTAAGGATGCAGTTGTTTAACCCCTGCAGAACTTTAAGGGTAGCATAAAAAATACGAGGTGCATTCATCATTGTAATTCAATTCTGCATAAATGGTCTCTAAAGTAGGATGAATTTTTTGCACAACACATTTAAAAAGGAAATGAATTTTTGTCAAATTCGTTAAAATAGATTTTTATACTTTCTTTAAACTAATAGTTGGATATGTAAGAGACTAATAAATAAATATCAAACGTTGGTTTCAGACACATCCTTGTTATCCACGTTATATATATTAAATTGAACGAGCTTGAATTTTACTTAACTAGGTATCTTCATTTTAAAGCTTAGAATTCAATATATAAATAGAAAACTAACCATACATGAGCATATTGGTACAATAAACATACTTGATATAATAAGTATTTCAATTTCGCTATACATTATCGTTTGTTTTGAATTATTTTTTACATATCCGCGTTTTTGTTGATTTTTTCCAATTTATACGATCAGTTTTTCTTAAATTTTCCTCGTATGAAAGTTTTCATCGGTTTTCTGAAACTTAAGCACTTAGTTCACTATATGTGGCAGGAAACACATAGGGGATTTAATTAATACAAGCTATTAAAACTAAGTATAAACAACACAATTAGGCGTTGAAGAAAAACTTTCTGCACGTATTTATTTAGTTTCTATAATACATGTGCAAAAAATTAAGCAGTTGGATTTAATAGTTTAGAAATACTGTTTTTGTCCCCCGTTGTCCGAAAGCTTTAGGCAATTCTTTGAATCCCAAGATAAAAACCAATAAATGTTCTCTGATTCTTTTATCCACATTCATGACTCAGTTATTGATTTTATGCTATCTGTGTAAAATCAGCTTAAATTGTATATTGTGTAGCTAATTAAGGATTATAAATGTACGGAAGAAAGTTGTAACATTTCTTACAAGTAAGATGTTTAGAACGAACCACAGGTGAAGCTGCAACTTCGACACGGTAAGAAAAATTGCAATTATTTAATGGTTGTATAATACATTTTGTATCGCACCATTTATAAAAAGAGGTGCACTATTTTAATTAAATATTGGAAGGAATGCTGTAGCTTTGAACAGCTATATTGTCTGTCAAGCATTAAGAAAAGCATCGAAACTAATCTTTGTATTCTGAGAGATGCTTTAAAGGGGAGTTGAAAAAATAGAGGTAAAATATTCATGTGTTATACATGAATCAAGTGATGTATAGAGCAATATTTCCAGTTTAATAGTACTACCTCAATACAGGGTACTAATAAAGTTTCATGCGTTTTGTGATAAAACAGAATTTAGATTCTAATGTAAAATCCTTATAGGGCAAAAGGGAACCAATTTTACAGATTATACGAAGATACCGCACAATTTGAAATGATGCAGCCCTAATCATAGCCGGAATACCTCCTTTACAGTTAACTGCAATAGCCCGAGCCCAGTTTACTTATATCGAGAAAGGAGTTAAAGTGGTAAATCCACGTTTAGATCTTCAAATGGAAAGAATGCAAACTTTTTAGAAACGGGCTACCCTAATTTTTCCAAAAATTGAACAAGTTTTCGTCGTCATTACCGAACAACAGTTTGCAATGTATACGGACGGTTCCCGAACTGCAAGATTTGTAGGTGATTTGGTAGCATGACTTTTGTTGTATACTCACGCAATAATGAAATACATATAAGTTGGCTCCTTTATGCTCCATATTCCAAGCTGTATTATTTACTATTCATCATACTGTAAACTGATCATCAATAATGACTATACTGCATGTATATATACAACTCTGTCTGCTATTCATGCTATTACAGATACATTTAATCTTCATCCCATGTAATTGGAGTAATTTTTTTAATTTCTGATGTAGAAATTGCTTTAATCTTACCAATAACCATTATCCCTCTTAAATCAAAATTAACATCTTGAATATCTACTAGAATTATATTCTTATTAACAATTAAAAATTTTAAACAAAATAAGAATTAAATTTCAATATCCTTAAAATAATAGCATATATCACCGTTAATGATAAAATTGAAATACATATTTTCCAATTAAGAAAATGTGTAGAACATAGCTATCAGAAAAAAGCATAACAAATTACAACAATCCTAACTTCTTGTCATGGATTAAGGACCATGAAGGAAGGATTACTGGGAATGAAAGAGCAGATAAACTAGCAAAGGCAGCTGCTAACAGTCGCAGACAATTCTGTTACTCAAAATGTCCAGCATCACTCGCAAGGATGAAATATTGGAAGCTAGTAAGAGACACAGATTCTGGATAATTAGTACCTAAGGACATATCACTAAAATTTTATCTTCTTCGGACTTAAATACTGGCTTTAAATGCAAAAACGTCCACACAATTCATGATAAACCATGGAAAATTTCAAGATTACTTCAAAGGTTTCCACATCAATATTGGAAGTCCTTACCAATGTGTTTATGTACAAACAGGGAAACGTTTATTATTTGACTATTCGACCTTTGAAATTAAAACATATTTCTTAATTAATTATTATCTTAGTGTAATAATCCATTTTGTACACCTCTGTATCATTTATTTAAAAAGCAACGTTGTTATAACAATTTCTTATGCTTCATCCTGCACATAAATGCTAAATAATGTTATAGTTATTGTTCTTTAATACTTAGTTTTTATTTTATAGTAAATATAAGCCTAAACATCTATATGTAAAATAGGGTTGAAAATTGTGGAAATAAAAAAAAACATAGAATACGTAACACATAATTAAGTTTCTTCACTATATAAAAAGAAAACAAATCTGTACTTCATTTTACCACCGAAATGTTTCCTTAGTAGGAAACGTGAAAAAAAGTCAATAACGATTTACTGGAAAGAGTGTAATACCTGGAAAGCCTGAACAGTACAAAATATAGAAAATAATTTTCTGTGCCATAAAAATACATTTCTTTTAATAATATTGGCACTAACCTGTTTTTTACTTTCTCCATCTATAGTAAGCGGAGAATGTTTTGCATTCCACCCAACATACCAATACCGAGATTTCGCCGGAAATACGTGTCGAGACTCACTGAATCCGTAAAACCACGTTTAGAAAAATGTCCACGCGCGCACGTGCGCGACCATGTGTTTCTGTACAGCGTAACTCAAAAACGAAAGGTCGATTAAACACCATACTTGATATTTATGTTCAGTATATTCCCAAAATGTGATGTGAAAATTTTCAAAGAATCCTCCATTCCAAAATATCCCTTTGCATGTAAACCTTTTCAAAAATATTTCTTTTCTCAAAAATCGTTATGAAGATTTTGATAAAAATAATGTATATCTAGATATGTTTATTAAAATGAAATGAATATATTCAATTTCTGTGCATAATCTATGAAGTTTTCTTCATTCTGAATGACTTTTAAGTAATTGGTAAAGCGTAAGAGATAAGACAAAGTATTACTAAGCATAAAATTTACATCTCATATAAGCACACTATTTATGTTATTTTTTTTCTTTGTTTTGTTTTGCGAAGTTAACAATTTCCAGTATATTCCTTGTTATTAGTTTGAATTTTCAAATACTTATATTTATTTATTTTTACATCTTCTAGCACGTACCCAGGAGGAAGAGAAGGTATTGCATTCCACCCAACAATTTGATACCGAGATTTCACCGGAAATACATGTTTTTAGTACAAAAATGTAGTTTTTGAAAAAGGTCCGTGTGTGTCTCTATGAACAACATAGCTCAAAAGGAAATGATGGATTAACACCAAACTTGGTATTTAAGTTTAGTATCTTCCAAGGATGCGATACAAAGATTTTCAAGTGCATTCCCTTAACCCAAACCACCCTTTTACATTGACTTGTTTTCAAAATTTATTTTCTAAGAAATGGCTCGAACGATTTTGATTAAAATACCATATAGGTGTTGAATATATTACCATAACAAATAAAATGTATACCTTGAATTTTCTGAGAACAGGCTTTGAAGTCCTCTTCATTTGGAATGAATTTTGCGTAATCTTGTATAACTGGTAAATGTTAAGCCATAGATGAAAATGTACTTCACAAGAAATGTATATCTCTTTAAAACAATTTATTTTAAATAAATTTTTCTGACATTAGCCATTTCCGAGATATCCGTTATTAATAGTTCGAATACTTCAATACTTAGCCATTCTTTTAAAGTCCTGTCAATTCAGTTGTTTCTCGTGATTGCATGGAAACAGTATGGAATTTTAAGGTCAGCATACAGTGTCTAGTTCTAAAAAAATTAACTATCGCTGTTTCCAATGGGTGTATAATGTAGCTATTTCTGCATAGGTTTATTTGGATTAAAATGAAGTAGATATGAGAATAAGCTTTAGTAAGGCTAGTTTGTATACCCACTAATAAACGATAGAGGGCAGAGATAGTTATGTGAATGTATGCATCGTCACTACACGATTATACAGTTGTTCTTAGTTTTCTGGGCGCATTGTTGTATGCTGAATCTGGAGCACATAATTATTGATATCGTAAATATTTAATTACTTACATTAATTAGGCTCTTGTAGATGATGTTTCTCTTGCCTCGGCTTAGCTCTGGTATGTATTACGGTGGAACATGATAAAAAGTATCTCGTAGTAGCGGAAGGAACTTGTATGAATATATGGTACACAGTTCAAAATAATGACACAAGTGTGCGGAATTAAACTTTCATGGATTTATTTCCAATGAATGTTTAAATTTAACACTCTTGCTGATAACACATGAACTATTAGTGAAACCTATATACTGATGGCTTGTATTTCTGTTAACAGTTAAAATTTCTAAGTCCCCGTGTAGCTGTTTTAATAAACATCTCCTGCTTACATAATTTACCTCGACGAACGAAGATATTGTTACTTAATCGGAGTATACTGTATTTGTTGTAAAATTCACATTATTAACGCTGAATTACCACGCTACATACTCAACACATCACAAAACACGTCTTTATATCTTGACGGTAAACTAGCAACTCGTACGCGTGGGTAAGGTATTCACAACTTTATCTTACGAAAAATATTTTAAATCTGTTTGTTTATGTTTCATTAGCTGCTTCTTGTTCACGTTAAAGATTTAAAACTCTACCATTCCTTCTAGAAATCACACGACATATGTACGTTCTAATTTCGTCTGCTGGGTGTTCTGCTATTAAACCTTCTAAAGGAAATTTCCAAAAATCACCCTCAGCATTGTATACACAGTAGAAAGAGGCCTAGCTAACAGCTCGCTCTGCGCCGAAATAACACTCTTCACATTTTAAGGCACCATCAGTTTCCACCCAAAATTCAATTACTTATACACTTAAGATAATATTAACGGAAATACACATGCATACATGAAAACATACATACATTCATGCATACATTGATAAGGAAATATACTCAGACCTTAATTAATATTGCTGATAGGTATGTATTGTTAGAGTTGATTAATTATTATATTCGTTATTAAGCTAATTGACATTAATTAATGTGGTACCAAAAGCACTGCTTCATGTATCATGTAAGATTTCTTTCTCGTGATCATGCAAGAAGCATGGAATTTCAAAGCCGTCACATAGCAACATGTTACCTGAATCGTGCAATGTGTAAATGTGAAATGAATGTTTCTCGGTACGTATTGAGTGTGAGATATATAAAATTCATTAAGACGAGAATATTGTAAAGTTTACGTGTTAAAAGGTGCAAGTAATTAATAAATAATGTCACACCTCTCTATATCAGTGAAGTGTTATTTAATCTTGTGAAGGCTTAATAAAAGGAGTAAAGTAACAATTATAATTTATGTAAGCCTACATTCTTTAGCCGCATCACCCCCTGCAAAGAGATACATGTTTCTACAAATTACTACTGACGCAGCCGAGACAAACATAAATATATAATATTTAAATAAACATTAAAAATTACAATGTTGATTCGGAAACTGAACGTAGGGGCGAAGGCCACCGGAAACTTTGTATCATACGTGGGGTAGTTAATTCATCAAATTTGGTCCCCAACAGTGGAACTACAATACAACCTTCAAATTGGCACTTAAACGTGGTGCTAAATAATTTAAAGGTTACAACCTTCTCAAATTAGATGCAGCTAGAATAGTTAGCTTTGGTTAGAATAGCTTGTAGAAGAGTGAGTAGAAATCGTCATTAATGCAACTCATCAGATGTTTTTTTCTTATCGAACACTTTTTAAACTTATAGCCTTTCACTTACTACTAATTTATTACTCACATGTTAAGCCCTCAAATCTGCTTACATGCGCGCTTATCATAAATCGTTGCAGAAGTACAGAAAAGTAATCAGTTAATCGCATTTCTTCCATCAGCAACAACTTTCTGGTGTGGACTCGTGCAGGAGTGGCATTTCAATCGGCTCCCTCTCGACGATATATGAAGTATGGGTGCCTCATTAATGTCACGCTCGTTTGGTTATTTCCCACATGCTGCGCCGCTTTTACTAGGCAGAGGGTAAAAACCTTCCCAAAGACGTTACATTTGCAGAGGCAATGTTGATTACACATACGCACGCGCGCACACTGATGTGTAACTTCCTTCAATGGGACTATTAAAGAACAAATAAATAACCAGTTTCCAAACGTAGGACTACAATTTGATAAATAGATAACAGCCTTAGCATTTCAGATTCAAAAGTACAACTTGCATTTTGAAAAAATTAACATCACATTAGGGTGCCGGGGTAGCGATGTGGTTTCGTTCTCGGCTCTGTACTGAAGATCCGGGTTCAACTATCGGCTCTTGGTGGCGATTTAAGTTCGATCTTATCCACACCTTCACCTCTGACTTGCTCATGTGAAGTATCCCCAAGGCCCAATGTGGTTGAGTCTACGGTAAAAACTATAGGTCCTCTCATTTCACGGCCATCAGTATCATCACCCTACCATCGGAGATAACGGATTTCACCCCACCTCAGAAATGGTTCCAGTCATCGCTTGGTGATATGAAATAACCCCTGAGGGTCATAGGCCATATGGAAAGCGTTAGAAACAAGCGGTAGTCATGAAAGTCAGAGTTAAATGTCACACAAGAGCACATGATGCATTAAGTTATTCATACATGCTGTAACTGCCAATAAATGGCTATTAAAATACCTACAGTAAGTAAAGGAGGTATTGAATTCCACCCAAAATATTCGATATCGAGATTTCACCGGAAGTACAGTGATGAGAGTCCTGAATAAAAAAAGGAATTTTCAGGAAAAAGTCGTGTGTGTGATGTGTGAGTGTGTATGTGTGTGTAGTATAACTCAAAATCTAAATGGCAGTTGAACTCCAAATATGATATTTAAGTTCAAAATCTTTCAAGGATATGGCACGAAGGTTTTCCATAAACTCCTCCCACTCCAAGCCACCCTTTTCGTTACTTTTGATTTTCTCAAGGATGCTGCAGAAGTTTGATTAAATAGCATATATTTAAGATATTTGTATGAA
The DNA here is from genome assembly GCA_030765065.1 of Deroplatys truncata. Classification (NCBI taxonomy): domain Eukaryota; kingdom Metazoa; phylum Arthropoda; class Insecta; order Mantodea; family Mantidae; genus Deroplatys; species Deroplatys truncata. Next base: position 110,883,275 of record CM060986.1, read on the forward strand.
AATTAAATGCTTATATTGAGTTTTATGAGAATAATAGAACGTTAAGTCTTCTCCATTCTGAATGACTTTCATATAAATCGTAAGAGAAAGAAAAAAATCTTGCTACACAAAACAGTTTATGCAAAATAAAATTTTTGTGGAGTTCACAATATTCAAGATATTTCTTAATATTGGTTTGAATTTTAAAATACTTAGATGTTCCTCAATTGGTAAGGATGCCACTGTTTTATTTTTTCTCCTGCTCTCGCAAAGACCATGAATTTTCAAAGTCATCGCACAGTGTAATGCTCTTAAAAAGTCTGACTATAACTTAACGTACTGTATCCTACAATTAAATGTGTAAATTTGAATTGAATATTTATCTGGAAGTCCTAACAAAAAGCAGATAGAATAATAAGAATTTGTAGGAGTATGAGTAGAGAAACTCATATGAATATAAAACATCATAGGTTTTGCATTACAGAAAAAGCTCCAGAATTAAAACAATTAAGTTACAAATATGTTTTACATGTTCTAAAGGTTGCAAGTCTTATTTTCTACCAAACGTAATTCAGTTAAGTTGAAAAATAGCTGTAAAAATGTACAGAAATGAAACAATTTTTAATGCTTAACTAAAAGTTTCTTTTCTATGCTTTTTCAATATTTTGAGACATGTAATATGAAAACCTTTGATAAGGATGTAATTAGCACTCTCACCCCATCGCTTCCTCTCTCTCGCTCTTTAGCATGCTTCGTATTCAATGATGTTATCTCAGGAGTTCAATGCCCCCTCTCTATCAATCCCCCACACTTGAAAGATGTAATGAACGCAGGTAAAATTACAATCTCTAGAAAACATAAGACATATAGGAGCACAACCATAGTAAATGGTCACCTATCCACAAATGGTCTGCAACTCTGGGACATGATGAAGATTACACTCAAGAACAGCAGGTGAGCACTGACAACAGGTCACAGTTGGTCACGGTGGAACATTATGTTTCACTAGCACTTCAGAGTATATCACATCACCTTTAGATGACTAGAATCAAATGCAGAGACAAAGGGCGTGGCGCGTTATCCAGATTCTGGAAGAAAAAGCTCCAACAACTGAGAGTCACCGCCGGCAACAGGCCACTAGCAGTTGCCGTGCGCGCAGAGTCTGTCCAAGGTACTGTCGCCAGACAGGCAAAAAACATGCCCGCCAGCAGCACGGCCATAAGAACGCCGAAGAAAGGAAGTGCGAAATACTCCCTGGACCAGTAAAGAAATCAGCAGCACCAGCTCACTTAACACCCTCCAAAACATTGGAGGGAGGGCCATGATGAATAACCCTAGGTGTGCGCAGGCGGTGGGTAAGAGGGCAAAAAGAAGGGTTGAACCACGCTCTGCTACCAACTTGCGCTCTCTCTTTCGAGGGTGCCTCGTATTCAATAATGTCTAAATAGGAATGCAAAAACTACGAAGGAGTATTTGGACCATGCTAAGCGGTAACGGTCATACCGATAACAGTACCAGGAAGCACATGGCCCCCAAGCACTTGCATAAAAACAGGCCAAATTTTATATTCTGGTTTTAATCAACAACGCTTTTCACAAAATATAATATACATCGTTACATACGTGTAAATTGCAAAATTATTAGTCGCATTTACTTGAGAATACTAGTACGTTATTATGTAAGTTTAGTAATTAGAAAAACAAAATAACGTAACATAATTTATGCTGAAATTACAGACCGTTTTTACTGTGTAACCTATACTCTCCGCCTGACGCTAGCCTGTCCTGAAACAATGAGCAATGATTATGATAAATTCCGGTGAGGCCACAAATCAGTAAATTACAAAACAGAGCATAAAATAGACTTTAAACATATCAACAACTAAAGTTATAAATAACAATTTACTAAACTGTGAGAAAAAGTAACAATTTTAATAAGGAGCAAACTTAACATATTTACGTAAGCTGCCAATAGCTTAACAATTACATAAATATAACAGTTATTTAAAACCATTAAGATTGTCTAAAACGACTAACAGGTTCCGGAAATTGCATACATTAAACTAAATGACCAGGTCACCATTATAATAACTATTAAAGTAAACAAGCATGAATTTCTCCCCGGCTCTGCAAAGAATTCCCTTTTACAGAAAACGGCGGGCTTCTGAACAAATAATAAAGGACGGACCTGCGAAAATTCGGATCTTTAACCCTCCAGGAAAATACAAATTTACCAGCTTACTAAGCCATTCCAAAAATCACCAACTTAAAGATGTATCCCATTGCACTGGCAAAGAAGTAACTGCCAATCCGTCGTAACAAAAACAGCCTACCCAAGCTATAAAACCAACCCACACACCAAGAACGGGAAAAATCAAATCACCAAGTAAATACAATCCACCTGATGGGATCTAATACAGTAATTTAGAGTTCACAAAATAACTGATGTAAGATCAGTGCAAATTAAAGAACTGAATTAGTATCTCTAAAATTAAGGAAGAGGAGTGAGATATTTGAGAGGAAATAATTGAAAATATGTGAATAAAATGATGGTAAAAAGATACAATCTGACTAAGCGTAAGAAATACAGACATAAAACTGCAGGCGGAAAACATTATAATTGAATATTCAAACATCCCTGGAAAAAATTATCTTTTGGTATTTCCAAAAGTGATATATCTAAGTATACTCTTCACGTAAAGAGCAAAGGAATACAATTTTCCTCTCCAGGTTTTGCAAATAATAGCCGAAAAGAAATTCTGAATTGAGATTTCCAAATCATTGCATTCAGAGTGAAAGGCCACAAGGCTCTACACTACATTGCACTACTCCCAGGAACGCAACCCATTGTCTAGAGTTTTCTAATCGTTTGTATATGGTACATAATGACGCTCGCTCGTTTCTTGAGGCTAACTGGTACGAAAGGCAGCAACAAATATAGAGAATTATGGTTGAGCTTCTGGTTCATTTGCGCTGTTGTGGGAAATGGGCATTTACTCGTTCGAGTATACGCTTGCTTGAAAATTCACATCATAGCGTTGTTGCACGCATATTACTTCAGTGCGTTAAGGCAAATGAACGGCAATAGGATATTCCATGCTACTGCATTGTTTATTTTGTTTCTACCTACTGTTATAGTCAAAACGTTTTCTACTACACTATAATACACAAATTCCATTTTTCATTTTTTCTTCTGTAATTATGCCCAACAAAATATGCCTATTATTGTAAAATAAGTAGTGTACAAGTTAATACTAGATTTTATTCAGAATTTCTGCAAGAGGAAAACTAACTAAGTCATATTTATAAACGTTTAGTAAAAATAAAGGTTGTACATTAGGAATGTGTAATTCAATATATTTAACAATCGCACATATAATATAAATTAAATGTATATGTATATAATTTGAAGTAGGTTCATTTTATGGTGGTGTTGTATTGTGTTTCGACTGTTGGGGAGCCGAAGTTGAAGTAGTTGCAACCACACCTATGGTAAAAAGTTTCCGGTGGCCTTTAATGTTCAAAAAATATTAACTTTGTAATTTTGACTGTTTCTTTAAATATTATATATTTATATTTGCCTCGGCTGCGTCAGTATTTATATTTTTAGATGCATGAATGTCTTAGCAGGGAGTGGTGCGACTGAAGAATGTAGGCTTACACAGATTATAATTTTACTTCACTGCTTTTATTAATGCTTGACATGATTTAAATGACACTTCACTGATATAGACAGCTGTGAGATTTTTTTATTATTAATTACTTGCACTTTTTAACACGTAAAGCTATTTTCGTCTCACACGAATACATATTAAATTTCTCGAGGACGTATCTCGAGTCCGGTTAGGAACACTGTCTACAACCAACGTGTTTAGTTATGAGCGCTGTCTACAAGCAACTGACTTCTAGATTTGTAAATTTTGCTATATTTCAATTTCTGATTGGCTAATCCTACTCCAATAGAATACCTCCATTTAAACAAAGCTTTTTCTGGTTGTTGATTGGCTTTTTTATGAACTGTCACAAAAATTGCATTATTGCTTCCAAAAATCACAAGTATTATTGTTAAACTTTCAAATTTATTATTGCTTCAAGGTTACCTCATTGTTTCCACATTATTAGCAACTTTTAACCTATTATTCTCACAGCTCCTACATTATTACATTACGTAAACATTCACATAACATTATTATACATGTATAAAATAATATAAATATATACAATGACTGTAATATACACTTGTTATATCTTGTTACATACATATTGCTTTATGGTGGGCTGTTATTATATTTTATATTACATAATTAGTCTGAAATCATTTCAATGTTAAATATACTGCCCCAAATATTAAATATAATTTATAATATAAAAATTGCGCAATTATCGTTAAAGTGAACTACGTTACTTCTAAACTCTAAAGCAAATTAAGACTAACTGAAAAGTTGTAGGTATATATGTTTAGGTTGCAGTACTGAAAAAAATGGTTGTTGTACTTAAAACTGCGTTGTGTTTTAACGAGATACATATTAATTGATCTCGGTAATAATAAAAAATTCTAATGGAAAACTAACGTTACTTGAGAGCATCTTAATGTTGTATAATAAAATTAAAATCAAAGAGAGTTTTCTTAATTGTAAATATAATAACATTGCAGCGTATTTTTACTATTATTTCGTTTTTTTTGACAATCTCAATGCTCTTCCACATATCGCTTCTTTATCTTCTTCCATGCGTTGATTTTATGTTGTAACTAATAAACTACTTCGCTTCATTTTAAGAATACATTTTCACTTGGATCACTCGACTCCGTATCGGAATAACACGCCAACTTAGGCTGCGTATAAAGTCGTGTGGCAACTACGCCAGCGAAGCCAACAGACTGAACGATGTGGTCACACTGAGCGTCGCACCGGAAATGATACAGTAACTATACGTTAATGATTATACACTAACGATACGTTTGGATACCAAATAAAATGGACTGAGAGCAGGACACCACTTGAACACCGGTATATCTGCTCGCCTGTATGCACAGGATCATTTATGTTCGAAGACATGCATGGCTCATATTAATAACAAATCTCTTTCGATGGGCAGCTTTACTATTGTCTTTCTACATGCAGCCAAGATCGAGTCATGCTTGGGAACAACCTCAGTCTTACCAATAGAAGTCACTACAATCCTCACTGTTAATCGACTGAAGACGGCATGTCGATGGCACAAAATATAGAAATCAATTGGGAAAACATTGCAAACTTTAAATGCTTTCAGGGAATATAAGTGATCTTTATTCGAACAGGCTGTTTTGGGTGTTAACTGTAGCCAGTATTTGCACTGTTAGGGAATGATTCATGTGAGGCTGGAAGCATTGTGCGAGCAAATGAGCAATTTCTATCACAACATTCAGCTATTGTGCATTAATTTGCTAATGTGCCTCTAAGCCAGGATCTATAGGAAACTACAATCAGCCCTTTAGCCGTAGGTTTATATATTTCGCTTAGCTAAATCGCTTTCATCTTAAGGCGATGTCAGGAAATTTTGAACCGTAATATTTTGTTTCAATGTCAATTACATACCCTCTTTCTTTGATTCTATTTCTTTGCTTATCCCTTAGCTGTCAATGCCAGATGGGCCAACAGCGCCGCAATTTCTACCTATAAAGTCCTGCCTACAGTGATAGCGAATGGGTTGCCTAAACACTGGTTTTCAAAGGGTTGTTTCTACTTGCCGGCAGGTAACGCCAGCCTATAAACAGATAACAACCGAAAGGCTGTTCCCCACGTGTTGCTCAGCTCTAGAGCGTACTCAGTGCTACTGTTCTAAGGGTCTGCTTATGTCAATGTTTACTCCGTGCTCACATTCGTAGACTGATATTTGGTGTAGCATCTGTCAATATATCGTCAATGACTATAGCTTTCAGTGTTACGCAGACATTTTAATCGATGGAGAAACAGGTTGGAATACAGCCGAAGTTCACAGACGCTATATGCAGGAATTTCCAAATAGATATCTGTCTTCTTTAAAAGTGTGTTGCCGATAAGAGCTGAAAACTAGTACTAAAATCATAATTATAATATAATAATAAATAAAAAACCGCCAGTTATAATGTCCAAATTATAAGGTTACTTCGGACAAGGAGGAACTGAAATGGCCCCAGGGGTGCCTCGAACATCAATACAAAGGATCCTGAAGGAAAGAGAATAGTAATAACGTGCATCTACGAGGGCAGTCCCAGAAGTACTCGACCTGATGTACATATGGCGGTTGTTGTTTCAAACAAATGACTATGGTAGAAAGTACCAGCTCTATAAAGCTTAAGTTTGACAATCCTACATTGTTTAGTAATTTTTTGGCAGCCATTAATAGTGAACTCTCTCAGCGACTTTGTAAACATGGATAAACTGGTCATCGTTATGTGATACAATATTTTCATTTGAAAAGTCTTAGTCCAACTAATATTAAAGCTGAGCTAGATTCTACTCTGGGGGAGTCTGCTCCTTCGTTTAGAACAGTAAAATATTGGGTGGCAGAGTTTATGCGGAGCCGTACGAGCTGCCAAGACGAACATCGCAGTGGTCGACCAAATGAAGTGATCACGCCAGAAATTGTGAAGAAAATCCACAAAATAGTATTGGATGACCGTCCACTGAAAGTGTTTGAGCTAGCAGATGTTGTAGGCATTTAAAATCTGCTGTACATCACATACTAACTGAAAATTTAGACAAGAGAATGTTGTGCGCAAGATAGGTGCCGCGTTTACTCACAATGAACAAAAGCAGTGTCGTAAGAATGCTTCAGTCAAGTGTTTGGCGATGTTTCGCTGCAATAAAGCCGAGTTTCTGCGTTGATTCATAACTACTGATGAAACATGGGTCCATCACTTCACACCTGAGACGAAGAAACCGTCAAATCAGTGGAATGAAAGGGGGAGAATCGGTACAAAGAAGGCGAGGACAGTTCCATCTGCAGACAAGGTCATGGCGTCATTTTTTTGGGATGCGCGTGGGATAATTTTAATTGATTATCTTCAAAAAGGAAAAGCAGTCAATGACGAGTATTATGTAAACTTATTAAAGCGTTTGAATGATGAAATCGAGCAAACACGGCCGCATTTAGCGAAAAAGATAGGCACCAGTTCATACCTCCATTATCGCCATGGCCAAAATCAATGAGTTAAAGCTCGAATTGCTTCATCATGCACCACATTCGTCAGATTTAGCCCCCTCTGATTATTTTCTGCTTCCAAAGTTGAAGAAATGGCTTGTTGGTACAAGATTTGTCAACATTGAAGAGGTGGAGTTTGCAGTTGATGACTATTTTGCAGAACTCGACGGTTCTCACTAAATCGAAGTTATTGAACATCGCTGGGAAAAGTGTATCGAGCTGAAAATAGACTATGTAGAGAAATAAAGATGTTTTTACCCAAACATTTTGTGTTTTACTTGTTAAGTCGGGTACTTTTGGGACAGCCCTCGTATATCAGCAACTCTATTTAGGTACATTTGATCGCAGGGTGACGGTAGAAAGGTCGTGGTGGATCACGGCCGTGGCCACCATGATCTCCTGGACTGACACTTTTGGGTTCATGTCTATGGGGTATATCATCGAGGAAGTACAAAACGGAGCCAAAAAAACGTTTAAGAATTACAGCGACGAATTTGTGAGGTCTGTGCTGTAGTAGGTAACACCTAAAATGCTTAGATGTGTCAATGCAGACATTGCGAGGTGTAATCGGCACTGCATGAGTCACCAGATATGTTTTGTGAACATCTTTATTATGAATAGTAGTAAAATGAAAATTTCTGGTATGTCCAAGTCATGGTTACATCTTCTATGCTTAGAAACTATAGTAGTACGTATTTCATTGTTTTATATATAGTAGCGTGATTACTATAATAAAACCTGTAGTTATGGCGTAATTGTAATGTTACTTGGAGAGAATGGGAGAAAGGGCGAAGCCTTCTCTATCTGTATAGAGAAATCCTTGGGCATCTGGACACTAACTCAAAAACTGGTGAATCTTGTAAATGCCTAGTCTACTTTTCCTAAAGCTACCTCTAAAGTGAAGTTGCCTCTAAAGGAAGAATGAAAATTACACCATCATAAATCCAAACACATACAACATTTATTCCTTTACCTTACATATTTCGCATTGTGATCCGCTGGCCATCGACGCGACCGAGGACGCGTCGCCTTCGGCACCTAATCCCTACATCTTCTGCACCGTTCGGTAGCTGGCTCGCAACTCAGCTGATATCCACGCTTAGCCAGACCCGTCACTACTACCGCGCATTGTACAACGTTAATTAACCCACAAGTCCTCCCTGCCAGGCTGGCCTCACAACAATGTATATGCATTAATGATGTTTATAACAATAAATAGCATTACAATATGAGAAAAAGTGTTCCATAGGCTCGAATTTCTTTAAATGTATCATTTGGTGTTATTAAATTTCTTTCTGATTCTTTGGCGGAATGAAATCTGTCACAAAATGGTGTAGTAAAACCATTGCCGTTCCTTAAACAACATCCACGTTATAACACCCAGGTAGATTACTAACGGTGCATTCCGTTTGATTTTCTTAAACTTCAGCATCATTCACCTATTAGCATAACCAGAAATGAATTGATAGCTTACAAAACCTTATGTAAACCTACTGTCCTTGCGCGACCTTCGGGTTATCTCTTTGTAGGCTGGCGTTACCTGCCGACAAGTAGCAGTGCCCTTTTGAAAATAACCGGGCATCCCACTCTCCTTCACTGCAGGCGGGATTTCTATTGGTAAAAAGTGTGGCACTGGCAGGCCATCTGGTATACTAAAAAGGCGTCCATGAACTAAGTAAATTGAGAGGCAATCTACATAACACAACTGTAACCGAAACCTTTTCTTGTCATTTTCAGTTTTGGGCGGATAACTGACGGTAACATATATAGACTGCCTTGATATTTTTAAGAATGTGGTGTGTGTGTGTGTGTGTGTGTGTGTGTGCGTGTGCGTGTGCGTGTGCGTGTGCGTGTGCGTGTGCGTGTGTGCGCGCGAGAGACTGTGAATCTGTATGCATGTATAGAGAGCATAGAGGAAACAGTTGTAAAATCAGTGAAATATTCATATAATTGTAAAATTAGTGAAACGAAGTATTTGAAAAACGTCGGAACACTTAAGATTGTAATATCGTTCCTCCTTCTTCATAGTAAAAATAAGACATTTATATCTATTAATTTGGATGCTAGAATTCTTAATTTCTCTGACACCTACCTATAGTAGATAAGAGAAACTACTGTATTCACCCCAAAAATTCGAAGTCAAGGTTTCACCGGAAATACATGCTTTGAAGTCTCCTGAATAAAAATCTTTTTTTTTAGAAAAAGATCCAACAGCACAACTTATTTACGAGCCGTGTAAATACCAAACTGGTATTTAATTTCAGCATCTTCCAAAGATATGACACGAAGATTTTTTAGAAAAACCCCGCACTACAAATTATCCCTTACATGGATAATTTCTTTTTAAAATTTTTATCTATTCACAAATAGCTCTAAAGATGTTGATTGAAACACCAAATACATAATATACTTTTATGTAAAATAAAATGTATATGTTGAACTTCTTGGGAATAGCTTTCGAAGTTCTTATTTGGAAGGAACTTTATGTAATTTCGCATAACGCGTAAACAGCAAAATATAGACGAAATGTCACTACACACAAAATGTAGATCTGTGTAAAACAGTTTATTTCAAATATAGCTTTTTGTGGCGTCAGCTATCTTCGAGATATCCGTTGCTTTGTTTTAATTTTTCAATACTTTGTAATTTTTAGTGTTGTTCAATTATTCCATGCAATGTCATGGAAAGAGTAGGAATTTCACGGCCAGTATACAGCTATAACTATCGATTCTGGTTTCTTTATTTACCTTGTACGTACAATGAATAGCGTAACAAAACTACTTCTTTAAGGTTTTATAAATTAAATAAAGTTGTATTTACGGAAGCTCTTAACTGCTATGGTTCCATATTGGGCGTGAAAGACCGATAATTTTGCTCAGATGCATCTTTATCAGGCTTGAGTTTCTTTTACGTGCCGTAAATCAACGACACGGGACCACCGGTCTTACTTTTCTTCTGAAGGAAGCTGTGCTAAGTATTTTTACGCTCACAAAAAAGCCATCATCTTCCGACGAGTTTGAACAATGTACTCACAGACCATGGAGGATAACCTCAAGGTTTTATGTCGATTAATATAAACCAGATACAAAAATAAGATTTTGAGGAATAGTTAATAGTAGCTATATAAAATTAAAGTATTGTGAGTATGAGAAATTCATGCAAAGGTAAACTTAAGTTTTTTTTAATTGGAAACGAACCGTTTTTACAGTTACTATTTTAGTGTTTATCAGTGGGGAGGATCCGTTTCATGTACTTATCGTTTCAGAAGTTCCGACATTCAAGATTCGCGGGCTTTGAAATTGATTTGCTATTATAACCGGTCTACTCTACGTTTTTAAAACCGTCTATTTTGGAAAGTAAATAAAAGAAATTCAATACTTTAGCTTCAAAAAGCATTGCGAAATTAAAGAATAGAAGTTATTGTTCTTCGAATCCTCGATAAACATAAAAGAGGGAGGAAACACTATAAAATTCGATTTTCCTTTGAGCAATTATTGTTTTAAATGGGTATTTCCAGGTTTGTTTACCTGATTACCTAATCCCTCAAGTGGCAGCACCGCGATTTGAGGGTGTCAATAGCTCGGGCATAATGTCCAACTGCAAATAGTGTTCAACCTGGTACTATTTTGACATATAACAAAGCATTATTTTTTCGTATGCTGTCAGGGTTTGACATTTCTTTTATGCATTTTATTTTTGGATATTTATTGATTTCTGGTGCAATGAAGTATTGTACCAAAGCTCTATCAAAGCGAGCATTACCCAGCCACACGTTTGTTTTTATTTGTATATTGCGAAAAGTTAACCGATGTGTTGTTTCGTCAGAAGTAGAGAGTAAACTATAAACAAAAAGAGTAACATTTGCTGTGGTCTGTCGAGTAATATTAGTTCAGCTCTAAATTTTGCCTTTATTTCGTACGTGCAGTTTGAGAGCCTAGTTCTGTCAACGGTATTTTTTAATTGGATTGCTTTAGTTTTTGCAGTAGCGCCCTTTTTTCATTTTGTTCATTTTGCTAGTTTGTTTGGCTGACCGTGTACGTATTTAATAGAGCGAGTTAATAGGAGCGAAAACCTTCCTGGAGGGTAAATCAAATACATACAGGCTTAAACACACTCGGCATCCTACTATAAGATCGTTAGTGATGGCGAAAGGCCGTGGCAAATGTGAATACGTTACGTAAAATACACAAACACTTCCCTGTTATTAAACCGGAACACCTGAAATAAAAGGTTACGTGTTTTGCTGCTATAATTTTCATTATATTATCCATAAACAACAAAGTTTGAAAACAGGCAGTTAAGAAACAAAATTCCAGGCATAAAGCTTCTATATACAAGGGGACCCATCTACAGGGCAGCTGTGGCTTTACATCTTCACTGTCCAGTCCGGACTAAACATTAGCCAAATTTAAAGGCGTAAAGAATTTTTAATCGACCACAATATAATACATGTGACGTAATGAACTGTTATGGCATTTATAATACACCGCAGTCGATTTATGGTGAGGCCACGACTCACGCGTGTGTATGCTTCGCACACTGTCTACTATACAAACGGGGTTTTCGTTCCGTAAATCCCGCGTTACTTGCTCACAAATAATAGTAACATGCACAATAATAAGTACTAACCTTGTTATAAGTGGTGCTGGAAATAGTGTTCATCTGCCTAAAGACATTCTTGACAGCTTCAGATTAAATTACCATTCCCACGCATAAGACTTCTTGGTTAATATTCATAATTTATGTTTTATATTGTCCTTAAGTTCGTCTGTGATGTGGGAATTGTTCCTAATAACTTTAATTTTTAGGGTTCCCAACAAATAGATGCAACAAATTTCGTCAACTTTCCTCCGTTAGAAGATATCTTGTTCGTTCTTAGGTTTAGCCATACCGTTGTCCTAAGCTTATTAACCAACGTCCAACAGGTTTTCTAACTGGAATACCAGGAAATATCCCCTGAAATTCTGTACACACCTATCTACCTCAATCGGTTTTACATATGTATTACAATTAAAAATTCCTTTTTCAAGCGTGAATTCGTCGGCAGGCATTGCAATGGACTAACAATAATCATACACAATAATGAGTCTTGAATAAACTTTTACTTTTGAATTCAGAACTCTTTTCACCACACGAACACAAAGCAGCACATGAAGCAAGCTGATAAAGATAACCTTGAACACCTCATGCGCATCGAAAATTTACCGAGGTGACTGAAGTACAGCGTTCTGCGCATATAGCCGGTCTGTGGCCCCACCTTAAAATGACCAAACTGTTCTTCAGTACTTCGAGCCATTATGATCTGGCTCGGTGGCGCGCGCAGCTCCCCTGCCACCCATACCTTTTAACACGTTCAAACATTCCACTGGGATCCATTCCCAGATAAGCAATGACAATATACGTGTATTTAAAATAAAATAAATTCTGTTAATTATAATTTTATATTTAATAAATTGGGTACATTTCCTTTATTTCAATATGTGTTGCTTTCATGTTACTTGCAAAAATCAATAAATACTACTCGGAATCAACAGTGCTGACTTCTGGTGCACTATTCGCACACACGCTCAGGATCTTGCCATCAGTGCCGCCATAAATTAGCTTAATTACACACAAATAACAAGATAATATCTTTTTGTAAAGATTCATAGTTTAGAAATTACAGTGTGGTCAACCAAAAACAGTCGTATAAACTTGACTACAATGGTAGTAATTATTCAGCTCGTAAGAAGGTTATGAAACTTCCTACCGCTCGTTTCATAAACATACTAGCAGCTTAATTACTACCATTATAATCTTGTTGCAGAATATACTATTCCTTTATTTTATTTGGAAGAACGCCAATCTCATTTATTTTACCCCTTCAAGCGTATTTCGATGGCTATGAATATATGCTTTGTAACCGACTTCAATGAACCACCTGGTACAAAAGTTAATACTGTAATTATTGAAGGAAATATATAAATAATTAAATAATAGTAAGAGAGAAATAATAACGATAAATAATTTCCGTATATTAAATCAATGTATAATGTAATAAGCTTGAATTGAAAAGATTTCCCACTAGGAGAAGGTAACGAAAGTCATTAGTATTAGCCGAATAGTGAATACTTAGTTTAAACGTTTCTGGGAACGCAGTTAGCTTATAAGTTCAATACACTTACACAGTCACGTAGGCCAAAATTCCTGAAAAAGAGAAGTGAAACTATTTTCAATATTTTAGCCTGGTCCTCAGTCACACCCAAAGTCAGAGACGCGCATGAAAAGAGGTGAATATTGGTACTGGCGTGGAATAATGTTGATGGGAGCAATTCTAATGTATGCTTGGCTTAGGTAATACAGAGGCGAGTATCTAATTCAAAGAGTTACTCTCTCTCTCTGGTACCGTCAGGGTACTTGCTCGTATATTTTAAACGCTTGCGTGAGTGGCGATTATCGCGGGGGGATCTTGCTGGTAAACGACTAACGGCAGGTTACACTTCTAGTTTCTTTTATTGCAGAAACAGTTGTTATTTCCAACCGTAACTTTGATACTGCAGAAGTTAGCCCGTATAATAATTCAGTTGTTACGATTTTGAGTGCTACGACTCATAAGCAATCTATTTTTTCATCTCGAACGGTCGGCAACTCACTTCAGTAACTCAAATATTAGCTCACAATATATTTCTCGGTCAATTTAAACTCGTGTTGTCCTTCACAATACATCCACGCATACCCTAAGGGAAAATGCTCATACCTCAACCACTGGAGCCGGTAGCAGAACCAACAACAGACACTGGAGACAACGAGAAAAGGTGGAAATTACGCTCCTTTTTCAAATTGTTGCACCATCATGGCGGCATTTAATACAACTATACAGTCAAATAACCTAGTGCTGTAGCATATGAGACTCGCGTTTGGGAGATCGATGTTTCGATTACCATCTGGTCGGCCACTCTGAGCTTACGTTATTTCGTGTTGTTCTCGGGTCTGTAGGCGAATGCTGGGATGCTTCCCCGTTTATCACGAATTTCCTGTAAATCATTTTCTGACCCCTTAATTCCCTATAATCTGTTTCAGGGTTGTAGGATCAAGCGACGGTGGTTTGTGTGTTGCGGCAGGGCGATGGAATATGCGCTCTGGAAAATTTCTTCCTGGCGTTTGGGGAATTGCTAGGGTTCCATTGCTGGGAGCTGTCTCGATTGACACTGACCCTGGGTTACGCGGGTTTATGTACAGCTAGCCGATATCAGGATTGCCACCATGTTGGAATCTTTAGGCACATTGTTCTTCCTAGCGTACATCGTCGTCCGGTTCTGATCGCCCTTCAGGTCACCCCTTCAGTCGTTCTTCCCAGGGATCACGTTGGCAGAAAAAGGGCACACTATGGTTTGTATGCGGTGCTGTGCACTAGCTATTGGATACCCCTCATCTGCCTACTCTTAACTCCTAACACTCAATTAATTTCTCTGCCGGTAAGATATTAATATATGTTAGGAAGAAGCTGATTGATGCATTGCACTTTATAATAAGCGTAGTAACAGCTTCTGTACACACAGTCTCTCACTTTGTATGGAGACATTATAGACCTTATTTAAATCATGTGCTGGTGATTTTTATTTTCATTAATTACAGAGTAAACAATGTTACTTTGTAGCCTCCTTGGTTCTGAGAGTCAAAAATTGTCAAAATCCTTTTCCCCCAGAAGAAAAAAAATTGAAATTTAAAGTTACCAAACATGCAATGTATACTACCTTAACGTAATTTTACATTTTCCACCGTCTGCCTATGGCAGCGAAAGTAATAAATGATACTAGAATTTCTTAGGAGATATACCCAAAAAAATTAACAAACAAAATTTAATGTGATAAATTTACACTCTACCCATCACACACACACGCGCGCGCTATTATAAAGAGTGGTAAACTTTGAGGCATGTGGCACACTCTTACACACTCACACACTTGGAAAAAGTGGCGACCTGGCGAATATTACGAAAAAAGCCCATGATCAGAGTGGGCGATCACCGAAATTGAACCTTGGACCTCCCGAATGCGGGCCACAGACGTTGCCCTCTGAGCTAACCCGTTCAGTCTGATAAACCATGAGAGGTAGATTGAAACTTTTGACACAAAGATGTAAATCTCGGTGAAATATACAATTCATGCTAACTGCATTTTTACGGTATTAAGCATTTCCAAGACATTGTGTGTTATTAGTTCGAATTTTCATACACTTTATGCCGTTTTTGAAATTCTATTTCGTTTTTTGTAGTGGTCATGCAAAGACTGGCATTTCAAAGCCAGTATTTACCTACCAAACCGCTGTTTAAGGATTTGACTGCCGCTTCAGCCCCTATGTCCCTCTTAAATATGGTAATGAAACAATTTCTGCAAATGTTTATTAGAAAGGCATACTTTCATGCAATCCTACCATTATAAACAGTTTGTTGTATTCAGTATCGTGCATAATCGGCTCATGGCATGCTTACCAATAATAGCAATGACGTAATACCTTTATTCCAAGTTTCCGTGGCTTATAGAGAGAAAATGTAACAATTTTTTATATTCTTTTCTCTGAGCTACGAATAGGTAGAAATCTCTGGACATTATTAAATATAAAATAATTAAGATCTAAGTTTATAATTACTTACCGTGCTGTGCTGATAATAGGCTACATCACAGTCGATAACACCTGCTCATTTCTCTCCCAGGAAGGAATGGAAGCAGGTGCCTGCCTTGTTTATTGGTTCATGTAATAACAAATTAAATGTAGGGAGAGAAGCCCATTCTTCACATGTTCATTTTCGAACATATGAAGACTCTCTAACTTAAGCCAGCTGATACCAGCAGTATTATCTCGTATGATTAATAACTTTATAAAGACATGGCAGGGATATAGATAAATGATTGTTGTGAATAAGTTCCATATATTAAATCAGTGCATAATGGAAGAAGAAAGGTTGCAACTTTGTAAGTGAACTAGGAAATCATTACCAGGTAACTACATGTTAAGAAAAAGCAATTAGTTAGAAGTTACAGTAGCTAAGACAATTAGGTTTTGACGAACTCGGTCAACAAGAAACCCATTATCTCAAAGTTCGGGTAACTGGAACTCGAGACGTTAAGAAATAAGAGGTAGGCCAGTTTTGAAAATTAGAAAAAGGAATAATTCATAGAATTTAGCAAGTTAAAGAGTAAAATTGTGTTTCAGATGCGTAAGATTTGACAACGTATAACGTAGGAACTTTGGTGGTGTAGTTATAAAGACTTAAGTTATAAAAGAGTGTGTATTTCTAAAATAAACGTCTTTTGTTTTTCTTCCCTTCGTGTACAGCCTCGGGCACTTGTAATATTTTTTTGGTGATAGGCAGTCTGTAGCCCTAAAGACCGCGAACGGCATTCACATACCAGTAGTACGTTCCTACTTAGAGATAGCCAAAGGGGTATTCATCCTATAGAATTTCAGCAATTCACAGTACTTACCCGTCTCATTCTTATTACGCGAAGAGTTATTTTCAACCGTAAACGTAAACCTTCGGAAGCTAACAGATATAATAATTCAAATGTAATGGTTTCTACTGCTCAGATTCAGAAGCAGTTTAATTTTTAATGTTTAAAAGGTCGGAACTTGCTTCAGTAGCTCCGATATTAGCATACATTAAATTTCTCAGTAAATTTAACTAGTGTTGTCTATCCTTACCCCACCCACACATACCTTCAGAAAAAGACCTCATAACCAACCACTGTAGCAGCCGGCAGCAGATATCGGCGACGACTTCAAAATTGCTGTAGAGGGTACTTAGTCACAGCTATAGATGCCGGATCGTTTCATGATTTATTTCCTGCATTTTGTAATGCTAGGATTGCATAAAACGTTTATCCAACCTGTGGATAATCATAATAACATGCGAATTATGAAGCTTATCTACTTATATAAATTCCTATTGTATGAATCAATGGTAGGAAAAGTATAAAAATAAACATTAATCAGTTTATGTTCATGTAACACGCCAGCTTTTGCAACAGCTTTTTCCTCATTAAGACTCCACGGAAATGCTGAGGTGTCATTTGTTTAATCTTACTATCCAGCTTAATTATGAAGACGCCGGTCTGGTATTTAGAACAGAAGAGTGATGTACAGGTATGGGCTTACTGTAGGCAATTCCAGCTGACATTATTGGGATTTATGACATTGTCACATATGATATTCGTCACCTGTTAATACGCAACGTGATCTCGGGGCAATCCCGTGTAGCACATAGCCTGCTGGCGAAGCACTAATAGTTGTTCCCAGGCATGAAGGGCGCTCGTTATTACACCAATATATCGCATGAGGAATTTCCGGTTTAGAGGAAGGAATTTTTAATTATTTCATTATTTATTACCTCTGCTCATGCAGAGTAGTGTATCTTGCTAGAGTGCGGACATAAATACATCCAAATTAGGTTAACTTCTCAAGCTGATATAGTCCGTTGTCAGACACGTTAATCATGCATTCTCTGAGTTCACAAAACTTAAGTACCTACGAGCCACATTGCTGCGGCTCTCATTCCCTGGGATACGAGTTCAAATCTTGTGTACCGAGCAATCCGACTGGTCATTTCTATGGTTTCCTAAGCCCTAGATAAGTATTACATTGTATATTTCAATACGAAGGCGATACTGAAAATTTTAATGCCATGTTTATAAACACAAATGAAATTTCTTTAATGTTTGACAGCTAGTTTTCCATGTTTTGCTAATTCATCCGTGTAGTTCGTTTGATTTGCTCTAATAATTTGATAGTTTCATTTAAAGATTTGGTGTTCACCCAAAAATGAATTTCACTAGAAAACATTTCCAGGCAATGATTTTTTACGACTTTAAATCCTCATTAGCGTCTAAACAGTATGGAGATCGGCATAAAATCATTTGGCAATCCCCATTTAAGGCAACAATTTTCAATTGGTGCAGCCAATTCAAAAGAGATTGGTTTTTTCTTAATGATGAATTTCTGAAGTTACTGCTGTTACTGATTAAAATATTGCCGCTGTTTGAGCAATGCTTGAAGAAAATCGACGGACATCTTATGAGTTTATTTGGGTGACATTGGGCATTATATGAGTCAAATACAAAACCTTTACGCAACAGTTAGACTGAGAAAACTTTGTTATCTATGGATTCCACATAAACTGACTCCCGATCAAACAAACAACGCATTGTTTGTTGCACAAAAACTCTTGAAAAATTCTTAGACGGCACTTAAAATTTGGTTTGGAATATCATTAGTGATGATGAATATTGGATTTGTTTTTATGGTACTGAAAAGAAGAGTCCATAGGCTAAATGAGTCTTTCGAACATAACTTAAAATAACAAAAGTACGACGAATTCACAGTGCAGGTAAGAAGATGGTTGCTAGTTTTTGCCATATTGCTACCATAGCATTAGAAGATAGACGTACCATTGCTACCAATCGGTACACAAACGTCTGTGTACCACAATTTTTTTTCAAAAGTTACTTAGAAACACCCAAAATAAGGTTACATCATGACAACACATAGTCATATACAGCAAAATTAGCAACTGAGTATTTGAATGTGCTAAAGGTCAGCACTATGGACCCTCCACCATGCGGCTCTGACCTAGCACCTTGTGTTTTATTTTTGTTTCCAAAACTTAAAGATAAAATGCCTGGAATCACATTTTCGTCGTCAGATGTAGTAATGGAATATTATAAAATCATGGTTTCTGAAGTGTTTAAGGGGGAGTGGAATCATTGCTTTAAGGCTGCTGTCATCGAATGCAAAAATATATTGATGTTAAAGGAAAATATTCTGAAAAACAATAAAATCATTTCAATATTTAAAAACTAATTGTGTTTGTTTTTCTAAAATTTTTGAGCGTCGTCCTTGTATTACGATCCAAAATTTCAAGGATACATAAAAATATTGCCACGGATTAAGGTTTTGGTTAGCACCTTAAACATTATTCATTTCATCATTATTAACTTATTTATAAAATCCTCGTCTTATATTCACTTGAGTATTTAGCGGACTGTAAGTAGAGTTAAAATCGCGAGCTGGAGATTGCGTAAGATTGCAAGAAATGTCGAGAGATGCTAAAATAGAAGAAGCTCTGGCTTGTAGGACACTGGGTCGCTTGGTCAACTTGCAGAGATGTACGTATTGGCCTCGAATGCGGGTCATCACTCTGAATCTTTTTCGACAAATCACGTCGCCGCACCTACCCTCGTCAGGGCTTACGCCCCCAAACTAATTACCTAGTTAACATTTTAGCCGGTGTTACAGCATGTCCTGCCAGACTTTGCCAGGTAAGAGATGTGTGGTACTGTTTAAGTTCTTACATGCACTATCCCTCTTCCGAGGGACCCCTAATTTATGTTAAGGTGTCCAAGAATATAGACATTAGCTTTCTTTTGTCGCCTCTTCCTCCCACAATACCCTCGCCACGCACCCTTCTACCTCAGTACCGACCTGCCTACCGTCTAAGCTTACTTCCCCGGTTGTGAGCAATCTCCGGATCTAATTGCCCTAAAGGGCGCTACAATATCACTACTTACTACTCTTCTACAAACTGTTGCTACAAAGGCATACTCCAGTTCCTTGATGATGGAGATTATCTATCCCTACACGTTTACACATTTGCTTTAGAAATAAGAATACAAGCCACAGTAAGATTTTTAAAAAGCCGGTGGCTATATGCTGGATTTAAAATGCCATACTCTTTGCATGGCACGATAAGGAAGTGTAAGTATTTGAAAATTCAAACCAATAACAAACAATATCTTGGAAACACTTAACGCCACAACAAATTTTATTTTACATAAATAGAGGACATTAAAGAGATCTACTGGTATATTTTCAATTTAGGCAGTATTTTAAACACTTAAATAATATCAGTTTAATTATATAAAATATAATAACAGCCCGTCGTAAAGATATATGTGTATGAAATAACATATAAAATGTATATAACAGTCATTGTATTAATGTTTATATTATTGTGTGCATGTTTAATAATGTTATGTGAATGTATTATTTAATTTAATAATGTAGGAGCTGTGACAATAATAGGTCAAAATTTGCTAACAATGAGGTAACCTTGAGGCAATAATGAATTGGAAAACTTAGTAATGCTACTAGTAATTTTTGGAGCTACAATAATGTAATTTTTAGACAGTTTATAAATAGCCAATCAGCAACCAGAAAACCTGAAAGTTGAATGAAGGTATTCTATTGGAGTAGGATTAGTCAATCAGAAATTGAAATACAGAATTTCCAAATTCAGACAGTAGAATTCAGTTGCTTGTAGATAGTGTTCTACCTGGACGAGAGACGCGTCCTCGAGAAGTTTAATACGTATCCAGTGCGAGTCAAAAATTCATTACGGCGAGAATATAAAGTTTACGTGTTAAAAACAAGTAATTAATAAACCATCTCACAGCTCGCTATATCAGTGAAGTGTTATTTAATCGTGTGAAGGATTAATAAATGGAGTGAAGTAAAAATTATAATCTGTGTAAGTCTACCTTCTTTAGCCGCATCACACCTTGTTCAGAGATACATGTTTCTACAAAATTAATGCTGACGCAGCCGAGGCAAATATAAATATATATAAAGAAAACATTAAAATACAAAGTTGATTCCTAAATTTAGGGCGAAGGCCACCGGAAAGTAAAGTTGGGGCGAAGACCACCGGAAAGTGAACGTTGGGGCCAAGGCCACCGGAAACTTTGTACCATACGTGGTGCAAACAACGAAACAATAGAACCTCCTAAAATATACTTTCGCAAATTGGTTATTAATTAAGAGGTATAACTTATTCTATGAACATTCCCATTACTAAAATATGCAAACACAAGTTAAGTTTATTTCTTAAAAAGAACATCACGCAAATGGCTTCCATTGGCGATGTGTTGCTGAAAACATTGGAAGAAGCTCCTCATTAGGTTCTCAATCATTTCTTGGGGAATGGTCTCAATCTCTTCCCGAATTCCGCTTTTAACTCATCAGTATTGCGGAGCAGCCGTCAAAACTTTGTTCTTGAGATGAACCTACAGAAAAAAAAATCAGGGGTTGAAAGAATTTCTAGCGTTCAAACTGTCATTTCAGGCTCCTTATGCATCGCATTGGTTACAGGATCCGTCTCATGCCATTGTTTTACCCACCTGGACATTGTCCTTCTGTCCGGAACATGGAAATGACAGTCTCTTCCACGTGCACTGCGCGTTGTACAGCCGCAACGGTCTTGATAAACCAGAAGTTCTCCACTGCCTTGTGGTTGTGTGTTAAGAAATAAACTTGTGTTTCTGTTTTTCAGTAATGGAAATGTTTGTAGAACAGTTTATCTATACGTTATATTGGTGTATAAAGGGTGAATCACCTAAAACGTGCACAGCAAATATTTCGCAAATGGAAAGTGCTATTGGTGTGCAGTTTACACAGCATTGATTGGTAGTCAGCGGCTCGTACATTTAGCCTATAAATAATTTTAATAATACCGAGAAACTGTACTTTTTTAGCAAACATACAATTTTTATATGGAACAATGCCTAGTTACATCAACAGAATAAAGGTAGGGTAAATTAAAATGTCAGTAACGTTTGTTGCAAGATTCTGGAACAAGTGGTTTACGAGAAATCCACCCGGTCCATTGTTTGTTCCCATGGGCGACCCTGTACCCTTTTAATCTTGTCCTACACACGACTTGTGTAAATGGTAATTAATTGCAATTGATTGGCCTAATAGTGGTTAAACAATGAAGTGCGAGACATGACTAATTACGACATTGCAAGTCGCCAATGGGATATGTAATATCAACATTAATTTTGAATCTTGTGGTTTATCGGAAAAAATGCGATTCAGTTATGGAAATTAATATCGTTGCGGCATGTTGGTACGAAACCGAAAGATTCGTGGTTCAAACTCCGACGGTGGCATTACTAATGTTTATTGCACTGGTTGTTTTATTGTATTAAATTATTTCAGAAGCGCGTAGGCACTAATATCGAGGTCTTTAAAATAGTGTCCAACCCCTAATATAGATTTAAGTTTTTTTAAAGCGGAACTATGTTAGTCCAAAGATAGGCCGGACTAAAATGGGGTTTAAGAATATAGCCCTATATATTTCGGTAGTTTTGTTTAGTCCAGTTTATATTAAACTCTGAGAGCGACGTAGGCAGGTTTATAACCTACGTAATTTCTCACAATTACTATCACGTTTATTACAAGCATGTAGGGTTAGCTAACCATGCGAATTACATTTCGCTTGTAATCACTGTTATTATCAACTGGAAATGAACCCCCTCGACCCTTCCGGTTTACGTTTGAGTGGGCTGCTCTTTCATCCCTCTCTGTCTCTTTGAACGCGGTAATCGAATATTTTGGTACAATGTTGATGCCTATTGTTTTTACTAGTGAGATGTTTAATGAATTATAAGCTTAAAAATTAATTTAGGATTAAATTGAAATTTAATCTATTTATTTAAGTGATATCCTACAATTTAGATATCTTTACATACATAAGATATACGACATGAATCTTTTATGCACACATTATCTTTGAAATCCTCTTCATCTCACTGAGTTTATATAACTTAAAAACCAAAAAGAGTTCATTAACTTCTTTTAAACAAAGATCTGTCGTCGGAATCTACCACCTGTTGAAGCTGTATCACAGTTACCTGTGAACCCGCTCTCCGTCTCTTCTCTCTTTAGATATTATGAGGGTATTTGCTGATCTTGCCTGATTGCAACGTTAGCTTCTTTTCTATTGATCAGGTAAGGGCAGTTAATTTACTGATTTATTTATTATATGACTGACTGCTTGCTTTCATGATGAATTATCCAGCGAAATACATTGGGTGGTAACTTCAATCAGTTGTTGATTTTGAGGTGTGTGGTACACTAGCCTCAATAACATTTGCACTCAGCTACACTTGCACTCAATCATCCTTATACCTGAGTACAAACTCGTTTCTCACTAAGTACCTTGCTAGCTGTCCAAGGGCAGGTTGAATTTCCTATCTTTCTCCTTTGCCAAGTAAAGAAATTGCGTTGTTCCATATAGTAATAACTATTATTGTTATTATTATTTATTAATGAAGAGAGTCTAAGCCGACATAATGTCGTTACCAGGAAACATGCGTGGAGGTAGTCCTTTTGCGTTTTGCATGTTTTTGTTTTACTTTATTCTTTTTATAAATGTGTTACAAAACAATCAGTTCTGTGGATATAGTCAGTTTTATAACTTTTCTTAAGCTTTTGGAGTTTAATCTTTTGTTCTATTTTGTTCCAGAAGAACCATCAGTTTTTATGTACAATATTTACAACCTGGTATGCTTCTTCCTTCAAAAAGGAAGAAATACTACTGCACTTTTTGTACGTAGGCGAATACTTTAAGCAAATACATAAGATTTCTATTTCTATGAAGCTTTAGTAATGATTTTGTAGCGGGAAAACGTTGGGTGTCTTTTGTAGCGGGAAAACGTTGGTCCTCTTGGTCGATGCCCTCTGCTACAGTGTTCTGGTCTCCGGCTACCTCTGCTCAGAATTGGGCTCTACCTAGAATTACCTTTTACCTTATCTAAGTTACAATCTGATTTGTACATTTCTTGGCTGCTAAATATTCTAACCTCTTTCTTGCTGAATTAAATTATGTGCAATAATATTCATGTTTGATATTGATTTATTTTCAATTTGAACAGACTTTATTGATGATTTTTGCCGTTTCTTGCCCTTAAGATTGAGTGTAAATAGTATTCAGCATCTTCTTGAAGGTTGTTCACTAGTGGTATACATTTGGATGTGCTCTCAAAACCAGACTACTTAGCCTTCGATTCCATCCTTCAGAGACGTTTATAGTCCAATGCTGTTTGAGCGGTTCCATATAATTCTCGGAAGTTTGTCGTCCCAACCATTGATCGACAAACTAGTCATAGAGACTTCGAAGACTTTCGTTTTCAGGTGTATTTTCCTGGATGCGTAACCAAGCATCATCGATCATGTTTAAAGGTGCGTGTGCTAAAGCAGCGCACGAACGAATATGAAGACGTTTTTTTTTTTTTTTTTTTTTTTTTTTTTTTTTTTTTTTTGTTTTTTTTCATTTTTCGTATATTCTGTAATTAGCCCAGTTCATTCACTTTCCTCCACAAGCATTAGTTGAAATGGTAATTGCAGTCACAAATCTTCACTGATGGGAACAACTCTTTATTGACTCATTGATAGTCGTCTCAAAGTCAACAACAACTCTCTTTGGATCCCAGCCCAGCAAGCAATTCTTCACAGTGTGAACAATCTGTCATCTGTTTCGGGCTTCTTATTTCGTAGAAGTGCGTAAAGCGCAAATATGGCGTTGGTTTCCTCTAGAGAACTTCGCAGATCAGCGTGGATCGTGAGTATCCGATTTAATTGCTCACTAGAACTCCTGAATGTTCCATCAATAAAAAAGAAGGAGGCAGTTTCCAAAATATTCCTTCCTTTTGCACCCGCAAAGACTAGTAACTTATCTTGAGGTCCGCGATTTTGTCATCGTGTAAAAGGAAATTTTCTCCGTCGTTCATTGTTAATAATTTTTGAGAGAGGGAGAGAGAGAGAGAGGGAGATAGTTACATCTTCTGCAAGAGCTGGATCTTGTAGTGCACTATGATGTTTCTCCGAATGCGATGCAGAGCCTGCTTACTGCTTGTCTGTTCCGGTAGTCGCAAAACTGCAATTAAATAGTTTTCTAAATTCTTCGGCACACGTTTTTGAGCTGGATTGATGGGATCCGCTCACGCTCTTTCTGACGTTAGTCATTTGTTTCCGAGCTTCATTTGCTGCAACATTCGGACCACACATATGCAGTGCTCTCCCAAAATTGCGTTGTTGAAACACGTCCTTTGCAATTTCTCTTTTTGTAGTTCACACAGCGCCAATGAGCGACGTTTTCCTTGTTTGTATTCCATGACATCTACAGAGGACACAGACAAAACAACAGCGCAAAAATGAACTTCAACCTATCACGACTGAGGAAGTAAACTGAGTTTTATTTATGGACGCTCTATAACTACTGTGGTCTTAGCGTCCCATTCTAAATTGGGCGTGAAAAACCGGTAATTTTGCTCAGAGGCCTCTTTATCAGGCTTTAGGTTCTTTTACGTGCCGTAAATCTACGACACGACACCATCGACTTTACTTTCCTTACGAAGGAAGCCACGCTAAGGATTTTTACACCCAAAGATTAACTAACAAGGCCAGCTTCTGGTAACAATAGGGGATGATTTATCCTCACTACCCTCTCCTAATTAACGCTCCACCTTCAAGGAATAATAGTTTCCCAGAACCGGAATCTCGAGTGGAAATGTCACTAAATTGTACCGGAATGCAACTGTCACGGAGGACAAGTGTCACAGTTTCGGTTTCGAGTCCCATGTAGGTGTGCTGCTAAGGGTCGTAATTGGAGTTAAGGTATATTATTATTATTATTATTATTATTATTACTATTATTAATGCAAGTGTTAACATACCACATATAAAGCGTGAAAAATGAAGAATACTTTTGGAGACATTCCCAGAAAATTCAAGATATACATTTTATTTGTCATAAAAGTATCTTAAATATAAGATATTTTAATCAAAATCGTTAGATACATTTTTGAGAAAATTAAAATTTTCGAAAAATGTTCCATGTGAAGGGTAATCTGGGGTGGGGGTTCTTGAAAATCATCGTGTTGCATCTCTGGAAGATACTGAACCTAAATACCCAGTTTGGTGTTTATCCGACTGTTTGTTTCTTCTGAGTTATGCTGTTCACAGACACATGCAGACACACACGGACATGTTTCCAAATATGCTTTTTTTGGATTCAGGGGGTCTCAAAACATATATTTCCGGTGAAATCTCGGTATCGAATTTTTGGGTGGAATACAATACTTCCCCTACTTACTATACGTAGTAGAGAAGGTAAAAATCGACATACACTTGCACCGCTTTCTTTTTTTTCTTTCGGATGTAACCGTTTTTCCCGTTTCAGAATTTTCTTTACGAGCACTGTTTATACAGAGAACTCGAAAGTTAATTTCACTACTTTTTCACGAGAGGTGTTTGAATATTTCTCACATAACTTGTACTAAACATTCAACACTATAGTTTTTTCACCACTATTCGATAGTTTGCCTGGCTTATGCGTTACGTAAGTCGACGAAGACGCAAGAGCAATTTTACCGTAGGCCATGACACTAAACAGAAACTGCTGGTTTCTGCCTGTAAACAATGTTTTGCGCATACCCAGATGGCAGGAGACATACGAATTGCATGATGGGACTTGTAGCTCTGTTTAATGCTATAAATCAGCATTAATTAAAGGCTTAGGTATTTTTATAGAATATTATTCCAATTAAGGATAAATTCATTCTAAAATTTTGATTATTAGTAAGGGACTACTTTCCTGTGCGCATTACTACCGTGCTGCACCAAGGTGAACTGGTCACGTGGGTTTCTTTTGGCGCGGATCAACGTAAGAGTGAATACACTATAGGTATATATGAGATATTGGAACTTCCTTCCTTGAAGCAATGCCCACTAGAAATCTTCTGATGAATGAAATGTAATTATACCATTGATTTCGTGTGATATACGTGGTAAACACAATTACTGGGCATGCTATTTTGGAACATATAATCGTTAGCATCATGGAAACCGATACGTGGTAGTTGTGAATTCCTTTAATATGAGTGAAGTAATTAGTATAAATAAGAGTAGCTCTCGCTTGGAAGGCGTTCTGGTCTCTGAAGTTCATATTGCTTGACAGGTCACTCAACCGGAGGCTTAAATTTGAAACACTAGAAACGTGTGTTTTTCCAACTGTCTTATGCGCCTGCCAAACTTGGACTCTCACCGCCAAGCCAGTCGCATAAAGAACTTAAAAGAGAAAAACACTATAGCGATCTAGGGAATGGGTCATCTTTAATGCACGACAATGTACTTGATTGTTATTTTGTAAAGATTATTTGTGACAAAGTGTTATTTTGGAACTGTAACGGTTAACCAGTTCATATTTTTATTTTCGTGTGTAAGTGGAAGTCAATCAATGATATTCCTTTATCTGCTATCTCTCTTCATTTCTGGCAAGTACTCTTAATAAGTTAATGTGGCCTTTTTCTATTGCTACATTTACTCGACCACACATACACACATAGTTTCGATGTGTTATCCGTAGCCTTTAACTTGCTGCACAAGTTGGTTTAGGAAATTGGAAAGCGTTTCCACTCTCCGCGCTGAATGATTGATGCCGTTATTCAATTGTTCGCCGTTCCCCGGACGCCGTCCCGCCTCCCTTTACCCCGCCCGGCAATTACCTCGCAACAATTGCATTCACATTCAGAGCCAAAGTTGGGTCAATAACGAACAGTACAGGCAGTTGTAATTGACCCGCGGCGTCAGGTTGAGCCTGTGCCGCTTACTTTACAAAAGGAACTCGTCCCCAAAGCCTTGCATTCCATCAGTTCAAAGTCAGCTCTTTGTTCTGACTACTAGAGCGACAGATATCTGTGTCATAAAATGTATTATCATCTCTTTTAAGTTTTTATCCAGAACGGGTGACAAAATTCAAAGGAAACTTTAACTTGCGTAATTTAGGGAACACAGCACAAATGCAAAGCAAATATGGACTCTTTTAAAAGTCACTTCTAGCCTTATGCATCATTTTGTCTGAAGTGAATAAACATAAAAATTAATATTGTAAGCAACAGTCTTAATTTATCTACAATAGTCATAAAGAAGCAATATTTGTATCATTAAATACTATTAGAATACATCTGTTCCAGTATAAATGCTAAGCAGAGGTAGTCTTCCAGAAGGTTTTGTTGTAATATTTATTATTATTATTATTATTATTATTATTATTATTATAAGAAATTAATTCAATAAATACATCTGTTATTCATATTCTTGAGGTCCAACCAGTTTCCTGTTGCTTGGTGGCTTACCACACATTCATACAGTAATGCATATTTTTCCTCCACCATGAATATGACCTAAAACTGCTTTGCATAGTACGAGTGCATTAAATAATACACTATGGATAACAATTTCGAACATTTTGCAAGTATTGCTCAAATGTTTGTGTCTATTCACATCCCATCCGGGGCAATTCCACAATAATGCATACTCTGCATATACTCTGAACTCCACAGAAATACATAAAAGCTGACAATATTAGTTATAGGTATTCTGAAGAAAACTATGTAGAATCTATTTCCTGATAGAATTAATTGTTCTTTCACACAAGCCGTGATTTGGACAATGTTGGAAAGGTAGAATCAGATGACTGAAAAATTCAATGCCATAGCCGGGATTTGAACCACGGATCTCCCGGTCTCCGTCCGGTTGCTCTAACCACTGAGCTACCATGGCAACATGTCGACACGACATTAAATTCTCCAGCTTATTCGCATTTTTTTCCGGTAACCCACAAGGAGATCTCAAATTGTATTGAGATGTCATACCCCAATGGCGGCTTACAGACTTGTTAAGTACTTAAGTTCCGGGCTTTATAGTTGCAACCACTATTAGGTCAATTAATGGAATTAATTGTACTTTCACACAAGCCGTGTGTTGGACAAGGTTGGAAAGGTAGAATCAGATCACTGATAAATTCAATACCATAGCCGGGATTTGAACCACGGATCTCCCGGTCTCCGTCCGGTTGCTCTAACCACTGAGCTACCATGGTAACATGCCGACACGACATTAAATTCTCCAGCTGATTCGCATGTTAATGTCGTGTCGGCAGTTGCCATGGTAGCTCAGTGGTTAGAGCAACCGGACGGAGACCGGGAGATCCGTGGTTCAAATCCCGGCTATTGCATTGAATTTTTCAGTCATCTGATTCTACCTTTCCAAACTTATTTCCTGATAGTTTCTTTACGAGCTTTCGAATATCAGTTATACCACGTTATTATTGCAGATCAAGACATTTTCCATTATAACTGAAGTTTTGTCTAGCCAAACTCCAATAGACTTCAGCGCCGCTTCCTGATGGTCTGATGTTCTAAATTCTCCTGAAGACCATATTACCACAGAAAATAATCGATGTGTTTAAAGACGACTTCAGTGTGTTTGTTTTTAGTGTTTTAAACCAGGTAGAGGAGTGACTTAGAAAGAGAAAACCCTTTAAGTAGAGTCTCTAGATCTTCGCGTAACATTTTATACATCATATATATCGCTATTAATGCACCACAATTAAAAATGACATGTCCAGTTTTTTAGTTTTTATTGTCAGATTACAACTAGGAGACACTTCCTCACTGAGCCTAAAATCCGGAAATGAGTTTCTGTGATCATGACTACTTCCCCAAAATGAAAAATCCATTCGTATTTAACGCTGAATGAAATGAATGCCAGTCAAAAAAGAGAAGCACATTTCAAAGGACACTCCTTTTGAATCAATCATTTAATTTCATGGAGAAATTATTTCAATGATGCTAACCTAAGTATACTGAAAAAAATGTAGCAGTTAAATAACTTGTAGTCATCCTTCTACTACAAACCTTATAACGAATTCAAATTGGAAGTATAGTCCCTATAGATTAATTTATTATATGATTCTTTCTTAAACATTTGATTTGCTAAGTTGCGTTTTGTTTACTTTGCTACAGCTGAAGTTGAGGCTTAAGGAAGACTATTTCGAAAATGTTTAATTTGGGTATTTATTAGCTACTGCACAGCTGCAGAAACAAGTTCTTGGTTAATTCACATCAATCAGTCCAGCGATTGGCTAACATCATACTTGCACCATAAAAGTAAGTGCAAAATCTAAAGGTATATGAACGTTGGCCAATGCCTGCTCGAGTGCTGTTGCCAAAGCGTATTAGTCGTGTACTGGCGGTAACTCTGTATGTCAGAACACATTAAATATCCTTAAAATACTTCAAACTTACCCTAAAGGTAAATATGTTACCTCACTGGAGCAGCAAGCAGTTAAAGGAAGATCTCGTCTTCTTCGAAAGCACTTACTCGCAATTCGGAGTCGTTATTCTCATCCCTTAAATTAATGATAGTCGACCCCATAGTACCTTGCCTGGCAATTACTTTGATGAAATATTCCTCTTGAAGCTATTCTGCATGCCTAACTAGTGAAATGCAGTCGTGTTGATCTTTTTTACGATTATTTAATACAATGCTTCTTCCCTGAGCATGAATCACTTCAGGTTTGTAGAATAACTTGTCTCAGCTTCATGACCATGTTCACACACACAGGGGAAAAGAAAAATATAATAATTTAATTATACATTAACAATATTTTGGATCAAGTTTGAAACGTGGGCTAACGTATGCCCGATCACTTTAGTCGTAAAATAACATAGCAATATTTCAAAACGAAGTGAACACTAACTCATTTCTTTTCAAGCTGTGTGGTTTATATTTTTGTAACATATTGTATGTTTATATTTGAGATAAGCGTTGTGAGCCAGGAGTGGTTGTGTTTTTCAGGCTTTTCAGTGTTGACTGAATACTGAATGAGGATAACCATGTGAAGATAAAAATTACGTAACTCCCGTTCTAAATATCGTAGAGACAGGATTTTTTACTGCCATGATCAGAGAATAAAATTGTGTCTAATTACAACATAGACATCTACATTATAAAAATATTTATCTGGGCGTAATTAATGCAGACCACGTTCTCAGATCAGATGCATAAAATACGCGTACCATATTCGGCAGCGCTGGAAAGAGGAACAAGCATACGGTTCGCTGGAGTCTTCAGTAAGTCATGCCTTCATATGCCTTTAACTTTTGCACCTACTTTAGCGATATCCTGAGGTGTTTCCGTATTAGGTTGAGGAATGGCGCTGAAAAAAGTAATCCTCCCACTTCTTTAAGAGCTTACTTACTGCCAGAAATGAGGTGTTGTAACTCATCAACGTAGTTGTCCCTATATCCTTGATGACTCTTTTAAACACTCTCCATCACTCGCTGTATTTCAGGTTAAGAGACGCTGTTTCCAGACGAAAATGTTGTTGCAGTCCTTAAGATATATGGCTTGTCTTACAAACGGTGTGTTTTAGTTATCCCAAGAGACATCTAAAACACGTGAGTCATAAATAAATATACGCTTTGCAGAACAACATTGCGTGGTGTCCAAGTCACACTAGCATAGAGGTGATAAATTGCTGAATCTCCATTATGTTAATCTTAGAATAATTAATTGTCACCTTAGCTGGATGATCATGTCTTCTTCTGTATCTCACTATCTACAGTGTGGCAGAAAATTCTATTGTAGAGAATGCTGTCTCTTTTGGTCGAAGATCTTGTAGATGAGGTACGTAGAAAATAATTATTCAAATGGAAGACACGAGAAGTCAACTGCAACAACACTATTTATTTCCTTTAGCTAATCTCTGTAGCACTGACACTGAAAGTACGTTACATTCGATGTACAATTTTCTTTTAGACCACGTTCCACTACTGTAAGTTAATTTCCAGGAAGTTAATAGCGAATTAATTTTTCTATGCTCGTTACTAATTATATCACTTACGTAACTTCTATAAACACGAAGAGCTTTACCCATGCATTTTAAAATAGTTAACAAAGACTGCATTCTGTTTTTGGTGCGGAACTGCTTACTCGATGAAGGTGGAGTTTGTCTAAAAGCTTAAAATATGCTAGTGAATATTGAGTCTTTGTACACCCTACTTATGGACACAAATACCTTGACGATATTAGAATTATTTCGAATTTTCCCATTGGCTACCCGTAACCAGGCTTTTCGAAATTTGTAGAAACCAGAAGCTTTCTCCTCACTCTTGATTCATCGCTACTTAGTTACATGGTTATACACAATAAAAAAAAAGCCCCTGCTTCTCTCCGAGTCCTGGATTCCTGCAGCGTCGTGTATTTGAGTCTTTCTTACTCGTAACATACAAAGACGTTTTGTTTGATGAGGGCTCTAACACACTTTCTCTTTTTGTCTTTGCGTTGCTAGTATCTGCAATCTTTCCTGTACATTTTACAAGAAAGTTACAAAAATATAAATCATTAAAAAAATAAACATAATAGTTATAGATATGATAAAATCCGACAGTTGTTATCATAATCATTAAATTAAATATGCATACTAATGATGCATAATACGCATAATATATTCATACTAATCACCAAATACCGTTTCATAAATGCCTCTAAGAATGTCGTAAATGTATTTATCGAAGATGGGGTTCTAAGTCATTTATAGTTCCTTCCAAAACTGTATTATATGACCAGGTTGTTTACATTGTGTTTCTCAGAAAGGTTCACTACCTCCCCTTCTCATAGTATTTTACTTGCCTGCAGACTTCCTGGCAATTCCTCCTGTCTTTAAATACCTGCCACTACATGTTTACATTCTCAGTTCTGTTGGTTTCTTGTCCCACGAAAGTTAACAAGTGCTCTTGTGTTGTGTCTTAGTTTTTTATGCATTACATTAATATAAACCGTTTCTACTATAAATAAACTTTCTCTTGATTATACATTTTGAATACCCTTTCGTTTGCATTGCTAAGCGTCACTATTCAGCTCTTAGCCTATCTCTCTTGTGTTAATCCTTATCTGTGGGTTCTCTTAACATAGTGTCTTAACCTTCCTTCCATATGTATAATTAAATTGTGGTTTAACAAATTAGCACTTTCTTATGCTAACAAATATGTTGGATTAAATTTATTTACAAACTATCAATATTTTCCCTTTTAAATCCTCTATTACTTCTTAATTTAGAAGAATGTATTGCTTATTTCATCTGCATCATTCTAATGGTAATAAACTTTGTTTCCATCGGTTGGTAGTCTTCCAATCATTCCCTCAATACCAGATTAGATTTCTTCCAACTCCTTATTGTATGTTATCTTTCAAGTCTTTCAGCATTGCATTTCTATCAGATGTTAGAGTCAATGTCAAAACCAAGTTCGGATTTCATTTTATTCATTTCGTTCTTAATTTCTTGCTTTACACTCGGCATTCCATTTGCCATCTTATTCATTCCGGATTAAATTTTCGGCTCCATCTTCCCTACTTCATTTCAACTCCCATCCCCATTATTTCAGATTTCACCGTCTTTACTTCAGTTTTTGTCCCTTTATTCCAGACTTAATAGTTCCTACTTTACTTAATAATTAATTAAGTATTTCTTCCATCGTGGTGTTAACATCCCACTCCTGACACCATGTGATTTGGTCTAGTTATCGCTATCACTTCGTTAGGTTTCACTGTTACTTCAATTCTCATTATCACTTCACTTTCTTCGTGAGTAGCGGCGTTTTGAAATACGCACAACGCAGCCTCTTCTTCTGGACGGTTCACTTGTTGGAGAGTCAAACACAAGACTTCACCAATCTCTCTTGTATTAGCAGCACTCACTTCACGTCCCAGCAGTGGTCACAAACTTTCTTGGAGAGCAGCACTTGTTGTCGTATCTAAAACGCACTCATTCACTGACTCGCGAGAGTTCGCTTATATAGGCACTGAAAATGTTCAGAAAACGTTCTAGAATGCTCTGGATGCGGGGGAAAGGAAAACCTTCACACTATTCTGGTAATATGTCGATAGCACTTCTGGTATTTATGCTGGGTGAGAGCGTTCCCTCATCTACTTATCTCTGTTTATATCTCCCGATCACCTAGGGCCACACCAGCTGTGTCACAATGTGTTATTATTTTATTTTTGTAGTTCAAATATTATTTTAATTTTTCTGCTGCAAACCCGTAAAAGGAAGAAATATTTTGACACAAGATTAGGAAACGAAATAGTACAGGTGTAAAGAATACATTTAATTATAACATTATGAATGTAAATGCGATATAACTTTACATTTCAGAAATGAGTCATGTGATTATAGCAGTCATAGCATGTAGGTATTCCGAAATGTTTTTGTCGTACATTAGCAGAATCAGTTTCTCCCCTTGTCACGCTGAGGAGCCTTAAGCTGGATTAACCTGTAGCCGCCTGCTATTTTGGACACAATGCAGAGATTCCCTTCTGTGAACTGAAATGCACTTTAGGTTGTAGAGCTGTGCATGTCAGAAAGTTCGTTTGAGCTGCGGAAATGCGAGCAATGCTTAAGGAAACGAAATGCACCAACATGTCATGTGTGATGTTCATCTATGCTTCTTGTATTACACCACATGCATCGTTATGGACAGGTGCATTTTTGTCTGCGTGTTTTTATTCGGGTTAATGTTGATATCGGTTGCATTTTGAAGCTTTTTGCAATGTCAAAAGAAGGAAAAATCAACATGTTTGTGATTTTGCACTTGTAAGGGTTTTTTAAAATTAGTTTTGTCGCTTTTTACTTCCTCTACCACCTATCCATAGTAGATAAATATGGATAAGGTATCTTTATTGGTGGCAAATTATTAAAGTTTACACAAATACTTAGAGAATTGTTCATTAACCGTACATGCATATTTAAGATACTAGTTAAGGGTTACAAAAAGAATCAAAATAAAAATAAGAAAGAAAAAAATAGAAATAAATTGGCTCTGACTAACTGAACAAAGATGATCTGGCTTCACGCTCTTTATCCAGAAAATTGCCCTTGTTTGCTAGTTCCTCTGGTTAGCCAGTAGATCCCAACATGCCAATCTCCTTCTAGCAAGACTTAACGAATTTTTCTCTGAGTTTAATTGTTCGTTGGCTTTCCCACTGTGTGCATTTGGCCAAAATATGTAGCCAGCCTTCATCCCCACCACAAAATGGTCAGATTCTCCTGCTAGCTCGTCAGTCATTTTCTTTTCCCTCCAGCCTCCCAGTCTAAACCATGCTTTCCTGATCTTTCCGTTCTTCCTGAGTTAAGCATATATCCCTCTTTACCATAAATTCAATTTTATTTTTTAGAGAAGGTTTAATTTTATAATCAGATTCAATTTCCTGTCGGCTAATCCTGTTTTGACACCTTTCCATATGTTTCTGTCATTTGTCACCTCTTTGCCATACTGGCACCATAGAAATTCTAGGGCCATTGCTTGCAGATAACTTAGTAGATGGGTCGATATCTTTTGTAGAAAATGAAGACTGAAAGAAAATGAAAAGAATGAGAAAATCGGGGTTTAAAAACGTTTACGATCTACATAAAGATGAAAAATGGCAGATAAACAGAAGAAAAATAGTGATAAGGAGATTTGATTACCTGAGAGTAAGACTAAGTTCGAACGAAGTTAGAGTGAACAAAAAAGATGTTTATAGCTAGAATTAAAATGGCCACGAGTGTTATATTGTCGGACATAAATGTCAAATGGCTTGAAATAATTTATACTGGCACAGTAGAAAACAAAATATTGCATGGTGCAGAGATACGGGTATTAGATGATGCTTGGAGAGAGGTTAACAGAAGCAATAGATCTTTTTGCAAATACGTTTAAGGCCTACTTATAGCATCACCACATGGGGCGAGTTAGTACTAGGAAGGTACTCCAAAATAAAAGTTTTCGCAAGAGCTATGGAATATTTATATAGAATTTCCAATATAGAATATAGTGATATTATCAAAGTATGTGTTCATGCACAAGAGAAAAATCAGTGGAAAGAGTCAGTGTTATTAAAAGTTCAGGACGTTATGGAACAGATAGTATGGGAGATACACGGATAAATGCAGAATATCACATTAGAGTATTTTGGAAAGAAGTAGAATTGAGCTAAAAAATATTGACAGACAAGATATTTTGGTTGTACAGTATATGAGAGATGCTACTTGAGGACATATAGGGAAATAAAACGGTGTGGAAGATGAAAAACTGCATAAAAATATGCAATAATGGGCGAGAAAGATATGCATGGACGAGAACAGGATTTAGAAACTTGAACGGCTCAAAGCTTGACGAGGATATAGAAAAATGTCCAATGTATGGTCAAGTGAACACGGATTTACGCTGTGTATTATATTGTAATCAAACAAAGACATAGATCAAGTTTGGCAACAGAAATGGAAAAACTTCGATGGGGAAGTACTAATAGGGAAGATTCTGATTGTAAAAGTGGATAAACATATAAAATCTATGGGGAACTATTTGGGTAAGTTCAAAGAGAAGTGGTTAAAAATGACTATAAAGAAGATGGGCCTAAAGGCCGGCAAAATAAACTAACAATGTAAGCAAGCAAATAGTGGGTCATCAGTACACGGAAAACCAGGAGTTGTGTATTGAGACTATAAATTGGTGTCGGCAAGCAGCCAAGAAGTGAACGTATAACATAAATAGCCTAATGTTTCAAATGTCATTATAGTTTAAAAAATTTAAAATGTATGTAATATAATCATGTAATTGTCAGATTGAGAAATAATAATATCCATTAATTCATACTGACGCTATACCTAATCTCGTCAAACGTTTCCAAAACAGCTGCCCAAAACTTAGGAGCTGTTTCCTCATTGGTCCATAGTATGTACAGAAAGTGTTGTATTACATTCAAAACACATGCTTTGAGTTCCACCGGTAAATTCCAAGGATGCGACACGGTGATTTGATAAATTCTCTACCACCTCAAACTGCCCTTTGGATGGAAACGTTTTCGTTAATTTTGATATCTCCAAAATGTTCCTATCAATTTTTATTAACACATGTTTAAGATAATTAACCGATTAACTTAACGCATATTGTTCTTGTGAATGACGTCTGAAGTGTTCTTGATTCTGAAGTAATTGTGTATAATTTTACAGAGCTGATAAACCCTAAGAGAGACAAAATCTTACTACATAAAAATAACAGATACATTAAAACATGTAATTTAGGTCAAACGATTTTGAGTGTCATTAATCCTTTCTGATACATTCGTTTCCGTTAATTGAACTTTCTAATCTTTTATCATAATTTTTAAGCATTAAAGCATCATTCTTTGTTTCTCGCGATGTCATGCGAGTGGAATTTCAAAGCTAGCTTATAGTGACCGTCTTTCTAAAGATTACACTGTCGCTTCAGCCTTCTGTTTTGCCCTTGTAGCTACTACGAAATGTGTCATGAGAGTATTTCTGCAAAGTTAATCTATATTACAATTAAGGTACATAAAAATAAGAATAGTGTTTGGAATACAGACAAAAATAAATGTTAGTGGATAGAGATGTTATACATCAGATTTTTATAATAATAGTTCCTTGAGAATGGTATAAGCTACGTATGCAGTGTATCTTTTCTTCGACTTTATCTTCTCTTGTTACCAGTGCATCCATCCCATCCCATTCCATTTAGTTTTAACTTTGTGTTAGTCCTCAACTTTGTCAATAAAACTGTACTGAGAAAAGAGAGGTTGCCTTTGGGGTGCTAAGTACATATAGTATTTCCTAAATACATATAACTTATTTTTATTATTAATTGTTATTATTGTTCTTGTTTACTGTAAGTTGGTATAAGGGAACAATGCATTATTTATTGAATACACTTTATATGGTCTGATAAGTAGTGTACTGAATCTTTCAAATTACAGCATGAAATATCTCATAAGGAGTTAGCGTTAGAAAACCTCATTTGACAAACGTTTCTCCGCGAAGTTACTTGTTGTTTTCCATTTATTTGAATTCTCTAAGAATAAAGCGGACTTCATGGGATATTTAAGGAAAATTAATAATACACGTTTATTTGCCATTCCAGTATCTGAAATATACACATTTGAATAAAAATTGTTAAACCCCCGTTCAAAATAAAATGAAAAAGTTTCAACGCAAAACGTTTGGTTATACGATGATGCATCTTACATAAAAGGACGAAGTTTGGTATCTTTTCTTTTTCGGAATGTGTTAGTGAGATTTCGAAATCGAAGTGGCAGGGAAAAAAATTTCAGTATTTATTAAGTGTATCAGCTGGTGGAGTGGAGGCGTTGAAAATCTTGTCAGAATAATAAACATGTAATTAGTATATATTTGCGCTATCCCTGCGCCACATGTATAAATGCAAACTCAATCAAATTTAGAGAAGAAGATAATGCTATCGAAATAATTCAAATTTGGTTTTAGAAAATGAGGTTAATGTAACCTCATAGAACCGGCCGTTACAAAGAAGGGATAAAAATATATCCATAATTCAGGATTTATATAGATTTTCCATGAACTGCAAAATCAGAGCAGTGCAGTTGCCCTATACAGCACGTCAAAGCCATTAGATACTTGTCATCAATTATTAATGTATTTGAATATAATGGAGAACGAGCAGCATCGAAAGATGATTATAATGTAGACTGTCACAAGCTTCAATAATTACACGGATGGCGTGACATTTGAGGGCGGAGCAAACTGCAGCCAGGACTATTCAGAACGTTATCCTCTCTGCAGAATACATACTCGTAGTTCAGTACACTTTTACTGGCTCCCTGAATTAAAAAAGCGCATTTTTGGACACATGTCCGTGTTTTTGTGCGACTGTAAAAGGCATAACTCAAAACGGAGAAGTCGGATAATGTTAAGCTTGGTATTCTAGTTCAGTATCTTCCAAGGATGCGACGCGAAGATTTTCAAAAAAATTCCCTCGCACCAACTACC
The DNA here is from genome assembly GCA_030765065.1 of Deroplatys truncata. Classification (NCBI taxonomy): domain Eukaryota; kingdom Metazoa; phylum Arthropoda; class Insecta; order Mantodea; family Mantidae; genus Deroplatys; species Deroplatys truncata. The sequence goes on from CM060986.1 coordinate 110,921,873, forward strand.
CTTTACATTAAACACTTTTTTCGAAAACTTTGATTTTCTAAAAGATTGCTCTGGCGATCTTGATTATAATACCATATATGAAATGCATTTGGATTATAAATAAAATGTATATCTTGAATTTTTTGAAGTCTTCTTCATTCGGAAGGAATTTTGTATAAACTTGTATAACTTTTCTACAGGTTAAGCGACAGACGAAAACGTTCCATACTAAAGTGTAGATCTCTTTAAAACACATAATTTACTTAAAATAAGTTTTTTATGTCATAAGCATTTCTGAGATATTCGTTATTAAATATTCGAATTGTTCAATACTTATAATTCGTTTAAAGTGCCATGGAATCACTATGGATGTTTAATGTTGCATTTATATGCCGCCTTTAACATCTAAGGTCATATCGGTGGCTTTGCCTTCGGAACAATTGCTCATGGCAAAGATTTTCACTGGCTTATGTAGTGTTCATCTGTGGGGTGGTATTTCTTTTGGTTATTATATGAAATTCACACATACACACACATTCATACTGCCATTCATACTTCCAGACACTACAGAGAATGGGGAATAATTCTGGCTAAGGAAAAATTCTCACATTCCAGCCGGGAATCGAACCCGAGACCCCTAGTGTTGGAGGTAAGTACAGTTTTTATATGATATAGATCTGACAGATAAAAGGAAAACATAATCTCAGGTTCAAACGCCTTACATTAAAGTTTATTTGTTCTAAGAAAAATGGGTTATCTACAAAATAGTTAACCAATTATTATGTGAAATTCACATAAAGGTTTTGGCAATGCCTACCATCACTATATGCTGATCTGTTATATTTCTTCCAATAAAGAAATCAAAGAAACTTCTTCTGAGTTGCTTCGATTAAATTTATAATAATCTGAAAATATTAATTCAAAATTGGTGAAAGATATTCTAATTTATATCTAACGTAAGCATTATATAATAAAATCGAAAAACAACATTTAAAACCTTTAGAATTTCTAAATAAAAATCCTAATTTTTATATGCATCGTTAACCATTCTATCAATGTGGTCATTAAATGACCTACTATCACTTATATTTAAACCCAGGTCTCTATGATATGTGTAAGTTTGCATTGAAGGTTATTTGTTTTAATAGAGGAAGTAAAGAAGTTTAAATCTGTTTAAATAAAGAACTAGATAGAAGAATAAGCTTTTGTAAATTTCTTCTACCAGATATCCATTGACACATTATACGACATGTGCTAACAACAACAACAACAACAAAGTTGAACTTTTGAAACAGTGCAACAAGCGACACCGAGAGCGCGCTGTGGCTAAGCGCACCTACGTTTAGACAACAAATTGCTATTTTCCTCGTTTCGCTATGGCCGTTGCCGAGCTATAGCCTCTGAAGTGAGCACGAGCGCAAGGTGTTCGTCGAATAAGTGACAAAGTAGCAATGAAAGTGCTTGAATAACATGTGTGTGTGTGCATGTGTGTGAAATGTTGCTACAATGAGTCACATTCACAGCTGTGTTATGAATGGTTTAAGCATTTTGAACACGGCAGCAAGTCGATCGGTGAGGATCCCCGGTCTGGAGGACCTTCCACATCAATAGAGGATGACCATGTCGAGATTGTCCATTAGAAATTTGTACTACGTGGTCAGATGGTAAACAATGAAGTCTAACAGGGACTTTTTGTGCGTTTGAGGGATGCTGTGCGCAGGAAGAGGCCTCAATTTGGAAAAACCACACGTGATGTTGAATCATGACAATGCACTGGCTTAGGCGTCGCTCCTTGTCCGCAGCTATCTAGCAAACATCAGACTCCCGTTGTACCCCATTCATCCTATTCCCCGGGCCTAGTCCCAGCAGACTTTTTCCTCTTTCCCAAACTTAAAACCACGTTGAAAGGACGTTGTTTTCAAACCGTAGAGTTGATTCAGGACAATGTGACAAGAGACTTGCGCACCATCCCAGAAGGCTTTCGAAAAATGGAAGAAACGTTGGCATAGGTGTATTTCCAGTAGAGGAGGTGAGATATATGGGAACAGTGCTTAAAATGTACAATGGGCAAAAATATACTATAGCAAGCTTCTGCCTTTTTTTTAACCCACCTCAAATACCAACACTCATTGTACACGCAGAGAGCAGTAAAATGTAATTAACTCTTATTTCGTTTGTCATTAAGACCAGCATAGCTGTTGAGAAATGAAATATGGGAAAATTATTATAAAATTCAGTTATATTTCTTATTTTTCTCCTTGCAAGTCAGTTTGTGCGATATTTTCTGACTTTCCTGTGGGATACAGAGAGAATCTTAAAATATAATAGTAAACCCTACTTGTTTTAAAGAACAAAGGCTTGCGATTTAAAGATCTGTTGAATGCATAACAACAACCGATGTAAGAATGGAAAAGAAATATTTATTGGAAGATAGTTTCTTTGGCGCTCACCTCGAAAAAGGAGTTTGGTATTCTTTCCCCTTCAGCATTTCAGCATGTCATGTCTTTCCTTTTTTAGACCCTGCTGTTGTTAGTCTCCGTCAGAGAGCGAGATGGCTTCGCGGTAACGTGTGAGACTCGTATTCGGGAGGTTCCGGGTACTATTCTCGTCGAGCAGGCCAATCTGACCTAGGGTTTTATCGTGGCTTTAGTAAGCAAATGTTGCTGGTAGGTTCCTTTTCTTACACGAATTTCCTGTCCCCGTAACTTCCTTTCATCTGTTTCAGGGCCAGGATCAGCACCCGGCGACGGCGATTGGCGTGTTGTGGTGAGGCGCTGGAATTTGCACTTGGCTTGTTGATGGGGCCTCTTTCTGGGAGTAGCTCTTCCTTGTTAGCGCGCATCATCGTCCAGATCTGATACTTCTTTGGATCTCCCTCCATTTCTTCCTCCCAGGAATCACGTCAATCAAGGGGCCCACTATGGCTTACGGGCGGTACTGTGCTCCAGTGACTGGAGGACCCTCCGTCTGATTATCCTAATCCTCATCTTACAATCTCTGTCACAAACGAAGGCGGTTGAACAGTAGCAAAACCTCTGTCATAGTACCGTCATAGTCACATCCTAACCAGTCAGCGATAGTCTCATTCAATGTTTGTTTGAACTTGCTTGCTGTTCAACAGTAAAGCTTGATGATTCCGAGCTATATATCGATTCCATTATGCGGGACATTTTTGAATTCGTATTCCGAAGAAGAATCCAGTAAAAAATATAATTAAATACATGCATTATAGTAGCATTTAAACAAGAAGGACTGACAGTTCACTCATAACAAGAAAGTGGGAGGTCAGAGTTGCCGATTGTATTAGAAAGCAGATAAGCAGTATGGAAGCACGCGGTACGAGGTAGTATACTATGCTACACCTCGCAGCAACGCTTGCTGGTGAAGGGAAAGGAAGGTGCTACAGACTTACTGTCCAGACCAATAGTGCAGAGGAAGTTACCATTGAAAGCACATGAAAATATGTCCCTTCAGTAACTGCCATAACCCGCTTCTTGTTTAACATAATCTATACGTAGTGGATTGACGTATGTCGCCCGGTTTGCGCTAAACCGCCACGTGCTTACTATTACTTCTCTTGGCAATGCAACCATCTACACAATAGCTGTCATTTACCGTCTTCTCTCGTGACAGAATACATAGTGACCGCATTGCTAGGCTGTGACGTATCACGAAAGTGAGAAGTTACAAAATGTGCACAACAAGAGGTACTGGAAAATTTTCAGAAAACTGTTTCTCCTGCATTTTGTAACATGAGTTCACTTTGTACTTTGCGAAATGTTAGTATGCATTCTTTCAAAACGAAACTTGTAAGTATTGTGACACTGCTTCGATATAGAGGAAGAAGTCGTACGTCACAGCTTCCTTCCCTATTGGATGACATGCAGTGCACCTAGACGGGACTTTCGCAGTCGCACATTTGTGTAACTGTGGAGATTCTCATTTTTCCCTTATGGTTAAATTACACTGAATTACAAAGTAAGCTAACACTGTGCTGGGCTGCACATACTGGACCCATAATGTGATGCCCCAGTTTGCCCAATATATATTAACAACTTGACGACTAATGAGTCTGAAAAAAATTCTTTGTTCGAGTCCCTGCAATTCTTTGGAGGGAATGTGTGCATTATTCCACCGTATAATGACAAGTCGTGGCAGAGAATGTAATGCAATAGGAGACTACAGTACACTGTAAAACTCTTCTATGGTTCATTAGTGCCAGAAATAATCAATCAGTCATCGTTTTCTGCCCAAAGATAGAAAGTCTACTGCAAGCCGATCTTCCTGAATACCTCTGCCTTTTCTCATTCCCTCTTCAAATAAAAAATACTTATATTATTAATAACCACCATCTTATATTTTTTTCTTCTACGAAACCTTTCCTTTTGTTTTCACCTTTTCTCAACTATTTGCATTTCTCAACAAGCAATCCGTCTTCAGCACATGTTGTCATAACCCACTTCCTTTCCCTTTCCGCTCAATTTCTACTTTGCTTCCACTCTTTGTAAATTAGCATTATTACTGACCTGCATAGCTCTGAACATTTTTTGCATTCGCTTTTCCTCATTTTGTTATTAGAAAGTCAAAATTTCTACACTATACGATACCACGCAAAGTGGATCTTAAGGTATTTCTTAATTTTTCTTCAACTGTCCACGGAAAATCTCCTTCGCGTTATACGCTTCCTTTGTTAATGCTATCCTCCGTCTGATTTTATGACAAGTTATTGACTATTTATGTTGGTATTAAGCAACATATAATCTTCCAGCGCAATAGCGTGGGATACAGCGCATTCAGGTTACCTGTTCTTTGAGGGAGTGCGCGTGGATATAAACCATTCGGCAGAAATGAATGTGCATATATAACATGCAGTAGTCAACTTTTAATTCATTTCCCAATATCACAAGCCCAGTAATTTATCATATGCTACAATCTACATATATAAAGCTGTCCATTTGCACTTCCTCATTTCGAAATCCAACGTATCTCCTTTAACTATATCCTTTGTCGTTTTTTCACTTATATTCATCCTGTAAACATAATTGCTTCTTGGAATGCTTTTGTGTTTTACTAATAGTATGATATCCTAGCAAATCCTTCCTACTTCTTTTTTGTTCTAGAAATAATTTTTCACGTAGTAGTCTGGGTGACAGGCAGCATCTCTGTCGTACTTACGTCTGTCTTTCTTTTACTTTCCTTTGCTTCACTTCTTTCCTTATGTAGAGATTGTTTAACAACCTTTTTCTAATCCATAACATTTTTCTTTATGATTTCCACAATTTTATTTCAAACATCTTTGTCAAATGCCTTTTTCATATTCAAAAATACAACGCATACACTAGTTCTTTAAAAAGTGCTGACCGATTCTGTACAACACTCCAACTGCACGTCTTGTGTCCTTGGTATTCTTGAAATCTAACAACCTGTTCATCAAATAAAGTGACACAATTTTCTCAATGACAGCAAAACTTTACACTCCATACACATTAATCAATAAATAGGAATTATTCAATACCAAATTGTTTGGTTTCATTTTACAACTCTATCGATTTTTGTAATATGCTTTAGTTATATTAAGAAAATAATACAGTTCTACTTGAGCACTGATTAATCCTTACGAAGATTAATGATTAATCCTGTGGCTAATTCCACAGTAAGAAGTTTATAACGTCTTATATGCGGTAAAAGCCACTGCGATACCTCATGAAAGTGCACGGGGAATATAGCCTTATAATCATGATCTATATTTACAAAGTTTTGTAGTGGATTTTGATCTAGATGTAATTGAAATCCCACACAAGGCGGAGGATCTTTACCAAACTTCCTATAACCCTAAATTAAAGTTTCAAAAAGTTAAGAAGAAACCACGGTGTAGAAAATATCACCTTGTCAGATTATTGCGATACTTATGGAACCAGTTAAGTTGGAAGGGGTGGAAAAGCGAAGCAGGATATTGGGTTTTAATTAGAAGCAAGTGTAAGGAAGAAGCCACTGCAGCGCCCGTTAACACAGCCAGTTCCTGTTTCTCAACCTCAAGTCGATATCCTGCGAACCACCTTAATTGCAAGGAGGTGGAAGCGATATCGGGGCAAAGACTTAAATAGCTGATAACTTTGCAGCTGCAGAGTAAATCGCTTGTGCAGATTGTTAGCCAACTTTCTAAAGAATATCATCCTTTCACTAGAATTAATTTTACGTGGGGAAAAAACAATCAAAGTAAACAAAACAGCATTTCTAAGACCTATTTCATCCATGTTCAAATATTCAAAATTGTGATCAGTTTTCTCAACAACCACTGAATGTATTTTGTTCTATATGTGCTACATTATTCAAAAAATATATTCTGCCAGAAATAATTTCTAATTAAGTAATGTTATGGCAAAATGTTGAACCAGTATCTAAATTTTCATACCGAAAGCAAGCAGAAGTAAAGTGAGAGGCGGAGTAATCACAAACTTCAGACATGCCTTACATTTCTAAAAAAAAGTAGGGAGAATTGAACGCTTCGAAATCAATTAAAGCTGCGAAAAAGGTCATTTAATACAAATTAGATATTTTAATTGCTCTACCTACTTACTTAAATATGCAATTGTCTCTGATTTGTGATATCCTATTTATATTAAATTCAATCTTCACGAGAGAACTTCACAGGCTACTCAGAAAAAATTCAAGATATACTCAAACATATGATGCCTGAATGCAAATCGCAATATGCATTTTTATAGAACATAAGAATTAAAACATTTTCCATGTAAATTAGAGTTTGGAACATTTTGATGAAAACCTTTGTTTTATCTTTGGCAGCCACTGGACTTAAATACCAAGTTGCCAAATTTTTCGTTTTTTAAGTTCAAAAGCACGCACGGCGTAATTTGTTTTATTAAAGATTGGAGTTTACGGAAATAATTTCCGGTGGAATGTCGATAAAAATATTTTTGCGAAAGCGGAGATGTTATTAGTAAAATATTTATCTTTCTCGAGAATCCACATATTCACTTTTCATCATCCAGAATCGCCATTATCTTTGAGATTATCCTATATTATTTTCTTTCTCTTAACATTCATATACATCTGCTCGGTCAGTTCTAGTACTTACTACACTTGTACTGGTCTCTAGAAGAATCTTCATTAGACAGATCGCTATTCTGGTTTGTTGATTTCGTTTGCATTTTTTTAACATTAATTTTATTTTGTCATTACAAAACCCAAATAACATCAGTAAAAGCAACAGAGATTCGAGCGTGGCTAATCCTGACAAGATATCTCGATTTAACAGGCCACAACTAGTACAAATTACCTTTATTTAGGAATTGAAGGGAAAATAGAGGCATTACAATCAGGTTTATTTAAGTAGATTGAAATAGAATCATAAGTTTTTAGAATTCTGTGAAAGTGTGCATTATACTACTAAGAATATACGACACAAGGGGACTGCGCCCTCACTGACCCAGGAGAGCGACGCTCCCACCCCATAGAGCTTTTCCATGGGTCGGCATCTGGTTGCCTATTCCGGCCTCCCCATTACAGGGTGGAAGTCCATACGTCACTTACGCACGTCAACCTCTGAAAGGGAAGACTACCGAACAACCTCGGTAGGGCCGTCAGCAATCTAGTATACTCTCTACCGGCTAGTTTCTCAGTTCTCAGTTTGTTTATAAATGAGATGTGACCTGGTGCCGGTACAATAGGCCCGGCTAACAGGCAAAATTTACATTGTGCTAAAATTTGGTCTCATGACAAGAAAGATGTATCGTTTTTTTTTAAACACATACGGTGACCAGCTTTAGGCCATCCGAGAACAGTTTTGTTAAGTAAGATATTCGGCTATCCAGGGCAGTACCGGAGGACCTTGAGGCGTCTCACAACTCCGCTGGGACGGAAAACCGCTCAGACGTACCCAATCTGCCATGGGTATTGGGAACCACTGCCCCGCAGAGTCCAACCCAATCCAAACGACATCCGTATTGTGGGGTTCGGCCATTTGGCGCGGCGTACTTCTACTGCTAAGAACAGTAGGAATAGGGACTAGTTCTAAGTGCCGAGGGCGACTTAACACCTCGACCTACAAATATATTTTGTACCTAAGTCCCTAACGGGGCCCCCTGCGAGGAAGGTGTGAGGGGGAGTGGAGACAGAAGCCGGTCCAGGAGGCACGGCAGTGCAGAGGGCAGGGTTACTACATTTTTCCAGATTGAAACTCCCAGGAAGGCAGCTGGTATAACCAGCTTCCCTCCACACTGCAGGCTTGCACATCCCACTGGGGGGCCGGGACTCGAAGATCTCCTCCATTCCGCAGGACGAAGGGTTATATAGATCATCCTCTTCCCCTGCCTTGCGGTGTCGAGACTCCCGGCGACACTTGTAACCCTGAAGCTGCTAAACAGATGAAAAGTGAAGTGAAATGATAATGGAGGTGAAATACAGGGACAGGAAATTCGGAGAATGTAATGAGTCTCTCCAGGATTCGTCAAGCGGCCCGGAGAAACCCCGAGAAATACCCCATGGGTCTGAAAGTTTGGCCGCGCGAATCCAAACCACGACCTCCCGAATGCAGACTACAGATGTTGCCGCCTGAGCCATCCCGATCGGTTACAAAACAGTAAATATTTTTTCCAGAACTTATTTCGAACAGTTTTAATTTGACAACAATTTCTATAAAATAATTTTATCTGGTTGCGAAACGAACGAATAGGTTCATCGTTATAACTCAAACAGGAATTTGTAGTGTAACGTTTATAGTGTGACAGAAAACCTTTGAGCACTGAGTGTTACGCTAATTATGATTCAAGGAGACTTGCACGTTTATTTACGGCATTTTTCTGTGCACCAAAAAGAATGATTTTCTATTCGAATATCGGACATTTTAGTGAAATATTTCAGTTGTGTAAAATTACACTAGAAGTCCATGTTGCTGGTTAGATGTACATATTTTATTATTAACCTCTAGTATTTCTGTTGGAAATATTAATACACAAATTATAACAGCAATCTTTTACTATAACATAATTCTGTTATTGTAACGTCAGTTGCCTGAACACAATAAATCACAATTATAATGATCGTTATAGTCGTTGTTAATGAGATTTTGCACAGTGGAGACTAATACGATGTAGTTATAAATGGAAGATTCACTTCAAATCAACACTTTGGAATTATTGAAAAAATCCAAGATTGAATGTAGTTGTATTAATAGAAGAACAATTGCAGTTATATTACTGTTTAAAAAAACTGGTATCCGGCCTCACGCCAACGTACGCACGGCTAAGGTGGAGGATCATTCAAACGCGTAAGATATTTAAGCTAACAACAAATTGTAACGACCCTAGGGATACCGGGTGCTAAATAGTGACGTATTTTGATCGTAGAGTGCCCGCCTAGGGGACGTTGAGCTCTCGGAAAGGGAGGTATGGGTTGCGGTGGCATATAAATCTTCGGGTAATGCTCCTGCCCATAACTCGTGTCCTTTTATTTTAGCCTAAGGGCCTACGGCCCAGTCTGAAAGTACCTCAGCTTGTTACATGCCAGACTGGTGATGATGTTTCTTATGCACAGATTACAAAAAGACTCGTCGCGAGTTCGACCAGCGCAGAGACGTAGCATAACGAACCTTGACTTCAATTTTTTCAGCTTAAATAATATCTTACCCTGTGAGGCGCCAGCGTTCTGTTAATCCAAATTCACACTTACCCAAATTTCAACATTTTTGCGAGTGTTGCCTCACAAGGATACGTGGGTTTATTCACAACCCTGGGGCGCTACAATATATCGTACTCTGTGTCTTTATATCTTTAAGGGGGGATAGAAAGACAGCACTACAATATACCACGGCCCTTGTAGTCGCGTTCACTGGAGCGTAGAGCTTTGGCGCTCCGCCAAACTGTTCGTCGTGGGTTCGAGTCCCGCCATGGGCATGTTTGTATTTGTGTGTGACGGTGTGTGTGTGTGTGTGTGTGTGTTTGTCTGTATATTGTATATGTGTAACAGTAATAAGCGGTAACTGAATACACGGTAAGAATAAACCGGGAAAAACAGGGAAAAAATAAAAACAAATATAGAACGGGAAAACAGTTTGATGTGGAAGTGAGGCTTGAGGAAAACCTGCAATATAGAACATTGTATCCACACCTCCAAGAGTAACGATATGCTTTCATCACATGTGTTTTGAGGACACTCAGCTAGGAGATGAACCGCAGTTAATGTATTCCGTATAAAGGGAAGGTTATAATTGGTATTTAATTATATCAGAGGTTGCTCATATTTTAGCTAATACGGGACTTGGCTAAATAATTCAAATGCACTGTGCTCTTAATTATCGTATTAGTAATAAAATAACTATCAGAAGATATGAAATACTGCGCCTGGAAATGTATTTATTGCTCGCGTTAGAAGTAGGGTGTAATTTGTGGCCGCAAATTTGGCACAGTTGTAGTATATGAAAATCTGGTTGGTATCGCGGTTGAATAATGTTACCACTGGGATTATTTTTAGCACTTTATTTTAGCAATTACAGCTAATTTATATCTGACCAACTTTGTTCCCCCCTAAAATACATTTGTTATGCAACCAAAATCTCTTAAGTACCCCCAAAACACTGACTAAAGTTCTAGCATAATTATCTTGTAACTGTAGGAGGATTATGATTAGTAAAGCGTTTATTAGAATAAATTAACTCAACAAATTGACCACAACAATAAGCATGTTTTATACTCATGTTCTACACAGAAGATTCGGAGTGTGCAATTTATGCCAAATTTAATACATTTTAATGAATCTATACAGCTTAAAATTGTCTACATTTATTTATAGTAGTGGCAGAATAGTCCTCAAGTTGTAATAGGGCTGTTTTTAGAATAAAGCAATTTTAGGCTTAAATTATTGTAAAGGTATTGAATATAATTTTAAGAAATTCCTACATTTCTGTTGTACAACTAATGAACATTGTATAGTGCACTCTTAATCGTGTCTCTTACATTATTAAAATGGAGGAGCTTCAACTAGGAAGCGTTCGGACCTGGATATGGGATGATGGCATGACCGATACAAGGTAGCAGGACTGCTGAGGATTGCCCCTCCAAGCATTTATTTCAATCCGGATATACTGGGTTTAATTAACAAATGTTTGCCATAAGACAATATAGTTAATCATATCCAGCATTAATATACATTTCCATACTCATAAATTTTTAGAAACCATTGTGCTATTATATGAGCTCATATAAATCGCGTAATCATTGTAAAGGAGAAGATCAAGCAAATTATCTTAAGGACATATATGACTGAAATTCTCAAATTCTAAACTATCATAGTAAGGGCGCTAATAACCTTAGTAGTTGAGCGCCCTTAAGCCCCACCTCATCATCATCATCATCTAAACTATCAACGTTAGCTTTCCAAAGTCCGTACCATATATGTACCTTATTTTAATGCACATATCTTAAATCGGAAATTTCATTTATTTTGCTACAATGTTTTAAAATGTATGGATAAATTTGTTTGTTATTTTGTTACGTTAGCTAAAAAGTCCCTTGAGGAAAAAAATTGAAATCTGGGCCTGATATTGTAACCCTAGGTTCACAATACTTACACTTTTAAAAATTGTACGAGGTTATTCATCATCTTATTTAGTTTGCATTCTAACACTTAAAAATATACAATATTCAAATTGTATCTCACAAACAAACCTAGGGCACTGTACCTCTGTGAAACTGCGTCCCAAATTACATTCCTCTATAAAAAAGTATTCTACAAGGAACATTTTATAGGAAGAAAAATGCTGAAAATAATAATAAGGGGAAAACATCGATTTAAGCTTTGAATGCGTAACTCGTATTCAAATCACCAGTTTGATAGGTTGGAATCCACAGATCTCTTTGTCCTCTCCTCTGTAGCTGCTTTTTCGGTCTTTTTCTTCTTTAGTTGTTGCTTTTCTTCTGCAGAACTTCACTTCTTACTTTGCATGATGCGAGTTTTCCTTGCTGAATCTACCATTGTTTCACATCTGATATTTTTTTGTATCTCCATTTATTTAAAGCTATCGTTAAAATACTCCAAAGGCATAAGCTTTTAGTGTTTATAGCATAGTGAGTGACCATAGTAATTTAAAGAAGTTATGAACTTTATGATATGAATTAATTTATATCAGCATAAATGCACATAAGAAGAAACCTTATCTTTGATTTGATATTTTAGTATGCTTCTTATTTCATTAAAATGATTTTATTTTATTGAAATTAATATTTAATTTATATTATTTTTTAAAATTAAAATGTATTTCATTAGACTTAGTTAATGTAATGCTTTGATGTTTACAATTCTTTTCCACGTTTTACTTTAGTTTATCACCCCTGAGTTGCAACGTGCAATGAATAACGTGTGCAAATTTTCAAATAAAAATCTGATGCGATACACTTACATGACTTCTCTACTCTCTATTTTTAAAATTAAAATGTATTTTATTAAACTTATTTAACGTAATGCTTTGATGTTTACATTTTTTTCCACATTTTACTTCAGTTTATCACCCCTGAGTTGCAATGTGCAATGAATAACTTGTGCAAATTTTCAAATAAAAATCTAATGCGATACATTCACATGACCTTCTCTACTCTCTATCGTTTATTAGTGTGTTTATAAACTATTCCTACTAAGCGATAAAATATGAAAATCTTCCGGGCTGGAAGACCATGGTCTAAGTGTAAAATTGACGTTATGTCAATTCTAGGCAGTCGTTGTTAAGCTGTCCAGGGTATTACCCTCTTGAAAACGGCAACCAAAGAGTTGACCGAAACGTCGGGTGCAAATAATTTTACCCTTAGACCAAGGCCTAGCCCGGAAGATTTTATTATTTTATCTATTAAATCCGGCCGTGAAAGCCTTCACACTTATTCCTACTAAAGCTTATTTTTATACCTACTACATTTTAATCGAGATAAACCTTTTCGGAAATAGCAGCATTACACATTTATTTATAGATGCAAAGGGAGCAGTGACGGTCAAATGTTTTCGAACTGAACGCTATTGCTGGCCGTAAAATTCCATACCTACTGTATCTACGGCATTGCGAGAAACAACTAAAAATTGACGGGACATAAAGGGGAATGCTTAAGTATTGAACAATTCAAAACATAAATAACGGATATCTTCGAGAGAGCTTATGCTACAAAAAAGACTATTTGAAATAAATTGTGTTTCTTAGATATCTAAATTCTTTGTGTAGAAGCATACGTCTATCGCTTAACGTTTACCAATTATACAAGATGATATAAAATTGCTTCCTAATGAAGAGGATTTTACAGGCTATTCCTAGAAAATCCAAGATACAGGTTTTATTTCTTATGAAAATATCTTTAATATATGATATTTTAATAAAAATCGCTAGAACTATTTTTGAGAAAAACGAACATTTCCAAAAATCTTCCCTGTAAAGCGTAGTTTGTGGTGGCGTACTTTCTTGAAAATGTTCTTGTTGCATCTTTGAAAGATATTGAACTTAAAACAATCAGTTTGGTATTTAACATAACACATGTCGGACTTGCGCCATTTAGCTTGATCACTACGGCTCTTCACCTCAAGCTTACCTGGCCATTAAACAAAACACCACCACTATGAAATAATTCCCGTGATGTCCCAAAGTAAATCCCTCACAGAATATAGATATTTAGCTAACCTCTGAACACATTAAAAATATACACTACGTGTCAAAAGTATCCGGACATCTGGCTGAAAATGACGTTCAAGTTCGTGGCGCCCTCTATCGGTAATGCTGGAAGTCAATATGGTGTTGGCCCACACTTAGCCTTGATAACAGCGTTCACTCTCGCAGGCATGCTTTCAATCAGGTGCTGGAAGGTTTCTTGGGGAATGGCAGGCCATTCTTCACGGAGTGCGGAACTGAGGAGAGGTATCGATGTAGGTCGGTGAGGCCTGGCACCAAGTCGGCGTTCCTAAACATCCCAAAGGTGTTCTATAGGATTCAAGTCACGACTCTGTGCAGCCAGTCCATTACAGGGATGTTATTGTGGTGTAACCACTCCGCCACAGCCCGTGCAGTATGAACAGGTGCTCGATCGTGTTGAAAGATGCAATCGCCATCCCCGAATTGCTCTTCAACAGTGGGAAGCAAGAAGGTGCTTAAAATATCAATGTAGGTCTGTGTTGTTATCGTGCCACGCAAAACAACAAGGGATGCAAGCCGCCTCCAGGAAAAACACGACCACACCATAACACCACCTCCGAATTTCACTGTTGGCACTACGCACGCTGGCAGATGACGTTCACCGGGCATTCGCCATACCCACACCCTGCCATCGGATCGCCACATTATGTACCGTGATTCGTCGCTCCACGCAACATTTTGCCACTGTTCAATCGTGTAATGTTGACGCTCCTTACACCAATCGAGGTGTCGTTTGGCATTTTCCTGCGTGATATGTGGCTTATGGGCAGCCGCTCGATCATGGAATCCATGGTTTCTCACGTCACGCCTAACTGTCACAGTACTTGGAATGCATCCTGATGCAGTTTGGAATTACTGTGTGATGGTCTGGAAAGATGTATGCCAATTCCTCTTTACAACCCTCTTAAAATTTCGGCGGTCTGTGTCAGTCAACAGACGAGCTCAGCCTGTACTTTTGTGCTGTACATGTCCCTTCACGATTCCACTTCACTATCACATCAGAAACTGTGGCGGATGTTTAGGAGTGTGGAAATCTCGTTTACAGACACAAGTGACGCCCAATCACCTGACGACGTTCGAAGTCCGTGAGTTCCACGGAGCGTCCCATTCTACTGTTTCACGATGTCTAATGACTACTGAGGTCGCGGATAATGAGTACCAGGCAGTAGGTGGCAGCACAAAGCACCTAAGATGAAAAACGTATGTTTGTGGTGGTGTCCGGATACTTTTGATCACATAGTGTGCATAAACTCTGAGAAAACTAACATTAGGGTGAAAGTTGGACAAATTAACAATTTAGATAAACTCGGAAGAACTTAGCAATTTAAATAAAGCTTAACAGGGCACAAAAATTATAAATAATTAAATGTTGTCGAAAGCGGTTAAAGGATATCCGTCACTACATATAAAAAACAAAAGACAATGACACAAGGTTGAAAATATACATCACATCTATAGCTACGCAGAACAACTAATTTTAATGACGAGTATATGCTTATAGAAGAATGGCAGATCATAGAAAAAGCGGATGGCAGGTGAATGCTGGTGTGGTTTATCATCCCCAGGATTTGCTTTTCCACATTTCCCATTCACTTAGTTTCCTTCTCATATTTCAGGTGTGATTCTAGGTTTCGTGGTGTGAAGCGGGTCGGAAACTTATCGCGGATGCTTGCTGAAAGACAAAACGTGTTTCTCGTAGAGACTTAAGGGCTACTTGGTAGGACGGGTCGTTCAACCTCTCTGGGCGGGTCTACGAGCCAGGAACTATTTGGAATTTCCGCGCGCTCTTTGGCCTGTCTGCCTGCAGCTTCCTATGGTTATTCACTTCATCCCTTCCTCCTAGCTGGGGTAGGCGCAATGGATCTCTCGTAGGTCGCAGTGCGCGAGGTGTCCCTGTTCATTGTGTACCCGATATGCTATTCACTAACTTCATGGGTCGTCCTCCGTGGTGTAATGGTTACCATGCGAGCTTCTAATTCCCGAGGTCGCGGGTTCAACCCGACGGAGGGCGATGGATTTTTTCGGGCGTAAAAATCCATAGAATGGCTTCCTTTGGAAGGGAAATAAAGCCGGTGGTCCCTTGTCTTAGATTTACGGCACGTAAAAGAACCTCAAGCCTGATAAAGAGGCCTTGAGCTAAATTATCGGTCTTTCACGCCCAATATAGAATGGGACGCAAAGGACCACAGCAGTTAAAGACGTCCATAAATAAAACTGAGTTTCATTTCTAACTTCATGGCTATAAATCAATTGGCACGGGAAGCAAAATACTTCTACAGACAAGATGGAACTACTAATTTTCCATAAGTATGACGGAGTTAAAGAAACTAACCGTTAATAATGAAGAAGATGATATAGGGGACGGAAATAAATGTAAGAACATTAGCTGAAGTTGAGTTTTCTTTTAACTACGGAGTTTCTATGAACACATGTGTATACATGCTTTTATTTTTGCGATCCTGAATACTCTGTTTCAAATTTGGTTTATATTTGGTTCAAACATCCTAAGGTATTTTCTACTTCATTTTCTCAGATTACTTTTCGTCGCTGCGTAAATTCTTGGTGCCATGAATTGCCTTCTCAGATATGCAATGTAACAGACCTCGGATTTTAGAATACTTGCTTTGGGGAGACATGAAAAATAACTGCAGATGTTTGCGAATCATGAGAAATAAAGGCTTTTTAGGCACTAGTTATAGGTTAGTTGACACCTATTTTAATGTAGTTTTGAACTGTGTAAAAGAACTGCTAATTAAGCAGAAAAAATTGTCCTAATAGCTTTCGGAGTAAATAACTTCTTACTTTCTCTATCACGTACGTAATAGGTAGAGTATGTATTGCATTGCACCCAAAAATTCGATACCGAGATTTTAGTGAAAATGTATATTTTGAGGTCTCCTGAATCCAAAAAAAATCAGTTTTAGAAAAAATCGTCTGTCCGTGCATGCGTGCGTCTGTGTGTGTGAGTGTGTGTGTGTGTGTGTGGGTGTGTCGTCTGTGAACAGAATAACTCAAAAATGAGAAGTAGAATAAACACCACATAAAGATTTTCAAGGAAAACCCGCACACCAACTGTCCTTTATATGGAACATTTTTCGAAATTTTTTATTTTTTAAAAAATGGCTCTAACAATTTATATATTAAACATATTTACTTGGAAACAGTATATGCTGAACTTCTTGGGAATAGCCTATGAAGCTCCCTATATTCGGAAGGAATTTTGTATAATCTTGTATAACTGGTAAACATTGTGCGATAGATTAAATCTTACTACACAGAACATGTAGATCTCTTTGAAACACATAATTTTCCTAAATTAATTTTTTGTGTCATAACCCTTTGCGTTATGAAAGGTTGAATTGTTCAATACTTGTCATTCTTTTAAAGTCTTATCGATGTTTCTCGCGATTGCATGGAAACGGTATGGAATTTTAAGGCCAGCATAAAGCGTGCAGTTTTTAAACATCTGAGTATCGCTGTTCTCTTTGTATCTATAAAGAAATGCTAATGTGTACTACTTTTGCAAATATTTATTTGAATTACAATGTAGTAGAGAGAAAAAATAAGCTGTGTTCAGAATAGTTGTATACTCACTAATAAAGATAGAGGGTAGAGAAAGTAAGATTTTTGAACGTTATTGTATGTTTTTAAACTTCAATCAAGCTTGGAGTGGCTATGATCTTCGAGGTTATGATTTTGGTTCGAGACAAAAAAGAAACAGACCATTATGTTCTGATCTCCCATAAATAAAACTCTGTGTTAACGTTTTTAATGCTCTAAGGACAGTTGAAATTGCACGTATTCTACTCTCAGCGTGCGGTTTGGCGTTGATATTCTTCTGTATTACATTTAACAGGGTGGCACATATCAACCACGGACCCAAGCGTGTAAAAACGAGAGAATGGAGAACTGAGAAGAAATTGCGGGGGGGGCGGGTGGTGTAATTGCAGAAAGGCATTGCGTATCAATTTTTACTTTGAAAATCAATTCAAGTTTTACAGAAATTTGCGAAAACGTTCAGGTTAAAAACTTTAGCACAAAATTTAAACAAATATAGTGTATACATTCGCAAATACTGGATTCCTTTGCATGTCCAACTGTGTTTATTTTCACTTACCTGCACAGAAGTATAAGAAAGGACAGAGGTGAAAAGAAGGCAGAACAAAGCACTTGAGTTGCATTTACATATTCATCAGATAGCATGTGTGCTGATGTAGTCCGTTAATGAAAGCTGAAAAAAGAAAGAAAGAGGTCATTTTAGGATATTTGGTGCAGACACGCTAGCTTCCAAATGTGTCTCAGACAATAAAAGTTTACCGAGTTTACGTTTCAAGATGCAGTGGTATGGTTAACTGATTTAGGAACTATTTCTCTCAGCTACATCTTAATCTCAGCTTTATTTACCATTTAAATAATGTAAAAACCACAATATTGCAGCCTTAAACAAATTTCTACATTTATATCAATGCAATCAATCCCGCGGCTGACCTTTCTGACCTATGGGTTTTTTCGAAGATTTCCCGGGTCAATAGAAGAATGCTAGGAAGATTCATTACATCCATTTATTTCCTGTGTCTCCATTTCACCTACATTCTCATTTCACTTTACCTTTCATCTACTTGGTCTGTTATAGGGTTGAAAGGGCCAACGGGGGTCTCGGGGTTAGGCACAAAAGATCTTGTAAGTCGAGGTTATAAACTCCCTCCGTAATAGTCTTAGATCTAGTCCTGCATAATAAGTTTTAACTGTACATCTTCATAGTTGCATTTAATACGTTGATAAACATATGCCACAAAAGTGAATAATAATAATAAAAATTACAATAATTAATAATAGTAATAATAAAGATCAAACCAGAATAAAAGCAAGAGAAAATGTTGTAGAAGATTGAAACCTCCACATACGGGTTACACACTGAGAACGTTATAATGTACAAATAATAATCCAAATATTTGTTTTTTCTGTGATATAAAACAACAAAAACGTCCAAGAGATGTTAGTTTCTGTGCTACCTACCTAACGGGAACAGTTAAATTGTAGTATCAAATACTCTTTATACAACAGAAACGAAGGTTTATCTGGAGACAAAACTCCCTTTCTTTGGCCAGGGAAGGCACAGATCAAGTGGCTCTCCCTCGGAGGATATTTCCATTAGACCAGCATCTGGGTTGCTGAAAAGATCCCACTTTCGCAGGGACTGAAGTGAATACGACACCTACACGCGTCAACCTCGAAGGGAGAGCCTACTGAACGACCTGAGAGGGGTGACAGCGTTCTAGTCTATCGTCTCGCAGCTCTCCATGCTGGTACCGAAGGGTCATTGAGGCGCCTCATAAACCCGCCTGTACATCCCGCTCCAGACGTATCCAATTGCCCATAAGATTCGCAAACACTTCTCTGCCGAGTACAACCCAGTCCGAACAATTCTCCTAGAGGAAGCTCAGACTTTCAGCCACCACGAGTGTAAAGGATACACAGCGCCCGCACCGCACAACTAAAGGGATCCGAATCCCTCCCCTACGGGAACATTGTACAACAGCCTAATCCTCCAATATACTTTAGAAATGGTATATACTAATTTCGAAAGGAATTTTGGGAAATAATGTAACCTTATATAAGGCCGGACAAGGTGTTGTACTTCCTCCATGTCATTTATTTCTTAATAACTGTACTTGTCACATCCGGATATGTATTTGTGCTTATTACATTAGCACTGGAAGCATACCACATCATAAATACACTATGTGATCAAAAGTATCCGGACACCCCACAAACATACGTTTTTCATCTTAGGTGCATTGTGCTGCCACCTACTGCCTGGTACTCATTATCCGCAACCTCACTAGTCATTAGACATCGTTAAACAGCAGAATGGGACGCTCCGTGGAACTCCAGACTTCAAACGTGGTCAGGTGATTGAGTGTCACTTGTGACAGAAGTCCTTACGCGATATTTTCACACTCCCGAACATCCCTAGGTCCACTGTTACTGATATGATAGTGAAGTGGAAACGTGAAAGGACATGTACAGCACAAAAGCGTGCAGATCGACCTCGTCTGTTGACTGACAGAGACCGCCGACATTTGAAGAGGGTCGTAAACAGTAATAGGCAGACATCTATCCAGACCATCACACAGGAATTCCAAACTCCATCAGGAACCGTTCCAAGTGCTATGACAGTTAGGAATGAGATGAGAAACCTTGGATTCTATGGTCGAGCGGCTGCTCATAAGCCACACATCACGCAGGAAAACGCCAAACGACGCCTCGCTTGGTGTAAGGAGCGTCAACATTACACGATTGAACAGGGGAAAAACGTTGTGTGGAGTGACGAATCACGGTACACAATGTGGCACTCCGATGGCAGGGTGTGGGTATGGCGAATGCCCGGTAAACGTCATCTGCCAGCGTGTGTAGTTCCAACAGTGAAATTCGGAGGTGGTGGTGTTATTGTGCGGTCGTGTTTTTCCAGGAGGGGGCTTGCACTCCTTGTTGTTTTGCGTGGCACGATCACAGCTCAGACTTACATTGTTATTTTAAGCACCTTCTTGCTTCCCACTGTTGAAGAGCAATTTGGGGATGGCGATTGCATCTTTCAACACGATCGAGCACCTGTTCATACTGCACGGGCTGTGGCGGAGTGGTTACACCACAATAACATCCCTGTAATGGACTGGCTGCACAGAGTCGTGACTTGAATCCTATAGAACACCTTTGGGATGTTTAGGAACGCCGACTTGGTGCCAGGCCTCACCGACCTACATCGATACCTCTCCTCAGTTCCGCACTCCGTGAAGAATGGGCTGCCTTTCCCCAAGAAACCTTCCAGCACCTGATTGATAGAATGCCTGCGAGAGTGAATACTGTCATCAAGGCTAAGGGTGGGCCAACATCATATTGACTTCCAGCATTACCGATGGAGGGCGCCACGAACTTGTACGTCATTTTCAGCCAGGTGTCCGGATACTTTTGATCACTTAGTGTATGTTCGGCTTCTTAGTAGCTTGTAACTTGTTCTTTTAATGGGAAAATCAGGTTGGAGAGTTGAAAGAACGTATATACAATTTTGGTGCAATTAATAGGATCTAACTTTCTTTATGGTCTCAGAAATCGCATTAAATCATGGTGAGAAAAGGCACTGTATGCCACACGCTCCGTTTACAGTACTCATGATATCCTGTGTGGACGGAGGCTGAAGAAGCTGTGGCCGTGTAGGAGGCACTAGAGCT
The DNA here is from genome assembly GCA_030765065.1 of Deroplatys truncata. Taxonomy (NCBI): domain Eukaryota; kingdom Metazoa; phylum Arthropoda; class Insecta; order Mantodea; family Mantidae; genus Deroplatys; species Deroplatys truncata. The sequence continues at coordinate 110,942,756 of CM060986.1, forward strand.
GTTGGTACCAGGAGGCTTTTGTTTGAAAATCTTCAGCATGGAAGGCTGATACAACAGTAAAATGATCTTATGAAAATTAAAGTAATAGGAACCTGACGTTCCAAGTAAGCTACTTAAATCCTGGAAAACAGTTGGGTGGGTAATTTCGGAGGTATTTGATATGAAGAAGACATTTCGTGACACGAATTTCATATGTTAGTAACATTTTCCTATATATTTTTTGCTTTAATAAGTTTTTGAATATTTTGAAAAGTCCCGTTTGTAAAAAGTCATCAAAATATTTCTTCATACACTTTGTTTGTATGATAATGTCTTGAATTAATTCTTTTTCAGTTTGTTCTGATCAAGATTGAGGGCAAATCTTCTTTCTATCTTTTCTTTGGTGGATATAAGTTAAGATTTTCAACAACTCTGCTTGTTTGGACTGTCTAGGGGAACTTTTACCAACTTATAGTATATCTCATTTCCGGAATTATATCCTTAGCTTTTACTGTTGCTATTATTGCATTGAATTTGCAAAATAATACATTTTTAGTGATTCTGAAAAACTTCCTCAGCCCTGTCTGGGGCTCAGAATGTTTTTCTTACATTCAAAACAGCTATCCATAACACTTTACGAAACTTTTCTTGGTATTGGAATTTTATCCAGAATACCCAAACGCACTGAGCAAAACGCTGCTCATTCGTGTGCTTGCTTGAACGCACATCTGAACAGTGAAGAGCACATTTAAAAGCAACAGATTCTATGTATGTCATACGAGTTTATATACTTTAATTTAAATGTTGACTGCAGTTCATATTCTAGCTTAGGCATTCTTTTGATCGCAGTATATTTATTGCTGCTCTCAGCATTTTTCTTGTACACCTTACAACGTTTTGGGATGAATCTCGTAATGTTTCGAGTGAAACACAATGATAGTGTTTCACGGTTCATAAGTTTTTTGAACGTGCAATAGCTGAATTAGATCCGCATCTGCTTAACGTAAGAAAATAGTCCTTATGTGAAGGATTAACTGGCAACCTCCTAAAGTTTGCATCTTCAGAACACCGCTGGCTTCAGGTGAGGAGCGGATAAGCTCTAAGTTTGACTGGTGTTTTCTGCATCGGGTCAGAATTTCAGATTAAAAATTCTAGCCATGGCCTTCTCCACGTCCATGCTGTGATAAAATATCCAGGTAACATCTGCATTTAAATATTGAGTTCAGATATCCATTCATTTTCATTTAAACTTGTGCAATGTATAAATGGTGGTTTCATTATTTAAGGTGACTGGATATATGTAGGTAATGGGTACCAGTAGTTAAATGGACCGATAATGGTTGTTTGTTGAAATCGGTATGCTAATATTGAGAGAATGTTTAATCACAGTTAATACCGGAAATTCCCAATACGAGAAAGCATTTATCGCTGCATTCAGGAATAATTACGAATTCATATATGATACTACACTCACAATTGTAAATTATTTTGTTTGATTTTTATATTTCATTCCGGCATTCAGAACAAAGACAATACATTTCAGGAACATTCCGTTATAGAGAAGTGATTTGTATTTACCAATTTTGCAGTAGAGTTCAGAAAAAATAAAGCTACGAATTTTAAAAAATCTAAAACTGCTTCACAGAATTAACATCATAAGTCAATTTAATAATACTTTCAAAAATAGTCATGAGGGTTACTTAAATTTCTATTTTGTTAAAAATTTTAAGTATGTATTTACTTATTATTCAGAAAAAAATTTAATAATAATTCACTGCTATATCGCAACGCAACGTAAGAATTTGCTGATACAACCTAACTCTCCACGTTCTTTGGAGCTTATCATAACACGCCGTCTCCTTCCTTCGCAGAAGATTGGGACCTGGTGTGAGCGGGTGCGACAATTCTTGGGAACGTTTTCAATACCCTTACTTATATGGAAATGCACTTCCGGGGAGGAAATATAGAAACTGAGTTCCAAAACACTCTGAATCTATAAACTCAAAATAAGTGTGAGAAACCTATTTGTAAACACAATAAGAATTAATAATTGAAGTATGACAACACAAGTTCTGTTGAGCTAGTTTGGAGATAACTAAAGAAAACTTAGTAACTTTTCAAATGAAGCATCCAGCACCTAATATCTTTTTCTACAGGATCTTTGCATTATTTTGTATAAAACACTTTTGATAGAATTTTTAATTATAGGTATACTTTGTGTAATAAATTAAATAATAACTATGAAGGACTTGTGAGGTTATGAAACTGAGGCAGTACTTTTAACACTTGAGTGATTTCAGTCTAATTATACAATATATAAATTCAATAACAGCCCGCCTTAAAGCAATATGTGAATGTAACAATATATAAAATGTGTAGATTACAGCCATTGTATATGTTTATATTATTGTATACATGTGTAATAATGTTATGTGAATGTATTACGTAACTTAATGATGTAGGATCTGTGGGAATAATTGGTTAAAAGTTGCTAACAATGAGGTAACGTTGAGGCAATAATAAGTAAGAATGTTTAATAACTACTAGTCATTATTGGAGCAACAATAATGTAAATTTTGAGGCAGCTTATAAAATAGCCAATCAACAACCAGAAAAGCTTTAGTTAAATAAAAGCATACTATTGAATTAGGAATAGCCAATCAGAGACTTGAAATACAGAAATTTACAAATGTGGCTGTAGAAATCAAGTCAGTTGCTTGTAGACAGTGCTCATAACTGGACGCGTTGGTTGTAGACAGTATTTTTAACCGGACGCGAGATGCGTGCTCGAGAAATTTAATACGTATTCAGTGTGAGATGAAAATAGTTTACGTGTTAAAAAGTGGAAGTAATAATTAAAAACATCTCACAGCTCTCTCTTTATCAGCGAAGTGTTATTTAAATCGTGTCAAGCATTAATAAAAGGAGTGAAGCAAAATTTTAATCTGTGTAAGCCTACATTATTCAGTCGCACCACAACCCTGCAAAGAGAAACAACAATGTCTCAACATTAATACTGATGCACCCGAGGCAAACATAAATATATAATATTTAAAGAAACAGTCAAATTACAAAGTTAATATTTTTAAACATTAGGGCGAAAGCCACTGGGTACCATACGTGGTTACAACTACTTCTATATCGTCTCCACAACAGTTTAAATACAATACACACCTACTTAAAATTGGCTTTCCATACGTGAAGCATAAACCTATCTTCAAATTGGCTCCCAAAGCATGGGGGAAATAAAAATACAACAAACCTTCTATTTCAAAACATATTTAAGTAATGGATATTCGGGACGCTAGTAAAAGAAATAAGTAAATAATACAAAAAACTGGGACACGTAATATAATCACATCTTTTTCATTAATATTTCATTTATCCAAATAAAAACGTGTATATTAATCATACCTTAATTTAAACAATACATGGAGATATGAATAACCAATGGAAAACCGATATCTGCTGTATCTGTTTCACTCTTAAATAACTTCTTAATTCGAATCCCAGACCTCGCTCTCTGATTCTTCAACATTATCACTGTGATACTGCCCATAGTTATCTTTAGTTTTAACTACTTTGAGTTGGGTTTCAGAATCGTATTCTTTCCTTAACTGATGAAACCTTGCTTTCCCTTTCATAAGAAATGTTTCAATTCCTAAGCCACTGGTTGTTTTGTTTGCAGTTAGAATCTTTGATCCATATCCTATTATTCTATAACTGGTAAACTTTCATTTGTCCTGTTTCTTTGCAAAGAGATCTGGCTCCATGATTTTATAGAGTACTTCTTTGCCGCAAGTAAACTTATTATTTTTATTTGGTCGGTTTCTTTAGTAGCACCGGGACATCACTATCTGAATCATTCATTATTCAGTTAATACAACAGGCAAGGATCTTCATGCCTTCACACACGTGAAATTCATGCGTCTGTACAACTAGCAATAAAGACTGCTAGCTTCCCGACGTGCGGCAAAGTCCTGCTTAGCGGATCATATTCTGGTGCTGTTCGGAATCTCGATTGCTCTGGGCTTCTACTGCTGACTTCATACCAACACAGGTCCTGGAATCACTGCAGTTTTGTAACTCACCCTCCTCAAAACATGGAATAGTATTCAAAATTTGTGTAGTTTTGCACGAGGACTGTCCAGAAAGTAACCTCCGTTTATGCATGGCACGAGAAGTGGGGGTAGCGCCGCCATTTCGACATCAGCGTGCGCAGTGGCTCAGTAGGCTTCTTGCTGTGCAAGGTGGAGCATCGTATTATCGCGTATTTGTTAGTTATAACCTAACAACATGAGCGCGGAAATAGCAAATCCCCCCCCCCAAGTGTGAAGTGTGAAAAGGCTAAGAAGAGCAATCCAAAACAAGCGTTATGGTCTTCTGACATCTGGTGTTGTGTTTTTGCATGGCAACGCTCGCTCTACACAGCAAACAACACAAATCAAATTTTGGCCAAGTTCAAATGGGACGTTTCTGACCATCCCCGTGCAGCCCGGACTTGGCCTCTAGCCACTTCCATCTGTTCCCGTACATGAAAAAGTGGCTTGCAGCTCAGCGTTTTGGCAATGACGAAGAGCTTCAAAACGCCGTGACAGGTTGGCTTAGTTCACAGGCAGCAGAATTTTATGCAGAGGGTATTTCAAAGCCAGTGAAAAGATATGATAAGTGCTTGAATCTGTTTGGAGACTATATAGAAAATTAGAGAAAAGCTTTGAATTCAGATGTATATAATAAAACCTTTGCATATATACCGGTTTCATGTTTATTTCAAAACGGAGGTTACTTTATGGACAACCTTCGTATATCACTGGTTAGAACGAATTTTTTGGTGAAATAAGTACTTTTACATAGTATAGGTAAGCAGTAGAAACAGTAAAAATGTTACGACTTAAGTATAATTGCAAACATGTTTATTGTTTATTTTTACCTTTCCTTGGAATTCTTAAATTGCTTGTAATTGCGAATTGTGTGAATGTTACCGAGGAATTGGGACATCCATCTTGCCATTAAAAGTGAAAGGCCTCCACCTCCAGCTCTGTATCTTAAGTATAAGATGCTTCGTATGGCTATTTCTTTTTTTTTATTTATGGACGCTCTTTAACTGCTGTGGTCCTTCTATATTGGACGAGAAAGACCGGACATTTTGCTTAAAGGCCTCTTTATCAGGCTTGAGGTTCTTTTACATGCCGTAACTCTACGACACGCGACCACCGGCTTTACTTCCCTTCCGAAGGAAGTCATGCTAAGAATTTTTACACCCGAAAAAAATCCATCGCCTTCCGCCGGGTTTGAACCCTACCCCGGGAACTAGAGCCTAGCATGGTAACTACTACAGCTCGGATGACGACTTCATATACCAAGGCAGTTGTTTATAGGTATAGGTTATACAAAGGAGGGAGACATGTCTCGCGCTGCGACTTGAACAGGTCTATTGCGGTTACCACGCCCCTGGATGAGGCGACAGCCCGTAGGCAAAACGTCTATAGAGACACGCGAAAGTCCCAAAAATTTCCGTCGCAAACTCGTATCACTGCTGGAGGTACCGAGAGAGGACGATGAACGACCCAACAATCAAGCAGCCTGTCCACGGGGAGTACTCTTTACATTGAGCATACATCCGCGGCATCTGTACGACACCGCTATACGCCATGAAATCTGAAGTATGAAGAAGAAACGGAGCAAAGAGCAAATGATGGAAATGAAATCGTGGTAGAGAAGAAATCACCACAGTATTAGCTTGCCGCCCCGAGAAAACCACGAAAAACACCTGATTTGGAGCGGGCGGTCACCGGGGATCGAACCCGGAAGCTCCCGAGTGCGTTATCGCGGCGCCACCTCGCTCGTCCATTTGTTTTATCACATTATTATCCACAACATTTCTAGCCAATTCTTCCAGCGCCCCACCCAGAAAGGATAAAACTGGCTAGTGCAACATTATTTTATTCAAAGCGTGGCAGCTCTGTAACTTGGAATAGTTAGGTGCCTCGTATTTAATTTCAGCATGCTAAATTCCCCGCCCATTCCAACACTCGCTACAATGGAGAGGAATTATGGGCTGCACTGAAACTGCCCGGTATTATACGCACTTGCGAACCAAACCGAAACACGACGTTGTAATCCGATTCCGTGAAAAAGAAGGTAGTAGGTGAAACCACCACAGCGAAATTGAATCCTCGGTTTTCCATATCCTGTTTACCGTAATGTGGAGCTTGAAATCGTCTAGCTCTGAAATGAGTTCGTTTATTTTTAGGTTCTTTAAGGTAGAACAGTTTCATACTATAGCCCTTTACCGTTCAGCGTTTTTCGGCAGGCTCTGTAATCTTTGTTACTATCGTATCTTTCCTTTTTTTCTGAAAATTCGGCTATTTCTTAGGTTTTATTTCATTTCTCTTTCGGTCACTATAGTTGAATCCGCTACTGCAAGGTATATACTCCACGAACTAAAGTGAGGAAAAAGTAATTCAAATTAGCATGATTCTCTCTGTTGTTGATCTTGATGCTGCAAAACAGGCAAAATACGATAATAAGGTATTCTACCGAGCGAACTGGTAACGTATGAGGATCGTATTCAAGAGGTTCCGGTTTCGATTCCCGTTGACCATGCACCCTGACCTGGTTATTTCGTGGTTTTCCATGGTAGGTAGAAGAATGCTGGAAGGTTTTTCATCTACCACGATTTCTTTTCCCTCGTACCCTTTCATTCCGTTTTTTCTTTTTTCATGCTTAAGACGTGTTTCAAAGTTTTGTGGTGCGAGGTATTGCCGAACAGATGGCGTGGATAACGGAGGGTTGCCTGGTTAAACAAGTTGTTCATTGTCCTTTTCTGGGCAGCTTCAATGGTCAGGAACTGTAATAAACTTCCACGTTCTCTGTGGCTGTCTGCCTGCGACCTCTAGCCTCCTGTGGCTTCTTCACTTCATCCCTTCCTCCTGGGTGTGATAGCCGCAGTAGATCTATGTAAGTCGCACTGCGCGAGGAGTCCCCCTCCGTTGTGTACCCTATACCCTAATGAGTATTCTACCAATGTTCCCCTATTGGCCCATACGACCTTTGCATCAGTAAAACACATCTTAAAGCTTGCAACAGTGAAAATTTGTCTACATTCAGGAGGTGGAAAGAGTTATCTGGTTTCACATGTACAATCACTTGTTTTATAGAACATCCCGTTGCCATAATCGGAATCTTAAACAAAGCCTGACTTTGTTTAACATTCTGAGTGTGGGGTTATAGTTTTAATTGTTTTAAACATATTTCGTAGAGAGTAGTTTTAAATAACAACTCTTTCTCTCTCACAGATAAAGAAGAATTAGCCAAACAGATCTCATTTACTTATATGTCCCAATATTTTAGAAACAATTGAAAAAAGTGTATTTGTAAAATAAACCTCACAGTAATAAGAAGGTCTGTGTTTTACAATCATATGGCTTTCTCTACACACTGTAATTTACTTTCATAGTACTACTGCTACAAATTATTCCTAAAACGTCTTGTTTTCTTCTCTTTCGATAATCCTTACAAATGATTGCCCAAATGGTTTCAATGTTGTCAGTTATCTATGGAATACCTTTGATACAAGTTTGATTTGTTAACCCTATTGAACGTGTTTGTGTAATCTATAAATAGCATATGTGTTTCTTTGTTGAATTCCCTTCTCTTCTCATTTATTATTTTATGTTTTTAACTATAACGTATATTCTTGTAGTTAAAGTGTTCGCAAGTATTTTCTAGTATGCATATAGGATGTTTTCTTCTGCGTACCTTTCAGGTGTTTATTTATCAACATTTTTAAAATTGGTGTGTTTAATGCTTTCTTGGAATGACTTTAAATTTTCTTTAGTATCTAGAATTCGTTTAGTATGTGGAAAGCTCTTTTTTTGCTTCCTCTAGAACAACGGTGGCGAAAACGCCTTCCTTCCGCGAGTCACCAAATATACAACACGTACTGTATCACTCAGCAGCATGTGAAAAATAAAGGGGCAGTGGCAGAGAGGGAACGGTGCCTACGAGTTAAAAGGACTAGCGAGTCCCTTTCTCGCCACCTCTGTTCTAGAGCATGCTTAAATGATAATATACTTATATTGTTCTGTGCTCTTATACCTTTACTGCAATTTATATTTTCGTAAAATTCTAAATCATGTTATAATGGTTAACACGATTAATTACTTTTTCTACTACACGTAGTAAGTAGCGGAAGAATTGCTTTTCACACAAAACTTCAATACCGAGATTTCGTCAGAAATGCATGCTTTGAGGTGCCTTGAATCCAAATAAAGCATTTAAGGATGCATGTCCGTGTGTGTATCTGTTTGCCTGTCTGTCCGTGTGCATCAGACGTTAGTGCCTTATACATTCCACTCGGTAAAAAAAGTTATAATAAGTTTTAATTATTTCTTCCAGTATTTTTATTCTTTAAGTATCTACAATATATAATATTAAATCATATCTTGAAATTTATTTATATTTGTTTACTATTAAGGTTTGTTTTTACTTTACGTTATAAACTGAATTAAGGTTTCAAAGTTTGTTTATGTATTCAATTATTTTTATATAACAATTTTTAAACTTTAGAGAATGTCCTCTGTAAAGGACAGAGCTTAAACATAGCATAGGATGTACGCATTATATCTTGCCCTTAAGCTGAATCATTTTAATGGCACCATAGGGAGATTTTAGTACGCGGCAGTAATTGAAATTCGCAGATTCGCCATCCCCACCTTGCAAATAGTACGAGTCGGTTTATTGCATTGTGCCAGCAGCGCATTCTATTTGAAGATACATTTCATTACACATGTAGACGGACGCTTGCCTGAGATTGGAATAATTAGCAGATAATTTCATCTGTATACAAGAAGGCGGTAATCACACGTTGTGCGGCATCCTGAGGCAGGGTTTAATTTCCAGGGAGCCAGCGGGGCCCCTGCTCTTTGTGCCCGTTAAGTAATAAACTGTCTCACTGCGCAAATATTGGGAGAAGTATGTGTACACACCAAGAACTGGCTTTGAAAAGACAAGAGAGATCGCTAGTCTGCATATAGTGTCACGTTGTGGAGAGGGGGAAAAAAGGTAAATAGTCGACAAGAGCGAAGAGAACAGAGAGGGAGGGGGGGTGAGTGACGAGGGCACTTAACAACGGCCCACTCGGGGTATAAAATTAAATAGCAGGAAGAAGTGGATTAAAAAAGGAAGGAAAGTAAAAAAGGTAAAGAGGGAAAATGAACGAGGTTTGAAATGAAATTTAGACGGCAATGCCGAGCCGAGAAATTAATGTTTCTGACATCAATGCCGGCAACATAATAGCAGCAAAATATCCCTGCAAAATTACCTCGTTGTCTCTGAATTTAATTCTTGCAGAATAAACTGATACCTAGTTAAATTAAAAAAAAATCTCCTTTGTCCTGATACACGTTAGTCAATGCTGTGAAATATTTCCTTGTGCAGTATGTGGAAAATACAACAAAACGCATTGTTTATACTATGGGATGAGCATTTATATAAGTTATGGATAAAGGTATCGTAAACAAAAAAATCTTGTTAGAATTAAATTATAAAATTTCGCCTCTAAGTATCGATACTGGTTTATTTACATATTATGGAAATTTTGAATAATCTTGAATAGTAAAAATCTATGGAAGAGAGTTTGAAGGGTCATTCTTCAATTAAAGATGATTTTATGACCAAAATGTACATTAAATGCTCTTAAGGTAATGGCTTTCTGAAAGTTTAACAAAACTTGTGAAAAATTAAAAAATCAAACCCCTTTATAACAAAACAATACCATTTCTAAACTTAAATAGCGTTTTTTTCCCAGTTGGCGCATTTTAATTACGTTACTTTTTTACAAACCTTTTTTAACATGTTTCTATCCTCAAAATGCTTCACACTGCGCAATGTTTACTAATTTGTATGAATATTTTTTAGTCCTCTAAGAAGCACATTAAAAATTTATATCACCCTGTTCTATATAATGCTCCAAATTTCCAAATTAAATTGTTTGATTTTAAAAAATCGATAATTTGGTAGAGTATAAAAAGTAATAATTTATCTACAGTAATTAGAGGTTATTATAAGAAGATCTGATATCATAGATCATTTTGTAAACTCATATACTGTTTTTATATGAAGATTTTTAAAACTGCATCTTGGGAAGAATTTTTATTATAACAATGAATTCACACAATAAAAATTAATATTTTAATAACATGGATGATGAAATTTCAAAAAATGGCAAAAACATTACTGTAATTGTGTAATAACTGGCACAAATTTCAGCAGTGTATCTTACGTAAAGCGGATTTTTCAAATTTCACAGATGCATCATCTTAAGACTTAGAAATTGTAGCAATTGGTCGCATTTGTTCAGAGGAACATGAGCGTGGAGAGAATATTTACCACTGAGGTCTATCGACAGAAAGCAAACAACAGGGCAATGCACGAAGAATATTTCGTATTGAAGAACACTCAGGAATGAAACCTTTGGTAGGATGTGATTACCGGAGGGGGACACCTCACCACTGCGAACAACTAGATCTATTGTGGCTACACTCCCCGGGAGACAGGGATAAGTGAAGAAACCGCAGTAGGTCGCAGGTCAGCAGGCACACGGGATTACGGAGACGCACGGAAGTCCCTATCGTTTCCAGTATGAAACACCGCTCTCACCATCAGACGCGAAGAGTCTCGCAGAGGGCGACCTGCAGGCAGGCCAACGCGCTTTCGTAGGCGGCAGAAATCTTTCCAAAGCACAGCGACCGTGCCATCTATCACCAGACGCACTGCGAAATCCGGAAAGACTGCTTGAAAAATGAAAGGGAAAAAGACAAAATGACGGGAAAGGATAAATCATGGTAGAATGCACCAGTTCAGCACCTGCTTAGGTGACCAGAGGAAAACCACGAAAAATTCCATGACGGCAACCGGAAATCGAACCCGAGACCTTCTAAATGCGGACCGCAGACGTTGCCGTTTGAACCATCCCACTAGGTAAACAGTTTGTTACAAGGCGACGTAAATCAAAAGTGGTACAAAATAGTAACCAGTGGCTCAAATTGCTTAGCCTTGGTGCCAGGCGGAAGATAAAGTTCTCTGTTAGAAATATAGAGAATGCGTTCGATTTGTTAAGAGTGGGAATCATGGGCGCACATTTTGTTAACCTGTAAATCTCTAGAGGGGTGGAAGATAAATAATTTGTTGCGATCCTTTATAGAATCGTATGATGGGCGCTGCTAGCAGGCAGAGAAGAGCAGGAGAGATACTCCATGTCGAAAAATGTTAATAATAAAGAAATAAATAAATATTGTCTGTTTATGTGAGTCTTAAGTTACTCTTATATTCCTATGCACTTATTAAAGCTTTTCATGCTCTATGGTTAATACTGTACAAACAATTTTCCGACCCTCGTAGCCGTGGTCGCTGGAGTATATAGCTTCGGCGCTCCGCCAAGCTGAAGATCGCGGGTTCGAGTCCCGCCATGGGTATGGATGCTTGTGTGTGTCTGTGTGATGTGTAACTGCGGTAATACGTGGTAAAGAATACAGTAAAACACAGCAATAATAAACTGGGTAAACAAGGGAACTTACAAAAAAAAACATATGCTAGAGAGTTTCGTACTGTTTCGTGTTTTTCTGATTTAGTATGATAAACTCTGTTCATTCGTATTGTTTTTTTCAGGTTACGCTGTTATTGGTATTTAGTCCTTTTTCCTTTATTTGCTACTAATTTGTGTTGCTAACATTTGTAGCTCTTTTGGAACTCGTACGACCGTTAACGCTGTATCTCTGGTATAGCTAAAATTCATTAAGCCTTTCACTAACTCCATAATGTCATGCTTTGTTTCTTATAAATATCAACCTCAGTTCTGTAAGAACAACTCTGGTTCACAGTTGAAGGTTACGATTATTTGTCGTTGTCTACTTGTTTTTCTCAATCAAGTACAGGCCCTTGTTCTATTCCCAGGCGATCACTTCTCTTCATCGAGTTCTGATTAGACCCGAATACGATGTCAATAATGAAGTTTCCTTCCACAAATTAATACCTAGTATGTGTGATTAAATGCCATATTTTAACTTTGGTCTTGTTTTGCTGTTATTTTACCTAGTAATGTGATTTTTTTCAACTTTCAATGCTTAAGATATTTTCTTTATACCTTTTTGACAGGCTTTCTTTTCTTCTTAAAGACAGCATTGCACTTGTAATTTGAAAGTATCCGTTTAGGGGTAATTGTTTAACTTATCAGTTATAGTAATTGTCTTGTAGTATGTCATTAGTTTCTCTACCGTATTTGTAGGTCAGAGGAAGCTTTACATTTGGTTTGTGTGTGTGTGTGTGCGTGTGTGTGTGTGTGTAAGAGAGAGAGGGTGATCAGCGTAACTCAAGAACGAAAGGTGGGATGAAACACCGAATTCTTTCATAGTTGATCAGGAATGTCTTAAGAATGGCAGGGTAAGAGTTTTAGTAAAATCCTCCATAAAAGAAAGTTCAATGGAAAAAAAAACGTATTATTGCTTATTTTATTTGCCAATTTTCATTAACACATCGTTTGAGCTATTGATATATGAATAAAGTATACATCTTTAAGTTGTGTGAATTTCCTGGAAGGTCCTCCTCATTCTTCTTGAACTATACAAATTTGAATAATATAAAATGCAGATAAAGATTTGTTAAGAAAAATTATATTTCATGAAAATGCACTAGAGTTTGTAGCGAGATAAACTAGGTAACCCCTCTGCAAAAGCTTCTGTTGCACTGCAGCCTAAAGGCTTATTGTGGCAACCTTATAATGATTGCTACCCCTTCACACTTGTATCTACTGTGTTTCTCACCAGATTACAGAGGTTCAATAGTGCGTTGGGGTAGTAGTCCTCTGGTTCCATAAGAAGTTTCCCAAAATCTGATTCCCTTGAGGAGCATAATATATGATAGGTTGTTTCAATTTTAGACCCGCACAATCTACAGTCCGTGTTGCCCTGAAACCTTCCTATTATGTGAGGTCCTTTCTCATTGGTGCATGCCCAGTGGCAAAGACTACTGTTGTTTTAACTGAGACTTACTAAATTTAAGCAGTATGTCATTAGAGGTTTATATGGTTCTTTGATAAACAATTTCCTATGCCGAATTCCTGGAATCCTCTTCATGCAAAGAGAGTTTTACTTTTAGACCTGTTTGTTACAGCCGCTCTAATGGAACACTTAGTTGTACCTAGAGGTGCCTCTGGTTTGGCTTTCAGCTGTGTCGATCCTTGTTTTTCAAGTTCGTCAGCTAGTAAGCACTATCAGTTTTCAAAACATTCTTTAGTGTATGTTTAAATTTTCTTAAAGTGAAGTGGGATTCCACTTTGGGGTTGGGATTGGGCTCATTAGTACAAAAAAATAAGTTATTTTGCATCATCAAGAAGCAATTCCATGTTGCTTGTTTGAAAGAAATTCTATACACTTGGACAGAAGAATCTCTCTTAGGAATGCTACATGATGTATTTAAGGAGTACCAGTGAAATGTTAATTGGTGGAGTAAGTAGTGAAACTTTAGCACATATATGTGCTCTGGCCACCGCATAGCATCAGAAATCTACTTTGGAGAGCAATGATTAACACAATAAATGTTCAGAGCTTGGAAATAAGCAATTCAATTTATTGCGCATTCCTATCAATAATAATTACATATCCTTGATATTTTGTGTCCAACGTCTATGAGCTTTTGAAGCAGAACTTCATTCCTTTTTTTCCTCTCATTATCGGAGGAGACTTGGCATTGTTTCATTGTGGATATTGTACCTATGACCCACAAGGAGATGTCCTCGGGAGTGAAGGGAAGGAGATGAGATTAGACAACGGTCGGCCAGAACCAGAAACGAGGGCACAGCTATGAAGGCGTCCCTGCAGTTTTCAGATTGAGACGTCCCGACAGACGGACAGACAGACCGGGAACCCCTGTCCCATATAGAGAGTCCAACACCCCGCTCCGAAGGTGTGCTCCGCATACTCCGAAAGCTGAGGAATGGACAAAGTCACAGAGAGTATGCTTTTTCCATGTCGTGCCGCACCGAAACACCATCACCACACTTCCAACCCTGAAACAGATCTAACGGGGTAAAGCTTGAACAAAATTATGACTGGAACGAAGTGGATGGACAGGAAATTCGGGGGCTGAAAGAAACCACTCCGGCGACACGGAAAAATTCCCCCAAAAAACCCATGGGTCACAGTGGGCGGTCGACGGGAATTGAACTCGGGACCTCCAGAATGCGAGGTTACCGCGTCGCCATCTCGTTCGGTAACTTCACTACTTACACGTAAAAACTATAATATCTGTTTCGCATTGCGCGTATATGTTTTTCTAAACATTTTGAAGTACACAATGATATCTATCTTGGTGTCGGTGTATGATGGAACCTAGCTATGGCACCTAGAAAACTGCCACTAATCAGTGCCATCTTTGCTCCAGGTAGAGAGTTCCGGGTCGCGTGACTAATTGAAATATGTCTTGCCCCGGCGAGGAATAGTAATTACCTGTCATTATTGCCTAATATTTTCCCGTCACAAGGCAATTCATTACCTTCTCAGCTCTTGATATCAAGATTCCAGGCAGCAAGCAGTTATTTTCAGTCACAGGAGAGGATGTCTGGTCTTGAGTTAGTTAACATCGCTTCAGTAATATAACCGTTGCGCGTATAATCGAGAAAACAGCTTGATATGTTTATAGTTCTTAGTATAAACACACATGAATTCTAAGATAACGTGTATTCATCTGCGGATATGAAATTTGAGATATACTAGCTGGCTGTCTGACTTTGGTTAGTTTTCTAAACTCGAATGACGATTTTATTAACTTCATTTACCTCCCTACCGAGCGAGGGGGCGCCAGGGTTCTTCGACACCTTCTTTCCCATGGATTCTTCGTAGTTTCTCCGGGTCGGTAGGTGAATTCTGAGATGGTTTTGTCTTCTACCACGACTTTCCTGCCCCTCATTTCCTGTAAACAGAATCTTACGGCGGTCACCATGTACTTGTGTAAATGTTTATTTCTCTGTATCTTGCATTCTGATAATGACACCCATCACATACATATTTTATGTTACACATTAACTTAGAGTTCTTGCAGGTTCTTCGTATTCGTAGAAGTCAATCTTGCCTCGGCGTTACTCAGGTTTGTAGATGTGGTCGAGCAAGATTTTTTTAATCTAATTAATTTTTGTGCTAATAAAGTTCCAAAGTAGCGAATTAACTATAAATCTCAGGCAAATAAAAATTACATCGGCATAGCCGTAATTTGTTACACTACATTACTGTGCAGATTACATTAATAAAGGTAACAAACATTACTAACTTTTTCACGTATCACAATATACATCTTTACATCACGACGATCAGACAAACAAGTGTCTTGGTGTTGAGGCAGTATTTATAACACTTGAATAATTTCAATTAAATTATATAATATGTAAATTCAATAACAGCCCGCCTTGAAGCAAGATGCATGTAATCATTTTTAAAATGTATGTAGCAGTCATTGCATATGCTTATATTATTGAAAACATGTTTAATAATGTTATGTGAATGCATTACGTAATTTAATAATGTAAGAGCTGTGAGAAAAATACGTTTAACGCTGCTAACAATTAGGTAACAATGAGGTAACCTTGGGGCAATAATGAGTTTGAGAGTTTAAATGGTACTAGTCATGATTAGGGCAGCAATAATGTAAATTTTGTGACACTTTAAAAATAGCCAATCAACAGCCAGAAAAAGCTTTAGCAAAATGCAGGTATTCTATTGGACTAGGATTAGCCAATCAGAGGCATTAAATACAGAAAGTTAAAAGTTTATACGGCTGAAATATGTTCAGTTGTCTGCGGACCTTGATATCAACCGGATGGAAGATGCGTTCTCTAAAGAAATATTACGTATTCGCGTGAGACGTAAAATAAGTATACGTGTTAACAAAGTGCAAGTATTAAATAAAAGAATCTCACAGCTCTTAATATCATGCAGTGCTATTTAATTTGTGTCAAGGAGTGAATTAAAACTTAAAATCTGTGTAAGCCTACATTCTTGTCGCACCACGCCTTGATTAAGAGAAACGTGTCTCTGAAACAATACTGACGCAGCCGAGGCAAACATAAACATAAATAGTTAAAGAAGCAGTTTAATAGCAAAGTAAATATTTTTCTTTAAACTTGGTGCAACCTTCAACAACAAAACACTTTCTTCAAATTGGCACCCATACGTGGGACAGTTAAACAAACTAAAACTACGTAAATAGAAACTTTCTCAGAGTTAGTACGCTTACTTTAACTTCCAACTTTCAAAATATTTAAACCTTGGCTATTTAAACCTCATTGGCTGTATCTACTATTCATACATTTAAAATTTGATTCTGACACTGCTATTTGCTACTGCATGTCACATGACTAGCTTTCTAAAATCACGACTGTTAGTATCTGCGTCGCCAACTGTCTGTGAAAAGTTCCATAATTCTACCTTTGCTTTTAGCTTATAAATGCTAAAGTTCGGGCTATTGTATATTTATTTACCTATGTCCTGGAAACTACCCGCTTTTCACAGAAATACCTAAATCTTACAAACTTTCAGCCAACAGTTTCAACTTAAGATACAGTAAGCTTATTCGGTAACATGTAATTTTACATGAATATA
Organism: Deroplatys truncata; assembly: GCA_030765065.1. NCBI lineage: Eukaryota > Metazoa > Arthropoda > Insecta > Mantodea > Mantidae > Deroplatys > Deroplatys truncata. Next base: position 110,959,384 of record CM060986.1, read on the forward strand.
CATACACATATTGATATTATCAGTACCACCTCAATGTTCCTTGTCATCTTTTATAGCGTTGTATGACCAGTGATGGTGTTCGGCAGTTTGCGGTGTCTGTGCGCTCCGTAGAGGTTTGTTCCCTGGCGGTTGCGGGACTGCAGTTACTTCTCGCCTCCGAGGGGGCCCCTCCGAGAGTAGCTTGTGGGTGGGACCGGGAGGTGGCGGATGCGTTCGACCCGGAAATGTTAGGGACCCCGTACATGCTTGCGCCCGTCATATACGGAAGTGGTCGCCCTTCGGGTCCCTTCCCTCATCCCTTCCAGCAAAAAGGACCGTTGAGGCCTACTTGCAGTGCTCTGTCCTGGTTGTGGGAGGCTTTCCGTATCTTCAGCTTTACCTCCTGCCGTTCTTTATGCAAGATGATTTTTATGGTGAATACTCCTCTTTACCCTTTAAAAGTTTTATTTTGTACAGACCTGGGAATTCCTAATAATGGATGAAAAATCCTCTGATATTCATGTAAAATCATGTAAAACATCGGTGAACCGCCTTACTTCCTTAACCTCCCCCGAAGTCTTCCAAGTTCTGGAAATTCTTCAGAGCGTTCAAGTGTCCTTTGGCTGGCAAAATCACTGATCGGAATCGTCGAGTAACTTGTTAGATAGTTACAGTAACTTACATTTTAAACCTTTGAATCCTTGTACCTTCTCTTTGGCCCCGTAGTTATTTAAGAATATAAAAGGTACACCATTTTCTTACAATACAGAAGCACTTAATAGACAAAACGAATAAGAGGTGAAGCTAGTGAATATATAGATTCCGCGTTTCCATACCACGAAGTTAACTTCTTTGGAAAAGACATAGTCTGTGACCATCGAGAAAAACAATATTCTGAGTTGCTAATTGTAAAATGCCGTTTCGCTGATTTCTAACATTATTATCCGTTATCGTTATACAATTATTTATCAAGCCCTGCTAACGAGCTTGATTGCAACATAAACATAAAGGAAATAAAGCAAAACCTTCTTACACGAGGGTTATTAAAATATTTTGGCATTGGTATGACATGCGTATCCTAGCGTTACAAATATATTCCACTCTATTTTGTTTTGCTGTGTCTTTTATTGCTAAATCATGACCATTTACATACGTACTAGATGGTCCACACAAGCCGTCTTTAGTTGAAGTTAGTTTATACCGGATAGTATGGATGCCAAAAGGTTTGCCTAAGCAGAATTGTAAAGTGGACCTTCATACCGACAGAGAGGAGTCCGATAAATGAAAGACCAATGCTTGAAAACGAAGACTTTAAATGCTATTACTGGTCCCAGAGCTCATTCGGGAGAGAAACAGCCTGTTATATGAGGTGTTCCGGGTTCATATACCTATGTGTGTGGGGGATGTTATCGGTTATTTAATAAGCAATTTGCTCGTTAGTAAGAATTCAGGATTGTCGCTTTACGCAAACCTGAGCATACGTGTTAAGTCATTTAGTTCCATGGCAGTTAACCTACAGTCAGTACAACTATATTGTAACAATTGGTTCCGCAAAGTTAACAAGCTTAAACAAAATCCATTTTTATCATATTCATGTACCCTTAAAGGTACATTAGTATTAAATTATTTTCTGTTAGTGCATTATGCATAAGTATGTGCAAAAACATGTCCGCTTTGGTGGACGAATTATGTAAGGGCCTCTCAGGTCCAGATTCACCTGGAATGATCCATCATAAAAACGTGCAAAAGCCAGATGCCGCATCTGAAAATGTTCAGAACACAAACTTTGAGGCTCAGCTGCTTTTCAGTGTGTGTCCACACAGATCGTAACCATATCTGTGTGTTCGTTATTGGTGAACGGTACCTTTTTGTGTGAATGACCCGCCTTGAACTGCATGCAGGCGAGCACGTTTATTAGTACTAAACTACCACGTAAACACCTACAGACAGCATCACTACCTCGATGATCATCCACTTTGCACCAGCACTGCCCCATTGAACAGCAGTAATGTTGCAACGTCTTTTGCACTGATGTATGCAGGAAACATAAAATTGCAAAGGAGGCTTGTTTGGGCCACCTGGTGTATATATTGTTTGGAATAAAATATTCTCAGCATTTGTCTTATTTTGCATCATATTTGAGAGATGGTTGTTGCTTCACGTATGGATACCAATCGGAATAAGATGTATTGTTAGACCACGTATGGTACAAAGTTTCTGGTAGCCTTTGCCCCAATGATTAGGAATCAACTTTGTATTTTAATGTTTTCTTTAAATATTATATATTTTTGTTTGCCTCGGCTGCGTCAGTATTAATTTGTAGAAACTTGTTTCTCTTTGCAGGGGGTGATGCGGTTAAAGAAGGTAGGCTTACACAAATTATAATTTTTACTTTACTCCTTTTATTAATCCTTCACACTATTAAATAACACTTCACTGATATAGAGAGCTGTGAGGTTATTTATTAATTATTTGCACCTTTTAACACGTAAGCTTTATATTCTCGCCGTAATGAATTTTTGTCTCACACTTAATAGGTATTAAACCTCTCGAGGACGCGCCTCGCGTCCAGTTAGGAACGCTGTCTACTAGCAACTGGCGTTTACCGCTTGAATTTGTACAATTATTTCAGTTTATGATTGGTTAATCCTACTCCAATAGAATACTTTTGTTTAACTTAAGGTTTTTCTGGTTGTTGAGTGGGTATTTATAAACTGTCTTACTAATATTACCTTATTGTTTCCAAGAATTACTAGTAGCATTATTAAAATTTCTAATTCATTATTGGATGAAGGTTATCTCATTGTTAGCAATTTTTGACCTATATTTTCACAGCTCCTAACTTACTAAATTAAGTAATACATTCACATAACATTATTATACATGTACGTAATAAAAATAAACACAATATTATGACTGTTGCATACCCTTAAATGTTATTTATAGACATATTGCTTTAAGGCGTGCTGCTGTTAAATTTATATATTATATAATTAGACTGATATCATTTAAGTGCTATAAATACTGCCTTATATTTGTGGAGTAAAATCAGCTATTTTATACTCAATGGTATTCTTAATAAAACGTCAAGGACTTCTTTGCAAGAATTATTTTTTCTAATTTTAATGTGTTCTTATTCAAGTACAAGAGCTTTGTAAAACATTTTTTCATCTCTTAGTAATTTAAGAAATGCAATTATAATGCAAATGTTTTATAGCCATTTGTCTATCAGAACTAACTAAGCTTTTCAGTGGTGAAATATTATCAAAATCAGTAGAGTGGGTTTTGAGATTGCCCTACACACACGCACACACACATACACATACAGTTTAACCATTTATAATATTAATATGGATGTTAGAGTATGCACTAGAGCTTATAAATAACCGGCACTATACGTTCAGAGTGAATAAATTTTCTACTAACGAAATTATAAATGTGATGGTTAAATGAAATGGAAAGAACACATTGATAGAATGTCAGATAATAGATTTCCCAGGGTAATAAACTATAAACCAACTGAAGGAGGATAGGTACTCTGATATTAGAGACTATAAAAGACGAATTCTATTAATCCCTGAAAGGAAGAGCAGAAGAGGAGGAAATAGTAGAATGGTTTCAGACACACAGCTAATGATATCCGCCTGGATGCACACATTTGTTAAATAGATTTTTAGCATTTTCTTCAGCATGAATAAGTGAGAGACATACGTGATCTCTTCATATATGAACCACAGTTATTTTAGTATATCTAATATTTATCTAAACCGAGCGGGAGGGCTCAGGCGATTAATCTGTGGTCCGCATTCGGGAGGTCCCGGGATCGATCCCGGAGACCGCCCACTCTGGCCCATGGATTTTTTTGCGGTTTCTTCGGATCGCCAGGCAAATTCTGGGATGGTTCATCTTCTACCACGACAATACCCGCTCCGGGGCGGGGGGTTCCTGGAGGTTGGTGGCTTGTGGGAAGGGAGCGTGCGGCGAAGGAAGCGTTCTATCTGGAAGCATTAGGGACCCCGTCCGTGCTTGCGCCCGTCGGCATCCGGATCTGGTCGCCCTTCTTGTCTCTCCACTCATCCTTCACTCCTAGAGGCCACGTTGGAAGCACAATAGCCTACGTGCGTGTTCTACTCCGATTCCGGGAGCCCATCCCTGCTATGTACCTTTACCTTTAATGCTTATCTAAAGCAGAGTAAGTATTGAATTTAAGGGAAGATTAAAGGCCTATCCCATCAATATTAAATCTTCTACATTCATGACAAATTATCTCAAAAAGTATTTAAGATATCAGACTTAAATTTTTACAGCATATAGGTTATGTCTTTTAAGTTCACTGAAATATATTTAACCTATAAGTTTATTTATTACGGATAGTAGGATTATTTTTCTACTAACACATATTTTATTAAAATGCAGCAGTAGTTATTAAAACACCAACCATTTTATTAACACCAAAATAGATTCATAACAGTACTTGGAAGTTGTTTCTATCATCCTAAAAGATAATTTATATATCTTAAATCGTTCCTTAGAAAAAATGTGGTTTATACCAGAAATGTCATTTACATAAAGAGATTTTCAAAGCGAAAATGTAGAAAATAAAAGCGCATATATTTGCAAAAAAAAAAAAGAAACCATATGTCTTGAGCACACAGTGCTGAAGAATTCACAGTACAAAATGGCGAATACAGTACCATTTTTAAATATACTAGAAGTATTGTACTTACAAAGATAAAATATATAACAAATTAAAGAGGAAAGTCCTACTTATAAGACTTCCACGACAAACTAAAAGCTGAATTCTTTGACAATTATCGTTATTTAGTCTCCCCTTAACCAAAAATTCTATTGAGAACATTATTCAAAATGGTCCATGTCACTATCGTCTGTAAATAGCATACCTCAGCAACGAAATATCGGGTATATATAATATTGTAACTTTGTTCTGCTTTCAGTATCACTTTAATAATAAGATTTGGTTCTATTCTTGCTATCACTTCACTTTTTCTCGAGCATAGCGGTGAAATGAATCGCGAGCGAAGCAACCTCTTCTTTCTTCTGCTTCACTCCCTGGGGTGCCGAACACAGGACTTCTGTAATCGCTCACAGTAACAGCACTCACTATATGTCACAACTGTCTTTACAAACACAGAGTAACCAGCATCAAGAACAACTAACTCAACTCACTTCCAAGCGGGCTCGGTTTACACAAGTACGGGAGATGCGAAGGGGAGATACTTCCAGAAGAATCTGATTTTATCTCGAAATCGCTTGTAGTATTTACATTGGGTGATAGCGCTCCTCCGTCACTTTATCTCTTCAACCGACCAGTCGATCGGTCGCCTTCCATGCGATAAACTGCCATACCAAAAACTGCATTTCAGTATTTAGGTGTGGTATTTTTCAGCGATGCCAGGCGAAGATTTTTAGGATTGTGAAAACGAGACATCAGTCGACGATGCTCTAACCGGAGCGACCCAACAAAATAGAAACTAATGATAAACAATTTACTGAAGTATTGAGTAAATTATATTACATTTTAATGTTTTAAAACGTGATGGTGCTAGAAGAGAGCGTGAAAAATTATACTGGGTGGAGGGCGAATAGATATTATCCCGTTAGGAGATTATTCTATGGACAAAGATGAATGAACGTTGTAATGCAATTTTGGTCTCTGAGCGCTTACTTCAGCAGAAAAAATTAAGCTTTTCGCTCCTTTCGTGTCATCCTGTTTCAAATATGGGAGTATTAAGGGAAGCCTTATTGAAGAATATGAGAGAGCCTTAGTTGATATAATTTCCGTTGTCTTCACTCTCTTCGTCAATTGCCCAGCCACCGGCTGTCGAGGGTATGAATAATAATGTACCTATGCCGCGTCACTGTTTTCTTTCATTATAGATGTAAGATACGATAACTTTTAGTCTGTTTTATCAAAATATTAAATAAAAAACTATAATTGTATAAGGGCTAAATAAAATACTGGTTTTGCTTCACCTATTTGGTGTCACAGTTTAGATAAACACGTTAGCTTACTATTTTTGTTCCTGGGAGGTAAAATATGCTGTATGTATTTTGCTTTCTACTTTTATATACATAATTATAAGGAACGTTTTAACTTAAAGTATTTGTTCTCTTTGTTTCTTTCTTTCACACCTAAAGAAGTAATTTCGGGTTTGATTCAATTCATTAAACATTAATAGTTTCGCTGAAAAGGCACGAAAGCACTACTTTGTAAATTAAATACCGTCTACAAATTGATTACTTCCATAATGATAGGATTACTCAAGAAATGAATAACAAGAGTAACTTTTGATTGTTACAGCAAAGCGTGGAATTCAGTAATAATTTTTTTTCTTAAAATACCTAAATTCTTTACCAGTGTAATGTAATTTTATACTTTTCAATAAAATAAAACATTTCATAATATAGATAAAAACAAAAAACTAGTGTTTTAACATCCAGCCTATTAATTAAATATATCTGTTGAAAATTAATAAAACATTGAGTTTTCAAGTGGAGACTGTTTTACTTGCATGTCTACTAATTAATATCTAGAAATGCTTTTGTGCAATATTTCAATTACCTAACAACTGCAAAAATCTAGAATGTTCCAAAAGTAATTCATTAATAACAATCTAAATGGTAAATGCTGTAACCTAGATAACAACACCGGTAGCAGTATAGTACCAACAGTTTGCGAAAACTTTAAAAACTTAAATTAAAATATATAAATAATAAGATCAGTGGCAAGCACACGTTTGTTACAGTGCATTGTAACAAGTCTCAACATATTCTCGGCCGGCTTCGGAAACAACTTGCACATTTTACTTCAGGACAAACGTGGAGTTTCATCAAGCACCAGATGTCTCATATTGCCTCCGTCGTCGAGTGGTCAGCGAGCTACCTTTTCACACCGAGGTCCCATTCCCGGCTGGGTGTGGAACTTTTTGTTTAATGAGGAGTATTCCCTACCCTCCACGGGGTCTGGGGATGTGGGTATAAGAATGTGCGTGTGAAAATAAGTTAAAAATGATGAAAACCTACAGCAACTTAACCTATTAATAGTTCAAAAAGTAAAAAAGAACCATTAAATATTTTCAATCAAAGCTCTCAGTATTACCATAGCAGTTAAAGGGGGGGCTATAGAAATGAACAAAAACCAAATACCAGAACTCAACCCCCTTTGCAAGGTAAAATGCACAGCTCTTATCAAACATACCCTCTCTCTAAAGCGTTTTTCCAAGTTCTTTTTATGTACAAGTTGATTAGTTTGGTCGGTACGTCTATGCATACCGACTGAACTGCATACACTAACTGACCGACCAGTCAACTAGTACTTGAGAAGCATTAAAGAAATTTCTGAAACATAGAAGAAAAATGCTAATAAAGGATTAAAACACCATCCGGTACAATTACGCAAAGCATATGTTTCCATTGTCAAAAGGTATGATTGATCGGTAGTGCCACGCTCTCTTAAGGAGCTGTCTACTCTACGTATTAATGCTTGATTACGTATTTTCCATCAGCGACGATAACAAGAATTTGTTTCCAGTCCGTCTGCGCATATATGGTGAAAGTAGTTACTCTCTACCCTAATTACTTTTGTACACTTTACTCACTGTTATATTAATATAAGCGTTACAAACCTACCATTATGTTAATTGTTGGCATTCGTATTATATATTCCTAAACTTTTATATCAAATTCCATTAGTGTTGCCATAAAGGCTCCACACAAAGGGCAGTTTATGTAAAGACAAATGTTAAGAATAACGTAGCTAGAAACGCACTGAAAGCTTAGTATACATCACAGAAATTACAGTTTAATATGATAGGGATATTAAAAATCCGATGCTTTGCATACAGGTGGATTTTTCTATTCACTCTTCTACAAACTATTCTCACAAACTTCTTCTTTCTGTGTAAAGCTTCTTAATTGAGAGGAATTTTCATTACGCGTTTAAACATTTGTTACTGCGATAGTCAATTTTTAAGAAGCTGGTCGTTATGTGATATATCATTTTGAAATTCCATATTCCTTGCATGTCCACGAGAAAACGCGAATAGCGAACTAACACTTAAGGAAAGTTTAAGTATTCTAAAATTCAGATCACAAACAAAGAATATCTCTGAAATTATTAAAGCCACTAAATATTTATTTTATATAAATTGGGTGTTGTAACGACATTTACATTTTTTTGTAATATATTTTGTCCATCTCTTACGGTTTAAGCACTTCAAAAAGTAATTAAAAATGAAGAGATTTTCACAGCCAATTAGCTGAAAATTCAAATTTAAGGTATTATGCATTTTATTTGCCATACAAATATCTTAAATACGTAGTATTTTAATCAAAATCACTAGTCATTTTAGGAAAATCAAATTCAGGAAAACGTTCCATGTAAATGCTATTTTATTGTGGGTGAATCATCTGGAAAATCTTCGACCCGCGACCTTGGAAGATGCTGAACTTTGCATCAGTGAAATGTGACCAAAAACTGTGAAAATTTGTAAAAGTAGAATCTGAGTAATAAAATAATATGCACTTTAAAACTTTAAGGTAACATATAGACTCATCCACTTGACACATTTAAGCTTCCAATTAATTGAACCTATAAATGGACTTATTGATAAACACCCCGAAGTTAAACTTTGTTTTCTTGCAAACTTTTTTTCAGCATTCTTTCATACTAAAAATACTCCACACGATGCAATGCTTTACCAATTTTGTTTCAAAGTGTTTTCAAAAGTGTATTGGACAAAATTACTACGTACTTTTTACATAGGGCTCAAATTTATAGAAATAAATGATTAAACTTTACAGGAACTTTGGAGAGCATAAAGAGTAATATTTTTTACAGTAATAGGAGGAATACCTTTAAATGTATTAATTTTGAAGAGAGATAATGCATTAATTTGAATTTAAATTTATATATTTTAATATAAAATAATCTGTAATGAAAGATTCTTTCGTAAACTCACTCACTGTAAAACCTGAATATCTTTTGCAAATATTTTAAAAAACGCAATGTGTGGGTCATATTTATGAGAACAATTAAGTTTATACAGTAAAAAATAAATGCTTAAATCACCATGTAAATTCTTCAGAATTTGGAAACATGGTAAAAACATTACCGTTGAGGCAGTATTTTTAACACTTAAATGATTTCAGACTAATTATATAATATAACATTCAATAACAGTCCGGCGTAAAGCAATATGTGTATAAATAAAATAAAACATTATGTAACAGCCATTGTATTAATGTTTATATTATTATGTACATGTTAATTATGTTATGTGAATGTATTATGTAATTCAATAATGTAGGAGCTGTGGGAATAGGTAACCTTGAGGCAATAATGAATTGGAAAGTTTAGTAATGCTACTAGTAATTCTTGGAGCAACAATAATGTAATTTTTGAGACAGTTTATAACTAGCCAATCAACAACCAGAAAATCCTGAAAGTTAAATAACAGTATTCCATGGGATTAGGAATAGACGATCAGAGACTTGAAATAGATGAAATTTGCAAATTCAGGCGGTAGAAACCAGTTGCTAGTAGACAGCGTTCCTAACCGGACGTGAGACGCGTCCTCGAGTAGTTTAATACGTATTCAGTGTGAGACGAAAATTCCTTACGGCGAATATTATAAAGTTTACGTGTTAAAAAGTGCAAGTAATTAATAAATAATCTCACAGCTCTCTGTATCAGTGAAGTGTTATTTAATCGTGTCAAGGATTAATAAAAGAGTGAAGTGAGCATTATTATCTGTGTAAGCCTACATTCTTTAGCCGTATCACACCCTGTTAAGAAATACATGTTTCTACAAGTTAATACTGACGCAGCCGAGGCAAACCTAAATATATATAGTATTTAAAGAAACATAAAAATAGAAAGTTGATTCCTAAACTTGGTGCGAAGGCAACCGGAAAGTGAACGTTGGGGCGAAGGCCACCGGAAACTTTGTACCATACGTGAAACTACAACCCTCCTTCACCGCTGTTCTGTGTGATAGGTGACAAATTTCAGCCAGATATCTTACATGTTATGGATTTTTTAAATTTCACAGTAGAATTACCTTAAATACCAAGATTGCTAGTTAACCTATCTTTCGTTTTTGAGTTACGTTGTTCACAGTTAGACGGACACACACAGAGACAGAGAGACAGACGCACGCACAGACGTTTTTCTTTCTTTTTCTGCAGGGAGCCCTTAAAATGCTATTTTCGGTGAAATTTCTATTGATTTTTTGGGTGGATTGCCATACTTTCTCTATCCAAGTAGTAGAGAAAGTAAAAATCTTATGTGTTTCATTTAAAGACTTTCCTTACCTTCTATCGCTTCTTAGTGGGTATAGAAACTCTTCATGCTAAAACTTATTTTTCGTTCTACTTCATTTTAATCCAAATAAGCCTTTGCAGAAATAGCTACATTAAACATTTCGTTATAGACAGAAAGGGAACAGTGATAGTCAAACATTTTAGAACTGGGCATTACACGCTGGCCTTAAAACCCTTTCCATAACATCGCAAGAAACAACTGAAAATTGACAGGACCTGAAAATAATGACTAAGTGCCGAGCAATTCTAACCATAATAATGGTATCTCGGAAATGGTTGATGCCACAGAAAATGTTATCGAAAATATATTGTATGTTTTAAAGAGATCTACATTTCTTATGCAGTATATTTCCGTGTATTGCTTAACATTTAACAGTTATACAAGATTATAGAAAAATTCCTTCCGAATGAAGAGGACTTCAAAAATTATTCCCAGAAAATTCAAAATATGTATTTTATTTGTCATGTGAGTATTTTAATCAAAATCCTTTAGCCACTTTTTAGAAAATCAAGCATTTCGAAAAGGTTTACATATAAAGTGCAGCTTGGAGTAGGGGATTTTGCTGAAAATCTTCGTGTCACTTCAGAAGGTACTGGACGTAAATACTAAGTTTGGTGTTTATGGCTTTTAATTTTTCATTGTGGTGTTCACAGACACACATGGACCTTTTTCTAAAATTTATTTTTTTATTCAGGAGGCCTCAAAACGTGTATTTCCGGTGAAATCTCGGTATCGGATTTTGGATGGAATGCAATACCTTCTTTACCCACTCTGTGGTAGAGAAAGTAAAAATACTATTCGGGAGAAAATTACAAATTTGTTATTGTTTGGGGATGTTTAAAGTATTTTAGTTCATTAAAAAATCTGAGTTCTTGTCGACAAATTTCTGGAGAATTCACAAATAAGTAATGGTCTTAATTGCACTTCCAAGCTATATCCTAAGTGCACTAGTCGCAGAGAACTCGCAAAATGGGCGACATGTTTAATGCCCCTCATGCCATTCCCTACGCAAGTAGTGGAATGTCGCGTTTAACACAAGCGTTTGGAACTAAGCGACTGACGGGAGCAGGTAGAGCGTATTTTGTGTTTTGATTGGTCCATTCTGGAATTACACTGAGCTATGTTTGCGGGAGCTGTCCTCACCGTGCTTGCCTTGTTTGTGTCCCTGCCGCACATTTTGAAATTAACCTCCTCTCCTGCCTGTTTGGATTAATCCGCAACTAAAACAAGATTTGGTTTGTTTAAATGGCATTTCCCATCAAAGCGTTTGGCGAACAATAACAGCCTCGCAGCACACAGCTGCTGTTGTGTCCAATCCCATCCCTTTCTCACACCAAACTTATCGCCTCCGAATTAACTGGCTCGACCTGTCTTTGCACTGCAGTTTTCAAACGCCTATCCATTTCCCCTGCGCAAGTACTTTAAAGCTATTGTGTGTATGTAGCGATATTTTAGATCCTTTCTCTGACGGATACATGGACCGAAACTAATCATTAACATTTACGAGGGCTATTTTAACATTGTCATACCAAGTGGAGTGCACGTGCACCCCTGGTAAACTAATTTTGTCATATAATTGTTGCAAGGAAAGATGGAGGCTTGTAACGTCATGAAATTGCTTATAAATCCCTATAATACAACTAAATCTATTTTTTAATAAAATTTAAATATTTAACATGAGTACAGAACTAAAATAGCTGATCCATTTGATATTCAGTGTTACTAACCTAGCCATTCGTATGCTACCATATTCATTATGTTGATATAATTGTATTATTAATATTAGAATGTATCAGGTTTTATATAATTATTATGTAATTATATAACTATTATATAACTTATATAATTTATATAATTCATTGTTGAGCCCGTGGAGAACTATGAATTCCAAATTCAAAGAATTCAGGCATGACAAAACAAGGAAGTTTCTGTTACAACTAGTGTAGAAACCTTATGTTAGAGAAAGGATGGTGAACACTGCTAGATCATCAAATATAATAACAGCAATGAAAAAATTGCTTGGAGAGGAAATTAGTTTTACTTTAACAACACTGGCCCTAAGATCAACAACTGCCCAGCAAGGACGATGCAAGTATTGTTCCAGAAAAAAGGGAAAAAATGTGAAAACTGCTTGTCATTCATAAATACTAAAACTTGTGCCAATTGTGCTGCCTGAACAATTCTAACTTGAGATTGTATTTTATGAAAACAGTATTGTTCCATCTCCATTTGCATCCCATTCTTGTGCTTCATTTTATTAGTATGTATATGAACTTGTTTGTGTTAGTTTAGAACATCATAAGACCTTTTATTATATTGCAATAATACCTGGGAGAAAGTATATCTTTCATATACAACCCAATATATATACTAAATCAGATATGTTTGAATGTAGTACAATAGAAACACCGTAATATTATGTTTTTCTTTTGGTGTGCACTTGTATCCCAGATAGTATTCCATGTATTTGTTATTCCCGATATGAGGAAGATTAAATAACTATTATTCTGATCAAAGACATTTATTTACTCAATTTTAATTTGAATGTAATAATACGATGGGCCATTGTACAAAAACCACACAAATAAAAGTTAAATTACAATTGCAGTGCAATCAAAGCTTCCAAATGCTGCCTTAAGGAGAAATTAAAAGCCCTATCCCCTCGATATTAAATCTGCTTGTTTCATGACCTCTTATCTCAAAAACTATTTAAGATTTCAGACTGATTTTTTTACAGATAGACACATAACTTCTAAGATTACTTATCTACTTTTATACAAAATTTTTGTTTATTAGACAACATTGGATTATTTTCGTAGCTATACCATCTTTTGATTAATATTTTTCAGAAAATATTCTTTAAAAAATAACCAATTATTATTAATACCAAAGTATACAAACAACATTATTTAGGGGTTTTTTATAATTATAAAATTTAATTTAGCTATGTTCAGTATTTTTGAGAAAAGTGTTACTTATGTCAATATTCTAATTCATTAAGACCCATTACTGCTTTTATTGATTCCAACTTCATCATAATTAATTCCTCCTTGAAGAACAATTACAACTTAATTATTAATAAACTTCATGAAGAATTTAAACTACTTAAAATGCCATTCATAGAAAAAGCTGCTCAAAGCAAACCCGGACAAAACCAACGTATATATATATATATATATATATAATTATTTGCAAACAAACGAAGCACATAGCTTGAGTACACAGAAGCTGGAATGCTTAGCAATAGTACCAATTTGTATAGCAGAACTTTTCCTAAATAAGGACTACATTTCATCTCCACACTTCAAATTGTGTAACAGCTATGATCTTTTTTCCTGAATCCCTACCAAAATATGGCAGATGCAGTACCGCTTTTAAAAATATATTCAAAATACAGGCATTGTGCCCATAATCAGTATTCCAACGTAGTGGCTTTAGACTATGGTTATCGGGATGTACGCGTTAGGCAGTCGGAGATAAGCAAAGATAAGTCGCGCTCTCGCCCGGTGAAAACTAAAGCACTATCGTCAGTAATCAGAATATTCCTGAAGTTTATTCCCTCTCCTCCAGAACATGAGTCCAGATGCTTCTAGAATGTTTTGGGAAGATTCCGTTCTCGCGAGTGGAGTCGGTCAGTGAGTAAGCGAGCTGGTGAAAACGTTTCTCCGAGCGAGTTGGTAACGACAGCTGTTACATACAGCGAGTACTGCGGAGGGATGGAGTGTATAAGTCTTGGGTTGGATTCCTTGGCCAGTGAACCGTCTGGAAGAAGAGGTTAAGTCAGAAGAAAGTAAAGTGAGGGGAAAATGAACTAGTTCACATTAGTGAACTAGTGAAAGTGTGAACTAAGTGAAGTCCTAGTAAAAGTTGAGAGAGATCAAAACAGTGGCAGTTGAAAAACTCGACAATGACATGGCATATATATAAACTTAAACAAGAAATGGGACTGTACAAAAAACTAAAAATGTAATTTTTGGAAACTTTCGTCGTTTAGTTACATTTCTAGTTCCTTGGATCAGCTGTCATTTAGCAGAAACGAATCGAACTGAAACGAGGTTAAACTCCTCTTACCGTACCCATCTAGAGAAATCGAATCATACTGAAACCTACAGTGTTCTTCCATTAATACTCTTATAGCCTTCACTGCACATTATCGCTTCCAGATTGTGGTTTGTCAGCTCCAAGGTTTTTATTAGCATCTTCCCTATATGCGAAGTGCACTCAGCAACCTAGGCACTTACGACCGGTTAAGGTTCTTCTACCGTAAGCCTACTTAACTGCTCTAAGACGTTCTTGAAACTGCCTGTCTCTAGTAACCCGAGTTTTAATGAAGAATATATTTTGCTCTTAGTTGCAAAGCATGCTTTTAGTTCACTACAGATAACAGACAACTTCTATGGAGAATCACAGAGAAAAGAGGCTTACCGCTTTCAACTGATAGAGGTAGTAAAAGAAGCAATATTTCGGCATTAGAAACACATGTTCAGATCTTAATATACTGGAGTAAAAACTTTGAGCACTGAAAGCGTAACAGTACTTCTCCGATATTTTTAAAATTACATTTATAGATTAAATTACAATATAATACATACAAAGCATGAAATGTCATTCACGTAACGTTAGTAAAATGTATTGTGAGGCTTGTATTTGCAGATGATCAAGTGCAGCTCCGAAGACAACTCACGGAAAGTACTAATCCTACATTCGCATGTCTTTCTCTACTCTCTATCGTTTATTAGTGGGTACACAAATATTATTATCAATGCTTGTTTTTATATGTTATTTTAATCGAGATAAACCTTTACAGCAAAAGCTAAACTACTCATTTCGTTATGTATACAAAGGGAACAATGATAGTCAAATATTTAAGAACAGGATACTATAAGATCTTAAAATTCCACAGTGTTTACTGCAATCGCGAAAAACAACTGAATGTCAATAGGGCTTGAAAAGAACGACAAAGTATTGAATAATTTGAATAATTAGTGAGGTATGTCTCAAAAATGGCCTTTACTATATAATAGCTATTTGAAATAAATTGTGTGCTTTAAAGAGATCTACAATTTTTGTTTAGTACGTTTTCGTCTATCATTTAACGTTTACAGATTATACAAGATTATATAAAATTCTTTCCCAATAAACAGGACTTCACAGATTATGTCCATAAAATTCAAGATTTACATTTTATTTTCCATTAAATGTCTTTAATATATGTTATTTTGATCAAAATCCTTAGAGCCATTTTTGATAAAATACAACATTTCAAAAATGCTCCATATAAAGCGTAGTTGGGTTGGAGGATTTTCTTGAAAATCTTCATATTGCTTGGAATATACTGAACCTAAGTATCACGTTTGGTATTTATACATTTTTCGGTTTTTAGTTATGCTGTACACTTACACAGGGACAATTTTCTAAAAATGCCTTTTTGCATTAGTAGTCCTCAAAACATGCATTTCCGGAGAAATCTCGATATAAAACATTTGGGAGAAATATAATACCTTCTCTATCTACTACTTACGTGGTAGAGAAAATAAAACTAACAAAAGAAGAAACATGGGATATGTATTAATAAATGTAAAATTTTTGTTTTCTACGGCGCACCAAATGTGCGATCTCATGAAATTATAGAATATAATGCATAAAAGAAGTTATTTAGATGCACAATGTTACCAAATATAAACTTATACAAGATTAAAGATAACGGAACGACAAGATACATTACAAAATAAAAGCAGAACAAATTGTCAAATGGTAGTGAGAACCGAGTACTGGCGGAGAACGAGAAATGAAAATTTCAGATAAATTAAAGGGATTTTAACAGAAGTATAGAAACCATATAGAATAATTAAGTAGTGAAAGCATAGGGATTGACTTAGATGTATTTCATTTAAATGTTAAAATAAAAGATATCCCACACTAATATATTGCCATGTTTAGTTATAAAAAAGCAGAGGAATTCCTAAGTTTTAGAGCTAGGCCGGAAGGCAATAAGGTTGAACTGTCACTGGCCTATAGGCAGGAAGGTAACAAACCACCTCATCCCTCGTACAGTATCGTGTCATTTGCACACAGCACTCGACAGCTTTTATCTACCGTCAGTGACCCTTGGCTTGTGTTGTTTTGTATTCCTGCTGTTGATAATGGTTTGTGTGTAGACAACTTGAAGTTCAAGCATTCCTATGCCTGGTTATAAACCTTTAGGGATAATAAATATCCGACGTTCTAGAAAACGATATGAGAATCAGGGCATGTAGAATATAAAAATAAAACATACTTGTATTAAACTACTGAGATATACTTATTTTAAAATTAATGCAAAAGCTAAGTTTAAGAGTCAATTAGTTCTTTTCAGTCATCTGAAATGTTTGAAATCATTTAAGTAGGTGTTTATATGATGACGATGATTATGCTGACAGTAATAATAATAATAATAATATTAATAATGTTTTTATGACATTATAATTCCAGATAATTCACATTAAGTGCTGTTTTTAAGGCCTACTTTTTGTATATAGTAGAACAGAATGCAGACATTATTGCCCCTACTTTTTTAATAGCTCGTATATTTTGGTTTCAAAAGCCCTTCTAAATTTGGGGAAAGAGCTCTAAGGTTGTTTAGAATCCTCTGACCTAGCACCTCCAACTGATTTTCTTTAGGGGTTCTTATGCAACTTATCTATACAAAGGTATTATTGAAAGTAATTAATTTCAACAGAGATCTAAAGGCATGTAAACATGTGAAATTAAGACCTGAAACTTACTTCATATTTAGTATCCAAATTGATAGCCATGTAAAAATATTATTTTAAAGTTATAGTACTAGGATTTGATTTATAATGGTAGTAAAATCGCAAAAACACTAACTTGAGAGTTTGTAACTTAAACTTTTGCACATCACTTCCTGTCCACCCTATATGCTAAGTTGAACTCGCAATCCTCTTTCTTTCAAACTCTATTAGTCTAAATTGTTTGGCTTACTGAAGAAACAATTATCATGCAACATCATTACTAAACAAACACACAAAAAAGGGATAAACTACCAAGCTAATTGCCACAAAAGATCTATTATACTTTCCTAGCATGGGACTAAATTAAGAACTTCAAGGTAGCTAGGTAGACAATTATAGGCCACTTTTGAACCTAAAATACGCATTAGTTTAGCTTTTCGATTGTCTTAAAGTATGCCACTCTGACATTGCCCTTGCTACTGCCACTGGTGTGCAACCTTGACAAACTTGTCCTGTTAAAATTTACAAATAAATCCGAAAGTATGAAGTAGAATTGGATGTATGTATACGCGAAAATGGCTTCTCTTAGAAGAAAGAGAAAAAGAGCAATGATATATCGAATCCATTGGCTCATACAGCAGAATGGAACAAAAATAGAACATATTATGCTAGTTTGTATGTAAACATTCTGGTGTATCTTAACAGAGAATAATCCGGAATGAACTAGAAATCAGTTAGCTGATTTCCTGATAATAATGCCACTGAAAACTTTCCCTCCTTTCTTTCTTTCGAGGTGAAGAAATTTGCAGAAGGAAGGAAGATAAGAAAGCTGAGATCAATTTTCCACTTACAGAGATAACTAAAACCTTTGGAAAAGGATATAAGGGGGAAGAAAAAGAGGAAAAGTGTTTCTGTTTCTCTCTTTCCCTTCTTAATTTTGTCTTCTAGAAAAAGAAGAAAATCTCCTTTTCAGCTCCTTCACCAAATGTCAGAGAGGTAAAAAGTCTTTCTGTGCTATCGCTGTAGTATTTAGCTACTTTAAACTAAGGGATTTTTCACAGCTGAAACCTACACTGTAAGGTTGTTTTCGCTTTAGTTTTTACCATTTTAGTTCATTAATATTGTGCTTTTAACCTTGATGTTCAACTAATACTTTGATTAATATTTCCCCTCCAATCAACAAGTACATTAGTTTATCAGGTGCTGTTAATATCAAGTACCATGATTAAATTATTTGAAACATAATTATATACTTGCGGATAACTTTTATATTAAATTCAAACGCAATTAAACTTAAATTCTATACTGTGTATGTTTCCGGGAGCAGCCAATCTCTACAATGAAAATATATTCAGTTTCTATTAATATAATGTAATTTTGAAAGCTGTGATGCAAAAAAATCCCGAAGTATTCATTTGCGGCCTTTAATCAGGAAACACGGAAACATAACGTTGATAGGAAAGTGGATCCGGATGGTATTTTGTGTCAAATATGCAAGAGCAACAAGGTCCGTAATTAATCTGACCGATAGAAATGAATAAGAATCAATTATACATTATTCGTATGATTCTCTAAACTGTAAATCAAAGTCAATGTGGAGATTACATTCCTATGCTAATTACAAAACAGGTGAGAGACACATGCTGTTTGGCCCTCTATATGTTCTGAGTTCTTTTTTCATCCGACTTAATATGTCAGTTTAATCCAGAAACTAACAACCGTTTGCCTTTAATATATTCAGAAATAATAGCTTACTAAACAAAAAGCATGTCACTTACAAAAGTTGAAAATTACTATATTTCTCTACCTAATCACCTCCATGATTTAAAGGAATGCTTCTGTGAAAATAATATGATTTATTTTATCTTCCTTATCATATACTTAGAATATAAAACAGGTAGGACACGCACACGCAAACTCACAGACACACAATTTCAAGGAGTTATGTCAATCGGTTTTAAACATATTTTTTATTCATAATAATTAACTACATTTTGATATAGCAGTATGAATACGCCTTGGACACTATGCTATATCGCATTGCTCCCAATTATCAGTTTGAGCTTGGTATACATATATAAAGAGATTACTGTGCAGGAATTTCTTAATTTTAATTATCTCAACAGAAAAAAGTTGTTTACAGGTTATTGAATTACAGAAAATTATTGATTTCAGCTGATATATTTCATGTTTTTAATTAGGGCACCACAATTTTTAAATTCATAATTTCTGATGCTCTTCTGAACATTTCAAGATAAAACTGTTGTCTAAGCAGAATTTTGAAGAATAAACATGCTTAAAAGAAGGAATTGAGAAAAATTAAGTTTAAACGTCAATGTGGCACTTTACCTAAATGTTACAGGGTCCACTAAATAACCATTTCTGGCACTAAATTATAGATATTAAATAAAAACATTTTTGTATTGGGAAAGTACAAGTTATAAGAATAAAGTTGCAAAAGAAACAAAAATTCCAAAACATTCATATTTGTTTATAAGACTTCACTGATGCATTTCCTTGCATTTTCATGTGTTTACAAGCTCTTTAAAATTCTTGCTATAGTCGGTCTCCGCCAGTTTATTAACCCAAGATTTTATTCCTCACGCTAAGAGCAAGAAATTTGTTAAAAAAAAGAACCTATAACTCATCTAGGGTTGCACATCAATCTTGTGCAATTTTCGTAGAGACGGGTCGAATTTCCTCATTGCACCAATTTTTTTTTCACATTTCTTTTCGTTCAATACTGTACTATCTTAAACTTCCTTTAGTTGGCGGTAAATTTCTGCAGGTTTCAACTTTTTATCGTTCAAAGATCCAATAGCACTTACCTCACAGTCAGCGGGACTTTGTATCACACAGTTCATTTTGAACAATCACAGAATGCACAATGGCAAATTGTTTATACTGAAACACTGACAAAATATGTGGAGCAAACCATTGGACCTTGAACAGAAGCGCAACAGCGATCTGCGCAGCGGAAATGCGCAAAGTGTCGTTACTTCCTGGATTACCCATTTTAGTGTGTTGTTCGATTCCTACCTGTTGGGGGAATATTTATTTAATTAGGATTATTCATTAACCATCTCAAAAGACTGTAACGTATGAATGCAATAATTTTAGTATTAAAACCTTCAGAAACGTAGGAGATGATTCCAGAAATTATTTCTAAGCAAGTGGCATGACCGACATAGTTAATAACTACATCTATAATTAATTGACAAAATCAAGAAGGAATGGACTTACTACATAAAAAGTTGAGTTATCATGTATATACGGCCTAGTTTAAAGTCACTCTAGACAAATAACTACACTGTATCATTAAGTGAATAGCAAAATCATCTTTTGTGGGTATAGCGTTTGATATAAGGTGAGTGATATGACTTTCTCACATGTGCTTTTCTATAATGATAGTCTGCATCTGAAAACAAAAAATACAACCGTTTGTAATGCAGCTTATTACGTATTATGGTCTTTTGTAATCCAGCAATTTTTAGTTGGCATAGCGTATAGTTTTGTTAGTGTATCTCATTTTAGTTCCCAAATAAAGAGTATTTAGCGATTTTAATCTGAATTAATGTCGATTATATCAGTAAATTAACAAAAGTATAAGGAAAGCTTCCTGAATAGAGTTTTTCAAGGTTCCGCGATTTTATTGCGGGTTCCACAGATAAAATGTTCAATAAACTCCGATGTAGGGAAGTACATCTTGTTTTCAGACTTGTAATTTTATTGTATTCTATAAATAATACACTCTTTAATACATATAACGAAATTTATTAATAGGATCATAATACTGGCATATAAAATGAACCACTTTTATACCTGACTAACTTTAGTCAATATATTACGTAACCGAGCACAGATACTTAGTATGTCATTGTCAAGATTAAAGTGAACCGATTCCTCTGACATTCTATTCGCTTTTAACCTCTTTGGAAAGATAAAAGAACCACTTACGGGCGATTTCCGGGACATCCAAAGCATCTCTTTTGCCTTTATGCTTTCGGTATATTAGCTGATAGAAAAATAGCCCTGTCGATGGATCGTGTGGACTTCGACACTCAATGCTGAGAATGGACATTATGTTAGGGCCTCTGTCAGCTATATTAAATTAAAAGCCGTACAAAGTAACATTTAAGTTCTCTCCAAAGGATATGTATACATACCAGTTTTGGTTTGGTAAAAAAGAAAGTGTCTGCTTTATAATTGTGTTTCAATTCTCTCTGTATAGTTATAAGTAACATTTATTTCGAATTTAATGTGCGAAGTCAATTGAGAAATGTATTACTTGCACGTATAAGTAAAAGCTGTCTTTTATTTTTGTGTACGCACTACACTCTACATACTATCATATGGAAAAGTAATCAGGCGTATTCATCTCAAATAGATAGCGTTTTTATTTGTCAGCTGTTTTCTAGAAGCTGTGAAATAGTATTAGTGCAGCTACAACTGCGTTAACAGAAGTAACACAATCAGCAGTTCAATGTATAGGCAAGCAAAAGAGTCAGCGTCTACACTTCAACTGAAACGCTCTTCCTGGAAGTGCTAGAGTAGTAAACGTTGCCGGTGTAATCCAAGCTTTCCGCATGGTCGATTTGTCGAGTAGTACTTTGAGCACCACCCTTATATGCAAGCTCTGACTCAAACGTGTAATTTTATATATATATAAGGTTGCATTTAACGTAATTAATTAGTACCTAACAAAGTGTTGCATAAGGTGATGAATGCACTGCAATGGATTACCTGCTGATTCCCGTACTTAGTTGTCGATCAGAGGGAGGGAACTCCGCTGTGTAATCTTAACACTGATCAGGGACACTGCTTGAAGTGTTGCTTTCCACTTCTTCAACAACTTCCTTGTGTGAAAATCCAGTAATAATCCAAATAATGAGAAAAAATGTAGTTGAAGTTTATTGCAACCTCTGTATGTTTGATAGTTTACCTCTTCCTGTTGCAGATTTTTACGTACTAGTTCCCATTCTTTTATAGTCTAAACATTACTTTATTCAAGAGAATTTAAGACATCAGGAGATAGTCCTAAACACAAAGATACAAAACTATTTCATGAGGAAAAATTTAATTGATTTCAAAGAATTCAGGATAAAACAAATAGCGATTAAATACTACTTATTAAAATAGTCGAATTTTAAATTTCTCTTTTCTATAATACAAGGCAGATCGTTTTAACTGTTAGGACATCTTCATCTTATTCTTCTTCCTCCTCGTTTTTGTGTATCATTAGGCATAGTTTTGCAACTCAAGCTTTAGGATAACTGATATCTGTAATTATAAAACTTTCTGCAGTGTTTTGAAAAGGAATTATAAAGAAGTTGTGCAGCTCAGTTCTATTTAAAGCATATGATAATTCAACAGCAGTAATGAACAAACATGTAAGAGGCTTGTTTTGGTACGCCAATTAAAAACTGGATATACCGCTTTGTGTGTACCAAAGTGCACACTACAACTTAGAGGTAGTCGAATTATTGATGGCATTATTATGATAACTCAGCTGACGTAGCCACAGTAGTAACTGCGCTAACATTTGTGTCCATAGTGTACTCGGACATAGGGAGCGGATCATTCAGGTTCTATACTGAATCGGATAGCCGAGGTCGTAAAGGAACGCACTCGGGTGCCTTACATGATGAAAGTAAAGATCATTATAATGCCATTCTTGGTATTCATTTCAACAAACTTCTATTAATTAATAATCCTCGTCCTGTAGTTCAAATCCTGCCAGGACAGTCCTCTGTGACTTTTTATAAAGGTTTTTCTCAGTCCTGATAGCTGGCAGATATTAGGAACACTTAGACCTGGAACGTTTCCTTCCCAAACTTGTTTTCCCAATTATCATTTCAGTTCCTCTTTCATCAGTAGCCACCGCCTGTTGTGCGGTCTGCAGTAAGGAAGAGCGTTAAACACTACTTAAAAAATTGGATAAATAATGTAAAGCTCTCTACTGGAAAGTAAATGGCATTAGTAGTGCTTTGTTTGGAACACGTTATGATGGTCATTTTAGGGTCAATTTAATTTTTAAAATGGGAACCTACAATTACGGTAAATTCTAATTAATCCCAAAACGACCATCAGAACGTCCTTCAAATAAAACGCGACTAATGGCATTTACTTTTCCCATAACATCAAGCAATTTTATTAAAGACATTTCTTTTTACATCACTTAGTTTTGGAGATGTTGTAGTCTCAATTTAAATGGTCCACCCTCTATATTGTCTCTTTATAGTAGGATGGGGAAGGGGCGAAGCTTTTGATGGGAAGGCGGCTGCATTCGACTGCCACGGCCGGATATCACATCCGGGACGGACGAAAAATGTAAACTCCTACCTAATATGTATCTCTAACAAACGCAAAAGAAGCAACACGTAACAAGGAATTAGCATCACTACAACAAGCGCTCGCTTGGCAGACTGAAGTTTCCCAGGAACGCACCTAAAATTGCCTACAAAAGGTAGAATGAAGAGAACGATAGCTTAATTCAGGGCGCTCGCGCGCACACACACACGCACACGCACACACACACACACACACACGCGCGCGCGCGCGAATGAAGAGTGAAGAGAACTTTAGATTAACTCAGGGCACGCACATAATGAAGAAGAAAAAAATCTGATGTGTTACACTCACACGACTTTCTCTACTCTTGTACAAACTATTTATACAAACGCTTATTCTCCATCTACTTCATGTTAATCGAGATAAACGTTTTGCAGAGTCTTATTGCTAATTTTCTTGTAGATGTAAGGGGAATATATATTTACAAGGGCAATTTGGAAATACAGTAATACAGTAGCCGTTAAGCACATACATATCTCTTAATAGCTGGTTGCTAGGTGCAGCACCATTCCCTTTGCCACAGATTAATACTCTTTGCATATCCAAGACAAAAAAATGAATAACGAATTCCCATTTGAGAAAATAATTATTGAAATATTTAAGGGAATAACAAGTAATATCTCGAAAATGGTTCACTCAACAAAAAAATGTATGACATAAATTGTGTATTTTAACGCGATCTACATTTTCTGTGCAGTAAAATTTTGTCTATCGCTTATGGTTTACCAGTTATGCAAAAGTCGTTCACAATAAGGAATACTTTTGGAGACATTCCCAGAAAATTCAAGATATACATTTTATTTGTCATAAAAATATCTTAAACATATTATATTTTAATAAACGTCGTTGCCATTTTTGAGAAAATTAAAATTTTCGAAAAATCTTCCATGTAAAGGGTAATCTGGGGTGGAGGGATTTTCTTGAAAACCTTCGTGTCGCATCCTTGGAAGATACTGAACCTAAATACCAAGTTTGGTGTTTATCCGACTGTTCGTTTCAGTTATGCTGTTCACAGACAGACACACACACACAGATACACACACAGACACACACACGAACATGTTTCCAAAAATGCTTTTTTTGTATTCAGGGGATCTCAAAACATGTATTTCCGTTGAAATCTCGGTATCGAATTTTTGGGTGGAATACCATACTTCCCCTATTTACTATACGTAGTAGAGAAAGTAAAAAAGATGGATTAAGTCAAAACACACACGTACAAATTTATTAAGGAAAATATCACCTTACATTTTATAAATGAGGTACGAAGTTCTCACTTGGTTCAAGCCAACCATGGTCGCCTTTTTGCCTCGTAAGTTGGGAGAGCCGACGCTACGTCTTCACTCGTACAGGTGCAGTTGCCGACTGACTGCGTACCATGCTAGGAATATGGCGTTATTAGTCACAGCGCATGCGTAAACATAATAACAAAAGTTTCCCGACATTAGTAATCCCTCTAAAACATATTGCCACACAATAACTCTCAGCCCCACAACAATGACTGCAAACAATGACTTTAAAAGTAGAGCTAAGTAATAATAATTAATTAGAAATATCACATAATTCATTAAATAATTGACGATAAATTGTTCAATATGTGTGTGTTCTTTGGTGTCAGCATGTAGCTCCATGTTGATTATGGGGGCAGTGATTGTCCAAGGTGAATTGGCAAAGGATGGGCTTATTTGTACCATAAGAGAAACCTTTAAGTTTAACTTCCTGAAGGTATTCTTCGATCCTTAGATGGAAAGCCAGTTGCGATTTTACTGCATTTTGCTTACGTATACCTATTAGGAAATACATACAATTTCCTTTGTAAATCGGCTGTTGCGGCTACCTTGAGAGCGTACGTTAGACTGAGTTGTTATATTCTAATTGCGAGTGGTGGTTCATTTGTTTCAGTCTGTATACTGGTAATTGGGCTGGAGAAAAAAGCACCAAGTGCTATCTGAAGGGCTGTAGTTTGCATTCTATCCAACATTTAGATGAAGATGGTCTTGCAGAATTGTAAGCAATGGCACTGTAGTCGTTGCGATCCTGCGCAGCGTCTTAGCGTAGGTATCGACTACATTATAATCCTTTGGATTATAGTAGTTCCTTATAGTTCCATTGTAAGCAGATTTTGGTACTACAGTTCGTCTGTCCCCAGTTTGGCATCCCGTAAAGGGGAAGAGGGGTTCCGCCCCCTTCAGCTGCCATGGTACGGGCGCTGCGGATCCTGAGCACTCGTAGTACTTCTAAGGTTACTAGAAATACGCTGGGCCAAACGTCCGAGCTCCAACCGTAGGGATGTCATTTTGATTGGGTTGGCCTCGGCGGGACAGTGATTCCCGATAGCCAGGGATATTGGGTACGTCCGTGCGTTTTCCGTCCAGGTAGGGTTGTGAGACGCCTCTAGGTCCTCCGGTACCGCCCTGGAGAGTCGGTAGACAGTATGCTAGGTTGCTGACGTCCCACCGAGGTCTCGGTAGTCTTCCCTTTTGGGGGTTTGATGAGCTAAGTGGCGTATCCACTTCCACCTTGAAATAGGGGGTGCGGATTTAATTTTTAGGTTCCGGCCTACTGAAAAAGCTCTTGGTGGAGGGAGAGTCACTCGGATGGCGCCCTTCTTCCAGATAGTCTCCCTGATGTTATGTCTCTGGTTTGACCATGGTTTGATTTCTGTGTACCATACAACCTTACCGAGTAAAGTTATTTTTACGCACATAAAACCAATATAAGCGGAAAAGAAATCCTATTGTTAAAGATGAGCTGCAGGCTAGGTTAAAATTAACAGTGATTTTTACAAACACTTTTAATTTGCATTAGATAGTCGTACAGGTGCCTTAGAGCTGTAGCTATACATATGTACCTCTTTAATTCATCCAATCACTCTGGGCTTCGACTAGGATGTCATTGTAACTTATGTTAGAATGCTGCGCATGATCACAAAATACGTTGCAACGCCTCATGATCCGAACACAGAAGCTGCTATGAACACACTAAACAATAGCTCAGGTAAAGAAACCGTTATAATATAAACTGACATCATTGTTTGGATTCACCACCAAGCTCGGAAAAGCAAGCAAATACTTATTTTTCTCTACAGACAATATTATTATAGTTCCATTACTTAGTGACCACAAAGGTAATAATGCTCTTTAAAGTAAATCACTGAATAGCTGAAACCGAATCAATTCATTGCAGCAGTTATTTCATGGGTGCGATGTAAATCATACCAGCAATTTGTGGATGTTTGGTATATGCAAATCGTAATAATTGTAAACTGGCTTTTAACTTGCTAATGCTTCGGTACGGTATTAGCCTGCATTAATGAGCTCGTGATGGGAGATACAACAATAGGTTTTGTATCCGTATTACCTGCGTGTAATCAGATTTTTGTGGAGGCAAAACAGGTGGGGACATTATACAGGATTTCAGATAAAAAATAATGCGGGTATATTTCAAATTGTTTTCATTATCAAAAAGTTATTAACTCACAACGGAGAGAAATAAACCAAATTCACTACATTTAGATTTATAATGATGTTCTTACAGTATTCAGATAGGGTTTCAGAGATGTTTGCTTTTTACATAAGCAGGACCTATGCCTATTGGATCAACGCCAGCCGTGAAAGTCTAAGCTTGTACTAAGGTTCATTCAGGTATATTTTCTCATACACTAACAATTTGGATGAGAATTCCGTACGTTTTACATATTATAAAAGCTAATAAAACGCTGGTGAAAATATTTGCAGTGTCATTGCATTTTATAAAATGCGTAAATTATATGAGACAAACAAGAAACAATGCAGTTCTTGTCAAAGCATACAGACGGTTTATGTAAAACGAGCCTTTTTATGCTATTAAGCCTTCATGGAGCTTTCCTTGTATGTTTAAGTGCTAGTATTCTAGTTAAAAGGTTCAGCAGAATGATACGAAGAAGAAAACTTCTGAAACTATTCGGTAAACCCTTATGCATTGCCTTCTGTTATGCAGTCACATATGCACAACATATAACGAGTTTTAAGATTTATTCGGCCTTTACCACCAGTCGGTTTAAATGAATGACGTCATTATTATTTTAGCGTGCCCCTTGTCTCAAAGCAGAGGTGTGGAGAGTAAGCGTGCGACTTCGTAAACAGGTTGATGTACTGCGACGGTGCAGAACTGCTTTTCACTAGAACATTTTGTGCGTTCCTTGTGTGCTAAGCCAAGACACTACGCAACAAAAACTGTCCAATTATTCGAGTTATTTATCAGCATACATACCTGAATTGCGAGTTTACGAGAAGCAAGCGAAATATATTCCAAAATTTAATGTAAATACTGGAAAGGTGCGATACAAGTCCCATTTCACTAAGATGAACTCAAAATTGTTGAAATTTACCCCTTCCACTCATCTTTTGCTACTCCTCTGCCAGAAGTACTGGTGATAAACTCGCTTCAAAGTATGCACAGACTGCCGACTGGCGGCAACGCCGAATAAATCTGTAGACCCATTCAAACGAGCACAAGTGCTGCAAATGGATGGTGAGTGCTGTCTTCAAATTCTAACAGACTGTACGAGGGATGGGGTGGTTTGTAACCTTCACGTCTCTGCGTAAAGTCCAGGAATATTTAAACTTAATTTCCTTACGTCCTGGATTTAATACTTAGAAAATTCCTATGCCTGGTTATAAGTATCTTCCAATCTTTTATTATGCAGGGGAGATGAAATAGGAACGTTTCACGACTGCTCCTTAAAGGAGTGATAGGTCATGTACAGATGACACTCCTCTTGTTATGAAGGGTGTGCTCTGATGCTTCTTATAGAAGTCGTTGTCAGATTCCCTAAACGAAGACTTTTTAGCAGTAATACATATTTAACTAGACAGTGGTTTATTTAAGGGCGTTGATTATGTCTCCCATGAGTGAGATTAACATTATTTTTAATATATTCCTATAAATGTAGTTGCATTTGTATTTCCTATGATTCGATATTTGTTTAAAAATGCGGGGTTATACCTTTCTTTTACTACCCCATTATTTTTCTCTCTCCAGCTCTGAGCTAGTGTAGTTTGATGTGCATGAGTCATTATGTAACGGACCGATGGCCTTAGTTGCCTAGTCGCTATCCCTTAACTTGTATATGAGTGACTTGATGATAAATGTCCCTGTCTGCGTAGTCCCATTCTTGCATTTCTTTTTTTTTTTTGCTTTGTAAATGTCCCTGTTTGCGTAGTCCATTCTTGTGTCAGTTGTTTTTGTTGTTTTGGAATGTGCATATAAGTGCTTTTCTGTGACGAAACTTTGGGTCATGTTATTGAAATATCCAGTAACTGGAAGGAACGATGAAAACATCTTATTTACTGATACTCGGGTTCTGAAACCGGAATCTATTGAATGTGAACTACCTGAGCTAACTATTTTAGTCCCTAAATGTCACTGAGTTTCTATTTTAAAAAAGATCTCATTTTGTTGAGGCTAATATATTCCCGACACTTTATACGTCTTCCTTTCTGATTAAATCTTCACTATACTACATTTCTAAACTCAATGATGGTTTACACAGCAGCACATTGGCCCGAGCTATACGTGTAAATAATTCCAAACTGTGGTCATTGAGGCGAATATTGATCCTGATTTACCTGAGGTACCTTATCCCTTTGCTGTACATTCCCCTTCTAACTCAACGCCCCTGTTCCCATGGGAGGAAAATCTAGATTACACCAGAGCTCGGCAACTAGCCCCAGTTATCACATAAACCAATATAGATTTCGTCATGCTTCCAACCACCTTTAGCACAGGAACTATATTTAATCTCTTTGAGGTATACTGTAGAAGAACAAAAAGACAGCTTCCACTCATATTTCAAATTAAACGTTGTGGATTAAATATTAACATATCCAACGTAAACCGAAGATGAAAGATGTATTTATTCCATTCGCTACGGAAGCATGATACTAACGGATACAGGGCTATATAATGCCGAAAATGACACGCTATTTTCATGCAGGGAGTAAAGTGAGAAGGTGTTAAGGATACTACAGAGAAAAGAATATAACAATATTTCTTATCTTATCTCTATAGACGCGGCAAGTCGGAATGTCGATATTACGTCATTACTATTATTGACACGCATGTTATAATGAGCCAATTATGCACGATATTAAGTACAGTAAAACTCATTTTGGTATTTCCGGCTAATGATCAGTGTATACTGTCTGAATTATAGGCTGTAAGTTATAACATGAAGAGGCACACCACGCACACTTAGATCTACATAGATCCATTGCGGCTACCACCTCCAGGAAGAAGGGATGAAGTGAAGGAATCACAGTAGGTTACAGGCCGCAAGCAGATAGGTCACAGAGACGCGCGGAAGTCCCTAACAATACCAGGCTCGAAGACACGTCCCACTGTTGGAACCGTTTAGAAAGAGCCACAAACGATCCGTCGACAACACAGTCACCTAGTGTCCAAGGGGAGTACCTTTCACTTGAGTAAGCATCAGCGCCATCTGTCCGGCACCACTATGTAACTTAGAAGCACCTGAAAGATGAGGAGACGGAATGAAATGGAAGTAATGGAAAGGATATCCTGGTAGATGAGAAACCACCCAATATCCGCCTACCTAGCAGGGAAAGTCAAGAAAAACCGAAAGTGAAAGTGGACGGTCGAAGGGAATGGAACCCGGTACATTCCGAATGCGTGACTGATACGTTACTGCGGAGCCATCTCGTTGATTTTACCAAAATAAATGGAATTGAGCTGTTTATGTTGGTACTGACAAAACTTGCTCTACCCCTTACCCATTTCTGTTTTTCAAGCATAATTCTAGCCACTGGATTGGCAGAGTACTTTACAGTATGGCCGAACTGCGGAAGGGTAACATTACAACTTAAACCTTATGTTTTCATGCTATACTATCGTTTGTGTAGACTTGGAGAAAGCTTATGACCGAATTGAGTTACAACTTCTGTGGCACAAATTAGTGTGTAAGGGTGTAAGTCATCAGTTGGTGAATATTCTGAAAACATTGTATTTTGAGTACACTTTAGGGTGGAGACAGGCTGTATAACAAGAGATATTCAAGGAAAGAAAGGCCTCAGGCAAGGATGTAAGTTAAGTCCAGTTTTATTTAATTTATACATAGATGATGTTTTACTAGAAATTGGAAGCAATTGTGCGCAAGTAATTAATAACATCCAAATTCCAGGACTTCTTTCTGCAGATGATCTAGTGGCAGGATCTATTACAGCAAGTGGTAAGCAATTGAGGTATATTGTAAAGAATGGAGGTTAAAAGTGAACCAAGAGAAGACACAGATTGTGGTAATTAAAATGGGGGAGAAATGAAACAAATATGAAAAATGGAAGGCAGAGAATAAATATTATAGGGTGGTGAGTGGCTGTATTTATTTAGGAGTAAAAATAGAGGAGGTAAAAAATGGGAGAAACAAAAGAAGTTTGCACTGGTAAAGAGTAAAGAGGCTATGGCAGCAATTAGAAGTTGAAAATATAGAGTACCCAATATAAATGTTAAATGGCTGGAAACGTTTATGAGATGGTTGTGAAGGCTAAACTGATGTATGGTATAAAAATATGGGTGTTAGATCAAGGATGATAAAGCATAGATGAGGTGCACAGGATGCTTTGTAGAGAAATACTAGGGTTACTGAATGCAATTGTAAGACAAGTAGCGACATTAGACATGGGCAGGGTGACGAGTAAGGGTAAGATAATGGAAAGAGATTTGAAATTTTGCTTTAGAATTTTAAACTTAGGAAAAAGTAAAGTGATAAGACAATCCATAGAAAACCAAGAGAATAGTATAAAGAATGGTGGATGGGTAAGTAGTTTACGGAACATTTTGGAGTAAAATGGGTTAGGAGACACGTGGAGAAGGAGAGAGAATAACGTGAATAACTTTTGGAATAAGGCAAAGAAATGACTGGCGGATATAGAAATACAAAACATCTTTAGTGAGATAGCCAAAAAGACTTCATTGTTTGTTGTATGCCAATGAAAAACACATGGGGTTGGGAAAAATATATAGATACAGTAAATAAAGAAGAAAGAAGAGAGAGAATCTATTGCATGGATAAGAACAGGAGCATGAAGGTTAAGAGGGTCCGATATGTGGTGGAAATGAAGACATTGAACACATAATATTTATGTGCCAAGGAACAGAAAATTGGAGAAGAGAATTTATTAAGAAGAAGTGGTTGAAGGGAGATAGAAATATAGCTATAATTGAAATGGTGTGTAAAGACGGTAGGAGCATTGGACAGTTTTTCTGTAAAGTCAAAAATAAATGGCTTTGGACAGTGGATAGAGATAAGTAAGGGGTAGTGTAGCTTAGCAATAAGAAGATGGGCAGAGGTAGTGAGAAATGATAAATAAAATGAAATAAAGTGTTGAAATTTTTATTGGAAAATTGTGATGGATGTCTGATGGTAAAGTAATTAAAAAGTGACAAGTAAAAAGCAAGTGGAAATGGGACATGAAAAAGAGGAGCTAGATAACTTATTGATGAGTAATTGTAAAATTTAGATAAAATGTAGTGGATGTCTGCTGAATGAATGGCCAAGTCAAATTTCAGTAGACAATCAAATTTTAAATTTCTTAGCACTGTGACAATAAAATAAATACTATCGTTTTCTTAATATTGGTTTAGTAGCGGCAACATCTTAACCGTCGTCTCCATATCGCTGTTTAAAGCTCTGTTATATGTAAATGTCCTAGCTGCCGTTCAGTTTAACCACACATGCAAATATTTCTTCACCGTTTTCTATGAAAGGCGGAATTATTTTCCTTGTTTTAGCCTTTCCTCGAGTTCTAATCGTAGCGAAACTCTTTCTTAGAAGTGGTACCCGAACCACCCCTCCATATCACATAGATTATAAACGTTATTCATTGGTTAGCTTTAAGTCCTTGAATTTTTTCAGACCAGTCACATAGAGAATTGGTATCGGCTGGTTGGAGTCAAAAGTTAGTTATCTGAAGGTGGAGACTTTACGGAGGGATAAACATGGCGATCTAGGGGAATGGGCCACTTTTATGCATGACATAGTACACTGAATATGATGTGAATGAATAAATAACTCATTGGGGTTTCTTGGCATGTGAAAGAGCAGTTCATGTTTATTTCAAATATTTTTAATATTGCTCCAAACTTTGAACCTATTTAAAATATATTCATAGTTTATATAAAATACAATTCTAGATATAACTTTATAATGCGTCCTTATAAAAATAGAGCATTTGAATTGACGTAAATATACACATTAAGATGTTCCAAAAGTTTAATCACTCATAATTATGGCATTCATTCCCAATTAATGTTTAGGAGGAATTAACGCTAAATGTACTAATGAAAGAGAGTACTGTATTCCGTCGTCAATATAGCAACATAACTGCAAATGGGACGAGTTAACAAACTTTGCCCCGCAACGAGGCTACAAATATTTGCTGCAATCCTGCACTAAAGATAACTGACAATCGTGATTGTATGTAGCGAGGAGAAAATCGCTCGTTTCATTTTTTTTCAGTGATGGTTGCCTCCAAGAAGAAAACTGAAGAGATAAAAATTGCAAGTTTTTTGTAAGCTCTCATTTAATACCTTTCAAACGTCGATATATGCAAGGGATTAGATATTACTCGTATTAGTTGTTAATGTTTTCTGTGTTAACAAATGCATGTACCTGATAGTATAGTGGCGTGACTCCTTTGTCCTTAGCCCTGAAGTTTACAATACCAAATACCAAGGATGGATCATTTTACCAATCAGGAACATTTTCAGGCTTAAAACTAAAACAAACAAAAAATGCAACAAGGTGATACGAAAAGGAAAAAAAACATACTAAATGACTGCGCAGAATACACCTAGATTGAAATTTACTGTTTTTATATCATAGTGCAATTACAATATTCGTCCTCAAAATACAAAAGTATCACTTTTAATAACAATTAAAAGGCTAAAAGTTTAGAAAACTACGCCTGAGTACGTCCTGAGGTAAAACTTTATGGAATAATTACTTACGAAAAGATAGGTAGAAAAATGTAGACTATACAGTAAATTTGGACATGCGCCTCGTGTTCGCTTCTTGCAAGCTCTGCTGTAAACTCGGCCGATGACTCTCGCAGACTGATTTCTCTCTCCTCAGGCTGGGCGAACCACTCCTCGGTGCTGGGGAGAAGAGGTAGTTGGTAAAATAACAGCATTGCCTTTCCTCTGACGGTGGTGAAACTATGAAGCTTCCCCATGCTCTGGTAACATGGTGTTAGCGCTGAATCACAGTGCAGCAGGTCTGTCATAATTCTGGAAAATTCTTATTTGCCGGATGATGAGTGTCATCAGAAATGCACCCTTTCTAGTAGGTTCTGATGACTCTCTTGAGGCATATATTGTGCATCACTCTAATCTGTAAATAATTATTTTGTTGTCAAACTTGGGTCTATGGAAGAGAAAGCCGAGACGCAGGTATATTTATTATCGATCTACTTTCACTATAAAAATCACAGCTCAATCTGTAACATCAGTGTGACAATGACCCCTTCCAAATGAGGCTTCTTGTCATGTTGAAGAGCAGTTCATGTGAAGGAAGTGGATCTCTCTTTCCGCAGCCCAGAATAAAAGTTTGCATAACATAGCTCCAAAAGCAGACTTTCATAATTGCATTAAAATTGCTTCTCCAAGTATAATTTTATTAGCGCAGTATTAAATAAATGCCTTTTATAGCGTTAACCCTAGTTTATGGAGTTAATATTACGGAGGAAAGTAGCTTACAATGTAAATTCCATTTCCACGTCACTGATTTCTCTTACAGAACAATAAACGTCTGAAGCGAAACCCACACAATAGCGTGAGGAAGACAGATACCAACGATCGCATGATGCCGGACGACTGTGGTTAATTTTGGCGAGAATCGATTTGTTCACTTTCGGCCTTTAATGAGGAGGATTCTGTGTGTAGGTGAAGTGTTATATTAAGCTCTGATTTAAATACCGTTTCTGGCAAATGTCAGGTGTTGATCTATATCGCTAAACCAATAAATCATGGCAATGATATCTCATTCCAGAGCAACTACCGCAACGCTGAGCAAAATGGGATGGGCTGCGGTAAATTTAATTGGCGGAAGCTATGTAGGTTCGGACTGGAGTAGACGTAAATTACAGCGCACCATTTTAAACGGCTTTCAGTGAGTGTAACGTAAGAAAGTGAAAAGTATTACTGAGATTCGTGTGAAAGAGAACATTTGTTCATAATGTCTGTAATAACATTCAGTAATTTATTTGAGAGGCAATAAATTACTTCTGAAACCGTTATATACACATTTTTTATACTTACTTTTGAAAAATCACATAAAATGTTTAATGCTTAAATACGGAAATAATATCTGCCTAAGGGGAGATTAAAAGCCCTATCCTGCCAATATTAAATTTGATAAGGGACACTGGGACTGAATGTTCTAAAAAATTTTAATTTACAGCCGTTCACTTGAAATTTGACGCACTTAATGTTAGAATGAAAGCAAACAATTTTAAAAAAATGTATCATTTTTATTTTTTTGTGTAATAAAAATCTTCAGTGTCTCCTGAACGTTTTGGTATAACATATCAATTGGACGACTGTTAGGCTATTTTATTTTTAAGCACAAGTTGCAATTAAAACTTAAGTTGCCATGCTTTATTATTTCTGAATACTTGAGACAGATATGTATATTTATGGAACCAAGGACTCCAGAAGCCTCTGGTTTGTTTTGTTTTGAAATTGGTGATATGATTTTAATGCTGGCTGCATTATGTAAACATGTAATATGGCGCATGCCTTGTGTTATGAACGTGAAAACTGTTGTTGAGAGTGATTTCTGTTGTGATGTTTCCCTCATTCCGTTCTTCGGTGTCTTTTTAAATTAGTAAAAATGACGAAACCAAAAAGCGTATTCCAAAAACATGTTTTCGAGGTAATAAACATAAAACAAAAATATGGTATCTCAATCTAATTTTACGATTATGTGCAGGATGTCTCTAGATCACCAAAAACATCAAAACTGTTAGTTTTTTTCCTGTTTCAGTTCAACACTTGATAGCTCAAAATCCAAGCTGGTAATTTAATTACCCATTATTTTAAAACCTATTATAGTTAATAAATAAAATTTGGAGGTATTATGTTTAATTTTGAAAATTAATTAGCATGCATTTTATTTAAAAACAAATTGGAAGGTTGGGGAAAGTTACAAATCAAATCCTTATGAATATTATTTTACACTTTGACAACCATAGTTTCTGAAAACTGTGGTTGTCATGTACAGAAAAATTGAAAACTTATCATAATGATGTTCTGAGACAGTGGGTTTCAAATATGCCCAATTTTACATTGGTAAGATAGGAGGTTCGTTTTCACCTTAATATGAGTAAATAAAGAAATGACTGTGCAAAATCTTAAAGCTCTAGCTAAAATACTTTCGCATGTAATACAATTACATATTCTTAATTAGCGAAAAAATACATATTTTCTAAAACAGCCTTGCGCATACAAATTTGTCATATAAGTATGATGAGATTTTTTAATACATTAGTATTAAAACATTCATCATAATTATATGACAAATTTGTATGCGCAAGGCTGTTTTAGAAAATATGTATTAAAATATTCACAGTGTGAATATAAATGCAAGGATTTTATTGAAGTTTGCGTTATTAGATGTAGAGAAATAGCTTTATTTTTTATAGTTCATGTGAAAGTTTCTCTTAATTTTTAGCATAAAGTAATTTTTACATCCAATGAATAAAGCAATCATAAAATGCATTCATAAAACTTTAATAGAATATTTTGTACCTTGTATGCAAATTCCCATAACAATCAGAGCAAAACTCAAATGTAAAGAATACATTTCAAGCGCTTTTAAGCTCATAAATGTAAAACTGAGAAAAGTACCTACACAAAGGGTTAAGTGGGCTTAAAAGGGAGCGCTCGTGACTTAAGCATGTCGCTGGGCTTTTAAAATTGGCGGATGTTAAAAATTTTTTTGCTAAAATGATTCACAGGTATCCATAGAATATTGATATAATATATCTAAAACTTTTTGTTTTTTTACCTAAAAACCCAGCTCCAGTGTCGCTTAAATTCATTACCCATTTTCTCAGAAACAATTTATAATATAAAAATGAAAGTTTATAGGATATAGATAAATGACTTAGAAGTTTACTGAGTACTTTTATATAATAATTGTATTCAGTAAGGAGGATAAGCTTTTTTAATTACACAAATTTTTAGTTAAATTATTCAGGTATTATTTAAAAAAAGCATAACAAGCTGTCTTATTCACACCAAAGTAGATCAATAACACAATTGAGCTGTTGTTTTTCTCATATAAAACTTTCCTTTAGCTGTCTTCAATTGTTTCTGAGAAAACGGACATTTGTAGCAGAAAATATCATTCATAGAAGGTTCTGTTCAAAGTAGAAATGGAGAAAAACCTTGTGTATAATTTACAAAAAAATCACATTATTTGGACATACGAAGCTGGCACGTTGGAAGTGGCACCACTTTATAGGGTAAATCTTCCACTAAAAGATGAGTTAAAATGTACCTCTGTACTCTAAAGGCAACTACAGATGTTTTGTGGTGTAGAATTCAAAGTACAAAATGACAGATTCAATACCAGTTTTAAACATCTGATATGTCTCATTCACATGACCTTCTATATCCTATATCGTGTGTTAGTGAGCACACAAAGTTTCTTACGAAAGTCTATTTCTATATCTACTTCATGTTAATCGAGATAAACCATTGCAGAAATATCTACATTATACATTCCGTTATAGATACAAAGAGAACAGCGAAGAAAAAGTTTAATAACTTGGAACTATATACTGGGCTTAAACTTCTATACCTTTTTCATGCAATCGCAAGAAACAAGTGAAAACGATGGTACTTAAAAAGTATGAAAAAGTATTGAACAAATCGAACCATTAATAATGAAATGGCTCGTACAAAAACGTTATTTAAAATAAATTGTGTTTTTTAAAGAGATCTGCATTTTTGTGTGGTACCTCTTCGTCTATAGCTTAACATTTACCAGTTGTAGAAGATTATACCAAATTCCTTCCAAATTAAGAGGACTTCGCAGGTTTTTCCAAGAAAATTCTAAATATACATCTTATTTGACATATAAATATATCTTTATATATATTAATGTATGGTACTTTTGTTAGCCGTTTTTTAGGAAATCAAAATTTTCTAAAAATGTTCATTGCAAGGGGTGGCTTGGAATGGGAGATTTTCTTGAAAATATTCGTATTGCACCTTTGGAAAGTACTGAACTTAAGTGCCAAGTTTGGTATTTATTCGACTTTTCGTTTATGAGTTATGGTTTTCACAGACACCCACGCACGTGGACACAAAAATACAGCCACACACACTACAACCTTTTTCTAAAAAATATTTTCAAAACACGTGTTTCCGTTAGAGAAAGTAACATATATTTAAAATATAAGTATTTTGCTTACAATATAGAATATATAGCAAATTAAACAGCAAATTGCATTTATTAGACTAAAGAAAGCACTAAAAATGTAATTTTTGACAACTTTAGCCATTTAGTCTTCCCTTAAGTACTTTCTAAAAAGACATGGGTGTTTTTGCACTATTACTTTCAGAGTTAATTTAAAATGTACGCTACTTAATGGATGTGCAATTAGAAGTTACATCTTATGTATTATATAGTGATATAAAAAGATATATTTATGTAATTTCCTTTAATCATAAGGCATGTTTGACTATATCAGTAAATACGGACTTAGATATGTACACTCGGCTACTTATATAATTTTTATAGTAAATCATGCAAATTAGCCTATGTATAATAAATGTTAAAGCACATTACCTAGCGGCATACCAAAACTAACTTCAACCTTGGAAACATTAAAGATGCGTTGTCGAATTTATCGTAAGTAATGCTACAAAAGACGTCATAAGCAAAAAAATAAGTTTTAGTTAGCTGTTGGTACATTCCGTCTGTTGTAATTCTTGTCTCTCCTTTAGGTTTCGCAATTATATGCAATTCAAAGCTATTTGCAGAACATTTAAGACTTAAATTTGATTTACCAAGCCAATAACTTTTATGGTGCTAAAACAGCGGTTAATTGCTTTAAAATTTGTGTACATTATGCATTAGACATAATGTTACGTATTCTGTGAACTATCTAATAGGATAGGACTGGAAGCGGAGTGGGGCTTAGCACCTCGTCCTAAGCAGATCTTTTGTACCTGTCCCTGATGGGACGCCCTTGGAGGGAGGATGAGGTGAGAGGACACAGAGGATGGTCAGACCAGAAAGCACGATAGGCAGAGGTCAGGGTCCTTACCATTTACAGATTTGAACTTCCCGGGTGGGGACTGGTGCAGTCGGCTCCACTCCCTTCTTGTAGGCTTACAGATCTCGGGATCCCAGCACCCGTGGACTGCTCGCAGTCCGGGGCACGAAGGTTTCCTCAGATCGTCCTTTTCCCTTGTAGTGCCCACTCCGAGACCGCCCGCCGACACTTGCAACCCTGAAGCAGATGAAAGGTGAAGTGAAACAAGAATGGAGGTGAAATGGAGAGACAGAAAATTCGTGGGATGTAATGATCCTTCCCAGCATTCGCTGACGACTCGGGGAAACTCCCGGAAAAAACCATGGGTTAGGAAGTTTGTCTACGAGATCGAACCCATAACCTCCCGAATGCGAGCCACAGACGTTACCGTCTTAGCCATCTCACTTGGTGAACGTTCTAATAAGTAAAACGGTACTGCTCAAAGTGTGGAAAAGATTTAAACGAAGGAAATGAACAATTAAGTTAACATAGTAAGTAACGTAAGTGTAAGTGTGTATGTTAACACTAATAAATAAATAATAACGTATACACAACATGTATTGAACGTTCAGTCTAATTTAAATGTCCAAAAAATATCTCAAAAGGGGACCAAAAGAGCACTAAATATTGCTTACATTATCGAGTTAGGAAAGAAGGCACCTTGAACCGAGGTAACGGTTTATATTTATAAACAACAAAATTAACAAGAGCTATTTCCGATGTATATCTCAGAGCTTTAATCTTCAAACCATTAGATCCAGACTAGGCTATACTTTCAGAGTTTAAACATGAAACTCAGGCATAAGCAAACTATTTCATAATGTTCACTCGAGTAAATAGAATCGTGATGATATAAACGCAATGGTTTATGTTGGTAGGGATGTACTAAACTGCTTCTGCCACGCCCTTCTCCCCACTCCTTCCTAGTTTAACACTGCACCTAATGTTTTGTCTTACTGCTCCTTTCCCTTTGCTCCTGAGCCTGATACCGACCAGTGTTCGTAAGTCAATGTTTAAGTGCCAGACTTTTGACATCAAACCAATATGAGACTTATAAAAGTGCTGCTGTGAACCTTCGTTGCGAAGCATGCCTTCCAGCCCCTCAGGTGAAGTGTTTCCATACTTCTTCCCTTTCGCCCCTTGGTTAATGCGTGTCTGGTCGGACTTAAATAAAATTCAAATCAGTAAGAGATTGTCTGACCCTGGGTTGGCGTAGAAGAACAGATGATAAGGAGTTTCTACCAACTTCTTCTTATTCTTCTTCTTCTTCTGTCTTTCAAGGATTAGGCTTATCGACCTGTTCCAGCCTCAATTCCATCTTTCAACTGGCCTTCCTATGTCCCTCTTTCCTATACGTTCATATTGTAAGGCTATCTTTGGCTTCTTTCGTCCATTCTTTCCAAATGTTCTTTCCATTTTTGTTTTTGTTCTTCTAGTTTATCCTTCACTGCAAAAATATTCAGTTCTTGCCTAATTACTTCATTAGGTATCCTGTCCAATTTAATGCAACCTTTAACTGTTCGTAAAAATTTCATTTCTGCAGTCTGAACACGACTCAATCTTTTCTCCTCATCACCCAGGATTCACTGCCATATAATAGAATGGGTAAAACCATCATCTTATAAAATTTTATTTTTGTTTCTCTTTGTGTAATTTTTAATGTTCTGCTTATAATACCGCAGATACTCTGCTATTTCTGTAATTTGATGTCTATATCCTTATCCTGGTTAAAAGTAATATAACTTCCTAAACAGTTGAAATGCTATACTTGATCCATGACCAAATTTTCAATTGCTATTTTGCATCTTACTAGGTGTTTTCCATGGAATGCCATTATCTTCGTTTTATTTACTAATATCTTAAAATTATAATCCTTTCCAAGTATATTTAAAAGATGGGTTGGTTTTTGTAGTGCATTTTCAGAATTTGCAATTAGTACAATGCCGTCAGCATATAGTAGTATGCTAATTATTTATTATTGGTTATGTATATTCCTTTTGGCGCTCTTTCTCTCCTTTTTTGGGATAGCGTCATCTATATAGATATTAAAAAGAGTGGGCGATAAAGTACACCCTTGTCTTTAGCTTGGTTTATTAGGACTTTTCTCCTTTGTAATTGGGGACGTCAAGTATCATGTAAGTTCCATTATACAGACTCTTAATACAATTTATTAGGTGATTTGGGTATCCACGTTTTTCCATGATTTCTCACAATTTCTCCCTTTCCACCCTATTAAATGCTTTTTCCTGATCTATGATGATAGGAAGGTTGGTAAATTAAATATCTTCTTTTTTCTATTATTTTTCTACCAACTTTAGATAAAGAAAAGCAATAAAGGAAACAAAAAGGATCGGCACGTTTCTGTGCAATTGACTGTACCACGTTCATGCAAAGAATTGTATTCAAGAAAGATAAGGAGAGACAAAGGAGCGCGGATGTTCTTTTAAAATGTGATACTGATCCTCCTAACTAAATATGAAAAACAACAAATAAAATCCCTCTTATTATTTTCTTAGTACGCTGTACACCGGAGGCCATCATTAAAACTCTCAGTAAACATATCGTGAAGCTTAAGAAAAATGTAGACATAAGACAGGATGATGAAAACTTACAAAGCTTGTTTATAGTCTCAGTAAATTTAGAAGTAATAAAAACCAAACATTACATCACTTAACTATCATTGTAGAAATACTACAGTTTTGCTTCCTCTACCACCACCTACCTAGTAGGTAGAAGAGGTACCCAGTTCGTCTGGACCCAAAGAAAGCATTTTTAGAAAAAACGTCCCTGAGTGTCTGTTTTTATTTTCTGTATGTGTGAACAGCTTAGTTCAGATAGAAAGAGTCGAATAAATACTAAACTTGCTTTTCAAGTAGTTTCCAAATATGTGACACGACAATTTGGATTAAAATCACACATCAACTACTACCCTTTAGTTGGAAAGTTTATCATTATTTTTCATTTTATAAGAAATGGCTCAAACCATTTTGATTAAATATCATATATTTTAGACATTTTCATGAAAAACAAAATGTATATGTTGAATTAATATCCTCTACAGTCCTCTTCATTCTGAATAGCTTTTGCATAATTGATAAACCACAAAACATAGACAGAATCTTGCTACACAGGAACGTACAGCTCATTAAAGCACACACTTTGTCAAATAAA
Source organism: Deroplatys truncata (assembly GCA_030765065.1). NCBI lineage: Eukaryota > Metazoa > Arthropoda > Insecta > Mantodea > Mantidae > Deroplatys > Deroplatys truncata. Next base: position 111,001,284 of record CM060986.1, read on the forward strand.
ATTTCTTGTGGCGTTAACCATTTGCGATATGCTTTATTATTGGTTTGAATTTTCAAATACATATGTACATTTCTCAAGAAAGCGTATAGAATTTCAAAGCCATCACATAGCGAATCGTTCTTTCAAAATCTCACGATTGGTGTATTATATCCACAATGAATGTGTACATATGAAGTGACAGTTCATCTTGATTAAGAAGTAGAAAGAAGAAAAAGCTTTTGTAAGAATATCTTCTAGAAGAGTAGAGAACGTCATGTGAATGCAATGCATCAGAACAGTTATAGTGCGTCTAGAACAGATTTGAGAATGGACAATGGAGTTTATTAGTAGTCTTAAAAAGTTTCTTTTCTATTTACTACATCTTGATCCAAATAAACCTTTGTAAAAATAGCTACATTACACATTTCGTAGAGTAAAAGAAGCAGCGATAGTCAAATGTTTAAGAAATGGACGCTAAACGCTGCCTGAAAATTTCGTACTGTTTATATACAATCGCTAGAAACAATTGAAATTTGAAAGGACTTTAAAGAAGGACCAAGAAATGAGCAATTCGAACCATTAGTAATGCATATCTCAGCTAGGCTTATATCACAAAAGCTTTTTTATATATATTGCGTGCTTTAAAGAGATCTACATTTTTTTGTGTAGTACGTTTTCGTCTATCTCTTAACTTTAACAGTTATACAGATTACACAAAGTTCCTTCGGAATGAAGAGGACATAAAAGGCTACTCCCAGAAAATTCAAGATACACATTTTATTTGTAATGTAAATATCTTTAACATAATAATAATCTTTAACATATCTTTAATCAAAATCATTAGCGCTATTTTTAGAAAATCAAAACTTTCAAAAAAATGTTACATGTAAAGGGTAGTTTAGGGTGAACGGATTTTCTTGAAAATCTTCGTGTCGCATCTTTGGAACAATACTAGGCATACGAGTACAATCTTCTAGGAACTTTAAGTCGCAGTTTTCATGGTTTAACCATATATTACGTTAATGAATGGTAGTTAATTGTACTTTCACACAAACCGTGGTTGGAAAGGTAGAATCAAGCTGAAAAATTCAATGCCATAGCCTGGATTTGAACCACCGATCAGAGGATGAAATATGTTGAAAATGTCATGATCATCTGACAAGAGTTGGTAATTGTCCCTCTTGAAAATATTTTCTCATCTTCCGGTGCTGCACTTTCCTTCAGGTTTATAAACCAGTAGCCATTTTGGTGTTTTCTGATCCTATATTTGCAATACTTCTGTTGCATATTTGATGCTGTAGGTTACTCATAAATACTATTTGTTTGGTTATTCCCGTGCTGAATTCTTATTTAATTACTTTAGGTGGGTTCATACATCTGTGATTGGGAGAAGAATTGTTAATGGGATTTCGAATTCCTACTCTGAAGAGCAGAAATAATGGTTACTTTGGTGTCAGGTGTGGGATAGCAATATGACGATTGATTGGACGTTAATCCTATCTGTAAGGGTGTTCTTAAACGAAATGTTGTTCCATTTTATAAACGAAGTGGTATACTTAAAAGCTAAAGGTGATACAGAATTAATTTTAAGTTTTAACAAGTTTTCTCTTTAACTATGCTTAACTATACTTAATGCAGCAAACAATTTCTAGAAATTAGATATTGCACCCAAAGTTAAAATGTGCACTCTTTGCGTCCCTAGGGGCAAGTGTCTCGCGTGCCATTTATAAGTAAGGCTGTGACGTTGTGCGTAACGTGTGCAAAATGTCTCGAGCTGTGCTGCTCATAAACGAAAGGAAAATAGAAGAGAGGTCCTGGATCCCGGGAGACCAACTTAAGGCTTTTAAGTGGAGAGGGTGGATAGGGTGAGAGGGGGTTGCAGCATTTGTTCTACACGCTTCTGAAAACAATAGCGTCTCAGCTGATAAATGTCACGAACGAGGTAAAATAAATTGATGTTTGCGAGTAGGGAAATTAGTTCCCCCCTGCGGACAGCAGAGTGGTGTGGGTTCCAGGCAAGCGTCTCTTTGTATTCCCAAGAAGCGGAGGTGCTGAAAAAGGAAGGAAGGTCGAGAGAAATTGCTCTTGTTCTCTGGACGAGCTGGACAGTTTATAAATTGGTTGCTGATTTGTTAAAAGCCCTTTAATGTGAAATTCTCTAGTGAGACTCTGCCAGAAAGATAATTGCACCAGTTGTGTGCTGTATTTCAAAATATGGACAGTATTTCGCGGTAAAAATTACTGAGATAGCTATTAGACGAGGAGGAATATACAAATTAATTGCTACGTTTAATCATTCCTTGGAGCGAACATATAAAATATGAAAGAGTCTATGAATGACTATGTGTATATTAATCATTAAACTTGTCTGCTCTAAACAATTGGAAACATACCACCTATGGGTCATTGTACACTTTACATATCTCTCTGTCAAGGATAAATGAGACTTAACATTTCTTAATGGTTACGTAGCACTTTTTATACTTTTTAAGGACGTACTGCATTAACAATTATTCAGGCCCATTTTTACTAAAATATAAATTGTAATAAACAAACAAATTGGGGAGAAAGAGGAGTTGATTTTATGTCAGGAATTTCTTGGTTCAGCTGTATTTTGCAATTTGGTTTGATCGTAGTGCTTTGAATAAGAAATTTTGCTTTCTTCACTTTGTGAATTAAGAAATACCCATTTATTTCCCATAATGCTTACATAGTTCTAATCACTGTTGCGGTTTTATGCATTTTCTTGTGTCGTTATGTAATGTTCCGGTTCCTTATTTTGAATCGCGAAGTACGGGACCTCTGGGTTATCCACTCAGCTTTTTTTTTCGAAGTTTACAGCATTGAAACACATTCCACTGGTTCATGCTCTTGATTACATCGTTGTATTTGACAATGGTAATCGTGAATGAATGTGAAAACGCCAAAAGAAGCTACCCCATTAAACACAAATAAAGAAATCAAGAAAACGATTTATAATTATTCATCAAAGTACATCCGGTCAGAGAGATCAGTACTTTGACGCAAAATAAAGTTTACCTCCCAGCATTCACTCAGGAGATAAGAAACAACCGCAGTAAATTAATAGTGAAAATATAATAGCAACTTGCTGTGATTCCTTACGTGAAAAATATGTGGCCATCGATTGTTTATGGACTTAACTCCCATTGCAGCTCCAATTGAGGAATTGCAGACCTTCAACGTCCAGGTGGGTGATAGTATTGTCATGGTTTGATCACGTTTTTTCACATTCATCAAAAGGCTCAGTATCCAACAATACTGGCACAAAGTGCATGATATAGCCGTTAAAATAACATTGTTTATCCAAAACCCTAAAAAAAAGGTGGTTGTCGTTTTGATTAAGTACAATAAAAATCCCTGTCTCTTGGTTAATCATTGCACAAGTGTACAATGGAGTGTACTTATTTTGTACCAGCTCTTGATAGTTTCAAAATTGTTATTATTATTATTATTATTATTATTATTATTATTATTATTATTATTATTATTATTATTATTATTATCATCATCATCATCATCATATCGCTGATACCTACAGTTATCCACGAATCCGCACTCTCTTATCAACATAGTAATCTAAGGAAAATCGGAGACAAGATTGCTAAACTTTTCCAACGTAACACATCTCACGTTTACCGACAAAAGGCGCCAATTGCTTCACACTATCACGCGAGAGATTTATCAGCGTGCTGCTAATTTTTGCCCCAGAAACGGTTAAGCAGTTGAAAATAGACTTTCCTCTCAGAAAAGAGCATATCATGAATGACGAAAACATATTTATTTTTTTAGAAATCCTCAAGTCTATTTCACTTTCGCCACGGAATATTATACTAACCAAGGCTTTAAGGTACTGCTTCTGACGCAGTATGTCAGTATGGCCCAGAATTTGATTCTTATATAATTTCACAAAAGAATTAAAGTTATATAACATCCATTTACTTGAAGTTGACAATCGAACTTCATTATCCATAAATACATTAACACGAATCTTAATTACATCAGAAGACGTAATCTCTGGTTCCCAGCCACAGAATGCTCGATACCACCCATAGGGGTGCGGATTTTAAGTCCCGAGTGCAGGACCAATGCCCACTCAGCATCGCGAGAAAAGTAAGGAGCTGCGATTGGTAGGCCACGGAGGCCAACATTGTAACTGAGGTATGGGTGTTGCACATCAACTTTCCCTATCGGTTGAATGGTCGCCCACTGCTGCCGTCCTGTCGTGCGCACATGGGCGTGAGGCCGGCAGCTGGGTTGGCAGGTCAAGGCCCTTAATGAGATATAGAGCCACGGTATTATTATTATTATTATTATTATTATTATTATTATTATTATTATTATCATCATCATCATCATGTCATATGGCTCATTCCTAAATTTTGCTCCAAATTTTTTTCAGTGCTTACTTAGCTGGTTTAATTGTTAATGAGATAAGTATTTAGAAAACTGACAAGCATTTATATAGTCAACAATAATAAATTGTCATGTACAGTCATTAAAAATGAACGTTTCTCTCTGGAAAATCGCTCATTTTTATTGCACTTCGTAATTTTCAAACTGAATGCGGTCCGACCGTTGTCTCAACCTACTTTCTTTCGTTTTTCCAACCTCTTTGATACCCTTACTTCACCTTCCCACAACCGAAGCTAGTAAATCCTGATATTACTGCTGAGTGAGATTAATACATAGTCACGTACGACTATGAATGACAAGTGAAACAGTTCTGCTCGTGGAATGCACTATTACGTCTGAACGGCTCTCAATTAAGTACTAATGGGTGAAATAGCCCTAGAAATGAAAAGGTTACACACACCACTAGACAAAATTATGTCACTCCTAAACGATTTCAAGCTGATAATCTGCATTTATGAATGTTATTAACATAATTTCCCAAAATGCAATATCAATTTACTTCTCCCTCGTTCCATTGGTCACACACACCATTTCTCTGGTATCAAGCGCCACTTCAGTTTCTGAAGCAAATAGCAACTACCGCGAGCGATGTTGGGTGGACAGGAGGGATGATCCAGTAACTTGAGCCCAGAATCCCCAATGACAGTCACCACAAAGCGGGATTGTGTACAGGGGCGTTGTCTTGGTGGAACAGCACTTTGTGACTGTGGTTACCACGCCTCTTCTCTGTAATTGCTTCATGTAGTTTTCCATTCAAGCTGACCTAATGGTCAACTGCAATGCTATCACAGGAGCAAGATATCAATCATCAAAACTCGGCCATCCGTGTCAAGATGCAGTGTCACTACGAGCAGGCCTATAACCCTCCTCTTTAGCTTTCAGATAAGTGTACCCATGATACATGTATAGAACGCTTGGGAGATGCGAATATTTGAGTAGTGTCAACTCCAACTGGCCAACTCCATCACAATCAATTTTGAGAATAACTCAAATAATCTACTGGGCCTGTTTCCTGTCAAATTTCAATTTGACTTTTTTGATGAAATGTGGTTTATGTAGCAGTAATAGTAGGATTAAGGAAAAAAAGTTATAGTGCAGTAATTTCTTAGAAATCAAATGAAACTGCTTCGAGTTGACTTGTGGAATTGGCTGGTTTTGCTGTGATACTATATTATATTTTTGCTAAATGTATAATACAGCCGTAGAAACACGAATTTACTGAGAAGCATTAATTCATAGTAATATAACTATGACACGGCAATAATTTCAATTTCACCACAGCTTCACACACTAAGGCCCTGCTACATAAGACTGCTCACGTTCACAGAGGTATGACATGTTCATCAAAATCACCATCGTCACCATCCTCTTCAAAGTCTTTCAATGAATTTTCACAATACTGCAATCCTTGTATTAATTTCCATCCATTCAAAACTGAGTATTCCACAGCTTTTCAATATCCTTGGTTTCTTCTTTATGACATAAACCCCTACAGGTACAATTTCTGGCTGAAAAGTCTTTTCGCTTTTCACAATGGGACGATGAGCTCTAAAATATACAATTAAATGTGGCTACCCTCAAACATTAATCTGCTTGTTTCCTTTTCTGCTATTATATTTTAACTTTAGATATCTGGAAGTGAAGCCTAAAGGATGTAGTCAAGCGTTTCATATCATATTCTACACAAGGAAAACAAGGAAGTTGGATTCGATGTAACACAAAAAGATCTTGGAAGAAGTTGGAGTTGCCTGGTTTTGCTATGATACGTTATTTTCAATACCCGATTACAATGGGATTTAATATTAAGCTTTTTTAATCCATATATCACGCAATTATACAGATTCCCATATTCTGGAATATTCAATTATTAACAGAAAAATTAAATTTGTTGGAGTTTACCGCACCTGTATGACACTATTCAGTTCATGACCACCGATTTCTGTAATCTGAGCAATATCGATATGTCTACTATACTTGTTATATGTCTACTTATACTTGTTAAAAATCCAACACACTTCCCTGAAGCGGAGGGTTCTGAACCCTTCAACTGCCGTGTTGCGAGCGCTGCGGACTTTTTGCATTCGTGTTAGTTCTGACATTACCAGAAGTATGCCGGGCCGAAAGGAGTTCGGATTAGGTTGGACTCGGCGGGAAGTTGTTCCCGAAGTTGTTCATGGGAGATTGGATACGTCTGGACGAAGCACAGACGGGGTTGTGAGATGCATTAATGTGCTCCTGGACAAACCTGGAGAGCTAGTGGCTAGACACTGTCGTCCCCACGGAGGTTGTTTGGTAGACTTCCCCTAAGGGGTTGACGCGCGTATGTTGCGTATTCACTTCCGTCCCCCTGAAAGCAGGGGGAGGTTATAAAATAGGTACATCCTAACTGAAAAAAAACCCTGGACAGAGGAGTAGAGCTGGGTTGCCCGTTTGTGCGCCTGATATTTTTCCAACATACTCGGAGATGTGTTTGCTCTTTAATACTGATTGTACACAATAGACATATTAGAGTAAACCTGTTCTGTAATTGACTGATTCGATTATAAAGTGTGATGCCTAATGTATTGATACATACGCTCCTTCTTCTAGGTGAACGATGGCGGTAAATCAATTCTAGAATATAAACCCACAATTCCATTCTCGCTACAGCGCTCGCAAAGCACAATTGAGCTAAAAACCCGCCCTGCATATTTGAGGTAGCTTAGAATACATTATGTTACGTTAAGGTTATTGTATTTACCGTTAATATTCGTCCCCCGGAGTGGGGAGGATCTCCGAGTTCCGTGCCCACCGGTGGGACGTGCAAGTCTGCAAATGGGAAGGGGAGCCTGTTGCACAAGTTGCCATCCGGGAGTTTCGGTCTGTAAAATGTAGGCACCCTGCTTTCGTTTTCTGGTCCGGCCGCCCTCTGCCTCCTCATACTTCTCCCCTCCCTCTCGGGGGCATTCCATCAGGGGCTAAGGTGCGAAAGGTCTTATAGGTCAATGCTAAGTCCCCTCCGTACCTAGTTCTACTCGCACCATTTATAGGTTAAGTAATTACAAACCTGGTGAAATTCTAAGTGTATATCCAATCTAAGGGTATAATTAGGTTTACCAGTATCAACTTACGTAAATTTCGTTTCGCAACAATTAGAATGATTGTCTCAACATTTGTAACCTTGATGCGGCATCTACTTCCTTTTAACTTTCTCTAGCACCTATCTATAAGAGATAGAGGAAGTATTACACTTTACCCAAGAAATCGATATCGGGCTTTCATTCGAAATACGTTTTTGATATCCACTGAATAAAAAACAATTAGAAAATTGTCCATGTATACGTGTGTAAGAACGCCTAAGAATATCCTAATTCAAAAACAAAAACTCCGCTAAATATCATACTGGAATATAAATTCTACAACTTCCAAGGAAAGAACGTTAAGATTCTGAAGAAAACTCTCCCCGCCCCAAACTTCCTTTATATGGATTTTTCTTATTTTCTTTAAAATATGGCTCTAACGTTCTTAATAAAATACCAAATGTTTAAGATATTTATATAGAGAATAAAATGTATAATAATTTCCTATGAATAGCGTGAGAAACCCTCTTCGTTGCGAATGAATTTTATATCAGTTTAAACAACTGGTAAAGCATAAGAGATAGATAAAAACTCACTACAAGAAGAATATGGACCTCATTGAAATAAACACCAACGTTTTTGATACATTAACTGTTTTCGAGATATTCATTGTTGTTTATTTGAACTTTACAATAATTATACATGGAATGGAGCAGAATGAGAAGCGGGGTGGGGGGGAGGCGGCACTGATCCAGGGAGTTTGGACATTATACCGTACGCTCCCACGAGGGGAATCGCACGGTAAGAAGGGATGAGGTGAAGGGGGACATCGGGTGGCCGGAACCAGGTGTGACGGCACAGCAATAATAGGGTCTCTAATGTTTCCAGATATAAATGCCCCGGCAGACCAGGAACCACGTCCCACACGGGGCCCAACGCCCCGCAGGGGGCGGTCCTTCTACCGCGGCAAACAGTCGAAGGCCGAGGAACGAAGAAAGTTCACAGAGAGCATCCTTTTCCCCTTCATGCTACACGAAAATACTATCGTCGATACTTCCAACTCTGAAACAGACAAAACGGGGTGAAGGCTAAATTAAATGAGTAATAGAATGAAAATGGAAGGATAGGAAATTCGTGGGATGTAATGATCCTTCCTAGCATTTGCCTGGTGAACCGGGGAAACTCCCGAAAAAACCCATGGGTTAGGAATATCGGCCACGGGAAACCAACCCACGACCTCCGAATACCGCCAAGGACGTAACCGCCCTAGCCATCCAGCTCAGTATAATTTGAAGTACTGTTCAGATTCAGTTGCTTCTCACGATGTCGTGGAAAGAGTACGGAATTTCTAAGCATACCATCCGCTTTTTAAAGATTTTACTATGCTTCAGGCTCTTGTATCCACCTTGCATCTATAGTGAAATGTCAAGTGAAACCTATCGTGGAAACATTTATATCGATCAATTTTAAAATGATGGAAAATAAGGTTTTGTAAGAATACTTTAGAAATAATAAACGATATTGGGTGAAACATGTCATGTGAATATAACACACCGGATTTTTTTTCCTGCGGATTCGAAGCTTTGACACGATTTTGTATATTTTGTATATTTCCACTCCGCGTCCCCAAAGATTTAATGTTTTCGATGGAAAACAGAATTGATGGTAAACAAGCCGATAGGAGATAATCTGCTCACGAAATGAATTTCCGTTTCATAAGTTTCTAGTTTGTGAACATTTCCGTTTTCATCTAAGTATCTTGTAGGCGGCTTCGCATCCGGAAATAGTATTTCTTACGGAATTATCTAAATCTCATTTCTATATGCGCTGTTATCGATTTGTTGACATTTTTCAAAATTAGTAGCACGATTGGGTTTTAAACAAACAAGTGAATAATGAGTTATGAGAAATATTTAAATTCTATTTTCACTGGTCCTGTTCTTAATTGTTACATCTACAATGAGATGACTTATCCCATATTCTCCTTTTGTTCATAAAGTGTTGCCGCGTTAAATATTTGTTTATTTTCATTTATAATTTTTTCTATTCACTGATGAGTATGTTTCGTTAAATAGAGGATAAAATTGCAGACTGTACCTTACCAAATTAGTAACACAATGCAAATTAATAATTTAAACAAATAAAACCAAGATATAATGCAATAAAAGATAACATATAGTAATAAAAATTGAAGCCATTCAGCAAAGTTATGGTTGTATAGAATGTGAAATTTGTCCCGATATTACGAAAATAAGATGTAGAAAAATTGAACCACGAATAACAAAGTAGGAAAATAATGGGGACAGAAGAAATTAAATGGCTGAACATACCACAAAACATAGCGTACGTAAAATGATTGTTAATATATTAGGTGGCCCAGCCGTGCCGTATTTAACATGTGGCACAGGTAACTCTTTAAGAGGGTTGCAGAACTCAAAGGGGCAATTTCAAGTAAGCACAAGTCAGTGAGGAACTGGCGCATAAGCGCCCAAAAACTCCACCATTACTATACCAGCGGTTCTCAGCAACGTCCATTTGGATACACGCAGACGGTTGGAATATAGTATCAATGAACAAGGGAAAAATTTCGCACACTTATTCAATGAGCGAAGCCGGCATAACTACCGTCAGATGATGATGATGATAATACTAATAATAGTGATAATAATAGTAGTTATAATAATAATAATAATAATAATAATAATAATAATAATAACAGCAAGCAACAAAATGGACGTGAAAAACTGCATGCTCACGTGTTTGTTGCTTATAGTTCGTAATGTTAAACAATAGCAGCGTAAACACAATCTAAAAAATAGCTATGGGTGCTGGTCAAATAAACATTTTAATTATCTATCAGTGTAAAAAGTGAGTTTATTCCCTCGAAATTGAAGCCCGTATGATTGAAGTGGAAAATATTCTTAGATCTTGTCTATCATCACAGACAGTACACTCTAGTGCAAGCATGGGAAGTGCTTCTCAATGAGCGCGGTCTGCTCATCGACCTTGCTGATAAAGCAAGAGGAGTACAAGAAGTCTCGGTTGGCCTCGTAGTTCACTCAGTAGATCACCTACCTGCTGTGCGAGGGGTCCCGGTTCGATTCCCGGCTGGGGGTGGGGGAATTTTTCTCCAGCCTAGGTTATTCACTACCCTCCTCACAGTTTAGAAGTATGAATGACTGTGTGTGTCATCTAATGATTAAAGCCCAAAGTTTACCTGATACCCAAAGACAAGCGAATAATACCCCATTGTCTATGACAATAATATGTTCCAAAGGAAAGGCCGCCGTAAGTAGTTAAAGGCGGGGTATTAATGGCATTAATTTAAAAAAAAATAAACTCGCTCACGTGAATTCGTCATTTCCCCACTGACCAAATCTCTTAACTCACGAAGGGATATCTACACACTTGAAATAATAAAGTTGGGCCAGGTTGGTCCACCTGGTGATTAGCAAGATTGCGAAACAAGTACGGTACCGACACATCTTAGAATGACATTATTAGGACCAGCAAGGTATCTGTGTGAAAACCAACCACAAAGAAACGTAGTATTGTTATACGATACAAAGCCCTTTTATGTGAAGAATTTGGGTACGACGGCATCTATCTTTGAATATAAGAAGCTCTATAATGATGATAATAATTCACTTTTCAATCAGACATTGATCGCTGCTAAAGGGAACAGAAAATAGCATCATGCCCAACTTCGGCCGACTGTGTTTCACCTAATGATTGTTTGATCGTGAATGACAAGAATAATTGACGTAATAATTGTCAGGGGAAATCGGAGTACCTGGAGGAAACCTGTCTTAGTGCCGCTTTGTCCGCTAGAAATCCCACTTGCGGCCGCAGGGAATGAACCAGGGCTGCCTTTGTGAGAGGTGAGTAGTGTAAGAACTCGGTCACGGCGTTGTCTCATAGATAGATGTTGCAGCCTCCATTTAGAGTACTACTTCTTCGATAAACTAATTAAACTTCTTGTACTTGTGGTTTGCAAAACATAAAGTAGGTATATAGAATCTACCAGAACTGAATGTTGTGATAAAGATGTGAGATATGCGAAGTGAAGACATTATATGTGTGTGTGTGTGTGTGTGTGTGTGTGTGTGTGTGTGAACTATGGAGCAGAACACTACAACGAAACTAATTTTGATTATGCTGTGCAAGTAAAAAACTTAAATTTAAACACTTTAGCCGTTATAAAACGTAATGTTTACAGAGATAACTAAGCTGTTGGTGGTGCTTAAAGTTAGCTTAACCATGAAAACCATGAGCAGTTACCATTAATTATGATAGTGCTCTTAACATACTTCATTGTATACGAGACAGAGGTCTGTATTGGCCGAAATTCTTAGAGCCGGCCCGACCGATCCGATATGATCCGACACTGCGGGTTGTATAATTCCATTTTAAATGATGTAATATGTAGGTTGTAATTATCGGAGGGGGACACTTTACTACTGCGACCAACTAGATGGATTGTGGCTACGCCCCCGGGAGGCAGGGATGAAGTTAAAGAGCCGAAGGAAGTCGCAGGTCCGTAGGCGGTTAGGATCCCAGAGACGCATGGAAGTTCCTATCATTTCCAATATACGAAACACCCGCTCTCGCCAGTAGACGCGGAGTCTCGCGAAAGGCCGACGGAGGGGCCTTGGCGGGCAAGCCAACGTACCCTGTCTTTGGAGGGGATAAATCTTTCCAAAGCGTAGCACCCATACAATCTAGCCATGCTAGAAGCACTACGGAACGGAGACACTGCCTATGAATGAAAAGAGAAAGATGAAATGACAAGAAATGAGGGAAAGGAGAAATCGTGGTAGAACACACCACTCCAGAATTCGCTTAGTTGATCAGAGGAAAACCACGATAAACCCCATATGCAGAGTGGACAGCCACCAAGAATCGACCTGGAACCTTCCGAGTGTGGGCCACAGATATTCCGCTCGGTTTAAATGAAGTTATTGTGCAATTATTGATATATTACTATTATTATTACCATAATTATTGTTATTCCACAGAGCGCTGCTGCCTGCAATGCGAAGAGACTCAGGTTCGGTTTCCATTACCGATATGAGAACGTTTTCCCCTTTTGGAAGCGATAGTAAGGTAAGCAGTCAGGTCCTTGGGACCAACTGAGAAGTCACTTCACAATAATAATGGTCACTGAAATGGAATCCGCATGTAGTAAGCAGCATCTTGACGGCTTACCTATCTGACCATTTGTCGAGCCTATTAACGCACTCTGCTCAGGAAGCCATGGGTGTGGGTTAACGGAGGGAGGCGAAGTTTGCAACCACCGTACTATGGTAACGTTATCCGTAATTGGCCGAAGTGAGGTTTTTGTTTATTACCACTATAGTGTGGAGCATTTTTGATTACCCACTTTTAGGTTGTAAGTACTACACAGCAGATGGAGTAGAGGAACAGATTTAGTTAACTATGTTTAGAGTATTCGTTTGGATTTCAGAATCTATTCCGTTAACTATTATTATTCAGAAACTGTCCCTTTCAGCAGGTATTATCTGCGTAGAGGAGATTATTAAAATGGCCCATTTTAGCAGTACAAGGCGTTCTGGAGGGAGTTTTGAGATCAACACAACTGCAGAACAGTTCCTACACGTAAAACAATTCATGGATTGCGGACCTAATGTGATAACGAAGGGAGTGTTCACAATGACCACACCCACGGAGCAGAACGGAACAAACACCTGAAAACATTGCGCGGGTTAGTGCTGCTCCCCAAGCAGGTCGTCGGTGAAGCTTGCATAGGATCTTACATAATGACCTTCACTGCCACCCGTATAAGATTGAAATGGTTCAGCATCTAAAGAAATGAGACAAGGCTTTAAGGGTGTAGGTCTGTAAAGCACTGCTAACCAGGATAAATACCGATCTTGGATTTAAGGGAACAGTGCAGGAGTTCTTTCCCGATCACATAATTTTCCGTTTTAGAGATATTCCTTGGCCAGCACGGTCTCCAGACTTAACTTCTCCGGATTACTTACTTTGAGGCTACCTAAAAGATAAAAGTGTTAGCAAACATTATGGAGAGGGTTGGCTAGATGATGACAATAATCAAACACAAAATTGCACACATTACTCCTGAGCTCATTGCACGTGTCATGTGAAGCTTTGCAGATCGTCTGATGCAATGTATTGGAAAGGAAGAAGGGTATGACAAATCCACAACGAATGCTATTAAAGACGCCATTATCTGTTCGACATAGCAGACAACTAGGTCACAACTGCTGTCTCATAACACTTGATGGTTGGTACCCATGATAATGCTTGGCATCAGAGATTAGTTCCCGGCTGTCTAAACCAAAATGCGCTGAGAATATTTACAATATTGTGAAAGAATTCTTAAGTAATCGAACTGCACACATGATACTCAGCAAATCCTTGTGCTCAAAAACTGTCCCCAAGGTTAGTTTCCGGCCCCATGCTTTGGAAAACAATTATCAGTGATCTAATAGAGTAACTGAGTGAAATCACAAACCTGAAAGCAACAATCTTTGCAAATGAAATTATGTTAATAGTATGAGAAACAAATCACTCAAATGTTCTTCAAACACTAAAAATTGAATAACAAGGAACAGACGATTGATTTAAGCAAATTAATTGGAGATTTCTAAAGATTAATCAGCTGTAATGCCAATGTATATAAGAAATAAGCAAGAATGCAAAACTAACTATACCATTGTTTCATGGAAACTACAACTGGTCTAAAAATGAAGTATCTCGGAGTGACGTTGGACTGCAAATTGAATTGGTACCCTCACACACAATATTTGGAAATCAAGTTATTGCGTATTGTAACAGCCTAATTCACTGCTCAAAAGCAACCTGGGGCATATCATTACACAACCTGAAGGTATGCCAATACAGCAGCCTTCCGGTCATCACACATGACGCAGAAGCCTGGTTTATCACAATATCAAAGAGAGCTAAGGAAAAATTGCAAAGTTTCAAACACCTTTCCCAATTTTTGCTACAAAAGCCTACAGGAAAATCTCAATGAGGCCCTCAGAGTCATCGCAGGATTAATGCCTATGATCAAACTCTGCAAATGCACAAAGATCTAAGATAAATCTCAAATGGCCAATCTATAAACGCAGTCACACCTGAAGTACAGAACACAGAAATCCTTAAACGAACAAAAGGAATCCGTCCGAGTTACAGTTGCATAGAGTAGACTGCTAGAATAAAAGGAAAGGCTAAAGGATTGACTGGAAATACAAAAACTGATAATCGCGTTGGGGCAGCAATAATCGCTATGGAAAACGTAAGCAAATTATACGTTGAAGCATAAGATAGAGGAAAGAATGTACTGTATTTCAAGTGATGGAGCTCAGAGGAATTAAAATAGTAATAGACTGGATAGAGCAAACAAAAATAAAATAGAAAAGAAAAAGGAAGAGTAACTTATTCCATTCAATCAACTTTGATTCCACAGCAGCGCTACTGGCAAGTGTATTGATAAAAGTAACAGCTGCAAAAACAAAAGACTATGGAATATCAACATGTTTCAGCAAGTTATTCAGGCAGAAGTCGTCTAAGTAATCGGTGTGTATTTTGATATTAGGCTATTTTCTACTCTAATTTAATTGCCTAGTTTCTAGTTTAACCTAAATTTCCCGTGTTGCATTTTTATTTCCCCTTTATTTGTGTTATTTAACCTATTCATAGAGTCATAATTAAGCATAAATATCTACTATGATTCTGGAGAGCCTGTAACGTTGAAGATAGCAAGCCAGGAAGCTCTAAAAACCAATTATCCATTACCAGGTATGCAATAGCCTTTTAGTGACAGAATTCAAATATTTGACATAGGAAAAGTTCTTAAGTATATCTACAAAGTAGAAGAGAGGAAGGAGTTTTTAATTTCATTACAACCGAGGTACTGGCAATAGTTGCTTGCTATGTTGCTCATTATTGTAACAATGTTTCCTCGTATATTAACTGCTTATCTGTGGCAACCAGAGCTCATATTTCTGGATTTCTTCAGGGAAGTTTATCAATAGTGCTTCAAATATTCACTGCAAGAAAATGTAATACCGAAAATAAAATTATCTAAAGCATCATTAATTCGAGAGTGCCTACATTAAATCCCAAATTTCTTGACAAATGGGAAGATGAGTTTTTGTCACGTTTGCAACAAAGGTGCGTAAAACAATATATTTTTCCTCAATTTCCATGTGATAAAATAAGTTCTGGTTATAAAATTTTCTGACACAAAATAACAGTTCACTTATACTAAGAACATATTTAAAATGCTTGCCTTTTCAGGGGTCCAGTGATAAAAATCGCCATCTTATACACGCGCGCAAGGTGGTCTACGCAACGCAAATGTAGAAAGCATATAAACTGAAGCAGGCTCTTTTGACGCAGAATTTGGAGATGTCATTCAGGGAAAAAAGAATTTAGTGCTGATTTATGTCGTGCCATTAAAGCAGTAAATATCCCGTTCAAAACTTTACAAAATTTTCATTCCAGGAACATCTTAGTAAAGTACTGCCACAAATCAGAGCCGACTCTTCTGAAGACCTAGTTGCAAGATACGTATGAGGATGATATCTCTAGGATGAGGGGCGAAATTGGGAATTCATATTTGTGGTTCTCGGTTGATAGAAACTACGGACACCCTTGGGCGTTATGTTGAAAACTTGATTGTTGATACACTGTGCAGAGCTCATCAGATCTACATCAAACAGTTGAATAATACCAATCAAAATACAATGTCTCATTTTGTGAACAGTAGAGTCAAAGAATTATCAATTCCAAAGGAGGTAAAATTTTAATAGCCATGACATACGCTGCTTCCTGTGAGGCAGTATTTCTAACACTTGAATAATTTCAATTAAATGATATAATATGTAATTTCAATAACAGCCCGCCTTGAAGCAATATGTATGTAATAATTTTTAAAATGTATGTAACAGTCATTGCATATGATTATATTATTGTAAACATGTTCAATAATGTTATGTGAATCCGTTATGTAATTTAATAATGTAAGAGCTGTGAGAATAATAAGTTTAAGGTTGCTAACAATGAGGTAACAATAAGGTAACCTCGAGGCAAAAATGAATTTAAATGCTACTAGTCATGATTAGAGCAGCAATAATGTAAATTTTGTGACAGTTTAAAAATAGCCAATCAACAGCCAGAAAAAGCTTTAATTAAATGCAGGTATTCTATTGGACCAGGATTAGCCAATCAGAGACTTGAAATACAGAAGTTTACGGGTTCGGACAGTTGAAATCTGTTCAGTTGCCTGTAGACCTTGGTAGTAGCCGGATGGAAGATGTATTCTCTAGAGAAATATTACGTATTCGTGTGAAACCAAAATTATGTATACGCGTTAACAAAGTGCAGATATTAAATAAAAGAATCTCACAGCTCTTGATATCAGTGTAGTGCTATTTAATTTGTGTCATTCTTGTCGCACCACACCCTGATATAGAGAAGCGTGTCTCTAAAACAATGCTGACGCAGCCGAGGTAAACATAAACATAAATATCTATTGAAGCAGTCTAACAAACAATCTTCTTCAAAACTTACGTCCATATGCGGAGCAAAAATAAACAACTCTAATTTGAAGAAGCTAAAGACAATCACTACTTCAAGCTGGCTTCGCAAACGTGAAGCTAACATTCAACAACAATAAACTACATCAAGAAAATCAACAATAAATCTTTCTTCACATGTATCCACCCATCATACACATACTTAAGGTGCTTTACCCTTCTCTTGTCCACGTCAACTGCTTCTCCCATGCCTAAATCGAGTAGCAGTGCAGATAAGACTCGAATTTCCGAAACCGAATAAAGTAAACTCCCCTGTGAAGAAAGCGTTGGCAAAAGCTCGATTAAGAGGCTGACATTTCCACAGAAACTTCTAGTTGTTCCTCTTCCTCCAGAACCTGTGCTCACTCGATGGAGAACATGCTGACAGCTGTTGACTACTACAGGAGCATTTAGAGCAGCAAAAGAATTTGTGTCTCCTTTAGAGGATGATTCAATTAGTGTAACCGAAGCTAAGAAAATCTGATTGACCCTTGTATTGAAAATTACTTGGTGTACATCAGCGTTCATTTCACATTTATTGCAAATACTATTACTGCTCTTGAAAGTCAAGGGAAATCTCTTTATGAACAATTAGAGCTACTGGGCACAGCAAAGCAGAAACTATCTTAAGCACCTGGAGTTGCGAAAAATTTTTTTCTTCAGAAAAACAGCGAG
Source organism: Deroplatys truncata (assembly GCA_030765065.1). Lineage (NCBI taxonomy): Eukaryota > Metazoa > Arthropoda > Insecta > Mantodea > Mantidae > Deroplatys > Deroplatys truncata. The sequence continues at coordinate 111,019,000 of CM060986.1, forward strand.
CTGAAGAGTGGCCGCAAGCATTTTAAAAGTACAGAATGATGGTGATGAAGTGAAAGTGAAATTCCAGTTCATCCTATCAAAAGCCTAAAATAATGCCCCTGTGTCTTAGTTGATGTTGAACGGTCTTTCTCAGCGTGCAAATTATCTTTTGTATCAAACGCCATAACTGTTTCATGGACAACTTAGAGAAAGTATTTATTATTTACTGTGAAGCCAACTCGGTAATGATGTTTAATATTAATATGTAATTATATGTAAGTTTCTGCGTTAATTTTAAAATATATTTGGTTTGTTTTAATGTTAACATTGCACATTAAATCACGTAGAACACAACGTCAGTCTTTTATAATACTCAGCTAGTAATATTTGCATATTTTTAATTTTATACAACCTAAATATAATAGTTAATAAGCCTATTTTAAGCACCTAAAACATTACATTTAAGTGCCTAAGCTACCGCTCTCTAGTCATACGGTAGGGATAGGTAAACTATAAAACTGCCTGCTCCTTTCGTAAGGCATGGTTAAAAATGTGTATTATTACTCTTAGGCACATTATAGTATACAGTATAAACCACAGTATAAAATTCTTAAACTTCAGTGTAGTCAATTATAGGAACTACTCAATCCACCCCTATTTACGACTATCTATCTAATTAAAATGAATACACTAAAGAAAGCAAAGTCAATCTGTGCTGTCAGTTTTATGCTTTGCAAGAAATTTATTTGTTTATAAATTTTATTCGGTAAAAACTCGTCAGTATTAATGTCATATCATCATAAAAATTGCCCCATTCGGTATCATACGAACATGAAAACACGTGAGTATCGATATCATACCAACATAAAAACATGTCCGATTCGGCATCATGCCAATATTGAATCAGTACTGTGATAACAATACCAATATACCTATACTCACTACTCACTATAATACAACAAATAATCACAAACGCAGTTGTAAGTATTTAAGCTAACATGTAAAATACAAGTCAATTATGTAATCAGTTAAGGTGTACAAATTGAAAGCATGCTAGTTTTAGAATTCATTATGAGATATGAACGCCAAAGCTGAAACTGTTTTCTGCAAAGAAAAGCATCACCAAGGACATTGAACAATACAGTCAGAAGGATGAAGCTATGGTACTTCACTTAAACAGAGACGCGTTGGGATTACTTGTAGATTTTAAAAAATAGAAAATGATAGTATATATTCTCAACCTAAGGAAGATTGCGGCGGTATTATTAATGTTTGTAATTGAAAATGCTACTGTTTATTTGCCGCACGTATAAAAAACAATTTATCGCGGTCACTTCGTGTTATCTTTTGCTGAGCGCCTGTTATTGTATTTAATTTTGGGTTCACTGTCCTCCGGCTAGCTATGATTTGTCGGACAAGCACTTATCTTGTACAGGTGTGTAAACGGGAAGGAGTTTTTATCCAAAGATAACACTGATAAAAGAATTTGTTTTACACTTTTATTGTCGTAACACATTATTCACTTTCACCTATTAATCTTGACACTCGCCAAACTGAAACTGTTATAATAACTTCTTTACTGCACATTATTAATTCGCGTACTTCAACTTTTTGTATAATTAACTTTACGACACGAGAGATTTTTCACAAATTTGCTACGCGTAACCTTGATGAACTTCGTGCGATGCATACTCCATGAATGCCTCCGTTGAACTACGTGAAACTTGATTCTGACACTGAATTTATGCTTCCTCACCCCAATATGCCTAAAGATTATAACCGAGCTGCTATTGGTTAATAAAACGCGCCAACATTAGCGTCTATATTTATATCCAATGAAAATTACGAAAACATATGCTCTGGGGAAAATGTTCCAGCAAATTCTAAGAAAAACACGCCACTCTGACGTCATTTGCTCGTCTCTAATAATGATAAACAGCTCACCCCCTCGCTACATTATTGCACGCTATTATTGTCAGTTTCAGTAAGGCCGTATAAACCCACTTCTCGACAATGCTTACAATCAACAAACATCTCAAATCAATGTCACACAACAATGCATATTCACACTACAATCACTCTGATATTTACATTTTTGTGATACAAATTACTGCGTCAAGATGTTACATTTGTGTTGATAGGCCACTGAAATATTGTATTGTATAGGCCACTATGTAGTTTAATGCTTAGGTAACACAGACAGAAATGTACATATTCTCAGAGATTACAAAGCGATCCCAGTTCCTCAGAAGTCTCCAAGGTGTATACGTCATATAAGTTAACCTAGAATGTGAGAATGGAAGTTACTAAGTTTATATTTGCAGTGTAACCTCTCAAAATGTTTAGTTACGGCATATAAACTCGTGAAATAATATATTCGACAGTTTAAACGAGGCAAAGTTGAGAAGTTAATAGCGTTACACTTCGTTGGGATTACGTTGAGTTAGGAAATAAATTCATAAAGCCAAACTCTTCAGTGTTATATTTTCAAATTGCTTTCCAGTATATACTCCCTGCCAAGAGATACTTACTCAACCAAAAACCAAAGTAGTTAGCCAGAGCATAATTAATTAAACATAATAAAAGACTAAACGGCGACCCCAATTTAGGATACTAAAACCTATGAAACGTAACAAAAATAAAGTTAGGCTGAGTTTTATCCATGGATACCTTTAACTACTGTGATCCTGGAACCTCTCGGGAAGAAACGTATCCACCCTAACATGAAAACGCGTCCAGCTCGATATTAATACCAAAATTAAGTCATGTTAGATTCGATATTTAATAATATATTATACATAATATGTACATGTTAATGTAAGATATATTATATGTAACAGTAGGTCATACTTAAGCACATTATACACCTGTAGCTGCCTAGTTCGTGCCGAATTAGTTCTGAGCCTCGAACCGAAGTAGTACTGCATATTTTGGTACTGTATTTTATGGGACCGAACTAATACGCACCCTAAGTAATTAAGGTCATCTACTTTAATCACTGTCTCATATCTTTACTTCTACATATGAGAGAATAACGGGTTGCATTATACTTTATAGGCTCGTAGTTTCATTTTGTTACTTTATCTATCACGTTTATAGTAAATAGAGAAGGTATTGCATTCCACCCAAAATCTCTATACAGAGATTTCACCGAAAATACATGTTTTGAGGCCCCTGATTAAAAAAAACATTGTAAGAAAAAAGGATTTTACTAAAAAACGAAAAGTTGGATAAATATCAAACTTTGTATTTAGGTTCAGCATCTTCTAACGATGAAACACGATGGTTTTTAAGAAAATCCCCCCATCCAAACTACTATTTACATGGAATATATTTGAAAGTTTTAATTTTCTAAAATATGGCTCTAACAATTTTGGTTAAAATAAATATAGTAAAGATACTTGCATTACAAATAAAATTTATATCTTGAATTCTCTGGGAATAGCCTGTGAAGTCCACGTCATTCGGAAGGAGTTCTCTATAATTCTGTATAACTGGTAAGCGATAGACGCAAACGTATGTGTATCTCTTTAAGACACACAGTTTATTTCAAATAAGCTTTTGTGGCATTAGCCATTTCCGAGATATTAGTTATTAATAGTTTAAGTTGTTCAATACCTTGTAATGCTTTTCAAGCCCTTTTGATTGTTTCTCGAGATTGCACGTAAACAGTATGGACTTTTGGGGCCAGCATATAGCGTCCAGTTCTAAAATATCTGACTAACGAAATATGTAATGCAGCTATTTCCGGAAATTTTTATCTGGATTAAAAACCAAAAGACAGGAAATTAACCACGTCAGGTAATTAATACGTAATAAATGTTACATCTAATAAGCGATAGAAGGTAGAGAAAGTCATATGAGTGTAACACAACAGATGTTTTTTCTTTCTGGTCAAATTGTTTCTTCTCTGCACACGTTTGGTGAAAGAACAAACTAGGAGAATTGGGTGGTAGTGTTTTCAGCGCTGTAACTAATCTTAAGGAAGTAAGGCAAGGAGTAACAGAGAAGAAAACAAGAGTAAAACCGAGGAAAATCCGGAAGACAATGGCTGGAGATTCTTCTTTTGTCCACGTTCAGACAAAGAAAACTAGTGTTTCTGAATGGTTAAGCAACAAATTGAACTGGCGGATGTTGGGGCGGAAAGCAGAATTGAGGCAAAGCGAACACTGTGATAAGGGCTAGAGACGCAAGAGTTTTGACGTCTGGTACCGCAACAAGTGGTTTCCCAAGTGTGACGGCATTTCATAATCTCTCGCTTTTACAAAGTCTATTTCCCTTTCTTTTTATTTCACCTTTTTTCCCCTGCTCTCTCAACGACCATCCTCGGCGTATTCCGTTATATTCCTCTTCCAAAGGTAACAAGAGTTCTAAAGTAGGGTCTTGAGCAAAAAATGTACGATGACGTTTCATTTTTATTAGGGACCCTTAATAGTGCATGCATTTGGGGAGAGAAAAAAGAAAAGAAATGACTTTAAAACTAAGAAAACTGTTTTTGTCTGAAACGTAATTGCTTTCTTACATTCGAGTCAAGGATTCTAAATGTGGAATTGCGTTAATTTATGCTCGTGTGTAGGCTGCAGAAGACAGTTATACCGCTTCTTATTTCATCTACTTGTTCTTTAAAATTTCTGATTTAAATACTACACCGTGTTTGATAAACATCTAATCTGGAAACAATGGTTGAGGCCGTATTTTTAACACTTGAATGATTTCAGTCTAATTATATAATATATAAACTAGATAACAGCCCGCCTTAAAGAAATATGTGTATGTAACAAGATATAAAAAGTGTATATTACAGTCATTGTATATGTTTATATTATTGTATACATGTGTAATAATGTTATGTGAATGTATTACGTAATTTAATCATGTAGGAACTGTGAGAAAAATAGGCTAAAAGTTGCTAACAATGAGGTAACAATGAGGTAACCTTGAGACAATAATGAATTTGAAAGTTTAGCAATACTACTTGTAATTCTTGGAAGCAACAATAGTGTAATTTTTGCGACAGTTTATAAAATAGCCAATCAACAACCATAAAAAGCTTTAGTTAAATGAAGGTATTCTATTGGACTAGAATTAGCCAATCAGAAACTGAAATATAGCAAAATTGTCAAATTCAGAGTTCAGTTGCTTGTAGACAGTGTTCCTAACCGGATGTGAGATAAATCCTCGAGAAATTTAATAGGTATTTTGTGTGATACAAAAATAGTTTGTGTTAAAAAGTGCAAGTAATTAATAAAATATCTCACAGCTCTCTTTCTCCGTCTCTCTCTCTCTCTCAGTGAATTGTTATTTAAATCCTGTCAAGCATTAATAAAAGGAGTGAAGTAAAATTATAATCTGTGTAAACCTACATTCTTCAGTCGCAAAACTCAATGCTAAGTAATTCATGTCTCTAAAAATAAATACTGACGCAGCCGAGGCAAACATAAATATATAATATTAAAAAAACAGTCAAAATTACAAAGTTAATATTTTAAACTTGGGGCAAAGGCCACCGGAAAGTACATTTTGGGCGAAGGCTACCGGAAACTTTTTACCATACGTGCGGTTGCAACTACTTCAAGTTCGGCTCTCCAACATTTGAACTACAATACAACACCGAAAACAAACCTACTTTATGGTGAGTAGGAAGTTATTTGTTATTTATTTTCCAGGTCATTGTATAAAATATTCAAATAGCACAGCTAACGATTTTACAATTAAACTGCTGGACTTAAGTGTCACATGCAAAAATCTTTACCTTTTTCTTCTTCACTTCACGGTTTAGGTGTGACGCCTGTTTCGTACTCGCAGCATCTCTTTCCATTTTTTCTTGGGATTTCTTATGCATCGATGTTCTATCCGGTATGCTTATTTTGGAAATCTTGTTTGGTCAATACGGTAGGAAGGGTTGCTTTTGAACAGGATGTTGTGGCAATCTGGAAATTCTCAGGGTTTTAACTGCTCTGCTGAAATGATCAGGCTGATTTCAGAATTTGTCACTATTGAATTATTATATGTGTTCCTTTTGTTGGTTTTAGCTTTGAGACTCTTTTTAATAATTTTCTTTCTAAACATTGTAAATATTACCGTATTTTAATAATAATGCAGTTTCTAAATTTATTTGAAGTTTACTTTATTTTGAAGAAGTATTTCATTAGCTCCACGTATGTACGCCAATTTGAAGTAGTTTGTATTGAAGGAGTTGTATTATATTTCAACTCTTGTGGAGCCGAACTTGTAGTAGTTGCAACCGCACGTATAGTAAACAGTTTTCGGTAGCCTTCGCCCCAAATGTACTTTCAGGTGGCCTTTGCCCCAAGTTAAAAAAAAATATATTTGTAATTTGACTGTTTCTTTAAATATTATCTTTATATTTGCCTCGGCTGCGTCAGTATTATTGTTAGAGACACGTTTCTCTTAGAAGGGTTTTGGTGCGACAAGAATGTCGCTTACACATATTATAATTTTACTTCACCCCTTTTATTAATGCTTGACACGATTTAAATAACACTTCACTGATATAGAGAGCTGTGAGATTCTTTTGTTAATTACATGCACTTTTTAAACACGTTAACTATTTTTCTCACACAAAATACATATTAAATTTCTCGAGGACGCATTTCGCATCTGATTAGTAGATAACACTGACTGCTAGCAACGCGCCAGTTATGAGCACTGTCTACAGGGAACTGACTTCTAGATTTGTAAATTTTGCTATATTTCAGTTTATGATTGGCTATTCGTAATTCAATACAGTACTTTTATTTAACTAAAGCTTTTTCTGGTTGTTGATTGGCTATTTTATAAACTGTCACAAAAATTACATTATTGTTACTCGAAGAATCACCAGTAGTATTGTTAAACTTTCTTACTCATTATTGACTCAAGGTTACCACATTGTTAGCAACTTTTAACCTATTATTCTCACAGCTCCTACATTATTAAATTACGTAATACATTCAGATAGCATTATTACATGTATACAATAATATAAACATATACAATGACTGTAATATACACTTTTATGCATTGTTATATACATATTGCTTTAAGGCGGGCTGTTATATATATATATATATATATATATATATATATATATATATATATAATTAGACTGAAATCATTTAAGTGTTAATGCCTCAGTTTGCAAAAAGATCTCAAAAGATTCTTGTTTACTGTATTACGGATTTTACTTTCAATGTATTTGTTTATGAAACCGTTATTTATATTTAATTACTTTACTTTTATATATTTCTCACTATTGGCGGGGAGGTACAAACTATTACCCTGCCTCGCGGAAGAATAAGTTCAGATGCTTCTCGACCTGGAGATAATTTCTGTATGCGTTATCGCGGAGCTACTTGTGTATCCCCCACGGAGATTTCCCACATAACTATAATGACCTCACGGTATCTCCGCTCTACCTCACACAAAATAAATATCACTAGCGTTTTATCTTCTATGAAGCTCTTCTACAATATCTCTATTCTTCGAAGTCACGCGTAGCTTGCTCATAGATTTACAATGGCGTCTCTTCTCTCGTTGACTTTCTTTGTCTTTGAAACGTGTACTTCTTTTTGCTCGCTCTGCTAGCATCTTTCACATGGGTGCATTGATTATATTACAAAGTATTTTATATAGCATGCCTAAAATGATAATTTCTAACACAGAGCACACGAGTTAAAAGCTTTAGATTATCACACTAGTTCGATAGTATTCATTGCGACCAACTTTGGTTTCAAGTCCAATCATTTGGCAATTACCTTTTGTATTTGAACATGTTTAATAACTCGACTTGGTTTGATTAAGTTTTACATTTCATTGTGTTTTTATATGACTGATTTCTCATGGCGCTCGCATTATCTGTTCATAATACAAATCGTCATACTTCAATTTATCACAACTCTTTGTAGAATTAACCTACATTATATTAGCAGCCCTCTGCCTTCTGTGATCTCAAACGTTTTTCTCCTAACTAGTAAAACCTACATAAAGATTAAGTGGCGGAATTTATGAATTTAGAAGAAATTACAGAAGCAGCAGAAAAAGTAACACTAGAAGTACTTACCCAAAAATTCCAGATGGCAATATGATTTAGCATCTAATCACCTCATTGGAGTATGTAAGGTAACACATCTTGAAAATAATTTCATTGAAAATGAATCAACAAAACACCAAAGCATCTGAAGTCTCGCTCTTTAACGCCCTTTCTCTTGTTTCAAGAACCACATTCTAAATTTGATATCTATTATCTAATTTATAAATCAAGTAAACGTTATTAGTATATTTACAAAAATGCGCACTATCTAAAACATGGTATATGCCACACATGTTAAAAGTGGTTTTATTTTTCTAGTAGGATTGCGAAGCGAAGGCCGTTAGCAAACATTCCTACTCGCAAAATAAAAATCAATTTTTACTCCTTGTATCGTAATACACTATTATCTATGCTAATCTACTATTAAATCGTTCCTATCATTACCTTTTCCCTCTTTTCTGGATTTCGCTTTTCTATGTAAATATGAAGTATTTAAAATACTGCTAATTATATTTTACATGTTTTATGACTATTATTATTATTATTATTATTATTATTATTATTATTATTATTATTATTATTAATCTCCTGGTGCGACTATAAGAATTTCAACTTTTCCTTTGCATTTTTATTTTACATTTTTTCTTCTTTCTTTCTTTCTTTCTTTCTTTCTTTCTTTCTTTCTTTCTTTCTTAATATTTCTTTTTTTGGTCCGGCTTTTAAATTAACCGTATCCCGATCAATTCCTGCAACACAGTCTAAGTGTTGTTTTCAGTTATTTCAATATTATTGAATGTTTTAACGTATGGAATATATCTGTAATTATGTTCTGATACCTTTATTTTGTATGTGATCTAGTCTTGTACAGCTATTAGTCCTCAAGAAAGTCAATTCCACACTCTGAGTTTTATTATTCATTTTCTTATTAATCACCCAAGTTTCACTGCCATACAGAAGTAAAGGAACAGCCGTTGTTTTATAGAATTTTATTATTCTATCTTTTCTTTCCTGTGAATTGTACCACACACTTGTTGACATTTTGAAAACTTTACATAAATGCTTTGTTTTATGTTTCATATCGTATAGTGAATTCGCAATCTAGATGTATAAAGTTGAAGAATTGCTCTATTGTTCTATCTTCTTGTATTGTTTTTGATCTTATTGCCGATTTTCCTAAGATAAACACACTTTTTTTAAATAAAAGTAACCTTTTATTACCAATGGGCCTATTAGAATAAAAATAAACTATTTTTAAGGATGCTTCATACGTTTATTAAAGTTTTATGCCCGTTCTTACTACATAACAACCACAGCGGTGGATATTGGTGATACATGAAATGAAATCATAATTGGGAAAGGAAATTCGGGCAGGAAACGTTCCAGGCCTAAGTTTAGACTACCTCTCCGGCATTTTCCAGTTATATTATTGAGAAAAACCTAGGGAAAAATGGTCAATCCCAGAAGGACAATCCTGGCGGGACTAATGCTTTAAAGCTGTAGCATTAAATTCGACCAGGGAAAATATAAATATATAAAAAAGAATATTTCTGGAAGGGCTGGGGCTGCGAGAAGAATTTGTCACAATCTATATCCTTAATGAATTCCATATTTTTGCTTTAGTAACATTTTCAATTCAATTCATGTCCTGTTATTTACATAATGTATATGATGTTAGACCCTGTCAGCATAATTATACATAGTGAACTTAATAGCGTATTAATCCTTTTTTTCCGCTACACAATTTACGAATGCTTGCGCGCGCACACACACACGCACACATACACACACTACACGCAAAGTGAATAATGTTTTAATAATAACAAATAATTTACACAGTTTTATCAACTAAGTACTCCTTAGTGGAGTAATAACATTTGTTTAGCAAATATTTTTTTAGGTTTCTTATAAATTTTCCAAATGATATGATATGTTTGGCTTCTGAGGGAAGTTTGTAATAAATTTGAATACCATTGTACATGAAGCTGAGCTCATATAGCTTTTGTCTGTGAAAGGTAACATGCAAGTGTGATCTTTTCCTGATATTATGATTATGAATTTCAAAGCTTTTATTAAAATTTTCTGTTTGTTCGTATTTGAATAATAATTATATATATATACAAGGCAGCGACAGTATTTTAAGCGTTTTATAATTCTTTACAGCTGGTGTTTATTTTCAGATTCATCGTTGTTCTAATTGCCCATTTTCGTCCTGAATATTTTAATCGTGTAATTACTTTTTCCCCGTGTTGTTATTCTGTATGTTAAGAGTGGGCGAAAATTTAATATATATTCTTAGGGTATTTACGCCATATTTTAGGACAGAAATTTGATAACATGTTTTACTTAAATTATTCGATAAAAATTCAATATGTATTTTCCAGTTTACTTTTTCGTCCGCCCAAACGCCTAAAAATTCTGTTTTGTACATAAAATAATTTCGTTTATCTGTAATAGTTTCTAAGTTATATTACATTCAATGAGAATGAATAATACTTAAGACTATTTGCAGCAAACTTAGGATAATATTTCATTCTTTATTAAAAGAGAAAATTTGGAATTTGAGAGAAAAAATAGAAAATGTTATATAAAGGCAGACAGTGACTGAGTCGAGTGTTAGGTTTCGTATGTATCCGACCGTTCCTAAGTTAGTAAACTATTCTCACATATACATGGATCTTAATGCAAATAATCGAAATTAACTCCAAATGAAGCTTAACACTTCCTCTCTATAGTAAGCGGCAAAAAAGTGAAAATTTGATACATTCTTATGCGTTTCTCTAGCAACTACCGTTTGCTTTTATTCCCTTTCTACAAAATATTTTCACAAAAGCTTATTATTCTATTTACTTCAATATTAATTGAGTTAAATGTTTGTAGGTATGCTTTCATTACGCATTTCGTAGTGGATTCAAGAGGATACCGGAGAATGAAAGCAGGCTACGCTTTGAAATTCCATACGTTTAATATGACATTGAGAGCCTTTAATATGACATTATGAGTTAGCACCTCAAATGCTGTGTAATAGAGTATTACAAAAATTCAGTCGAATAGCAATGAATATCTCGGAAATGGTTATGAAACAGAACATTATTGGACGTAAATTCTCTAATTCAACGGTGTCAATACTTTTCTGTCGCCAATTTTGAATATCTCTTACACTAATCAGTTGTATACGAATTTCATTTAGAATGAAGAGGACTTCACAGATTCATCGTAGAAAATTAAACATGTGCGTATTGTTAATCATACAAATATTTTAAACATATGATGTTTTTACTAAATACTTATATTTATTTTTGAAACGATCTGAATAAAGCATTGCATTATGAACAGAGAGTGTGATTAGAAAAGAAATTGAAACATTGATCTCATTGCCACACTTCAAAATTGTAGCATTCTGTAGAGGCAAAGTGAAAAGAAAACTATAGTCCTGCCACTCAAGATGTAACTACCTCCCATCCCCACTTCTTCACTTTTTTAGTAACAGAAACGGTTTTGACATCTGGGAATCCGAAATCGACCAGTGGCGTTCCGCAGGGCTGGTATGCAGTTGACAAACACAGTTTCTGTTTAAAGCAGTTGAATGTTTCCTCACATGTCCTTAATGCAGACAATAATCGACACTGATACCATTGATATGTTTAACAGGGAAAATAAAGGTGTAACTGTATGAGTAGCAAACTTTACACGTTCAGGTACTTGGTATAGAGGCCATGTTTTAGATTAACATGACATAGTGCATTGAAAAGTGGAAATATTAATTTTTAAAACATTTTCACAAAAATTACAACATAATAAGTGAAAATAAAATCATAAATTCACCTCCACATATTTGTATAGTTAAACTTAGCTTTCTAGTCAGAGTAAGCACACACTCGGGACACGTTTACACTTGAAAGATGCATAGAAATTTTATTTTTTGACATAAAGACACAGAAGGAATATTATAACCGTTGAGGTTTAATAATAATAATAATAATAATAATAATAATAATAATAATAATGTAATTTATAGTATGGGGGAAGTTATTCGGAAAGCAAGCAGCCAGAGAGTATATTTTGTTCCAGTCTTATAGGAAGCACATGCAGGCGAATACAAACGGCATGTCTATGAATTTATGATAAATTAAAATCTGCCGTCTCAGCATGTATTTGCATAAACACCGCATCAGGGCAACCCTTGACCTTCGTTAGCAGCAATAGTTGTAGGGATTTAACCCGTCCGCTTTGTTTACTTAGGAGGCCTGCAGACCAGTCTCTCCATTCTAGAGAACGTAAACCGACCATCCCTTGGCTACAGGGATCTGATGTGTTCTTATGGATTTCGCTTTATCTATGTAGACTTGTGAAGCAGTAAACTGGAAACATAAAGCAATGCACAAGAGGATTCTTTAGCAATAGAAGAGAAATTAAGTGCTTTGTTTGTGTTTCATTCTTTTTATTTCTTGTATAATATTTTCCCAAGTCGTCGTGAAATCAGAGCAGGTAGAGTACCAAGCCAACACTTTGATGGGGATATTTCACCAGATATGTATGTTTTGAAACCTTAAATCTAAAACGAATAGTATTTATAAATAATTCTTAAAATACCATAATATGGCCATCCTATATGGCCATGTATCTGAGAATCATAGCCCACAAAAGATGTTCACAAATAGCAAATTGTTCATGAATATATCTTAAAGGTCGTTTATTTATTTTGATCAAATATATTTACAATTATTTTATGTAAATATGGTAATTGTAAAATATGTTTATTAGGGATTATCTATCATACAATGGTTTTCCTACCACTCAACATAATTTTATTTTTCCATTTATTTCTCCATAAATCTCTATCCGCTGCATCTTCATCCGTTAGTCCTCTAAACGCCATCCTTCTTCAGACCCCTATCCATCCATTTCTCTCTTGGTCTTCTGTTTTCTTCGGCTTCCCATTCTAGCACGATTCTTACTATTCTATCATTTTCATTCTTTTCACATGGCCGAGATATTTTAATCTTCTCTCTTATATTATTTTCAATACATTATTTTGCATCCATTATTTCGAGAATTTTTGTATTTATAATTCTATACCTTCTTGAGATTCATTTTTAGGATGATAATAATTTTTAATGAAATGTTTTAGGAATATTCGGAGAAATCCTAATTTTTTTCAAGAAATGTTACGTAATACGCGCAATTTACATCTAACAAAATTTGATATATTGAAGTTTTCATAAATTATTCCTGTGCCAAAGTTTAAATCTTCTGGATTGAAATATTATAGAAGAACTTATTCTTTTGATTCACATGAGTCATACCAAATGAAATAGCTTGTAACTTACCCGACGTTGGTGTCAGAGTTAGAGAATAAAACACATTCAACTGGAATACAATTTGAACCCTTATAATTAATGAGCTGAAAAATCAGATGTCTTGGAGTTACAGGAAGAACAAATCCGAAACTCCAACTCACTACTTTCTGCTAAGATTATTACCTAAATCACATTTAATACTTTTGTTAACAACTAACATTTGCAATCACACCTGTAAGTAAAAATTATTAGAATGAGAGTAGGCAACACAATATAATACAGAATGTATGCCTAATAACATTAAATATGTAACTATTTAAACTCAACATCTGTTTTAATTTTATTGTAATTAGATGAATTGCTCTTTGTTTAACATCACACTGTGTATTGCATTTTTAATAGTGTCCAGCAATTAATTAGCATAGTAAGTTACAGACGCTCCTAAATATAAAAAACGGAAAGTAAAATGTTTGTGCAAAGATAGAATTTCACAATCATCCTCTGCTATCTCGGGACGGAATTCAACCACCTGCCAAAAAAAATCCTGGACGGAACGTAACTTTTAGCCAAGTGCAGAACGGGCCTGGGAATAGCCCCCTTTAAAGTTACTGAGAACTTAACACCATCTCTATGCAGAGCAGATAAACTTTTTAATTTATCTACTACGTATAGTAAGTAGGGGAACTATTCCATTCCACCCAAAAATTCGATACTGAGATTTCACGGAAATACAAGTTTTGAAGCGCCCTGAATCCAAATACATTTTTTTTGAAACGTGTCCGTGTTGTGTGTGCCTATGAACAGCATAACTCAAAAACGAAAAGTCGGATAAATAGTAAACTTTGTATTTGAGTTTGTATCTTCCAACGATGCGAAAGGTAGATTTTAAAGAAAATCCTCTAACCCAACTACCCTTTACATGGAACGTTTTTAGAAAATTCTATTTACTAAAAAATTGTTCTGAACGATTTTGATTAAAATGCAGTATATTAAAGATATTAACTAAACAAAGGTAATTTATATCTGGAGTTTTCTGGGAATAGCTTTGAAGTCCTTTTCATTGGGAGGAAATTATATATAATCTTCTTTAGCTGGTAAACTTTAAACGATAAACGAAAACGTACTCTTCAAATAAGTATTTTTGTGGCACAAGTCTTTTTGATATATATGTTGTTAATGGTTCGAATTGTTTATTTCTTGGTCGTTCTTTGAAAGTAGTTTCAACATTCAGTTGTTTCTCGCGATTGCATGGAAACAGTATGCAATTTTAAAGGCAGTGTATTGTGTCCTGTTTTTAAGCAATTGTCTATCACTATTCCCTTTATATCTATAACGAAATGTGTAATGTAGCGATTTCTGCAAAGGTTTGTTGGCATAAAAATGTACTAGATATAAAAATAAGCTATGTTAAGAATAGTTTGTATAACCATTAATAAACGAGAGAGGGTAGAGAAAATCATGTGAAAGTATCACATATTTTTAGCAGTGTTTAACTCCCGTTCTTATTACATATATGCTAGTGATACAAAAATATAACGATAATTGGGCAAGGAAATTTAGGAAGAAGACGTTCCATCTTAAGTTTAATGAATTTTCTCGGCATTTTATAGTTATAAGGACTGAGGAAATCCTGTAAAAATACTCGGGGAAGGCGGTTATGGCAGGATTTGATCCTCGAACCTACCATTCACTAGTCCATGCCTTACGACCTCTCCTACACGTGTCGGTAGAAACATCTTGATAATCCTTTGAACACCGCATTCTAATTACTCTGCATGACTTTTCTCCCCTTTATTGTGAGTCTTTATTTCAAATTAATTATATTATTCCATATATATAGAACAGTTATGAAATATATAACATAACAGCAATGACACTTAGTCACTTTGAGCTAGATGGCTCTGCAATAACGTGTGGGCTTGCATTCAGGAGGTCCCAGGTTCGATTCCCGCCGACTGCCCACTCTGTGCTTACATTTTTCATAGTTTTTTCCGTGGGTAGGCGAATTCTGGGGTAGTTAATCTTTCCATTTCATTCCGTTTCCTTCTAATTTTTCAGGCGTGTTTATAGGTTTCTGGCGTATGTTGGTGCCGGATACATGGTGTGGACGCTTGCTCATAGGAAAGAGTACTCCAGCTAGAGTACTAGACACTAGAGATCTACTTGGTCACGTGTCATTCATTGTCTGATCTAGGCAGCTCCAGCATTGGGACGGGTCGAGCCTGGAGCTGTTATTGACTGTCGCTTGTCTCTGTAGCCTTCAGCCTCCTGTGGCTCCTTCACTTCATCCCTTCCTCCTGCCTATAGTTGTAGGCACTTTATATACATGATTGCCCAAGCGTGTTTCATAACAGCTGAATTCAAACTCAAGTGACGTCGAGATCACAATACGCAAAATCTACAGCAAGTAAAGCGGCAGTTACATGTAATTTGCCGATCCACACAGTTTGTGTGAAACGGGCGATAAAAGAAAGAAATGCTAGTGTGTGTGGCACTTTAGTTGAGTTTAAAAGTGCAGTTTTTGTCCGTTAACATTAAAATGTGAAATATTATACTCTTCAAGAAAATTTGAATGTCCTTTGAATTTTAGCCCTTGTAAGAAACATTTCTCAAGCCCAATCCAGTACTGAATCCATCATCCTGCAAGCAGGGACGAGTTACGCTATAAAATAAAAAATCTGAAACACTCGTCCCAGTACCTAATTTCTTAAACCGGGACGTGTTTTCCAAATTCTTACATTTATTACAAAATATTCCAATTAGATTCAAATTATTTATTTTCTTAGATTACTTATATACTAAAAAATATACATTAAAACAAAATATAAGCATATAAGTAAGATAAAAATATAAATCAGAAGATAAGAATAGAAATAAAATTAAAGGAAAGAAAGAAAAAAGGCAGTAAAGTTAAGAAGTAGAATAAAACAGAATATTTTCTAAATATACAACAGAAAAGTTAGGAAGTAAACAAAATAAAACATTAATACTCAACTCAATCGTTTACTAAACTACTATACTACCTACTAACCTATATAATAAATTACTGGTATCCAGTATTAAGTTAGCTGGTATCCAGCTAACTTCTACCTAATATTCTTAATTAAACCTAAACTTAAACTCCAACTAAGCTATTAATCTAAATACGTACTAAAATAACTGTCTAATTGTCTACTAATCCATTAACAATTCAAATTTCAACAAAGAAAAACTACAAAATTGTGATTATCTAAGTTCTAATTATCAATCTATTTTACCTACAACTCTCTTTAATATAAATTCAAAATATATGAATAGCTAACTGCGCGTATATATCTCTCCCTAGTGGTTAAGTGAGCAACACACGTAAATAATTTCAAACTTAGCTTGTATTTCACAGTACGGATCATTTACTTCGCCCATGTCTAAGGAAGTGCATAATAAATTGAGGGAAAATTGAACAGTTACGAAAGACGGCAATTATAGTTTAACGACCAAAATTACACTGGTGAATAACTCAAGTCTCATCCGGCGTAAAAGCACCACAGGGGTCAAGTTCCGAACAAACTTAAAGCGAGATTTTTCTCTAATCCATTCAATTAGGAAATTACAGCTCTACTTCGTAAAAAATCTGATGTATTACACTCACATCGCATTCTCTACTCTTGTACAAACTATTTTTACAAACATTTATTCCCCATATACTTCATGTTAATCAAAATGTTAATCTTATTGCTAATTTTCTTGTAGATGCAAGGAGAATATGGTAGGATTTAAGCGATAGTCAAATGTTTTAAGAGCTGGTTGCTAAGTGGCGCATTCCATTATCTTTGCATGTCCAGGACAAAAAAAAATGAATAACGAATCCCCATTTGAAAAAAAGAATTAGTATTGGAAAATTTAAGGGAATAACAAGCAAAATCTCGAAAATGGTTCACTCAACAAAAAACATTTATATGACATAAATTGTGTATTTTAACGCGATCTACATTTTTGGTGTAGAAAAATTATGTCTATCTCTTATGGTTTACCAGTTATGTGAAAGTTGTTCACAATTAAGAATACTTTTGGAGACATTCCCAGAAAATTCAAGATAGACATTTCATTTGTCATGAAAATATCTTAAAAATATGATATTTTAATTAAAATCGTTAGAGCCATTTTTGAGAAAATTAAAATTTTCGAAAAATCTTCTATGTAAAGGGTAATCTGGGGTGGGGGATTTTTTTTTGAAAACCTTCGTGTCACATCTCTGGAAGATATTGAACCTAAATACTAAGTTTGGTGTTTATTCGACTGTTCGTTTCTGAGTTATGCTGTTCACACACACAAACATGTTTCCAAAAATGCTTTTTTGGATTTAGGGGGTCTCAAAACATATTTCCGGCGAAATCTCGGTATCGAATTTTTGAGTGGAATACAATACTTCCCCTACTTACTATACGTAGTAGAGAAAGTAAAAATTGCCACTTTCTTTCTGATACATTTATTGCACTATCTCCTAAGGTATGACCACAAAACATTAAAAATCATTTTCTCTAAGTTACAGTTATAAGAGTAATTTCGGAATCAATACCTATTACTAGGCACATTTCAGGACAAATGCTATTCTGACATAGGAGCAAAATCTTCAGTCGGGAATGCGTTTGTTCATTGTTCACTTTCTCTACCACGTACATAGTAGGTAGAGAAGGTATTTCATTCCACCAAAATATTCAATACCTATATTTCAACGGAAAAACACGTTTGAAGGCCCTCTGAACCACCAAAACGTATTTTTAGAAAAAAGTCCGTCAGCATAACTAGAAAAGGAAAAGTTGAATAAATACGAAACTTGGTATTTATATTCAGTACCTTCCAAAGAGGTATCAAGAAGATTTTAAATCAAATCACTTCACGCTAAATTACACTTTACGTGGAACCATGTATTAAAGAAGTTACATGTCAAATAAAATGTTTATCTTGAATTTTCAGAAAATAGCATGTGAAGTCCATTTTATTGGGAAGAAATTTTGTATAATCTTGTATAACTTGTAATCGATAGACAAAGACGTACTACATAAAAATGTACATCGCTTTAAAGCACATATTTTATTTCCAATAATTTTTTTTTGTGGCATAAGCCTTTCTGTGGTATCCATTATTAAAAGTTCGAAGTGTTCATTTCTTGATCATTCTCTTAAAGTTCTGTCAATTCAGTTGTTTCTCGCAATTTCAATGTAAAAAATATGGAATATTAAGGCCGGCATATAGCGCCCAGATCTTAAATATTTCACTATTGCTGTTATATTTGTACTTATAACGAAATGTGTGATGTAGATATTTCTGCAGACGTTTATTTGCGTTAGAATGTAGTAGATAGAAAAAAGGTAATATGCTATAGTAAGAATAGTTTGTATAACCACTAAAAGACAACGGAGGGAAGAAAAAGTCGTGTGAATATGTCACATCAGACTTTTATTGTAGTGACACCATACTCGTGTCACCAGTTAGAAGTATATGCAGTCGACGAGTTTTTTTTTACGGATTTTGTGAAGAAACTACGGTAGCATCACTATGCATGGTGTACTCCAAATATTATTCTTAGACTTTGTATCATCTCCAACTTCAAGGTATCACTTTTATTATAGTTATTAGAAAATAAAGTTTATTTTGTGTTAAAACATTATGATTATGTGGCCCATTCGGGTCAGGTATGTATTTGAAAACGAAGCATGCAGGAGAATGCATGCCGTTCTTCTGTAACAGACAATCTGCCAAATTGTACAAGGTGTATAAAAACTTTTTGATTTACTTTAAACCTTTCACTGTAAAATATAATGTGTTTACTATGCCCTGTCACTAGTCAAATGTTTATCACTCAAGTTTTTGTATAATCATTTTTTCATTACAATCAATTACAAAAAAATCTGATATGTTACACTCACATGACTTTCTCTACCCTTGTACAAACTATTTTTACAAACGCTTAATCTCCATATACTTCATGTTAATTGAGATATCGACATGTTAATCTTATTGCTAATTTTCTTGTAGATGCAAGGGGAATTGGTAGGCTTTAAGCGATAATCAAATATTTTAAGAGCTGGTTGCTATGGGGAGTATTCCGTTCTCTTTGCATTACCACGACAAAAAATGAAAAACGAATTCCCATTTGAGATAAAGTATACGTATTGGAAATTATAAGGGAATAACGAGCAATATCTCGAAAATGGTTCACTCAAAAAAAATGTATATGACTTTAACCGATCTACATTTTTTGTGTAGTAAAATTTTGTCTATCTCTTATGGTTTAGCAGTTATGCAAAAGTCGTTCACAATGAAGAATACTTTTGGGGACATTCCCAGAAAATTCAAGATATACATTTTATTTGTCATGAAAGTATCTTAAATATATTATATTTTAATCAAAATCGTTAGAACCATTTTTTGGGGTGGGGGATTTTCTTGAAAACCTTCGTGTCGCATCTCTGAAAGATACTGAACGTAAATTCAAAGTTTGGTGTTTATCCGACTGTTCGTTTCTGAGTTATGCTGTTCACAGACAGACACACACACGGACATGTTTCCATAAACGCTTTACATGCATTCAGTGCACCGCAAAACATATATTTCCGGTGAAATCTTGGCACTGTACGTAGTAGAGAAAGTAATAAACAATTATTTTATCTAAAAAAGGTATATAAATAACTGGACTTAGGCTTGTTGTGAGGTACATAAATGAGCTCCATGTTTTTTACAAAGATAATAAACGTATTTCCTGTTCCACTGAGGTAATTCTATTTTTTAAGGAACAGAGATATATGGGTCATTAAAGTGGTTGCTGTGCTTTGCATTTCTCTAGCCGTCTCTATGTCGGACATATTAGCATACTGGCAAAGCAGTTTTTGCTGATTTTTTTAAAAAAAACTGTTTTTTATTATAGAAGTACAGACGCCCCCCAAACCACTGCCTTCTATCAGACTACAGGACTGTTCTCACACTTCTTGCCCGTCTATTGATTCATTTTCCTCTACGGATGACATTATTTTAATTTCCACTTCTAAATATCTGCACGTGATTTTTAATAACTTTTAAAACACATTTCATATTCTTTCTAAATGGTATTACATTTCTGCTCCTTAGTGAAATATTCTTTAGTTCTTCTCCAGCTCTTTAATATTTATTTAAGTTTCGTAAGAGCATCGCTTAACTCGCCTGCGCTTAAAGTGCGTGAAGTCTGCCCGTTTGAAGTCCGTTCCAACTCCCTGACTCTGCTCGGGCTTTCTTTCAAAGCACTTACGTGTGACCCAAGTTTTTAGTTCTTACCAACGTGTGCAAAATTTTATATATTCTTTCTGTGAAACTTATTGCGATGTAATATAATGAATTATTTACGGATTTGAAGTGAAACTTTGCGTCGTCCTTTCCCTTTGTTTATGCTTACCTGGAGAATTCAGCCCGTTACCTCTTGATGACGTGTTGCTCATCACCTCGGCTGCTCACTGAAGATCCTGTTGTATTGATTCGAATACCTGTTGTAATTATTTTGTGGTAGAAACATGTTTTCGTTGACCTCCAGGGCACGGTAGGTAAAAGCCCAGCTGACTAACAAAAATAACTGTGGACTACACAGCATATAAAATTCGACACACATTTTTTTATGCTGAGTGGTAACAGGAAACCTACAACCAAACTTCAAGTTGTGTGTCAAACAAAGTACATGGTTACACTTCAACTTCCAGTAGCGCATTACTTAATCACTTGTCTAACAGGACTTCTACATGTTTAGTTATCTCTCCGCGAATTGTTTGCAACTTTTAGCACATATATTACTCGCGCGGTTGTGTTGATAACTGATTTACATTCTTAAAGTAATCCCGGCCAATTTTGCTACGAGGAACACAAGTTCCTCCTGCCTTTTGAAATCCAAAGCTGTCTGAAATTTGGACAAGCACTTAAAATATACACGGTTCGGAGAGGCGCGAATATTAAACTTACCAACTAATTCTATTTGTCCTCGAACTTGCGCGAATTTAATTTACGTTTAAGTACTAATAAATTTATGTTAACCTGATTGACCAACTTGGAGTACATAGTACAATATAAGGAAAAATCCCCTGCTTCTTGAATATTCTGGGCTTTCCGTAGCATCAAGTTACTTGTGTCCTATTTGCACGCCAACTAACAAAGACCTTTACAAACATGTAACACACAGTGAAATAACCTTTACAGTTGTTCTATCCAACGCTTGTTACATTTCTGCTGGTGCGGAAGTCTAAAGTTACTAAAAATAAAATATAGATAAAGACATATTTCTTTATATTGCAATTGTGAATGAAGCCTGCTATATAGTAAAATAGCACAAATGCAACAATAAACATAAGAGCATAATTAAATCATAGGAGAGGTGTAAATACTGTCTCAATTTCTTCTTCTTTCTTATCACATACACACAAAGGTTAAAAATCTTAAAAAGTTATTTAAAGATAACATGTTGTTTAATTTAGAGTTAATAAGCAGTATTATTAAATAATTACTGAGTAGATTCTAAATTTATCTATTCAATAAGAACTACAATTAGTGTGCAGGAATATTTAAAACTTACTTAAAATTTTTAAAATATAGATATTCTAAAAATGATTTTGCCATATTATTAATAAGTACATTTTCCCTGACACCAAACAGAATGTAATACAATGTTTAGAAATTTATCGCTCTCTTGTAGATATTTATAATCGTTCCTGTTTGTAGTTACCAGAAGTGAGTTCAGTGATGTACTATTCGTATGCTGTGCTACACATAGGCATAAATAGTAATTATTAATAGCCACCATAATTTAATGTAGTTATCCTTAGGAATATTGTTTTCCATAATACCTTTAGTGTCGTATATTACAGACACGTATGTGTGTGCTAGAACTTCATATGATCTATTCTTAGTCTGCTTGCAAGCCTAGTTTCTTGATGGTTGATTCATATTCTCTGCGTAACAATCACCAAATTTGCAAATACATAGTCCCTTCATATTCAAACAGGTTAGATCCAGGAAGACAATCTATTTAAAAAAATTGTTTTAGATTTATATTGGATTCCAAAAGGCCCCGTTTTTCAAAATGTAAACAACCTAACTCGGTCTTGTAGGAAATTAATCGCAATCCAGTTATTTTAAAAATGAGGATTTACATATTCTTTAAAAAATAATTTAATAGCATCACTAAAAGGTTGTAAAATTCCTCTTATTGGCTTTCAGCAGACCTATGCTAATTGCAGAACGATATTGCAGTTTCATGTTTCACTAAAACTGATTTTAACTGAAAAATCAGATGTTATATACAAAATTGCTGTACTAATTACGTGCAACAATTTCGTAAATCGTAAATCGTTTAAAATCAGCATGTTCTTAAAAAATTATAATTCTAACTAAATGAAACATTTTTAAAAACGCCAAAATATGTAATCTGTTATAACGTCTGTTCTGTGAAAAGTTACCAGCATGTCGCGTTCACAATCAGTTATTTGTGCTCAGTGCCACTGTCATTTTTTCGTAACGGAGATGGCACACCACTTTACACTTCACTATGCTCAGAATATTTTTACGGTTTCGAACTATATGCTACGGGACTGATTTGGATTGTTGACAGTATACACTACGGGACTGAGTTGGGTTGTTGACAGTATACGCTACGGGACTGAGTTGAGTTGTTGACAGTTTACGCTACGGGACTGAGTTGGGTTGCTGACAGTATACGCTACGGGACTGAGTTGAGTTGTTGACAGTTTACGCTACGGGACTGAGTTGGGTTGTTGACAGTATACGCTACGGGACTGAGTTGAGTTGTTGACAGTTTACGCTACGGGACTGAGTTGGGTTGTTGACAGTATACGCTACGGGACTGAGTTGAGTTGTTGACAGTTTACGCTACGGGACTGAGTTGGGTTGCTGACAGTATACGCTACGGGACTGAGTTGGGTTGTTGACAGTATACGCTACGGGACTGAGTTAGGATGCGTTTCACTGCCCCTGCCCGGCATGGCGAGAGAAAGTTAACCACTGCTTTAGTGGCAGTACTTCTGCAAGGTCTGCATTTCAGATAAAGGACGTTAGACAGAGTTTTGAAAATGTAGAACACGTCTTTGTTATTATTCTTTGAAAATTCATAAATTCAATGATAGCAGATACTTTGCTAAGTTAGTCCTGCGGTCAAACCCATTCTATTGTCAGAGGAAGAACTGTTCAAAAAATTTCTAAATATTGACCATCTATTACATGAGAAGAAGAATTGCTGTAATATTTATTTAAGGATAGGCTAGTTGTTGGATGTTGTTAAATAAAATTGTATATTGTTATTATTCGGAATTTTCTTTTTATTTCATGCATATTTTATAAGTTTAGGCGCATTACTTATATTTTAAATACATTTTTAAATATTGTACTACATCTGCGGTTTTGTACTCCTCTACACTTTGGAGTAGAGAGATGAACTTCAGCCCATCTTTTCAGGAAAGATTTCCTCTACTGATTGGTATCACTATTAAGTATGCTTATCCATGTGGTTTCTTTCTTTATATTTTTATATGAGTAAGGTTCTCCATTTTTGCTTTGAACAGCATAAATGACCCATTTTCTAAGAAACTATTGAAAACAGCTAAACTAAATTTTATAATGTTAATCGTTATTGTGGATATACTTTTTTATTAATAATACATGGTTATATTTTTTAATATCAGATAAATTTTAATTAAAATAAAATGCAATTAAGAATATAACACTTTCTTTAGTAATAAACAAGCTTCTGGTACAAAAGTATTTTATTGAACTAAGAAAACATAGATCTACAGCCTGTAAATATTTCAGTGTGGTATTTTAAATGCAGTGCGGGCGTTTTAAGACAAGACCACAGATCCCACTGTAGTTCTGAGATAATGGGTCATGGATTTAGCAGATTTAGCATTAGCAGAATGGGGTTTTTAATTTCTCCTTAAACGGAGCTTTCTGTTTCCGGGAGCATTTTATTGGGTTTTAATTCTTTCTTTTTAGTTAACGCTGCCCTGTGATTTGGGTCGTGTCCTAAGGTCCGCATGCGGTT
This sequence comes from Deroplatys truncata, assembly GCA_030765065.1. Classification (NCBI taxonomy): domain Eukaryota; kingdom Metazoa; phylum Arthropoda; class Insecta; order Mantodea; family Mantidae; genus Deroplatys; species Deroplatys truncata. Next base: position 111,043,355 of record CM060986.1, read on the forward strand.
TGCCCTAATAAAAGCTAGACAGGTCGATTAAGTCACGCAGAAGAGGACATACGAACCCCTTCCAAGTTTTTCAAGTAATCCATGAATGGCTTATTTCGTTTACAGTTATATCTAAGCATAATAAACATTCTATAGAAATAGATTGCATCAAATAAAATCCATTACGTTAGCACACATTTTGTTGCTATTAGAGGGGTAAGATGACAATAACTTGTTAAAATGCAAGAAGACACAAAATTAATCCATAAGCTCGTGAGAAACAAACAGACAGCCATTTTACATTTCATAGTAGTCATACACTAAAATGCATGACAAAAAGACGACATTTGGAAGAAAACAATCTCTATGCACCTGGGCTCATTTGAGCTTATTTTCCCCATTCCTTTATTCACAATTCGATATGAACTACCTGGTTAAAGGACGTTAAATTAAAAGGGAATCGGAAATACTTAACTCAAAAACTAGTTATAATTCATAAACTGCATTATTGAATAATGATGAAACTAAAAGCAGCCGGTCTCTTGAGCAGTTATTATGTTTTTTCCAAAGCACCTTCGAGTGAGCGAGCGGTTCACAACTGTCAACCTCTCCGCGTCACTTTGGCTAACTCTGTAATACAAACCACAAGGCAGGATTTGGGCTACCTCTACACCGTGCTTGGCGTAAACTACTTAACTTCTACACAAGCAGCTCGAGTTCTATTCTCCATATTGGAGTTTTATTTATTACAACACGTTTAACTATAATATTGTTAAGTAATTAATATTTCTTGAATCAGTTCACTTTACTTACAAATATAATTGAAATAGTCGTGTACTTTATGGTTATAAAATTAAATTAATTTCCTATAAATTTAATATAAAACATCCTACTGAGCGACAAATTAAAGTCATGGTTGTATCTACCTATATGACGGACTATTAAATAAACGCAACATACATAAACAATTAAGGAAACCTGTTATATTTTACCCATGCACTTAAAATGACCGCTACCACTGAGCTAAGAGTGTTACAGCAAGCATGGTATTGTAACGAGCTTCAGTCATATTCCACTTGAGAACCATAAATAAATAAACTGTGTTTCGGTTACAAATATTCAGTGTCGAAAGACTCTGAAATACCAGTCTATTTGAAATCTTAGAAAACCTCGCCTACTCGCAGCCGGAAATGGTCTCTTACTTCTGCTACATATATCACTGATGTCATCCTCTAGCTGCGTGTGGTTTCCAAATCTACAAACAAAATCTGCCAACACCGTTAACGCGAGCTAGCGAGTGTGTGTGCCTTAACGATGTGTATGATTCACTATTTAAACAAGCTTAGGTTTCCGAATACAGAGAAGGTTAGCCTTAGGCTAGTTAATATATATAAAAGCTCAGGATAATTGGCAACCAGTGGTTGCACCAAAGTACGCTAGCGAAGTTCCATGCCTAAGATATAAGTTAGGTTTCTGAATTCACGGAAGGTTAGTCTTAGGTTAGGTTTTATATATAAAAGCCGAGGTTAATTACCAACCAGTGGTTACACCAAGGCACCCTAACGGTGTTCCATGTTTGTGATGTAAGCTTAGGGTTCTGAATTTACGGAAGGTTAACCTTAGGTTAGGTTTTCATTTTTATATAACTTTAGGTTAATTAGCAACCAGTGGTTACACCAAAGCACGCTAACGATGTTTCATGTTTGTAGTATAAGCTTAGGATTCTGAATTCAAGAAGGTAGCCCTATATTTCTTTTTCTATATACCAGGCGTTAAAAAACAGGATGCCATATTTTGAGAGGTTTTTGTATGCACAATAACAACAACAAATGTCCAGTAAACATGGGCTCTAAAATGCATACCTTGAGAGCTATGAGCGCTTGTTCATCTTCGCTCTACTGGAAAACATCTTTTCTACTACAAGCTCTCTCCTATTATCTACGGACGACCAATAGCAGGCAGTAAACAAATGAGGATACATTACTCCCTTATTGTCCATGGATACAGCGTGCAGTATCATCTGTATGGAGTGAAGCTAGCTGCCGACCGTTTGAAGATAAGGTATGAAACTGATAGTGAAGCGTAGCACTCGAAATATTCATTCATTCATTCATTATCTGTTTACCCTCCTCTTATGTAGGACTTACACCCCCCAGGACTTACAAGCGGGTGCCTGGGGTCAGAGGCCCGTCGAGGAGCAGACACTCGTGGATCAGACAGAGCATCCAGGATGGGTGATCAGCCCGATGCCTGGTATGGGATGAAGGAAGTAGATGAAACGAAATGTTGGTGAAATGGATGAAAGGAAAGGTGATGATGGAGCAGTTGGTGGAATGAATGGCGAGGGAAACCGGAGAACCCGGAGAAAACCCGCCCAGACGCCGCTTCGTCCACCACAAATCCCACATGCAGGTCCCTGGGATTGAACCCGGGCCGCCTCGGTGGGAGGCGAGCAGTCTAACCACTCGGTCACGGCGCCGCAGCACTCGAAATATAACTGAATTATTATACCTGCTAACTTCTGCAGTATAAACTTTACGGTTTGAAATACCTGTTCCCGCAATAGAAGAAAATAGAAGCGTAATTTGCCGTGAGTCGCTAAAATGCTTACCGGCAAGATCCCTCGCAATAGCCGATAAATATTACTCACACAAGCGCGCCACATGGCGCTTAAAATAACACACGAGTAATCATCAAATTGTCACTAGTTTATGCACAAATGTGTGCACGAACTAAAGCGTCTCTGATTAAAATTTCAAGCCTATTTCTTTACTTAAGCTCCACCTACTTTAGAACTGCCCCACCAACGTCCCTTCTCGCGCTATGTGCGTAAATAAAATCCTCGTGTGCGTCTGTTATCTTGTTACTATGGGGTACCTCCGTGATTCTGAGAATTTTATTCCTATTCTACACGTGACTGTTCAGGAGTACTGAGCTTATAACCTAACCGAATTACAAGAACTTTTATACTAACGCGTTTGTTACTTCGACTGTCGCTAATAACTTTGTTTTATACAACTCGCTTATTACCGGTACCTTTGACAAACATTTCAACTTAAGCTTATTACGTCATACATTCATTTAATATACGCATACTGTTTATTGCAATTATTTCTCTAAGTTACTTATCTATCTTACCATGATTTCTCTAATTAATTATTTATATCTTCCGTCAATAATTACAGCATCAAGTTTAAGTAACTATAACTCCATCCCTGCAAACTTCAACAAAGCTGTCCGTGGATATACACCAGCAGGTATCAATGAAGAAGAAATTAGATCCAAGCATCCGAGAGAAACATTATACTGCACTGTTAGATTGGCGGGCATTAGTTCCAGCGAGTCGTGCGAAACATTATTAAACTATGCTTAATTACGCCTAATTTATGTACATTGTCTCTTACCCTTTGAGCTGATATCAAAGCGACTGTCAATGGCGACGTCTGTTTTAGAGTTGGTGTACACTGGTAGTGACGTTACTAATGCACGCGCTTCTGTGGCCCTGAAATTTATAACTGTGCGAGAAAATAAACGCTCCTTCGGTCTCAATTTAATTTACAAGCATTAATTACCGACTACTTTGGCCTAAGAGCACGTATTTGCATTTATCCGTTGAAGAGATTAGCATTTGTTAAAGATTATTACGAGAACAAATTACTTATAGTTTATAAAATTAAATTTAAGATAGACCAACGTTCTAAATTCATTGAACTTAGTAGTAACTTTTGGTTGATATATGAGTAAATCAGCAGAGCCCGCAGCTCTTTATCGCTTACCTATGGTACACGTCAGTGTGTGTGTGTGTGTGTGTGTGTGTGTGTGTGTGTGCGTGTGAGTGTGCGTGTGTGACGTCCTCCGTGGTCTAGTAGTGCCATGTTAGCCTGTACTTTCCAAGGTCGCGGGTTCAAACCCAGGGGAGGGTGATGGATTTGTTTTCGGGTGTAAAAATCCTTCTTTCGGAAGGGAAGTAAAGCCGGTGGTCCTGTGTCGTAGATCTATGGCACGTAAAAGAACCTCAAGACTGATAAACAGGCTCTGAGCAAAATTACCGGTCTTTCATGCGCAATATACAACGGGACGCTAAGGGCCACAGCAGTTAAAGAGCGTCTATAAATAAAACTCAATTTAAATTTTTGTTTGTATGTCAGCGTGTCTCTGGACAGTATAGCACAAAAATGCAAATTTGGTTAAATACCAAACTTTGTATTTAAGTTCAGTATTCTGAGATATCGAGTGAGATTACTTTGCGGTAACGTATGAGGCATTCCGAAGGCCCCGAGTTTGATTCCCGTCGACCGCTCACCCTAACCTTGAGTTTTCCGTGGTTTTTCCTGGTCGGTAGCGAATGCTGGAGTGGTTTCTCATCTACCACGATTTCCTTTCCATCATTTCTCTTTCTTTCATTTCCATCTCATGTCTCATGCGTGCTCTAGATTCCGTGGTGCACGGCGGTGCCGGACAGATGGCGCGGATGCTTACTTAAATGAAAGAGTATTTCCCATGGATACTAGAGGACTGTTTGGTTGACGGATCGTTCATATCCCTCTCTGGGCAGTTTTAGTAGTGGGACGGGTTTTCGAGTCGGGAACTGTTAGGGACTTCCGCACGTCTCCTGCCTGTGGTCTGTAGCCTCCTGTGGTTCATTCATTTTTACCCCTCCTTCTTGGGAGATAGCCGCAATAGATCTCTCATAGGTCACATTGCGCGAGGTGTCTTCCTCTGTTATTTGTACCCTCTAAGTTCCAAGGATAAGACACGAATATTTTCAAGAAAATTCTCCATTTACGCTTTACAACGAAATCAGTTTATTATTTCTTTATTTTAATGGTTCTAACGATTCTAATTAAAATACTATACTGCCATACTGCTTTATTTTGGATTCAGGAACCTCGAAATCTGTATTTTTGTAGTAGTGTAGATATAAAATTTCTCAGTTTTGCAACTCTTCCTGTACTTACTAAAGGTAAGCAGTATAAAAACTAAAACTTACTAAAGTCTGGAGCTTTGACTTTGCACCCCGGAACAGAAAACGATAAAAGAAAAAGAAAATAATTAAAAGCAAGGAGTCTGCTGAGTTATCTCGACGATAGCTAATGTATAAGCTAAAGTAAAACATTATAAAGTCAGTGTTCATTTGCGTATTACATACACTGTCTTTTATACATTCATTTATTTGTTGTTGACAGATATAACTTATTGTTTATCTGTGTCATATTGCATAATTGCAACTCATTAACCATGACTGTTTGTTATACATTGTTTGTTGTACATGTTAATTTTAAATTAGTTATTTTATTAGTATGCCTGTTGCATTAGTACATTCCCACACCATTTTAGTAGTTGTTTGTCATATTTAATTTATGTTGAGGAGCCTTTATGATAACAATTATATTTTATCACTGGCTGGTAAAATATTCTATTGAGAAGAACATAAATAATTAAATCAGAATTTGCCTACGTTAAATACTTTAGCTTGTACCGAATTTTCTTGAAAAACGGTGAATCAGGGGTGCATTTAATGAGCAAGGAATTTGATGTGTTACGCCCATATGACTTTCTCTATCCACTATCTTTTAGTTTTATATAACTCCTAAAAACTATTCTTATGAAAAGCTTTTTTCTATCTATTTCATGTTACCCAGCGGGATGTCTCAGGCGATAACGTCTGTTGCCTGCATTCGGAGGTTCCAGGTTCGAAACCCGGTGACCGTTCACTCTGACCAATGAGATTTTCGGGTTTTCCCGGGTCCTTAGGTGAACCCTGGAGTGGTTTCATTCATCCCCCGATTCTCCTGTCTCTCCATTTCGTTGCATTAATCATTTTCTTCATCCTCTATTTCAGGGTTGGAAATGTTGGCGATGGTGTCTCGAACATCGCCTTTAGCTTGGCCTTTGGCGGTTGCCGGGGTATAAGGACTGTCGCTTGGTGGGAGGGGCGTTTAACCCTCTCCAACTGCTGAGGCCTCTATATCTGGAAACTGCAAGGACCCCATCATTGCTGTGCCGTCAATCCTGGCTCCGGCCGCCAGGTGTCTCATTTCACCTCATTCCTCCTTCCCGGGGGCTCCCCCTCGTGGGATGTCAGTACAATTTCCTTATTTCTCGATCGGTGCCGATTTCCTTCCGCTTCAAAATCTACTTCATGTTAATCGACATAAACATTTGCAGAAATAGTTTCTTTATTCATTTCGTTGCACATACAAGTACTATATAGACTGCCTCTGTGATCTAATGGCTAGTATGCTAACTTCTTACTTAGCCAGGATTATTCTCCATTCTCCCTAGAGTCTGGAAGTATGAATGAGAGTGTGAATCTGTGTCTGAATTTAATGTAATAACCAAAAGTAATATGAACCCTAAGATTATAACCACTAAAAGGAGTGAACAAAGGTAAAAAAGCCGCCAATATGACCTTAGATGTTGTAGGCGGTGGGCATATAAATGGAACGTAAAACACAAGGGGCGGGATAGAAGAAACCAGTCAGCAGACGTTTAAAAGCCAGTATCTAAAATGCGCTTTCCATGACAGTGTGAGAAACAACGGAACAGCAACAGCAATTTAAAAAGCAGACAAAGGTCTTGAAAAAGGCAAACCAATAATAACACGTTGTAAATTGATGTGAAAAAAAACTATTTGAAATAGAGTGTTTTAAGTATGACTACATATTTTGTGAAGTACCTTTTTGTGTCTTGCATATTGCTTACGCGTTATACAAAATTCCTTTTGAATGAAGAAGACTTCACGGGCTATTCCAAGAAAATTTCAGATACATATTTTATTAGTCAAGTAAATAACATAAATGTATGGTATTTTAATGAAAATTGTTACAGCCATTTTTAAGAAAATAAAAAATAACGAAACTGTTTTTCTATGTAAAGGAAAGTTTATGGTGGGAGAATGTTTATTTAAAACTGTTCGTGTCGTATCTTTCCGGTGAAGTCGAAATATTGAATTTTTGTGTGCTGGCCCTTCCTACTGCAGTTAAGTAATAGGTGATGTAGAAAGCTTCAATGCTGAGAGGTATAAATAATACAGAGAGAATACAAAATTATACTTATCAACAGTGAGGAGATTGAAGCAGTTAATGTATTGATACCTAGCGGGATGTCATAGGTAGTAATATTTGTGGCCCGCATTCGCGAGGTCGTGGATTGAATTCCCGTGGCCGACCTTCCTGGACCATGAGTTTTTTCGGGGGTTTCCCCGGTCGCTAGGCGAAGGCTGAGAAGGTTCACTACATCCACCAAATTTCCTTTCCCTCCATTTCACCCCATTCTCATTTCACTTCACCTTCCATATTCTTAGTCTATTTCAGGGTTGCATGGCAGGAAAAAGGATGCTCTATGTAACCATTTGTCTCCCGAAATGGGAAGCGATCTCAGAGTTCCGGGCACCCCAAGGGATGAACAAGCTCGCACCAGTTGCCATCCGTAGAGTTTCTTTCTGTAGAAAGGTAGGGATTCTGCTCTGTCCTGTTGTGTCTCCTGGTCCGGCCGCCACCTGTCACCTCTCACCTCATCCTTCCCTCCTGGGGCGCCCCGTCAGGGGCTTCCGGCAGAAAGGTGCTCGTAAGTCGAAGTGCAAAGTCCCCCTATGCTGTGTCTTCCATCGTTGTGTAGTGGTTACCATGCTAATCTCTAGTTCCCGAGGTCGTGGGTTCAAAACCGGCTGAGAGCGGGAGATTTTTTCGGTCCCGAAAAAATCCTTAGCATGGCTTCCTTTGGAAAGGGAGTAAAGCAGGTTGTCCCGTGCCGTAGATTTACGGAAAATAAAATAACCTCAAGCCTGACAAAGAGATCTCTGAGCAAAATTACCAGTCTTTCACGCCCAATATGGAAAGGGACGCTAAGGTTGATGAATAAAATTCAATTTAATTCCCCCTCCGCAGTTAGTCCTAGTCATAATTTATTGATCAATGAATACGTGCATAGCAACAATGGAAAATGTGCCGTAAGCTTAGGCAGGTGGCTTTGTTAATACAAAAAGATATAGGTTTACTATATTAACATCAACACAAGTTGATGTTTTAGATTGATAATTCTTTACTGACTGTTAAGGTTTTACAATTCATTTGGGCATGATCGGCATCGAGCCGTGGCTCCTTTTGCGATCATACCCAAGCTTACAGTATTTAACAATCATTAGCATTAGCTTTGCTTTTCGCTAACAGATTCTATCATTGTCCGCCTTACCATCTTGCTACTTATTGTATTATTAAACGCATTCTTAAATTTGACGATTCTTTCCCTAAACTTTCCAGTTCCTTTATATTGACATTCTCACTAGGTTATGTCCGCTTTGGTATATTCCACTACTTCAGCCCTTGTGTCCAATTTACGAACCATAATCATTCTCTCCTTGCCATTCCTACTGTCATCACGACACTTACATCATTTACTTCCCTGATGTGAGGTGCTTCTTGCCCTGTTCAACTCTTTACATCATTTTCACCTATTCTTACATTGAACTCACCCATTATTACTATCTCAATGATGTTTTAGATAATTGATATAGACCAGTTGAATCTTGGATTGACTACCGTTACAACCAGCCACAGTCGTCTGTTTTATCCGATTTTCAATTATTCGTAGATGGTAAACTGGATGTGTATAAAAAGGCTTACCAGTGTGTGACATTAGAGTTTATTAAGCTGGGAAATGATATTAAGTAAATATTGATGTTGTATTTGGAGCTCAATGCAGGAAATAATGCTCGCAGAAGTAAACTCCTCGTAGAATATATCATATTGGGATAGCAGAAATAACACAGTTTGTTCCGAACGCTTTTCAGGGAAATTAATTCTGCTTTGACATACCTGCTCATCATAGAGTCACAGTGTGGACAAAATTAAGAAGCAAGATATTTCATCAACTCTATTGATAAAGCTAACTGTTTTGCAACATAACTCAAGCAGTGAAACAACTAAGAGGACCAACATCATGCTAGTACAATAGTTACAGCACATAAACCGTACTTACTATTTCGAATGAGATCTATTCTTTGAAGAAAACAAACTTTACCAATTTAAATCACTAATATTAAGTTCCGCTGATGACTGTTGGTCTTTAAGCACTGGAGTTTGAGTGAATGTCAACTGCCACTAGGAAGAGCATACAGTGAGTAATTTTCAACCTAATGTATCATTGTAACGTAAACTTTAGGTTTGTTTGTAGCTCTGAAATTACTACACTATGTACGCTGGACTTGGGTTACTCAATGTACAGCTAAAATGTGTCGCTCTGTTTCTCAGCAGGAGTAACAAAATTCAGGAGGCAGACGCTACCGTTACCTCAAAATGGTTGTGTTACTGGTAACACAACCATTGTGGGGATTGTAATATACACGTTTTATATATTGTTACATAAACATATTGCTTTAAGGCCGGCTGTTATTGAATGTACATATTATATAATTAGACTGAAATTATTTAAGTGTTAAAAATACTGCCTCATGGTCCAACTTCCAAATCATTGTATACGCGTTTATGTCATTCACTGAGGGCGCCGGAGACGCGCGTTTGCCAAATCGCACCACGCGGTATTTGATGGTCCCAGGTGTGGAAAAATATAAATTCGTCTTTGCTCCCTGTAGTGGTGCGTTCCAATTGGTTTAATGTAGCCCATGATTTGTTACCTACGAAGGAACGCCTTCATCGTATACGTATGTCAGACCTCGATACCTGCATTTATTGCTTAGAGAAGGATGGCGTGCTCCACCCTTTGTTTTCTTGCGATATTATGGCTCCGATACGTGCCAAACTATTGGCTATTCTTGCTGAAATTGTTCCTCATGTACGCTATTGGTTTCACCCACCTCATTTACTGTGGCCAGATTTTCGTGTTTCGTTGGCTGGTAAGCACCTTGCTATACTCTGGATTGTAGCTCATACTGTTCATAACGCTATACGAGTTACGGCCATCTCCATTTAAACCATGTTGAGTGTCTAAGTTGTAAGAGAGACAGTTTTCTTGCCCATGGGGAAAAAAGGTGTTGGATCCACCGCATTCCTATCGTTTAGGCTGTAGCCTACACAGGTGTATATCTGATACCCTTCCTCACCTGAATAAATATTAGTGCTACTACTAACACATGTTACTGAATATTTCCGTTTAAGAAACAATTTGTTTGTGTACATAAACTAAACCAGAAAATGCAAATAATAATAATAATAATAATAATAATAATAATTAAATAAAAAGAAACATAAAAAAATCTGATATGTTACACTCACATGACTTTCTCTACTCTTGTACCAACTATTTTTATAAACTCTTAATCGCCATCCATTTCATATTAATCGATATAAAAATTTGCAGAAACGATCTTTTGACGTGCAGAGAGAATTACATTGTACACATAGCGACCAGTTCTAAAATATTTGACTATCGCTTAAGGCGTACTATGTTCCCCTTGTTTTGTATTTGCAAGGGCAATATAGAAATACAGCAGCCTTTAAGCATAATTACACATATCTCTTAATATCTGGTTGCTAAGAGCAGTGCCATTGTGTTTGCCACAGATTAATACTCTTTGCATATCCAAGACAAAAAAATGATTAACGAAATCCCATTTGAGAAAATAAGTATTGAAAAATTTAAGGGAATAACAAGTAAGATCTCGAAAATGATTCACTCAACAAAAAAAATGTTTATGACATAAATTGTGTATTTTAACGCGATCTACATCTTTTGTGTATTAAAATTTTGTCTATCTCTTATGGTTTACCAGTTATGCAAAAGTCGTTCACAATGAAGAATACTTTTGGAGACATTCCCAGATAATTCGCGATACACATTTTATTTGTCATGAAAATGTCTTAAACATATGATATTTTAATCAAAATCGTTAGAGCCATTAAAATTTTCTAAAAATGTTCCATGTAAAGGGAAATCTGGGGTGAGGGAATTTTCTTGAAAAACTTCGTGTGGCATCTCTGCTTACTGATACTGAACTTAAATATCAAGTTTGGTGTTTATCCGACTGTTCGTTTCTGAGTTATGCTGTTCACAGACAGACACACAGACACACGCACGAACATGTTTCCAAAAATGCTTTTTTTTGGATTCAGGGGGTCTCAAAACATATATTTCCGGTGAAATCTCGGTATCGAATTTTTGGGTGGAATACAATACTTCCCCTACTTACTACACGTAGTAGAGGAAGTAAAAAGTTACTGAGTTTCAACAGCACAACTGTGACGTTATAGCCTACTTTCTCATTGTCAAAAAATCTGAGATTACTAAAAACTTAACGTAACGTGGCTTAACGCCATGTGACTTACAGGTCAAAAACACATGGCACTAAACATCAGCATTTAGGATTCACTTGACTAGCCTTATATAGGCATTACATCGAAACCATTAATATAAATTTTAAACTATAAGCAGTCGGGTCATCGTCCACAATGGACAGTTGGCCGTAGGCAATGAATATAGATGCTATCCTTTAACCAGAGGCAGATCCCAATGAGTACATTGATAAATGTTATCAACACTCTTTAAATGTGAAATATATTTGTGGCTCATACATAACTGCAGAAACTTTCGACAAGAGCTCTTTCCTTTACAGGTGGGTAAGAAAATCGCAATCGATGGGTAAGGTCTGGCTCGCCGAAGACTAGAATGCTCTCTCTTTCTCCGATGTTGTTGCAACATATTGCATTACTGACTTTTCCAGTGATATTTAATCTAAAGACACTTTGGATGTGTTATCAGGAAAATAATATACACTGAAAGCAACCAAAGCCGAAACACACTTGTGTAAGTTTGAACGAAACACCAAGGGAAAATAAATGTTTTAATTCATACTTAAAGCTTATGAAAAAGCAAATTTTACAGTACTTTATAAATCGGGTAATTATAAAGGAATTCAATGCAAACAAATACAGTAAAATGTAAACTTTATTTAAGAAATTAAGGAAATGGGATAAGACAAGGTAATTTCTATTATTAAGCATCTAAGAACAAAATTATTTAATTTTTATTTAAAAATTCACTATAACAAAATAAACACTACATAAAATGTTGTAAACAAAGCTTATACCGAAGAAAGCGAGCCGACCAAATATCTTAGACACGTGAGGCTTGAGGTTGGGGGAGTTATTCAATAATGCTATTGTGACCTCGTAACTCCAAAGTACAAAACAAAAGTGATAAATTGTGTATAAAGCCCGGGAGGGCTGAATTTCACCCTTAAGTAGAATCTCATCTCTAATTTGTAGAAAAAACTAATTCAAAACAACTTTCCCTTGTGACTCTTTTTTCATTTTATGTCTTCACTATACTTAATTAATTGTTTCAGTTGTGACCTATGATGCAATTTACCTTAAACGTCTGGAGGGGTCATATTGGCCCCTTTACGCAAAACTTTTTCATACTACTCACAAGCTAAATGCCTGTTTCATTTGATAGCAGTAGTAGGTAAATTGATAACAACAGATAAAAATTATAAACAATAATGCTTCTGTTCAGAGGTTACAGCAACAATGTCCCTTCACTAGACATTCCATTCATTATTCAACTCAGTTGTAAGTGCGAAGTTGTATTGAAAAGAGGTAACAAGTTAAGAAGAGATATGAAACGTTATTAAAATAGGCGCCCCTAATGAAAAGATGACAAACTTGCAGATAAAACGAATATTCTTGATGTTAGTCCACTTAGAACAAAGTTGTTGTAATACTCAAAAACTATTTTATTTCTATGGGTCCGAGAGAACTGCTTAAGGCGTTCTAATATTAATACGCAACAGAAATGGACTTTCCAGTGTTAAGCAGGAAAGTGAAAATAACAAAAAAAACTGTGTTATACTCACATGACTTTCTCTACTCTTGTACAAACTATTCTTACAAACGTTTATTCTCCATATGCTACACGTTAATCGAGATATCGGGATGTTAATCTTATTGCTAATTTTCTTGTAGAAGCAAGGGGAATTGGTAGGCTTTAAGCTATAGTCAAATATTTTAAGAGCTGGTTGCTATGTGGAGTATTCCATTTTTTTGCATTACCAGGACAAAAAAAAATTGAATAACGAATTTGAGAAAAAATATTAGTATTGGAAAATTTAAGGAAACAATATCTCGAAAATGGCTCACACAACAAAAAAGTGTGTATGACATAAATTGTGTATTTTAACGCACATTTTTTGTGTAGTAAATTTTTTCTATCTCTTATGGTTTACCGGTTATGCAAAAGTCGTTCACAATGAAGAATACTTTTGGAGACATTCCCAGAAAATTCGAGACATACGTTTCATTTGTCATGAAAATATCTTAAACACATGATATTTTAATCAAAATCGTTAGAGTAGTTTTTGAGAAAATTAAAATTTTCGAAAAAAGTTCCATGTAAAGTGTAATCTGGTGTGGTGGGATTTTTTTGAAAATATTCGTGTCGCATCTCTGGAAGATACTGAACCTAAATACCAAGTGTGGTGTTTATCCGACTGTTCGTTTCTGAATTATGCTGTTCACAGACACACACACACACACACGGACATGTTTCCAAAAATGCTTTTTTTGGATTCAGGTGGTCTCAAAACATGTATTTCCGGTGAAATCTCGGTATCGAATTTTTGGGTGGAATGCAATACTTCCCCTACTTACTATACGTAGTAGAGAAAGTAAAAATATACATTAGTTCCTATTTTTATTGTGACATTGTCCACTTTTTAACTTTCACTTCACTCACCTCACTGTTTCTTCGTTTATGTGATCCAGTTCAACTTTTTACTGCCACTTCACTTAGTTTTCACTCTCACTCCACTTTCTTCCTGACGTAACGGTGTAATGAAATACGCGTGGTGTAGCCTCTTCTACCGGGCAGTTCACTCGATGGGGAGTCGAACACAAGATTTCTCAGAGTACCTCGTAGGAGTAGCATTCACTGCAGGTCATAGTAGTCGTCACTAACTTTCTAGTTGAACAGCACTTTTCATCCCACCAGATACGCACTCGTAACGCACTTACTGATTGACACACTCTCAATAGCGAGATCGCTCGCTTATACTGCTGACCAAAAGTTTCCGGGCACTCAGGGCAGTAAGTATATAAATCAGAGATAATTTTAAAAAGCTAATAGAATAATAAACACAAAGAAGTAAAAATCTTGACATCTTTTATTGTCTCATTAAATTTTAATGTGATAATAATTATTACTCTCATTCCGTTTTCATCTTGTTACAAGCGATTATTTCTTCTAAGAAATAAATGATCAAGATACCCTTTCTTGACATCTCCGAGATAAATGTTATTGTTTGTTTGAATTTTTTAATATTTTGTAATTTTGAAGATGCTGTCACTATTTAGTTGCATTTTTGTTGTGTAATTTTAACACCTAAGTGACAGGTTTACGCGTTTGGTTGATTATTTTCTGTAACTCTAGCACCTGATGTTGTCACATCAGAATTTGTAACTACATTATATACTAACATAGATGTTTGTTTTTCTCTGAAGGTAACAACAGATTTTTAATTTTGATTATAACTGGCGACTATAGCGGTCTGATTTTGCTCCTTTTCAGCCATATATACTGGCTAAAACCTGCAAGTCATTTGGTACGAGTCGAACTGCTCTCTGCCCGTTAAGACAGCCTGTATTTCACGGCCGGAAATATGTTGTTGGTGGAGTGTGTCTAGACCCGCTGAGTGTTCTATGTCGCCTGTGCATTAGGATGGGGTTGGCCTAGGTTAAATAATTGGTGATACGGCATGCCTGAATGATTACGGGGTAGGTATAAGCACACCATCAATGCGTGACGTGTTTTCAAAATATCAAGTTTCTCAAGTGTAATTCCAGCATTTGACGGATCATTTTTTAAAGTTTCAGATTCTTCTTTATCTATATACTTTACATGAGCTTGTTACCATTATGTTGTTTCGTATTAGATTACCTGATTTGAAGTCAGGTCGTATCTTTAATACCGTAGACTGACAGAGGAATTTTGTCTTTATTTTAGTGGGCAAGTTGTCAAAGTGGGAAGACAAGGGAGTTTGTTGGATGGTGGTCAGGTTCTGAAGTAGTACAACTTATTTTAAGAACAGATTATTACTATTGTGGTTAAGTCAAGTATAGCTTAACACAGATTGGCATAAGGTGCCAAGATGCTGCCGACTGTGTCGCTGATATACAGCAACTGGTACATTAAGCACCACAAATTACATCAAAAGTGCAGAGCGTTACAATATGAACTTGTTATGCGTGTAAACTTCCTCTTCGGATCTTATCTTAGGATCTTCTATCATAGGTAATGTCTGGCAATATTACACAGTCAGAGAGTTGCAATGAGTTGCCCGCTGCTATATAATAAACCGGTCCGGTATTTTTTGGGGTAGATGAGTAATAGCGATGAGACACTCTAATCATTCATTTCATCTCCACTGGTAATATATGTTAGTAAATACCTGCAATCTAAATATAATGCAAAATTCTGAAGATATACTCCAATAGGGTAAAGCTAAGCAACTTCAAGAAGATACATAGGAATTAAAATTATTATAAGACATGGATATAACAATCATTTCTGAGTAAAAATACATCGTAAATAGAATAATCAATTGCTTGTAAATGGCATAAAATACAGTGGATAAATGTGGACTTATAATGGAAAGAGAAAGGCATATGAGTGTTGCACACCAAATTTTGTTTGTAAAACATAATTTAAAAGACTCAACCTTGTTTCAATTTTTGTGCCTTCCATGATTCTGTAAAGCTACCTTCCCACACGCGTATGTTAAACATATATTTTAGTTCTAAGTGCTACTTTGTGTGACACTAACACATTCTGTTCTTTTTGTTGCAGGTAAGGTGAGCTTCTACTCCGGAGCGTGCACGTCCCCAAAGCGAATGCAGGCAAGTATGAAGAGAAAGCTTCGTAAATTCCATACTGTCGATCGTGCCACAGAGATCCTCTATTAGGTCCTTTTACAAAAGTTTAAAATCAATGGGGAAGAGCATGCGTCAGGTTGCCGGCAGTATTGGCCAGGAGGTAACATAATAAAATTAGAGTGGGGTTTATCGGCCCTCCGGGGAAGATTAGCCGAACGAGACTGGACCTGTCACCCATCCTTCCACGGCATGCATGAAAGGGGGTGGTGGACCTGAAAATTAGTCGCAGATCCGTTGGGAGTCTGGGTCCATATTCTGTACGACAAAATGCAGTCGCTTAATAGAAATTTTTTGTTACCATACCCACGAGTCGAAAAGTTCAGAATGAAAAAGAGAGGGTCATATGTTCCCTGTACGCGTTCCACTGAGGGGTTATTTTATTAGTTCAAAGAGAAAATAGACATTTGACCCAGTTAACAATTCAACGCTGCTAAAACCGCTATCATTCAGTTGTCTAAAATATTCCTTTCTAGGATTTTCTTCCATAATCATATGTTAGACTGTAAGTCAACATTATAATAGAACCACTTTAGGATTGAGTTTCGTCCACTTTCGTGGCATTTAAAACTGACTCAGCCATCAGCGATCCTGGACATTTCTTCCTTTATATAGTACCATTTGTTAAATTATTGAACCTAGTGTCTTATCAACACGTGATCTTCATTTTATTTTATTTCGTTTAGTGCTTCAAGAACATTTTACATTTTTAAATGCAATCAAAAACTTCTATTTTTGTCCTTAAAGTTTATATTATAATTATCATTACCGGACATACATTCGTGCATAAAAGTGGCACAATCCCCTAGATTCCCCTCTTTCCTCTCAGGAAGGTTTTCACGTTCAGCTAACCAACTTTTGACTCCGCCCGGCCGGTATCAGTTCTATATGTGACTGCTCAAGAAAACAATTCACAGATATAAAAGCTAACCAATAAACAATGCTTATAATCTATGTGAAATGGAGGGGTGGTTTGGATACCCCTTTATGAAAGAGTTTCACTACGATTGGCACACAAGGAAAGACTAGACCAATTAATAATAATTCGGCCTTCTAGGGGAAGGGATGAAGAATCATTTGTATTTTTGGTAAAACTGAATGATACATACGATATTTACATATGTGAGAGCTTTCATCAGCGATACCGAGGCGAAAGTTAAGTTATTGCTGCTACTAAACGGCGATAAGAAAACCAGCATTAAGAAAACGGTAGTGTAGCATGAAAATATTAGGTTTAAGTTGTATGTTAACGTTCATCAGTACGCCATGCCTACTTTTGTGGAGGTAAAGCACCCTCCTAGTGGCTAGATTTATCTTCGAAAAACAGAGGTGGTCACGCTGGTAGGGGATGTGGCTAGATTTTTGTCAGTACCAACATAAACAGCTCCTTTCCATTATGGGCTACATTTTATAAGCACGAATATACATCCAGGCAGAGATTGTCATTACTGTATATATAAAATAGCGTTCCTTACTTACGAATTTTCCTTCCTAATGTGGTGTAAGAAATACTAAATTGATGAAACTTATTTTTTGTCTTGAGAAATCATGATGCTGACCACACCATTTTCTTATACAGTTGGTTGGTCGTTCATCTATGTCATGTGCACACGAGCTTGATACTGACAGGCTGAATGGCTGTGGTCAGTAAAAATTGTTGTGGCATAAGTTGTTGTTATTGATATCATCATTCTCCCATTTTTCATGTAAGCAATACGATATTTCTAGGTTTTATATCTTACCTAAGTCCTTTTCAAACGCTTTTTCGTTGTCATTGAATGGTATAAAGATTATTAGAGTAAATCATCCATTACTCTCAATGGAATTTTATTCCATTTTCATTAATTATATTACTTGAACATTGTTAAAATGCTTTTACAATTTCCACAGATAAGGCAATCTAATAACTGCTACTCTGCTCTATCTGTGGTTTCAGGAAATAGCTCCTACTTTGTAACAGACTGGATAGCATCCAAGGATCATGAAATTATGTGCAAGTATTGCACCTTCTCAGCATTAAAGTATACGAAATTCAGTTAAAAATGTCACCTATGACTTCCTAATTACTTATAAACTAGTTTTATGATTGTTTCCGCTTCAGGAATAGATCACATCTTACATATTTATTCTAGTATTCATGAATAGACAAGTAGGTTGAATTGAAAGGCGGAAGATGAACTACAAATAATGCTTAATAGTTACATACTGCAGCGCGTGCAAAGAATTCAACAGAGAATACTACACTATTCGTAATCCAACATCAAAGGAGCTAAAGATAAACCACTTTTTAAAAGTGTTAAACGTAATAACGTTTTAATGCTTTAAGACTTAATGTAGATAGAAAACAAACCTTTAACTCACACAATTGCAGCAAAACCGTCTAAAAGATGCACCGTAATCACTTAGTGTTCAGTGTATGACGCAAAGTACCTACTTAAGTTAATATTTTTATCACTTGATGGTATAACAGAACCATACTTCCAGACTTTCTTGAGAATTGAGGCAGTATTTTTAACACTTAAATGATCTTAGTCAAATTATATAATATGTAAATTCAATAACAGCCCGCCTTAAAGCAATATGTATATGTAACAATATATAAAAGTCTATATTACAGTGATTGTATGTTTATATTATTGTATACATGTTCAAAAATGTTATGTGAATGTATTACGTAAATTAATAATGTAGGAGCTGTGAGAATAATAGGTTAAAAGTTGCTAACAATGAGGTAACAATGAGGTAACCTTGAGGTAATAATGAGTAAGAATGTTTAGTAATGCTACTAGTCATTATTGGAGCAACAATAATGTAAATTTTTGAGACAGTTTAAAAATAGCCATTCAACAACCAGAAAAAGCTTTAGTTAAATGAAGGTATTCTATTGGACTAGCATTAGCCAATCAGAAACTGAAATATAGCAAAATTTACAAATTTAGAGTTCAGTTGCTTGTAGACAGTGCTCATAACTGGACGCGTTGGTTGTAGACAGTGTTCCTAATCGTACGCGAGATGTTTTCTCGAGAAATTTAATACGTATTCGTGTGAGACGAAAATAGTTTACGTGTTAAAAAGTGCAAGTAATTAATAAAAGAATCTCACAGCTCTCTATATCAGTGAAGTAATAAAAAGACTGAAGTAAAAATTATAAACTGTGTAAGCCTACATTCTTCAGTCGCACCGCTCCCTATGTCTCTAAAAAATATAAACACTGACGCTGCCGAGGCAAACATAAATATAATATTTAAAGAAATAGTCAAATTACAAAGTTAATATTTTTAAACATTGGGGTGAAGGCCACCGGGTACCATACGTGGTTACAACTCCTTCATACAACAATACAACTCCTACTTAAAATTGGCTGTCGATACGTAGCTGCAAAACATCTTCTTCAATTCAGTACAACAATACTGCATAACGATTCTTCCAACGAAACTAATAGAGATTAGCTCCTCTTAAGTTTACGCAAATATACTGAATGTGAAGTAACTGAGCTAAATTATAATATGTAACCGTAACAAGGACATTTGCGTTACCTTTTTCTCTAGGTATAATTCAATGGTTACTGGAATAAAGGTTAAAGACACCATTTTACCAGAACACAGAAAAGCCAACTTTTGCAATTGCTAACAAAGCAAATCGCCAATAGGAATAAAATAACAATACAGCAATTTTAAACAAGTACACCATCTGCGCAGACTACGTGGCTACACCGTGTGAGGCTCACATTCGGGAGGCCTCCCTTACTAAGGTTTCTGCCAGGTTTTCTCGTCCTCATAACTGGAAAATGCTAGGGAGGTATCCTAAACTTAGGTCTGGAAAATTTCCTTCCTAAACATAATTTTCTTGCATGCATCATCAGTGCCCGCCTCCTGTAATTACGTATGTAGTAAGAGTGGGCATTAAACACTATTAAACTAAACGACATCCTAACTGCCACGTGAGCCTAATTTTGCTCTAAAAACAATGTAGAATGTCCTCAATAAACTGTTACAGAGTAACAAGCTTTGTATCTCATCACACAGGTTTCCTTAGGGTTAGCCGAACTCACATAGGATGTATTGCAGTCTCTACAGTAGGTCGAAGTACCCGACTTATTTCTTCCTTACAACGTACATAGCAAGTACAGAAGATAATGCATTCCACCCAAAAACTCTACACGAGATTTCACCGGAAATGCAAATATACATATTTTTGTCCGTGTGTCTATGAACGTCATAACCCAAAAAACAAAAAGTGGGATGAATACCATACTTGGTATTTAAGTTTAGTAACCACCAAAAATGCGACACGAAGATTTGCAACAAAATTCGCCATCCCCAACTGCGTTTACACTGACGATTTCTGAGAATTTTTTATTTACTGAAAAACGATTCTAACGATTTTGATTGCGACTGTGGGACCGTTAACGGATTGCGAGCGTTTTAAAGACATGTTATGAGACACTTAGAGCGAATTAAAAGAAAACAGATATACTGGAAGTAACCTAGTACAATTAATTTTATTAATGTCTCATTAATTTTTAAAATTAATACATTAATACATTCCTTCAATCTGCTGTGAAAGTTCTGCAAAATTCGCCTCAACAAAACAGGATCAACAGCACTAATTTCGTTCCTTGTTTTTTCTTTCAGTTGGATGATGGTGCGAGGCTTGTTACAATGCACCCTACTTTTCAAATAATCCCATAGGAAGTAATCACTTGCAGTCAGATCAAAAGATCTTGGTGGCCAGGTTATGTCTCCTAATCCTGAAATTGCGCATCCTGGAAACATGTTTTGCAGATAATTTATTAAATCACTAACAGTGTGCGCTGTGGTGCAATTCCTGAAGCCATAATTCATCAACAAAATAATTTTGTCAGGAATTTCCAACACTGTGAACATTTGTGGTGCTGTTCTGAACTGGCGGTAACAGTAGGAGCACTTTCTTCAAAAAAGTACGGGCTGATAATTCCAACGGCAGAGACGTCACACCAGACCATTACTTTTGGACGTGCTTTTGTTTTTACCACACTTGTAAGAGTTGTTGATCACTCCGGTAGCAAAAATTCTGTTTATTTACATAATCAGAAAGGTGCAAACGTGATTCAATCGCCATAGTCTGTTCAGAATATCCGAATTAGAATTTAAAATGTTAGTAAACTGTCTAAAAAATTGTAATTGAAGAAGTATATCACTTGGTTTAAACCGATGCCCAAACTGAAATTTATACGGGTGAAATCTGAGGTCACAGTTTAGGATGTTGCGAAAACTTCTGTCTGACTGACAGCCACTGACTGACGCCTTGAAAAGCGAGTTAGACTTTACTGCAGAGTTTTTCTAAGTCTCAAAATGTTCTCAGGCGTGCGGACTGTTTTCGCATCACCAATAAATTCATCACAGACACTGCCAAAATTGTCAAATTTATTCACCACTTTAGGAAAGTGTTTCAAGATGGAATTCTTTCATGCTATGCGACATTAAATTCATTTCTAAACGTTCTCTCAACTCAAAAACTGTTGTTACTGCAAACGCACTTTCTGCCAAAGATCCTATTATATACCACAACACTAAGAAAAACAATTGAATGGTTCTGGAATCTCATTAGCACCAGTGCTGATTATGTCCCTCAAAACCGCTGGAAACGAGAGCGCTTTAAAAACTGCCATAACCCACTACTGTACCCAATATGAAATATATTTGTATGACAAATTAAATGTATATCTTGAGTTTTCTGTGAATAACACATGAAGTCCTCTTCAATCGTAAGGAATATAATCTCGTATAACTTGAAAATGTTGAGAGACAGATGAAAACGTACTTCACAAAAAAATTAGATCTCTTTAAAACACGCAATTTACTTCAAATAACTTTTCTTGGGAGCTAAGCCATTTTCGAGAGATCCTTTATTAACGGCTGGCATTGTTAAACACTTTGTCATTCTTTTAATGATTTAATGATATTCAGTTGCTTCTTGCAATGGCATGAGCAGTATGGAATTTTAAGACCAGCATACAGTGTCCAGTTCTTAAACATTTGACTATCGCTGCTCTCTTTGTATCGATAACGAAATGTGTAATTTAACTATTAAGTTTTATCTCAAATAAAATGAGTAGATGGAAAAAGCTTTCGTAAGAATAATTTGTATACGTACTAATGAACAATAGAGGGTATAGAAAGTCGTGTGAACGTAAGACAGAAGTTTTTTTTTAATTTGATGGTTTGCCCTTTTTTTTGCGAGCACACATTCAATTCCTGACTTACATGTCTATTGTAAAATTTTGCTACATATCCAGTGAAACGTAACCTGAATTAAGCTATTGCTTACAACACGATAATTGTTTCTCGCAGCTACAAAAACAGCAGGAAATGCCGCTACAATTACACGGCTATCATGGCCACTTCCTTCTTCACGTGAGCATCGCATTCCAGAGCATAGCAGTTTTCTTCAGGCCTCCCTCTCGCAAAACAATAGTTGCTCTCGACATAATTTCCTTCTGTGCACTTATGGGAAGCGCCCTGCTTCTGGAATGCGGACCACTTGCTCCTTTGCCATTAAGCCGGCTTTTTTATGCTCGTCATCGTGTTCATTTGGGGCAAAGAGCTGTGAACATTCATTTACTCTTCTTCTTACTTCTCTGTCTCTCTCCCTCAGGAGAGCTGAGACTTGGGGAGGGTGACCTCCCTCTCTGGATGAGCAGCAATTCGTAGGGTTGTATTTCTCTCTGCCACCGCTGACGTTAATAGACTTTTAAAGTTTCCCTACGGAGGGTACGTACACTTGCAAGACCCTTAGCCCTTCTTCGCTTCGTTCCGTTTAAACCTTTACCCCATTTTGAGAATGTACTTATAGAGGGATCAAGCAGCTGTGGAAAATGGAACTAGCCAAAATTTCTCCTGCTGCAAGTTCTTTAGACTGTCGCACTCGTACATTGATCTTCAGCTTTTGAAATGTCAGCTAAGGATATCCCACCACAACAATAATACTGCAGCATCTAAAAGAAACCGCTTCTGTTACATTCACATGAACTTCTCTACCCACTATCCTACAAACCATTTTATAAAGCTTATTCTTCTACCTAGTCCATCTTAATCGAGATAAAAATCGAGATCTTCAGCTTTTGAAATGTCAGCTAAAGATATCCCACCACAACAATAATACTGCCGCATCTAAAAGAAGCCACTTCTGTTACATTCACATGAAATTCTCTACCTACTGTCCTATAAAACATTTCAAAAATTTTATTCTTCTACCTGATCCATGTTGGTCAAGTTAAAAATTTACAGAAATTATTTTACACATTTCGTTGTAGATACAAAAGAAATGTAGTAGGCTTAAGAGATAACCAAATCTTTTAAAAAAGGGTCGTTATGAAATTCCGTTCTATTTTCATGACCATTAGAAAAAAATAAGCCAACAGCGACTTAGCGATCTAAAACTGCATGATTAGTTGATAATTATATAAAAAGGAATATTTTTAAATGGTTAATATCACAAAAAATATTTGACAAATTGCTTGCTTTAATGAGATCTAAATTTTTTCGGTAGTAAGATTTGGTCTATCTCTTAGGGTTCACCAGTTGTGCAAAAATCTTTCAGAATGAACAGGAGTTCACTTCTGTTCCCAGAAAATTCAAGATATACATTTAATTTACATTGCAAATATCTTAAACAAAATATATTTTAATCTAAACCGTTAAAACAGTTTTTGAGAGAAAAAAAGTATTGAAACCTTTTCCATGTAAAGTTTAGTTTTGTGTTGGGGGATTGTTTGAAAATCTTCAGTTAGCATCCTTGGAAGATGCTGGACTTGAATACCAGCTGAGTTTCGTATTTAAATAATTTTTTATTTAACGGACATCTCGTTTTGAGTTATGTTGTTCACAGACAGACAAACAGAAACATATATACAGACGCACGCCCGAACCTTTTCTAAACAAATTGATGTGTTACATTTACATGACTCCTCTATCCTCTATCTTTAATAGTGGGTATACGAACTATTCTTACTAAAACTTATTTTCTTGTCTGCTACATTTTAATGTAAATAAGCCTTTGCTGAAAAAACTGCATTACACATTTCGTTATAAGTACAAAGAGAACAGTCAAATGTTTAATATCTGGACGCTATATGCTGGCCTTAAAATTTCATACTGTTTCCATGCAATCGCGTAAGTAACGAATACTGACAAGACTTTTAAGAGAAAGAAATGAACAATTCAAAACTTTAATAAAAGATATCTCAGAAACCACATATGCCACAGAAACGTATTTGAAATTATGTTTTTAGAGAGGTATGCAATTTTTGTCTGGTATGCTTCCGTCTATCAGTTAATGTTTACCAGTTACACAAGATTATACCAAATTCCTTCTGAATGAAGAGGACTTCATAGGCTATTCCCCGAAAATTCAAGATATATATCTTATGTGTCATGTAAATATCTTTAATACACGGTATTTTAATCAAAATCTTTAGGGCCATTTTGTACAAAATCAAAAATTACCAAAATGCTCCATGTAAAGGGTAGTTTGTGGTGGGCGTATTTTCTTAAAAATCTTCGTGCTGCATCCTTTGAAGGTACTGAATCTAAATACCAAATTTGGTATTTAGACGATCGTTAGTTTTTGAATTATGCTGTTCTTAGTTACTTAGACACACAAAGACCATTTTCTAAAAATCTGATGCGAAACATTAACATGACCTTCTTTACCCTCTATCTTTATTAGTGGGTATACCAACTATCCTCACTAAAGATTTCTTTTCTATCTCTACATTTAATCCAAATAAACCTTTGCAAAAATAGCTACATTATACATGTCGTTATAAATACAGAGAGAACAGTGATGGTCAAATGTTTAAGAACCGGACGCTATATGCTGGCCTAAAATTTTCATACTGTTTCCTTACAATCGCGATAAACAAATGAAAATTGATGGGAGTTTAAAAGAACACAAATATTGAACAATAAAAATTATTTTAAGTAAATTGTGTGATTTAAAGCAATCTGTATTTCTTGTACGGTAAGTTTTCGTAAATCGCTTAACGTTTACGAGTTATACAAGATTATAAAAAATTTCTTCGGAGTGAAAAGCACTTCGTAGTCTATTCCCAGAAAGTTCAAGACTTAAATTCTATTTCTCATATAAATATCTTTAATAGATATTACTCTAATCAAAATCGTTAGAGGCGTTTTGTAGGAAATCAAAATCTTCGAAAAGTATTTCATGTAAAGGGTAGTTCACGGTGGGGAATTTTCTTGAAAATCTTCGTGTCGTATCTTTGGAAGGTACTGAACCTAAATACCAAGTTTGATATTTATCGGTCTTTTAGTTTTTGAGTTATACTATTCACACACAAACGCAAACACACCGGGTTCTTTTTCTAATAATAACTTTTTTGGATTTAGGGGGCCTCAGAACATTATCTTGTGTGAAATATCGACATCGATTTTTATAGTGGAATGCAATACCTTCCTACTTACTATTGGTAAGCAGTTTAGAAGATAATAATGAAATTTAAATATTGTTCATTGTCAAACGCTTAAATTCAAAAGTTCCATGATTACCAGCTAAGAGAAAATTTTTCTTTCATTACGATTATTGTACACATGTAGATCATAGAAGTATGAATGAGTGTGAATACGTGTTTGTATGCCTTAAAAGGGTTTTTTTTCGTTTTGTGTATGAAAAAATTGTCTGAGCCACTAGCTTTTAATATCTTTTTCACTTTTTTCAGGTAGAGTTTTTTTAAACGCCATCCGTGACCATTTAAATCTCTGGTGCCCACACGGCGTGGCACACTTTAACTATCAGTGCGTTTTTATCAACTTTTGTTTTTGTTAGCCTTTTGCGTATTAAAATGTCGAAAGCGATGCATTTTGTAACCAATCCTCCTTAATTACCCACCTAAAATAGTGAAAAAATGTATCTAAAAGCGTACAATTTTTCTCTGAAACAATCAAAAGCATAAAAATGACGCATGCCAGTTATGATCAGTTTTCAACCAACGTGTCAATGTTTTTAATGTTTAAAGTTATAAATATAATTTATTAATTACCTAATAAAAATAATCAAATTCTTTCCTCCGAAGATATAAGTGTCTGAATGACAATTAAGATATCTTTATAACTGGTAGAAGGGCAGATAAAAACGCTGTTTAAACATTTTGTTTAATACTGCAGGATTTACTAATTTCATTTAAAATAACGTTTAAAGTCCAGGAATCGCAGGAAACTGTGCAAATGGTGAACACATTCTTGTTCAATTTTTTACTTTCTCGACTACGTATAGCAAGTGGGGGAAGTATTCGATATCGAGACTTCACCAGAAACATGTTTTGAGGCCTCGTGAATCCCACCCCAATAAAAGCATCCATACAAAATGGCTGTGTGTTTGTCCTTGAACAGCTTAACTCAAAAAATAAAAGTTAAAGAAATACCACATTTGGTGTTTAACTTCAATATGTTCCAAAAATGCGACATGAAGGCTTTCAAGAAAATCCCCCCACTCCCAACTGCACATTACATGAAACATTTTTGGCAGTGTTTGATTTTCTAGAGCATGGCTGTCACGATGTTGATTAAAATACCACAATATTAAAATAATTACATGACAAATAGTATGTATAGCTTGAATTTTCTGCGAATATCCTGTGAAGTTCTCTTCATTCGGAGGAAATTTTGTATAATCTTGTATAACTGGTAACGCTAAGCGATAAACCAAAACGTACTACACAAAAAATGCAGATATCCTTAAAGGATACAATTTATTTAAAATAAATGTTTTCGTGACATAAGCCATTCTGAGATATTCTTTATTAATGGGCCGAATGGTTCAATGTTTTGTCCATCATATAGCGTCAGTTCTTAAACTTGCTTTTCGCTTTGTGTATATTACGAAATGTGTAATTTAGCTATATCTTTAAAGGTTTATCTGGATTAAACTGCAGTCGCTAGAAAGATAAGAATAGTCTGTATACCCAGTAATTACGACTGTTTGTAGGGGAAATCATGTGAATGTAACACATAGCATTCCTTTATTAAGTAAAGAGCTGCGTATATGATCTTAGTTCTATAAATAAATGGAAAATGCTAAAACGTTTTATCTCTAAATAAGTACATTGCTGCCATTTTAGAGGTTATAGGATGTAGGCAATCATTGTAACCTAAACTATCACACTTAAGTTGTTTTACCTACTGGGACGCTGTATAAAGTCTTACGGTTTCGTTTTTACTTGTAATCATTACGCTCAGGCAAGATACAAATGCTTGCAGCATATTATGTAGGGGATATAAGAAGCCATAAGGGATTTTCATGATTCAGTATTGATGCTCTCATATTTCAGTGTTTCACTTAAGCAATGCCATTTTAAGGCATGCGTTTTATATTTAGATCAGAATTAAAAGTGAACTAGATTGGATTTTGCATTACAGCCTAATATTAAACGTAGACGCAGTGCCTCAAATTATTAAAATGCTTACTATGATGTTTCAGTTTTATGTTTTTTAACATTGAAAATTTTGTCATATTTCGTATTTTTATATACTTATGTCAAATTGTAAAATCGAATATAATATTTTGGATTTAAATAGGAGTATTAATAAATTTAAGGCTATTATTTAGGGGTTTTAATAGTAAATACATAAGGAGGTGTCTTCCAATTATATTATTTTACAAGTCAGCAAACTTGATAACAGTATCACCCAACTGAAAACCGGGGCCTGGTAAACCCACTGTTATTCCGTTGTTCCTTTTCTTGGTCCTCTAATGACTTTAGTAAGCTGCCATGAAGCTGCTCCTTCCACTCCCTAACGCATTCTCACCTAAGTTAATTGAACGAGTAATACCTATTCTCTGTTACACAGAAGATATTTTAGTCATTCATATTTCTGCTATATAGATACCAAAAATTTAAGACTAGCTGTAAGTACTTAAGTAAGCAATGAATGAATTACATTGACCTTTGGAACGTTCTAGTAATTCCAAAGTATGTTTCAAAGAAGGCAATGCGCGTTATCATAGACATTTCTATCACATACATTTAAAAACAGTCCACCCGTAATGAGTTGCGCATTTACTTTTTAATCTCCATAGCTCAGTTGGAGTTACCTGGATTGCCAACTTTCAGATGTTCTAATGAGTTACCTGGATTGCTATTTTGTCGGATGTTCTCCCATGTATTGCATAGAAAATTAATGTTGGATACCTACCGTAATCGTTAATAATCATCATATCATTTATATTGTCTGAAAAATTTTAATGTTATAAGATGCATTAAACCGTGAAAAAAGACAGAAAAGAATAAAAGTAGACCGCGTATCTATTCCAGATAACGCAATTCGGTTGTATACTATCCACAGTTTATAGAATACCTACATAGGTCGTTGTACCAATCGAAGATTAACTTTATACCGATATGAGTGGCCGAGCTCATTAAAGCACGGACTTGTGAGCGGGAGGTGCACGGTTCAATCCGGCCAGAGCCGTCCTCCCTCACATCTTTTTCTAGGGTTTTATCAGTCCTCATCACTGGCAAACTTAGACCTGGAACGTGTCCTTCCTAAATCATTATTTAATTTCATGTATCACCAGTGTCCACCGCCTGTGGTGTTATATGCAGTAAGAACGATGTTAAACTCTACAGAAAAAAGAGGGAAAAAGAGGATTAACTTTGAGCTTTCAGGTAGGACTGTGAAGAATTGTGAGAGAAGGACAAAATCTAAGTGCGTGGTTAATGGAGATGTTGTTAATGCACACAGCTTATGATAAATAAAATAATATTTCCGAGATATTCCTTGTTACTAGTTGGAACATACAAATAGCTACTACTGTTCGTTTTTCTTTCTTCTTCTCCTCAACCAAGAGCATGGAATTTCAAAGCTGTCACATAGCGACACGTTCTTTAAACATCTGACTACTGATTTATCGTACAACGAAATGGATAAATGAGAATTGAAGGTATATCTGGATTAATTATAAATAGATAGAATACCATTTAAAAAAATGGTTTGCAGAAGAGCTAGTAGAGAAAATCATGTGAACACAACACATCAGTAGTTGTGTTATAAAATTTCGTTAGGATATTTTTCCTCTAAGAAGATATTTTGTACACTACAACTTGTATTGTGCCGTTCTTAATAACGAATATACATTTCAACTTTAGAATATCACATGGGTCAGGAAGACGCATGTTGTCTCTCCATGTAGTGGTTATACGGAACAGTATTCCTGTTTGTAAACCCTAGGGCCTAAATGGCTTCCCAAAGTTGCATGCTTTACTGCTAGGATTCATAATGCAGAGCAAGGCTTGTACAAGCTTGTTTGAATGTGGTCGTGCTGCTGATTCCAAGGATTTCTTGCACCATTGGCCACTGAATTACCGGATACGTTGGGGACAGGGGATTGCAATACAAGGCTGTGGGAATTTTGCCCTAAGCAAGTTAGCAAACAAAGCAAAATTTCCTTTATATACTAACAGATCTGTCTTACACTTGCGGTAAGCAGTTAGGGGAAAATTATGAACATTTACTGTCAAGAGGTCAAACGGTTAAATGCTGAAAATATTCAAGCAGAGCTAAATGACATTTAGACGTATTTTCTCTCCTAGTCTGAGAGTTATATAATCATATTATATTCGATATATAATACTAAGGGCATTGAGTCTACTGAAATAATATATTAAGTAATTATTTAACGCGGAGCCATTTTGATCCTTTTGGATTAAACTTGCAAGTGCGCATAAATATCTTCTCGAAATATTAGCCAGGTGAAGAAATTAAAATCAACAGAGCTTTCGGAGATAAACACTGCCTCCGTCTTCAGAACGCTAATAATTTTTTATGTCACAATTTGGCTTATATTCCTAATGGTGAGCAAAACTGAGCGCGGATTGGCGAATGTTCGTTCAATCAAGATCTTCCATTGTCCGCATTCTGTGCCGCATTGCGGTTAACTGCAATAATATCTAAGGCAAGGGTGGCGAACCAACTAGAGCTGAGCTTTAATATGGTGAATTATGGTGGAATAATAATATGTGAAGGAAAAAAAATTGTTCTAAGCCAAAGACAAAAAGAATACAAGCACAAAATAAGGGGTTCATTATTTCGGGTTACTCCTTCATCAGGACCTTAAAACCATACAGAAAATGGAAGTACGCTAACTGGTTAATAACTAATTTCATCAATTTAACTATAAATAATGCATTTCATATCATACCAAAATCATTACGCTTTGCTGGGCGAGCACCTTTGCACCTCGCACACTATTACCTATGAGAGGTCTACTACCACCCTCCAGGAGAAAGAAATAACGCTATAGCGGTTTAAACACTCCTGTTTATAAACGTGATGCGTATTGTGAAACACCTGCCACGCACGAAATGTTTTGACGATAATCCTCGGTGATGTTCACATCCAAATTGTGATCAAGTCCAGGCGCTTTAGTTTCATAACAAAAATTATCCATAAAGTCGCTAGAATTTAAGCATAATTTGTAATTCCGTCTAACTTTCAAATGTCTTGTTCATGTTTTAAGATTTTGTCGCCCTAAAACCCGCCGTCCTGGGCGGTGGCATGGCTTCGCCCCTTGAGCCGGCTCTGAGTAAGAAATCACAAATTCTGAAGTATAATTTATAACATATCACCAATGTTTATTTTTGAACATTATGAACTTATTCATTCTTGAGAACAAGATCATACTTCTGTGCTTTGCATTAATGTCTGTAGTAAAACTCTGAGATAATTATAATAATGGGTTATGTTTAGGTTTAAAAAGGGTGGATTATTGAAGTTCTAAGCACCTCGATACATTATGCACCCATTTATTTTTTTAGTCTCTCAGAATACTTGCCTCGTTTGTAAAGAAGACTAGCTTTCTTATTGAGATCTTATTAAGTTAATAACATTGCATAAACCCTTGGTAATTATAATCACAACAAAAAGTTGATGAATCTTTCGTTCCGAATTGTTTCGTAACGTAAGTCCAATGCACTAAATCGTAGCGATATGTGGCACAATGTTTTATGTTGGTAAGGAAATATTAAACCTCTGCCACGCCCTACCCCAATCTTTACATGGTTCCAGCACTGTACCTAATGTTTGTTTTACTCGCTCCTTTTCCTTTGCTCCTGCGCTTGAAACCGTTCATAGTTAATGTTTGAGTGCCAGGTATTTGACATCAAACCAATATGAGATGGACTCATTCAGGGGCTGGTGTGGACAGTCGTGGCGGAGATTGTCTTCCAGCCACTAATGTGAAATACTTTCGTACTCCTCCCCTTTCGCCGCTCATCTAGGCCTGAGCATTGTTTATAGACTAGTGCGTGTGTGTCGGATTTGAATTCAAAGCAATAAGAGAATGGCCCATCCGGGGCTGGTGTGGAACACAGATGATAAGAGGTTCCTGCCAACATTAAATAAGGAAAAATACTATAGGAAACCAGAAAAATCTGCATGTTTCTATGCACTGACTGCGCTAAAGCATACTAAACTGCTTTTTGCGTTCATTATATTAGAGTTATTTTATTTAAATATAACGGTCGTATAATCTACTTGCATCATACCATCAATATAACTCACTGCTTCTAGAGAATTAGTTCTTATGTGGAAAGTTAAATATGGAATCAGTAATGTGGCAAAATGAAACAAAATGAGATTTGGTACAATATTCTGAAATAAAGGGTTCCGAAGCTATGCGCAGTTAAAATGCGACAAAATGAATCAATATGATACATTTCTTCCATAACATGACAACCTTTGGATCTTAGATTCTAATATTTGATAAATAACTTTCCTTGGCACCCCTTATTAATAGGACAAATTACAACTCAAACAAAAGATGCGAGTTTTTTTGCCGTACGATTTTACATGGAATATTCCATATAACATTTCACATAGTTAAAAACTGAACTGATTCTTCTCTAGATGAAATATATAGCAGGAGAATTAGCTGTCTGTGGGGTTGTGTGCAAACGCAACGCGGAGGTGAAAACAACGTCCGTTCGACAAAAAACGTGCGTAATATATTTATTAATTCTTATAATTATTAATTATTATGTAATTTCCGCTAAATTGAAACGGATATAAAAAAACATCGGTTAACTTTGATCCGGAAATAGGGTGACTCTAAAATATTCCATTTAATAACACTTCAGCAAAACATCAACTGAGTGAGCTGGACTCCCACATTTACGTTCTAACCCTTATGTTTTTATTTAACAACACTGATTCTCTCCATAATTTGACTGGCTTTAAAGCTCTTAACTGATGTAACTTATTGTGTCGTAAAATTTACCCGATAACGGGATCAAAATATTTGATCTAAGCCGAATGCAGTAAGCTAGTTAAAAAAGGTGATAAGCAATAGGAAGACGTGAACTCCAAATAAATAAATAAATATTTTATTTGTTAATGACGCAGTAAATTGCCAGGATCATATCAGCGCAGTCGGTGTGCCGGAATTTCGTCCCGCAGGAGTTCTTTAACATACTAGTGAATCTATTGGCTTGGGTCTGTCGCTTTTAAGCACAATTAAAAAACCCTGTCTGGGCCGGGTTTGAACCCGGGTTTGAACTTGATTTGACTCTGCGTTGATATATTGTAAAACATAAGAATTATATTACCATTGGACTATTTTGAAAAATAAAAAATTGAACGCGTTTAAGTTCTTTATGCTAAATGAATATTGTCACCCCGGAGCTTTGCTTGTAAGTTATAGAATTTTATTATGGATTATAGCTTTTGTTAGACTTTTAGCGCTATTAACCAAAGGACATGAAATATCGGGTGTTATATTATTAAATGCGAAATCTATTATTTACTTGTAGTTCAAATATGAACTTAATATCTTCTATGAGACATGACTACAACACCCATTTTGGAAATACGTTAATTTCTAATTGCCTATAGCCTATGACCTTTCTATATTTGTATATATCCGTTTGTTTTTTGGGGGGGGGAGGATGAGATTAACATTGGATACATGTGATAGCTGGTTCGCTCATTATGTGGTTTTGTAGGTATGCTGAATAAATTAAATTATATTGAGTTTTATTTATGGACACTCTTTAACTACTACGGTTCTTAGCGTCCCATTCCATATTGGGCGTAAAAGATCGGTAACTTTGCTCAGAGGTCTCTTTAACAGGCTTGAGGTTCTTTTACGTGCCGTAAATCTACGACACGGGACCCCGGCTTTACTTCCCTTCCGAAGGAAGCCATACTAAGGATTTTTACGCCCGAAAAGAATCCATTGCTCTCCGCCGGTTTTGAACCCGTGACCTTGGGGACTAGATGCTAGCACGGTACCACTAGTCCACGGAGGACGACAATGTGCTGTATAAAACAGTTTATAAAATCACTAAAATACCCTACAGCTCTGAATAGAAAATATTCAGATTACCCTAATTAAAAATTACATCGAAATAGTTCAGCTTAACAGTTAGGCTTCACTACCGGTATTTATTTCACAATGGACTGTATGTGGCCCAATTTACTAAACAGCAATACAGGCCATTGAAGCTGAAACAGCATTTTTAACATTTAAATGATTTTCAGTCTAATTATATAAATATAAATTCAATAACAGTCCGCGTTAAAGCAATATGTGTATGTAACAATATATAAAAAGTGTATATTGCAGACATTGTATATGTTTATATTATTGTATCCATGTGTAATAATGTTATGTGAATGTATTACGTAATTTAATAATGTAGGAGCTGTGAGAATAATAGGTTAAACGTTGCTAACAATGAAGTAACACTGAGGTAACCTTGAGGCAATAATTAGTTTCAGGGTTTAACAATACTACTTCCGATTCTTGGAAGCAATAATGTAATATTAGTGACAGTTTATAAAATAGCCAATCAACAACCAGAAAAAGCTTTAGTTAAATAAAAGTATTCTATTGGAGTAGGATTAGCCAATCAGAAACTGAAAAGGAGAAAATTTTACAAATTTAGAGTTCAGTTGCCTGCAGACAGCGTTACTAACCAGACGCAAAAGGTGTCCTCAAGAGATTAATACGTATTCGTGTGAAACGAAAATAGTTTACGTGTTAAAAAGTGCAAGTAATTAATTAAAAAAAATCTCACATCTCTCTCTCTATATCAGTGAAGTGTTATTTAAATCGTGTCAAGCATTAATAAAAGGATTGAAGTAAAATTATAATCTGTGTAAGCCTACATTCTTGTCGCACCACAACCCTACAAAGAAAAACATGTCTCTTCCAGTAATATGACGCAGCCGAGGCAAACATAAATATATAATATTTAAAGAAACAGCCAAATTACAAAGTTAATATTTTTTTTAAACTTGCGGCGAAGGCTATCGCAAACTTTACCAAACGTGCGGTTGCAACTACTTCATGTTCGGCTCTCCAACAGTTGAAATATAGTACAACTCCTTCAATATAACATAACTACTTCAAATTGGCTTTCCATACGTGTTGCAGATAACAAACTACCGTCTCAAATTGGCGTCCAGCGTGGGGTAAACTATAACAATAATAACAAGATAACAACTTCAAATTGGCTTTCCATACGTGTTGCAAATAACAAACTACCGTCTCAAATTGGCATCCAGCGTGAGGCAAACTATAACAATAATAACAAAATAACAACTTCAAATTGGCTTTCCATACGTGTTGGAAACAACAAACTACCTTCTCAAAGCAAATGCTGTATTGGTGATATATGCGTATTGGTGACTTTCCATAAATCACACGATATAGAAGAACTTATTGTATTCTGATACGCATTTTAAAATAGCAGCCAAAATACGGAGTATGTCAGAGATAAGGGAGTATCTGAATTAGCACATGGACGGAGAAGAGACACAGATGCAGGGGGTGTTGTAAGTAATAGACTACACCTTATGGGCTGGCACACTCGGTTACCTTTCAAGCATTCCACAGAAAACCTCCTGCCCAAAAAACCATTCACTACTCCTACCGAACACATCCTTATTTTAATGTTTTTATTTTAGCCTTTTTATAGTAGCTTTAAACTAAAGTCATACCGCTAACAGCTAATTGTTCATGAACATTGGAACTAGTACAAAACATTGTATATTTTTGTACATCTTTATACTTTTGAAGAACTGAATTAACTCTAGGCAGTTAGGAGAGGAATTAAGTGCTGATTGAAGTTCACTAGTAGTGCTGTCGTCATCGGTTATGAAGTTGTATTCGGTGATACAGTGCTTGAGGGTCAATTGTACATTGTACTGTTGACAAATCGGAGATTGGTCCTGTTTTAGAAGATAGCTGTGTGTAATCTTGGAGTGACATATTTTTCTTCTTCTTCACCAAGCATTAAATATCTCCTAAGGCTTGTTGCATGCTCAAAATTTTAATCTATTGATTTATCCGTCGTTTCTTGGGTCTTCCGACATTTCGTTTTCCTTTAGGTATGTAGTAGAGTATTTTCTTTGGGTAACGTTCGTCTTCATTCTCCCTATGTGTTATAGCTACCTTTGTTTGCTATGTTCTATTTCTTCATTTAGGTTAAAGATCCTTAAGTGTTATCTTATGTCATCATTCTTCATTCTATCTCTTCTAGTGACTCCTAATACTGTTCTAAAAAATCTCATTTCCACTGCCTGTAATCTGCTTTTATCTCTAATTGTCATTGTCCAAGTTTCGCTACTATATAAAGCAACTGGAACTGCCATGGTTTGATAGAACTTCATCATCATATCTTTCGTCACTTTATTTTTTAAAGTTCTTTTAATTGTTCCATATATTTTCGAAAAACTTTCCATTTTAATTCCTGTAAATGTTATTGTTTCACTTATGGAAAAGCCGATTTGAAGTAGGAGCTGTATTTTATTTCAACTGTTGGCGAGCCGAACACTTAAAGTAGTTGCAACCGCAGTATGGTAAACAGTTTCCAGTAGCCTTTGCCCCAAATGTACTTTCCAGGTGGCCTTCGGCCCAAGTTTAAAAAAAAATTTAACTATGTAATATAACTGTTTCTTTAAATATTATATATTTATGTTTGCCTCGGCTCGCTTAGTATTTGTTAGACACGTTTCTCTTAGCAGGGTTTTGGTGCGTCAAGAATGTAGGCTTACACAGATTATAGTTTTACTTCGCTCCTTTTATAATACTTGATACGATTTAAATAACACTTCACTGTTATAGAGAGCTGTGATATTCTTTTTATTAATTAATCACACTTTTAAAACACGTAAACTTGTTTTGCGTCTCACACGAATACATATGATATCTCTTGAGGACACTTTTTGCGTCTGGTTAGTAACTCTGTCTGCAGGCAACTGAAATCTCAATTTGTAAATTTTTCTCCTTTTCAGTTTCTGATTGGCTAATCCTACTCCAATAGAATACCTCATTTAACTAAAGCTTCTTCTGGTTGCTGATTGGCTATTTTATAAACTCACCAACACTACATTATTGCTTCCAAGAATTATAAGTAGTATTGTTAAAGTTTTAAACTCATTATTGCCTCAAGATTACCTCATTGTTACCTCACTGTTAGCAATTTTTGACCTATTTCTCACAGCTCCTACATTATTAAATTACGTAATACATTCACATAACATTATTACATGTATACAATAATATAAGCATTTGCAATGACTGTTACATACATTTTACAAATTATTACATACACATATTTCTTCAAGGTGGGCTATTATTGAATTTACATTTATATAATTGGACTAAAATTATTTAAGTGTTAAAAATACTGCCTCATTCCAATATCTGCTTCTTTAATATATGATACTGAAGATCCTAAAAATTTAAATGTGTTATCTTCTTCAAATATTTTATTGTTTAATGCAGGTTTACATCTCAACGGATGGGTTCCGTGAAACGCCATAGATTTAGTTGTATTTCTTGATGTATATAAATTATAATTAAAACTATTTATATAGTTCAAATAGTGTTCTTTGTAGCGTATCTTCATTATCAGAAATGATTACTTGATCATTAGCATATAGGAGTGTCATTACAAACTATTTCCTATCATAATCGGAAGTTATATTTAAAATGTTTAGCCGCTGTTATCATTCACGGATTGCGCCGTCTTAATATAAATTAAATCAAGTGGATGATGTATTAC
Source organism: Deroplatys truncata (assembly GCA_030765065.1). Classification (NCBI taxonomy): domain Eukaryota; kingdom Metazoa; phylum Arthropoda; class Insecta; order Mantodea; family Mantidae; genus Deroplatys; species Deroplatys truncata. The sequence continues at coordinate 111,080,282 of CM060986.1, forward strand.
ACCCTTGTCGTACACCGATATTAATATCTACTGTCTTAAAATTGCCATTTTTAAATACATATCTTTGAACCCTTATATATTTCTTTAAATATCTGCACAATATGATTTAGTGTTCCTCTATTAGTCATTATCTCCCATAATATTCTTCTTTTTACTCTAACAAACGCCTTTATAAAATCTGTAAATATTATATAGGTTGGCCAATTAAACTCTCTCCTCTTTTCTATTATTTGTTTAAATACACAAATATTATCGGTGCATTACCTTCCTAACCTAAATCCTGTCTATTCTAATAAAAGTATTGTTTCAATGACGTTACGAAGTCTTGATTTACAATTTTGGCATATATATATATATATATATATTCTTAGTCGGGATATTAGAACTTGATTCTGTCTATATTTTTCACATGCAGTTGGGTTACAGTACTAGACATTATATTTGGCAGTTTGGATTGAAGTGTCTAGCCATCTCGTCTTCCACTCTTGAAGTATCTTTCTTTTTACATATATGATAATGTGACTGCACGACGTAGTAATAGCTGGGTCGCTTAAGGGGATTTTTGTAGCTTCTTTTGCTGCCTGATCGGCCGATTCGTTTCCCTCAATTCCGAGATGTGAAGGTACATAGATTATGGTTACATGTTTACCTTCATTGTTAAATTTGTGAAGAAGCGGCTGGATTTCCTTCTAACCACCATTTTCATAAAGGAGACTAGTTGTAATTCATGCTGGTATTAAACAAATATGAAAATAGAAGAATTGTATTATAAGCAATTAGCTACTTAATTCTAAATTAGCTTGGGATTATAGCCAGGAGAAACTAATCACTTTATCCTGAAGGCAAGGCGATGAACACCTTCGAAACTTGAGTTCCAAACTAATCATTTACCTACCTAGAAGCCCGAAAAAGTTTTTGCTAGGAAAGCTTCAGCTGTTATTTTAAGTAACTGCTTATTTTAAACATAATCTAGTTTCAAATTCTATATTTGTAGCACGTAATCAATATTATCCTACGAGAAAAGAAGCTATGTACAGACTTCGAGATAAAATGACCATATAAGTGAGTGAACAGCTCAATAACAATCCATTGTGGAGAGAAGGATAACGAAATGCAGGTTACATCTCGTAGGCAGTTATATCATCGACCGTTGTGGTTGCATTCATCTTTGCACAAATGGCTAACGGCGTAGAAAATGATATTGGAAAATTGTTAACGGCCACTGAAACAGACATAGGCCATCAACAAAAACACAACTGATTACATCGGTTTTGTATCATTGCTTATGGCAAGTAATAAATTATATGGAACGAGGATTTTCGAATTTTGTTGACAGCAGTGCATTTCGCATGGAATTGCCCGGAAAATAAACATGGAAATGTGAACAGACGAATACATGCCACTGAGGCTGAAAATGGTTTGTTTAGCTGGTGTATTCACAAGTTTTTAAAGAGAAATGTAGTACATAAAAGCTTTTGTGGGATGATCTGAAAGCTTGGATTTTATTTTCAGGTACATTTTGGTGCTAAATATGAAGGGTATAGATTTGAGGACTTCTAAATGTAATATAAATATACTGCACCTCACTAAAATAAAGCGAATTTTGGGTAAATATGATGTAATAACGCGTGTTATTACATCATATTTATTATGTATATCATCAGCGTTTGTAACTATAAAGCATTTGAGAGACCTTGGAAATGTACAACTTTGAGCAGAAATGCTAAATATCGTATTTACTTTATAATTACTATTATAGAACACCTGCAGCATATTGTTGCTAAACGTATAGTGTAGTTCAGTATAAAAGTATGTTTGAAGTATATTAAGTTGTCTTCTTTGCTACAAAGATTAAGCCAAATGATATATTCCAGCTTTACAGTTATACGTTAGTGCTAATGTTTGTTTTTGTTTTATACTTCTGCCTGCGAGGTTGTAAATGTCTAACGCTTGTTGAATGTTATGCTTTCTGTGATGATCTAATAGCATATAAACTATCAACACTCCGGAGAAACTTCATTTCATTTCAGTCTCTTTTCCATTTTGCTATTTGTTCAGAGAACATTTCAAAACCGCGGATCTGTTTTGTGGAACTGTTGAGGACTGTCCTGATTTATTTTGAGCTATCTAATCCTTTTACACTTTTCTGAAAACTATTAAGCGTAATATTTTAATCCTCTTTTTATATGTGAAGGATTGCAATCTAGGTAATTTAGTGGTAGCAGTTTCAAAATTATCTTATTTTCGCTTTAGCTGGACACCAGTGTGTAGGTCTACTGTACTCAGGGAAGTGGTAAAGCAAAAAGCCGTTGTAGGACAAGGGCGAGGCAGTGAATACGAGCACATACATTAAACGTTACAAATTGAAAGCGCACCATATGTCAAGGAGGGCATGTGCTTCAACAAACTATAGATTCACTATACTGCCCCTACGACAAGCTTTATTTAAAGTATCTCTGCCACCGTCATCTTGACAGCTTACTTCATGGCACGTAATACAGAAAAATCCTAAAGTATAACAAGGCAAGTCAAAGAAGCATCTGATTAAGGAGACAGGAAAATCTAAACAAAAAATAAAATAAAATGAAGAAATTCTGAGCTTAGATATTCGCCCTTGAGGTTTAAATCGAATTCCAACTATTACCGCCTGTGTCGTCTCCTCATTATCTGCAATGGTCTTAGATTGGTATTCGAAATTTTTCATCAATTGAGTAAAGAATACGAGGAGAAGGCAGGGCAATAAGGACTGCAACCTGCTGAATGCATCATATGTGGCTTTCCTATTACAAGTTTGAAACAAACGATAAGTGATCATAACATGAATCATGGACTTAAACACGGTCGAAGAGCAAAGAAAATATTTTCTTGGATATTATTTACGCTTTGTTGAATGTAGTTGGACGAAATGTATAAATCACTCCGGTGACTGAACAGAAGAGTAATATGTATGACTGTTCCTGTCTTTGCAGTAAATCAATGCGTAACATTTCCATTTTTCTTCTTTTCGCAATGAATCAATGTATAATATCTTCGACTTTCTTCCTATTCCCTTGTAGTAGTAAATATATTACAAGGGCTGTCTACTTTAGATCTAATGGTTCATAAAGTATGACAAACAGCTACAGATACTCAACCCCATTATGGTAGTACAACTAAAATGTATCTTATTTATGGCTGACGTTCATTTACTGGAGGTATAATGGATTGTAATGACTACAGCAATCCGATGAAGCTACAAGCAAAGGAAACTCGGTGTTACGATCTAACCTTGACGGTATCCAACTACTAGTTTGCTAGCATTTGCACGTAAATGTCATCTTATTGCAGGATATGCACACTCAGTTGATTCTTGAGTAATCAAAAGTGTAATAATAGTTGTCTGACGGAGTGAAACTCTTACTGACAATTGAGAAAATATGTACTAGGTCATACTGAAATAAAAATAAAGGATTTTATACCCAATTTTTTAATTTAAATACAATACAGCGACCCTACAGTTAATACTAGTGTATTTGTAATGAATATAAATTAGGTATAACGATGGTGGATCGGTTTGAATTAACTGGAAAATTAAGGAATGCAGTAGGTTTAACATAGAAGGCCAGAAGCTTCCAACGAATGCGGTCCTAACAGCTAAATCGATTACCTTCTCACTCGCTGACATAGGGTTGGTTAGGTATCTCTAGATACAAATACAATTGAACTTAAGTTAAACTATACTATTATTACCCAGAGCCAACCACATCAATATTATCTTGTTTAAAAGCGATGTTCGGGCGTAAAAAGACATCGAAATATACTTCCGTTAACATTTTGGTAAAATTCCTTTTTGGAACTCATTTTGGCACTCTCCTTTGACCTCTCTCATCTGACGACGGCTGTCTACAAGCCTAAGCTGTGCCTTGAAGGCTGACATTAATTAACAAGGTCATTGTCACACTAATATTACAGATCAAGCTGGGATATCTTTTTAGTGAAAGTAGATCAAAAATAAAAATTACCATGTATGGCTTTCTCTTCCATAGATCCAAGTTTGACAAAAACGTTATTTAAAAATTAGAATAACTCATTATAATATTTAATTTCTTTCGTACATCGGTATTTAAAGAGTATTAAACGAGAGAACTTATAAAGCTGTATAATGTTTATTTCTTCAGGTTTTCTTTCTTTCTTTCTTTCTTGGAGGCACCAATCACGAGAAAAAAAAATTAAACGTAACTGCGGCCGATTTTATATTCGCTAAATCCAATCTTGGTTGTAAGTTAACTTTAGAGTGGTCTTGCGCGCAGTTATTTCTAGCCTCGGTGCGGCGCAAAGTTTATTATCCTGTCCCATCCGCGGTTGTGTTGATACATTGACGATGGAATACAGTGTTTTCTTTCCATTAGTTCTATTTATTCATGCAGCGTGGTGTGTGTTAACTTCTCCTAAACATTAACTGAGGAATAGATGTATTAATTATGAATGATCAAGGCTGGAACCTCTGACTGTGTATGTTATATGGAAGTATGTTTACGTCAATTCAATAATAATACATTTCTTTATGTTCTTCCAGCCACGGTTTAGGTCCAAGCCTATTCCGTTCTGAAATTTCCCATCATTTCTTTGATCGTCCGACCGATCGCTGTCCTGCAGGTTTGTAGCTGAAGACTTGTCTACGAATTCGTTCTTTTGTCATTCTTTGTTTTGTCCATTTCTGTCCATCTATTCCTGTTTCTTTGTAAGGACGTACTATATAGATGTGTCTAGCCTTTTTATATATAAACAGGTGTCTTATGCTCAAATTGTAGGTCGTTCTCAAATGGAAATTACTTAAACATGCATATTACATTCTTAATCCATGTGTATTACGTAATTCACTTGTCATTTCTGAATTCGCTGTTCCGAATCTTGATAAATGCAATCTTCATTTCCCTTGTGGCAACTTTGCTTACGCTTACTGCAGCATCGCATAGTAGCAGGCAGCTGATCTTTTGAATGGAAGACAGACCTAAAGTGAGCCGTTACAACCTAAAATGTTATAGTTTATTTGTTTTTTTTTCTTTATTTTCGTCAAATAGGGACCCTACGAAAGACAAAGCCGCTACAGGATACTCTTCTGTTGGATGTATTTTTACTATAAAATATCGCAGCTCACTCTGCAAACGCAGTGTGGCAATGGCCTCTTGTAACAGAGATATCTGTTCCTAAAATTGAAGACCTGAGTGCAAGAACCAGATGACCACTTTTTGGGAAGTTTAGATTTTTATGCCAAATTGTAGCCACATCTACCCTCTATCTGTCACTATAAGCATTTTAACAAATAACAGTTACTTTCCCCACAAGGTGGAGTTTAAGTTTCGGCTGACTCTGCTTTGAGTGCAAGAAGTAGATTATAACTGGAAGTATTCAGTTCCTGCCAGCTGTAATCTTGCATTGTCACTGACAGAATGCTGCCAGAGAATAGTGAAGCAATGTTGGCTGATGTTAATTCAAATTTTGATTCAGAGGTACATTAGTAATAGCATTTCTTTACTAAGTACAGTTTAGTAGTAATTTTAGTACTATTTAAAGATGATTATTTGTTAGAGTAATAGGTTTTATTGTAATCTGAATGTTAATAATATTGTGATACTTTAGGTACTAGTGCCAAGTTCTGCTGCCCAGGAAAGGGGCAAGGAATGAGGACAATTAGAGTATAAATGTTAGAAATAGGTGTATTTTATATGGAGAAGAGTATGTTTCAACATCAGGAAAACTTATTCCTGCAAAGACAGTTGCTAATGATTATGCATGTAAACGAAATCGCATCCAAATTCGCATATGAAATTAAGCAGAATATTCTTGACGGTTTCTACAATCTCAGGATGCATAACTTGATGAGGTTAATTACCTGTTAACAATATTCAGAGGTTAGTGTTTAATGAAGTAAGATTACTTTACGTTCAAATATCCATGAAGGAGTACTGGTACTAACCTATAAATAGCGAAATGCGTGCATAATTGTCATCAAAACCTTCCAGTTCCCGTACTAACTACAGGTGAGCTGTTCTGTAAGGGGAAAATTTGGGTGTTCAACATGGGTATATTTTCCTGTACTACTGGAGAGTCGAAAATGTACATGTACGATGAAACTCGGGGAAGAAAGGGATCCAATGAAACTCTTTCAATTTTGAAACATTACATAGAGAACTACGTTGAGAAAATTAAAACCCTGCATCTCTTTAGTGACAACTGCGCGGGGCAAAACAAGAATATGTTGATGGCGCAGTATTTAAACACACGTACTGCTTTGGGAAGATTTAATAAAATATATCACCATTTCCCAGAACGGGGACATTTATTCATGCCCTGTGATCGAGCATTTGCACAAATTGAGAAGATAAGAGAAAGAAAGAGTATGTCTTTGTGCCCGAAGAGATGATATTGCATCATTAGCTTCAAAGAAACTTACGTAGTGAGCGTAGATCAGAAAATCATACTGGATCTTAAAGGAGACTTTCAGTCATTATTTAAGAAAATAATAAGGAATAAGAATGAATCATTTACAATCAGTAAACATCGTCAATTTATTTATGAAGGGAAGAAAGTGTCCGTTTCTGTTGGTCAAGACACACTGGTTCACTCTAAATTTTGCATATTTAAGAAAATGCAAATCCCTACCGTACATACGCATGAGCTGTATCAGGCTCCATTGCCACTGAAAACAAAGAAGTACTGTGATGTGATGGATATGGCTCACAAATATATTCCTCCTGTACATATGAACAGGTACAGACATCTTAGACAAGAATATGAGACTGGAGGCTCTGAAGCTGAAAGTGATGTGTCTTACCGCGACGTATAAGCTTCTACTGAAGTAGTATTTGTTGAATTTCTAGTAGGAAAGCCTTCATAAATGGATTTTAAACATTATTGTAGTTTGACATTAAAATTTCTATGTGAAAACTGTTTTTTTTTTGTATTATCCTAGTTCATACATTCCGCGAAACATTTGGGTGAAATGGATAATTCCAACATATATTTTTCTTGGTTTTATACATTTTTCAGTTAATTAGCACCTAAAAAATTGTCAGACTGGTTCACCTTAACCTACACTTTTATATTAAATCAATATGATCTATAAAATGTAAATATAATACAGTGTTAAACGTTTTTCTCAGTTTTTTCAAAGCTATTCTTTTGGTTATTAACTAGTTCTAACACTCATGTCTTCAAATTTCATAGGTTTTAGGATTATCAAAGGGTTTGGTAATACGAGTAATTAGAATGGATTTCTAACTAATGAGAACCTTTCCTTATTTAGATTAAACCACCAACAGGACAAAAAGCAGAACCTTATTTTTAGGGTGGTCCACGAAATACAATAATGCTTGTTTGTAAGTTTTGTGAGTGTAAACCCGGAAAAACATGCGATAGGGTGAATAAATCATTAAACTTTTGTGAAAATGTATTCTAAAGTGATATATTTATCTCGTATATCTATTTATTTTCTTTATATATCCTGCAATAATTGTATCTCCAATCCAGGATGCTACATACAAAATAAGGTGTCGCAGTAATCTGTTCGTGTTATCTTATTTGCTGAGCGCCTGTTATTGTTTTATTATTTTTTAAAATTTGGGTTCTTTGTCCTCCGGCTAGCTATTATTCCTAAGTCGAGCAAATATCTCTAAGCAGGGCGTGTAAACGAAAGGAGTTGTTACTAAAAGATAACACTGATAAAAGAATTTGTTTTCACACTTTTATTGCCGTCACACTTAATTAATAGTTCACATCTGTAATCTTTATACACGCTTGACTGAAACTGTTATATTTCCGAATATAATTACTGTCGTACGCGTACTTCACATTTTGTAACTAACTTTACAACGCGAGAGATTCTGTAGAACTGCGTAATGTGTACCTCGCGAGAGATTGCTGAGAACTGCGTGATGTGTACCTCGTGAATGATTCCGTAGAACTGCCTGACGTGTACCTCTCGAGAGAGATTTCTTAGAACTGCGCGATACTTGCTTTTGGCTCAAGAATTTATACTCCCCCACCCCGATATGCCTAAACATTATAATATAGCTGCTATTGGTTACTAAATCGTGCCAACATTAGCGTCTGTTTTGTAAGCCAATAATAATTATTAATACATATGCTCTAGGGAAGATATTCCCTCCATTTCTAAAGAAAGGCATGCTACCTTGACATCATTTGTTTGTCTCTTCTAAGCGATAAACAACTCACCCCATCGCTTCATTCTTACCCACTCCTATTTTCAGTTTCAGTGAGACCGTGTAAACTTATTTCCTAACAATGCTTATAGCTAACAAACATCTAAAATCATTGTCATACAATAATGTTAATTTACACTACAATCACTCTGGCATTCACAGTGTTGTGATATAAAATACTGCCTCAAAGGCTAAGGTAAATAATATAGAACTACAGATCGAAATAACTTAAAAAAGAGCATATAACAATTGATAGTTTTCAAACCTTGTCTTGTTTTCTCAGAAACTACTAGAAATATACATAGGTATATAGCACTCGTACGGGCTGTAATGGAAATTACTGGGATTACAGTGTGAGTAGAAAACAATTGTGAAAACAACAGGTGTGTTATCCGAAAGTATAACTCGACTACAACGGTATTGTACTTCGTGTATATTCAAAGTACGTTTCTGCAAGGTGAAGTGCAGTAATATCGTGGTGGAGTAGTTAAGTTCAGGCCACGATCTTTACCATTTCCTAAGCTCGTGGGAGCTGTCAATGCCGTCAATCTGGTGTTTTCTGTAAAGTTCAGCAGTACCTCGAAGAGGGTGCAATTGGAGGACTTTTTAATCAAAGAATGAAAAAATCGAAAACTTAAGATATGTTTTCTCTGACTAAAGGAGAAATTAGGGCTCATTAAGCATAGTTTTATAGCTAGTATTGCCATTTCGGTGATGCATAAAAATAAGAGGGATTCAATGAATTAAACACCTAGGTATAGCTGTGTTCAAAAGACTTTACTAATGTTCCATTTTACGAGTAAAGATTGGTTCTTTTACAACGGGGGAGGACACCTCACACACTTACACGTACAGAGATTCACTGTAGCTACCACCTCAGGAGGAAGATATGAAGTGAAGAAACTACATGAGGCCACATGCCGCAGGCGGACAGATCACAGAGACGCGTGGAAGTCCATAACAACTCCAGGCTCCGGACCAGTCTACAGATGGAGCTGCCTAGAAAAGGCGATGAACGATCCATTGACCAAACAGGCCCCTAGTGTTCAGGGGAGTACACTTTCCATTGAGCAAGCACCCGCGCCATCTGTCCGGCATTGCATAGAGGCACATATTAAAGATGAGAAGGAGATGGATTGAAAGCGAAATAATAGAAAGGAAATCGCGGTAAATGAGAAACCATTCCGAATTTGTCTACCGACTAGGGAAAACCATGAAAAACTCAAAATCAGATTGAGTAGTCGACGGAAATCGAACCCACATCTACCAAATAAGAGCCTTACATGTTACTGGGGAGTCATCTTCCTGGGTATTGAGGTGATATTTTTAAGATTAGGAATTCCAAACTTTATTTTTCACTCAAGTCTCCAGTCTCCAACTCTCTTATTGTGTTGGGAGCTGACGTTGGCTGTGGATTATCTAAAAATGGGAGAATGCTGTTATTCTGGAGAAAACCATTTTGTTTATCTATAGTGCATATGTTACCGGTATTTTTACTACAGCCTTTATATCTAGCTGATGGCATTAGTTATTCAGTCAAGAATAGTAAATACTTTTAACAGGTTTTATGCAATGACACATCAAATGAATTCCTTAGAGAAGAATGTTAGCCTTTTGGGGACAAATTGTAAACCGTGTCGGCTAATCCTTCAGGAGTATTAAATATCACGTTATCAGCAGTGTCAGTTTGAATAAAATTAACTCAGTAGTTCTCGAGGAATTGCATATTTTAAGATAGATGAGATTATAATGAACAATTTAGTGATGGCAATTAAAATGGTGAAAGTTCTTATTTTTATATTCTCCTTTCATTTTGTATTCTTATATTTAAATAACATAGCAACAAGGTTTTATTACAAAATTCAATCAGAAGATGACTGAAATTTAATAAAATTCCAAGTTGTCCTCCTACTTAGCCACAGATATCGTTTTACTAGATATCAATTACAGATATCAATTTTCTTGCTACAGAGCCAGAGAATGTGCTCTTGTTATGGCTGTATGGTGTACCAGCGGTATCTTCTTTTACTTACACTAACTTTTTGAACAAAGGCTACTTTAACTTACAGTATTCATTTGGAAGTTTTCTGAAGTAAGGAATAACAACGGTTTTTTATTGTAATATGAGCCTAAACTTTAGTGTTTTGTTGTCTAAAATTAATGTGTTTCAAAGCTATCACATTTCACAAACTATGATTGTGATATATTTTGATACAACTTTGCAAGGAAATGTTACAGGTGTTATATTTCAGAAATGATGGCAATACACTGTTGGAAAGAAATATCATTTTGAGAATATTATTTTTAATAAATCAGATAAAATGAACAAAGAATCAGAGAAAAATTCTGATAAGCAATTGCTTTCTATAATTAAATAAATCGTGTGTAAACTTTGAAGTAATTATATCTGAGTGTAATTTTTAAAATTGTAGATAAAGGAAATTTTAATGTTGAAAACACGCTTATCTAGTTTTTCCAAAAACATTTGTTCAATTTTATTTAAGTCTACCACATATATGTATCCTACAAGGGTGCAAAACAATCCAAATTCCGTAGAGCTGTGACAAAAGGTAGGGAAGTTATGAATATTTTGGTAACATTCTACGTTTTAATTGACTTCTCCCCTTAAGGTTTTCAGTTGTGAGATTTCAGTCTAAATCCAATCTCGTTGGCCATACTGTTTTATACAATAAATCGCCCTATTTTCCTCCACGAATCTCTAATTTGCACCGATGTTCTACGCTCTCCGAGTACCAACCCTACGCACATAAAGTGAAGCACCCTGTGTACGATCTCGCTCACTTAATTTTCTGTTAACCGATCGAGTCCCGGTTGGGGCCGCTGGCGCTTAGTTATTCATGGGCCCATACATTCAGGCTTGCCTCGCGGGATTGGAGCTTCGCGTGATAGATGAAACAGTTTCACTGTCTCTCTCTTTCCCCTTAAGCTGCCCATACACACGATCCTATATTTTATTTCGCATCGTTCTATTTTTTGTTCGCCATTCTTTCCTCCTACAGAAATATTGCTACACACATTTCGTATCTCGCTGGTGGTCTTTCTGTTACTTGGAAGCCTGCATGTTTGCCCACGTTTGCAATGCTTTCCGTTGCGTTCCTCGGTTTTTCTTTGCCTACTTTTTTCTGTTCTTTGTTAGAATGCCTTTTTTCGTCAAGCTCAACTCACTGTCGGTCGTAAGGGGTGAAAAAAATGGAACAAAAAGAAACATTGTCTGCCAGTGATGTTATTTTTTTGCAGGAAGTTAACAAGAATAAACTGGAAGATAGATTTCCTTGAACAGGTTGTCCGTTTCCCTTGTGTCCTTGTGTTAGGATTATAATTGTTACATCCGCTCAAAAGGAAATCCTTTTTATTTTAAATTTTATTATCTTGAGTGCATAGAAATAAATGCTTCAAACTTTGTAGTTTTGTAACAGGTATGTTAACGGGAAAGCACTCGATTCTGACATCATCTTATTAATACTGCGATGTCACAAAATGTACACGTGAATCCGGGAACTAAATTGTTACTGTAATAAAAACGACGTAACCTATTAATTCAATAACGTCATAGTAAACCGAGAGTAGCAATGAACACAAATATACTTATTCGGAGCTGTAAACATCCTTATGTACACCGTCGTGCATAAAAAGTGGCCAATTCCCTAGCTTGACACAGTGTTTTTCTCTCCGTAAGGTAACTAACTTTGACTCCACTCAGCCAGTATCAGTTCTCTATGTGACTGACCTGAAAAACAATACACGAACGTACAAACTAACCAATGAACAATACTTATAAACTGAGTGAAATGGAGGGGTAGTTAGGATATCACCTCTATGGAATAGTTTCTTTTACGATTGGCATTCAAGTGAAAGGTTAAACCAATTATAATATAATTCAGCCTTCTCGAGGAAGGGGTGAAGAATTAATTGCACACGAGGTTAGCTAAACAACTGCTACATTTATATATATGACAGCTTTTATCAGGGACATGGAGACGAAGGTTAAGCTTAGGCCGCTACTAAACGGCAATAAAAGACCTGCAATATGAAAACGGTAGTGTATCATGAAAGTATTGAAAAATAGTGTGCCATGAAAAAGGTTTAAGTTGCAATGTTACCCTTAGGCAGCTCGGCCATACTTTGGAAGAGGTAACGTACCCTGTCAATCCATGGCTAGAATTATGCTCGAAAAACAGAGGTGGTCACACTCGTAGAGGGTGGGGCTAAATTTTGTCAGTACCAATATGATCAGCTCCATTCCGTTATGGGCCACATTTTATGCATACCAGTATACAGAGATATTTCACAGCATCCACTTTATTACGTCATATCTTATGAAATAAAGAAACTGAATCAACATAAACTAAAAAATCTGATGTGCTACACTCACATGACTTTCTGTACTCTTCTACAAACTATACTTACAAAGGCTTATTCTCCATCTACTTTATGTTAATCGAGATATCCAGAATATTAAGCTTATTGCTAATTTTATTGTAGGTGTAAGGGGCAATATGGTAGGTTTTAAGCGATAGTCAAATGTTTTAAGAGCTGGTTGCTATGTGGAGCATTCCATTCTCTTTGCATGTCCAGGACATAAAGAAATGAATAACGGATTTCCATTTGAGAAATAGTATAAATATTAGTAAATTCAAACAAATAACAAGAAATATCTCAGAAATGGTATAGGATATAAATTGTGTGTTTTAAAGAGATGCACATTTTTTGTGCAGTACAATTTTGTGTATCTCTCACGATTTACCAGTTATGCGAAAGTCATTCTGAATGAAGAGGGCTTTTGGGGACATTCCCAGAAAATTCAAGATATGCATTTCATTTTCCATGAATATATCTTAAACATATTATATTTTAATCAAAGTCATTGCAGCCATTTTTGAGAAAATAAAAATTTTCGCAAAATGTTCTATGTAAAGCGCAGTCTGGGGTCGCGGATTTTCTTTAAAATCTTCGTGTCGCATCCTTGGAAGATACTAAACTCAGATACCAAATTTGGTATTTATCCGACTTTTCGTTTTTGACTTATGCTTTTCACAGACTATCGGACAGACAGACACTCACACGGGCATGTTTACAAAAATGCTTTATTTGGATTTAGGATATCTCATCTCACCTGTATCTGCAGTGAGATCCGATATCGTATGTTTGGACGAAATGCAATACATCCCCTACTTACTGTGCGCAGTAGAGAAAGTAATTAAAATGATATATAGTTTTATACGATTTTTATGTAATTTGTGATAATATAATTTGTGAGATTACGTTCTATAAGAGTAACAGAAACTAAATTACAAGGAATGTGACTAAATAAATATCCCGTAAGCTTGATGTAGTGCACATTCAAACATAAAAAGGGGAAAATGGCTAATGAACTTGCATTTCAAAATTACTAATATGAATTCTTAAATGGTTTATACATCGTGGCCTTTCTGGTGTAACGGAATAACCTATCCCAAATTGTTAAAATACGGTGAGCCAAGAGTTAGAATAGACCAACTACGCATTTTTTTTTCTTAAAGTTCCCTTGTTGTACCCAGTTTATACTACTGTGTTTTACTGCTTTCATACCGCTTATTTCCGCAACACACATACATACACACACAAACACCCATGCTCATGTCGAGACTGGAACCCGCGACCCTCAGCTTGGCGGAGCGCCGGAGCGACCACTCCAGCGACCACGGCTACGAGGGCCGGCTTGCATTGACCATGGACAGGGCAAAGATTGTCGCAAGCAGGCAGCTGGCACATCGCTGGCAAGCAACATAACTACAATTCATACAAAATCTATGTAAACTTGATTCCTACATTACAATAGGTATTGAAAATAACCCTAATCGTGCACCAGTACAATGCATTTCCGAAAACATTTTGGTTACTTATTCATCATGCTGTGTTTTTAGCTCCCTTTTTGTTTTAAAACAATATAAGATTAAATTTATTCAGTTTATTCCTGCTTGGAATTGTACCAGAGTGTTCGGAGGGTAGGATAGCTTGAAATATGCGGAATTCGAATATTGTATCTTGTCTCCTGTTTTTCAAGACTGATACTCTCCTACTACTTAATTTTGCCATTTTTATGTTTGATGAATATACTGTGGAAACGTACATTTATGTTTGGTATTATGAAATTGTTATAATTAGCTATCTTCGAACCTGTATTTATTCACGAGAATGTATAAATAATTAAATAAAGTGACAATAGTAAGACAGGGAAATAATTGCACTAAATAATTTCCTTATATTAAATCAGTGTATAATATAGCAAGCTTAGTTGAACGTTTTGTCCGGAATGAATACGGTAAATAGAAAGTCAGGATAGCCAAATCATTAGTATTAGCCGAGGATAGAACACATTTAGCGAAAACGCTTCCTGGAAGGCAGTTAGGTTATAAGTTTAGTACGTTGAACAGTCACGTAGGCAAATTCTGCAAAAGAGCAAGGTGGATTAAATTCTCAGAATTAGGGGAGATACCCTAGTAACAAGGTAACAGAGGCACACGTAGGATTTTTAAGCACTGATCCGAGCGTGAAATACGTTTGTAGGGAGTAATAACTAAGCGGAGCTAAAATTAATAAATGTTCGTGCAATTTAAATCGGAGTTACTTTGGTACCATCTCCGGTACTTATTGAAATATTTTAAGCGCCAAAGGACGTTTGTGTAAGTACGATTTCGCGGCCATCGCGAGGGATCTTTCCGAGCAACATTTCTAGCACCTCACGTTAAGTTACGCTACCAGTTTTTTTTGTGGGGGGAAACAGTTATTTCAAAGCGTAAAATATATACTGCAGAAGTTAGCAGGTATAATAATTCAATTGTTATAGTTTCAATTGCTACAATTCATGGGAAAGTACTCATAGTTCTACCACCGGAGAGCTAGTTGTTCTGTTGCATTGTTGCAACAATTCTGTTGCAGAAGGAAATACGAGATAACGAGAACAACAGCAGAAGCAGGTACAGTATTTATGGCTTCAAAATTGCCGACCATAGTTCCTGCTTCACCTTCCAGTTTAACGCTATCCTTTGTTGCAGTATGTGAAATTCTATTTAATTCATGTCTCCATAGCAAGTCGCTCGCTGGTGCTTGGTACATGATTCGCAATGATTAACAATGGTCAGCCGTAAAATGACTTAGTCGTTTGAGAGTAGTTTTTGGAAGCTGTCGTAATCACACTTCTTAGTGACCAGCTGTCCTGAACATGTATTTTTGTTTTTTATTTTGTTTCTTTTGTTTGTTTTTTTCCCTTCTGGTCTCTAGGCAATGACTAATGATTGTTATATAATACAACTTCATCTGATCTCCTTTTTCTCTCGTTTTAACTCTTCCTTCAGTTTTTGGGATTTCAGGGCCGAATCCTGTGGACGATAGTGAATGGTGTATGTTCACAGATGTGTTCTGAGGAAACCTTTTACCCCTGGTAGCTCTCTGGGGGAACTGGTCTTACTGAATAGGGCTACGTAGAAAGGAACCGTCTGATTGAGCCTATACTTTCAGATCGGGGGATACTTCAGGGGGGAGGAGGCTGTAGATGATACATCTGAAAACATTAGGTCCTCCTATGTCTAGAACTTGTTGCTCTCTTTACCTCATCCATCCCTCCTCTCTCCCTGGGATCATGTAAAGGCAATGGTCCAACTACTGACCGCGATTCTAAAGTCTCTTGTCTTTTACCTTCAATGATTCCAGATAGTGTCTCTTCCACTACATTTAGTTGAAAATTGCACCAATTTTTCAAAACTTTCATGCGAGGTGTTTGCATATTATATATAATGACATTTACTAGAAAACGTTTTATGTAATACCTACAGATACATGATTTAAAGTGACAGGGAAATACATTTGCAGAACTATAAACTCTGAAGCATTAATGAGGATTCAGTAAACTTGTTAATAATTCCTAATTTTGATTTTTTAATAAGATCAAAACCACAACTGCAGGCAAAATGAATAATGATCGAAAAGTTGACAGATTGCTACAGTTTTGAAAAGTCATAAAACGAATAAAAATAAAAAAAATGTTTAAAAAGCTCAAAACACGTAAACTTAAATGCCGTCATTATTTTTACAAATTAACAATTATAACTTTATCTCCCTTAGTTGGACTTCTAGAATTTTTTAAAGTGGAGACGAATATTTTCTGCATTCAAAATGTGCAGCATACACAGAATCACTGCTAATTTCAAAAACTGCCAGGACAGCGATAGGCACGCTTTGCCAATGCCAATTAGCCATCTTATGAAAGATTACAGACTCCACTTGAAGTTCGATACACTAACCTCATCCCGTTGCTAATTACCTTGAAAGCGATCCGAGGAGTGTCTGTTTCAAATGAGAAAATATCATCCTCGCCATATAGTGTGGTGACGTCAAAACCAAAATTAATCCTCACCGCTACTACTGTAAACATTCTCACAATGGCAGTGCAAAGTTTGGTCTTTCAAAAGTCGTTTATGCTCTCCCTTTATGCGCCTCTTACATAATTGTTATTTGATCCGGTACTAAATTTTCATGATTTGTTCCAAACTCTTTATAGCATATTGCACTTCAGATGTAGAAGTGCTTTCTTCATTAAAACGCAGTTTTTCTTTTCTCCCGTACTTGTAGTTTTTTAGCCTATTTTGCCCTTTCTTTCTGACCGTAAAAAGGTAAGGAACGATGTCGTTCAACCAATTATAGCTACCTAATCCATAATTTTAACCTGCCTGGAATTTGTTTCTTTATATGGCAACATATCTGGCACAACTGGTAACAAAGTAGGAGCTGACATGGCTTTCCACTTCCATCTGGTTGAATATTTGTAATTATGTGAAGGTACAAGCCAGTGTAGTTTACTAATACGTAGGTTAATTGTATTCTATTTATTTATTGTATATATACTACACATATGTAGATGTTGATGTTTATAACCATAAAAATCCGAAGCTGGGAAACAACAAATCCATATCTAGAATATTCACAAAAATAGCTGGCATACATAATAAAAACTATGATAGAATAAATACAGGCTAATGTATGTTCTTCTAATTTTTAAGTAGTGAATTAATTTCCAAAATGAGTTTTTATTTTCTATAGATAAATTAAAACCTCTAGTGACATAACTGTTCATTATTTCTTCAGCTTCTTGCTCCTTATGGAAAATCATTGGTCTAGTTACATGCATGACGATATTGCTGTTTTACATAATCTGGTTGCCTACGAAAATAACGACCTTACTTGGTACCTCGGAGGGTATCAGACTAGCAGTTTGAAAGAAGTTAACGTTCGATATTCCGATGACACCATTTCTCTACTTTATTAGCATTTTTGAGAGCACTGTAGAGAGGCCCTTACCTTAACTTTGGTCTCTGAAGGGAAAACAACAAACACGATAAATGCGAAAAGTTAGCTTTGGACCGTCATATCCTCCTCTACTGCCCGCGTGTTGTGCCCATCCGAAGGGCTCCCAAGGGGCAGGTTGATGCAAGTTTCTGGGTAGGCACTGGAGCCCCAGAGGATTTCAAACGCTTGACCTAGGACGTTGCTGAAGTTCAGTCATCAGCTTGCAAAACCTCGTTGCAGCACTATGTTATAAAACATTCATGGGAAACTGAAACTCTCAAGAAACCTACCTAGCTTGTGCACCTTCAGTGTATGAATTTTCTTCTTTGATACAGTAATACTAAGTGTGCACAATTTCACTACAGTGACTTTGCCAGAATCTATGACTCTTAATTATTTATTTTTCTATGATCTTCCCCTGTCTAGGATACAGTTGAAAGGATCGCGCTTACCCTTATTTTAATTGAAGATGGGATATTGCCAGCATCTATTAGCAACGATAATGAGATAGTGAAATACAACATGCATAGCATGGCAATTTGGCATATAGTCTTTTAGCTAGTTCTTAATTTTGCATTGCATTATGGCGCAAAAGAAAGTCATTATGCGGATTATTGTGGACCGTTTGTCAGTAAACGATAAGAAATACAGTAAAACAAAATTTTTATCCATGAGGTATTAAACTTGAAGTTATGGTAATCATATCCTTACAATCACCCCATTCTATAATACCATGTATAATATGTATATCGTATACCAGGTGGCCCACACAAGCCGTCTTTAGCTGAAGTTACTATATACGAATAGCGCGGATGCCAGAGAGGAGACCGCTAAGTGAAAGACCAATGTTTGAAAATCAATACTTTAACTGTTATTACTGGTCCCAAAGCTCATTCGTTAGAGAAAATGCCTGCTATATGAGGTGCTCCGGTTTCAATTCCCGGGTGGGTTCCAGAAAGTTGTTTTTAAACAAAAACATTTCACGGTATGCCCAGGGTTGGTTTTTGAATGTGAGAGTTGTCACGTGTGTGTGTGGGGGGGCGGAGGCGATTGTCGCTTAACGAAAACCTGAGCACACGTGTTAAGTAATTTAGTTCCATGGAAGTTAATCTACAATCAGTACAACTACAGGCACCAATTGGTGCCGCAAATATTATATTTATTTACTTTTAAAGGTGTGTTAGAAGTAAATTAGTTTTTATTAGTGAATGATTCATAATAAGCTTGTGCATAAACTTGCCCGCCTGGTGGACAAATTGATATAATGGCACGTTCCACCTGAAATAATCCATCATTTCTTAATATAATTTCTGTACGTCCCCCACCCAAAAATAACGGTGCGCAGAGGACAGATGCTACATCTGAAAATGTTCAGAACACAGCCATTGAGCCTCAGCTGCATTTTGGTGCGTCTCCGTGCACATCGTAACCATATCCATGTGCTCCATCTTCACTACCTCAGTGATATATACGAGTATATCTATGCAACGCGCAGAGATTACAGTCTTGATTGAAAGCACCGTTCCATTTGTTAAGCAATAATTTATTTTTTAGTTGTATTGTATCAAATACAGTTGATCTTTCTTAGGCCTATCTGATATCGGTGACATAAAAATTCGGTGGATATTAATAAGCTGACAAGGGCTAAACATAATATCTTTTCGCAGACTGGAAAACAGCTTGATACCGAAATGTTTCTTGTGAGGGAGAGATCACTGTGGTCGATTCGGCTCGCCGTCAGTCTATCATGAGCTATATAGATATTTCGTAGGTTAACATCTGCTATAAGAATAATATATTTTGTGTTAATTAGTAATCATTACATTTAGGGTCTTCGGCGTACTGGATAAAGAATGGAAAGCAGTTTCTGATACGGCACTTAATGTCGTTTCATATGGCTGTATTAGAATTTAATCCATTACATCTAACAACTTTAGCAAAATGTCGCCCGTCTTTTGTTAATGCACATTTGAGCGCCCTGTTGCAGAGAAGTTCTTGTGTGTTACAATATGTGTGGTGTGACATGCCTGCAGGCTTCGCCGATTAGAAGCCATGATTGATTCTGGCTCTGTGGTTATTCTGCATAGACCCATTAAGTAGCCCCACAAGAAGAAATCCAATGGACTGAGATCAGGAGATCAAACTGGCCAAGCGATTGGGCCCTGACCCAATCCATTTTTCTTGATATACTCCGTATAAGTAGTTCCGTATAATTACGGACCAATGCGGAGGCGCTTCATCTTGCTGAAACCACATTATACCCGTTTCATCAGCGGCACATTTTCTAGTAATATCGGCAGAACTTCTCGAAGAAACTAAAGATATTGAAGTCCCGTGAGACTTTGAGAAATAGACCTTTCAATTGATCGCCTAGTATTCCAATCTCACGTTGACACTCCATTGTTCCTGAAACACCTTCTCTCTTACCCAGCGTGGTTTATTTATACACCAATATTGCATATTGTGTCGGTTTACAGTTCCGCTATTGAGAAACGTGACTTCGACAATAAAGAGCACATTGCTTCAGAATCCCATGTCAGTTTCCACGTGTTGCAATAACCATTGCGAAAATGCTACTCGCACTTGATGGTCACGTTCATGGAGAGCCTGGTGTAGCTGTAGGTGGTAGGGATGAAATTTATTGCAATACAATATTCGCAACAATGATGTTTGGCTAACATTCATATCCGTGCTATGGCCCTGGAGCTGGTATACGGATTGTTTTCAATTGCATTATGATGGGTTTCTTCATTATCTTCAGAAATCATTGGAGCATCCAGAGAAGGAGGTTCCTTTTTGAGTGGCCCTATTTCACGAAGGCGCCTTTCAACTCTTCGAAACACATCCGTAGTTCGCTATCCTCTTCCTGGAAATCACTTTAGGTATAGTCGTCTTGCTCCCACTGCATTGCACCTTGCTTCACCATACAGCAACAGCATGTCCACACATTCGTCGTTTGAATACATCGCTATGTAGGCCTTGGTGTGGCCAGAAGTTTTAGAAGTACTTCAAAGGACAGAGAAAGTTACGTCATACCATATTTCGACGCAAGTGCCTGGAAACCCCACACTTTGATCCACTTGGCTGAATGGCCCGTTAATGTCGATATTTGATAGGTGCTTTAGGCTATAATTTGCTTCCATGTTCAGTATGCATGTTGCGATGGTAACTTTTGTTATATGTATTTGTTATTTTTGTTGAGCCCCACGTTTGGGAGCCAATTTGCGTCTTTATACTTGTTATGTTATATTTATTTTATTTATTTATTGGTTCACTGTCCTCCGGCTAGCTATGATCTTTTTGGTCGAGCATTTCTCTTTATACAGGTTGTGTAAACGGAAAGGAGTCTTTTATTCAAAGATAACACTGATGAGGGAATTTGTTTTACACTTTTATTGTCGAACACATTCACTATCACATTTACACATTGATCTTGACACTCGCCAAACTGAAACTGTTATAATAACTTCATTACTGATCATTCTTAATTCGCGTACTTCAACTTTTTGTATAATTAACTTTACAACACTTTAGATTTTTCATAACTCTGCTTCTCGTAACCTGCGAATTGATAGCCGACGTGTACTGTACAAATATTTCTGCTGGACTGAAGGCGACGTGTAACGTACAAATGTTTTCGACGAACTGACGGACTGATGGCGACGTGTAGTGTACAAATATTTTCGGTGAACTGAAGGCGACGTGTAACGTACAAATGTTTTCGACGAACTGACGGACTGAAGGCGACGTGTAGCATACAAATATTTTCGGTGAACTGACGGACTGAAGGACTTTACCTCTAACCTAGCCCTATTTATACTCCTACACCCCGATATGCCTAAAGATTATAACTGAGTTGCTATTGGCTAATAAAACGCGCCAACATTAGCGTCTATTTTTATATCCAATGAAAATTATGAATACATATGCTCTAGGAAAAATGTTCTAGCAAATTCTAAAGAAAAACGCGCCAACATTACGTAACTTCCTCGTCTCTAATAATGATAAACAGCTCACCACCTCGCTGCATTATTGCACGCTATTATTGTCAGTTTCTGTAAGGCAGTATAAACCCACTTCTCAACAATAATTACAATCAACAAACATCTTAAATCAATGTCACACAAAAATGCATATTCATACTGTAATCATTCTTTACTTTAAATAATTTATGATACAAATTACTGCATCAATGTGCCACAAAAATGCATGGAGCATTCTCATCCATTTAATGCAATTAATTTGTAATTTTCTTAGAAAAATATTTCGTTTTACAATACCTATTCATTGGCCATAAGAAGTAAAATGGAGGGTGAAACCAATTGACCGGTTACTACATATTCGAACACGTATTCTCAGAACACCTCTCTGACTCGACATCACAACATTCTAGGTGATAGACTTCTAAACTTCAATGTTAAAGAGGTATGCTGGAACTTAAGACTCACTTTGTAACTTTCGTATGTTATAACCCATTAGTGAACTTTTAAGTTTCAAACGGAAACTGTCGCGGGGAAATAAAGTAACGCGATTTTGAAGATATGCTTTTGAACTTAAGGGAGTTAATTTATAGAAAAGGCAACTTTGTTTAATGCCCGCATAAGCAACAGTTGACAAATTGAGAAAGGAAAAGTATATAACTTGGTACTCGGTACATTTGGAAAAATTTCCTATTGAACGCATTTAGAGAATATTTATGCAAAGCTTGATGGCCATAAATTTTGCAACAGTTACTTTTATTTACTTTTTATTGCGCTGTTTTTTGGGATAATGGGAACTTTTATGGTTTAACGAATAAAGAATTATTTTGCTAACCTGAACCTTGATTTATGCTCGATACACGTTTTGGTTTCCCTCATCAATCCATCATCTTCATGCTTCTTTATTCATAGTTACAAGGGTGATAATGGGAATGGGCCACTATCGAGGAAAAGAAAAAGAAAACCACCGCCGCGTAACACAAAATACTCGGAAGGCATCCCTAAACAGATTTTGAAGGTTTTTCATTGGAGTTCTGGTTCAGCCTGTATGTGTACATTGTGTGTTCAGTGTTTTCTTTATTTTTATCTTTAATTTGGTGAATATTAATTCCTTCGGGGAAAGGCTATATCTGGAGCTCCAAGTATTAAAGGTACTACTCAATTACCAAATCCACCAATTATGACAGGTATAACTATTAAAAATATAATAAAAGCATGGGCAGTGACAATAGTAATTTTACATTTAAAACAGTCTAGGAAGTGTTTGTACTGATTATTTGCTGAGATTTTCACAGTAACAATAAAATATTACAAAAATCCATTTGTAGTCTAAAACGTACAGTGAGAATCCGTGTTAAGTATTTCGATCACTGACAAACTCTGAATCTACACATAACTTTTCAGTGAATTTTCATATTTCATAAATTAATTTTATTAAGTCTCTGAAGTGTACAACTGGAAAGCTGAAAAATGCTCTGACTACAGTAGGAGATATTCAATGAGAGCAAACCAAACAGACATGGAATATTCAGTCACTGGCCTGATTTCAAGTAAATCTCAAACAGACTAATGCTTTGAAAATAGGGAGAAAACAAGAAAACACTGGACGAGTGTTCCTGAAACATGAGCCTCATAAAATACAATGCAAATGAAAGTAGCCACAGGGGGTACCATCTAGCATATATCTGAAATATATCTGAAACAATACCTTTCCAGAAGAGATAAAAGCACTAATCAAATGATTATATTCCATGCATTGAATTTTAGATATGAACTTTGTACAGATGATTAGCTTTAACGATAATTTTCACAATCAGATATTTTATGTTTAAGAATATCATTTATGCAACAGATTAATATAACAGCTATTCATCCGAAAACATACTATTTCTGAAAAAGTTGCTAACGAGGCTTCCTCAACTTGGTTTTTAAAGTATTTCATATAACATTATCTTAATACTCCATTTGCACAGGTAATATAGATTTTTGTTTGTTCTTTAAGTTATCATTTTCTGTCTAAGAATACTGGCTATTATCCATTTTTTTAAAGTCAGAAAGAAAAAGCTGCACCTTCAATTACATCTCATGACGAAACATAATAATAATAATAATAATAATAATAATAATAATAATAATAATAATAATAATAATAATAGTAATTAATAGAACATTGCAAATCTTATTCAGTAGAAGGAAAAATGCTTTCCAATGCGATTAAACTACTTTTTCAATACAGCGTTCATTATTTATCTGATGCTCGCACTCAGCTTTACAATTCATCCTGGACTGATCAGAGTAATTTAGAAATTTCCTGATCCAGGCTAAAGTGAGCTTACACGGGCTATCCATAAAAGAACAACGGGGTTTTAAAAGATCGTAATGAGCAAGCGGCATTAATTTGCTCAAATTAGAGCATCAAGCACTCAATAATAGATGAGGTAACCGATGGTTGGATGGGCATGGGCTATTTCTTGGCCTCCTAGAGTTCTTGATCTCAGTCCCGACTTCTTCTTTTGGGGACATGCAAAGAAAGAACCTTATTAATATGGAGAAGATTCAAGGCATATATCATCTGCGGCAAAGGATCATCGCTTCTGAAGCAACCATCACCCCAGATATGTTAGCAAGGACATTGTAAGAGGTAGATTACTCCTGGACGTATTTCGTGTATGTTTTACTTCAAATATTGAATTCCAAATTCCCTGATATTCTGTACAGGCAGCCTATTCCAACATATCCTTCATTTTTTGACTATAATACTGTAACGGAGGTATCGGGCCAAGCTAGCGTGCGTGTCCTTCAGCGCCGACCGACTGGTAAGGGGCGCTCTTTCCCTGACGTAAACTCCAGGAATGCCTTCGAAAGCAACAAGATACTTATGGATGTTTCTTTTCCCGCCCGGATAGTCTCCTTCGAAGGTCCTGCGAGTATAAAACGGTGAGCGTACTCGCGACAGGTAGTGAGTTAGGAAATGTTGTTGATGGGAAGTAAAGTGCGGTTTATTCAGTGTATACTACGAGCAAGTGATAGTGCGACCAGCACGATAATTCTAGCCCTGTATTCGACATTTGGTGGGTGACTGGAAGAAGAAATAGGCTGCCTCGCCCATTATTCATTACACCACTACGCAAAGAAAAGTGAAGTGAAAGTGAAAACTGAACTAAATCACACTAGTGAAATGAAGTGGCAGTGAAATTGAACTGTATTACACTAGAAAAGTGAAGGGATCCTTTCTTGCTAAATCATTCACATGTAAAGACATAACTTAATATATTTTGGTGATGCACTTTTCCTGGACCTCCTGGACTCACCTCATGAAAATAATGGAACTCATTTAAATACATTTATATTGAAAATCGAAACCACTGAGCTAGTAGAAAAGATCACGTGGCGCGCATCGTAGGACATATTAGAAGAGGATCACTAAATACAGCGATTTATTTAAAAAATCCGCAAACTTAAGCAAATTACACTAATCAGTTTCCAGATATGTTTAGCTGCCTACCTAGATGGTTTAGATATGACAATAATGTACCTTCCATCAATACAAACATGTGCTTATGGTGACGAAAAGGATACAAATTGAGATTGTCAAAGAACTATTGTGAGGTAATGAATCAGTCTGAAAATGATATATGCCGGAAAAGTGAATCGGAAATATAATAACAGCAAGTATTTAATTTTTTATACTGTGATGGACGTTTTCCGAAAGAAAATGTAATTTTTCAGCGTGTACACACGGGCATATCCGGGGTTCATCCATGCAGAGAACACCTGATCAACGCATACAATGAAAGTTATAAAATTATATACACATAACGTGTTCCTAATTGCAAATCACAATGCAGAAGGGATCGTAAACCGTTAATCATGCTTCAGGCTTCATAGAATAATGGATTTTTTTCTTGTTTCCTGTTTTTTTTCGCGCGCTCTCCGATCGTAAATTACGGAGCCCAGAGCGCTTTTGGGAAACAATGGAGCGCTGTCCGAGACATAAAGTGTTGGTTAAGCCTAATGCTGCAGAAAAGGAAATCAGTGGAGAGGTGGTGTTTACTGTTGCGAGAAAATGTCAAGCATTCACGGATCGCTGCCTTGATGGGGTTCTCCGTAAGCCGAGCCCTTCTGGATAAAATGGCCATGCAAGACCTCGCCGATTTTCGCTCACTTGCCTCTGAAGTAATTTAAGTGCATCAATCCTGAATGGCTATGTGAAACGTTCCCTAACTTCACAGGATGTGGTAAGCAAGGAATATATCCTCAAAGATGCAATTGATGTTGAAGCTGTTTTAATTGTACTGTCCTAAATTTAAGGACTGGTGTTTCCAAATACTTAATCTGGACTTTATATTTCGTGATAGTGTTGTAATGTAGGCCGATTTGTTTGTCTATTTTTTCACATTTTGCCAATGTTTAGTTGCATATGCATAATTTCCAAGTTCTGTTCCGATAAAGCATATTTGTAATGATCTGAAGAGCTACATATTTTTCACCAAATAAATGCTCCTCATAAAACTAAAAAATGGAAAACAAAGGATATTTGGAGATAATTTGCCGAAACTTTACAACTTCCGGTTGTTTCTGTCACAATTTTGTCCTAGTCATTCTGTCATTTTGTCCTAGCTGCGTGCTAAAATAGTTTCCCCAATATTTTTGCGTTATTTCTCCATTCTCTATATGGACTACACGCATAGTTAGAGATTTATTTCAAAATCTCATATGTTACTTACTACAGATTTCTAAAACTTCTTTGGACTATTTAAACTGGAGTTTAATAAGTGGCATTCTCTATCAAATTATATAGATATTGAAAATGGAGAGTATCAGATCATAATGACTAAAACGTTGTCCATCTCCAAATCTGGCAATCATGTCCGTATGCTTTGTAACATAGACTTGTGTAACCTTAGAGATTGGTATCCGTGCTGTTTTTTTAACATCACAAGCATAACTTTCGATTTAGAGGGCACAAGCCACTGTTAGAATGAAATTTTAAGTCCTAATAGCATGAACAAATATTTAGAGATATGGAAACATGTGTAACCTGGTCATTAAATTACGGGAACAAATGTCTATTACAAGTTAGTCCACCGGTATTGAGAGGTAGATTGTCTATAGATGATAGACAATGAAATGAAAGACCAAGACATAAGTCACACACAATTTTACTCATGATGTTAAGCATCAAATACACAGACATGTCAAATAGTGTGAAGTGCCTCACCATAGTAGTGCTGCTTGGTCCTGGTGCGGTTCTTGTGAGGTTCACAAGAACAGTTTGATCTTAATGTCCCTCTCGTTGGCGGATTTACACGTCTGCTGCAAAAAAACATAATATTTGAATATAACATTGATTTTTATAGCACAGCAACCTTTGAGCTACAAGACCTAGCTGCAGTCGCAGTGGTTACAAAGGATGAAAGAAACAAAATGAGATAGAGAAAAGTCATGCATTGATAAACTACATCATAAGTTAAACTATAATTAACGGAATCTACTAACCTAACCTCTAAACTAACAACCATCCATAACTTCGGTAAAGTTTGAAAATAAGGATTACAAAACCCCATTTATCATATTACTCAGCTTTTGTTTCAATGAGAAATTTCGAGCTTAATCTCATCATAACACAGAGTGCTGATTCTACGTGTGTTCAAACAGCTTTCATTGTTTCATTCTATAATTACTAGATTGTGCGTATCACACTACTCAGCTTTGCTGACTTTTACAAATTAAGCTTTCCATATTAAACGTAATCACCAATATCATGGCTCATTTGTGGTAGTTTAAAAGTGTGATGTCCACGCATTTGATCCGGCTGCTAGCGGAAAGAACCTCGTGATCTGCTCTCGTCTATCAGAGTATAGCGTGAACTGCACCACTGCAACAAGACTTGTAGCTACAGCTCTCGTAAACCAGTTTTCGAGAATCCGTGAGTAATTCTCAAGAGCCGCTACAAACTCAACCGCAAAATACACTATAATCCTTATAATCATTACACATGGGTGATTCGAAAATGAGAAGCCAAAAATGGCTGTATCTGTCACTGTTATCACTAAATTCTGTGATCTAATAACACGGAAAAGTAGTATGTGAGTTATCTGTAGATTAGGACGCAGTGTCATAAAATGTGTTTAGAAAGTAAAATTTAATGTCTTTAATGCAGAGAAATTACATTAAAACATGAGCAATAAAAGTTACAGCTGAAAAGTAAATTTATTTCAAATGACAAGAGCAAAAATATAACTTGTGTAGTTTGAGTACGTCAATGTAGCTATGAATGAACTGTGTACTTCTATAGTTACCTGGAGGACTCACTTAAAGAAGAGGTATAATAATGAGGTTTGCTGAAATATAGACAACCTTTCAGTTCTTACGCTTTAAACTTTAAACAACCAAGTATATATTTTCGGAGCTAGATCTCGGAGGCGTTAGATATATAGAGAAGCTCACGGACCGGCATGCAGTAGGGGCTGCCAAATGCATCTTATAATTTGGTTTACGTCTCCTCATCATCTTACCTGGAAAGGAAACCAAGAAAGAAAAAACTCTCTATCCGAGAGCTATGAGATCTTCCGATTTACCTCGGTCAATGAGGCATAGTGTGGTCTTTTAGGCCGGTGAAACCCAACTCAGTCGCGTTTTCTACTTTCGAATCCAAACTCGGTCCCAACTTCCAAAATGTAAACAATCTAACCAGGCCCCGTCTTCCAAAAAATAAGCAATCTATCTCGATCTGTAGGAAATAAATTTTAATCTAATTCATTTTAAAAGACCTATGACTTTCAGCAGACCTATAGGTAGTGAGTGAAACACGTTATTGCAGTTTCATGTTTCAATAAAACCGATTTTAACAGCACAATCAGATGTTATGTAAAAAAATTATCCATACTTTAAAACCCTAATTACGTTCACATGACTTTCTCTTCCCTCTATTGCGAATTAGTGGGTATACAAATTAATCTTACGAAACTTTATTTTCCTATCTACTTCATTTTAATCGAGGTAATCATTTCCGGAGGTAGCTACATTGCACATTGTAAATGCACGTAGCAATTTTGTAAACTCCACACACAAAAAATTGAAAATCGGTGTAATATCAAACAAATTATAACTTAATTAAACGAAAGTTTTTTAAAAATGCCAAAATATGTAATTTGAAACAACGTTTGTTCTTTTGTAAAGAGCTACCAGCAATGTCGTATTCACAACCAACTGATTGTGCTCAGTGCCACTGTCTACTTTTCGTAACAGGATACCACACCACTTTTCACTGCACTATGCTCAGAGCATTATTACGGTTTCGTACTATATGCTACGGGACTGAGTAGACTTGCTGACAGCGTATGCTACACGACTTTTTTTTCTAGGGGTGGCCCCACTCGCCGCCTCCGGTGACGATCATCCTCGGAGGCTACATCGTCTCGCCATGCCCATGCAGTTAGTACACTAAACATGCAGGATGCAGAGGGTGCTTTGTTAGTATAGGCGCAAAGTTTTAGTCGGATTTCGCGGAAGCACCCCGGTTACTATTGGTTATTGAAATGCTGGCATATATGGATGCGAGCGCGTCACTGATGTTTCCAGAGGTCCACACTTCCAAGGCCCTGTGGGGGTCGCTGGGATTAAGTTGTGAACTGGTACGAATATGCGAAGCGAAAACAGAAGGTGGGTGTTAGTGGTTAGTTTTGTGTTAAATTGTGGGATCT
Organism: Deroplatys truncata; assembly: GCA_030765065.1. Lineage (NCBI taxonomy): Eukaryota > Metazoa > Arthropoda > Insecta > Mantodea > Mantidae > Deroplatys > Deroplatys truncata. The sequence goes on from CM060986.1 coordinate 111,109,511, forward strand.
AGAGGTTAACACTAGCTATGCTTCTACGTATATACAAGATAAGGCAGGCGTCGCTAAGGTATACCATTCGTGGCGTGAATGGTAGGTCCTCTGTAGCGTTGTGTAGTGGAGCAGGGTGACAGCAATTCATGTAACTAGAAATCAATGTGATGGCTAAGTTAGGTAGCCAGTGAAACGCGCAAGGTGTACACGAGCGTCAATGGCGTCAGAGGTTTCGGTGAAGGAGCAATAGGGGCGGTTGTGTTTGTCGTGCGTGTCGTCATATGTTCCCAGTTCATGTATGAGCGGGTTGGTGCTATGCGGTATTTGGCATACAGGTCGGCTGTTAGTTTCTTGATAAATTCTTCGATGGTGTGTATCCTAAGTTCGGTGTGGAGTCTATCGGCAGGGGCGGTTCGGGTACCTTGGCAATGTTGCATAGTGCGTTTTTGTGTATTTTCTGGAGGCTGGAAATATGAGTGGCCGTATCATAACCCCATACGGGGGCAACGTACGTCAAGACAGGGCAGATGAGGGTTTTGTAGAGTGTAAGGCCGGTGTCTAATTGTAGGGAGTTTGGGTATAGTTCCATAGGTGAGCGGGTGCTTTGTTGCGTGCTAGGCGGATTTTGTCTTTCCAGGTAAGTCCTTGGTCGAGAGTAAGTCCCAGGTAAGTGCCAATATTGGGGGTGCAGGGGATGTTCTCGCAAAACATCAAAACGATGCTAGTTGATGTGCGGGGTAGCGGTAGGGGCTGCGTCGGGTGAAAAGCATTGCTAGAGTTTTTGAGGGGTTGAACTTGATACGCCAGGTGGTGAGCCAGGCTGTGAGTGTATCGGGACTGAGTTGGGTTGTTTTCATTTTATTCACGAAAATAACGGGACCGGGTTAGGATGTTTTCTTTCAGAAGCACAGCACTTGTAGAAAAACTATTCTGTTAATAAACTTTAAAAAAATAAACTGTATATTAGAATAAAATCATAAAGTTATACGTCTAAATGCCTAAATATGTCCAAATCAAAGTTTTTAAATTGAGATACAAATTTCATAATATTCCAAACAATATTTAATATGTTAATACACCTATTCCAGGTCCTTGTTTAAAATTCGGCTATACCAGTGCTGGGCAGTTTATCTGTTATTGGACAATAAATAAGTTGGACTTGACATAAATCCTGTGGCGTTACAGCCGCTACAGGCCGCGAGGTACAGGGCCGCGAGGCAGGCCTGTGCATGCCAATCCGACTGCCGGCTCACGCCCACTTACGCACGGCAGAGCTGGGACATCATTCAACCCATACGGGGAGTTGATGTGGTCAGCATTGCGCTTACCTCAACCGGAAAGTAGGCTAACGTGACCAGAACCGCTGCATATCACGGCTTCTCACTTTCCTCATGATGCTGAGAGGGCACTAGTCCTATACTCAGAACTTAAAATCCGCACAACCATGGATGGGATGGAACCCGAGATCCACGCTCTAATCCACAGCGCCACGGAGTAGGACTGGGCTTGACATAGAGACTTATAATTTATAGGATGCTTCAAACGATGACATTTTTAAATGCAACAACTGCGAAACAAGGGACTACTGGCATAATGCTGATAGTGCGAGATGTGTTAATATTGTCTTTTAAGTAGAATTTTAAAGACAAACTGAGACAAAGAATTAAAATGACACACTCGAAAGCAGTCTAAAGTAAAGAATGCGAAGAGAATTGAAGATTGTACAGAAATAAAATACAAATATCAGACACAACTTCTTTTTAAAGGTATAGGAATTCCAGGAATAAAACAGCAGTTGCGCTATCATTGCCTGGAGGCGAAACAAAAGTAGTTTAATTCATTATGAGGAAGATACAAGTCTCAGGAAAGGACGAAACACATCCAGAGAAGCAAAATAAAGAATATTAATATCCGAGATCATAAAAAAGCCATGCAATAATAATGTGCTATTCACATTTATTTTAAGTTTATCCATTATGAAGGACTCACATTTAAGAATACAATAAACATTGAGAAGATAGTAGCTATTAGAGGCCTTTGTATCTACAGAGTAGTTTAAAACCACAGAGAGAATTAAAAATGTTTTATATTGAGAGAATAAAAAGGCATTTGAGCCAGCTGGTTTATTACCTAAAATCTTATATTTGCTGTACCAACTTTCACATTTAAACTTGACATAGGTATTAGTATATTGGTACTTTGAAGTTTATCTATAAGTAACAATATTTCTTATTTGTTTACCGCTCTAGACTGATAATAACCGTTCTGAGCTTCACATTCAAATATAATGAATTCATTCGCAAACTAGAGGGATCATTTTAATGGATATGGGGCGCGGAAGACGTGTTTTGCGATTAGATTAAGACTACCTGTTGTACCTCCCTTGTGACAGGCAGTCCGCCTAGTTTGGTTTTACCTTTTAGTTGCAGCTAAGTGATGTTGTACATGTTACATATTCATCTGACTGGACAAACTCAGGCATTTTCATTATGCCTTAAGATTGGGATTCAACAGAGAGAGGAACTTGACACTTCAACCTACATAGATCTTTCGTACCTTTACCTCCGATGGAACACCCGGCAGGGATGGATGAAAGGAGACAGTGGGCCGCCGGATCAGGTCCGGCAGCAAGCAGAGTCCCTAACACTTCAGATTTGAACTCCCCGGAAGTGCACTGGTACATCCGGCTCCCCTCCCTTCTGTGGTCTTGTACATCCCCTAGGGGCCCCGGTATCCGAGGACCGCCTCCATTTCCGGGGACGAAGGCTTCCACAGAGCATGCTTTTCCCCACACTTCGAGACCTTCCGCCGACACGTACAACCCTAAAAGAGACCAAGCGGATGAAAGGTGAAGTGAAATGAGACTGGAGTTAAAATGGGGGACAGGAAATTCGGGGGACTTAATGATGATTCCCAGCATTTACCTATCACCCGCGGAAACATCCAAAAATATTCATGAGTCGGGAAGGTTATTGGTACCATTCTGGTTGCCTCTGACTACTATTAAGCTAAATTTAATATTTTATCTGTAAAGTTTTTGACCTCACTCGGTGTATAACAATAATTTGCTCCAAAAATTTCGCATACGTGTCCCAGTGACGCGTACGGAAACAGATTCCATATTCCTTTCTATATCTATCTCGTTCTATTTATCCTTACTACTTCCAGTTCCCTGCGTATTAGCTTGATGAAAGATGGGCTCTACCTAGAATTATCTAAGTTACAACCTACTTTTGTACAATTCTTAGTTGTTAAATATTCTAACCTCTTTCTTGGTGAATTATATCATTATGTACAATTCTTGTTTAATATTTATTTATATGTCTATGTGTATACATGTGTGTGTGGTATATACCCCTTCAGCTTACACCTGGCACCTTGAGACGTTGTTCATAATTGTCTCCTCTGTCATCCCTAAAATTTTGTAACAGAGTTAAAGAGTATAGTATAACCTATACCTTTAAAACCTATTTCGTGTACTTTATGTTTGTGTTATTAGGATTATATTCTATCTGCTGATGTAATACTGCCCGATGATTCTATTAAATTCTGCAAATGTTCTTAAGTTCATCATATAATATATTAACCAAGACATATTTCAGTATATTTTTCCTTTAGTGTCGTTTTCCGATTTCCCAGTTGGAAGCTTCCGCTAGTGAGAGACACTAAACTGGTATGAAATAAAGCTTTTTATCATATCCATTTTCACCATAAATTTGAAATTACCAGTGGGATTATTATTTGTAGAATAACTACAAAACTGTAATACATTTTTTTAGCGTATTTCAATATAATTTCTGTCAAGTATTAAAATGCAGTGTCTAAATTAGTGCAGCAATTATATTAAAATGTCGTTCACTTCGAAAGCATACACAAGTGGCAAACATAGGTTATACGTGTATCCTAACTTTGCCATTTGTGAACCTCACTGTTTTTAAATTTAGGAAGTGTAAAGATAGAAACCTATCCGTCACAATTATCTTCGATACCATCCAATGTTAATGTGATTACACTAATTTTTACAATTCCAGGATGTATCATATTTTTAAAAATAAATTTCCCTAACGTTGCGAACTTAGAATGACTTAATTAATGTGGGGAAAGACTAATGCAACAAAGCAAATTATTGAACTTCAATGAGCTCTAAATTTTCCCTTTAGTAAGATTTTATTTACTTTTATACCTTTCCAGTTACACAAAGTCGTCCTCCGTGGTCTAGGGGTACCATGGTAGCAGGTCGCGGGTTCAAACCCGGTGGAGGGCAATGGATTCTTTATAACATCCTTAGCATGGCTTCCTTCGAAAGGGAGGTAAAGCCGGTAGTCCTGCGTCTTAGATTTACGGCACGAAAAAGAACCTCAAACCTAATAAAGAGACCTCTGAGCAAAATTTCCGGTCTTTCAAGCTCAATATAGAATGCGATGATAAGAACCACAGTAGTTAAGAGTATCCATGAATAAAAAGTTATACAAAGTTATAAAGAATTCAAATAGAAGTAACATATTTAGAGAAAGTTTAAGAATTACATACTTTATTCCTGAACGTAAAAGCCTTTTTTTATGTGAAAGGTAATTTATATTTGGGGAAATTTCGTGAAAGTCTTCGTGTTGCAACCACAAATTATACTGTATCTAAATGTGAAGCTAAATGCTCATTTCAGCTTTCATTGCGAACTTTACTGGTGCAACCTCGGTAGCGAATGTTTGGTTGGAATGCAGTATGCCCTTTACCTATCACCAGTGAGTAGACCATAAAGTAAAAACTGAACGCTAAAAATACACTGATAATCTTTATAATAGAGGTAAACTTATAGATGTTGAGTATGATGACGATAATAAACAGCTCCGTTTACCATAAAAATATATTGCCCTCTATTTGAAGTTAGGTACGCATTTCAACTTTCCTTGTGAGCTTTACTAGTGCAACTTGAGCACCAAATTTTTTGTTTGAATACAGTATGCTCTGTACCTACCACAGGTGAGCGACAGGGAAGGTAAAAACTGAACGTTAAATAAACCTGACAGTCTTCATAATAAAGGCAACCTTATAGATGTTGACTATGATGACGATAGTAATAAACAGGCCAATTTATTTTAAACATATATTCCCTTTTATTTGTGAGGTTTATGTGGTAGCAACAATGATTGACAGTGCTCGGCCACACACAGTCAAACAGATCCAAGATCTGATCGCATTTTTTTATTGAAAACAGTTCGACCACCCTCCCTACAGTCCGGATACAAGCGATTTTCATTTGTTTGTGCATCTGAAGAAATTCCTTGGTGGAAAACATTTCAAAGGCGATGATATCTATTGTGAAACAAGAAGTGCAAACTTGACTTTCAACACAGACGGCATCATTCTTTGACGAACGCATGCAAAAACTGGTTTCCCGTTACGACATGGGCCTGAATGATGCTGGTGACTGTATGGAGAAGTGATGTAAGGTAATGGTAAATTATTAAGCATTAGGAAGATTATGTTCTGTTATTTTTCAAACAATTATCGGTACTTCAAACACGCCCTGTATTCTTATGTTGGTTTGGAGTACTGAACTGAACGAAAAAGTTCAATTTGAGGCACTGATTTGGAGACTGAGAAACATGAAGTACCAGAAGTATGAAAAAAATGAATTTCAAATAAATTCTTTTGATGCTCCGTGTCTTAATTATTACATAGTGTTACCTATAGACATAATAACGTCTTTGTCGATTAGCAGTTTGGAGGTTGATCTTTAATATGCATCTGAGGTAGAGCACAATGATGAATCTTACAATAGTTTATGGGAAATTCGGTAGCCTTAATGCACTTCTCTGCTTATAGAGTTCTGCTTTAAGATCGCTAGGGGCGATAACAAGGGCGAGTAGGTTGCCTCAGCGTTGATGCGTTATGTTAAATACATCCAGTATTATTTCTGTGGCTGAAGACTCGATAACACTACCAGAAACTTAATAGACTCTCGTAAAACTTTGTCGTAAAGCAATACGAGATGTGTAAGCAATAAGTTGCTGTTTAATAATATTTAGAGAAGTAACAAACAGAACCTTGTTAAAACTGCAGCATCGCTGGAATAATTTAATCATTAATATAAATGATGTTCTATTCTCATAGCTCTCATTCTGTTTGTTCTGAAGTGAGTGGTTTGATGATGGAAGTTTTGTTGACTAGACCTTGTCTTGTACTCTCACTTTATTGACCAACCTTCTCGACGTTTGGTATCATAAAACTGTTTCGATTGGCTTTGTGTTTCAGTCACTATTTGGCTTCTAGTACAATACTTTGGGTTTCTATGTTTTTGTTGGGGAAAACCTAGGGTACAGTCGACAGTTTTATATAGTAGTTGAGGTGGTCCCTTATGGTCCAACATTTGAAGCTCAGGCTTCATCTATATTATATGAGACTTTATCTAATTTTCAAATATTTGTATTCGTTTCTTTTTCACGCGTTCAAGAGTAACTTTCAAGATAAATCATCTTAGTATTCAATATTGTCGATTGAACACTAGAATCCCCATAGAGTGATTTTGTCTCCTTTGCGAATATGCTTTTCATCCTTACCTGTTTTTGACCTATTCTATAGCAAAATCCCTGCATGACTTTAGTTGTTAGTTTGGAGTAAGCTGAATAAAACCATTGACATGTAAATAATTTTGTTCAAGAAGTTTTATGATTTACCTAAAATAGCCAAGTGGAGTCAAGTTGGCTACGTGTATTTCTTTCTATGAACAACGTTGGTATTTGCTTTATACTCCTATTGATTTTCTGAGATTTCAATGAACATTTACTTCCGTAAGATTGTCAACAATTTGAACACATAATTTCATTCACATTGTCGCGCTTCATTCTGTTCAATATCAAAACAGCATTATATATTTCATACTGTCTGTGTTATTGAATAGGATACTCTGTTTAGTGCTAATTTAATGTCACGTTTAGCTTCTGTTGTTTTTACTTGCCAGTAACAAAATTAATTTTGGAGGAAATTTAGTGACGAAATATACCTGATGCTGTGTCAGAAGTTGACACAGTGGAAGAATTTTAATCAGATGCAGATTTTATTCGAAAAGGAGGGACTATGTCTTCAGATAAGTCAGGTGATGTTGAGGAAACATTTCATACAGAAGAGAAATTTTCAGATATCTATTCTACTAAAAAAAACAGCTGGAGATTCACTCTAGAAATAGGAGAAGGGTTGGTTCATAACAGGTGTGAAGATGATAGTGGGGTGATGATAATCACGTTAATGATGCTTTGCACAATAATCGTCTACAGTGCATCAAACATAGTGAACTGGTCATCGGTTTACTGGGGTTAATAGAAGAAGCCCATATTGGAATAGAGTCCTACAACAGGAAATGCTTCATGTTCCTCAGCGGATTTAAACTGTGGTGATGAATTGGCTGACTTTGTTGCTCCTGGTGGAACAGCATGGGAACTACTTAACATCGGCCTCGGTACTCCGGGTAGGATAGTACATCAAAATATTCTAAAGGAACCTCCAGAACCTACAGGATATGTAAAGAAAAATTTTGTAAAAGGTAGCTCTGTTGGTGCTTGGTGCTTGTTCATTGACAAATTTATAACTAACCATAGTTGAACATTTTAGAACTATTGAGGTTCAACTGCATATGCGGAATAATAATTTTACTTTGAGCTCAGACAAGCTAGAAACTTTCATCTCGATAATGTACACCAGATGTACAATTGGGGAATAAACGATGCTCCTGTGCACTCCTTGTGAACAGATATTTGGAGCATCCACCGTGTAAAAAAGCAATATGAAGAAACTAATTTTGGGAAATTATCAGATGCTTACTTTTGACGGTAAGTCGAGTTGATCTGAAATATTAAAAACCGACAATTTAGCTCTGTTCACAATCTTTTAGAATAGGTTCATTGAAAACTGCAGTTGATGAAGACCTTTTGCCGAAAAAGGCACGGCGCCTATTTGCTCAAATTATTGCCTCAAACCCCAATAAATAGGTACAAATGCTGTCTTTCTGTAGATAAGGATAACATATATGTTGTGAACGAGTTCGCTTATATTGGCAAGCATGAATTGCAGCATAATGAAAGGCTGGTAGATAATGTGGTGGTGCATTTAATGGATTCATATCTTGGAAAGGGAAGACATATGACAACTGACAACCTTTTACCTCAGTCTCGAAGGTTCTCAGTATAAACAGGGTATCGAAGCTATTGAACACCGCTAGGAAAAGTGTATCAAGCTAAAAGGAGACTATGTAGAGAAATAAAGATTTTTTTCCCAAAATTTTTACGTTTTCTTTGTTAGGTTGGGACAGCCCTCGTTCCACGAAAAAATGTAGATAAATCGATCCACGGAATTTGAATCCGGGATCTCCCGAATGCAGGCCACAGACGTTACCGCCTGAACCATCCCTTTCGGTTTTCAAATATTCAAATCCTTTTTCTCGCCTCTTTTAAGAAACCCTTCAAATTATTTTGACGCAGTCTCCACATATCTCCCAAACCATTACATTCTAAATTGGCCTATTATTATTATTATTATTATTATTATTATTATTATTATTATTATTATTACTACTTAACTACAAGCAGATCACTACCATCGCGTGTCCTAAGTATTTTCAACCTGATCATGTGTGGACTAAGTTTAGAGTTTCAATCAGGATTAAAGTTTATTGCTACTGCAATGGAAACAGAACCGCGTGTCTTGGACCTCCGTGACGGTGCTCTCTCCGGATTTAAGTTGTGGTCCCATAGTTAATTATAGTACTAAGATTAATTTATACATCATAATGGTTGTCTCATATCAGCCATTTGTAGACTATAGTTGAAAAGTTGAATCCGATTTGAAAATGCAATGCCGTGGCTCGAATGTCCTCTATAGATTTAACTTTTTCAAATATGATTTAGATTTCCCTTACATTTGATACTTTTTTTTTTACCAGTGCTTTATTTTTTTTATTTTATAGGTTATAGTTTTGAAGAGATCTTAATTTGTTAAATGTTATTGAATACTCAATACTCAATATTTATTTCTGTTGTAGAACTGCATCATAATCAATTATTATCATAACTCAATAATACAGTGATAAAATTGGATCAGTAAAAAAGAAACTAAAAATAGAAAAATATAAAACACGACACATCAAAATATAATGATCCGTATTGGTTTGAAAAAATTCATTAAGACTATGAAAGTTTTAAAGCAATTTGAAAGCCATCTAGGCTAGCTGAACAGGCAGCACTTGGAATCTGTTAAACATATTCATGCCTATGTTATTACACCATTTCTTGTTTTCAGTAACCTTACTTTGTGTGTGACTATCAACTGGTATTCATTTGTATTGCATTCATTCGTGTAAAGGATTGAAATTAAATTCCTTTTAATTTATACGGAGTATAATTTTTACTTTCCCTACTACGTATAGTAAGTAGGGGAAGTATTGTATTCCACCCAAAAATTCGATATCGAGATTTCACAAGAAATATATGTTTTGAGGCCCCCTGAATCCAAAAAAGAGCATTTTTGGAAACATGTCCGTGTGTCTGTGAACAGCATAACTCAGAGACGAACAGTCGGATAAACACCAAACTTGGTACTTAGGTTCAGTATCTTCCTGAGATGCGACACGAAGGTTTTCAAGAAAATACTCCCACCCCAGATTACCCTTTACATGGAACATTTTTCGAAAATTTTAATTTTCTTAAAAATGGATCTAACGATTTTGATTTAAATATCATATATTTAAGGTATTTTCTTAACAAATGAAATGTATACCTCGAATTTTGTGGGAATGTCTCCAAAAGTATTCTTCATTGTGAACGACTATTGCATAAATGGTAAACCATAAGAGCTAGACAAAAGTTTTACTACATAAAAATATAGATCGCCTTAAAATACAGAATTTATGTCATATACCTTTTTTTGTTGAGTGAACCATTTTCGAGATATTGCTGGTTATTCCCTTAAATTTTCCAATACTTATGCTTTTTCTAAAATGGAAATTCGTTATTCATTTTTTTTGTCCTGGTAATGCGAAGAGAATGGAATACTCCACATAGCAACCAGCTCTTAAAATATTTGAATATAGCTTAAAGCCTACCAGAATAAGCGTTTGTAAAAATAGCTTGTACAAGAGTAGAGAAAGTTATGTGAGTGTAACACATCAGATTTTTTTATTAAACACGCTTAAAGGAATATTCATGCCAATATTTAATTATATCATAATTTGTATGACGGAAATAGCTTTAATTTTAACCTTTATTTAAACATGTACGTAAAACATAACTATTCCTTTTTTTGTAGCTAATTTTGAGTGTTTGTTTTGTAAATCAACGCAGTAGCGAATCGAATGCTTGCCTTTTGACCTACATTATACTTTAGAAGTTCAAATAGCGTTTTGTAAAACTTAAGATTTTATGTAAAACTTTAATTCGTGGGTTTCCAATACGCTAAACATTTGTATTTTCTCTACTACTTAAATCTATAAGGGTAGAAGTACTTGCATTACACCCAAAACCTTGATATAGAGATTTCAATAGAAATACACGATGTAAGGTTTCGAAAACACATATCTCAAAAACGAAAAGTTGTATAGGTACCAAACTTGGCATTTTAGTCCAGCATGTTATGCGACCTGAAAATGTTTAACAAAATTCCTCAATATTATTTGCAATGTATGCAAAACTTATCCTTAATTTTATTGTTTTAAAAATGACTCTAACGAACTGGATTAAAATCCTTTATTTTTAACACATATAAAAAATAAAATGTGTATCCAAAATCACTGGTTAGTGTGTGAAGTCATGTTCAGTGCGAAAGAATTTTGGGTGATTTTATATAACTGGCAAATCGTAAGATAAACACAAAAATTTACTGTACAAAAATTACATATGATTAAACCATTTCACCTATGTCTATGAAGGTTTTGTGTCATTAACCTTTTCCGGCATATTCGTTATTGTTTTGAATTTTAAAACACATAATTTGTTAAGTAATAAGTCGCCAATAGTTTCCTTCTCGCGGTATTGTGTAAACAGAGTGGCATTTCAAAGGCGGACTACCGCCCTTTTTAAGTATTTTGCTATCGTTGTATCTCTCTTGCATATGTAACGAAATGTGTAATAAATCATTTCTGAAACGTTTATCGCAGTAGTTCAAAGAATAAGCTTCTGAAAGAATAGTTTAGAAAACAGTGTGTAGGAGTTATGGGTGGTCAGTAGGTAGGGTCGCAAGTAACTGGAGCAGAGCACTGTGGGCCACAGTGGGCCCTTTGTGCTTCCAACGCGATTCCTGGAAGGAAGAGATGAACGGGACACCCAAAAGATGATGTGCGTTAGCAAGAACGGGGTCCCTAACGATTCCAACGTGATAGCAATCCTGACGCCAGCTATCCCAGCTTGAGTCACCTGTAACATTGGGGTCCAGTGTTTAGACGAGGCACTCCTAGGAAGGAGGTGTGGCCAAGTATCATGGAGAAAATTTTCCATTGCAAATTCCGCCGTCCTGCCGCAGCACACAAACCGTCGTCGCCAGGCCCTACTATCCTGAAACACATAAAGGGTATGGTGGGGACAGGAAATTCGTCGTATGAGGGGGAACAACCCCAGCATTTGCCTATAGACAGGCGGAAGTTGCGAAAAAAAAGAACCCATGGTTATAGTGGCAGAGAATCGAAACCGGAACTCTCTAATACGAGGCTCACACATTAGCCCCTTTATTTCTATCGCCTCCTATAAGATTATATTTTATTTATATGATTTTAAATCCGTGCTCCACTTTCACTGTAACGGAAGCTAAAAACCGGAAGGAAAGAGATAAAGAAAGAATAATGTAGGCATCCTTGTCTTGAACGGCTGTCCAACTTTGGTCTGGCGTTACTAACCCGCTTTGGTGGAACTCTGTAATATAATTTATTGGTTTGCTTCCATTGTTAACGAATAGCGCTGAGCGGTTTGAGAGAGACAAAGATAATGGATCTTTCGATCTGACCGAGCCATGGACAGCACAGGGGCGGGTTTTCACAACGAGTAACATAGATTTCCACTCCCTTTGCTCCAGCACCCTCGTCTCCTGTACAAACACTGAACGTATCTTGGTTTGGCGGACTCAAGAAACTTCGCATAATGGAATTCCTTGAGAAGGGGGAGGGCGGAGAAGGGAATGAGGAGGTGATGAACAGAGAGAGAGGACGTGAGATAACGAAAAGAAGCGACATTCTTTAAGACGTGAAGTGAGTAAACGAATACGTAAAAAGAGAAAGTGGAAACAAAGGACAAAGAATGTTTTAAAAGCAAACAATATTATCCGAGGACGAGCTGCAGCCATCTTTACATGGCGGGTTTTGCCGAGCGTCGAAACCATGGAAGAAATTAACTACCGTTGTAGAGAGAGGGGGCGAAGAGGTCGGGGAAATGTTATTTTCATAAACAGAAAGGAATAAGAATAGAGTGAAAATGAGCGTTAAAGTAGAAGTGTATCATACTAATTCCTCTTTTTATCTCTCTAAAACGGAGGCTGTTGGGAAATTGTGTACATTATTCCTACAAATTGTGCTTAAAAACGCTATAACATAGTCCAAATGAAGTAATTAGAGTTTTTATGTCCATGACGAGTGTAGGGTATCCACGATTTGGTGCACTAGCTCCTCAAGATATTATTTTACGACAAATTGCAGAAAGAAAATTTATGGAACGTATGTCATAAATGTAGTAGTTCTCAAGCTGTATGTTTAAAGTTAACCAATGAAAAGACGGGATATTACATTAAACATTAGCGCTACACACTTGCCCAACTGTCATGTAGGCATATGTTGTGGTTAGTTAAGAAAATTCGGGACTGTAAGACGGAAGGAACAGCGGCAAATTGACCTTTAGGAAGGTATTCGTGGCAGACCACATGGACATATGGGCAGCCTCAATGTGATAGCTGTAAACAAAGCTGCTGAACTACCTAGACTTAGGCTCATCCCTCAAATTTATCCTTAATTTTACAGAATGCTTGTATTCGTACTGAATAACATCTGTGTACAAAGAACGCTAAGGGTGTCCATGTAAACTTAACAATGAAATAGGAAGTATTCTTTCTAGGTCTGAGGAATATGTAAGAGACCCGAAAGAGTTTTGCGTTTAAAATGTTTTTAAGTTATGAGATTATATTTCATTATTTTGCTACCTACACTATTAAAATGCCCGAAAAAGGAATCATGGGCATTATAAAATTACTATGTCCAAGCATCGCTTCACTCACATTTAAATGGATTAAGTCAGAAACATGCTTCTGGGGTAACTTCACTCCACGCCGAGCGAGATAGCTCCACGGTAGCGTTTGAGGCCCGCTTTCGGGAGGTCCGGGTTTCGATTCCTTTGCGCCGACCACTCTGACCTTGGGTTTCTTTGCTGTTTTCCCTGGTTGGAAAGCGAATGTTGGAGTGGATTATAATAATTGATAATATAATTGGATAATAATTAATAGAAATTAGTCATATTTTAGTCACCAAGATTGCTCTAGGAGATGTTTTTAATATAGAGTCAACTCAAAGGTCCCACAGCTGGGATTTGAACACTGTTCTCCCGCTCACCGTGCGGTTCCTCCAACTATTGAGTTTCTGTGACAACATGCCGGTGGGACATTGAATTCCCCAATTGACTGAAGTTGTTTTCCAGATAGACCGCCAAGGCAATAGGCCGGAAATTTCACTCAGGGGCCTCCTTTTCAGGCTTGAGGTTCTTTTTACGTGCCGTAAATCTACGACAAGGTACCACCTGCTTTGCTTTCCTTCCGAAGAAAGTCATGCTAACGATTTTGATGCCCGAAAAAACAAAAACATCGCCCTCCGCCGCGTTTGAACGTGCCACCTCGGGAACTAAAGTCAGCAGACCACGAAGGGCGACTCCCACGGTTAGAGCACTTAGCTCATTTACATCTGATGATAAGTCCGCTAGATCTATTGTATGTTAATATGAGTCCTGTTCCATTTCTGTAAATGCATAGCAAACAAACACCGTGCCGAGATACACAGAAATATCATTAAATATACGGACAGTATATTCCAGAGCGCACATGCCCCGACTGACAAAGAAATCAAATAGAGCCATAGAGGATGACCATAAAGAAGCTCTTCGTCATTAAATAACTGAAAGTGTTGAATAGCAGTGTAATGCGAAAAGTAGACTTTTTCTTTCATTGCGAATTATTGCCGAGATAAAGGCAGGAGCTTGGAAATAAGACTAAACAAGGGTGGGTAGTTTGTTTTGTATAGCGCCATATCGTCTTAAGGGTTAAATCTTTCAATATATAAGAGATTTCAATATTTCTTATACCTTTATGGCAGGTTTAAAACAGAACCTCTTACCCCTTAAAGTAGCGTTTTATTTTATTTCTTCATTGTAATCAGAAACATAATTACATAAACGTAAATAGTGGGGAATACAGCCATAAAAATTAAAAATTCATTACGTGATTTGATTAGAAAACAAACTCCCTTTTTATGCACCTCTGTGCCTTTGGAGATTTTTTCTCGCAAGGGACAAAGGAACATTTAAGCATAGCGGCCACAGGCCTATTGTGCCATATTCAACCTTCGGGAGGAAGAGATGAGATGAAAGAACCGCGGGTAGTTGCCCGGACCAAATAGCGGCATGTGCGGATATTGTGGGATCTCTAAAGCTCACAGATGGAAACACTCCTTCAGGTACCCACCAGCGCTCCTCCTGACGAACAGTTGCGAACCACCCTGGTTCCGTACCACGTAAGGAGGAAAAACAGTCACAAAGCAGTCCAGTACACACAACACACCACCAAACTGCCCAGTCAAGCCCTTACCCCGAAAGGTAGTAGGAAATAAAATGGTGGGAAATGAGGGATCGGAAAAAATCGTAGTATTAGAAAACCCATTGCCGACAAGGGAAAACCACGAAAAAACACAGAGCGGTCACCGAGAATTGAACCCGAGACCTATCGAATGCGGACCTCAGACGTTGCCTCCTAAACTATCCCTTTCGGTCTCTTTGGAGTTTAACGCCTATTGATATAGTCCAGGATTTTCATCTTGATAATTTTGTCCTGTTTTCATCTGCTACATTATCTACCTGCTACTGATTGCCTCAAATTTACTCTTTGAAGTTGATTTGCCTGCAAACTCTTGACTGCGAAATGAATGTTTAAAAGTGATGTACTTCACTCCGGGTTCCTTGGTGCAGAAAGTTGCCTGATAGTACGAGGACTTCAAAAAACTTACCCTCAATTCTCTTACCCATGGATACACTTTTGGTTTTATCAATATTACAATTCTTTTATTTCCCCTTCTTCTATTTTGCCCAGTAGCTTAGGTCAAAGAGTCGAGGAGAACACTGATGATAAAGATCCCTCCTAAAGTTCTATTTTTACCCTAATATAAGAATAAGTATAACTGCATTCATTTGGAAAAATGTGGCGCTCGAGGTCTTACTCTAGAGGTAGCAACACGGAATTAACTATCTTTATTTAACATTTTCGGAGATTCACAAAGCATTATTTTTAAACCCTATATCCTCTACTTGTGTTTAATACACGCTTTCGAGCTAATAATTATTAGGACGGTTAATGACGCCGTGGATATATGTATAGTCATCGTCGTCGAACATTTTGGTCTTCTCATTATGAGAAAGCTCCGATATAAAATCCTACTCAGTAAAAGTGTATTGTCATACGTAACGGATTTCTTATTCATGATTTTCATAGTTTTCTTCGGAATCGCGCTGTAATGTAACAAACCTTCTTAAAGAGGCGTGAAAATTATTAGAATCAAACAACGTTTTGGCTATTTACTGATCGAGGTTGTCTCTCTAAGATACTGAACCTATATTGTGCTAAATTGCTTATATATTTTTTCACAAATCGGAATTAAGTGTCTGCCTATATGAAAAAGTAAATAAAAACACAGAATCAACTTTTTATCCTGAGGTACTGGGCAGGAGGACATATTTTTTCTTCAATGAAATACTTTTACCAAAAATAGATTTTAGACGATTGACTTCAGTCGTTCTTCACCTACGTATTATCTGTGAGATTTAAATATTTTATCTGGAAATTAAATATTAAATATTTCATCTATGAGATGTACCATTTTCTCCAAGTGGATTTTTTAGGACCTGGGTTAGAAATTTGATCTTTCGGCAAGACAAATTACTAATGAAATGATGTTATTGATTAGAAATACATATACAGTGTGAAAAATAGCTAATAGGTTTCACTTAAGGTTCTGATTATATTTTAGAGGTTTGTAAACTATTTTCAAACTCAGAAATTACAATCATTTTAACACAAACTGTGTTTGTGTCTAATAATTTTCACACCTGTATAGAATTCGATCCATTATCCGTAGTTGCATTATATTTCGTAAAATAGTGTAATTGGAACCTACTGTGCAATGGGGAAAACGAGTTCTGACGTAGCATAACGAAGTGTATTTATTAGCCACATTTATAGATCATTTCTCTCACGCATTTGTCTCCTTCACGCTGCTACAAGAACAGCATGCATCTACGTTATATTTGGATCTCTTTCCATGCAGTATTACTTCCCCAGTGCCTCAAGTCCTGCCAGAATTATCTTCAGGTATGTGTTGGTGATGAGCATTTAAGTTCCTGCTGGCCGGGGCCCGTTTGTGGGCCCGCAAACCTAAACCGCCTAATAAAATGGCCTAGCCGCTGTTTAGTTTTCGCGATCTTTCTTTAATGCTACCTTACTTCCCGATGGCATCCCTACTCCTACGGTAGTAAACGCGCCTACCAAGCCTACGACCCCTTGTTAGCAACCCCAGGACTTCTCACCTCTTCGTGCGCTTACTCAGCACAGGTAGAACTGCTTGATAAGGAATCTTACGTCTTTCTTTACGTCTCAGTTTCATAATTCCACCTCACACTGCATCTATGTTACCATTATCCTTTTGTTTCTGCAGTTTCCCATGAAACTGAATTCAGTTCCACCCGGAAAGACTCACTACTCGGTTATGCTGACGCTATTTCATATAACACAAGCGGATGTGAAGGTGATTTGCAAAAATGAACATTTCCACTGATATACGGACTGAGAAATCAGAAAATACTGTTATAGAAGGGAACACCAAATGGCGGAAATTGCTGAATGTGACCTGTAGGATTTTATGCATTCTTATTAATTTGAATAACCTCTTTAATTAATATATATATATATATATATATATATATATATGGGTAAGTCTTCTCAGCCTGCGGATTGAGAAGTTATGCAGTCCGGGCGTTGTACACGCTATGCCGTAAACGCTGTCCACTACATCCCGTCGTATCTATTTCGGCCGAAATGAATACTTTGCACCGCTGTGGGTGAAGTAACTTTGCACTTGTACCGCAACAGTGTATGCGTTGGCCTTCAGTGGTGAAGGTCCCAGGTTCAAATACTGCCACTTGAAGGTACTTTTTATGTTTAGTAAATTTAACAACAACTGGTGGTTTGGCATGGAAGTGTCGTTTCAGTTAATTAGTTTAATTATGTGAATTTCATTCAAACACAAATTGTTACTTGTTAGAATAAGCTTTAGTGAACATCATAAACAAATGCAAGAAATGAATAAAAATTCATTCATTCATTCCGCAGGCGTGATTTGCACTTCCGATCTTGAGCATGACAACCATTGCGCTACTAGAGCACGTTAACGAGCACCGCCGTAGTCCTAATCAGCGGACTGGTGAATGCGGTGTCAGTACCGGCATTTCGCATCGTTTGTAAAATGCAGGGTTGCCTAGTTACCAATCCCGAGGATGTGAAGACTCACGCGGTATATAGAATACCTATAGATAGGAAACTTATATTTAAAATATACTTTAAATAATATGGTATATTGCATCTGCCGGCATCGTGAATTCTGTGCCAAATCACTGAAAATAGCATAGCTCCAATACACCTTGGGGTAAAGAGGTTAACTTCAGCTCAATTTTAGGGAACATTTAGTTCTACAAATTGGTACTACTGTTAAGTATACCAGTTTCTTTGATCTCAATCTAAGTGATTTTTTTTGCAAATACATACGAGTTTATTTTTTCCATTTTTACTCTTAACAGCTTGTTTGTAAATGACATTTTCTAATATAAATGACCCGTTTTCTCAGAAACGATTTAAAACAGCCAAATTAAATTATAGGGCAATATAAGCAGCCTCTAAGTGCTATTGTGGATATGCTTTGGCTATAATAAGATGATTAGTTATTTTTAAAAACATATGTTTGATAAGGCTTAATTATTGGTATAATTAAGAAAATAATACCATTTTCTTTCACACACAACATGTTGGATAAACCTAGATCAGTAAGGCATTCATAGACATACTGTGAAAATTCCAGTCTGATATCTTAAAAGTATATATGACATAAGGTTCATGAAATAGGCAGATTTAACGATGGTGGGATAGGGCTTTTACTCCCTTCTTAAAATTGTTGTGGTAAAAATGACGTGCTTTGCAAATTATTCCCAATTAGAAGGCATATAATCCAGAAATCACATTGACAATGAAAAAATAAGCTTCATTTAACTTTTAAACATTCGGTATATAAATAAGTTTTTTAGACACCATAATTATTACATATAATAACAATATACTTAATAAAGATGTGGAAACAAGGAAAAAAATATCTGAACACTTAGTTCTCGTATACGTTTCTAGCCTAACCATTGTTAGATAGAAAACAAAGAATGGATAAGGAAATATGTTTTAAAAGGGAATGAGATAATTGCTTTACAGAGCGATTACGCAAAGCTTAACTGTTCAAAGTGGTTTAGTGATACAGTTGGGAACAAAGTTTGATGTAGAATAGCCTGTGTACGCAGATAAATTTGAGGCTAGCGGAATTCAATACGCTAAGCAAACATGCACAGGTATGTACATTTGCGTATTTACATTATATTACGTGAGTGGGATTTTGATTGAGACCAGGGGCTTTGAAACTGAAATGGAAATTTGAACAAGGTCATCTTGATTTAAATAACCTGCGCATTAACCAACCCACAGAAGCATCTCTTGCCATTGTTATCTCACTGATTGCATTTCCTCTTAATTGAAACTCTTGCACTATCACATTGGCGCTTTTTAATTTGTAATTCCCGAGGCCCAGCATTCTAGTCTTCAAGTGCTCTTCATACCTGGAAGAAACAAAGCTCTAGAACTTTTATGCGGCTGCTACAATGGATTGGTACATACAGTAATTATTTTTCCCCTTTTATGGTGTTAATGTTACAAAAAGGCACAGGTTTTCTATACTCATTTCGCCGCATAATAATCATTCTATGAATTTGTCCTATAGACACCCTTAGTGTGAATCGCGATACATACCCACGCAGCGGTTTCGTAATATGATGGTAACGCAAACCTCTGCAACCAGTGATAATATTCAGCGGCTTATAATACAAGATGATAGAAACAAAACAATACAAAAATATAAGAAAATGTCGATTAAACATTCTAATATTATACATTCACATTACTTCCTCTACCCTCCATTATGCATTGGTGGGTATACAAACTATTCTTCCTAAAGATTTGTTTCTATCTACTACATTTTAATTGCAAGTAAACCTTTGCAGAAATAGCAACATTGCATATTTCGTTATAGATAATAAGGGAAGAGGGATAGTCAAACATTTAAGAAATGAACGCTATACGTTAGCCTTAAAATGTCATACTCTTTCCATGACATCACGAGTAAACAAGTGAATGTTGACAGAACTTTTTTTAAAGTTCCATTTATACTCCGCCTTTAACTACTGAGGGTTATCGGCGGCCTTTTAATTGCCTAAGGCAATGGTGTTAACTCGTATTCGCTTGTCGTTGGGCTTCTTGCACTTTGGATTTTAATCATTATATCACACACACATTCATACTTCCAGACTCTGAGGAGGATAAGGAATAATCTTGGCTAGAGAAAGATTCCCACCCCTAGTCGGGAATCAAACCCTGGACCCTCGCACAGCAGGCAGGAGCTCTACTGACTGAGCTACGGGGCCAGCCCTGACAAGACTTAAAGAGAATGCCCAAGTAATGAACAATTCTAAACATAATAATGGATATCTCAGAAATGCCTTATGCCACCAAAAAATTTATTTGTAATAAGCTTAGTGTTTTAAAAAGTTCTACTTTTTTGTAATAAGTTTTTGTCTATCGCTTAACGTTTAACAGTTATACAAGACTATAAAAATTCCTTCCCAGTGCAGAGGACTTCACAAGCTATTCCCAGAAAATTCAAGATGTGCATTTTATTTGTCATGTAAATATCTTTAATATATGGTATTTTAATTAAAATCATTAGAGACAATTTTTAGAAAATAAAAGGTTTCGAAAAATGTTCCATCTCAAGAGTGGTTTGGGATAAGCAGATTTTCTTTAAAATCTTCGTGTCGCATCTATGAAAAATACTGAACCGAAATACCAAGTTTAATAGGTATCCAAGTTTTCTTTTTTTGGGTTATGCTTTCATACGAATTTTTGTAAAAATGCTTTTTTGGATTCAGGGAGCCTCAAAACATGTCTTTCCGTTCAAGGTTTGATTTAGAATTTTTATATGGAATGCCACACCTTCTCTATCTACTAAGTACGTGGTAAAGAAGGTTGAAAGAGATTATTTTTAAAAATTAATACGAGAATTAATGTTGCAAAATGGAGTAGAAAAACCATAATATGTAAATACATCCCAAAGAAAATTACAGATTTAGTCTATCTACTGCTTAGTTTTCTAAGATAGAACAGGTATTCATTCAACCCAGAAGTTTAATATGAAGGTTTCACTCCCCCGAAAAATAATTTATTCATATATCCGCATGCGCGAGAATCTTTCTCTCTGTTATTTTGTGTGTGTACGTGTCATGTTGTGTGCGAGAGAGAAAGAAAGAAAGAAAGAGAAATAGAGAGAGAGAGAGAGCTTGTGTGTTTGCGAAGAGCACATCTCAATTGCTAAAACTCAGATTAATGTCCAATAATCATACTTAAGTAAAACATTCTTGAAAAAATTGCTTTTCGCTATTGTGTTTATACCTTGTACTTTTATTCGATCATTTTAATTTATTTATATTGGCAATATCTAAAACTCTATGCAATTATTTAAGTTCTCCTGAGTATATTACGCAATGTCTTTCCAAACTTAAAACTAGTTTTTCTCAATTATTAAAGTTTCTATTTATTTAATATGCACTTTTCTCAGGGTTTTTAAGCAATTAGCTTGTAATTTTTATTAAAATTCAGGAATAATTACTAAGATTGCTCACATGGACCAGTTTGGAAGGGTATAATGAACTTATTTTTACGTTCTCTGCTATATACGTACAGTAAGTGGAGAAAGTAGTGTATTCTACCCAAAATACAATATCAAGATTTTACCGAAAATAAAAGTTTTGAGGTCCCTTAAACAAAAAATAATCCGCGCGCGTGTGTGTCTACCTATGAACAACATAACTCAAAAACTAAAATTTCGATAACTACCACAGTTGGTATTTAAAATGCTCTAAGATACGATACGAAGATTTTCTAGAAAATTCCTCCACCTGCAACTACTCCTTTGATGGAACTGTTTTCGATATGTTTTATTTTCTCATAAATGCCTCTACCGATTTTGTTAAAATACCTACTAATTTAAGACATTTACATGACAAATAAAACGTATATATTTAATTTTATGCCTTTAATCTAACTAGCAATAACTAGCAGTTAAGAAAAGCCATTTGCTTACAACCATTATTATGACTAAGTGGTGGATCAGAGTGACCGTTGCATGAGGTTGGCTTACTTTGCACTGTAGTCTGTTTATGTTGAAGGAGAGGGGGTGAGTCCAGATGTAAACAACAGGCGCGTGCTTGCAGTGTTCGTACAGGATGTATTACACGAAAGCGTACACTATGCTGTACATGATGACGATTAATGTTTTAATTCCGTTATAGAACACTACATTTTATATATATATGCAAACTGAATACTACATAGTCTGTGCATTGCAGTGGGCAATGATGTGCATGCGGAGATTGTCAAAAGTGAACGCTCTCCGTCTCTCAAACAAGAACTCTTAAACAAAAGCTATATCGTGGGAAAGTCCTTTCGACCTCGCAACAGGTAATAGGTGCATACACTACATCACTGTCTGATATATTTCTTTTTCATCTGGAGGCTCGGTTTCTTTTTACAGCAAGAGATCTCGCATAGCACACATGAATAAAAAGCCGTATGCTTATCTAACCTGTTCTGAACTTTACATTTTTGCTAACTTCTCCGGCTTTGATTTATTTAATTTTAAAACATACTTCTTGCACTATGGTTATAGCCTTTGGCATTTATAACTCAGATGTTTCAAACGACGTATAGCATTGGGTAAGCAACAAAAAACAAGCGAAAATCACGGACAAGTCACTCTAATCCTCCTCTAGTTACGACATATGTTCTGTCTGCATCATTATTAGATAAGTCCTATAAACAGCCATTTATGAAAATAAACAATTATGCATATAATTGTGCGACAATGAAATCGTATCTAACCACACTTGAATTCACAACACCTACGATATTTGTATAACAAGCCTTTCAATCAATGCATTTTGGCCTTATGAATTCCCTCAAGAACCGAACCAGATGCTACTGGAACCGCTACAATCTGAAAATACAATTAATTATTGGGCACCAAATCGACTTCTTTATCCACAATATCACTTGGCAGGCATGTACTTGATGGTTTATTTTCAATAGTCTCCAAGCCGCAAAGACAAAACAAACATGTGAACTGGACATATATCACAGCTGCATAAAGGCATGCAGACATGTGAATAGGTCTACACGAACAAGTGGTAATGGTATGCAAATAAGTGTATAATATCGTTCTAATTAAGCTAAGAAAATATGTCCCGTTATCTGGAAAAAAGCATATGAATGAGGATATGTAAATGTGACAGCATTTCCGCAGTGGCATGTACGTAAACTTGAGCCTGATACACAGCATGTTCCAAAATTAGAGCGAAAACTTTGGAATCATACAGGCAATTCTTTAAAAAAAACTTTTTTAAAAGCAAACCATGGGCCGTGAAGTTCTCGCCATTAAATATGGTATTCTTAAATAATGGAATTGTAGCGATTAGTTATGTTAAAACATTTTCGGCATGACTAGATATGCTGCCAGAATGTTTGGGCACCGTACCGAAGGTTGAGGCTCCAACACGACTGTACGGACGGCACTTCGATCATGCCATCCGCATTCACCTGAACAATATGTTTCCTAATTGTTGGATTGCAAGGGGAGATGCTCTACTATGCCAGCGCAGCCACCAGATCTCACTCTTCTCGAATTTTTCTTATTGGTGTGTGAAACCCGAGTAGAAGCTGAAGAGGAACAGCCTGCTAGGACCCTGCTGCCGCTGCCATTGTGCAACAGACACTAGGGATTTTTGAGAGGTTGCAATAAAATGTCATACGTTGTTGTAATGCATATATTAAGGCAGGTGGACGCACTTTGAAAACCTGCTATGAACTCAAGGTTGCTTATGGGTGTCAAAATTAAAGCAGCTTGCAAATATTATCTTTAAGTTCGCGTGGCTTCTAAGATACACATTTTCGACCACGGTTTCTTATCTCAAAATAGTCCTCTTATCTCTGTATAACTGTGTACCTAAGGTTGGAGACAGCCTATATATAGGCTAACTCCTTTGGTCCACTATCTCTGTCTCATTCACAACTCTGGTTTTCCTTTATAGTTGCTGACTTCTTATCCAACTCCCTTGAATTTCCAGGAATTGTCCCCTATCTTCGTCCTTGTATCTCCTAGGACCTCTTTTTCAGCTCGACGCAATTCTGCCTAATCCTGTGAATGTTAGTGTGTGTATATTAGTGACTTTTAACTTTTGCTGCTAGCTCGCTTCCTAGCTAATTATAATGTTTCGTACATCCGTCTACATTTTATGGTACAAGTTATCTTACAGTGTTAAATTATTACATATTCCTATCTTGATTACAGATTTGTGGTTTCCGTTATTTACATTGCTTGACCTGCTGGGTGTTTGTTCCCCTACACATGCAAGAAAAACATGACATGGGAGAAAACTCAATGAATTTCAGCATATTTGTGGAAACATGAGATATTCAGGCAATAAAACAACAAACAAAAAAGTTAAACTTTATAAAACAATGCCAATTCTAATATTACTGTGTGGCGCAAAGGTATGGGTAGCTACAGAAAGATAAAAGGAGAGTAGGCGTTTCTAAGATATAAGGTATCTAAGATCAGATGCGGATGCGTCTCCAGTTGAACATAAGAAAAGCGAAGAATAAGAAGAGAACATGGAATAAAAAGAGCGCTAGATGGTATAGATAACCTCCGTATGAATTGTAAAGAACATTTAGACAGAATGGAAGAAAACCGATTAAGTAAGAAATCACTTAATTATAAACCACAAGAAAAATTATACATATGCTGTCCAAAATTAATATGGAGTGACCAGTTCTAATGGAGACGGAACGGACCTGAGGCTCAAATCTTGCGGATGATGTTATATTACTATTTATTTCTTTGGTTTTATTTCAAGACCCTTTGGTCAGTTGCAAGCTTGAAAACTGAAGAGATAAACATAAAAGGTAATTTTCTCTGGATCTTTGTGTAAAATGTCTCAGCATTTTATAATAAATCAAAGGAATGTGAAAAACGAATGTCAAAAGTGCGCCATCTTTAACGTAACTTATATTGGCCAATTTCTACTCGTGCAGATACACTACAATAATTACAGGAATTAATTAAATAAAAATTATCCCATTCAACGATACAGAAATAACTTAGCTTACAGAATGCAAGAGTCGGCCTCGGGCAGCGTATTCAGCTGTCGTTTAATAAGTACACCAACGGTTCAATTCAAACATAAAATGCTGATCTACAAACCGCGAATAACATGCCGCCGTGATGTTAAATAAAGAGAAAATAATAAATGTGTACAAACATGCACATATACCAGACAACAAATATGTATTAAATCCAATCAAACATTTGAGCATATTTACCCAAACGTTTCAGTGAAATTAAGTTCTGTTTAAAACCCAGACATAGGTACCTATGGCTTTCAAAGCTCTACCAATATTCAAATAACTGAATAGCGTTGACATAATTTTCTTTCGGAAAATAAAAGTTCAAAGAGATATTTAGAAATAGCGTAGGTACTGAAATTCTCATTTTTATAACCCTCGGTTACGGCTTTAGAAAAGGTGGTACAAAAATTAGCTGTATAATAAGGTTATGTAATGAGCAGCCATATTATGAGGACAACATTAAATTGGCACGTGTGAATAAGCCCCTCTATAGTGTCGAGAAGGGGTGGCTTATCCGTCTCATAATCACAAGGTGAGTTCTAATATGATCAGAGATGAGTTATCCGAATACGCTATTTTTTCTGCGGTTTACCCTTATTCTTAGAAGGTAAATTTCGAGCAACTGTAAATTTTCAGGAACCTTGGGCTCGTTTCAACATGTATTAACTGCTCAGCGACAGGATATTGAACTCGTAGTTTGTAAATTGAGATCTAGTTTTAGATTAGACATAATAAGGCTGCTCCTCCTCACTTCTTCCAGGTTAAGGAATGGTAGTTTAAAAAACTCTGGTGTGCTTAAAATTGCAATATTAACAAGGGACGTCGTCAGACCGCAATAAGCCGCAGCGATACCACAAGGTCCTGTCGAGGTTAGGTTAGGTTAGGTTAGAATGTGTTTGTTGTGTGTGCATGTGTGTTACTATTTGCTGTTCAGTCGCAGTTGTTATCAGTTATATAACATAACTGATACAAGGACTTGGATATAATAACGCACATAATAATAAAAGTAGCATTAAACGAGAGGGGGAGAGTGAGAAAGAGTGAAAAAGAGACAGTAATTGGAAATGAGTAGTTTATTAATCTAGAAATTTTAACCATCCATTACCGCTTTCTCACAGCCTGGCTTATGTGCAGTCCATCTGTAGTTTTTTTAAATAAATATACACTTTGTATAATTTTACAAATGCGTAATGTTATATGACGTTCACAAGTTACTTAAAAATGTGCATCTCATTCTTCTCCTTTGAATGCCAATATCCTTGCGCACAGAACCTAGGTACTGTTTCCTTTCATTTGTTTGGACTAACACAATAGATTGGCAATGCCAATTTGCAAGTTAATTCTGGAATGTTATTCCGTATTATCAGAATTGCCGCTATCCTTGTCATATCCTGTAGGCTGTAACCTTCCCACCTTTATGCTTTGAAATCCACATCCTAGGTTTTATTATTTTCAAATATTTGAATAATATTTGCATTTATCTATATTATGATACTTACTCTGATTACTTTTATGCATTAAAATACTTATGATACCCGATTTATTTCTGGTATTTCACAGTTTATTAGTATTAATTTTGTCCTGGGCTGGACCAGTGAGAGGACACTAGCGCTGTGACCCAGGGCTATTGTGCATACACTTCCGAGAGGAACGGATGAGATGAGAAAACCACAGGAGACGAACGGGTTGCAGAGCGGAGCCGGTGCAAGTTGAGAGAGACGCGCAGAGTTCCCTAACAGTTCCAGGTTTAATCACCCGACCACGGGAGGGCCGCTCGGAGACTGCCGCTCAGTGGGTTCGGGGAAACATTTCCAAAGAGCAAGCCTCTGCGCTACCTACCTACCAACCGAAACCAGTCACGGAGTTAATCTGAAACATAAAAGGGAAATGAGATGAGAAGAAATGTGAATGGAGGAGAACCGTGTGGAATACACCACTCCAGCATTCGCCTTTGTCAACCAGGGAAAACCACGAAAAACCGATGGTCGGAGTGGGCGGCCATCAGAATCGAATCCGGGAACTCCTGAATGCGAGCTTCACACATTATCCCGAGCCCTCTCGCTCGGTTTATTTTTGTCCTTTTATTCTCCTTAATTTATATATGTTAGTATACAAGTCTATAGTTTTCTTTGTAAAATGTTAAAGGAAACATTTTAAAGTAATTTACTCTCAGTTACATGCGAGGCATATCAATTTCGTACACATGATAAAAGTAAACTGTGCCCAAGGAATCATAGCAAATAACAGATTTACGTATACAACCCAAAAGGTTATTTATGATCATTTATTGTCAATTTTTGGTTTAGATTACCACAGTTTGCTTATTAAAGGACAAATTGTGAACAAACATGATTATAATCTTTTTCTGTTTTGTTGTAAAAAACGGAAATGTTGTAATTTCTACATTCGTAGAATTTTGCATTTACGAGGTTAATGAAAACCATTTCTTATCAAAAACCATTGTGTATGCCTGCTTAAAATTCATATTATATTTATGGTTAGGATAGATAAAACATTTTCAAAACAAAAGAGTAAAAAAATTGTTACAAAATTTGTTGTTCCTTCATATACGCCGTGTATACGTAAAGGTTGAAAAATAGGAATCGCATTGAAAAATTCAATTCCATAGCCTGGATTTCAACCATGGATCTTTCGTTTTCCGTGTGGTTGCTCTAACCAGCTGAGTTACATACCACGGCAATATGCCGAGATGGCAAACATTCTCCAACTGGCTCCATTTTTCTCGGAATTCAACAAAAGATATTTAAATTCATTTTGGGATGATATACTTATCTTAATGGCGATTTACAATATCGTAAAGTTGGTAACTATGAGGCGAGATTTAAAGTTCTTATCACATTGCAAGTCACCATTGTAATCTCAAAATGAATTTGAGAACACCTTGTGGATTACCGGGAACAATACAAGTCACTTGGGGAATTTAGAGTCGTACCGGCATGTTGCCAAGGTAATTCAGTTGGATAGAACAACTACACGGAAAGTAGTAGATCATGGATAAATCCAAGCTTGGAATTGAAATTTTCATTACGATTCTGCCTTTCCAGAAACCAATGTTCAGAAATTTCAGAAAAAATGGGTTTACTATTGGATTGAATTCTGAAGAGGAGGGGATTCGGCACTGATTCAGTAAATCTGGATATTGTACCTACGCCCCCACGAGAAAGGATGAAGTGAAAGCACACGCCGGGCGGCCGGAACCAGGAGTGACGGTACAGCAACGGCAGTTCATCGCAAAGTTACCAGATAAAAATGCCCCGGCAGATGGACAGGCAGGCCGGGGGTTGTTCTTATACCCCGGGAAACAACCGAAGGCCGAGGGACGGAGAAAATTCACAGAGAGCATCTTTTTCCCTACTACTATGCACCGGTACCAACACCGACACTTCCAACCCCGAAACAGACCAAACAGAGTGAAGGATAAATGAAATGATTAATGGAACAAAATTGGGGGACAGGAAATACAGGGGATGAAAGAAACCACTCCAGCATTTGCCTGACGACCTGGAAAACCCTTGAAAAACCCATGGGTCAGAGTGGGCGTTCACCGGGAATCGATTCTGGGATCTCCCGAATGGGACTACAGACGTTGTCACTTAAGCCATTCCGCTCGGTTAGGTTATCATTAATTTCATAGTTTAGTAATAAAACCGAATTAATGAAATACTAATAACAAATTACTGCAACAAAATAGTTACAGTGCCAAAAATAAAATCAGTAAAATATTAATCACCTTGTTCACTATTAACTCTGGAACCGTTCAATTATATTAAGCACGCAACTCCGACCGCTATAGCAGCGATGTTTGCTTAATGCTTAAGGCATCTGGTGTTTAGATCAAGTGAAGGGAGGGGCTTGTGTGGAGGTAACTTCTATCGATTTATACGCCCTAATTCACCAGCGATTATACATTTATGGTGGCATGCTTTTGTGCGAGTTCTCTTTTCCTTTTCATTCCCTTGGTCTTTATTTTGGCTTTTGGTAAATGCCATTAAATAAGTCGCAGTGTAAATTTATCTTTCATGTCCATCACTTGGGAGAAATAAAGCAGACAAGCTCTTTGCCCAGAAACTTAATTGGTAAAAACGCCCAGCATGTAGGGTAAACAGATAGTACAAGGGTAATGTATTTTCGCTAATGGCTCTGGAAAAGCAGAAAGGGAGGAAGTCATAACAGAGAGTCGTTTCACTTCTTTTCAATTAGGGAGAATTCAGTTTCCGGGGAAAGAACTTTTATTTTTGTTGCTGCCCGAGGGAACTCCGCGATTGGGTGACCTAGCGACCGGTCGTGTCTTCACTAAGGATGGTCGTTAGTAAGATGTAACGCAGACAGAACCTGACAGAGAAAGGGGTGATACCAAAAGATTATCCCTTCGCACCAACATCAAAGGCGTCTTCCCAACAAAGGAATTGAGAATCTCGGGTTAACGGGTTTGTCCTCTCTTTCTCTCTATTTTGTTTTATTTTACAGACAGGTTTCCTTATCCGTTCAGGCCTATTTCATTTTCGAGGTCTTTAAGACAGAGGTGGTGAATTCCAAAACCGAGATGTCGATAGTAAATACGAAGAAGGATGATTATGAATAAATAAATTTGTTTATTGTCAACTTACCAAATGAGATGGCTCCGCTGTAACATTTGAGGCTGCATTTAGGAGATTCCGAGATTCCCATGACTGCTTGTTCTGACTTTGGGTTTTTCGTGGTATTCCTTGGTCGGTAGGAAAACGCTGAGGATGTTTCTCATCTACCACGATTCCATTTCCATCATATCCCTTTCATTGTGTTTCTTTCTCATGTTTTAGATGCACTTGCTCCAAAGAAAGTGTATTTTCCCTTGGACACCAGAAGGTTGCTTGGTTGATAGGTCGTTCATCGCCCCCCTCTGGGCAGCACTAGTAAAGTTAAAGGCAAAGGCACGTATCATGGTAGGGACCCCGGAACCGGGGCACGCAGGCAGTCCTCACATTATGCTTCCAACGTGGTCCCTGGGCGGGAGGGATGGATACCTGAAGGCCGACCAGATTCGGAAGACGACGGGCGCAAGCATGGAAGGGGTCCCTAACGTTTCCAGATAGAACGTATACGAAACTGCACGGCCCCTGCTAACAGGCCACCAACTTCCAGGGTCCCACGGAGCGGAGCCCCACGCTGAGGAGAGACCTAAATGAGCAGTATCGCAGTGACGCAGGGAGGAAACCTTTACAGAGCGCAAGCCACCGCCCAGCCGAAATCCGCCGAGCACCGTCGCCTGGTTCTACAACCCTGAAACTGATGGCTAGGAAGATGATGGGTACAGGAAGTTAGAGGAAGGAGAGCCACGGTAGAGGATGAACTACTTGTCTGGCGGTCCGGGGAAACCACAAAAACCAATGGACCGAGTGGGCCGTCGCCGGAAATCGATCTCGGAACCTCCTGAATCGGACCACAGACGTAACCGCCTGAGCCATTCCAATCGGTGGGCAGTTCTAGTAGTAGTACGCGACTTCGAGCCAGGAACTGCTATGGACTTCCGCACATCCATGCATCCTGTCTGCCTGTGATCCAGCTTCTTGTTGTCTTTCAATCATCCCTTCCTTCTGTGTGGTTGTAGCCGCAATGAATCTCTCGCAGTGCGTGAGGTGGCCCCCTCCGCTATATTCCCTACATCATCAACTTTATAGAGCACAACAATTTTGTAATCTATTTTACAATCGCTTAGTAATACAGGAGAAGTATGCCACAGCTTGGTAATATTTTTCCCATGAGTTGTTGCTAAACGAGTGTCCCGGATAGCTTCGACTATATGGATATTCTACTACTGGAACCAGTTTACACGTTAACACGAACTGAGCCTATTTCCAATTTAATTAGATTTATAAGGGTTGTGATTCCCTATGTTTATTTACTTTCCTCATCCATTTGTTTTCTACCTTAGATAAATATTCCCCGAACTGCAAAATGTGTTTCCCTGGTTTTAACTTGAACAGCTATATCTGATGGTAGATTGGCTCATTATTCAAACTTTAGTTTCTCTTTTATTATTTTGGTTTCTTCACATTCAAGAATCGTAGGCCAAAAACTCTTTCATTCTGCACATTGGGCATTACTCTAAATTCTTTTCTTTTACTTCAGCTTTTCTATTCCATGCCGCTCTCCCTCTCACCCATCTGTCGTCTTTTTCTGCATAATTTTCTCTACACCATTCTTTTTTAGTTCCTGTATATCTATCCTAAATGTTGTTTTGTTCTTAAATATTTCCTAACATGCATTGTCAATATTATATACTTCTACCTATTTCACACCACAGAACTGAATTTCCAACATGATCAATAAACACTTTCCAGCAATCGCACAAATTTCACCTGATAACCGTCTTTTATCTTTCTTTTAACACCCTCTTTTCCATACAAATTAAACAATTAGGTTCAAAATTATTTATTTCTAACATGATTCTACCATTGCTATCACGTTACATTCCTTATATAACTCCAGTACTTCACCATTCTTCAGCTCTTTAGTTTCTGCGCCACTCACCTATAGTAGTAGTGGTGGTGGTGGCGGCATTATTCCGACAATAAAGATATGTCGAGATTTCACCGTAAATATAAGTTTTGAGGTCCCTGAAGGCAAAAAATCATTTTTAGAATATTGTTACTGTGCATGCGTATGTCCGTGAATAAAGAGCTTTATAAATACCAAACTTGAAGTTTAAGTTCTGTGTCTTCAAAAATGCACTTGCAGATTTTCAAGAAGATCCCCAACCAAAACTACGCTTTATGTGAAAGATTTTTAGAAATCTTTTATTTTCTTAAAAAATAGCTCTAACGGCTTTCTTAAGTGCCATGAGTTTAAATTTAGTATTAAAATGGAAGTGTATATCTTGAAATCTATGGAAACGGTCTCTGTTGTCCTCTTCATTCTGAACGACTTTCTCAGAATTCGTAAACCGTCTTACATAGACAAAATCTTGTCTTACATAGACAAAATCTTACTGCACAAAAAATGTAGATCTCGTTAAAACAGGAAATGTGTGTCATATATATTGTGGAACTAACCATTTCCATAATATTTCTTGTTATTTTTTTAATTTTTAAATACCTATTCCTTTTTCAAATTGTAAATCGTGTAATTTTACCTTTTATACCTGTAGATAGCAGACAGAGAAGGTATTGCATTCTAGCCAAAAATTCGAGACGAGATTTCAATGGAAATGCATGTTTTTAGACTTCTTGAATCCGAAAAAAAAATTTTTTGAAAAAGGTGAGAGTTTTGTGTGTGTGTAAACGTAAAGTCGATAAACACCAAACTTGGTATTTAAGTTCAGTTCCTTCCATCCAAAGATGCGGCACGAAGATCTTTAATTAAATCACACCATCCCAAATTACCCTTTACATGGAAAAAGTTTCACAACTTTTGAGGTTTACTAATCTTGCAGCTATCGATTTTGATTAATGTATTACACATTAAAATATGTACATGGCAAATAAGATTTATATCTTTAATTTTTGGGAATAGCCTGCGAAGTGATCTGCATTCGGAAGGAATTCTGTGTAATCTTGTATAATTGTTAAATGTTAAGCGATAGACGAAAGAGTACTACACAAAAAATGTGGATAACGTTATAAGACAGCTTATTTCAAAAAATGTTTCTAGATATCCGTTATGAATGGTTCGAATTGTTCAACACTTAGCCATTCTTTTAAGGGTGTCGATATTCATTGTTTCTCCTGATATCGAGGAAAGAATATGGAATATTAAGGCCAGCGTATGGCGTTCCAGTTGTGAAACATTTGACTATTGCGTTTCCCTTTGTATCTGTAACGAAATGTGCAATGCAGCTATTTCGAAATGTTTATCTCAATTTAAATGAAGTAGATAGGAAAATAAATTTTCGTGAGAATTATCTCTTTACCCACTAATAAGCTATATAGGGCACACAAAATCATGTGGATGTAACTCAAATTTTTTTCTCGTGGTCATGCAAAGAGCATGAAATTTCAAAGGCATCACATAGAACACACTGTTTAAAAATTTGATGTGTTACACACATGACTTTCTCTACCCTCTATCGTTTATTAGTGGGTATGCAAATTATTCTTACGAAAGTTTACTTTTCTGTCTACTTCATTTTAATCCAGACAAGTCTTTGCAGAAATAGCTATATTAAAACATTTTGTTAGCAAACAAAGAGAAGAGTGACAGTCAAATGTTTAAGAACTGGACGTTATATTTTGGTTTTAAAATTCCATACTGTTTCCATGCAATCGCGGCAAACAACTAATATTGAAAGGATTTTAAGAGAATGACCAAGCAATGGAAAATTCGAACCATTAATGATGGATATCTCGAAAATGGTTGCCGGCACAATAAATTTAATTGAAGTAAATTGTGCGTTTTAAAGAGATCTACATTTCATGTGCAGTACGTTTCCTACTACCGCTTAACGTTTTCTAGTTATACAAGATTGTACAACATTCCTTCCGAATGAAGAGGAGTTCACATGCTATTCGCAGAAAATTCAAGATATACATTTTATTTGTCATGTAAATATCATTAATATATTGTATTTTAATAAAAATCTTTAACCGCTTCTTAGAAAATCAAAAATTTGGTAAAAATGTTGCATGTAAAGTGTAGTTTGAGGTTTGAGGATCTTATTGAAATTCTTCATGTCACATTTTCAGAAGGTACTGAATCTAAATACCAACTTTGATGTTTATCCGACTTTTCGTTTTTGAGTTACGTTGTTCACAGACAGAATCACACACAAAGGCACAGGCACAAAGACACACACACACACACACACACACACACACACACCTACCTATTTCTAAAAATGCATTTTTTTTCAGGGGCTAACTTGTATTTTCGGTGAAATCTCGGTATCACATTTTTGGCTGGGATGCAATACTGTGACATATGAGTGGGTATTGTCATACCAGACACGTTATTGCATCGCATTGTCGACGGTATTATTGGGGTGATTTGTTATTTCTTTCGATTTGTTGGAAGTTCCGTCTTTTATGACACTCGCCAGCTCTAGCTAGCGTGCCTATTCAATGTTGGAGAGGGAGGATAGATGTTAGCGTTACTCTTTGTGTGTTTGAGCGTCACTTGTTGAGTAAGTGTGTAAGGAGTAGGTCGCGTGTGTGAGGCATCTACCCTCAATCCTTTATTCCCCTTTGTGTAATGTAGGGCCACTAATTGTTTTATTAATAAACCACGGGTAATGTGAATGATGTGAAAGTTGTGTATAATTTGCTAAAAACCCCACGCCTTCATCGAAATGTAGTCACCAAGGTCCTGGTCCTCTCGCAGTTCCCCACATGTGCGTGTTGGGGTGATTAAAATTTAATAATTTGCTGGGAATCTTTTCACCCCAGTATGTAATAATACCTTCTGTACTTAGTATATAGTACGTGGTAGAGAAAGAAAAAAATTAACTATCGCTTTACCTACCGCATCGTACAATGAAATGTGCACATGTGAATTAGAGTTTCATCTGGATTAACAGAAGTACATAAAAGAATATGTTTTTGTAAGAACAGTTTATTGAAGAGTGAGCAAAGAAAATCATGTACGTGCAACACATTAGATTCTTTTTATCAATTGTTCAACGTTCCAGAACACAGGCGCCAATTCCTTAGAGGATATGAAGTATGTCCACTGATTTCAAAGAGAAGAGGATCGCTATTTGTTGTGAAATTTATGCAGTGAATCCGAGGATATTCTGGTAGGTCAATGAGGTACGATCATTAAATTCCGAGAGTGTAACGAATGGATTGCGTGATTGACATGCTCGCACAGCAGTGACAGTTTACAGACGTACCAGATATGGCACCGGGTTTCACAAGGTTATCTACGTTTACTGTTGTGTTATACATGTTTTGTAACCAAGTGAATCCCTGCATTTGCAATCCCACAATGCGCTTGCAACTGGAACAGGGAGACAATATAAAATTCTGCATGAGACTCAAGAAATCGGTAATGAAAGCCTATGTTAATGAAGCAATGAAAGCCTATGTTAATGAAGCATCGAGTCAGGCAAAGTGTTTTACAAGAATGACAGAACACAACCGAAACCGTACCGACCATTCACGTGCTATATTATCGAAAATCTCGAAAACCTCCGAAAAAATCAACTCTCCGCCAGTCTCAGAGGTCAATTTGTCAAATTTAATACATATTTTGAGACCTGTGAGAGAGGAAATTCGTTCACATATTTCCTAATTGATAAAACAAACGGTGATAAATTTGTAGGTCGTATCATTGCTTACAGATAGATAACGTGTACATTATTTTACGTTATAATAGTTTTGTTTAAGACAATTGTAAAGTCTCTACATTTCTTCTGGCTGCTTGGAGATTTTTGCAACATACTTATCCAGACATCAAATGTATCGTGGCGTGCATGTTTGTATATTGTCATGCGAGACACATTATTGGCGACAGTATTGTTGGGGTAATTTTTTCGGCTAGGGTTTTGAAGTTCGTTTGGCGTGGCGAGGGTTAGAGTGGGGGAAGTAAGCGTTACTTTCTTTGCGTGTTGAGTGTTAGCGCCACTTCTGGTCGAGTATCTGGTGTGGGAGGTCTATTGTTGAATGTAACCGCTTGTGTGTAGGATCTCCCTTCCATTCCTTCCTTTTAATATTTTGTGTGAAATGTAGGGGCACCGCGTTATATTCAATAAACCACAGGTAATGTGATTAATGTAAAATTCTGTGTATTTTGTGATAACCATCCCACGTCTGCTCCGGAATGCGTAGTTTCTGCTCCTCTCGCTACCTCTGATGCTATGCCTCCCAGTGTATATGCTGGGGTAACTAAAACGTAATATCAAGCTGCAAACCTTTTGACCTCACCCCGGTATATAACAATATAGTGCACAGAAATTTTAACGAGCTATGTCAACAGTTGCTAAGATATTAATTATTTTACTCATACCTAATAACTTTTTAATATGGTAATATGCAACGTTACTTTGAATTTCACTGTAATGTAAATATATAACAAAATATTTGTGCAGGTATTTTTTAACCTTAATTTAAGAGAAAAAAGCACGATATAGATGCGTTATTAAATTTTTCAAAATTTTCAATGTGATTTATGGAAAACAAATTAATTTCTGCTGAGAAACTTAATATGCATCAACTAGAGCAAAAACATTTAAATCCACAATTCCTGAATATTTCAACTCAAGGAAGGAGTTTTTCAGTAGTGAAAAATAGAAAAACGGGAATTGTTCAAATGTAGTTCAAGGTTGAATGTGGTGCTTAACCTAAATAGCATAGGACCAATTAGTCAGTTGTGGCTCAAAAATTTTTGATATTAAAACACTAATTGTAAAATGAAAATACAAATTTTGAGCATAATAAAATGAAGAACAGTAACAAAAAATCGAAAATACTCATATTTTTTTACCAAATATCACGGATAAATTGTCTTAATTTTTAGTGGATTAAACTAAGATACACACTTACAGTACAGGCTGAAAACACAATTAAACCAATTTAAATATACAGTAGTAACAGCCTATAATAACCACCCAAAGACAAAAGACATGATTTGCGAAACCTGTTGTTTTTCTAGGCAGCATGTAGTTGATATGGTTAGGTGTAAATATTACTCTTTCCTAAAAGAATAATAACTTAAAAATTAAAATAATATATGAAAAGATAATTGAGCCATTAATGCTCAGTCCACCATCTAAGCAGTCTGCACCTTAATGGAGGTATTAGTCGTTATTCTCACTTGCTCTGAAAACAACTGTTCATTTTACAGGGATTTTCTGTCAATTGCTAAAATAGCTCCAAATAAGGCGGACAAAGGTTTAGCTCTTCATGGGTGCCAATTAAAGATTTCGTTTGCCTGGTTCGTACTCAGCACTGCCTGCCAGGAAAGTGTAATCACTTTGAACTCCGGATTTCACTCAAATAGGCCGTGCTCAGCTTTCGCGAAATTAGCGAATCCTTTCACGCCGCATGTAATTTTCTACCGCATTTTGCGCTGTTCTTGAAAGATATTGATTGAAAGTAAAGTAGAACTACTGACTTGCACTTTGTCTAATGTTTGCGTTAATGTCACAGAAGTTAAGTTTATTACCTTGAATCTTTATAAATTCTACATTTCGTAAAATAAATACACTGAACACGGAATTTTTGAAGAGTCAATTACATCAGCGGTTACTGTAGCAGTAATCAACAAGAATCTCCAGAATTAAATCCGCTATTAAGTGTGCTTCAAACACATCACTCTGCAAAATAAATGTGGTAGACCACCAAGTTGAACAAGTAACCCCCCAAAATTACAATTAACAGCATTTAAAAGCCAAGGATTCACTGCCATGTCTGTGTTCTAAAGTTCTTACTCAAAGCTCCTGGAAACATGGCGACATGCTTCAAGCCATACGAGATACTTAACAATTGTACTGGTTTTTAACCTGTCGGAAATGATTTTGTATTAATTAAGTACTTCATTTAATCTAAGGCTCCATAAAATTTATTATTAAAAAGCACTCTTAGATACTAACTAAATAAATACAATATGTTACTCACTGTAGAATTTAAATTCCATCATTTTGTTTTGATCTCACTTTCTTGCGAAGAAATATAAGATATAATTTTAATTTTATTTTTTTATTTTTAATGTACTTGAAATGTTCAATAAATGGTTGTGAAATTTATACAAAAAGCAAGATACATTTCTGATTACATTTTTAGAAATATCTAGGGTAAATCTTAAGTCAGGTTGATCAATTAGTTTTGCCTAAATAAAATTTCAAAGTGCAGAAAATTTGAAATAAATCAACATATACTCAACTGTACATTTGAAAAAGTCTAAGTACATTTATTGTACTTTTAAACGATAACATAACAAAATACTTTTTGAATGGTAACTTCTAAAATTATTTTAAAAGCACATACGTAGTAGAAAATTATATTTTTCGTTATTTACTCACTCAGTTCAGTGATCCCTCAATAAATAATACTTAAGCAATAATTTCAGTACTGACAGTGTTCTACATGTGGAAATCCTTTTTTAAAGCTGCAAGATGTTGTTTTACTTTATAAGGAATACAATTCTATTTGTTGTATTAGGTTTCTGAACCCGAAATCCAAACTGCCTGTACATTCTACATTCACTTGAAGGAATCGGGTGTATTGCATTCACGTGCCTTTCTCAGTCCATCGTTGATTATTACAAATTGTTCTTACGAAAGATTATATTTCTATATACTTTATGTTAATCAGCACAAATGTTTATATAAATTACTTTATTAGGTGTTTCATAACTTCAGGGAATACAGGAGGTTGAGGTGGTTGTTGGTTGTAAGGAAGCGGAGGAGGAAGACACCTATGGTGTTTTTGCAGACCTTCAGGTGGAAGGGTTGAAGCGTATGACACAGAGGACGACCAGATTCGGGACGACAGGTTCGGACACAGTCGGGGTCCCTAACATCTCGAGCTATTACATCTTGACGCCGGCGGGACCTTCCTCAGGCCCAACTCTAATGACGGAGGGGTATGAAAATCTGTACCATGCTGAATGCCACAAACAAATTTACTGCCATAAGCCTCCCCCGTTATCCACCCGCCTCATCCATCTACCCTAAAGCACGAGAGTAAATGAAATGGCTTGAAAATTCGCGCCATTAGATACTCTGTTTCACCATTCGTCTGCCACCCACAGAAACCACGAAAAAAAATCAAATGGCCAGCCCTACGGGAACCGAACCTGCCACTTCCTGCATCTATCTTCCTGTGTCTCCTTATAAGGAGTAAGGGCATTCACAAAGCATTTCCATCGGACC
Source organism: Deroplatys truncata (assembly GCA_030765065.1). NCBI lineage: Eukaryota > Metazoa > Arthropoda > Insecta > Mantodea > Mantidae > Deroplatys > Deroplatys truncata. The sequence continues at coordinate 111,148,116 of CM060986.1, forward strand.
CTATTTCTTGCTAACTACTTTGCTTCATTACATGTTTTCCCTTCTTTAGCAATTCCTTCGATAACTGTTCTCCTTCATGTGTTTCTTGGTCTAGCTCTTCCTCCACTACCCTGGGGATTCCAACACAAAGCCATTCTTTCCACTACTTTGTCTCCTTTTCTTGTGTGTGCCCTATCCACTTTCACTTTCGGTTTTTTATTTCTACTCTAATTTCTTTTTTATTTGTCATTTTTCATACTTCTAAATTTCTATCTGGCACCTTATTCTTATAATTTTTCTTAAACATCTATTGACAAATATTTTTAACTTCCTTTGAATTATTTGTACTTGTTTTCCACGTTTCACAACCATGCAATAAAACTGATTTCACATTAGTATTGAACATTTTAATTTCAGTACGTCTTGGCATAAAGTTAGATTTCCAGATTAGAAACAGTAGGACAAAAGTACCAATATCCTTCCTTTATTTTATTCTTAACATCTTCAAAGACCCCACCATCCTTATCAATTATACTACCTAGATATTTTTATTCCCGAATTGTGTCAATTTATGCATATTGTCTATAATATATTTTTTTGTTTTCATACTATTTAGCCTCATTTATTTATCAACATCATCATCTGCTATCTAGGTTTAGACCATTTCCGATCTATTCCGGCTCCTTAATGTGGTTGCTCTCGCCATCTTTTACTGGTAGTCCTCGACTTTTATATCCTTGTGGATTATAATTTAGATTCATATGAGGCAACCTTTCTTCATTGATTCTACTGGTATGTTCAAGCCATTTATTTCTATTTTCTTTAATTCTAGTTACTACACTGACTGTTGCAGTTGTTTGCGGATATATTTATTCTTTTGCTTATCTAAAAAACTATATCCTGCCACATGTCGTAGAAATTTCATTTTTGCTGCTTCCAATCTTCTTAGTAAACTTTAGAGAGAGTCCAACATTCGGAGTCGTATAACAAAGTAAGTATAACTGAAACTTTAATTCATTTATTTAGTTTTATTTATATTAATTCTCGTATGAGTCTTCTTTATTACTTCTAAGATAGTAATCACTTTACTTAGTAGGATGAAGTATGAGTCAAATCTTTAAGAATTGGGTCGTTGAGTGCCAGATTTGTAAGATTCGTGCTCTGTGCATAACATCACGAGAAGCATGATAATAACGATTTAGCAATTAAAAGATGTATGATAAGGTTTTGAAAAATTCAAACCAATAGCAAAGAATACAATACATTTTTGTCGAAAAAATATACGAAAGTCAATAAATTTCGCACACTATTTTTTATTCTTTGTAGGTTGGCTGTATCGGTTTGTGTGCGCGAGTCGACATATTGTTCCTTTCTCTCCGCTTGTGGAATGTTTGACCGTTATAACGCCAGTGAATTTTACATTGTTGCATAATAAGTAACATAATAACCCCTCACCGTTTGCACAAAAGAAGAACGCGTACAGTTATCCGTGTTTTGTCGTCTGAAGGTGTACCAGGAGACGAAATCCGTCGAAGATTTTTCGCGGCAATGTTTTACTTCGGCGAAATGTATACGAATGGATTGAAAAGTTCAAAAACGGTCGCACAACTGTGAAGGGCGAGGAAAGAGCACGACGCCCATCCATATCCACTAGTGATGCCAACATTGAGCAGGTCCATATCCTGATTGAGAACCGAAGACTGTCGATTAAGTGGCAAACTGTATATTTTTGTTCCACTAAAAATTCCTTAAGGGTCCGTGATACACTACAGACCAAGAGGTGAAGGAAGCGGTGCATACATAACTTGCTACTCAGACTAAAAACCTTTTTTTCTGAGGGCATCAGAAAGCTTGTGAATAATGGACCATATGCATTGAGAAGTAAGGGGACTACGCCGAAAAATCAGGTAATTGTAAGTTTTTATTGTTCTTATAATAAATTTAAAAAATTGTTTGCGAATACTTATTGACTTACCCTCATATGTTTTCGAAATAACTTGCATACTTTAACGCAGAGGTGGCGAAAACGTGACTCGCGTGGAATTTTGACTCGCAGGCGCACGTTCCCTCTCTGCAACCGTCCGTTTGATTTACACATGCTGCTGAGTGACGCGGTACGTGTTACATATTTGGTGACTCTTGGAAGGAAGTCGTTTTTTCCATCCTTGCTTTAAAGGATCTACATTGTTGTTGGACTGAACATGCTATTCTTAGAAAATTAATTGGTCGCGCAATTGTCTTAAACGCAATTATCTTAATTAAAATCATTAGAGACATAAAAATGACGAAGCAACATCCATATAAAGGAAGGCACTAAGTATAGAGATTTGCTTGAAAATCGTTTTTGGAAGCTGCTGAACTAAAATGCCATGTTCGGTGTTTGATTTCTCGTTTTGAAGCTAAGGTATTCATAGGGACATGTGCGTGCACTTTTTTCTATAAAATTACATTTTTGTGTAGTCCATGGTCCCTCAAATCATATATTTCCGTTGATATTAAAATTCTGAGTATAGGTTATAGGGGACACCTCACGCTTAGCGACCTACATAGATACATTGCGGCTACCAACCCCATGGAGAAAGAGATAAAGTCAAGGAAACACGGGAGTCTATAGGACACAGACAGGCAGGTTATAGAGACCGCGGAAGTCCCTAACAATTCTAGGATCAAAGACCTGTCTCAGTGCTAGAGAGGGCGATGAAAGAGCCATCGACCAAGCAGCCTTTTAATGTTTACGTGGAGTACCCTATCCTTTAAGCTAGTATCCGCGCCATTTATCCGGCACCGCCACTAAACATAGAAGCACACCTGAAAGATGAGGACACGGAATGAAAAGGAAATTATGGAAAGGAAATCATAGTAGATGAGAAGCTACACCGACCATACACACTGCTCCATTGTTATTAGTACTCCTACTTCAAAATAGTTCACTTTTTATTCGTGTTTTATTCAGTATCACTGTCTTATATCGGTAAAACAAAACATTTATATAAATTAGGGCGTACGGTATACCCGAGTTTGACTTACGTAAGCACAATTTAACGGATGGAAGGAAAGAACAAATATTTCCTTGCGCTGCATTATCTCACGTCTTAAGTTCTGATTTGTTTCTACTGGATTCACAGATAAATGCAAGGGCTGAGAGTGAGTCGCCAAGCCAGCCATTGCAGAAACGTGGTTTAGTGCGTCAGCTAAATAAACTTCATTCACAACTCAGTTAACGCTGCATATTATATGAATACCTCTACTCCTTTCCCATTGTTTTACATGTTCTCATTTAGACACAAGAGTCTATGGAGTGCTGTATTCATTCACTCACAGGAAACACAGTCAAGGTCTATCAAGAACTATAGTCCAGAAACTTTTTGGAGACATGTGCGAGGACTAAGGTGAAGTCTCGACTCTTTTCATTCCTTATCTAGCATAAAGTTAAACGCGAAAATTTTATTTAATGCAAGACTTTAACATTTAAAGTTATCGAAAAACATATGGAAGATTTATCTCAAAGTATTAGACATACTTCGACACCACCAAATATCGAGAGTATCGAGTTTTCGATGGTATCGAAGTCCCATCTCTAGTTTGCAAAAATAAAATTTCGAAACCTTCGTTATGATTTAAATGATTCACAGACGTTCTGAAATGAAAAATAGTCCAAAACTGGTTATTGAGATTCCATGATATCACGTTACATTCTGATAGCGATACTGATTAAAGCTTCAAGTAAATAACATTTTGTTTATTTAAGTTAAAAGGAAGATGAATATTTGTGGAATTTTTCAAATCCTTTGAGTAGAAACAACACAGAGGTAAATTAAGCAGATTACTTCCACAAAACTCCCGTGTGAAAAAAAATTACAAATCCTGCGGGTATAAGATATCAAAGCAGCTAGTTGATGAAAAATAATATACTTTAGCATTCGTGTATATTTTTAAATGAAAGGGATTTATAAGCGTGGATGTATACACAGGTATTAAACCATCTGTATAAGAATTTTATCATTTTGAATACCTAAACATTAGCCATGAATGTGAAACTCTCTAAACTTTTTGCCATATATAAAAATACTACTATCTTACTGCCACTATCTTGTATTTTTAATGTTTATGCCGTGAAAGAGCTAACAGAATTTGACTTATAACTGATGAATTCCACAATGGCATGTATTTTCAAATACGAAAGATGATATATTAATAGGGCTATTTAATGCATATATATTAAAACAAATATTTCAATAGAAATTTCTGCTCTGAAAATGGTTTAATTGGAAACAATTACATTTCCAGTTACAGGAAATTTTAGATTGTGGAATATTAACCAGAATGCTATAAATATCAAATATTTTCAGATTCAAATTACATGCAATATGAATCAAATGAGTTATAAATTATTAAGAAATTAAAAGGTAATTCTTTACTCTTTGTAGTGTCCTGCTAAATGTTTTGTTACAAAAATACTGGGGCGCAAAAGAGGCTAAGGCTCAAAATCAAAAGTATTTTTTTATTTTAAAACTTTATTCTATCATACGTTCTGTTATCTTCTGCAAAACAGAACAAAAATCACTCCAACATAAAGGAAATAGTACAAAAATAAAAAAATGTCCCAAGGAAAGAAGCCGCTGACCTCAGATTAGCCACTAGACATGACTGTCTGGCAGAACATCTACATAGATTTGGTTTTATGAATAACAAAGCATGTAAATTTGAAATGCTGACAAGATTTTAAATGGAGAACACCCACTAGAGTTCCCAGAATTGAGTAACCTGAACCAGATGGGAAGATACACAATTTATATTGACTAGCAAGGGAAAAATTTATGGATCAAAATCCTGCACATTAGATTAACAACAACAACACTTTATGTTAACTATGGATTAAATAATTTTTCATTATATTTGTGTGCAAGTATTCATTCATGAAATAATATGTACTCCAAACACAAGAGGATTATGCATTATCCAATAATTTCTACAGTCCTAGTAGTATTTATCTGATTAAACTCTAAAACCACTAGTGATTTATTATGACAATTTAAAAATTAAAATCGCCGCATATTAATCCAATTTTAATATGCAATGCGCACAATTAAACTAATCTCTACTTATAGTTTGCTTAAAGACAAATCATCACATCACATTATATTGTTAGTACCAAATTTCAACCTATGATCAAGTGCCTAAAAGTAGGTCTCACCTCAAAAGCAATGATAAAATATTGCGTTAACAGAATAAAAATATTAACCACTGGAAAACAGCATTCATTCTTAAAACAAATCGGATCTTAGAGCTAAAATTGTGGTTTAAGTCTCCCGCCATTTCGGAAGAAATCGTTACCCTGACATCCAAGGCCAGCTTAAATTCTATTCCTCCATATCCTGCCTACATGATATGACTAAAATACTCAAGAAGGTAAGCACAGATGCAAGTACTGCTAGTCGGGATTCAATTCTTTTGTTTTTCCGCGTGTTTTATTGTGATAACCTTGATAACCCTGCTACAGGACACAGTTGCTCTGGGTTACACTTCCATATAGCTGCATTAAGCTGAACATACTGTTTTGTTAAGTACTGTAGCTCTTATAAAAAGATTTCACAACGACTACCGTTTGTCTCGACTAGATTCAGCTGGTCTCAATGTCCGGCAAGTTTCCAGAAGGCGATGAGCACGGCCTCCTACAGAACTAGGAGCGGGGAAGGCACAAGATATGACCATTCACAGCGGGCCATGTTTTATGCATGAAGCTACAAGATCAGCATTGCCCTGGGTATAAAGCTTAATGTAACTCAATGAAGATAAAAGAATTATGAATGAAATACTCACACTCTATGAGCAGTTCAAATGGAAACCAAAGCCAATTTTTACAATAACCACTATATCAGTTAGTAGAATTCACACTATCCATCTAGCGGTTGTTTTTATCGCTGTGTACACGTAGTTAGTGGGTAGGGCTACATCAGGTTAATATAAACAGCCACCAAGACATGAATGGTTGGTTCTTGCCGCTCTATAGAAACTCTGTAGGCCAGCTGTAGACCTTTATTTGGTGGTGCGTAGTCAGCAAGTAGTGAAGATAGCTCTTTAGTATAGATCTTCTCCCATTAGCAAGAATATCGAGGAAGAACACTATTCTGCCATGATCATCGGGATTGTCACTGTGGTAGACACTGCGTGGTAGATTCTCAGACACCCACGTCCATATTTCAGACCGACATGTCATCAGGCGATGGCGCAGCATGTCTATGTTGCCACACTGAATGTACCATGGCCTTGACGTAATGTTGTGTTGATATTTCTTAGCCTCAGTAGGAATGGTGTCGTTTACCACTTTATACGCTATTTCTTCCAGATCACTTCAGCAGTTATACGTGCGCCTGGACGGAGCGGCAACTTCTTCGGCTCCTCTGTATGTTGGGAAGTCGTGCGCTTCTGTAAAACATAATAAGCATACCTCAAACGATAAACATTACTTCCAATTGCTACTGGACAGTGTCCTATTCAAACAAAAATATTAAAACTGAGTATAAAATGTTCACTCGATTAACTTGACGTTTTTGCCATGTACTCGAAGTACCCAAGAATAAAAACAAATGAACAATGCATTTTATCAAGCTTTGTCAAGCCGTATTTAATTTTGTAATTTATCATCTTCACTATACCAATACAAAATTCTCCAAAATACCATACAGTTCATTATGTATGTCCAATACTCTACTACGTATAGTAAGTAGGGGAAGCATTACATGCCACCCAAAAATTCAAAATTGAGATTTCACCGGAAATGCATGTTTTGAGGCTCCCTGAATCCAAAAAAAAGCATTTTACGAAAAAGTTCAGTGTGTGTGTGTGTCTGTGAACAGGATAACACATAAGCGAAAAGTCGGATGAATACCAAACTTGGTATTTACGATTAGGTTAAGTAACTTACAAAGATGCTGGAGGATTTTCAAGAAAGTACCCTCATCCAAGACTACCCTTTACATTAAACATTCTTCAAGCATTTTTATTTTCTCAAAAATGGCTCGAACGATATTGATTAAAATATCATATGTTTAAGATATTTTCATGGCAAATAAAATGTATATTCGTGAATTTTCTGTAAATGTCCCCAAAATTCGTCTTCGTTCTGAATGAATTTTGCATTACGGTAAACCGTAAGAGATAGACAATATTTTACTTCACAAAAAATGTAGATCTTGTTAAAATACAGAACTTATGTGATATACATTTTTTTCGACGAGTGAACCATTTCCGAGATATTCCTTGTTATTTGTTTTAATTTTCGAATATTTATACTTTTTATTAAGTGGGAATTGGATATTCGTTTCTTTTTATGTCCTGGAGATGCAAACAGAATGGAATGCTCCGCATAGCAACCATCTCTTAAAGGGTTTGACTGTCGCTCAAAGCCTACCAAATTCCCTTGCACCTACAAGAAAATTAACAATAGGATAGTTTCTGCAAATGTTTATCTGGATTAACATGAAGTAGGTGGAGAATAAGCATTCGTAAAAGAGCTTTTACAAGAGTAGAGAAAGTCGTGTGAGTGCAACACATGAGATTTTTGCACTGAAAATACGTTTTATTGTCGTGCTATTGAAGTTATTAATGTTAAACGATATGATTTATAGAAAATACAGAACCGCAAACAAATTGCTTAATATTTTCAAATATTCCAAACATTGTTTAAGTTCTGATAGAAATTTCAAACATACAAATTAAGATAATGTGATACGCAAAGCATTTTGAATAATGAAAAATGTTTGAAAAAAAATTCATAAAACTAGGTGGAAGCTAAATAATCTTTACTTTAATGACATGGGATTATTTTAATGAGTACACTCGTCTGTAAAATGTTAAGAAGCTAAGGCATAACGTACAAGTATGACGTAATATACAGAACAAAAAAACAAAAAAACGAAATTTACTTCTTCTCTGACAAATTTCACTTTATGTTCTATCAATAATGATGTTTAAAACATCGAAGATTTCACTGTTTTATGATTAATAAATCCGCCCTTTTCAAATAATTCGCAGCTTTTAATAACAGTGGGTAAACTCAAAAGTTAGGTAATCTCTTGAAAGGGGTTTGTTTGCTGAACAAAGCTTACTGGAGCAACTACGATTCAGAAATTCGTGGCAAAACTAAAGCTCTTCAAATACTGGAAACTTACTGTTGCATATGATCACTGCACAATCTTGTCAGATCTTGAAGAATGTGAAAGATGCTATGACGTGTTCAAGCAAAATCATATTAAGTTTTTGGAACGCAGGCGTGTTTAATCTTCAGGACACTTTGGAAAACAACCGGAAACATAATGTTGAGGTGGATTGTAAAATAGGTATGTTAAACCTCACATTTAGTGATATTTACAGATTAAGTAATAAACATAGCACAAAATAGTAAATTGAATCATAATAATCGACTTCAAGATTTACCAAATATCTGTCCTAATCTCACACGTTCTTATGTCTTCTTGTAGAGTGCCCAACTTCTCAGTGTCCAGGTGCTCAATTATTAATCATAAAAGTATGGTCATAATATTTTCCAATTCTCTCTTTTATATTTTAATTTGTATTGAAACTATCCTAATTAATGCTGATGCTAAAACTATTTATTACATATCTTTGAGTATATTCACCTACACTTCTGAAAACCTCATTTCAAATGACTAAATGTATATTCAACTAACCAATTCTCTGAATCATGCATTAATTTATGCTCTTCCTTAATATATACAATTTTATAACTGTTCTTCCTAATATTCTTGGCTAAGGAATCTTTAATTTTTCCACAAATTAATTGCAAGTTTCCGCATATTTTTCTTCGTGTTATATACTATCCAAAGTAGTTAACATATGTTATTTGTTCAAGACGCGTATTTTAATAATAATAATAATAATAATAATAATAATAATAACCTTACAGGTTTTTTCGCAAAAAACCGAGACAAGTGGAAGATCGTTTTCATGATGTTCATCCCACTTGATAATCTGAAAACGGTATGAGTTTAAAATTTTATTACGCAATTTAAATATCCTGAATTTGACTTCGCCATTTTCACATAGCTGTGTCGATGTATGTATATAAAACTAAACTTCATTTATAATAATAAAATAATAGTAACAATAGCTGTAACGTTACTACTATTGTTACAATTATATTACGTAATTCAAATATACCAAATATGGCTTCGTTGTGTCAACGTATGTATTAAAAAGTTAGTCAACATCACTAATGATACTTTTATTATAATTAAAATAATACAACAGGAATTTTTATTAAAATATTAATAAATAGACACATTTTAGAACAAGATTTCAATTTCAAAATCTGTAATGTAATGTTCGTTTTAAATTTGACAAAAATTGAAATGAAAGTTAACAAATTGTATGCCATTTGCGGAACAGTTAGGACAACTTTAGGGAAAAACTAAAAAACAAACACATATCAAATTCTACAAGGTGATGTTTGTGCCTGTTCTTATATATGGTTCAGAATCATGGACACCAACAACAATGAAAATAAACATTGGAAAGAACGCGTAATAGTGAATGAATTTATAGGATAAGATTTGAATATATTTTCTTTTAACGAAAGAATAGATAATGGTAAAATAAAATGGAAAGAACAAATTAATAGAAAGAAGATGAAGACGTAACAACCAACTAGAAGTAGAGGTTTGAGGAGACTACTAGATAGATGACTTCATATTTGAGACTGCAATAGATAAATTCACCTAATCATTGAAAGAAAAGGAAGAAGAACAAAATAAGAACATGTCTGCTTTCATAGCGTTTGGGCCTGTACTGTCTCGCTTTAACCATCTCTTTTTCTCGCATTTTTATCTAAATTTATACAGTTGTCTGAATCCATGGTATGGAAATACAATGTAGAAGGTCTAATGTTTAATAAATGGTGGTTTTGGACCACTTGTTATTTTGGTTCAGTATTGTTTACTAACATTCATGGTCAGCCGTAGTGTAAATAGTAAAGTCGTATGCGTTTTGGTTACATAGGCCATAGAAACCTGTGCATATCACTGGATAATCCTCATGCTCTTAATGCTATACATGAGAAACAGAAAGAGAGAAAGGAAAAGAGAGAGAAAATAAAACACGCGCTTTCACTAAAGGTAACAAACACAAAGGACCGAAGCGATTCCATTTAACATCCATTGCTTTGGCGTGTTTCATCCGGTACACTTTACGTGGTAGCTTAGATCCCACGTCTTAATGTAACGCATGGTCGAGAACAGTGGATCGATTGAACTTTTCACATTCACTACCGTTACTGTAGAGGCAGACCTTCTTTCTATTTTGGAAAGTGGAGCTTTGACCCTCGCAACTTAATATTTTAGCGGGGATCAATCCAAGCTGGCGAACTGAAAGGTTTGCCTTTACGTCTTGCTGCTCTCCTACGGACTGAATGCAAACATAGCAAGCTTGATGAGCTCTGTACCGATATACGTCTATTCTGGAGGATCATTCATTTTATGTAAGGAGAAATGTGATGTGCTCCAATATAGAGACTGCCTAGGTATACACGTATCTCTCGGGCTAGGAGGCTTCCTTTCAAATGTTGTATATACAGGGTGCAAGGAATACATATCCATACTTCTAATGGTCATTCTGCATGTTACGCATAAATACAGAGCGTTCGCTATATTATGGGGCCGTGGATCGCGCGTATGCGTGCTTCACGTACTGCTTATTGCACTATGGGATTTCCCGTTGTAAATCTCCCGCGTTACTTACTCATGAGTGACAGTATAACTTATTATAAGTGGTGTAGAAAGTGATGTCCAACTGTATTGAGGCATTCCTGGAATTTTCGGATGAAATTTGCAATCACACGCATAAGTTCCTCTTGCGTAGTTCTCATAATTTCTGTTCTTATATTGTCCTTAAATTTTTTCCTTCGTTACAACATTTCGTTTCGCTTCTTAGGTTTAGCGATCCCATTGTCCTAAACTTATTAACCAGACCTCTTAACAGTTCCCCTACTTGGAACTGTTGAAACACCAAGAAATTTCTCATAAAACTGTCACACCTGTACACGCCTGTCTACATGATTCATTTCTACTTATGTATCGCACATAAAAATTCTATGTTTAAGTGTCAATTTGTCGGTAGGCATTTTAGTGGTCTAATTACAAGACAAGAATAGCAAAAATAAAAAGAAAATTCTTAAGCAAATCACTTACAGAGATGTCTTCAATAAACTGTCACCTTTGAGATTCAGATGCACAATGCACAAACTCTAGTGCTTACAGCACGAACTGAAGGTAGAAACTTAAGCAGTACAAGTATAATACAGCTGATAAGCTTAGCCTTCAGTGGATCATTCATCACCACTGCGCAGGGGAAAAATTCGAGGTCACTGCTGTGCAGGCGAAGCATGCATACACGCGATCTGTGGCCCCATCATACAGCAAACCGCTTTGTATTGTATTAATACTATATTCGTAATAGAAATATCTGAAGTACTGCGTTCACATCACTTTTCTACTCCCTTCTGTTTTTCATATCAAATATTTTCCTTCTATATATTTCTTATTAATCGAGATAAACTTTCATTACACCTTTACACGTTTCCTTTTAAGGAGGATCAGTAACTGTGTGATAGCTTTAAAATGACACGGCCTTTGTATAACCCGAGAAAAATCGAATAGCGATTAACCACAGACAAGTGTAAGTATTTGAAAATTCAAACCAAGGACAAAGAATACTTCGGAAATCCCTAAAAAATGCTGACATACATTGTGTGGTATAACGATCCATACATTTTTGTGTATTTATATATTGTGTATCTCTTATTTTAATTTATTAACTCGTGTTTTATTTAAGGCATTATTATTGATATGTGCAGGAATATTAATTCATAATTTAAGTTGTTTTCAAGGTATCCGTTTTATAGGAAATTTATCAATTTTTATGCCTTTTACTTCATCTTGTTCTATAGTATATAATTTTGCTTTATGTGGGTTTACCAATTATACAAAAGTCAGTCAGAATGAAGAAACCCTCATAGGCTATTGCCAGAAAATTCAACATATACTTTTCATTTCTCATGCAGATATCTTAAACATACCTATGTTGTTGTATTCAAAACCGTTAGAGCCATTTTTGAGAAAATCGAAAATAACGAAACCTTTTCCATGTAAAGGATTTTGGGTAGGGTTATTTTCTTGAAAATCTTCGTGTCGCATCCTTTGAAGATGATGAACATAAATACCAAGTTTGGCATTTAACCAAATTTTTGTTTTTGAGTTAGGCTTTTCATAAATACAGGACCTTTTCCTAATAATTCATCCAGGGCCCCTCAAAACATGAATCTTTGGAATCAGGAATTTTATAAACCTCGCCTTGGAATGCCATTAAACTTTTAAAATTAAAACCTCATAGTTCAGAAATCGCAAGCACGCGATAAGGTGAGTAGAGTTAATTTCTGCTATCAGGTATTGGATAATGCTAATAATACCTGCTCCAATAACACGGGGATGTTTGAATGGCATAAGGGAAACATGTATGAGAAGGCAGGTGGTTATTGTAGTTATAATTTGCATATCTATGCGGTTGAATTTAAGCGGCTATGAATATCCAAACCCACCGTATATAACGTGCTTCTGGATGCCAAGAAAATCTCCATTAGGCCGGCCACTAGTCCAAACAAAAGTTTGTAGTAATTATTAAGGGTATTCACAGATGAAATTTCTAAACTTTGTGTTTTTTATTCATGTATTATTAAAATTTTGTCACGTAATGCCCTACTCTTTTTATAAGCGTGTTTAAAATTTCATGCAAATGTCTTTAATACTTTTTGAGAAAACATTATATTTTACTTTAATTATGATAATTAATCAGTTGTTCCACATTATGCAGAATTCGGAATTTTGAAAAAATAAAAATATGTACATTATTTAAATTCTAATACTGGCACATAGGATTTTATTCACTACTTCGGTCGTCTCAGAAAGCTTTCTAAGTGTTAAAAATATTATTTTTAACAATTTATCTCCGGTGGTTGAATTATATCATACCTTGAGCAATTTAAAAGTGAAGCTAAAACAATATTCCTGTTTTTCTAAGCATTATCTTCGAGTTTCTGCATGAAAATTTGAACAATATTGATTACAAACTACATCACTTAGAACATGTTTAATGTGCAAAAGTGTAAGAAAAACCGAAGTCTAGTAAACCACATTGGAAATAATACAGCACACCAGACCGTGCGCTCCTGGGAATTTAAATGTCCACCGATGGAGCTTTAAAGGACTCTTGAGAACAAACGCTATGATATATAATTTAAGCTAAAGGTTGAAAGGATTCTTTGGACATAAAAACTAACTTTTTAATTTTTTGAAAATGTTGATTAAATTTCAGCTATGAGCACTCATGGTCGTAAGATACCTCTTGACTTTTAGGCTTACTGATTTTTCAATCCTATCGAGTTCTATGGACATCAAATATCAATTATAGTTTGTCTTAAACATGTTAACAGAAAAATCTGATTTGATGCGTTCACATGACTTTCTCTACGCTCAATCGTATATTAGAGATATACAAATTATTCTTACTCAAGCTTATTTTTCTATCTACTATATTTTAATTCAAATAAGCCTTTGCAGAAACAGCTACATTGCACATTTCTTTATAGATACAAAGGGAACAACGAGAGTCAAATATTTAAGAACTGGACTGTACGCTGGCCTTAAAATTCTACACTGTTTCTGTGCAATTGCGAGAAACAACTGAATGTTGACAGGACTTTCAAAGAACGCCAAAGAAATTAACAATTCAAGCCTTTAATAGCGGATATCTCAGTAACTGCTTACACCACAAAAAACTTATTTTAAATAAACTGTCTAATTTAAAAACATTACATTTTTGTGTAGTACGTTTTGATTTATCGCTTACCCTTTATCAGTTACAGAAGATTGTACAAACTCCTTCTGAATAAAGAGGACTTCCCCCAACATTTAAGATATAATTTTATTTTTCATGTAAATATATTTCATATATGGTGTTTTAAACAAAATTGTTAGAACCATTTTTTAGAAAATGAAAAGGCTTCAAAAATCTTCCATGTAAAGTCAGTTTGCGTGTGGGGATTTTCTTGAAAATCTTTGTGTCGGCATCTTTCGAAGATATTCAAACTAAATACCAAATTTGGTATTTATCTTACTTTTCGATTTTGAGTTCTGCTGTTCACAGCCACACAGAACAGACAGACGAATACTCGGAGATTTTTCCAAAAATGCTTTATTTGGTTCAGGGTGCCTTAAAATATGTATTTTTGGTGAAATTTCGGTATGGTGTTTTTGGTTGCCATGCGACACTTCCCCTACTTACTATGCATAGTAAAGAAAGTAAAAATGGATTGAAAAAAATGACAAGAATTGATATCGCTTTTGCTTTCTGTTTTTATGGTAATTTTTTTGGATCAGAGACTTCATCCAATTCTCAGTGCAGAAAAAAGGTTTACTTTCCGTGCTGTCTTGTTTAAAACACAGTGCATCTAGGGTTCCATAAAAAAGCAATCCTTTAAAAAGCATTCAGAGTCTCGGAACAAATGACGTCTGCACTAATTAACACCTTTCGTCCGGATGCACACGGAACATTCAAGGGAAGTTAGTATGTAGTTTTATTCTGTTATTGCAGCAGTTTCTTCACGTTAGCATATGGAAAGCTAGGGGAACGTCACTTGGCTGTGTTTACAGTTTCCGGAACATCAAGCAGCGTCTGTTGACACGCGGGACTCTATGCACATATCCCCCCTCCACCACCTGCCACGTCATACCAGCTGCAGGACACGGCTTATTTCAATATGTGACGTCCACAGAGGAATACCGACTTGATTACGTCACGCGGAATGTGACGTAATAATTACATGTTATGTGACGTCTGGATATGACGTGACAGCCATTTGTTTCAAACTTTGGTTTACTAAGTTAGCAACAACAGCTCCCTAGTGTGAAGAGATGGGCTCTGAGGGGCTTAAAATTGTGGCGTAATTTCTCGTTTCTCGGTTTCTGAGTGGGTACAGTGTGCTATAAGATAATACAGCCAAAGAAAGTTTATTTTTTCAAAGAATGTAAAATTGGAAGGGATACATTTTAGAAAATTGAAGTTGGAACAAATTAACTGAAACTACAATATATGTATATAATTATTATTCCTGAATATAGTTTGTATTTGTAGACAATTGAAGTTAGAGGGGTTGGATGGTTTCGTTTAGTTAGATTTTTGCGTAGTACCAGCTGCATTGTCCAGTGTCCGGGACAGAACCCAAAACCATGGAACAGTATGTCTTGAATTTCGCCAGTGGGGAAATGTGGATAAGATGGGAGATTGATGGATCGGTAAGAGGAATGGATTGGGTTTTTCTCCGGTTTCAAAATGCAGATCACCGGTTCCTCCCTCCACTCATGTGGAAAATGACACGCAATGATGAACAAATTGAAGACCTTGGTAGATCACGGTCTTAAAGGGAAGGCAGCGAAGCATTGCGGTTGTGGGCCTGTCAGGCCCCGCCAGCTTTTTGGTTGAGGCGCAGTAGCTAAAGAATATCTTCTCATGGTATGTTATGCGCAGTGATCAGTTTCATTTATCTAATACTTAAAATTATTCTATCTAGTTGAAGTTATCGTAGAGACATGAGGACGTAGCAAATAGTAACTCAAAATTAAGTATAAACACAAAAATTAACGTTAATTCAAAATTTGTGCTTAAATAAAGAATATAAAAACTAAGTTATACGCTGTGTGTGACGTTAAAACAACAAAGCGAGTGTCATTGCCCTTTTGAGCATTAAAAATACAAGAGCCAGGAGAACTCAAAAAAAACAACCTTGCATTAAGGGTACTCGGTATTGGAATGGCTACAAATTTCAAAACAATTTAACTTAGATTTCCTCAACGTACGTGTAGTATAAAATTAATTCCTAGTACTGTCTACCTAACTTTCCAGGATCATAATTTTGAAAAAAATAATATCGTGTCGCATCCAAATGCTCCTCATGATGTAGATAACTTTGGAAATTTTGAACATATAGATTATGTGTGTTATTCCTGGATTTATGTAATTTTTATAATAAAAATAAAAGTTTTTGTATGATTTAAAGTTTTCCTCTAAAATAATTCTTAATATTCTAAAATTATTATTAAATTACTATATTAAATTTAATATTCTCTGAGTCCATAATATATTAAAGTAATAAAATTCTAAATCCAAAGGTTTAATCGTGATGTCAATAAAATGCTTCTTAAATTGCGCCATTTACCTTCAAGAAAAGTTCAAACAATTTAAAACTACAGGGATTTTAAACCTTACGAAGAAAACAAGCCTTTTTTTTTAAAGTTCCCTTGTTGTACCCAGTTTATGCTACTGTGTTTTACTGTTTTCATACCGCTTATTTCCGCAATACACATAGACACACAAACACCCATGCCCATGGCGGGACTCGAACTCGCGACCCTCAGCTTGGCGGAGCGCAGAGCGACCACTCCAGCGACTACGGCTACGAGGGCCGGCAACTAACGCTTTCACGCAATATTTGCACACATCTATGCAATTCAATTTAAAGGTTTGCACATTCAAAAGACCAGAACGGTAAGATCCTATTTAAATTCGTAATATTCACCGTTTTAATGACCTTTTACCATGTAAATGTTTAAAATGTGTGAGCGTGTGTGTGTGTGTGTGGTAATTTTTTTTTTTTTTTCGGAAGCTCAGTACTCTTATGAATGTTCGATATTTAACCCCAGTGGCCAGTTAGCCAAATGTCTGCTGCCAGTTCCAAGCAACTATAAGAAAGACAGAGGGTCCTGCATTTCTAAAGCTTGGCTTTGAATTGTTTGGAATCTAAACCTTGCAAAGATCTGCCGCAAAAGCAGCGATTAGCTTTTCCCCTTATTATTCTGGCAATTATCACTTGTTAAATTTTACAAAAATAACATTTTCCAATGGCAAGGGTTTTGAGGTCTAACCCATGACAACATTAGTATCAGCCTAATCTACATTTTGGTTAACATTGCTCACATATGTGTAACAGTTATTTGTGTATCCTTTGTTTCGAAATGTAAAAAAGGAGTAAAGAAATTATAGGTGTAGGGAATTGTTGGTAATAAAATCACAGCTTTACCACAACAGAAAGACCGCGCGAAACTCTAGGTATAAACGAACCTGTAGGAATGAAAATGCTCCTTCAATTTTTCTTTCAATTTTCTTTCATAATATATATGTGTGCGATGTCCAAGGTATTTATTTTTCAACCTAGAGCATTCTGTGTTTGTAACTAATGAGCAATTTGATGACACCTTTCTTCATTTAAAATAGGCTTTTGTTTCTGCCATTTAAAGGGATTATATTACAGCTTTTGTTGAAAGAACGAAACGTTTAATAGAAATATGCTATATGTGTATGTTAAATCTAGTTGAAATATCATGTTTTATAGTTCATTTCAATTAACATATTTTCCACGTGAACCTATGGTATGGTTTCTGCAACTTCTGATAAAACTCCTGTTAAAATGAAACGCGGAATTTTAATGAAGGTTTAGAAATAACACTAATAAAATTTTCTAGATTGAAAAGTTTCATATAGCAGTATATCCTCTGAACAGAAATCTTGAAAACCCCCATCGTCGTTCTTAAACAAAATGCAATACTTACGGTAATTACATTTACGATTTCTTGTCTGAACTTTTTTCTATAAAAATAGGATTGTAATATCAGTCCCATTTCAGCAATATTCTTGGTGACAGCTTTAGCTGATTCACTCAGTATATTCATCCTATAAATAAGCTACTGTCATTACACGCTACTATTACTAAACTAATCAACTTCGGTTTTTTACTTTCTCTACCACGTGTATATTAGGTAGAGAAAGTATTGCATTCAACCTAGAAATTCGATATTTCACCACATTTCACCAGAACTACATGTTTTGAAACCTGAATCCTTTTAAAAAATCTAATGTGTTACACTCACATGACTTTCTCTATTCTTGTACAAACTATTTTTACAAACGCTTATTCTCCATCTACTTCATGTTAATCGAGATAAACATTTGAAGACTCTATCTTATTGCTAACTTTCTTGTAGATATAAGGGAATATATATTTACAAGGGCAATATAGAAATACATTAGCCTTTAAGCACATACATATCTCTTAATAGCTGGTTGCTAGGTGCAGCACCATTCTCTTTGCCACAGATTAATACTCTTTGCATATCCAAGACAAAAAAATGAATAACGAATTCCCATTTGAGAAAATAAGTATTGCAAAATTTAAGGAAATTACAAGCAATATATCGAAAATGGTTCACTCAACAAAAACATGTATATAACATAAATGGTGTATTTTAACGCGATCTACATTTTTTGTGTAGTAAAATGTTGTCTATCTCTTATGGTTTACCAGTTATGCAAAAGTTGTTCACAATGAAAAATACTTTTGGAGACATTTCCAGAAAATTCAAGATATACATTTTATTTGCCATGAAAATATCTTAAACATATGATATTTTAATCAAAATCGTTAGAGTCACTTTTGAGAAAATTAAAATTTTCGAAAAATTTCCATGTAAAGGGTAATTTGGGATGGGGGATTTTCTTGAAAACCTTCGTGCCGCATCTCTGGAAGTTTGGTGTTTATCCGACTGTTCGTTTATGAGTTATGTTGTTCACAGACAGACACACAGACAGACAGACACACAGACACACACGGACATGTTTCCAAAAATGCTTTTTTTATTCAGGGGGTCTCAAAACATGTATTTCCGGTGAAATCTCGGTATCGAATTTTTGGGTGGAATACAGTACTTCCCCTACTTACTGTACGTAGTAGAGAAAGTAAAAAAAGGTCATGTGTGTGTCTGTGAATAACGTAACTCAGAAACCAAAATTTGGATGACAAAAAAATATTTACCCCAAACTACCCCTTAGGTGAAAATTTTTTTAAACTTTTTTGTTATCTAAAATGGGTGTAATGATTTTGATTAAAATACCGTATAGTAAATATGTTTACATGAAGAATAAAACGTGTATCTGGAATTTTCTGGGAAAAGCCTATGAAGTCCTCTTCATTCAGAAAACAAAATTGTATAATATTGTATAACTGGTAAACGTCAACCGATAAACGAAAACCTGCTACACAGAAATTTGTAGATCTCTTTAAAACACACAATTTATGTCAAATAACTTTTTTGTAGCATAAGCCATTTCTGAAGTATCCGCTTTTAATGGTTCGAATTGTTCATTACTTGGTCATTCTTTTAAAGTCTGTAAACATTTAGTTGTTTCTGGCAGCTGCATGAAAACAGTATGGAATTTTAAGGCCAGGGTATAATGTCCAATGCTTAAAGATTTTATTATAGCCGTTCCCTTTGTACGTATAACGAAATGTGTACAATGTAGCTATTTCTACAAAGGTTTATTTGGATTAAAATTAAGTAGGTAGAGAAACAAGCTTTAGTAAGATTAGTTCGTATACCACTAATAAACGAAGATGATTGAGAAATTCGTGTGAGTGTGTCACATCAGATTTTTTAAAGTTGGATATTAATGTATCATGGGTTAAATTGAACACTTTTGTAGTTATATTTCATTTATAGCTTTAAATACATTTCTGTTATGTTCAATACTAATTTTAGAATTCTTTCTAAAATTCAAAGGCTCCTTTATAAAACAATGACACAAGAACATTTTTGAGTTGTTTTGTATATTTAAAATACTCAATGATTAAAGATTATAACTGCAGAGTAGGATATGATGTATCGATTAATGCAGATTAATACTTCCAATGTAGAACTACATTTAACTACAATATATTTTTTCAGGAATGTTAATTTTATGAACACTTTTGGAATGTATTCATACCAAAGATTTACACAATCATATTTCACGCAGAACTAACGAAATCTATACGAATTCAGCATAATAAACATTATTCTATACTTATTATTTTAAAATTTCCTTTATTTCATGCCATGCCTCATTGTAGTATTTTATGATATTTTAAACCGTAATGTAATATCACAAAAAGTACGACAGTTTCACCAACATATTAATACACCAATAAAAATAGTTAATAATTACAAGCTGACATGCTAGGTGACTTGACTATCATAGTGATGGAGTCGGGTTATAATTACCCTTAACACTGAAATCTAAGGATTTGTGTATTATCTCTCATCGTTGTTGTTTTAGTTAAATAGCCCTGTCCCTTTAATTAGGGAAAGTAATTTATTTACTAAGTGTTCCTTAGGAAAATCATCATTTGGGTTTATCAAAACCAAAAGTTTATATCTTGTATTTATATCTTAGTATCATTGTATTAGGTGTTTCTGTAACCTACAATGTCCCGTCAAGAGACCGGTTATCAGGTTTATTTCTGATATATTGAGACTAAGTACATCTTCAGTGAATGAGGAGGATATACTGCTCATTATTCTGTTACTGTGCTTGCATCTCTCTGTTTGAACCCATTGTAATTGTGGTTATAATTAATCCACTCAAGAACGATTCTTCAAACAGAATTTAAGCGTATGCAAAAAACTGGTTCATGTCCAGTAAATGTTTGAGCAGATCGCTCTTTTTGCCAGGATATGTGCTTTATCATTGCCTAAAATTCCCACCCACCTAAGACTAACCTTGTATTCTGCCGACTGCATAAGGTTTATTAGGTAGTTCCAGACTAACTTAGATGGTATCTGATAATACAATTGCTTTTAGCTCAGCATGACTGCCAGAGAAAATCCAAATGTTGCTTCCTTTGTAACCCGTTTAAGATTCTCCCTGACACAGGTTTCGATTGATAAACTTAAGATGAAATACAGTAGTATTGCGACCAAGAGCAATATAAAAATCACACTTCGTGGCTTCCCCATGTATTCCATCTCAAACAAGTTTGGTACTCAACAGAAATTATATGGACTATCCTCCTTATTTTCTTGCAAGTTATTGTATCACAATTAAAAACTTAATGTCTATGTATCGAGTGTTCCTTCACAGATAGAAGCACAGTGAGCAATGGGTTTAGTTTCAAAATTACATATTAATATTTATTAAAACTAATTTAATTCGACATGATGTTAAATATGTTACAAATAGGAAACTGTATACGCATTCGTTATGAAATTCCGAAACCAGCTCAACTCAGCCGTAAAACCTCACTTTGAAGCCTTGTAATGTAATAGATTTGTGCCTTTGTCCAATTTTTCACTGTCACTGTTTCGTTTTTATTTATCGCTTTCTTTTTATATAGTTCACCTTCACTAAGGAGTTCACTTCACTAAGGTGAAGTATAAAATTCTCCGTCATTTTACTTCTTCCGTGACATAGCTTCTTCAAGGCGGAAGATTCACATGGCTCGGGAGCCGAACACAAGATCTCCACAACCCGTCACTCCGCAGTAGCACTCGCTGCACAGCAGGTCACCGACTCGCTCGGAGAATCCCTCTTGATATCGCACATAAAACTCACCCGCCAACTCGCTTGCTCACTGACGGACCAAAGCAACTCATCTCACATCGACTCCCGCGAGAACGCTCGCTTATATAGTCAGTGGAATCTTTCCACAAGGTTCTCGAACGTTCAAGAACCATTTCGACCCACTTTCTGGAGGAAGGGAGATAAATAGCTTACAGAAGATTTTAGTTATCTACCGATAACGCGCCAGTATTTACACTGGCAAGCGAAGTTATCGTTCCTCACTTCGAATGCCCGGCTCCGACCTCTCGATAACCTTGGGCCTTAGCCGTTGCGTCACGTATATTGCAATATAAGTGCATTACTACAGAATAGAGGACTTTTGAAAAGATAAGAGAGAATCAGGTCTTTTCTTTTTCTGAGATTCTGTTATACATTTCACACTCAAGTATTGCACATTATTTTTAACAATGGTGTGTTTGTTATTTTGAATACATAAAACTAATTTATAATGAACCTATCTATAGTCACCTCGGATTTCTGGTTACGCAACGCTGCAAATTCAACAGATATGATTAATACGATGGCTTAGTAAGATAATACTAATTTAGGAGGCTTTGAGTCGATTGTTGGATGGTTGATAACGCGACTTAAGGCGGATTGTTTGAAAATAATAATATGGACGACAATAAGAGGTTCAGCATTTCAAGAAGTATTTCAAGTTGGAGATGTGGATTATGAAGACGCAAGTATTGAAGAGGCACGTTTAGCTGGGTTGTGTTTTGCTTTCCGCCCTAGTGCATGAAGTATGTTATTACAGCCAACTAATTTATGTTGGTAGGCATGAATTGTTTGGAAACAAATTCATGTGTTCTAAACCTAATTCCTTTCTGTGTAAACATTAGCGGGAAAACACACAATTCATAAAAAACTGTTTCAGTCCACTAACATTTTTACTGGTAGCTAGGTCTCAGCAGTTTCTTTGAAATCACACTAGGGATCACAAACGATTATCCAGATTACAATTTCCGGACAGTCAATTAGTTACTTTATATGTTACTGAAATAATTAAAACTGTATTCATGGACCAGTAGGTAGATAAGTATTTTTAAATCCACTCTTGTAATAGCTTCTGTATTCCAACAATATAAAGGTAGTTACCATTATAATTATTTCGATGAAGTTAAATACGTAAAAGTACGCTTAACTAAATAATTAAGAAGGTTCTCTTTTATCTCTCCAGCACCACCACTTTACTAATTTTGATTTTGATGACACAGAAGTTCTGTGAAATAATCAGTGATCTCTTCTTGAATCTGCTTAGTTGTGCTTTGTTGTGTAATTAAAAGACGACTTATTTAGTAGAAATTCTTGAGCTGGTTATTTCATACGGGCAGATAAGTTCATTTGGAATTAGAAGCACAGAAGTGCAAACACTATTAGACTCAAAACGCAAGCTTTGTTATTTATTTAGGAATATACGCTTTGCTAAAGATATGATTTTAGATAACTGTTGTCAATCGTTCATCACTTGAGTATTAGCTAAAATTTAAATTGATCTATAATGTGTATATTTTCTTTTTTGTGGATTTTTAAGGCCAGGTTAGGGAATTTGACCTTTTCCTAAGAAAAAATGCTCTTGCAATTTTATTTTTGGAAGAAAGTAAGTGGTTACAATGGCATAGCAGATAAGTTATCGCACATTGAGTCGATTTGAAATATTTGTAAATTATTTTCACTCAGAACTTCTATCTATTTTTACCAAGTAGTTCTTAGTCATAACAGTTTTCGGGTACTTCACACTCGTACATATTTCTAGTGTGATTCTGAGTGCAATTTCCAACTTCTTTTAGCGTTTGTTCTTGACAATCTTGAAATTGGTTCGTTCATAACACTTATTGTTAAATCGCCTTAGTGGATATAAGCTACCCACGCTGTTTTGAAATGCCATCCCATTACCAAGACTGGCTTTCACTCTCATGCTTCCAGAGAACTAGGTCGACAATTTAATAATGAGCAACGTTCCATAACAGCAACACATTTTCTCTGTCTTGTTAACTAAAAATTCCAGCATTTATGAATTATAATTTAAATCTGACATGTTGCCTATAGAATTATTATTCTTTTGTTATATTTTTCCTTTGAGGATTGATTCTCGCAAGATTATTGCGGAAGTTTGCGTTTGTCATTTTACTGTTAATATATGTTCAAATTTATTAAAATTCAAATAGAAAATCTACGTACTCTTCTTAAGTATAGTAACTACTGCCTCCTTAAGGTACGTTATAATGGGGCATCGAGCAGTTTTTCGTTCTCGTGCGGAAGCAGTTGTCACCCAGTTTTAAAGAAGGTTCGGAGGTCTTTGGAATTCTTCGCTAGTGTAAAATGTTTCCTGAGAGAAAGAACCCTAAGCAATTATATTACTGCTAAGTAGCAACATTTCCTTTCCTTGCTTTCCCATTCCGGAACGCTGTGCAGATGGGTCTTCGCGTGAGCAGGTGCCGTCTTTCCATGGCGCTTCCTGATGGCGTGCTAGAGAAGGAGAATGCGTGCGTGGAGATTGCACCGTGGTCTGTCGAGACGGAGTAAGAACGATTTACTTCCACACCATACCATCCTTACGGTTCCCATTCCTCTACTCAGTGGCGTAACTCGCTTTTCCTGGATTCCTTCAGGCACTAAATCTAGGAAGTCCCGGAGTTAAGTACTGCTTTAGAGTTATTTTGCTTCCACGTTCCGAATTCTGGTTCTCTACATTCTGTCTCTTGCACTAACGTGTAACGTGTTCTCACCACGAGAACTCTGGTTGAGTGTGTAGTAAAGTACATACCGCAGAAGTATAATATTTCAACAATAGCATTGCCCTTATAGAGAATTTCTATGAATACCCCAAAAATTGGACTTCCGGAATATATACGCTTGTCCATATGTAGGATTCTATTGGTCATTTCAGAAACACCTTATTGGTGTGGCCTAAGCTAGGTCTTGCAACAACAAAAATTAAATGTCAGAAGGTCATTATTGGTAATTTTGTACTAAAAGGCGCACGCTAGGATCTCTCCCAATTTTGCTTTCCTCTTCCCATTTTTCTTAGTAGTATCTTATCATACAATATCTTTATCTGCCACGAAAAATGTTGCCTATTCACCATCCCTCCTGTGCAACTTTATTCATTATCCTCTCATTCAGCGTCCAAGACTATATATTTCTTTCTTTCTTTCTTTCTCAATCATGGCTTCTAAATCTCGTCTTTGCTCTCCATTTCACATACCTCATTTTTCTCTACATTCTGTCGTGGTGTAGTGGTTACCAGGAGAACTTCCTCTAGTTCCCGAGATTGTGGGTTCAAACCCAGCGGAGGGCGATGGATTTTTTTGGGCGTAAAAATCCTTAGTATGGCTTCCTTCGGAAGGGATGTAAAGCCGGTGGTCCCGGGTCGTAGATTCACGACACGTAAAAGAACCTCAGTCTGATAAAGAAGCTCTGAGCGAAATTACAGGTTTTTCACGCCCAATATAGTATGGGTCGCCAAGGGCCACAGCAGTTAAAAGAGTGTCCATAAATATTTTTTTCCCACATCTGCATTTTTAATTCATCTACGAGCCTTTCCTTACTTCGTCCCAAAGCAAAAGTTTACACGCTCTACAATCACACACTCCCTGCAAAGCACCTACAATCTCGTCTTCAGTTCTTTCTTTAAGGTCCATAGAAAATTATTTCTTTTCTACTAAAACTTCCTTTGCATTATTATCCTCTGCCTAACCTACTGCAAGAGATGCAGTTACTATTTGCGTAAGACCGCATGCTGAAGGGCCTCATTTCCAAATCACCAATCACTGCCGGCCCTCATAGCGTGTTCACTGGAGCGTATATCTTCGGCGTTCCGCCAAGCTGAGGTTCGGGGTTCGAGTCCCGCCATGGGCATGATTGTTTGTATCTGTGTGTTGTATATGTAATGCGGTAATAAGTGGCAAAGTAAACAGTAAAACACTAAGCATACGATGGGTAAACAAAGGAACTTAAGAAAATGACTGTTCCATTGTTTTGTTCCAAGAAACAGCTCTTAATCCTGCGTGATTCTCCCTAAACATTAATAGCATTTTCTTCTGTGTTATTCATCTTGATTAAACCCAATTAGAAACAATTATCTTAATAATAATAATAATAATAATAATAATAATAATAATAATAATAATAATAATAATAATAATAATATGTTTACTTAACGACACCATATACTATTAAAGTCGTATTACTTTTAAAGTTCTGTCAAAGGTTTTTGCGATTGTGACCATCAACATAGAGAGGCTTTCCTCATACTTCATGTATGTTTGTGGAGTATAGTTAATCCGCGCCGTGTACTACGGCGCACCAGAAAGTAAGTTTTCCTATTTTTTAAAACAAAGAAAGCATGGTTACATGAAAACTTTATTGGCAACAAGTACAGCAATGTTTAGTCATCACAAGAATTGAGAGCCTTGTCATTTAATGAAATAAACTTTTGTATTCCTGTGTTATAGATGTCTACCGTCTTCGAATGGCATCAGCGCGTGATAGTTGTCTTCAGCTCTTCGTCGTTGTCAAAACGCTAACCGGAAGACAGGAATTTCTTGAGGTGCAAGGAAAGATTAAATCCCTGGGAGAAAGATCAGGATTGCATGGTGGATGATCAAACAGCCCCTAGCCGAACTATCGCAGAACAGTTGCTGTGCGCCGAATCGTATATGGATGAACATTGTCAGGGAGCAGCGGAGCACCTGCAGTAATATTCCATGCCTCATTTTGTGAATAGCACGTTGGAATTTCCGCAATGTTTCACAGTAGTGGTCAGCGTTTACTGTTTCACCTCTGGGCAGGAAGTCAATGAGCAAAATGCCCTTCCCGTCCCATAACACCGTGCACATCACTTTCTGCACCGATACAGTCTGTTTCAATTTCGTCTTGACCGGAGATCCACTGTGACACCAATGCATTGACTGCTACTTGGTTTCCGGGATAAAGTGCGAAATCCACGTCTCATCGCCCATGATGATCCTGTCGAGGAACTCGTCGCCGTCATTATGATACCGCTGCAGAAATGTCAGTCC
Organism: Deroplatys truncata; assembly: GCA_030765065.1. Taxonomy (NCBI): domain Eukaryota; kingdom Metazoa; phylum Arthropoda; class Insecta; order Mantodea; family Mantidae; genus Deroplatys; species Deroplatys truncata. Next base: position 111,174,614 of record CM060986.1, read on the forward strand.
TGCTCCTAAGCGCTCCGTTTTGTGCTCCGGTATCAGGTTCTTCGACACCCATCTGGCACATAATTTCCTGAACAGCAGGTGCTTGGCGACAATTTCATGCAACTAGGATCGCGATATCTGTAGAAAGTGGCTGCTGAGCTCCGCAATCGTGAAGCGACCATTCTCCACGATGCACTGTCGCACCAGCTCAACGAGGTCATCATTGATGAGGGACGGTCGCCCACTACTCTCTTCATCATGCACACTTTGACGACCTTCGGAAAATCGCCTACACCAGCGACGCACCATCTGTTTGCTCATGATGTTCGGACCATAGACCTGACAGAGCTGAAGATGATTTTCGATCGACGCTATGCTTTTGCAGTAAGGAACGTTATCACTGCTGAACCTCGCAGGTGCCAGTAGAATGAATAAGAGCCGCCATTTCAGGCCACTGCTGCCGCGCTACTGGCACCAGTGCTACGAAATTCCAGACACTCTATACGGGTTATTCATAAGTCAATGTCACATTTCGGAAGTTTGTTATGAAATAAGTACTTGACATAACAGAGTTAATGATATAGCAAATGAAAGGCAGTCTCTCAAAGTTTGTTTGGTATACCTTACAAGCGTTCAACGTGTGTGCCTCTGGTTACACGGGAGACATCAAGGCGATAGTCAATTCCGCCTACACCCCCGCCAGCATATCACGGTCGATCGTTGCTATCGCTGCTGTAATGCGATGTCGGAGGTCCTTCATGTCAGGTGGAAGTGTAGAATGAACACCCTATCCTTCACATATTGCCAGAGAAAGAAACCTCATGGTGATAAGTTCGGGAATCGGAGCGGCCACCGTAACAATGCGACGTCATTGTCAACGTTTCGTCCAATCCACGTCTCAGTAAGTTCTGGTTCCGGTACGCGCGCACGAGTCACTGAAAGTGAGAAGCGGCCCCGCTCTGTTGGAAAAAAAAGTCACTCCGTCTGTCACTTAAGGCAAAAGCCATTGTTCTAACATGTCCAAATAAGTTATGCCAGTCACTGTGGATTCGACGAAGAAAAAGGGCCTGCAAACGTTGTCTATCGACTGGGCACACGTTGATGAAACACGTTGATCTTTGGGGAGTCGCGCACATGCTCGACTGTCACATGTAGGTGTGGGTCCCCAAAGTGCGCACATTGTGATGGTTCACTTTACCGCATAAGTGAAACGTTGCTTCGTCACTGAAGACAAGTCTGTCACCATCTGTGAGCGCCTGCAGGAGCTCCAGTTTGTAAGGTTTCTCAGTTGTTTGGGAAGAATCCGCCACGCAGTCGACTGAGACATTCCCAGTTGCAGACTTGCACAATTTGTCGATTTCTGAGGGTTGCGCGCAAACAACTCGCGAACACCTGCAACACTGGCGTCTGACGGTCCCGGCTTTCGGGGTCATTTGGGTGGACATAAACACCAGTGCGCTCGAACGTTTCATACCACCTCTTCATGGTTCTGCGATCTGGCGCATCCCTCTAAAACGAGTGCGAAATCGCCACTAAATAGTCACAGCTGTTTTCACAAATTGTATCACACAAGAGGTTCTCTCGTTACCTTACAACGCCATTTTGTACTCTCCTGCCGCCTGGCGGCGAACCTCGTCACCACAACATGCGCGCTTCATGTGACACAAACTTGAAGAGTTTTTGTTTCCATACGTACATGATTCGGACTCGCACATCTCGTACATTACGCACAAGATGTTTTCCAAATAGTACACTGACTTATGAATAACCCTGTATAAGGGAAAAATAAATAGTTGGATTTAAAGGAATAAAACATTCTTAGTTTCACTTTACGCCTGATTTTTTAATTCCGTTTAAGAAGAAGTGTGGTTTGCTTCATTTCCTAGAACCAATTATTTCCCCTATTCTTACTTGGGGTCAGCTTTAAATTAGGACAGGCTACCAAAACTGAAGCTTCCAACACTATTACATGCAGGATATTAGCGGTTATGTGAATGTGAAGGACCGGCTGAAGGATTAATCATTATTTCTCTAACAAGATTGGATGTCACATTTATAGAGATGAAAAAATACCTACAGAAACCGTGTGTCCCGGTGAGTTTGAGATAGACATCATAATACTAGAAATGGAATTTTAAAATGTGACTTTGAACAAGGAAATAATTTGTTGACTATGCATGCTATTATAAATTGTGTGTGGGTTATTTGCACTTCAACTTCTTAGTTTTAGAGACATGTAGGTAAATTCACGTCCATTTCCCATAATATTAAATTTTATGCTTTTGTTCAGATTGGCCTGTTCCATTTGTCTACTTACTTTACATAACTACTTTTTGACATAGTTTTATTAACACATGCTGTTTTAACAAGTCTAGCAAATAAATTAAAACTGAATCGGGGTGAAGAGGCTTATGTACTTAACTTAGAAAGAAAGCAAAGATTAGAAATGGTATGGTTTAAGCTGGGAGGCTGGAGGGCAGGAAAATGACAAGAGCATCTGCCAGTTCTGTGGTTTGGATGCAGACTGGGTACATATTTTGGTGGAATGCGCATATTGGGAAAACCAGCGAACCATTAAACTTAAAGAAAAATTCTTAAGCTCTACTAGTAATACATCGAAATTTTGGAATCTATTGGTCAACCAGAAAGACTGGCATACATGGGTCTGCCTTCGCGCTAAAATGCACGAAGGCATAATTGTTCAGTTAGTCAGAGGTATTTTATTTCTATTTGTTTTTCTTTTTGTCACCTTTAATGGGTACCTGAAATACAAGATGCATGTATGATCAGTAACCCATACAAGTATTTGTGTAATAAATTTAATAATTTGACACCAATAAGGATATCTTATCTATCCACTTTTCATTAATTCTCTTATCTAAATAAGACCGTTTATAAACTGCTGTAGTTTCTCCCATACTTCTGTCTCCTTGTCCTCTTTTCACGAAATGTACTGATAGTTGTCCACATAAATAAAATGCCCCTATACTGAAGCACCCTTAATAATGCCAATCCTCTTCTTGCCTATGTGTATTCTCCTGTCATGCTTACTGTCCTAACAGAGAGAGAGAGAGAGAGCGGCCAAGCATATATTCCCAACCTTGTCTCTCATATGCAGTGCCAATCGACAATATGACCAATCGGAAGGCTTATTAATATTGGCTGTGTTGACTACTACTACTACTGCACTTCGCAGAAGAATAACAATAGTGAACATTATCTTACTAGTATTATATATAACGCCGATAGTCCAAGTCGGTTTCTCAGGTAGAAAATATTCAGATACATATAACTAAGTTTAATTAAAGAAGACGTTAGGCCAGAGTTAACCAAAACCAAGGAAATATAATCATTAAATAAGGCCACAAGAAAGAAATGAGCACCTAGATTTTTCTTACTTTCTGCAATACTAGAGAGAGTGTTGCATTTCATCCAATTCTATTAAAAACGCTCGCAGATATTTGATGGGGGGAGAGGGAGGAGCCTTGCTTCAAAACGAAAATATAACTCTACAGGTTTTATCCTTAGTAGGACATAGCACATTTCATGGTTTTTCTTCAAAACATTATCAACTCAGTCTTCTTCACAAGTCTTATTTTATCTTCAATCCTGCTCAAGGAAACCACTACGTCAAATTCAAACCTGTTTATATCAAATATTCATTGAATGATCTCCGAAGAAAGGTAACTAATTATCCGGAAATAAATAAGAATACACAATGAAATGACTCCGAGGAAACTACTAGAGATAGTGAAATGAAAAGTAAAATAAAGTATGGAGTTTTCTATAAGTGTTTTCTGCGCGACAAAGTGTTTCATGCAAAAGAGTAAATAATAATAATAATAATAATAATATAATAATAATAATAATAATGTAAAGTGTTTCATGTTTCATCCACAAGTGCGATGTATGCCCAAAATATTATTAATAACAACGTAGTTGTCTCGCATTATAATGGTCTTATAAAACACAACTTAGTTGCGTTTATTAGTCTAGTGAACACCGCAAATAGCTAATTATAGAAATATAATTTCTAAGATAATATAATGTAGACTACTCTCGTTAACTCTCTTTGCAGGCTAACTGCTTTAGTTGGGTATAAAGCCGTACTTTGTCACCACAGTTCAACATTTTGGCTCTGAAGCTGTAATATCTCTACAGTCGAGTGCACGGTAACGCGCCAATGTTTGTGATTTCCTATAGTGTTTTTCATTCATTCTCTGTTTAACCTCATCTTATGTAGGACTTACACCCCCAAGACTTACAGCGGGTGCCTGGGGTCAGAGGCCCGTCTAGGAGTAGACACTCATAGAGCAGACAGAATAACCAGGATGGGTGATCAGCCCAGTACCTGGAATGGGATGAAGGAAGTAGATGAAACGAAATGACGGCGAAATGGATGAAAGGAAAGGTGATGATGGAGCAGTTGGTGGAATGCATGGCGGGGGAAACCGGAGAACCGGGAGAAAACCCGCCCAGACGCCGGTTTGTCCACCACAAATCCCACATGCCGCGCCGCCTCGGTGAGAGGCGAGCGGTCTAACCTCTCGGCCACGGCGCCGCCATAATGCTTTTCTTTATTATTATTCTTGGTAGAATCTCTGTAACTTGCGTTCCACACCAGTCCCAATGAGCCAATCTTTTATTGATTTGAATTAAAGTCCGGTAAACACGCCTACGAACAAATGTCAAGCCCAGGTAAGCGGCAAAAGGAGACAATGTTTGTGATTTCCTATAGTGTTTTTCATTCATTCTCTGTTTAACCTCATCTTATGTAGGACTTACACCCCCAGGACTTACAGCGGGTGCCTGGGGTCAGAGGCCCGTCTAGGAGTAGACACTCATAGAGCAGACAGAATAACCAGGATGGGTGATCAGCCCAGTGCCTGGAATGGGATGAAGGAAGTAGATGAAACGAAATGACGGCGAAATGGATGAAAGGAAAGGTGATGATGGAGCAGTTGGTGGAATGCATGGCGGGGGAAACCGGAGAACCGGGAGAAAACCCGCCCAGACGCCGGTTTGTCCACCACAAATCCCACATGCCGCGCCGCCTCGGTGAGAGGCGAGCGGTCTAACCTCTCGGCCACGGCGCCGCCATAATGCTTTTCTTTATTATTATTCTTGGTAGAATCTCTGTAACTTGCGTTCCACACCAGTCCCAATGAGCCAATCTTTTATTGATTTGAATTAAAGTCCGGTAAACACGCCTACGAACAAATGTCAAGCCCAGGTAAGCGGCGAAAGGAGAGGAGTACGATACATTTCACTTTAGTGGTTGGAAGACATGCCTTACAATGACGGTCTACACCAACCCCTGGATGAGTCCATCTACTTTTGGTTTGCTGTCTAGGTCAGTTTCAAGCTCAGGAGCAAAGAAAAAGGGGGAAGTAAGCCAAACATTAAGTGGAGTATTAGAACCAGGTAAAGGGTTTCGACTGGGGGTGGCAGAGAGAGTTTAGTATTTATTTATCAACGAACTAATGCGCATTATATCGGCACGAATTCATTCACCTTACTGTACATTAGCCACACAGACTGGCAAGCAAGAAATCATCTGCCGACATTCTTCAATGAGAAGCATGTATTCTACATCATCAGGTTGAGATTTACCTCGAAAACACTTCTCGAATGTTCAATTTCCTTCTCAGCTTATTGCGAGTTGTAATTTTGACATTTATTAATGTATGAAGTTATTTAGGAATTATATTCTGAAGTTGGCGCAAAATGATACAATTTGATTAATATCACAACATATTTAATTGCGTATGTGCTAATATGTGAAGTGTTCTAGATACCCTGGAGCAAATAAATTTTTGGATGTGACAAACACATCTTAGTCATGCTAATCCCATTTTATCGGAATTATCCAGTTCTATAATTTTCGCTTGTGGTGTTAAATCACGCTTACTCTTTGTCTGTAGTTGGCCACTTACATACCCATAAATTTGATCATAACATCCAAAATTCAGATAACCTGAGAAACCTTGATAAATATTTAAAATTCATTTCATATGAAACATTTAATTATATGTCCTACCATTTTTTATCCAACCTGAACATTTATATCCTTTGCATTTAATACGAAATTATTATTTTTGTGTTTTCCTTGGGGTGAAATCGGTAAATATTACCCGCAGATTAAACATACCCATACTTATTTGAAATGCTGCTTTATTACACTATAAATATGAGGATGAAGGAGTATCTAATATGAAAAATTAAGTTATATGTTCAAAAAGAGTATATTATAAAAATATAACCTGGGGTGAAGGGAAGATGGATATAGTTTGTTTTATTTTATTTCTTTTAACTTTAGTTTTTTAAACTGCTTTTACTCCGGAATAAAAACGGAAGTAAACTGATCTATAACATAATGAAAATATGTAAAAACCAACAGCAATTGTAACAGCAAGAAAGTAATGCCACATTTTCATGTAAATATTTTTGACTTATTCAGTAGTAGCGTAGAGATATACAATACTGTCACTTGTGTAACCATAAATTCTGATTTTTCTACCTTGTTTACTGTTAACCTCTACAAAACACTACCTTCCACCCACTGCATTATTTCTCCCCTCACTTTTATGACTAGAGCTAGCCCTTGTTAATAGGCTGAAGCTTGTTTCTTAGCATTTACAGACTGTTTCATCAAGAGCCTGGCTTTGACATCAAAATATAAGGAGATTCTGGCAGCATTTGATAACGTTTAATCCTATAGTAAACCAAATGCATCGGCAACTCTCCATAGTGCAACCGCGCGCAAGAAAACTACCTGCGGGACGCCGGTAAGCATAGTACTGCCTGGCACCTGGTTGGTCTCTCGTACGGCCTTCAGAACAATAGCTTGCGGAACAATAGCTCAACATGTGCCCTTTTCCCGCTCCTGGGGGCAGTTCGAGTAGATTCGCTTTCTAGGTCATTTCGCTTAGTATGCGGGGTTTATATGAGGAAGCTCCACTTGCCCGTGCGGGAGTTCAGTTCACTTATATAAGTAGTTAAGTGACGTCGAAGAGTTCGGACAATGCTGAGTATAGTTTTAGTTGTGACTCTGCAGTTCACTTGTCAGTTGTGACTCAGCAGTTCAGTTGTGATTCGATTCGACGAATCAGTTGTGTTTTGTTCTGTGTGTATGTCAAAAGTGTCTCAAGTGTAAAGTTGTGCTACACTGGGCACCCGAGTGACGAAGTGGGTTTAACCACAACTGGTTTTCTCATTTGTTACAATACATTCAAGTGTACATAAGCATTGCCATGACTGTTTATTACAATCATAATAATTTTATTTAAAACCTTTCAAATGAGCTTTTATTTTAAAATAAGCACCTAGCGCGATTTTCATTCGCAGTAACGTCATCCCAGTAAATTAATCAAAACTACCAGAGGTATTTTCCACATATATATGTAATATAATATATTTTATGCAACTTTTTTAGTTTTGCTTTAAAGTTTCCTTGTGTTTCCCAGTTAATCTTAATGTGTTTTTACTGTTTTCATTACAGCTTATTACACAATTATACAACACCCACACACAAACACCCATGCTCATGGCGGAACTTGAACCCGCAACCCTCAGCTTGGCGGAGCGCCGGAGCTATACCCTCCAGCGACCACGGCTACGAGGACCGGAACTTCTTAAATGGTCTCCATTCTTATGCTCTGTTTTTGGTTTTCGAAATTTAATCTTGAATTAATTGGATTAATTTAAACGTATAAAATAAGTTAGTGAAAATGAGTTAAGGTAATAAAAGTTTAATCATGACTAAGAAAACGAGTATTTTGACTTTATATACGAAAGTGCAAAATCATTAGTTACATTCGTTGAGACCATTCTAAAAATACACTCTAGTAAGTTACATAAATAATTCATATTATTCTTAAATACAGCAATAAAATAGATACTTGCAAATATCAGTTTGTGTTTAAAATTTCGCAGATAATCAATTATCTTGTTAAAAAGAAGCAACTCTCATACAACAAAAAGTTAATGCAAGCAGCAGGAAATGAGAACAAATCTAACCGCAAAAGTACGACAAGCTAAAATATTTCATTACGATAATAAAATAATGATAAGAATTATTTACCTTGTAAAGCAATCAACAAAAAGTAACTGCAAGAGAAATTCTACAGCCTCTTTTTAAAGAAAGGAAGGAGAATTTTCATATCATCATCCCTCTGAAGAAGCGATAATTAACGAAATTTTTTCAGCGACTCACAGCTCTGATTGATAGATGCCGAGCACTTTCCTTTATACGTAATAGGTCCATTAGTAATGCGTGAAACAATTATTTTAATCATATTTCTCAAAGTCACTCCAGCTCAGAAATCTCAGCTTGGATGATTTGTGGATCTATGAACTTTTGGAGTAACAGGAATGGTAGGAAAATGTAACTATCGATTAAATCTCCTATTAGAGACAAGAGTTTCTGTGCCTCTATCTAGAACAAGAGCCATCTGCTCTAACTTGATGTAGTGGAATCTGAAATGCACCTTCTCATGAAACACGCCACTGGTCGCTCGCAATGGAATTGGATGGTCACTTAAGTAGCGATGTCGAGAAGGGGCACTCGACCCCATAGTCGTTCCAACTTCCCACGAACGACGTGTGGACTCGGCACACATAATCACAAGATCGAATTCGGCGACAAACCACTTTAGACGCTAGAGGGAATGAGCTATGGTGAGATCATAGCCTCTGAGGACCTCTTCCCTGAGAGGAAATGGCGCCGTGAAACGCCCTTTGTCTGGGAACTCTGTGAACAAGTGTCTGTGCGAGCGGAAATCAGAAAAGGCAAGAAAACAATGCTTCTGATAAGAACTGTACTAGGTAAGGCGAAGAAAGCGTATTAACTGTGTCAATGCCCAACTGAATCTAATGCTAATATTTTGTTGACGAAAATAAGTTTGTCGACGAAATAAGTTTACGAGATGAATCAAAGAACTTCTTTTTAAACTAAGTAGTACAAATGTAAATAATATTTGCAAAAATATGAAGTTGGGATGGACTTTATTGTTGGGCGCCTTAGTGGGATGGACTTTATTGTGTGTTTTCCTTTTATGTACGGTATCGGTGTTTTTGTAGGGAGAAAAGGAAAGGTATCGGTAAGATGTCGGAAGAGCATGGATACAAGTAGGTTCTCTTGATCTCGGGTCGTGTTAACCGATGATATTTATATGGTTTTATTACGTTTTATTCTGACCTCCTTAAAAACCATTCCCATAACCGATCCGTTCACACAAATATGTTTTATGTCCGATCACCAAATATATCGAACTATGCCATCGCCAAATCACACTATAGCCACATGATACCCTGTGGTGTTTCACACGTCTGCTCACATCGAATTCCAGAGTACAAGTGTCTGCATTTACCCTTCGGTTCGCATTCCTGAAAGTTTCTTAACCTTAACTCTGCCTGCCATAGTTTCCCCCCAATTCACACATGTGTCGTTACAATGGGCATGTTCAGCCCGCATTCCAATCCCCTAACGGTACGTTCATTTCCCGTCGTATACCTACTCTGTAAGTCTTATAAACACATGTTATATGTTTCCACACTTTTCTAGGTGGTTCACAAATAGACTATGTATAATCGATATTATGGCTTCAACGTATCTAGTGGTACCGTGCTAGCCTCTGGTTCCCAAGGTCGCGGGTTCAAACCCGGCGGAGGGCGATGGATTTTTTCGGGCGTAAAAATCGTTAGCACGGCTTCCTTCGGAAGGGAAGTAAAGCCGGTGGTCCCGTGTCGTAGATTTACGGCACGTAAAAGAACCTCAAGCTTGATAAAGAGGCCTCTGAGCAAAATTACAGGTGTTTCACGCCCAATATAGAATGGGACGCTAAGAACCATAGTAGTTAAAGAGCGTCCATAAATAAAACTCAATTTTTTTTTTTTCAACGTATCGTTTCAAAGTGTTACATTTAAATGACCTTCTCTAACCACTGTCATAGTTTTTGCATAGCTTCTATACACTATTCTCACAAAACTTATTTTTCTATCTGCATGATATTATCGAGATAAAGTTATGTATAAGCTTCATAACACATTTTGTTGCATGTACAAATGAGATTAAAGGAAGCCGAATGGACAGTCAGCATTTTAAATGCGTTGCTATATTAATATAGCAATAATATATAGCAATAATAAATACTCCGTATTGTTTCCAATACCTCGCGAGGATAACTGAATAGCGGCAGCACCTTAAGAACAAAAGGCACCTATTGAAAATTCAAACCAGTAATAATGGATATCTCGGAAATGACTAATGCCACAATAAAAGTTATTATACATAGGTATATTATGTGTTTTAAAGAGATCTACATTATTTGTTTATTCCGTTTTTGTCTATCTCTTAACGCTTACCAGTTATGTAAAATTCCTTTTAATGAAGAGGACTTCACAGGCTATTCTCAGAAAATTCAAGGTACAATTCATTTATCATGCAAATATTTTGAATGTATGGTATACTAATCCAGATCATTAGATGCATTTTTTAAAAATAATTTATTTTGAGAAGTTTTCAATGTAAAGGATAGTTTCGGATTGGGAGAGTTTCTACAAGAAAAAAGGAAGGTACTGAAGATACTGAACTTGAACAGCAAGTTTAATATTTATCCGGTTTTCGATTTTGAGTTATGCTGTTCACATATACACAGACCTTACTGAAAATGCTTTGTTATTGGATTCAGTGAACCTCCCGTGAAATCTGAATATCAAACTTTTGGGTGGAAACAATATTTTCTCTATCTATTACGTAAGTAGACAAATCATCTCCTGATGAAAACCTGGACACCAAATCCGAGTTTTTGGTTTTCTATATCGATTCTACTATCAATTGAACCATCATGCCTGCCTCCGTGACTACAAGTTATAACGATGCCGTTTACGCCTAATGAACAAAAGATGCCCAACAAGGGCATCACTAAATCACTAGTACAGGAGGTAGGATGAATGATAGATACCTCCAGCTACTGATTTAATTTATTTATTGAGGAAAAGGCTAGTATACATCGCAAACTTTAGTTTCAGGTTACTTAAGCTCCAAAAATTACAATGACATCAGAGTTAGAAATCACTTGTGTTGCTACATAGATCACGGCAGCTGACATCATGTTTGTGTTTAATTTGATTTTTCCCCACTCGTTGCGCGTCGATGCTTTTCCTAGCTTGGGCTGCATTGGGCTTCACGGCGAGTGGCGGGTTCTTTCTCTGTCCGTGCCACGGACATTTTAAAGTTGTTGAGTTGTCGACGTTGGCTTGATAAGCTATGAAGTTTTGTGTGTTGCTTAGAGGGTTTCTGCCCGGGATTTTCGTTGGGCTCTCCCGTTGTGATTCATTCTACCACCTGTCGCCTGGTATACAAGGGAAATATTTAACTGAGCCAGAGTCGGGATTTATGTTTTCATAAATTTAATCCCGATTACAATTTTATTTTGGGCAAGTGGATTAATGCACGCAATTTATGAATACCACTGACCGTTTTAGATTATCTTGTTAGTTTTTTTTTAGAGTTTCTTAATGATTTTAAATAACTTGTGTCCTTAAAATTGATATAATTACAAACGATTTGGAGTTTATGTGAATGTAGTTAAATGAGGCTATTTATTTAAATTGTGAACTTCTTCCCAGAGTTGATTAAGTTATTAGTTTTAGCATTAATAGTTAAGTATTAGTGTGTGTAAAGCTTATTCCAGGCTTTCGTTTGTTAATTGATCGTTTACTGCCTCACAGGAACGTATGAAGGTCACGTTCATTGATTATAGGCTAGCGTGAGGTGAACAGTTGTGAATATACTTAAAAGGTCTGGAATTCCAGTATAAGTTAAGTGGCGTTATTCTGCCTTTCTGTGTATTAATCCTACATAATATTATAGCATGAATTTCAATGCATGAGATCTTATGGTTTTGTAACTCAGGGAATATCCAACGAGATATATTGTTTTTGCGAAATAAACCCAGAAAATAAGACTTAAAATGTGTTTCTAAAAATCTTTTAGTGAGCATTCCTAGCTCTTACTTTCAGTCTAGCCGTTACACCTGAGATTTTTATTCCTGTATTTTATATTTGTTAACGTATTCTAGAGAAAGTTTACTGGCATATTTATGTTAAGAGTTGCAAAATGACCGTATAATAGCAAAACGCATTGTATAATACTATACGAAACCTATACTATCGCAAAGATCGCCATCCTGCATAACCACCAGGTGACTTGTCTCTTGTGTTTAAACAACGTGCTAGGACATAGCAGTGGAATAAATATGGCTAAGTAGTCGAATTTAAAGCTAGTGATGGTAATTTTTCTGGTCTGCTACTCAACAAGTCTCGCTGTCTATGTAGCAAACAATCAATAAATTCGCTGGCATGTAAATATCTGCATGTACCACCATCATTAAACATAAGTGAGCGCAATGGATCTATCCATGGGCGAATCCACACAAAAACAAGGAACAGATTTTCTCCGGCAATAACCAAAAAGATTCGATGTAATGGCCTGCACGAGGATAAACATGTAAGTGCACCAAAACGGGTTAAGAATCGACTAAAATAATTGTCGTCTAATGAAGTGGTCGATTAATCTTGGGAATTTGCAACGATTAATAAAGGTGTCTGATGTATTATATTCATATACCTTTCATTTCTCTCTATCGTGTACTACTGGGTATACAAATCAACTTCATTTTTATCCAGGTAAATCTGCAAAGAAGTAGCTACATTACACATTTCGTTAATATACAAAGAGAATAGTGTTAGTCAAATGTTTAAAAACTGGACCTACACTGAACTTAAAATTCCATACAGTTTCCATTCTCGATATCGAATTTTTGGGTGGAATACAATATTTTCTCTACCACGTATTGAATTCCACCCAAAGAATCGATACCGAGATTTCACCGAAAATACACGTTTTAAGGCGCATGATTACCCAAAGAAATGTTTAGAACATTTTCTGTGTGTGTGTGTGTGTGTGTACCTGTGAACAGAATAACTCAAAAATAAAAAGTCGGATAAATACCATACTTGGCATTTAAGTTCAGTAGCTTCCCAAATGCGACACAAAGATTTTCAAAAAAATAACCACATCTCATTTACACTTTACATGGATCCCATTTAGAAAACTTTTGATTGAAATATCATCTTTTAAATATATTTACTCATCAAATCCAATGCATATATTTCATTATCAGAATTTATCTTGTAAAGTTCTCTTCATTCGAAAGGAGATGTATATAATCTTGCACAACTGTTAAACGTTAAGTGATAGATCAAAATGTACCTCACTAAAAATGGAGATCGTTTAAAACATACAATGTATTTCAAATAACATTATATGTAGGATCAGCTATTTCGAGATATCCGTTATTAATGATTAGAATTGTACATTACAGTTATTTTTCTAATGTCCTGTAGATTTTCAGTTGTTTCTCGCGATGTCATGGAAACAGCATGGAAGTTAAGGATAGCGTATAACGTCTAGTTCTAAAACATTTGACTTCGCTGTTCGCTTTGAATCCATAATAAATGTGTAATGAAGGTATTCCTGGAAAGGTTTGTCTCGCATTAAATGAAGTAGATAGGAAAATAAACTTTTGTAAGAAGAATTTGTATACCCGTCAATAGGCGATAGAGAGTAGAGGAGTCATGTCAATGCAACACATGAAATTGTGAAAGAGTATTTAATGTTGTTTTTTTTCATTTTTCCCTTTCGTTTGCAAGAATCAGTACACCTATTTTTCATTACCATATAAACTAAGTGAATGTCATGCAAATTGCTGCAATAGCCATTTGATTTCGATTTTTGTTTTATTATTATTGCAACTCGTATGTTTCGTTTAGCAAGAAGTAATAATTGATTTGTGTTTCCTTGGAGAGTATGTATTATACAGCTGTAATGCTTTTGGCATGACGAAATTAACATAATTTTTAAAAATAAAAAATGTTAATTTCCTTATAAGTATTCAAGTCACCATTCCAACAAATTTTACCAATTATACCACGTACTGTTTGAACGTAAAATAACCTGATTTAGGACAGTTCTGACACGGGGTTTTAATCTTTTATTGACCATGATTTTAATGTGATAGTTTTTAGAATGTGGTGATTTGTTTTTAGCGTTTTTGACTGAGCAGGTTTGTGTCCCGATTTTTAGTTTTTGTCTTTTAAATTTTATACATTGTAAGGGCGCTGACAACCTTCGATGTTGAGCGCCCTTAAACCCCATCTCATCATCATCAACCTGATTTGGTATTATACCGAGAAGGCAGCTCTAGTTTCAAAAAATGCCACAACTCTTCTTTGTTCCAGCATCAAGTACCTAGATAATGGCATTTACGATATTCTTCGTTTCTTAGTTCGACGCTTAGGCTGTAGCCAAATGGAGCAGATTCCAAACAAATTATTTTAAAATATTGAATCCTACAATTAGTTCTTTAAAGTCATATAAACCCGGGGATACACTAAAATGCAAATCTGACTGCAAAACCCAACAGGGGCATCCCTGGTTACAGCAAATTCATTTGTCCCCGGTCCATTTCCTGTCAGTATGTTCTATTTGACCCGAGTGTAGAGTTTGTGTAGGTTTAATAACTTCAGAGTGCAAAACTGAGCTGCTTTATGGTACGTATAGTGCACAGCAAATACCTTTATCTGATTATGTGTTCTGCTAACTAAAATGAAAGTCCATGGCGTTATGCATTTAATCTTTCTGTTTTTCAGTGAAACAATTGGCCTGAAGCAGGTGATGTTAGAGAATTTTCCATTCCACATAATTAATTCTTACAGCACACGTACAGCGAAAACAACACATGGCAGGTATGCAGCCCTTTGTAAACTGTAGAAACACGATGTCACGTTCGACGAGCTGCGAGGCGAACTTCATCAAACTTCGAAACTAACTTGAATGAGAGTGTGCGTGAAATTAGTAGAGGTTTCAAATGAATTTGCAGCACAAAGGGTGGCAGAATGCTAATAAATTCTGGGACCGGAAATTCCACCTGTTTCACTTTATTCGCGCTTACGCTTAATTCTTCCCTTGCTTTTGCTGCGGATCGAAAACCTACCTTTGTTTATGCTGTTGTAAAGTAAACGCCATTTAGATTTTAGTTGCAACACACAACTGCGCCACCAGCCCCCTTTTTATTCTCACTGACTTAATATCATTATCGAAGAGAAAGTGTTTATCAGAGGTACGTAAATGCAATATGACGGTTCAGAGGTCAATCCAAGTAAGTAAGTCATAAAGTATGAAACTGAGAAATCGAAGATTTTATTAGAATTGACAAAGAAAATTCCAAATACAGAATACAAACACTAAACTATATTTTATTTATACACAAGTGAATAAATTCTTATAAGTAAATAAACTGATAAATTTGACTGGAGATAGGAAATATGTGTAAAGGCTTTAACAAAAAGAATTTGGACTTACATCTTTCATTCTCCGAATTATTGTAACAAATTAAACCCGTTGATAATTCAAAGGTTGATAAACATGTTGGAGA
Source organism: Deroplatys truncata (assembly GCA_030765065.1). Taxonomy (NCBI): domain Eukaryota; kingdom Metazoa; phylum Arthropoda; class Insecta; order Mantodea; family Mantidae; genus Deroplatys; species Deroplatys truncata. Next base: position 111,190,093 of record CM060986.1, read on the forward strand.
AATACTCATGTTAAATTTTACTAATGTGTTTATGTGTTATTATTTTCAATCTGAATATATAAATAAGTCATACATAAATTTAAATATTATTCACAGCGGTTTAATTTTTATGAAAAAAATTAACATTTTTCTCAAAACATGTATTTCAGACTTAAATGAAGCAACTCCCTCATATAAATTGATTATTATCTTATTCGTGGAATACACATTTCATATTTCTTGTGACAGTTACATTTATTTCATGTTATGAAGTGTAAAATCTGGACTGTAAATCTGTTTATAATCTGGGAGATGGTGTTATTTGCTTCAATACGTGTTTATTGTGGTACTAAGAAGAGTTTCAGAACGTGTGATGGAAAGAAATAGTGGTACCTGATTTCCAAGGTTCTTATGAAACGTAATTCCTATTTATTTGACATGTAATTCTTGTAAATTTACTGCCCAAAACCTTTAACGCATTCTAAATTCCATATCATTGCAAAATTATTGCGCTTTGTGGATGAGTTTATATTTCAGGAAGTTGGCAAATATAAATCAGTGTTTTTAATTTATCTCACAACAATGCACTTTCCGTTATACAGAAGGTAACGATATAGTAAAAAACTCCCGCTTCTTTGAATTTCCCTCTGAATATTATTAGTGGCCACTTCAATAAATACTGACTTGTTTGATTGAGCCTTTGAAGGATAACATCTTGTAAGTCAAAAGCGAATTGTTATAACTTACTGTATAAATCTTGCTCTACAAAAATTAAAAAGCTGTTCCACTGTCCTAAGTTTTAGTACTTTGCATTCTGAATCAAGGAGTTTGGAACTACATGCCTGGGTTGCTTCACATGTTAAGTATTGTTACCGTTAGACAAACTAGACGGCCTATAACTATATCCTAATCAGCTACAACACCTTGCGACCTAATGCACTATTTTAAATCTAGAACAAGTGCCATTTACTCTCAACATATCACACCTAAAGCTCTAGGGTAAAAGAAAATTAGTCCACTAAATAGGACCACTTAAAATAACCCTAGTAAAATTAGTGTGAAATCCGTAAGACAGTCAGAAATAATGGTTGTTATATGATGTCATTGCCCAAGGCAAAGCATAATATGAAAAATGGCGTAACACCTTTCCGCCGGCAAAAACCTGAGACAACTCTCCGGCCCCGAAATCCCAAGAGCTCATGCACCCTTTTCACGACCATGGTGCGCTCACCAACAAAATAATGCGAGGCAAAGCCAGCGCCAGACGGAAGAAAAGAAAGCGTATGCTATTGTTACAAAAAATGTCCATTAACAGCAAACTCAAAACGAAAAGTGGGTTGAATATGAAACCTGGTATTTCAGTTCAGCATCTTCCAAAGAATGCGACTTAAAAATTTTCAAGAAAGTCCCTACATCCCAAACTAACCTTTACATGGAAAATGTTTCGTTATTTTTGGTTTTCTCAAAAATAGCTGTAAGGATTTTCATTAAAATACCATATGTTTATAATAAGTGTACGAGAAATGCAGTTTATATATTGAATTTTCTGGGAAAAGTCTTGAGGCCCCCTTGATTGTGAGTGACTTTTGTATAATTGCAAATCTGTAAGAGTAGACCACATCTTATTATACAAAAAATGTATTGCCGTGCTAAGGAAAAGGTAAGTAACTATAGGGTCTTTCAACAAGAGTGTCCTATTTTTGAACTTAAATAAAACACGTTCTATAAATGATATAGGTTTATTTCTTTTTTTATTTTGGAACATAATTAATGTCATTACGTATGGAAGAGAACATCAGTTAAGTGACCGCCGCGACTTCTTTGGGTTGCGCGTATACGGTTGACCCAATTTTCAATGACAGAAGAACGTAAATTAGGTCCAAGTTCACGAATAACACGCGTGATGTTATTCATAAGATTATTTATTGTTTCTGGCTTGTTGACATAAACTTGAGACTTAACATAGCCCACAAGAAGTAACCCAACGGCGTTAAATCACATGAACTCTGGGACCAGTTAACATCACCACCACGGGAAATGATGAAACCTCTGAACTTCTCCTTCAAAAGATCGATTCTTTCGAGAGCAGTATGACATGATGCATCATCTTGCTAGAACCAGATGTTTCTTACATCCATACAATTCAATTGAGGCCAAAATAGTCCCTTATAAGAGCTCTGTATCTTTCTCCATTCACAGTTGGAGCTTCTCCATTTTCATCTTGGAAAAAATATGGACCAATGATTCCACCATACCAAAATCCACACTACACAGTAACCTTTTGGGGATGAAGTGGTCGTTCTTGAATCTGCATTGGATTGTGATTGCTCCAATAGCGGCAATTTTGTTTGTTGTCACAACCATCCATCCAAAAGTGGGCTTCGTCACTGAAGATGATTTTTCGACAAAAATCCGGCTCAGCTTCCAATTGCTTCGTAGCCCAGTCAGCGAATACACCGCGGGGCGTTGGGCTTTAGTTGTTCAGTTAACCCATTTTTATGCGTGAAACTTCAATTCCAGATGCAGAATTCGCCAAGTTGTGGTCGGCGAAAGTCCCAATTCTTGCGCTCGACGAGCAACTAATTTGTTTCCGTTCTCGCGTACCCCTCACGAACGGCGGCTATGTTTTCGTTGGTGCGCTTACATCGAATACGTAAGGCTTTCTTTGATCGCTGATAGAACCACTTTTTTCAAATTTATATATCAAACGCCGAATCATTCTCTCGCAGGGAAGATTATGCACACCGTAAGCTTCACGCAATACACGGAAGTTTTGGCGAACAGATGATCCATTTTGATAATAAATTTTCTCAATTTCTACTCATTGCTGAATGCTGTAACGTTCCATGGCTGTTTTTCAATTACAACGGCAGCTATCACGTGTTAAAGATAGGGCACTCTTGTTGAATGACCCCTTACAAAACAAAAACAGGATGTTTTTGGTGTCGCTGGAATCGCCTTGATGTCCTACATCATAATACAACCTTAAAAAGGAAAAAAGTAACCTTTTGTTCAAAATGTAAAGAAAAATCAGTTACTGCCTCTGCAAATTTTTCGACATCTACAATGACAAAAATCAGTTAGTAGAGATTGCACTGTAAGTAAGCAGTATCTGCAAAAATACTGCATATTATGGTTGTATATTTATCCGGTGCTGCAACTCAACCATGTGAGGGAGCAGTAAATGCCTGCTTCATGGTGTCTGCATATTGGTATCTCGTTTATTATTTAAATTATTGGTAATCTCTCTAGTAAGAGGTTAATGTGAGGACGCGTTTTAAAGAAATTATCAGCAGGAAGTGTAATCTTCTTTATATTGCAGGTAAGAACTAAATATTCCTTTAATATCAGGTGTTACCTAAATATTGGTGAAATCATTCTGGATAAACTACGGAGGCCTACTAAGTGCATAGAACGACACACATTCAGCCATTTTTATTATTATTATTTACAGAATGTCCAGAGAGAAAGAATTTGGATTTATGATTTTGATCTTGATATGAAGATATTGGTGAAAGTGTGATAGAGATATTTTTGAGGAAATTATTCCTAATGACACGATAGAAGAGGAAGGTGAAAAACAGAAGGACGAAGGTGTGCAAGAACAACTGGAACATGCCATCATAGAAGATACTGAGCAGAATGAAGATGATTCAGGTATTGAAGATGAGACTTCTTCAAATATAGAAGTGGAAAGAAACGAAGAAAAATAAGTGCTGAATGGAAGGAAGAAAAGAAAATGAGTTAACAAGCATTCACTCCAGGTTGTAATGAGCAGTGCAAAGAAAGAAAAGAAAGACAGAAGGAAAGAAAGCTGTTCAGAATTGTGTACCAACTCTCAAAGAAAAGATATTTATGAAACGTATTGGTGTCTATCCTGGATGGATCAACGTAAATTCGTTTTCCAAACCTGCTCAAAAGTGCCATTCAAAAGGCGAACAGGAAGTGAAAACTCTAACAGGAATTCTACATAAGTTTAGCGTTCGCAAACAGCGAAGGAAAGGTGCAAGTTTGCAGTCATTTTCAATGTTCTTCACAAATCAAAAGACAGGGAGGCATTATTCTAAATCAAGATATGAAATGGCGGAATTCTCCAAAATTGAAAATAAATCGAGATGATGTAGGCAGACACACTTAAACTTTTCATCCAACAGTATCGACGTGAACATGTACGAAATGTTAAAAACCTCCCTAGTAATGTGTCAATTACATTGTTATACAATTCAATTTGACCAGAATAAAATGTGCACTTAAATAATCTGAGTTTATTTTTGCTGTATTTTTAATCAAGAATACAAAAGAAAAAAGGAGCATCTGTAACATGCAACAAAAAAGTCAGCAACTTCCACTTGCTGCTTTAACAATCAGATTTGAAACCCACGTACACTTTATAAAAAGGTAGATCTGTCATAGTCCAATAATTTAAAAAAAAGTTCATGATGCCAAAAATAAAATGTCCTGGTACTTTATGGCTAATGTGTTTATATCAACATCGTCCATAAAGTAGAAAGTAGTGAGAAATTGATTAAACTTTTATCTAAATTTTTTTCCATTCTGAAGTTCATGTAATTACTACCTTTTTCTTATGCAGGGCAATGTAGATCTTGTTAAAACACATAGTTCATTTAAATTATAATTTTAGGCGTTTTCGAGTTCTTTGTTATTGGCGTGAAATTAAAATACTTATACATTTCTCAAGAGGAAAGTCGTCATTCGCTTCTTTCTGTTTCTCCTCGTGAGGAGAAGGTAGGAGAACGTAACTTAAAGCCTTCACATAGCCACCTGCTCTTAAAGGATTTAACCATAGATTAAGCCTATATCATTTCCCTAATCTCCTTGTACCTACAAGAAAATACGCCATAAAGCCATTTCTATAAATGCTGATCTCCAATCAACGAAATTAAAAGCAATAGGCGAAAACGCACTATATATATAAAGTACACAATTTACTTTAAACAACGTTTTTGTGGCATCAGCCACTTTCAAAATATCTGTTATTAATGGTTTGATTTTTTCAATACGTAATAATTCTTTGAATGTACTGTCGATTTCCAGTAGTTTCCCGCGATGTCATAGAAAAAGTATGGAATTTGAAGGCAAGTGTAGAGCGTCTAGTTCTAAAACATTTGACTATCACTATTCCCTTTATATCCATACCAAAATGTACAATGCAGATACCTCTGCAAAGGTTTGTCTCGATTAAAATGAAGTGATCATAAAAATTAGCTTTCGTAATAATTAAGGATTATTTGTGCGGTTTGACATCAGGTTCCGAGTGCATAGACGTTATGCAGCTGTATGCCCAGTGCCAGTGACTTCCGAAGTACAAAAACATGCGAGGTACACAGTCTGAAAATGAGAAATGCAACACCCCGTTAAGGTCCAGCAGATGACCATATACAAATAGCAGGGATATTTTGAAATATTAGTAAAGTTAGAAGAAGAAACTTGCATTTATGATTCATCCATGGATTCAGAGCCAAATTACATTCCACTACCACAAACATACTTAAATTAGCGCATGTGAAACGTCAGTGTCGATCACTTAAGCAGTTTTTGAACTGCGAGAAGCTTCTTTCAACGTCACAAGACGTTAACGGTGCTATGTCAAGTAGACTATGGTATCGTCTGATGATTTTGTATTCTTCATCATGTTACGAGGGCAGACCCAGAAGTACCCGACGTGATGTATAAATAGTTGTTTTTATTTGAAACAAATGACCATGGTAGAAAGTAGCAACCTTATAGAGCTTAAGCTTGAAGTTTGACGATGCTACGTTGTTTAGTAATTGTTTGGCAGCCAATAATAATGAACTCTCTCAGCAAATTTGTAAAACATGGATAAAACTGGCCATCGTTATGTGATACAATACTTTCATTTGAAAGGTCTTAGTCCACCTAATATTAAAGCTGAGCTAGATTCTACTCTGGGGGAGTCTATTCCTTCGTTTACAACAGTAAAATATTGGGTGGCAGAGTTTAAGCGATGCCGTACGAGTTGCCAAGCCGAACATAGCAGTGGTCAACCAAATGAGGTGGCAACACCAGTAATTGTGAAGAAAATCCACAAAATGGTATTGGATGATCGTCGACTGAAAGTGCGCGAGTTAACAGACATTGTAGGTATTTAAAAAGTGTTGTACATTGCACACTGACTGAAAATGTGAACATGAGAAAGCTGTGCACACGATGGGTGCCGCGTTTACTCACAATGGAACAAAAACAGCGTCGTGAGGATGTATCAGTCGAGTGTTTGGCGATGTTTCACTGCAATAAACCCGAGTTTTTGTGTCGATTCATAACCATGGATGAAATATGGGTCCATCACTTCACACCTGAGACGAAGAAACAGTGAAAACAGTGGATTAAAAGCAGAGAATCGGCTTCAAAGAAGGCGGAGACAGTTGCATTTGCAGGCAAGGTCATGAGGTCAGATTTTTGGGATGCGCGTGCGGTAATTTTCATTGATTATCTTAAAAAAGGAAAAACGATCGATGGCGAGTATTATGCAAACTTGGCCATTCTTTAAAGACCTTTCAACATTTAGTTGTTTCACGCGATTGCATGGAACCAGTATGGAATTTTAAGACCAGCATATAGCGTTCAGTTCTTAAACATCTGATTAACGCTGTTCTCTTTATATCCATAACAAAAATATGTAATGTAGCTATTTATGCAAAGGTTTATTTCAAATAAAATGTAGTAGATAGAAAAATAATTTGAGTGATGAACTCAAGCAAAAATGGCCACATTTAACAAAAAAGAAAGCTCTGTTTCATCAAGACAATGCAACAGTTCACACATCCATTATCGCCATGGCTAAAATCAATGAGTTAAAGTTCGAATAGCTTCGTAATGCACCCTATTCGCCAAACTTAGCCCCCCTCTGATTATTTTCTGTTTCCAAAGTTGAAGAAATGGCTTGGTGGGAAACAATTTGCCAACAATGAAGAGGTGGAGTTTGCAGTTGATGGCTATTTTGCAGAACTTGACGGTTCTCAGTATAAACAGAGTTTTGAAGCTGTTGAACATCGCTGGGAAAAGTGTATCGAGCTGAAAGGAGCCTATGTAGAGAAATAAATATTTTATTTTAAAACTTTTTGTGTTTTCTTTGTTAAGTCGGTTACTTCTGGGACACCCTCGTACAAATCGTTAAATAACCCTTATTTTTCTGTAGAATTCTGTGCCATTTATTTTTTATTCTCTGTGTGCAAGGTCCTGGAGATCCTTTCTTGACTTTTTCCGATGTATCTTCAATTATTATGTTCTTCGTTATTTGCAACTTCTTGTTGTATTTCTTATGGGCGCACTTCGCTTAGTTGTTTACCACTCTGGCCACCTCTGCTCGCTGTCGAGCCAACGTGTATTTCGCACCGCGCTTAAACCCCTCATCTTTAGTAATAATAATTTTATATCCATTAATAAATTACAGAGGTTAGAGAAGGTCATGTGAGTCTAAAACATCGATTTTTTATTTGTTTTTACCTTCTCTACTGCGTACAGTAAGTAGGGGAAGTATTCCATTCCACCGAAAAATTCGATAATGAGATTTCGCTTTTGGAAGCATGTCCGTGTGTGTGTCCGTGAACAGATACATATAAACGAAAACTCGGGTATGTACCAAACTTGGTATTTAAGTTCAGTATATTCCAAGGATGTAACACGAAGATTTTCAAGAAAATTCCCCAACCCTAACTACCCCTTACATGGAACATTTTGTGAAAATTTTGATTTTCTAAAAATGGCTCTGACGATTTTGATTAAAATAGCATATGTTAAATAGATTTACCTTATAGGTAAAATGTACATCTTGAATTTTCTGAATCTTTTGTTCCTTCATTCGGAAGGAATTCTATATCATCTTGTATAACTAGTAAAGTAAGCGATAAACGAGAACGTACTACACAAAAAATATACATCTCTTTAAAACACAGAATTTATTTAAAAGAAAATTTTGTGGCATAAGATATTTCTGATATCTCCGTTATTAATGGTTCGTACTGCTGATTTCTTGGCCATTCTTTAAAGACCTTTCAACATTTAGTTGTTTCTCGCGATTGCATGGAAACAGTATGGAATTTTAAGACCATCATATAGCGTTCAGTTCTTAAACATCCGACTAACGCTTTTCTCTTTATATCCATAACAAAATGTGTAATGTAGCTATTTATCTAAAGGTTTATTTGAAATAAAATGTAGTAGATAGAAAAAGAAACTTTAGTAAGAGTAATTTATGTACGGAATAATAAACGATAGAGGGTAGAGAAGGCCATATGAATGTATGGCATTAGATATTTTTTTATTCCTTTTAAACTGTTGACTTCAATTCTTGTGCCACGTGAAGTACATGCACTGTTATGACATCCATAACATAGTAACAACTTGCTTTGTCAAATGGCATATAATGCATTATGCAATTACACTTGGGATCGGGACACAAAAGCGTTATCATCGTAGAATTGGGACAAATTTGGAGCTGAACCTAAAGCATACATTTGTGTATAAATCAAAATGGAACACAAAAAACGTTTGAAATGTTTCAGTATTAGCCACAACAGCTCTGAAGTAGGCACCTGTTGTCATGTAACCCACTCGGATCACAAGAGCCTAGAATGCGAAAAGCTTGTCCGACTGTCCACAAAGCATTATCATGGCCAGCGCGAGATTAATGCCATAATTAATCCTCAAAGCATAGCCAATAACACAGTTATCCACATGGATAAAGATGTGCTTTGAGTCTTTGTGCTTTGTTTGGAAAACATGACAACAATGACCGCAACATCAGGTAGCTTTGCAGTGATGTTTAATTTGTAGAGATAATCAAACGTATCCCTATTTGTAATGTATTGATGCTCAGCCAGTCTAACAATTACACCTTATCAGACTAATATTCCAGAAAACTAAAGGACAGAACACTTCAACAGCAAACATAGATTTGGTTATCTAGTTATAAAATAATAGACCTACAAATATGCACTAACGCGTTCATTCGAGTGTTTTTATTGAACCACTCTGCATCAACTTTTGTTCCTTCACTTCCTGCATTCAACGATATGATATATAGCGTTTAGTTTTGGCTACAAATCCTGTTATTTCAAAATGAATTTGAGAAATCCTTATGTTTTATCGGAAAATTGTGAGTCAGTTGGAGAATTTAATGTTGTGCCGGCATGTTGCTAAAATTACTCAGTTGATTAGCGTAAACGACAAGGTAAGCCGAAGATCTGTGGTTCATATCTTAGATATGGCATTGAATTTTGCAGTCTGATTCTAAATTTCAACCCCTAGCTTACGGTGTAAGGCGTACAGCGACTGCGACCAACGACTGCGATATGTACAGTTCTATAAATTCGAGAATCTTCTGTGGAAGATTCCACTGTCTATATAAGCGAGCGCTCTCGCGGGATGTCGCTCAGTCGAGAGTTGAAAACGATTTGAGTGGGACAGAGTGGAGTCAGTGCGAGTCGTGGAGACTGCAAAGTGACTCGCGTTAATCAGTGCGTGTCGAGTGCGACAGAGTGGGGAGTCAGTGTGCGAGCGAGTAAGTGACTGCGTTTCTGGTGCAATATCAAGAACAATTCTTCGATCAAGTTGGTGGCGATTATTATAACGAGCAGCAAGTGCTACGGCAGAGCGATGGTTTGTGAGGATCTTGTGTTCGACTCTCGAGTGATATGAACTGTCGAGCTGAAGGCTACGTCACGAAGAAAGTGAATTGACAAATTGAACTAGTTCAACTTATTGAAGTGGCATTAGTGAACTTCCAGAGAAGGTGAACTACATAAAAATGAAACAGTGACAATGAGAACTGAGTGAAGGCTGAAAAACTTCACAAAGTCACAATAGGTATATATTTCGCATTTTCTTTTCTAAGTTCTGCTTTATTGGAACTATTTAGAACATATTGATAATAATAATAATAATAATAATAATAATAATAATAATAATAATAATAATAATAATAATAATAATAATAATAACATTGTTGTAAAAATCTCAGACCGTCCCCTCTTCAGAGAGAAATCGTGATCAGATCTTATAAAATACTAAGTTTCGTTAACTTCGTTATTTAAATGGCATTGCTTAACGACGGTCAATTATTTCCTTGCCTACACTTTTCACATCAAGGATACACTGGCATTCGTCACTGGCAACTAGGTTAGGTTTTTCTTATACTGAGTGATCCACAAAACCTCAGAACGCATTTATTGAATGCACCAGCAATGCACAGAAACTTCGAGGCGAGACCCATCTACATACTCAAGGATCTTTCCCCGCTGGATTTTCTTTATATGCCAAGAAGCTGGACCGTGATCTAAACTGCAACCGTGCACACATACAGAGAGCTTTCGATTTAACTGCGCCACACAGGGCAAGAGATATATCTGAGGTTGCCGCGAGTCTGAACTCAGAAAGACAAAAAGATGTCATTGTTATAGTTTGCAAAGTTTTTTTTTTTGGGGGGGGGGTATTTTCATACAAAAAAATAGAAAGGTTTAAAACGATTTGAGTTATTTACCACAACTGCTTTTCTCTATCATCTTGTATGTAGCAGAAAATGTATTGATTCATGTGATAAACATTGATCCTTCGAAATATTTTCTCTGTGTCGGTGTATTGCTAGAAAAGTATCCCAAGTAATGGAATGTAAAGGATGAATGATGTGACATTCCTTATGGTATCTCAAATAAGCTCAATACCAGATATACAGGTAGTGACAGAAATGACGTCTTCATTTTACTTCCTTACTACCTAGGTGGTGAATGTTTACTGAAAAGAAGTGGTACGAGGATCCCACCAGCCTCGGCTCTCTGTATTCTACCGTTAAGTTGATACCACTAACCTCATGTGTACTAACTACTTCTTGACGGATAGCAGTCGCAGAAGTAGAAACGTCCTCTTACCGGTGTGTTTGCAAGACTGATTCAAAGCAAAAGATTGTTTTATCCGGTTTGATATATTGTTACATGCCGCGGTGAGAGCCAAAAGATTTTCAGCAAATGATTACATTTCGATTACCCCAACACGCACATGGGGAAGCTTAACTCGCTAACGGCAAGAAGACCGGGACCTTGGTGTTTAGATTTAGATGAAGGCGTGAGGTTTTACATTATACAAAAAACATTATATAACACATCTTACTTGCAATTTATTGACAAATGTTTGGCGACTTTACACTGTGCACTTAGTAACACAGGATGGGAGAAAATGTCCCAAAGCTGAGGACTGACCACACACGCGACTTGCTGCTTCAACTGCTTTCACTAAAGTGACGCTAATTACCCCTCCCCACCAACCGTGTCTAGCTACACTAGCCAGCCAGGGTTGGCGTCATTCCAGACGGAATTCAAACAAATCCCTCTCTCGAGCGTGTTCCGCGCCAAAAGAGGGCTCGTTAGGCCCAAAAATAGTCTAAGAAACCCAATAATGCTATCGACAATGCAACACAATAATGCGTCTGGTAATGACAATGCACTTACCGATACGCCACATCATGCGTAACTAGATTACTTTAATGTAAAAAATACACAACTAAAGGAGTTTTACAATTCTTACTTTAGTCCAGAAATCTCAAATTTTCAGTTTTTACCTTCTAATGTTCTCAGAATATTCCAAGTACATGGTGTCCCTCTTTTCAATTAAGTTTATTAGAAAATAATAGTAAGCAAATGGTTTTCAGAATGAACAATGCTCTTTGGATAATGCGTCATATAAGCAATGTAATACAAACGTTTTCTTTAGAGAAAGAAATATAAGGCGAAACGTGAAGATAATCTTTCTCGGAGTTCCAGCCTAATGTATTCGGAGAGACATGGCAGATAATTTAATACTGCACATTCCTGAAAGAAATCCAATAACACACACAACCATTGGGAAAACTGGGAAAGAAATTAAAAAAAAGTTAGGGTCTGTCACAAAGGAACCCTGATTTGTTTTTCCTACCGCAAAATCTGACGTGATTCCCAAATCTCAACCATGGTTTGGGTATTTCTGTGACAAAAGATTCGCCCATACTTATGGAGAGCTATTAGCACCCTATAACTTACAATGCGTCTACATAGAGATCTTCTCCCTCTCAGTCTTTATCTAACACATTTCCTTCGGTAGTCTTCTATCTGCCATTCTTTCTATGGTTCCCTCCACCGAAACTTCAGTTACTTCAGTTTTTCGTTCATATTAAGGATGTACAATTCCTTCACTTTTTATATGATTTAATTTTGTACACCTTTTACTCTACTTAAAAATCTTATTTTAAACTTGCAAATTATTTCCTTGTTTATAGGTTAATGAACAGAATCCACATCCTTAAAACAGTGCAGTTGCAACCATGACTGTAAATTGTTACTTTTGTTTGACTACTACTTCTTTCCTAAAAGGTGGATTAATTGTTCCACTATCTTCTGAAACCTGCACAATTGTTTTTCTATACCATAAACTTTGTCATAACTGATGCCATTTTCTATACAATCAGACCTGTTCTATTTAATTATTGATTTCTTCCTTAAGCGCCGCTTTCCTTTAAATGGTAACCTTAATGTTCCGTTGGATATTTTTATACTGTATTATTCACAAATTTAACTGAAATGCAAGACTGGATTTTGAAGGGCAGGTTATTGTTTTGAACATTAATAAAGTGTGAAATAAAAGCCATTTAAATATCTATCGGTAAATGTTAACTATCATTGGTTTTCATTATATTAAAAGAATTAATAGAAGGGAATGTGCTTAATTTTGATGATTCGATAGTTCAAAATCTTCGTTTAGAATCGTATATGAACGTATTGGTGGTTTTATCTCGTAAATTGAATACAGGAAAGATTTCACGGTTTAGAAACCGGAATCCATTAATATGTTAATTTCATTCATTGGTGTATGCTTCGATATACCCTTCCAATTAAAATACGCAACATTTCAAAAATTAAAAAATAAAATATCTTAAATTGTAAAATGAAGTTATTAATATATCAGTTTAAATGGTTACTATCTCAGCATTATTGGTTATACAACATGTGCTTATTTTTCTGCTGCTTTAATGAATACTGAAATAAAATACTTGTTTCATAGAGAAATACACACACCATTATTTCTCACGGATATGTTGTGGTAAAATGGCTCTTTTAGACCAGGAATATTATATTTTTAAAATGTAATGTTTGCATTATAAAATATAAATACATATTATAGGATTAGCGAAAAAAAACTAATTCATTCTGTGCTTTATACTGATTAATTTTTAAACAAATTTGTAGTCATGTTGCGTCGTTATAATCGAAGCGCTATAAATGCTAAGAGAAACAATCATTTTGTAGTTCTAAGAAATTGTAAATAGCTGAATCTCTCCTTATAGAATTCTCAAATTAATTCATTGACTTATTACAGTAGTTACCCAATAATCTGTATGTATTGGCACCCGAAGTCTAGTGTGATCTCCTTTGGGTGTAATTCCATGAATTACTCAGTACAAAAGAGTGTGACGGTTATAGCGTGTGTGTAACGGTGAGCGTGGGAAATATAATTTTGTGTATGCAGTTTGCTATGAATTCATTGTTCGTATATTTCAAGTTACTTAAGCACTGAATTCAGCCAATAGGTTTCTCGATAAAATCAGTTTACATGTAACATACAAAGATTAATTACTTGTAACTAATATAATTATTTACTTATAGCAAGAAATAGACAACTGTTTCGGTGTTTCCGTGCAGCAGATTATGTTCTTGCAAAACGCATTCAGCCTCAAGAGCAATAAATTTAAGAATAAACCCTTAGAGAGTAACTTATAACGTTTGCACTTTCTTTGATATATCTAATAGTTTGTAACCTGCTTCTGCTTAAATAACACTATAATTAACACAGAGTAATCATATTATACTAAATGAACAAGTTAATAATACAATAATACAGTCTTAGAGATCAAAACATAACCCTTAAATTTTGAGGCAGTGTTTTATATCATAACATGCTGTTAATCCCAGAGTGATTGTAGTGTAAATTAATATTATTGTATGTACAGGATTTTAGATGTTTGTTAGCCATAAGTATTGTTAGGAAATAACTTTACACGGCCTCACTGAAACTGACAATAGAAGTTGGTAACAATAAACCTAGCGGTTGAGTTGTTTATCATTAAGAAGAGATAAACAAATCAGGTCAGGGTAGCGTGCCTTTTTTAGAAATGGAGGGAATATCTTCCCTAGAATATATATGTTAGTAGTAGTGATTGGCTGACAAAACAGACGCTAAAGTGGGCGCGATTTGGTAACCAATAGCAGCTCTATTATAATGTTTAGGCAATTCGAGGTGAAGGAATATTCTCGAGCCATAAGCAAGTTTCGCACAATTGTGAAGAATCTTTACGAGGTGAACGTCACGCAGTTAGGACGAATTTCTCACGAGGTGCACATCACTCAATCCTGAGGAATCTCTCACGAGGAGCACGTCGAAAAGTTAGTTCAAAATGTGAAGTGCGCGAAGTATTTGACGTGCGGTAACTAAAACGACTGTTACATTTGGAAATATCACAGTTTTAATCAGGCATGTATAAAGATTAAATATGTGAATTATTAATTAAGTGTGACGGCAATAAAGGTGTAGAAACAAATTATACTATCAGTGTTATCTTTTAGCAACAACTCCTTTCCGTTTACACGCCCCATTTAGAGACACTTGCTCGACCGAGTTGTAATAGCTAGCCGGAGGACAAAGCACAAGTTTATAATAATAAAACAAGAGGCGCTCAACAAATAAGATAACACTAGCCATTGAGAACTGCGACAATTTTGAATAAAAAATGAACTAAAGCATCCATGCAATCGAGCGGGATGCCTCAGACGTCAACGCCTGTGGCCCGCATTCCGGAGATCACGGGTTCGATTTCCGGCGACCGTCCACATTGACAGTTTCTTTCGTGATTTTCCCTTATCACCAGGCGAATTCTGGGTCGGTTTTTCTAACGCCATGAATTTTTCCGGTCCCTCATTCCCCATAATTTCCTTTCCTATCACCTTTCGGGGTACGGGACTTGACTGGGTAGTTTGGTGGTGTGTGGTGCGGTAGATATGCTGTCTGCGACTGTTTCTTCCTCACCGATTCAGAAATAGGGCTATTCGGACCTGTTCGTCAGGAGCACTGGGGGATGCCAGCAGGAGTGTTTCCATCTGTGAATTTTAAGAATCCCACAATATCCGCACTTGCCGCTACTTGACCCGGGCAACCACCTTTCAGATTTTTCTTTACATCCCTTCCTCCCGGAGGTTACATATGGCACAATATGTCTAGCAGAGTGCTTAAATCCTCCTTTGCGCCTTGCGAGAAAAAAAGAAAAGGAAATATCCATAACAAAACATCCTTATTGATAATGCACTATAGATATGTAAGTATTATTTCGACAATTGTCAAAACATTTAACCAGCATAGGAATTTTTAAGCATTAAAGCCAAGACGGAAGGAAATAAGGTTGAGTTCCACTGGACTATAGGCAGAGAGGTCGGAAATAAACTATCCGCCCCCGTCTCTCGTAGTCTTTGGCTTTTGTAGACAGCACCCGGGCCGGTTTTTACCTGCCTCTCAATAAACCTTGGCTTAACTACACTCAAACCAATATTACTACAAGATTGTTTGTGGTATAATAGTTTGAGTGTAGTTAACTTGAAGCCCACGGCTTAAGAATTCTTATGCTTGGTTATAACAAATATTTCGTATATTTGTGATAATATTGTATTAATGTAACTGATGCAATACTTAAAAACTGTTTATAAACCTCCTCATAGCAGCATAGTAACTTTGAGTTTAAATCTTTCACCTATGCTGTGTCTTATATACATGCGTAGGCTTTCACGGTCGGCGTCAATCCAGTAGAATGTAGTTTCCAGGCATGTAGGCCATGGCTAGTCAATGACACATCACCAGGTGATATGGATATGTTCTGTCTTGCTTCTATTTTCTCTACTGCTTACCTATAATAAGTATTGTATTCCACCCAAAAACTCGAAATCTATATTTCACCGGAAATACATTTTTAAGGCTTCCTGAATTCAAGAAAAGACATTTAATAAGAACATCCGCATGTGTGTATGCCTGTGAACAGCGCAATTCAAAACTGAAAAGTCCGTTAAATATCAAACTGGATATTCAATGTCTTCCGAGGATGCGACACGAAGATTTTCAAAAAAGTTCTCCCACTCTTAACTATCCTTTATATTGTAAAACTTTCATTGCTTTGGATTTTCTCAAAAACAGCTCTAAAGATTTCATTTAAAATGCAATATGTTTAAGGTATTAATATGGAAAGTAAAATATATTTTGTAATTTTCTGAGATTATTCATTATTATTCATTATTAATTAATTTTGTATAAATTTTAAACCTACACCAAATATGGATCTGGTTAAAGCAAGCAATTTATATTCAAATAGATTGGTACTGGTATTAAAATTTTGTAAAGAGAACGAGATTTCAAAGCCATCACATATCAATGAATACAAAGGTGGCGTAAGTAGGTATGCAGTAATGAATAATTATATATGCAAAACTAAATCTACTTAAATTTCACTGTAATTTCACTAAATGAAGACTACTATCACTAATGTAAATGTTTAAGTTGTTGGCCTTCAGCATTTACACTCTCCTGTTGTCTGCATTTCATACCCAAATATACTTTTGCACACAATTCTTTATTTGCTTCAATTTATTGGTACGTCTGTACTGTATCATTTCATTAATAGCATGGGTCTTTTAAAAATATCTGATCTTTAGCAACAACAAAAAAAAGGAAGTCAATATGTTCCAAAATCAAGATTCCAGATCCTTAGTTAAATTACCAGCCATCGTGACATAAGAGACTAAAAACACTGAATAAAAAAAAAACAAAAGATGCAGTAGTATTTCAGTTGCCAATTATCTATTGCACAATGACAAATATAATCAATGTATAAATTGTATTAATTAAGATAGGTGGTAAAAAATATATTTTTGTAATATAGTATTATAACATTTTTAGTAGTATGCCAAAACCTGAAACTCAGAAGGAAAGTTTAGTGTAAGAGGAATCATGACAAAAGCCTAAACTTGAAATGGGATAGCTAACAATAAAAACGAATCCTTGAACTAAAAAGAGCACCAGTGGGGTGAGGTCATTCAGAAAGTTGTAGTTTAGAATGTTGGCGTGGGTTCTAACCTAAGAGAGCCTATAACCTCAACGTTGATTGCTTCTAAAAATTAGTGGCTACATTGAGGCAGTATTTTTAACATTTAAATGATTTCAGTTAAATTATATAATATGTAAACTCAATAACAGCCCATCTTGAGGCAATATGACTACGTAATAGTTTCTAAAATGTATGTAACAATCATTGCATATGCTTATATTATTGTAAACATGTTCAATAATGCTATGTGAATGCATTACGTAATTTAATAATGCAGGAGCTGTGAGAAATAGGTCAAAAGTTGCTAACAATAAGGTAACCTTGAGGCAATAATGAGTTTGAAAGTTTAAATGTTACTTGTGATTCTTGGAAGCCTTAATGTAATTTTAGTGATATTTTATAAAAATAGCCAATCAGAGACTTGAAATACAGAAATTTACAAGTTTAGACGGTTGAAATCAATTCAGTTGCTTCCAAACAGTGCTCATAACCAGACGTATTGCTTCTAGACAGTGATCATAACCAGACACGAGATGTGTCCTCGAGAAATTAATTACGTATTCGTGTGTGACGAAAACAGTATACTTGTTAAAAAGTGTAAGTATTAAATAAAAGAATCTCACAGCTCTCGATATCAGTGAAGTGCTATTTAATTTGTGTCAAGGACTAATAAAAAGGAGTTAATTAAAACTTAAAATCCGTGTAAGCCTACATTCTTGTCGTATCACGCCATGCCAAGACTTCCATGTCTCTAACAATAATACTGACGCAGCTGAGGCAAACATAAATATTTAATACTTAAAGAAACAATCAAATTACAAAGTTAATTTTTTTTTAAAATGGGAGCAAAGGCCAACTAAAATACATTTGGACGAAGGGTACCGGAAACTGTTTACTATACGTGCTGTTGCAACTACTACAAGTTCGGATACCCAACAGTTGAAATAGAATACAACTCCTTCAATACAAACTACTTCAAATTGTCGCCCAAAGCGTGGTAAAAATAACGTAACAAACCAACTTCTTCAAATTGGCGTCCATACGTGGAGCTAAGTAAAAAAACAACTTCAAATTGGTTTCCATACTGAAGCAACCACCTACTTCAACTTGTCGCGCGAAAGTTCAGCCAGTCCTAAAAATTGTAAGCGCTTAGGCAAAAGCCTAACACAAGACTGTAAATTATTAGAGCAAACCATAAGGCCGTGGCGGTTCAACATTATATCCGATACAGAACGCGTATCCTTAGGGGTAAATTTTAACACGCGTAAAAAGTTTTTTTTTCAACTCGACGTGTTGAGGTGTAACGCCTACTGCAAAGTGTTGCAAGTGTAACATAGATTTTAAATTAACACTGAAACAACAAAGCGATCTAAAGTATTTATGGTACCAATCATACAGCTGTATACCTATTTATGCCCCTCCTTATATACTTGGCTATCACTTGAGCTTACTGTGCTCTCCTTGTGCGTGCAAGAAATGCATAATAAAACCATTTCAACAAATGTAAATTTTGATTAACATGAAGCAGATATAAGAATAAGGATTTGTTAGAATAGTTTGTAAAAGAGTGGCTTTTAACTGGGTTAGGTCTGAGTTAACTAGTCTCTCTTCGTTGTTCCGTTGTATACTCGAGCTCTAAGAACCCTAAAGGAAACAAAGAAAAATGTGCACGGCTCAAAAAAATTTTCGCAACAAGTCGCTGCACCAAAATCGTGAAAACGTAAATGATGATGAAATGCCATACGTGTTTCCGAAACCATTTTCATAAGGCCATAAAGGAAGCCGAAAGTCAAGGAAAAAACATAAAATGGAAAAATGGAGGATTTGTATGCATGGATGTGCCCCGGGGTATAAAAAACAAGAGTATTATCGGGGATGCGGGCAGACAGGCGGACCCTGACGTGGCGGAGGAATGAAGGATGTTTCTTGAAGGAGAGGGTGACGGGAAAGGAGATAGAGAGAAAGTTGCTGATGGGGAGGACACGCCGGCATAAGATGAAACTTTGGTGACTCTCTGCCAACTTCCCGAAGCTTGTTTTGCTGGCATCCGTAACACCTACCAACATGACATGTTTCAATATGTTCGAGCTGTTGCCGCCGCCTTCTACATTACAATGGGATGTCTTGAGGGAACAGCAAAACCCTACACAGCGAAAATCGTCGTTTTGCTGCTATGTTCGTATCGGGGTATTTCTGTAGAATGTTATTTCTTCATGTAGTAAGCTTACAGTTGTAATTTCGAAAGCAGTGTTTATGTTTGTGGCGTAAATGTATCTTAGCCATTCATATTTATATTTTTTCTTCCTCCCCCGTTGCCTAAAACTTATAAATATAACACTGGAATTGAACATTCGAGAGTTTACCAGAAATACAGATTAAGGTACCCTGAATTAAAAAAAAATCTTGAGTGCGTCTCAGAACAACTTCAGGATGATGATTATAATTATTATTATGAAATGAGTGCTCTTTAGAAGTCTGCACGTATGCTCATTGAGGTCTTTATACCTCTTCATCTGGGCTTTCAAGCAAAGCCTATGATCCCGATTAAACGGTTGTACTTGATGCTTGCCCTTATTATATCTTGAGTTTCTAGAAAAAGGAAGCCTAACGATACATATCAATAATTAATAACAAGACCTTTACACTCGCATAGAATGTTTTTAAAGGTTTCATTCTTCCTTCTGCATTTCCTGCGTAAAGGGTTTTGTTTAAGTCCCATTATGTGCAAAAGTCTACGAAGTGTGTTGTGTTCCGTAAGATAGTCGACGGCACCTCTGAGTTTAGGTGTAGTTTAACTCAAAAGGATCATACTCAAAAAGATTATAAGCTTTAAAGTTAAATCAAAGATCATACTAAGCAGAACATACTTTGAGGACTGCAGAACTGAATTCTTTCTGCATCAACCGTTCAAATAAAAAATGCTCTCCAATGTAACCTTTATAAAAACTGAAATATCGAGTTTTTACGTCAACAAAAAATGAATACCTGTAATTTTCGTGTAGCACACGTTATTGCATATTAGTGGAGAATTTTAAACAACAATTTTAAGAAGAGTTAACATTCTCAACGTGCATAAACCCTTTCCGAATATTTGCATAAGCTTAGGTGATATAACAAAATATTGATTTTATATATTTAGAGCATGCTTGAGTAGATTTTTACTAATGAAAGTTAATTAATTTTTATTTCTCCTATATCTTTTCCTAGGAATTTTTATGAAATGTATGCCAAGGGTACAAAAAGTAACATTTAATACACAGAAATGATTCCTTGTTTTTACTTTCTTAAAAAGCATTACAAATTTGATTAAAATATATAAGATCACAAGTTTGAGATAATTGCATAAAGCCACAAATGATACAAAAATGACTACGAGAAGAATGGATATCCGAAATATATGTGAAACGAAACCTTTGTATTATTACATATTTATAAATGCTATATGTGGTTCACTGAGATATTGCCACAGTTTAAGCAATGAAGTAATTACGAGATTGTAAGTCGCCTTTAGTATACGTTATCTCAAAATGAATTTGAGGACGTCTTATAGTTTACCAGGAAAAGAATGTGCGTAAGTTGGGGAATTTAGTGCTGTGCCAGCATGTTGACATAGTAACTCAGTTGATTAAGCAAAGACACATGTGAAAATCTGTGGTTCAAATGCCGGCTACAGTACTCAGTTCCTGAGTATAATTTTACCTTTACAACCTCAATCTACATACGGCTTGTGTGGAATAAGAGTTAATTTTCACTAAAAAGAATTTAATGTGTCATTCATATAACCTTCTCCACTAAACTGTTCTAAGAACTATCCATATCTACAAAATAAATCTTTTAAATGTGCGTCGCTATGGAATTTCGCAATGAATACGAAAAATAGTAAATAAAATAAAGAACGTTTTGCATTTGAAAACATTATAAAGTACTGCAAACTTTAAATCAATAACAATGGAAATAGTAACATCACAAGCAAATTTGAGATAAGTTGTGTGCTTCAAAATCTACATTTCTGTGTAGTAAGGTTTTCCTTTTCTTACAGTTTACGAGTTAAACAAAGCCCATTCAGAATTAAGAGGACGTCAAATGCTAATTTCAGAATAGAAGGTATACATCTTATTTGTGATACCAAAGTCATCAGCATATGGTATTCTAATAAAAATCAGACCAAAAGTAACAAAAAGTTTTATATTTTGGTTAGGGGATCTGATGTGTTACATTCACATGACTTTCTCTATCGTATATTTGTGGATATACACTATTCTTATGGAAATTTATTTTGCTATTTACCTCATTTTAATCGAGATAATTATTTCCGGAAGTACCTTCATTACTCATTTCGTTAAAGATACAAAGGGAATAGTCATAGTCAAATGTTTTAGAACTGGGCGTTATATACTGACCTTAAAACTGTATACCCTTTCCATGACATCGCGAGAAACAACTGAAAATCGAGGACTTAAGAATTACTAAGTATTGAAAACTAATTATTAATAACGGATACCTCGGAAATTGTTGCTGCCACAAAAAAGGTATTGGAAAAAGCTTCCTCTTATGTTCTTTGGTCATTTTCTCATGAAGTGTTGAATAGTTTTAATGTGCACTAACCCATTTGGTAGTTTAGTTATTCCTTTACTGTCCAAATTTACTCACTAGACTTGGCATACCATGCAGCTTGATGTGCATCCGTTGAAGTAGAGTTTGCAAGAGAAATTCGATCTGCTTATTGGAAAGCTGTCGAGCGCGCATCCATGTTACCCTGAACACATGGCACTGTCACATTCCAAAAGACAGCGCTAGTTTCGCAAACTGTTTGCTGCGGGTAGAATATACATACGCCTGACTTTCCTCTACTTCTAATTTCACACACGCCATGACTGATGTACAACTCGCAAACCATTCGTTATAAATTAAAACCACTGTCTTCCGCGAGACATCACTGAAATTAAGCTGCGAAGTGACAGTCCACATTTGCTTCTATCTGACGAAAAATTTAAATTAGAAATAAGCAACGTAAATGCACATAGCACTGCGTCCCTACTGTGCGACTGATGGATGCGAAATGTTGTTTATGCGATACTATATATTCCTGAATATTTATTGTCTTGCTAGAATAGGACACAGAATTTACTGCTTCACATTAATTTTATACCTTCCTGCAACATTTCTGGTGGATTAAAAATGTTTTCTCAGTACATAATATTTATTATTTACTATACTTATGGTATGTAAAACGAAAGAGAATGTGTGAGGCTCACATTCGGGAGGCCGGGATTCGTTTGCCAACGGGCCGGCCATTCCGACCTTGGGCTCCAAGTCTATAGGCGAATGCTGTTGTAGTTTCTCTTCTACCACGACTTTCCCATCCATAATTTTCTATGCCCATTATTTCTTTTCCTTAATTTCACTTAAAATTGCACATTACATGCAGAGGCAAATGACTGTGATGGACTTATGTATTCTTATATAATTTTAATATTAATTTTAGAAGCATATATAATATTGAAAGCAGGCGAGAATATACGTCCGCTGGGAAAATAGACCTTTGTGGAAATATAATAGGCAAACTTACTCTAGGGCACCTGAATAACGTCGGTCAGAAGTCTTTGTAGCTGCTGTATATGTGACCAGGACATTGGACCCTAGTATTTTATATTAAAGTAAAGGTTTTGACATAAATAAATTTTATCTTCAGATTGCATTAGTTCTCATGGGAAAGTTTAGTACGTTTATATTTCATGTGAGAAAGTGTGGGGTTTCTGCAATATGTATCCACCAATAGGTAAACTGCAGTTATTTCAAGGAAATTCTGTCAACGAATAATATTAAAAGAAAATGTCACGTGATTGATAAGAGAAACAAACATTACATGGCGAAATCACTTGAAATTTGAAAGTACGTCTAGGTGGACGCGTAAGAATTATCAACTGGGAGTATGCAAAAACGGGCAATAGAATTCATAAAGTGGAACTACGCGCTGTTTTGTAGCGCTGGTTTTTTTGAGTTATGGCAATGGAAGTTTACAGAGAACATTTTGCGAAATCGGCCTCTGACGTAAAGTAACCTATATATGTTTGTGCGGCAGGACCAAACCGAGTGAGTAGAGCTAAGGAGAACAACATAAAGTGCGTGTGAATGAAGTTATTTAGGCATAAATGGCATCTTTATTAGTGGAAAACACGACCTGAGATAAGATCCATTATTACACCCACGCACCTCTGTTCTATCCCTCTCTTTTCCTCCGCGAAGAAATACCTGTCCCACACCTCATCAGTTAGGATCAGTGAAGGCGGTTGGTATGTTGCTGCAGGGCGGTGAAATGTTTGCTATGCAGGACTAACCAATGTCAAGATTAGTACCTGTTGGCATTTTATGAACCCCTCTTGCCAGAGCAAGCGTTTTCCGGATCTGGTCGCCCTTCGGGTTCCCATTCATCCCTTCCTCTCAGGGGTCACATTGAAAGCACAAAGGGCCCTCTGTGGCCTACTCTGTGCTTCCCGTCGACTATCACCAGCTTCTAACTCATATGGGAGGAAATTCAACAACGGGATTTACCGGAAATACGTGTTGGAGGACACCAAAACAAAAAATAAAGGAATTTTAGAAATGACCCACATGTGTGATAGTGTCGTGCAAAACAGTATCTTTGATGTTTGTCGAATATGAATGAGTGCATATGCTGTCGGTCACCACAAGTAGACAGTGTCCTTCTGCTTCCCATCTGCAATTCTATTTAATTAGCTTGGAGTTAAAGTTCACCATACATCGTCTAGAAGTATATCGGTGACTACAATTATAGCAGTCACATAAATGTACAGAAAATTATGGTTTTTAATATGCAGAAGGAGCAGATGATTTCATGGTTATAGTGTTATGGAGTTTTTAAGATATTGTCATTCTATTAGTTTTGTAGATAATGATTTGGAATTTGAAATACTCTGTAAACATCTTAAGGTTAATTTTTTTAAAAAAATTAACTTTTATGACTTCCATGGAGATATTTTGCGGCTTTGTATAATACCTGAACGTTTTATTAATATTGGGTTCATACAGTGGAAGAGACAAAATCTGATGTGTTACATATATTTGACTTTCTCTATCCTTGCTGGGTGTGCAAAATATTCTTACTAAAGCTTATTTTTCTATATAGTTCATTTTAATCTACATAAACGTTTGCAGAAATAGCTAAATTAGTATTTCGGTATATATATACAAAAGGAACAGTGATAGCCAAATTTTTAAGAACTGGAAGCTATATGCTGGCCTTAGAATTCCATACTGATTCCATTGTCAGTCCTGGAAATGACAGGGCTTTAAAAGAATGACAGAAGTATTGAACAATTCGAACCATTAATAATGGATTTCTCAGAAATGGCTAATGCCACAAAAAAGTTATTTGAAGCAAATTGTGTGTTTTAAAGAGGTCACTTTTTTGTGTTGTGTGTTTTACTCGACTTCATATACTATTCACAGAAAGTTCAATATTTACATCTTATTTGTCACATAAATATCGTTAATACGAGTATATGGCATTTTAATCGTTACAGACATTTTTGAGAAAATAAAAGATTTCGAAAACGTAGTTTAGGGTGGCGAATTTACATGAAAATGTTTGTGTCGCATCTTTGGAAGATGCTAAACTTAAATACCAAGTTGGATATTTATCCAGCTTTTCGTTTTTGAGTGATGCTGTTCATAGACACACACACATGGAGCTTATTCTAAAAATGCTTTTTTTTAGGAGGATGGAGCACGAGGTCTCAAAACGTATATTTCCGGCGAAATCTCGACATGAAGTTCTATGGTGGAATGCAATATTTCCCCTGCTTACAATACGTGGTAGAGGAAGTAAAAACAAACCTAGGTTCTGCTTAGTTACCTAATGTCTCGATGTATGCAATTTCAGAAGTATTTATAGGTAATTTTAAATGCAATTGGAATAAAACGTTTTTGCTATACAATACAGTCGCTATGTTAAATGCACTTAACTTAAGTTTGTAATTACTGCACATAAAGCTCTTACAGAATCAATGCAAGTGCAAACATTTACAAACCTAATAGAGCTATATGTAAGGCCCTTCTTATCACAATTCGGCAGGAGAAGTATGATCGTTCACTTCACAGCAACTTAGCTTCGAACATGCCCTCTCGCGAGAATCCATAATAAATGTAATTTATTGTAATCCTGGAGCCCGGCCAGTTAAAGATCCTTCAAATATGTTGGAAATTCAATTAAGGAAGTTATTGGTTGATTATAAAAGGTATAAGAACTACAATTGCGATGTATATTACAAAATTTTGTAAGATGAAATTATACTTTTTATTTGGATTGTTTATTAAACAAAAATGATTTATATTTTGGTTTCTTTCAGAAATGAATTATAATTCGTTTTATAACTTTAAAGTTAAGGCTAATGTTGAAGATTTTAGATTTCACGCTCAACCTACATACGTTGTTGATGGCCTACCATAAACCGCTGTAGGTGTCCTCATGTTGGAAAATTGTATGACACAAGGTTGTATGTGAGTGTGTCTCTGTAACATTCCATCTTTCTGTCCGTGAATAGCACAAACCAAAAACGAAAAGCCTCTCAAGGATGAAAGGCGAGGATTTTGACGAAATTATTCCCCACGCTTAAAATAACTCTTTACTCTAAAAGGTCACTTATTGTTAATTTTCTCAAAACTGTTCTGAAGGTTTAAATGCCTTACACTGATATTTCAAATAAGAGTAGGTATATATTAATTATATTACAACTGGTATGTGAAGTGTTCTTCATTCTCACTGAATTTAATATAACGGAGACCGAGCGAGATGGCTCGGCGATAACGCGTAAGCTTCGCATTTGGGACGTTCCGAGTCCGATTCCAGTCGACGGACCCTCTGACCTTGGGTTTTTTAATGTTTTCCCTGATCGGTAGGCGAATGCTAGGATGGTTTCTCATCTATCATGATTTCCTTTCCGTCATTTCACTTTCATTCCGTTTCCTTCTCATGTTTCAGCTGTGCTTCTAGGTTTCGTAGCGTATGGTGGCGCCAGAAAGATGGCGCTGATGCTTGCTCATAGGAAAGAGTACCCCCTATAGGCATTAGTGGGCTACTTGATCGATGGATCGTTCATCACCCTCTTTAGTAGTGGGATGGGTCTTCGAGCCTGGAACTGTTAGGGACTTCCGCGCGTCTCTGTGACCTGTCTTCTTTCTGTCTGTAACCTCCTTGATATGTTCACTTCATCCCTTCCTCCTGAGGGGCGGTTTGCCAAATACATCTATGAAGGTCGCAATGCGCGAGGTGTAATTAGATATAGGTTGTAATAACCTATACCTAATCTTCATCTGATATAGCTGAGAAATCATCATACATAGACAAAAATTACTGTAGACAAATTTTAGCACTCATTAAAAGACAGAACTATGCAACTTTTGCCAAACGTTTGATAGAATCAACCGTTCCGGAGTATTCTGTTGTTGGTTTGAATTTTCCAATGCTTGAAGCAATACATTTTGAGATACTCTTGTTTCTCCTCAGCCCCTGAAAACCACCTGTGTTCATAGGTTACAATTTGGGTGTCAATACAAGACACACTCATCCTGGGACTGGTGTGGACCGTTGTGGCAAAGCATGTTTTCCATCCATTCAGGTGAAGTATTTCCGAATCCTCCCATTTAGCCACTCACCTCAGCCTGACCTTTGCTATAGGCTAATGCTGAGTGTCAAACTTGAATTCAAACCAATCTGTGGAACACACCTGATAAGGAATTTCTACTAACATCAAATGGAGTGAAGCTCTATAAAATCCAGAAGTATGTGACGTTTTCATGTGTTGGAATGCACGTTAATGCGTGGTATTAATAAAAGCGAGTCATGACTTAAAACTCGCAATTTCTGAGCCATGGCTCACTTCCGTATTAATAAAACGCAACAACTCAAGCTTAGCGTGACCTTCGACTTATCAACGACTCAACCCCTCTTCCTAGCGAGTCAAGGCTCTAGCCATGGTATTAATAAAACGGAACTGTGACTTCACTTTAAGCGCCATGGCTTACAATTTCTTAAGCCACCTCAGTAGCTGTCTCAAACTTGAAGGCGATGGCTCAGTTGCAAGTGATCAACCTGCGAAAGGAAAAATACTATAAAATGCGCCGGGATTCTGAAGACTACAATTATAAACAACTTTATTGGTTTGAGAAAGAAAACGTGCAGTGGCTCGCCCGGCATTTCCTTCCGGAAACTGTGGAGACAAGAGGAAAGGCCCTTATGTAATAGGGAAAAATGAGAATTGGGGACCCCGGATTCCAGTCTGGCGTGGCAGAGGACTTGGACGTTTCACAAGGTTCAGTTTAAATATATTTTGGAAATTTTCTTCTGGCGTTAAACAAAAATCTAGAATCTTGATCAAATTTCCAGTAACCACTGCAGCACTACAAGCTGCTAAATTTGAATGGCAGCATTATTTTTCGTTATTGCAACCTCTCAAAAACAGCAAAAAGTTTTGTAACCTTGAATTATTTCCTTAAAACAGAGCTTTACTAGTGGCATCAATAAACTGGAGAATAATCGAATGTCATCCTTAGTGTTCTTAACGAAACTATAGATTGATTTGGTTCCCTTTGAACAAGGTCTAAAAGCTTGTTTTCCAGTTTTTTCAGGGCTATGGGCTTGTTGCCTGTCCGTCGCAGATCAGTCCTCACTTTTAGGCGACTTTTCATATTTCTTATTTTCTTCGCTGTCTGGTCTTCTGTTAGGCGAAGATTCAGATTCTCTTTTAGTTTTCGCTGCACTTCGGTCATAGCAGAAGCCTTTTCCACTTGTCCGCAGGCAGCTGAGATTTGCTAATTATCTATTTTGGTGGTTAAGTTCACAAAAGAAGATACAAACTGATTGCTTTCTTCGGTCATTTCTGATGGATATAGTGCCACAAAACTACCTAAACCGAATTGAATGTTTACTGCCGCTCGACAATAATGCATTTGCAATCAGGAAGAGGAGAAACACGAGTCAGAGACTCGCAATCATAGAGCCAAGGCCAGCACGGAGGGGAACTTTTTATTAATACCAAATCTGTGACTCCCGACTCGCTGCTACCGACGATTCGATTTTGCTACAAGCCATGGCTCATGAGTCCGGGCTCGCTTTTATTAATACCACCCAATGGCAATAAACTACCTATTTACTTAAGTATATTATATTGCAATAAGTGATTATTGGGTATATTCTTAGTTAGCTATTCATTCTTAATTTCAATTTAATTGCGAACATATTTCATTAAACGTTTCAAACTATTATAAATATTTATTCAGCGCAGAATTACATAGTTATTTCTACGCTGTTTTAGCTGTTCATGCATCTTAAGACTTCCACCTAAAAGTACAAAATGCACGTTTAAAATTCAGCAGGTTACTACAAATGTCTTAAGGCTCAGAAATACTGGGTCATAAGGTTGACCGCTGCATTAAAATGGAGGAGGGACGCGCAAAGTAAGTTGCCGAGAGAAAGGGGCAGTCAGGAAACAATAAAACAGAGTGCACGATAAATATCAAGTTATGTTGAGACGTAGTGTGCGGTATACCCTAGTTAATTCTAACCTAATATTACGGGGAGCATGTGAATAATGCATTAGGATGAAGCATTCCCCTGAATAACAAGATCCCTCCCTCTCCACTCTTCCCACATGCAGAGATCAGCACTTGGGGAATTGTTAATCCCCGATATAATAGCGGTATTCTGACCTCAGTTCCCCTTTCCCCTCGCCCTTTCGCCCCGGTCCTGCATAAGTCGCATTCAGTAAATTACCGTCAACATCGCTACCATTCATAAATGTTGCACATCCGACTGTGTAACATCGTCTTACAGAGCGGTAGCGTACGTGGCTTGATCTCGTAAATAATGTATTGACCTTCGCTTAACTTATTTAAATTGTTCTTGCAAGGCTTAAAATTTTGTTAACTTCATTAGACAATTAGCATTTATTAATTATTTATCCTAGTAAATGGGAGCAAGGACCTCTACTTTCAGGCTACTGAATGTGCCCGAGTTCAATGTCACCTATGGAGTGTGGATTGGAATGCACTCAGTCGTGGGGATATTGAGGAGCTGTGGTAAGTAGTGATACCGGCCACAAAAGCGAAGATTCCGGCAGGAGAATGTGTAATGCTTGATACATCACCTCCCCATATCGCTTAAATTAAATTAAATTGAGCTTTATTTATGTACTCTCTGTAACTACTATGGTTCTTAGTGTTCCATCCTATATTGGGCGTGAAAAACCAGAAATTTTGCTCAGAGACCCCTTTATCAAGATTGATGTTCTTTTACGTGCCGTAAATCTACGAAGGGACACTTCCCTTCCAAAGCAAGCCATACAAAGGATCCCGTTCGGTTGAATAATCACGTACTTCTGCCTTGCAAAAGTGGACGTGGGGCTGGCAGTCGGGTTGTTCGGCAAAAGTCCAAATCAGACTGTAGCGACACGGGGTTGTTGTTATTATTATTATTATTATTATTATTATTATTATTATTATTATTATTATTATTCTTAAATTCATTTACCAAATGAAAATACGCAATTTAAAAGCTGCATAGTTTAAATGGAGCGCTATTGTCAGATACACCATGTATGCAAACTGATGTAAAGTACATAGCGTTTGTTTTCTGCCCCGGCCACGGATCGCGTGTATACGTGGCTCGCTTACACCGCGGTGACCTCGGTATTGTTCCGCTAGTTCGCTAGCGGTGAATGACTCGCTCAAAGCTACGCTGATCGGCTATGAATGATATCTGTCAGATTTTCCACCTGTTTGTTCTGTAAAGACTAGCGTTTGTTCATTGTGCATTCGCAAAAGTGAAACTCGTTTAAAATCTGTTTTGTGTGTGAATTGCTTTAGAGTATTTCTATTATTGTTGCTGTTCTTGTCTTTTTATTAATCCACTGAAATCCCTCCCGAAAAATTAACACTTGAACAAAGAATTTTTATGTATGATACATAGTAAAATCACGAGATATTTTCTGGTATTTCAGTTCCAAAGAGAGATACTGTCAGACGTCTGGTTGATAAGTTTAGGACAACGAGATCGCTAAACCTAAACCTAAGAAACAAAAAAGACATGTTTTAATCGAGGAATAAACTGAAAATACTGATGTATCATTTGGACACTATCCAAAGAAGTCCCTAAAATGCGTTTTATAGCAAGTGGGTGTTTTAAAAACCTCATGACGACGAGAAATACCAGGATGTACAACACTTATAGAAATGTTAATACTCATTACAGTGCATGTTGCTATTACGCACGAGTAAGTAATGCTGGGGCTATGGAATGGAAAATTCCCCGGTGTAGTAGACAGTGCACGGAGCAAGCATACACGCGATCCGCGGCCTGTACATAAAACGAGTGCTTTATGTATTAGTTGCGATTGTAGCACCCTTAGAGGATTTTTAATTCCATACAATACACTTTTAGAGCATTGAGTGTCTTTGGTTGTTTCGTTAACACTAGAGACCAGGATATGTGGTGAAATAAAATAAATAAAAGTGATGGAATAAAATGCTCAAGGTGGTAAAATAAAATACTCAGAGCGGTGAAATAAAAAAATCAAGGAATGACAACTCAAGTGAAATAAGTATTGCTTTGCTTTTGACATAATCATAATTACGGTTATCTTAAGAAAAGATCCCATAGAGATGAATAGCAAGTTCAATAAAATTTAGCTGGAAGTGCCACCAAAGTAAAAACTCAGCATTGTTTCTACATTTTCTGGGCGGCGTAAATTTTTTCGCCTGTCTGACAATAAGTTTGCATATGCTGAAAAATCTGTCTCGCTATTCACATTTGTAGTTGGAAACCATACTGTCTTCAAGCACTGGCTTGAGAAATTGCGATATTCCTGCATCACGTCCTGTTTCACATCAACTGCCTTTGCCTAATTCTGCAGTGCTAGGTATCCTTTCAGAAATGCATCTTTAGAAAGGCACTTCAGAAGGGGAATCTGACTCACGTGTCACATGTGCTCATTGTATACTGTGCTGCCAATAAATTAGATAAATAAAAAAGCTGGGCAGGATCTTCTGCCAACAGCTTCTCCAGCTTTTCGATACTACCTTTGGCTAATTTCATCACTTGGTTTCATCCTTCAGCTTACGCAAGGTTAAGAATGTTTCCTGTCCAGACATCTTGTTTTCTTATGAGCTGCACTTCACCAAGCAAAGAATTCACTGTTGGCACAAGCTTGTGTACTGTAGGATATTGATACCCCTCCAAAAATTTATTAATATCAGAAATAGTGTAGCAATACTCTTTCACAAAAGAAGCCTCAAAACAAATGTAGTTTCTGCATTCATTTAAAAGCTCATTAAAGTAGCTGACTAGATTAGAGCCAGTCAGTTGCTTGAAGTACTAGAAGAGATCATTGAAGCATACAGAACAGTTTTATCCATGAGACCCACCAAGTTAACACAGGAATCGGAAACATTTTGCTTCCTTAGCACCAGCTTGTTTGTGTTTCAAAAAGATTATATAGTGGTGCTTCCTCTTCTTAGCATTCTTGAAGGTTGCCTTAAACATAGAATGCACAAATAAACAATTATAGTATTAATACCTGACATCATCTGCAGCATTTGGCTATACTTCACGTTTTAAACTAGGTTTCAAAAAGCAAAAACATTTCGTAATATTTCGTGACTTCAGTTTAAAAAAAAGAAGTTTATCGCATACAAATATGTGATTTCAGTACTACTAAATGTGCAGCTTGAAAATTTCGCGGTTATCGTTAATACCAGAAATCGGGCCTCAGTTAACACCTTTGTTAGGCTCACTTTCTTAAAAAAATAAATACGCTCATCACTAATCTGATTCGTTATCACAAGGCTTACCTTCGTTACGGCTCTTCATAATATCTGCATCCATTATTGAATGTCCGTCATAATAAGCTATAAGAACACACGTATCGCAATACACTAGCACGTTGACGCATAGACCACTCTCCAATGCTCTGCGAAACGACGGAGTAACAGCAGATATACCTGGTGATAAGCATTTAATGATTGGGTTGGATTGGTTTGTGAAGCGGAGAGGATTCGCAATGAGGATATTGTACTGAGGCTCCATAAAGGGGTTCCCCTGGGAGTGAGGGATGAGATAAAGGGAGACACCGGGCGGCCGGAACCAGGAGTGACGGAACAGCATGAAGAAACCACAGTTTCCAGATTGAGACGGCGTGACAGTCGATCAGGCAGACTGGGGACCCCGCCTCACACGGGTCCAACGCTGAAGGCCGAGAAACGGAGAAAGTTCACAGAGAACATCCTTGATACCTGCCACGCTGCACCGAAGCACCACCAAAGACCTTTCCAACTCTGAAACAGATCAAACGTGGTGAAAGAAGAAGTTATTATGGAAAGAAATGAAGGAATAGTAAATTATAGGGATGAAAGAAACCACTCCAGCATTCGCCTGATGATCCGGGAAAACCAAGAAAGAAACTTATGGGTCAGATTGGACGGTCGTCGGAGATCGAATCCGGGATCTTCCAAATGCAGGCCACAGAGGTTACTGCCTGAATCATCCCGCTCGTTATGTATGGATTACTTTTCTCGTGCTTCCACCACAAAAGTTGAAATAAAAGATGGTGTTGAAAGTACACCGTAATAAATGTGTCACTTATATTTTTGAGACTAATAATTAAAAAATCTTGCCAATCAAAATGAATGCAAATATATCGACAAGAAATGAACGCCTTCTTTAACCCTCCTAATTGTTCGCGAAATGAAGCTCATTGTGCGGAAAAGTTTTAAAATGGGAGTGCTGTCATAAATCTGAAAGCAAAGTAAACCGCCTGTCACCAAGGATAACGTATCAGTAAATCAGGTTTCCTTAAAAGTGCTGTCATAAAATTTATTACTCGTTCTTATGGAAGAAATAAGACCAAAGCAATGCTATATGTTGACTATAAATTCTACACTATCTAGGAGTGCAACTTTGGTGTGATTCAGGCGCTCTGCACTATGTATGACATAATAAGTTTTCCAAACAATTATAGCTAAAATAGGTTGAATTAACAACTTTTATTCTTAAGGGGACCGATATCTGAATTTTACGATACTGTAGTCAACGAAGACTTCTGAGTGTTTATACACATCTTATATCTGTAATAAGGAAACATTGATGCAAAGTTTGATGCATGTAGGTTAAAGCGGTTCAGAATTATTTATGTTATATACAGACTTAAGCTCATAGTTATTAATAACATTTCAAAGTTATATTTCTTACTGAGTTAAAACACAAGTTTGCTGGGAAATAAATTTTAAAATTAACCACACTTCTAAAAATTAGTGTTTTTCATTCTCAAATTTGCAGAATATAATATATGCTTATCAAACTGTGGTGAACCAGGTAATATAATTAGGAGCTTACTTGTTAAATACTTGGCAAGATTACAACTGAGAGAAATACCCTTGAAAATTCTCAACAGTAAATGATGTGAAATTCTTATGTATTTTACATAAAGGAGCTTAATTCCTTATCTAAAAATTCATAATTCTTAAACTGATTCACACGTATTGACCAAAATTTCCAACAATATTTCTATGATCTTTTAAAAAGAAAAATGAGAAAACCAAAGAAAGCTGCAAGTTTACTGTCACGCACTCTGGTGGAATTATTTAAATCCGCAATTAACTCTGTTCAGTTTTACTCCATTGTCAAGAATGTCCATAACTACACTTAATATTCTTTTAGAGATATAAGTATTAAATGATGATAATTGATTATTATTCTTGGCTAGTTTTAACTGATCGATCACCTTGATTGAAAAGTCTTTCAATTATTTACCCGTCCATACAGAAGA
This sequence comes from Deroplatys truncata, assembly GCA_030765065.1. NCBI lineage: Eukaryota > Metazoa > Arthropoda > Insecta > Mantodea > Mantidae > Deroplatys > Deroplatys truncata. Next base: position 111,224,053 of record CM060986.1, read on the forward strand.
AATTTCTATACTGGATCAGGTATGCCCTGTTTAAATTACGACCGAAACGGGTCATTAAGGCACAGACTCGTAAATTGATTTCTTCAAGTTTTTCTCATCAATCCTCACTACTTGTAAATGCGGGGAGGCACCCTAAACTTAGGCCTGGAACATTTCCTTCCCAAATTTTCTATGCCAATTATTATTTCATTTCATGAATCATCACTGCCACCGTCTGCGGTGCCGTATGAAGTAAGAGCGGACGTTCTACTCTATTATATGTTTTAAATTATGGTATTCACTTGGGCTAAAACTGTCAACAGAGCATGAGCAGAAAAGAATGGAGGAAATAGGAAAAGTGTGTGTGTGTGTGTGTTTGTGTGTGTGTGTGAGAGAGAGAGAGAGAGAGAGAGAGAAGTACTCTATTTACTGTTTTAAGTGTGAAAAAATAAGACTAAAACGAACCAGGCGAAGTGGCGCCGCGGTAACGCATGCAGCTCGCATTCGGGAGCTCCCGGGATCGATTTCCAGTGACTGCCCAATCTGAGTCGTTGGTTTTTCCGGGTCGTCAGGCGAATGCTGGAGTGGTTTCTTTCAGCCTCCAAATTTCCTGTCCCTCCGTTCTATTCATCATTTCATTCATCCTTCAACCCATTATGTGATTTTCAGGATTGGAAGCCACGGCGATGGCGTGGCAGAGGAAACGGATGCTCTCCGTGTGGGACTTTCTCCGTCCTTCGACTTTCGGCTGGTTGCCGGGGCATACGAACCGCCCCTTCGGAGCGAGGCGGTTTGGGGCGGGGGCTCCAGGTCTGCCAGGCCAACTGTCTGAGCGTCTCAATCTAGAAACTGTAGGGAGAGCACATCATTGCTGTGCCGTTATACCTGGATCCGACTGTTTTCTGTCTCCTCTCGCCTCACCTTCCCCATCGAGTCGCCCCCTTATGGGAGATAGGTACAATATTCTATTAGAGCAGGGCCGAGTTCCCTCCGGTAATCAGGTAAAAGACAAAGACTAAGACGCAAATACAGAAACCAAGCATGGATATATGTATATAGTAGAAAAAAGAAAGGAAACATCTGGTGCATAAATACAATATTACAACCAAAATATGCATTGAAGACGATTATTGTAGTTTACATTACAATGAATTATTTACTCAAACTAAAATAAATTAATTTTTTTAGCTTAATTTCATTTTTTTCAAAGCAATAACAATTTCAAGAAAGAAATGACCAAAGGAAAATAAAATATCAGCAGGGAATTACAATTGAGGACCAAATAACCCCAAGAATAGACGGTAATGCATGATTATGGGCCATGACAGTTGGTACCAGTGTGGTGTGTTTATCGCATCTATTTTAAGGAGCAGAACCTAATGAACTGTGATCAGAATATATGTGAATTGGCAGAGAAGAACTTAATTCCCACAATAAAGTGTAACTTTACTGTTCACACCAAGTGCAGCACATTTCAAACGCACAAAACCCCTGAATACGCCTTTGGCAAGTCGGATATGTCAACACTATTACTACAATTATGCAATTATGCAGGTCGTCTGATCTGGTTATCCCAGAATTATCCTTATTTAAAGAGCCACTGGTAATGCACCGGTATGTTAACGTGTGCTAAAAGTCAACTGAAATGCAATTCCTTATAATGTTTGAACGAAATGGAAATTAAAGCAAACCTTTTATGACAGTTATGGCCCAAGCGATACACATTTAATGTTTATTAAACATTTTAACTTAAGCCTGTAACATTTTAGATACAGATATAAAGTTAACCTATCCGCTAGCTAAATCCACCTGTAACATTCTAAATTGCTATTAGAACATTTATTTAAAAAATTAGCGTTTATAGGATTCTGTTAAACAAGATAGATGTATCGGTAGTAAAGCTGAGGTACGCATAAATAAGGAACTAAACTAAGAATCCCTATTCCGGTCAACAAAACTATGATTTCTCTTGCTTTTCCCGCTCACAACGTTTAATTCGGAGTTGTTATGCAATATATTCGAACCCCATATTGCAGCAGAAAGCCAATAAAGTTCAAGAGAATAGTTAGTATTAAAATCTATGGTTGTCCATACTTGAAGTGAATTTAATACATATTTATCATTTATTGGTTTGCAATGTGTTTACGTTCAACTACGTATGTTTCTACACTTACTTAGTGAGTAATAATCAGAAAAGATAAAATTTATTTTAAGACCTTATGCTAGTTTTCATCGGTAGATATTCTTGGCGGAAAAACATATTTTTTAAAACAAAAAGTTCATCCTTATGGCATAAAGAATTTCTTACCATAGAAGGCAAATTGAAGTTATGTACTCCTCGGTTGCATATTTTTTTTAAGCCAAAATCAAAATACTTTCTAAATTCACTGTAAAGTAAAGCTAGAAATAGCGTAATTGATGCAATGTAACACGGTATTCAACTCGGAACGTCATTTGGTGTCTAACTCAAGTCTCAAATAGAACAGGTCTTGAGGTATCGTGATATAAGCTTATACGTTACAACTATAATTTATGGGGTAAATTTATTATGCGGTGAGCTATTTATACAGGGTGGATAATTTAAGTTGAGGCTGTACAATATCTCCAAAACTAAGCGTGATAGAAATGTCTTGAATGAAAGTTGCTTGATATTATTTTCATATTTTTCAGAGTTCACAATCAGAGTCAAATTAAATTGACTTTATAATGACCATCATAACGTACTGCAAATAAAACACGACTAATGGCATTTTCTTTCCCTAATAATATCAAGCAACTTTTATTAAAGGCATTTCATTCTACAACGCTTAGTTTTGGAGATACTGTATGGTTTCAACTTAAATTGTCCATCTTGTACATGGCAACACGATAATCGTTCATTTCTTTCGTAGACAGCTCATCGTTCCTTTCCTTGTGTTTTCTGGTAACTGCCTTGTTTTATCCGAACAGGTTATGTCGGACGATGAAGGTTAAATAAATGATCAAATGGACCCTGAGTACATACATCGTCTTTTCTTCTGCTTCAAGGAGAGGCTACAACCTCAACAACTATCCCTTACCGTATTCTTGGTCTTCAAACACAGCGTCGTTGTATTTGCACTTAAAAGTTTTCTTTTCAGTTTGGGTCCATTTATTCTGTGTTAAAACATTGCTGCCTCTAAGAATCCATCTTAGCTTTCTGGATAAGAAGTTCACTTAATATCATACTTCATTGGAAACAAATGTATGATTTGTTGACCATAATAAGGCATATAATAAGGTATCAAGAGAACTATTATATATCCTAAAGGAAAGTCTCCACTGAATTTATCAGCAGTAATAAAAAATATGTATAAAAGAATGCAAATAAAAGACAACCAGCAATGCAATACCAATCACAAGGGAATAAGACAAGGATTCCCATTGTCATTAACTTATACTTGGACGAAAAAAAAGAAAGATTATCTAGAGGTATGGAATTGGGCAATAGAATTTTAAAAAGCATGCTTTTTGCACACGATCAGATCTTGGTGGCAAAGCCTTATGACTAAATACAGAAAATGTTATATACCTTGAAAAAGTTGGTAAAATACTTTAATCTGAAAATGTATCAATTGATGCATAAAAAGCAAAAACAGTACAATTACAGAACGTTTAACAAAGTCCTGAAACTAGTATCAATATATTAATTCTTGGTTGTAATCTATCATAGATTAATGAAATATTAACAAATGCACCTATATAACAGGAATATTACAACGATCATTATAAAATAAAACAAAGCCAGAACGCAATAGTTGAACTATATAATTCTGTGTCTATAGCCACAATCAGCTCGAGACATGGCCTAATACAAAAAAAAACAAATACACACACAAATGCAAAATACAAACAGCAGAAATGAGATTTTTTTTAATCTACACCAGGATATAAAAATAAGAAAGCAACACAAATTTAAGTATTCAACAGTATAACAAAGACATAAATCTGAGCGAGATGGCTCCGCGGAAACTTATAGGGCTCACATTAGGGAGGTCTCGGGTTCGATTACCGGTGGCCGTCCACTCTAAACATTGGTATTTTCGTGGTGTTTTCTGGTTGACAAAGACGAATGCTGGAGTGGTGTATTCAACTACCACTCTCTTTTCTTTCCCATTTAATTTTCCTTTCATGCTTCAGGTTGACTCCGGGTCTGTGGTTCGATTTGTGTCGGGCATACAGCGCAGAGGCTTGTGCTTTGGAAAAGTTTCCCTGGCCCCAATGGAGGGATGTCTCCAAGCAACTCTCCCGTGGCCGGGTAGTCAAGCTTGAAACTATTAGGGAACTCTGCGCGTCTCTGTCCACTTGCGCCGGCTTCGCTCTGCAACCCGCGTGTCTCCTCCGTTTCCCTCATATCACTCGTTACTCCCGGAGATGTAGGCATTCTTGAGGGTCGCCGTGCTAGATGTCCCCTCCGTTCAGTAGTCCAGTCCAAGACATATAAAGAAAATGGGAACAATACCTGAAAGGAATGTCAAATAATAGGTTTGCAAAAGCAGCATTGAAATATATCTCTCAGGAAGACCAAAGAAGACATTACACTAGTAATTTGGAGCCGGAACAGGCTGAGGCCCAAACCGTGACGAAGACGAAGAGATTCTTTGCAAGTATATGTGCATATCCAATAAATCGTTTTAAGAATCGTATTTTGCCTAATTAACTTATTAGTGGCGTGACATGTTTTCTTTCGGATACCCAACTGAAAATCCCGAGGAAGCTTCGCTGCAAAGAAGATTTTAACTGAACCCTTCGAATTCAGCAGACACTTTAAACACCCACCAAGGAGGATGACCTCTTTGCTTTAAATTTCCACTGCTAACACACGTCATATAATTCAGATTGCGCCAGCAAATTATGTTATCCTTCCAAAATGTGCCATAATCTGAATCAACGCATCACTTCCATTCAGCGTATGACGAGTTAGTACTGCCGAAAAAGAGAGAAGCAGAGTGAGAAATGTTTGTATCTAATGCAGCTTTCAACCAGGCACTAACTACATTATTCCATTAATATTCCAAGCAGTACACAATTAGCCAACAAGCTGTTCGGAAAATAATGCCTGTTCTGCGTTACCTGATAGCACTGTGGTTTGAACAAAATGCTCAAAGGTGTTTTAACATAAATTCATCATTACCTCAGACAAGAGCGACAGCGGCAGACCTCTACCTCGTTTTCACGATTTTTCACCGGTAATTTCAAACCAGAAAATAAATAAAGTAGGCGGATTTAATACTACCAGTTATCGTGAAAAAATTGCACACCTATACACTCTCCTCTAAGCATTATAACTTTGCATTGTACCTAATGTTAATAGCAAAATCTGATCCTTGCATCTGTATACTTATACTAATTAATGTTCAGTTAATCCTGTAAAAGAAACTCACATCCATTATCATCGTATCAGTTTCCGAGACAGTAAACGGCGTGTAAGGTATTTGCTTTTCGCGTATGTATCGTAAGTGCTCAGTATCATAATTCTGGAAATAGTCGGCATGCAAGGGCTCAAACTGGGATCTTGGCGAGCGATCAAATTTATTAACGAAGAAGGCATAAGAATCTGTCCCTGATGTAGGGAGGAAGAAACTTGGGTTCATATCCTGGTGCACTTTACTGAGATAGAACATTTGAGGAGAAGGTATCTACCAGATTACTTTGTTAACTCAAGAAGAGAGTTACAGTAAGCTTGTTGAACTTTACTGCTTAAAGGAACGGATTGGTACTTTTTGCAAAATTTATGCAGCTTAGACCGGAGTATAAGGAAGAGGGACAAGGGTAGAAGGCGGAGGGTTAGTGGCTTATGAGCGGATATGTTTTGTTTTGTAAAACGTGTGCTCTGAACAAGTTATTTTTCTTCTTTTTCTCTGTTTTGTTTGTGTGATTTTTGTTGTTAGTTTCTCCTTTTTTCTTTTGCTTTCCAATTCTTATAAAATATCGTTAACTTTAAAGTACAGCATGATGAATATGGACTGAAACATGTGGACTACAGTGCATTATATATGCAGCGTACGCTCTATCTGATACATGCGATGGATATGTTAGAACGTGTAAAATGTTTAAGACCAATAAATACATCACTCTACTCTGCTCTAATTAAGTTTGATTGGCCGGAAGATTTTCAGTGCGTCGGACACAAGGTCTCACATCATATGTAGGTTTCTTTTGTATAACAACGCAAAGTACACTAACACCAGAGCGTTATTTTTGGAACTTCTTACAAAAATACGCAATTGCATTGGTGCGTATTTGCAACACTGTTTTTGAGCAGTAAGTGCAACTGGTCTGATCTACCTATAGAGATTCTACTTACACATAGAGGAAGCATTGCATTCCACTAAAAAATTAGACACCGAGATTTCACTGAAAATACAGTTTTGACACTCTAAACCCAAAAAAGGCAATTTTAGAAAAACGTCTACGGGCGCGCGCATTTCAATACCTTATATTTAATATATTTGTATTGTAAATAAAATTAGAATATCCTGTGAAGTCTCATTTATTCTAACTGAACTTTGTGTAATTGGTAAACCGTAATGCATATACAAAATATTGCCAAGCAAAAATGTACATCTGGTTGAAGCACACAGTAGCAGTTTTTGTGGCATTATCCACGCCAGAGATATTTTGTTCTATTGGTTTGAATTGTCAAATACTTGTACGTTTTTCATGTGGTGAGTCGCTATTTATTTTTTCTCACGGCCATGCAAAGAACATCCCATAACAACCAGTTCGTAAACAACCTGACTACAGCTTTTGGCTGTTTCTTATACCTACAATAAGTGTCTAAGTGTGTAATGAAATTTTATGTGTATTAATAAGAAGTATACAGAAGGGTAAGCTTTTGCAAGAATAGTTTCAGGAAGAGTGAGTAGAGGAAATGAAATTGATTTTATTAATGCATTCTCTTTAACTACTATAGTTCTTAGCGTCCTATTCTATATTGGGCGTGAAGGATCGGAAATTTTGCTCAGAGGCCTTTTTATCAAGCGTGAGGTTCTTTTACGTGCCGTAAATCGACGACACTGGACCACCAGCTTTACTTCACTTCCGAAGGAAGTCATGCAAAGGATTTTACGCCCGAGAAAAAGCATCGCCCTCAGCCGGATTTAAGCTCGCGACCTCGAAAACCAGAGGCTAGCATACTGAGTAGAGGAATCATGTAATGCAACACAGAATATTTTTTTCTGCATTGGTAGCTTTCTATATGCATTACTTTTGTTACCAATACGTAGTAACTGGTTACGTTGTGTTTTGATTACCTTTTGTAATCAATGCGTACTAATCAGTTTCTTTCTATTCCATTCCTTTTGTAACCAATACGTCATAACCAGTTACGCTGAATTGTCTCTACTTTGTTACCAATACGTTACTCTCCATCCCAATAATTTAATAACCAAAATATAGTATGCGTTCACTTTATATCTCATTACGGTTGTAAGCAATACATAGCTACTAGTTATTTTCTATTACAATTACATTTTTAAGCCATACAGAGTAACTAGTCACCTTCCACTCCCATTGCATTAGTAAGCAATATGTAGTAACTAGTTACTTACTATCCTCATTACTTTTGTAACAAATAGATAGTAGCTATTTACTTACTCTCCCCATTACTATAGTAACCAATACATAGTAACGAGTTACTTTCTATCCCAATAATTTTGTAACCAATACATAGTAGCTATTTACACTATTATCCCAATTACTTTTTTAACCAATACATAGTAACGAGTTACTTTCTATCCCAATGATGTTGTAATCCATACATAGTAGCTATTTACTCTACTATCCCCATTGCTTTTGTAACCAATACATATTAACGAGTTACTTTCTATCCCAATTTTGCAATCATACATAGTATGTAACTGCTTATTGTCCCCATTACTTTGCTAACCAATACAAAGTAACGAGTTACTTTCTATCCCAAAAATGTTGTAACCCATACATATAGCTATCTCCTTACTATCCCCATTAATTTGGTAACCAATACGCAGTAACGAGTTACTTTCTACCCCAATAATTTTTAACACATACATTGTGGCTATTTACTTACTATCCCCATTACTTTTGTAACCAATACATAGTAAGGAGTTACTTTCTATCCCAATAATGTTGTAACCCATTCTAATAGCTACCTACTTACTGTCCCTATTACTTTTGTAACCAATACATAGTAACGAGTTACTTTCTATCCCAATAATTTTGTAACCCATACAAAGTAGCTACCTATTTACTGTTCCCATTACTTTTGTAACCAATACATAGTAACGAGTTACATCCTATCCCAATAATTTTGTAACCCATACATAGTAGCTAAATACTTCCTGTCCCTATTACTTTTGTAACAATACATAATAACTAATTACTATCTATCTCAATAATTTTGTAACTTATATATTGTAGCTATTTACTTACTATCCACATTACTTTTGTAACCAATATATAGTAACGAGTTGCTTTCTATCCCAAAAATGTTGTAACCCATACATAGTAGCTATTTACTTACTATCCCCATTACTTATGAAATCAATGGGTAATAACTAATATCTTTCTATCTCAATACCTTCTAACTAATACGTAGTAACTCGTAACCTCCCTTTCCTAATTAGTTTTGTAACCACTACGTAGTAAAGGTTATATTCTTTTCTTATTGCTTTTGTAACCATTACGTGGTTTCTTTCTTTTCGCTCTACTTTTTTAACCAATACGTGGTAAATAGTTACTTTCTTTTCGCGTTACTTTGTGAGCATTATTATGATGGAGTCATTACATTGGTTCTTTTTCCTATCACCAATATAGATAATTTACAACCAGTTATTGATTTGTATTGCGTTCCTACTTCCCTCGGGCAATAGTCTGAAAACAGCCGGCTGAAAGGTTAAGACTGATAACGAGGATATATTACGTTGGTGCGTTTGTGGACAAGAAAGTCCTTCACAGTGAAAGAAAGAAGTAGTGGTCTGTAGCATATTGAGGGCCATCAATCAATCAGCCGATCAGCAACATGTTGCTACAAGGTTGGCCTCACACACAGACAGTCTCTCCCTCTCCTTCTCTAGTTATTACGAAGGGAAGTTCCAAAACCTTGCATATGGTCTGCACTTTCCCATCAAAGCTCCAATTTCCGTTTACCGTGTGTAGCAGATAGGGACGGGTGGATTATTGGAATCCTCTGCAACTAATGCTGTCGATATAACAGAGCTATTTCATCATACCGCAGTGGACGGACAAGGGGTTGGGTGGATATATATAACCTCCTCTCTAGTCTTCTCCGAAACTACTTGTTCTTTAGTGGTCATTATCCTCAGCCCCGAGAAAAGCCGAACGGCCGGTCGATCCCTCCGGCTTCTAAAATTGAATAACGAGCGAACGATAGCGGCTTTTGATCCTCCTCCCCCGCCATTACGCAGGATTCGAGATCGGCTCATGTCTTGGGGCGGGCACTGTAAACAGTTTCTTCGATCGCTAGCTCAAGCATTTCGGCTTTGAACTACGTTACCCGTCACCGCGAGTGAAGGAACTACATTCTGTTCAACACAGGCTGCCATAGTTTGTTTGCTTGGCTGCAGTATCCGCGCAACCGCTAGCGTTAGCATTGCGATTCGATGCAGTTATAAACGAAAACAGGTTTCTTACTACTATTAATGTCTGAGCTATGGAACTGTCCTTCAAGAGAGTGCAGTACATTTTTAAACTAGACTGACAACGCACATATGCTTCTTAGGGCACTTACTTAACTGCTAATTTATATAACTATGCACTAATTTAGTTAGCATTTTTGTTGCAGATTTGCAATATTAGCTATAAAAATTAATTTTAGTGTTCCTATGCAACTAAGTTTCAAATAAAATATTTTTAAAGAAACTGAATTGAGTAACGTAATAAAAAATTAAAAAATATTAATCCAGTATGTTCATTAGAAACCGAGCGAGGTGGGGCCGGGTAATGGGGGTGACTCGCATTCGGGAGGTTTAGAGTTCAAACCCCTAGGGTTCATCCCCTGACTGTAGTTTCCTTCGTGTTTTTCCTCGGTCACAAAGTGAATGCTGCGTTGAATAATTTGATCCACAAATTTCCTATCATTCCTTTTATCCTACATTTCAATCCCTTCTTCTTCATCGCCATTCCAGCCATTGGGCTGATCACCTTTCTGGATATGCTGCGAATTTAAGGTCCTACCGGCATGTTGCCATGGTAGCTCAGTTGTTGAAGTAACCGTAAGGAAACCGGGAGTTCCTGGGTTAAAATATTCCGTAATTTTCAAAAGCTTCTTTTTTTCGTCTTTCGTGAGAGATACTATGTGAAATTATACCAAATAACAACTATAATCATAGATTCCAATTTTTGAATAATATAAAGGAATAAAATAGAAGGAGGTAATAATCGAAATCTTATGTTGTTTATTCGAGGAAAGGCTATCTCTATCCCAGGCTTCTAATTTCCAAATTTGTCCTGGACATATGTAAGTGTTGAGGAATAATTAATTGATTAATTGACCTGATAGGAGCTAAACTAATGAAAACCGGACTTAAAATGCTTACGGCATTATAAGTTGACACTGGAATGTGTCATCTCAAAACAATTTGGGATCTCCTTGTGTGGTTTACCGGGAAAAATGCGAGTCAGCTGGAGAATTTAATATCCTACCGGCATGTTGATATGGTAGGGCAACCGGACGGAAACCGGGAGATCCGTTGTTTAAATCCCGGCTATAGGATTGAATTTTTCAGTCCTCTGGTTCTACGTTTCCAATATATAACGTGCTTTATTCGTTGAATAATGAGGAGCGTAAGGATACAGGACAACTTAAGAGTGAAGTAAAGTATACTGTGTATTGAGTAGTCTGGAGTGAGGTGGCGCATTGGGTGTTATTTATCTGTGAGGCCGTGTACAATCCACTTCTTGACTAGAGGTGCAATACACTTGTGTCTCTCACTCCGATGTATGCGTCCTACTTCATTTTCGACGATCACTAGACTGTACTGTTTAAAGTAACAAATAAGGCAGCGCATTGGCGTCTTTTTTACATCAACAGTAGTGTTTACGCAGCTCTAGAGTAGGGTTGCACATACAGTTGCTAACTTGCCCCGCATCCTTAGCCTCAGCTTTACAAATCCGCAAACCGATATTAAGTAGAATACGCTCAATATATTTACAGTGTGTAAAGGAAGTGTTGGTGGTAATATGTTTTACTTCAACTAGTAAACGGCCTATTTTTCTTCTTCATATGGAGTAACGGATTAATTACTGTTAATTATTGTTCGTTACGTTTAGTTACTCTAAGGTGTACTAATCTAATTTTAAAATATAGTGAGACCCTAAGGCTTTTAAGTGAGACTTTTAGCTTTTATGATAGTTGAGAGGGAGTATTGTACTTCCACTGTTGGGGACCTAAACTTGATGAAGTAACTGCCTCACGTATGGTACAATTTGAGATAGTATGTAGCCCCACGTATGGTACAAAGTTTCCGGTGGCCTTCGCCCCAACGTTTAGGAATCAACTTTGTATTTTTATGTTTCTTTAAATATTATATATTTATGTTTGCCTCGGCTGCGTCAGTATTAATTTGTAGAAACATGTATCTCTTAGCAGGTGGTAATGCGGCTAAAGAATGTAGACTTCCACAAATTGATTTTTACATCACTCCTATTTTTAATCCTTCACACGATTAAATAATACTTCACTTATATAGAGAGCTGTGAGATTGTTTATTAAGTACTTGCACTTTTTAACACGTAAACTTTATAATATTCTCGCCGTAATGAATTTTATATGTCTCACACTGAATACGTATTGAACTGCTTGGGAGCACGTCTAGCATCCGGTTGGGAACGCTGTCTACTAACCACTGGCGTTTGCCGCTTGAATTTGGAAATTTCTCTATTTCAAGTCCCTGATTGGCTAATTTTACTCTAATAGAATACTTTCATTTTACTTTCAACTTTTCTGGTTTTTGATTGCCTATTTATAAACTGTTTTAAATATTGCATTATTGTTTCCAAGAATTACTAGTAGCATTATTAAACTTTCCAATTCATTATTATCTCAAGGTTACCTCATTGTTAGCAACTTTGGCTTCTATTCTCACAGCTACTCCATTATTAAATTACATAATACATTCACATAACATTATTGTACATGTACGTTATAATATAAACATAATACAATGACTGTTACATATATTTTATGTATTATATTATACACATATTGCTTTAAGGTGGGCTGCTATTGAATTTATATATTATATAATTAGACTGAAATTATTTTAGTGTTAAAATACTGACTGATAGTGTTTTTAACATTGCATAGAATTTTATGATAGAATTAGGACCAAGATATTCTTTTCGCTCATCCAAATTTTGCAGTACAGTAAGTGAACTTTCATTATTTGAGGATAATATTTGAGCAAACAACGGAGCTTTGTTTTCTCAAACACTGGGAATATTTACTTCATTATTTATTCAGAAACATTAGTCTTCCTGCAACTGCGTAGCAATTTATACATTTTACTAGATAGTATTCTTCAATTGTTATAGAGCCATGAAGATTTCTTCTTTACAAGCGGTTACTGACGGTATTCAGATCAGGGCTTTGTTGAGGCCACATCACTGGAAATTCCGTACTGATGAAATTACTACTAAACCTCCATGTAATTAATTTACTGCTAAGCGTAGACGTGTGTTGGTGCACCATCTGGAATGAAGTTTATGCTCCCAGCTCATTCTTCCTTAGTGTAGAACATATTGCAACATATTGTAGCAATGCCCCTTTTACTGTAACTGCTCTCAGGTTTAATTAATACTTTAATCAGTAAAATTGTAGCTATAGTAACTGCAGAATAGAAGAAAGCAAATGAAAAATCAATAGCAGAGGTATTACCAATGAAGTGATGTGTTATTTAGTATCATGTTTGTATTACTTTAAAGTTTAAAATAATATTTATGAGACGTGATTTGTTATTTATAATGTTTCAGATCTTACCGTGCTCTCAAAATGTTTCATATATATTTTCAAACATTTAGCTGCTTTAAAATCATAAAATTAAGAAAATTAAAAAGGTAGAACAAATAAAATATAATAAATATTTCTTTGAAACAACAAATTATACGTCCATCCTTTAGGTAAGTTTCCTTTATACAAGTATTTCAATTCTTCCAAAAAGTACAACATTTGTGTTTACAAAATCTGTTATTTTTCAATTAAGTGCAAGTAAACTCATAATTGATTTTGCAACCTTTATTACATACCACTGTGAAAAAATTGAGTTTTAGTTTTATAGTATTTTTTTACAACTTCAAATAAAATTTTGAGCCAGATAGTTTAAAAAACATACGTTTAGTTTAAAAATTAAGACTTTGATATATTCAGGATATAAAGAGTATTATACACATATGAATTTTTTACCAGATGATTATATGAACAAAGATGAATGAAATTTCATAGTACCAGTTTAGTCTTTTAACGTTTATTTCATCAGAAAAAAAGGATTATGTACATTTTGCTTTTGATAAATCATATAGGGAAGATTAACGCAAATTATTCGTAACTTAAAAGGCCACTCTAAAACATAGATAATTTATTAATAAACTTTCCTGCACTTTTTTAACGTCAGGTAATTTTTCTTCAATTCTTTAACTTGTATGGCTTCCTTTAACACCCATGATCATATCTGGGGCTTGGAACTGAACAACCAACGATGTTCAAACCTCGTTGAACTGTAAGTTTATAACATTTATTTTAATTACTTGGGCTCTAAAACAACTTGGATTATTTAAAACAGTCACACTTCCAGACTATACTTAAGGTAGGAAACATTCCTAGGTACCACACAAATATTGAACCTGAGAAGCCAGAATTTTGACCACTCAATCATAGAAGCAGTCCTATAAATGTTATATAAAACCGTTTACCTTTTAAGTACAACATATTTATCGTACGTTAAGATTTTGTTGCGTTTTTAATTTGATAAATATAATTGTTTCTTTGGCATAATACTTTAAACTGTGAAAGTAGTGAATTAAATACATGAATCTAATGCTAAGCAGCGGAAGATAAAGGCAAGAAAGAGAGAAAGCAGAGCTGAAAATTGAAGTACTTGAAATATCCTCCAGAGATCGAGATCAAATTCAGAACGTTTTATTTATATGTGTGTACTTAATGAGTTCCTCTGAGTCCAAATATACCAAATTGCAAAAGAAATCTCCTTTAGAAATTTAGGGGTGCTTTTTTGGCGGTCTAAAATGAGATTTAGATATCTATAAATTTAATTCTTCGGATCAAGGTATGTTTTAATAAGGATGAAAAATAACACGAGTATTCAAGAGATCGAATGTTGTTTTAATTTTGTAGAGGTTTCAAGGGGTCTTAGAGGTTGTACTATATAATGTAGTATCAGGCTTTTAGCTTTTTTCAATTCTACCATCAATACACAGCAGATAAAGATGGAAATAATCCGTGAATTACAGAATATATCAGTTATTATACAGCTGCCTGTCATGATCTGGTATCTTTCAAACGTCCAAAATTTTTTATTGAGGCTATTTAAAAAGGCGTTGAAAAACTGCTAAAAGATATGACTTATTTTAGTATTAAGGAGTATAAAGAGAATAAAGGGCAAAATATATCCTTAATGACCGATCATAACCTATGAGCTGTATGAATTACGCATATATTAATTTATATTTGTTTGCTTATTTGTGCTTTAATATCTATTTTATACAATGTGTATATTTTAATTAATAGTCTTCATTGATTAACTGTGTTCATATATACACACAGGGTGGACCATTTAAGCTGACACTGTACAATATCTCCAAAACTAAGCGTTGTAGAAAGAAATGTCTTAAATAAAAGTTGCTTGATACTCGAGGGGAAAGTAAATGCCATTGGTAGTGTTTTATTTGCAGGACGTTTTGACGGTAATTTTGGGGCCAATTTAATTTTTTTAATGGAAACCTATACTTTTTATGATGTTTTCTCAGCTCTCATAAAAAAACTAAACAACATTTGTATAAAACAATTTGCCATTGATCTTACACCAACGTAAATAACAATGAAAATTCTGAATGGCTGTGTACGAAGAGCGCAAAAAATGATTGGACCATCCATGGATGCTTATTTTAGTGTCAAGTTACGTTTTGTAATTGGGAACCAACATTTTTTGTTTTGTTTCCTTAATCCTCATCACAGAATAAACAGCTTTTTATAAACCATTTCTAATGAGAAAACAACTTATAAAATGTAGGTTAAGATTTAAAAAATTAAATTGACCCTAAAATGACCATCATAACGTCCTCCAAACAAAACAAGACTAGCGGCATTTTGTTTCCCCCATAATATCAAGCAAATTTTATTCAGGACCCTTCTTTCTACAACGCCTAGTTCTGGAGATATTGTACAGGCTCAACTTAGATGGTCCACCCTGTATGTGTGTGTGTGTGTGTGTGTGTGTGTGTGTGTGTGTGTGTGTGTGTGAGTGTGTCTGTGCGAATGTGAGTAAATTTTAGTATGAAGATGCCAACATTGTCTATGACTATAGCACATTTTGCTGCTCTTTAACAATAAAACAAGTATGAAATAAAGCAAAACTACAAAAAACATACGAAATCCGATGTATAAGGCAGCTAATGGGTATATTAGTTACTGCAGGGCATTTCTTGGAAAATAGTAACAATATTTTGCAAAATCGTCTGAAAAATATAACTTTTTTCACTAATTAGTGAATATTGCACATTTCAAGCGGCAGCGGCTGCGGCTGCTAATAAGGATTGATTTAATCTGAGATGAAGGAAACAAAAGACTTACAATAACACAAAAGTGTGCAGTAGATACTTCCCTAAACGGTTAAGTCTAATACAAGAATCCAAACTTTTGATGTAGTTTCCACTGAAAATAAAAATAAGAGACAATCAAGAAATTAATATATGCTAATTCTTATCTTCCCGATATTAGTTGCTTAAATTGGTTTTCTTTGTTTACTGCTTTATACTAATAGACGAAAAAGCTACTTGGCGTTTAATGCTCAAAGTAACCCAAAATATTTATTTGAATTTCAGCGTGAAATGAGCTACATGGTTCCGGTGATTTACAGAAACGTATTGTATTTTTTCATGATACGTATTTTTTACGAACATACTAAACCACTGTGGGAGAATTAACTCTAATTAATGACGGAACAAAAAAGTAACAACAAAGCAAAAAAAGCAATGGAACACGCGGTGATGGAGAAATCTGAGAATTCCAAATGCAGTAGTGAATCAACACTCTCTGTCGTATCCCCATGTATCATGTTGCTCGCTACGTACGCATTAATTAGGACTCCTCTGACAGCAAGGTAAACAACGCCCCAACATTGATGTCTGCCATTGAAATTTCTTTGGGTATCTACGTCGGTGAGCTGTAGGCCATTGTCAACCTCGTTGTGTTTCTGCATCAAAATGTCGTGCTGTCTTTGTAGGTGCGCTTGATGTTTTATTTGCCTTATTCTAGTATTTAAACATGTCATTGGTAATGTGGCTTTCTTTTGCCCAAATAGTACTCCTTTCCTCTCTAACTAACGTTAATTTAGTCCTTCACATGTTAATTTCCTTTGTGGGTTCATTATTTCAAGGAGACAAAACTATAGGTTTCGCTCGGGCATGGGAATATTCTACTGTAATTTTAAATTGGTACACTATTCTACACTATTCATAAATTCAAATTCACAGAATAGTAAAGCAATAAAGAGTATCTGCAAATCCTGTGTACTAAAATACAAAAACATTGGAGTCATATAAGAACAAAACCACGAAGAATGCTGTGATTTTCGTTGCTATTGCCATGGAGTAAAAATAATTATTGTTACTCTACAGAACATCTAGGTAAAATAAAATAAAAGCCGCCGATATTTCATTCCAACAATACATATACGAGGTGGCCAAAACAAGCCGTCCTTTACAGCTTTATGTTTCCTGCATACATAGGTGCAAAAGAAGTTGTCGCATTATTGCTGTTCAAAGGGGCAGTGCAGGTACAAAGCGAAAGGTCACTGAGGTAAAGTTGCTGTCTGCTGGTGTTTACGTGGTAGTTCGTACTGATAAGCGTCACGTGGTCGCCGCATGCAGTTCGATCAGGTAACGTTCACCAATAGCAAACACGCGGATATGGTTACGTTCTGTGCGGAGACGCACTAAAATGCAGCTGCTCAAAGTCTGTGCCCTGGACATTTTCAGTCTGTGCCCTGGTATCCGTCTTTCTTTCTTTCTTTCTTTCTTTCTTTCTTTCTTTCTTTCTTTATATCTTTCCTTTTCTTTGATGTGCGGAAATAACATTAAGAAATGTTGTATCATTCCAGGTAGAACATGGGCCTGAGAGTCTCTTACATTAAATACAATACAAAGGAGGACATGTTCTGCACATGCTTATTATGTATAATGTATTAATAGAAAATAATTTAATTCTAACGCACCTTTAAGGGTACATAGAAATAAAAATAAAATGTTGTTTAATATTGTTAACTTTGTGGCACCAATCAGTGCCATATAGATTACTGATTTTGATTAGGCTCATGAAATAAATGACTTAACACGTTTGCTCAGGCTTGCGTCAAGCGGCACTCCTGAATTCTTGTTAATGAACGGATTAGCTTACTAAATAACCGATTACACCCTCCACACACATACTTAGGTACTCTCAGATTTAAACACAAACTCTGGACATACTGCGAAATGCTTTTGGTTAAAGGCAGCTTTCTGGAGCCCAGCCGGAAATCGAACCCGGAGCACCTCATATAGCAGGCAGTTTCTCTCCCGAATGAGCTTCGGGACCGGTAATAACAGTTGAAGTGTTCGTTTTCAAGCATTGGTCTTTCATTAGCGATCTCTGTTCTGTCGATATGGAGGTCCCTTTGCAGTTCTGATTAGACAAATCTTTTGGCATTCACGCTATCCGGTATAAACTAACTTCAACTAAGGACGGCTTGTGTGGGCCACCTGTTAAATGTTCACGATTTAGCGATTAAAAAAGCAGAAGACGCAGCAAAACAAAAGAGAATCGAAAATTTGTATAACGCTACGATATGCGTGCCGTACCAATGCCAAAATATATTAATAACCGTCATTTAAAAAAGCTTTTGCTTTATTTTCTTGCATTTGCATTTTCCATTCTACTTATGTTGTAATCAAGCTCTTAGCAAAGCATGGTAATTGTATAAAGAGAGAAAATTGCAAACATTGGAAATCAATGAACCTATATTTTATAATTAACAATTGAGAAGATAATTTTTTGATGGTCGCAAACTGCGTCTGTTCAAAAGAGGTTAAATTTGTGGACTAGGAGTACAGAATCCTTATATTCGCCAGATTCATCTCTGTTTCGTTGTGTATGTTAAGGTTTCTGAGTTATGTGAAAACTATATAGCTTTTGTGTTATTAAATAATTACCGGACTAAATAGACGGTATAAAGGTTTAAAATTTCAATTACTGTAATTATCTAAAATTATCTAAAACACTCTTACAAATGGTTATAAGAGAATTGCAAAGATGTTCTGGCACAGTATGTTGTGCAGGCAGACCACTTGAGTTAAAACAACCATCATAAATATTCAGATTAATTGCCAGACTTAGCCTATGTCACCTCCCAAGGACGTAGGAGAATTAAGACTACCAACCGAGGATTGTTGGTGAAACACAGAAATGGGGCACCCTAACATATGCCCTAACATATGGAGTACCGCGTGTAAGTGCTGGAGAATGTAAATAACTTGATCTAAAGTTGGAAAGGCAGAATCAAGCTGAAAATTTCAATGCAATGCCAGGAATTGAACCACGAACCTTCGCCATATCCTGCCGTTGGTCTAACCAACTGAATTATCATGGTAACTTCCAGGGGGACATTAAATTCCCCCAACTGACTCACATTTTTCACGGTAAACTATATCGTGCTCAAATTCATTTTGAGATAACATACTCAAATGGAAACTTACAATATTTTAAGTACTTTAAGTACCAGGCTTCATAGATGACAACTATAAAGTGTTATCTATGTTAAAGTAACTAGCATTTTATGCAAAGGTGGAATCAGACTGAAAAATTCAATGTTATAGCCAGGAGTTCAGCCACGGATCTTCCGGTTTCAGTCCAGTTTCTCTAATCTACTGAGCTACCATGACAATATACCAGTGCGACACTAAATTCCCCAACTGACTCACATTTTTCTCGGTAAATCACAAGGATATCTTAAAATATGAAGCCCTGGACTTGAGGTATGTCATCTCAAAATGGATTTGAGATCTCTTTGTGATTTACCGCAAAAAACGCGAGTCAGTTGGGGAATTTAATATCGGGTGGACATGTTGCCTTGATAACTAAGAGCAACCGGACGAAAATCGGAGGATCCGTGGTTCAAATCCCGGCTGTGGCATCGAATCTTTCAGTCTGATTCTACCCTTCCAACCTTGTCCTACACACGACTTTTGTGAAAGAGCAATTAATTACCAACTAGCTTGTATCTGAAGATTAATTGCCAAACGTGGCCTATGCCTATATAATTTTTTTTAGTCTGTCAAGCGGGTGTTTTGTATGAAACGCAGTGCTGGAGTACCCTAAAGCTTGGAGTACCACTTGCAACTCATCTTCGGTTTCGTTAACCACCCTTACCTTGATGCATTCTATGGTGCTTCTTATTCGATTATTTATTTATTTTATGTATAATATAATTTTTGTTAATATAAAACTTGATAAATTTACACTGATTTATTGGAATTAGTTAATAAACGCCCCTCGTAATTTGTGGGATCATCTATGATTGAACATGTAAGAGACGGCAAATTTGTGAGAATGGTTTGACTAGTACCAACATTGTAAATGTGATAAAATAAGCTGAAAGTAAATCAGAAGTTTTACTCATAGAGTATCTCAATTATTAACCATACAGTGCTCTAGAATTAAATGAAGATTAATTTGTCCACTCCATTTCTATGGCTACCCTTGCTTGTTTAGTTGTGAAATTACTAATTAAGCTTGCCGAGTTTCACTCTCATGTTGGTGAAAGTGGTATTGCAGTACTATTTATAAGACCGTATTAAATAAAATAAGTGATAGGTACTAGGTAGAGAATGTGTTGTGATTGTAGGAAAACACACTTTTTCAAAATATTTCACTCATTTAACCCCTCCTTTAACTACTCTTGGCTGATTTTGAATCAGGAAATACTTCTTGGACGTTTTTTATTATTTAACGTTAGTTTAACTTTTTATGGTCATGTCGCGACGGTTACTGTGGGTTCGTTGATTCACTTGAGTCAGTATATTAAATAAGCATAGTTGGGTATTTGCCTTCCTATACATCTTTCTCTATGCAGTTGAGTTTTGGTGGAATGTGGACTAGCTCATGAAACTGCTGGATCTTTTTTGAGTGTGTACATGTGCAAATTTGATTTTGGACAGATGACCTCAGTTGCGTATTCGCCTTCTTGTACCATCTCTTTCTATTTTTAGCAGAGTCGGTGCAGGCGGGTGGGTGCCCTACGTAGCGTTTGCTACGCTCGCTGTCGTAAATTCTTTAATTTCAGTTTACCGCGCCTCTGTAGCAAACCGTGTAGTAATACTGAATTCCTCGCGGTTATATGAGAAATGTTTGTTGAAATTTTTCAAGAGCATACAAGCAGTGTAACATGCAGGAAATTTTTTAAATTTGCCCACTTCTTTCTAATATTTTCTATGAGATCCCACAAATTTGTCGTGTTTGGTAGGTAAATTGTTTTATAAATAATTAGAATTAATAAACTTTCAACTATGAGATTTATTAGTGAGTTAAACAACGTACTTATGGCTTCCATGAACAGCAATGCAATGAACACGAAGATTTAGTAAATTCTCTTCAATTATAATTTATACTCACATATATTAGCTTTCGCCTTCTTAATGTGATTAATAATAATAATAATAATAATAATAATAATAATAATAATAAAAGAATTCTTTTTGACGTCGAAATTCGCAATACTTTCGCGTAGCAGTCTTAAGTTGCTTAAACTGCATCTCTTATCTAAGCGTCCCCAAAGAAGAAGAAAGTTTTCTTATCAATACAAAACATTTCAGTCCTGTGCATCTCCGCTATCTCTGTTGCTAGCGATTGCAAAATAAGTCCTTACATTCATAACTTTAACATATAATAAATAACATATTCATTAAAATAGCACAATTACAGCCATATATAAATCGCATTTTTTCCTAAATTATCCCTTTTTCTTATTTATGTGTGTCCTATCACAGTATTTTCTTTGCCAGAGTTATTCTTTGCAGATTATTTTATTAAAATCATATTTTCAACGTATATTCAACCTCATTTGATTTTCAAAATTTTTCAACATTCAATTGAATACATAATTCTGTCGCATATTTTAAGTATTTTAATTCTTAGTGCAACTTTAATTGCATAAATAACATTTAAAGTGAACAACGTACTAATAATTTAAATGAATAATGCATAAATAACATAGAACCATAGCAATTTCTTTTTCCTTACATTTAAATTTCTGTTTTTGCCATATTGAGCAAGAACCACAAAAATTTTAAAATTAGTTGTAAATAAATGCTTAATATTTTATATATATTTTTCTCTGTACGTGGAATTTTTAGTCACAATATTGAATACCAAATGTGGTATTTACCTGACAATTACAAAAGCCTCAAAGAAAACCCAGTCATGTTGCCTGGAACACTGGATTTTAAACCCCGAGCTTCTGAATTCGAGTTACAGATGCTACTGCCTCAGCCATTTCACTCTGTATTCCTTTTTTTCTGTTTACTATCTTACCTTAAGTCTATAAATATGTCAATAACAACAATAATAATAATAAATATGTTTTCTTGGGTGCACACAGTGGATTACGCGAAGAGGAAACAATGGTAATAAATAAATAACAAACTAATAATTTCCGCCTGCGAAATAGCCCCGGGACATTTGACCTTAGAATACAAGCCGATCACTGGATTGGCAGGTTACGTTCAGATCTGTAACCATGGGTTATTTAAATCTTGACTTAAATGGTTCACACGGTTTAAGTTTGTACATTTATGATTTTATAAGTATAAGATTCAACTCTCGAAACTTAACAGTAATTTACTGGATATTAAGCACGAAACAAAATGAATAATGTATACATTAAAGGTGAGGAGCTGAAATAGTTATTTAACGCTTTTAAGGTTTTAAATATTAAACGCAATTCTACCTTGTCGGTGAAGCAGAAACAAAGAATGGGAAAAACTACTTGCACACATAATAGGGAAGGTTTAATTACCATCGTTTATCCTTTCACAACTACGTGAAAGGATGCCTAGAGGTTTACTAAGGACAGAATATTGTTAAGTAACATGTGAATGAGGCAATAAATGTCAATATTTAAAATTAATTAGCTCGCTTTAATCAATAAACAGGATGAGGTCTGATTTCATAAACCTGCAAAGGCAATTAACGAGCGCCGTGTGATGCCCAACCAACCCTATAGCTTCATTTAGTACAACAATATTACATAGTTAGCTATTTTTGCGGTTAATTTGACACCGTATATTTTACGACCTAATTAGGGACAAAGTTCACGACTACATGCGTTAGTTGAGATTCAAATAAATGTTCCCAGTTTATTCACTAAGGTTCTTTAATATTTAAAGGACGAAGTTTAAAGTTAATGGACGCTAAAGCATACGAGTTTTATCTTCCTCTCTATGGAAAGATGCTACTTTAACCAATTATTTAACAACAGCTTCGGAAATACATTATTTTGAGGCTCACACGTGAAAACATTAAAGCCGGGATAGAGAACATAGCTTCCTACCGCGAATCATCAAATATGAAGTACGCGTTACACCATTCAGCAGCCAACCAGGCGCAATGACTCGCGATTCCCATTTTCAGGAAGTCTCGAGTGAAATATGAGTTACGTTTAGGAATGACCAGTCCGGTATTTTGGTTGTCGCTAAGAGTTGAATAGATGAAGGTCGGAGGTTCGGCAGTTTCGTGTGAAGAGGAATTAACTGCTATCCTTCTTTCCAAGGCTAATTCACGCGGCAATAATTAGTTTTATTTTAAGAAGACAATCTACACTCTCTAGATAAAAGAAACAAAAACAATAAAGGAGAGAAGGAAAACATCAATGTTTAAAACAAACGTCGCGCTTTTGTTAGTATTGCAGTCAAGTCCCTTTGTAAAGAAAACGATTTGCCTACGTTGCAGCATATTTTATTTTTAATTTGGATTTAAAGGGAGTTTTACTTGTTTCTCACAAGCTGAAACAAGAGGCTTGATGTTGCCATCTTTTTTCTCAGCCTTTTAATTCATTATCAGTTATCACCTATCTATACGAAATAACGGAAGTATTGTATTATTCCATACCGAAATTTCAGAGAAAGTCCAGATGTAGGGTAAGTTAAATTCCAAAAAGGTGGATTTTTAAGAAAGTTTTACCATTCCAAATTAACATTTACATAGAAAATCTTTCTTTTTTCAAATGCTAAAATATTGGTTAACCATTTAGAATAAAAAGGAAATCACCTGAGATATTAATGTGACAATTAAATGTAAATTTGAATTTTGTGTTTCTATTAAACAATGGAATAAATTGCCTGTAGCAGCCCTTCAGGATTGTTCTGTGTCCGTGAGGACATTTAGGAAAACTGTGAATAGAATAAATGTTGGATATTTTTAAATATAAAGGTTACTAAGGTGTGTTTTTGAAACTTTATAAGCTTTCGGTTAATACTAGTGGTAAACCTATCGACTTAACTGACTGGATAAATAATTAGTGAACGTAAATACTAAAGTAATTAATGAGAGGAAAACTTTTATCTGTTGTGCTACACAACCCTAAATGGTAGCAATAATAATATGACTCGTTGATAGAACTGTTTTGTTCCCATTATTGTTTATTGTTGATTGTATTATCACTGTTTGTCCACTTATTCATTGTAATTTTATTTGTATGTTTAACTCCAGCACCGGGCAATACCCAATGTGAATAAATACACACACACACACACACACACACACACACATGCAATAGTTGGTGTACAACTGGGAAATCCAAAGAGATAGACAAAAAGTTATTGAACTAAAAACGTAGAACTCATTAAAAGGAAGAATTTGTGACAAGTTTTCTTCGTAGCAATAGCCTTTTCCGCAATATCTCATGCTGCATTTTTCCAAGAGCCCTCTGTTGGATATGCTTGAAAACTTTCAGTTATTTCGTTTTTTCTTGTTCTGAAGGTTAAATAAGCCAAGAGTCAGTGGTGGGTCCAACTCTAACGCAAAGTAAAATTCCTGATATGTGAGCAGTGTGTCAATCTTACCTTCGGTGGACCCAACTTCGAATCTCATTTCGTGTAAGTGGTTTGAATAAAGCTTCTTCAGAGATATTGCCTTATCAGTCGGGTTTTCCCAGTATATGTACTACAGTGAGTTTCACCCAATCATTTCACTCACTACATTTATCATTTTTACAGAAAAGAGACCTAGCGGGATGGCTCAGGTGGTAACGTTTGTGGCCCGCATTCTGGAGGTGGTGGGTTCGACTCCCGCAGCCGACCTTCGTGATCCACGGATTCTTTTGGGGTTTCCCCGGGTCGCTAGGTGAATGCAGGAAAAATTCATTACACCCCCGAATGCCCTGTCCCTCCATTTCTGTTTCAGGGTTGAGAGTAACGGCGGGTGCCTCAGCGTTGTATGACAGGGGAAAAGGATGCTCTATGTAACCCTTCGTTCCCACAAATGAGACTCGGGGTCCCCCAGTGGGATGTGCAAGTCTGCATGGGGGAGGGGAGCCGGTTGCACCGGCTGCCATTCGAGGAGCTTCAATCTGTAAAATGAGAGGAAAACCTTCTCAATCTGCCCTCCATTCTGTAGTGCCATATGGTCCGGCCGCCTTTTATCTTATCTCACGTCACCCCTCCCTACCGGGGGCACCCCGTCAGAGGCTTAGGCACAAAACATCTTGTAAGTCGGGGTGCTAAGTACCTCTCCGCAGTACTCCTACTCTTACAGGACCGAGTTGTCTTAAGGAGTATGAAAGTGACTCTCTCTCTCTCTAAAAAAATATATTTCACTATACCATTTTTATTCAATCGCTTTAAATTTCATGATATTAAATACAATTTTTTCTGCTACAGCCTGTTTATGATCTTTCAATCTTATCACGTATGTTAAGAATGTTTCTAAAAAGAAGAAGAGACACATACACGTTTATGGCTTTACTAAAGTTTATATCATGTGGTTTATTTTAAAATGGACAACAATGAGGAAAGAAGAAAACAAGAGAAGGTGAACACAAGACGAAGAAGTTCCAGGTGGTGATGCTGGGCTGGGAATGCCCGAGAATGCATCATGCTTTCCAGTTTTACCTCGCTATAAGCACAGTCATTAGTCATCCTTTGCTTCCTCATGTGATTCTACGAAAGAGGGTACATAAAATATCTTCATATATAACGATGTGAAATAAGTCTGAGGTGTTATCGTATACATACGAGACTGCATGTAAGTTATGCCAAACCGGATTAAATTTTATATAAACATTTTTTTCGTATTTATTATTACATGTGGGACCTAAGTCAGTCAATCAGTCGAGCTTTTCTGCTATAGGGTTGATCCTTCATCACATCATGCGTACATTTCGTCCTCGTGTATAAACCATTTAATTCAAGTTTATATAGTTACACAGATAGACAGATATATAGATAAATTGGATGAATATTGTGGCGTATTAGGTAATTAGTAGCTATTGTTATGCCAGACACATTATTGCGTCGTATTGATGACAACATTGTTGGGGTCTTTCTTTTGGTTTTGGGTTTTGAAGTTCGTTTGGCATGACGCTCTCCAGTTCGAGCTATTGGGTCTAGTGAGGGTTGGAAAGGGATATAGGTTAGCGTTACTTTTCTTTGTGCTGTGTTAGTGTCACTTTGGTTTGACAGTCGAGTGATTGCGGTTGTATGTGAAGACTGTGAATATATCTCGTGTGTTTAGCATTTCCCCTCATCTCTTTATTTATCTCTTTTGTGTGAGATCTAGGGGTACCGTGTTTTTATTGAATAGACCACAGTTGTGTTTTTTATTGAATAAACCACAGTTAATGTGATTATTGTGAATTCTGTGTAGTTGTTATAAGTAACCGAAGCCTGCACTGGAGTGCGATGTTCAAAGTTCTGGTCCTCTCCCTGTCTCTGCAGCTACGTCTCCCAGATTCCATGCTGGGGTAATTAAAATTTAATACTTTTAGCTGAAGTCTTTAGGCCCTCAACCCAGTATGTAACAATATATTAAATTAAATAGATAAATTGGAAAATTAGGATAGATTAGATTAGATGAATGGAATGGGATGGATTGGATTAGAATGAGTGGATTGATGGATTAGATAGATTATACATATTAGACTCGATAGATTAGATAGATAACTTTATTGCTGTAGATATTTTACATGTATAGTAATCGTCAAAATAACTAAAATTACCATTGAACTTCAGGGTACACTAGATGTGCTGCTGGAAACGTTCGTAGACTTCTTTTAAAATTGTTCATTGTAAGATTCTTGACATCAGGTAAACTGTTAAACATATTTAATGACTGCTGTTCATAGCTCTTTTGTTTTGTTACATTTATATTTTTAAATATATTATTATTGTCTCTTTTGCTATAATTGTATACAGATTCACATCTAAAGTAACCTATAGATTATTTTTAACGTAACAAAGGCAATTTAAAATTATTGCTCTATATATTCCTCCAAACCATACGGTTTTCTCATTCACCATTCTATCAATTGCATCTCTAAACAAGTAATTTCTTATGAATGTCACAACCAATTTGCTTTTTCGTTTCTGACATTTCCTTCCTTCGCCCTCTTTCCGCAACATTTCGTTATTTGTTTTGTCAGTATATTATACAAGCTCCGTTCTTCTGCAATTCAAATGATCCTGATTCTTTCTTCTTACTTGTCATAAGTTCAGCTTTTCATACTCTAAACAATTATCTCAGTAATGTCTTTTTTAGATATTTGCCTTCTTCTAAATATCTACATATTTTCATCCCATACTACTGAAACTGTCATTTGTCTCCCTCAGGATTTTTTTCTTTCTTCTAGCACTGTCATGTTAACAATTCCTCATAGTTTATTCCTCTTTCTCCTAATACGGGGCTGTCCCAGAAGTACCCGAGCTAACAAAGAAAACACAACAATTTTGGGAAAAACATGTTTATTTCTATACGCAGTCTCCTTTCAGCTCGATATACTTTTCCCAGCGATTTTAATCGCTTCGATACTCTGCTTATAGTGAGAACGGTCGCGTTCTGCAGAATAGCCATCAACTGCAGACTCCACCTGTTCATTGTAGGCAAATCTTTTATCACCAAGTCATTTCTTGAACTTTGGAAAAAGAAAATAATCAGAGGGAGCTGAATAGGATGCATGAGGAAGCAATTCCAACTTTAACTCATTCATTTTGGCCATGGCGACAATGGATGTGTGAACTGGTGCATTGTCTTGATGAAACAGAACTTTATTTTCCACTAAAAGCGGCCGTTTTTGTTGATTTCATCATTCAAACACTGCAATAAGTTTGCACAATACTCGCCATTGATTGCTTTCCTTTTTTGAAAATAATCAATGAAAATTATCCCATGATGCCATGACCTTGCCTGCAGATGGAACTATCTTCGCCTTTGGCGCCGATTCTCCCCGTCCATCCACTGTTTTTACTATTCCTTTGTCTCAGGTTTGAATTGATGTAGGCATGTTTCATCTATGGTTATGAATCGACGCAAAAACGCGGCTTTAATGCAGCGAAAATTGCCTTTTCAGTTTTTCAGTTAGTGTGCGATATACAACACTGTTTGAAATGCCTATAATGTCTGCTAGCTCGCGTGCTTTCAGTTGACGGTCATCCAATTTCTTCACAATTTCTGGCGTGGTCACCTCATTTGGTCGACCACTTCGATGCTCGTCTTGGTAGCTAGTACGTCCTCGCTTAAACTCTGCCACCCCATATTTTACTGTTCTAAGCAAGGAGCAGACTCCCCCAGAGTAGAATCTAGCTCAGCTTTAATATTAGTTGGGCTGAGACCTTTTAAATGAAAGCATTGTATCACATAACGATAGCCAGTTTTATCCATTACAAATTCGCTGAGAGAGATCACTATTAATGGCTGCCAATTACTAAACAACGTATCACAGCCAAACTTCAAACTTCAGCTTTATAAGGGTGTTACTTTCTACCATAGTCATTTCTTTGAAACAACAACGGCTACTTCTGGGAGTACTTCTGGGACTGCTCTCGTACCACTGCTCATTCTTCTGGAAACACCTTTTCACCAAATGTTATTTTCCAAGTATATGTTAAAAACGGTGGGTGATGTTGGGGTATACCTGTTGTATGTCTCTCCCTATTCCAATCTTTTCTACCCACAGCTAATGTGTTTATGCTTCCCTTGTTCTTTATAACAAAAATAACAATAATAATAATAGAAATAGAAATAATAGTAATAATATACCTCATGCGTTAGGTGTGGAACCATTGGTTTTCATTAGTAGTAGTAGTAGGGGAAAGTAATATAGTTTATGGTTTAGTCCTTAAGACCCATTGCGGCTCCTTAAAATTAACCCATCCATTTCTCTTTGTCCTGCCAAATACTATTTCTCTTAATTTTATAGTGCAGAATAGAACACAAACCTGTCTGAGGGAACACAAATCTTAAAATGGTGGTTTCACTTTATACGTTTCGGTTGAATCCTTTAAAATACAAAGAGAATTGTCGCGGCATAGTACAAACTGTGACTACGCAAACTTAAATATGCAAAAACTTATGTAAAAGAAATTCCACCTATTACTCCCGAATCGGTTCAAGGTAGTTATTTTTCTTAGGATATCATATGAAGCAACTAGTGACTCCCTTATCATGACTGAAAATACTTTTTTCATTAAGACCGTAACCACTAAATGTCAACGGAAGCTTAAGCATATCAAATTTCATTCTCCAATAATAATTTTATATTATTGTGATATTAAATTTTATTAGAGAAGTAGTTGTAAACATTTATTTATACATTCGGCTATTGAGCGGCAAACGAGCGGCAAACTTCCTTCTCAGGTAATTGCCAGAACTCAACTGATAAACCGAGGCCGTCTTTCTAGAGTTTGAGAGCGAACCTCCCGCCGAGTGTAGCAAACATCCTTCTTCCTAGTGCTACCTACAAGTGACGTCAACTTCCATTGATACATCTACCAACTTAAAACCCTTGTTTTACGATTAGATGAAATTGTTTTACATTATGGTTAACTGTTATTGTAATATTAGTTGGGGGATTATGTATAAAATACCTAATTTTCATTTCTCGATTTGCGCTTTAAAGAGGTGTTACAACAAAATATTTGATATTTCGATTATGTGTAATAATTTTATTCCTTCCAATATAATAAATGAAAGAGCGAAATCATTAACTGTTGTTATTATTTTAAAATTATATTTCCACATGTTATTCGTGGAAGCTTGTGCATTTACTGAAATATCAATAGTTATGGGTGCTTCCCAGTAATGAAAATATAAATGTTTAATGAGTTTCACATTTCTTCTTTTTTTCCGCGTTATAACTAGCTTTGTTATGATACCTAGACTTCATAAAGCATTCGGAAATTAACGATCGATAGGCGTAACTTGAAGCGTTCTGTTTTGTGTGTGTACCACTG
This sequence comes from Deroplatys truncata, assembly GCA_030765065.1. NCBI lineage: Eukaryota > Metazoa > Arthropoda > Insecta > Mantodea > Mantidae > Deroplatys > Deroplatys truncata. The sequence continues at coordinate 111,253,753 of CM060986.1, forward strand.
ATATATATATATATATATATATGCATGAGAATAGGCAGCTTATATAGAAAACTTTTTGCTGAGCGATTCTGATTTGGATCACATAGGTCCCTCAAATTCATGCCGTTATCTATGCACTTTTATGCCCATAAACCTAATGTTAAATAATGGACTACGATAAGAAATACAATGGATTTCATCATACAAATGTAAATCTGTAATTTTGGGGGGGGATTGAGGAGAGGTATGTACAATAATGGATACAATTTTAAAATTGTATATTATGCAACAAGACTGTAATGATAGTAATTATAGTACGAGAATGTTTATGAGACGAGTTTAAAAATGTTCATACAAACATCTTACTTATCATTGTAGTCAAGTTGAATACTATAATTTTGACTACACCACAATTTCAAAAATTTGAGATTTTACAAAAGATCTTACCTTGTTTATTGTATATAATTAAACACTGATCAGATGGCAGAACCTTAAGCTTGTTTGCGAGTAGTGAAATATATGCATTACAGTTGAGTCCACGCCATATTTATTGATTTTTGCAGGTAATGTGAAAGCAACACATTGAAACAAAGAAAATGAATACAATTTATTAGAATAACCTAATTATTACAATGAACAGAATTTATATTATTTTAAATACACATATTTCACTGTTTATCTGGGGAATGGCCGCCAGTGGAATGATGTTTGAAGCTGGGACTGCTGCTTTAAAGGTGGTAAAAGCTGTGAATAATAGGGGACCTGCGCGCGCCACCGAGTAAGATTATGAGTTGCTGAAGTATTATGGATGCCATAACAGTTCAGTTATGTCACATATAATTAGTGTATTAATTAGTCGACCAAAAGCTTTAAACCAAATAGGTTAATCGAATAAGCACACAGAATTTTTCTGTCTATTACCATTTCATTATAAATTAAATCTTCACACAAATAAACACTCATTTTTCTATCCACTTTACATTAATTACAATAAAAAGCATCCCGAGATTATTTTAGATTTCGTACTGTAGCTTGGACACATGGAAGGTGCGAAAACAACTTTCAAATATCACAGGTTCGCTTTTGTTTGTCGTTAGATAACACGAGAAGAGAGAGAGCGAGAGAGAATTGTATATTTAATATAGAGCGACTATAGTAGACCTAATCTTGAAAACCTTAATCCTACGACAACGAAAGTTTTGTAAATGACTAATGCTACGAAAAGTTATTTTGTAACACTTTGTATTCTTTAATGAGTTTACATGTTTTCCTTGATTGGTCTTTATCAAACATATGGTGTTTTCCAGTTCTATAAAATACAATTAGAATGAAGAGGTCTTCTCAGGCTGTTCATGGAAAATTCAAGGTATTCACATTTTAAAAAAAATGGTTAGAACTACTGATAAAAACAAAAGGACATTCATTTCCCATGTAAAGGCATTTTGGCATGGGGAGGATTTCGTTCTGCATCCATTGAAGATGCAGGACTTAAACTTTGATGCTTGCTTGATTTATGGGGTAAGAGTTATGTTATTTCACCCCTCCCTTACAAGCACTGGGCTTTTTCGATTCTTTTGGGGCGAAAGCAGTTAAGCTCAAAATATTTAGTGAAATGTTGAGATTTTACTAAACATTTGGGACAGAATTCAATTCCCTTACCTACCATATGCAAATGGTGAAGAAGACTTCACTCCTTCTGGAAAACCTAGAAAGTCAGTGGTAAGCTCTACTGTAACCTGCTTAATGCAAGGACACAAATTAATAGAGCTCCTCGTTGACACCAAACTGCATTACCTATAAAATTGTGAACCATCTCGGCAGTCATGATTCTGAATTTCGTGAACATCTGAAAAGTATTTCTTTTGAATATTGAATTAGATACTCACAAACACTTGCTGTAATGCTTTGATTTAACTAGTGACAGTCAAGTGGTGGACGCCAAATTGTGGTTTCTGATAGCACAACAATGCAGCAGTATTTCCTATTACTTCAAATGTCATCTGCATTATTCGCACATTAAATGGGATGGGTTTTATCACAGGCACAGCTGCAAGTTTTATGATCGATGATACAAAGATATAGGATTGTGATTATAACCTAACTGAACTGAATGGCTCAGGTGGTATAGCGTCTGCGGTCCACATTCGGGAGGCCTTCAGTTCAAGTCCCATGGCTGACCGAATGTTTTTCGCGGCTTTCTAGGTGAATGTTGGGTTGGATAGTTTATCCGTGAATTTTCATATCAGCCCTCTTATCACTACATTTCATTTCTTTATCTTCACTACCATACCAGGCATTGGGCTGATCAACAATCCTGGTTAAGCTATGATCCAGAATTTACTTGCTAATAAAGAGGAGGGTAATCCGTTAAAGAAAAATATTATATAGCACGAGGCATAAACAGCTTGGCACTTTAAGACTCGTGTTTTAATGAATAAATTAAATTAAATTGCATGGAGTTTTATTATTTTATTACTTTATAATAATTTGTATCACAAATTATTTAAATGTAAAGAGTGATTATAGTATGAATATGCATTGTTACGTGACATTGATTTGAGATGTTTGTTGATTGTAATTATTGTTGGGAAGTAAGTTTATACTGCCTTACTGAAACTGACAATAATAGCGTGCAATAATGCAGCGAGGGGGTGAGCTGTTTATCATTATTGGAAACGAGGAAGTTACGTAATGTTGGCGCGTTTTCCTTTAGAATCTTCTGGAACATTTCCCTAGAGCATATGTATTCATAATTTTCATTGGATATAAAAATAGACGCTAATGCTGGCGCGTTTTATTAGCCAATTGCAGCTCAGTTATAATCTTTAGGCATATCTGGGTGTAGGAGTATAAAAGGTAGGTTAGAGGTAAAGAGGTATGGGTAGGAAGAAGACCGTCAAGACCACCGCAGCCTCCTTGCCTCCTCCTCCTCGAGAGGAAGGCACTACCAGCTCCACCGCCGACGAAGAACAACTTCCAGCCTCTCCGCCGCCGATACCACCGATCGAAGCGCCCAGCGCCATCTCTCCAGCCAGCCACACACCGCTGACCAGCGTGCCCGCACGCTACTCCGCAGTTGTCCGGGGAGTGCATCGCCAGCTTCCGGACAGTTTGCTACTCACCGCTGCCCAGCGCTTCTGGCCGTCTGCGGCCAAAGCGACTAGGATTAGGAATGACAGAGGTCCCACACCGCTGGTCCGTCTAACCTTCATGGAGGAGGAAGACTACTCGGCGGCCCTACACGCAGGAATGCCCTTGTTAGGGCAAACCCTGGTGATTGAGGCCAGCCGCAGTGTTCGACCGACTCCATGCCGCCGCTGCTGCCTGTACGGGCACACAGACGCGTCATGTGACGCCGCTCCCCGCTGCCACTACTGTGGTAGCGGTAACTTCACCGCTGACTGCAGGGCACACGACCTGACGCACCGCCGCCGCTTCTGCGCCTCCTGTGGGGGTAAGGGGCACTACACAGGTCAGGCCGTCTGCCCGCTCTATCCACGTAGAGCTACGCCGCACTCCGTAAACACACCACAAAACAGCACAACTACGCCGCAGACCTTCAAAACCACACCGGAGAACTTCACATCATCAAATGACCCACCGCAGCACCAAACACAGACAGCAGTTACCAGCCATCCAATCATTGACGCCATCCAGGACCTACACGCTGAGGTGCTAAACCTTGCAAGCAGGCTTGCAGCCCTGGAAGAGCATCTCAGCACACAGTTTTCGGAAGTTGACAGCAAAATCGCCGAGTCGCGTGACGCCACCACGACGTTCATCGCCGACATCCTCTCCAGCCACGTACGCATCCTGAAACGCTGCATGTCCGACATGGAAGATCGCTCCTCGAGCATCTCCAGAAACGCCAACCAGCAGACCTTGGAACGCATAGAAGAAAGCCGCAGCCAGATGTCAGAAGCTATTGAGAAACTGCAAGATCACAACAAGCGAATGGAGGGGAACATCCACCACCACATAGACAACCCCTCTCCACACGCAGCATCACCTCTCGCCGCAACACCTCATCCACGTGCCCGGAGGTAAAAGCCCGGGTACGCAACAACAGACGCCCAGCACATCGACATCAAAGAGCCAATTCCCGGAGGTAACAGGCCCGGGATTGGAGCCTGCATCTACTGTTAAATCACCACTGTCACAGGTCCCTGTCAGGGCAATCGCCATGACAGATACCTGACCTCCACAGCGGATTTTTCCGCCACTTTTAGTAATCACCCACAAACCGCAGGTTTGCTTCGGCGGTACCAGCAACATGATCGCCACTATGCCCCAATTAAATTGCGCCATCACAGAATCAAATCCTTCTTTTCCTCCTCCTTTTTCCTTTCTACACCTATATACATACTCTTGTTTTTCCTTCAAACCTTTACTCCTGTTTCCCCCCCCCCCAAAAAAAAAAGACCCCGTCAGTTCGTCGAAAATATTTGTATGATACACGTCGCCTTCAGTCCTTCAGTCCAGCAGAAATATTACACGTCAGGCTATCGATTCGCAAGTTACGCGTATAAGAGTTATGAAAAATCTCAAGTATGGTAAAGTTAATTATACAAAAGGTAGAAGTACGTGGATTTAAAGGGATCAGTAAGGAGTTGTTATAACAGTTTCAGTTTGGCGAGTGTCTAGATCAATGTGTAAATGTGATAGTGACTGTGTTCGACAATAAAAGTATAAAAGAAATTCTTTCATCAGTGTTATCTTTGGATAAAAGATTCCTTTCCGTTTACACAACCTGTATAAAGAGAAGTGCTCGACCCAAAAGGATAATAGCTAGCCGGAGGACAGTAAACCAAAATTAAATAAAATAACAGTAGCATTCTTTCAAACGAACACTAATACTACCGCAAATTGCTAACACCAGATGGATCTACAAACCTAACAAAGAATTACGTCACAAAATGGCATCACCACGTGAAGTAAACACACATACACAAACATTATAAGTAATACCGTCACAAGATATTACTGTTTTACTTTTTTTGCATGTTCAAAAAGTCCTCACTGAGCATTGAAACATTGTCTGCAACACTCAGACATGCCTCCGAATTGCCTGTTTAATACACTGACACATCATGGGAATAGCAATTCGCTTTCTGGAGAACACCATCTCTTTCACAAATTCTGAGAAGAAAGTCCATTGGGATGAGTTCAGGAGAACGAGAAGGTCACTCAATTTGTCCATATCAGCCAATCCTCTATTCGGGAACCTCTGATCCAGGTACTCAAGGACAGCCAATGGAAAATGAGGTGGTGCACCATCCTGCTGGAAAAATATCTTGTGCGTCACCTCATCCGTGGATCTTTGGCTTGTACCTTGTAGCATCTGCAAGGAATTTTCACCCGAGGTAGTGGTATCAATGAAAACAGGACCTATAACATGATAACCCCCCAGACTGTGATACCAGACGGTTCAATGCCGATTACATGACTACGTTTGTATTAGTGTTATGCCAAATCACACAATTGTGTTTATTGGCATGTTGATATGTCCGGACAACTTAAAGCGCGCCTCATCACATCAGGAGATTTTGCGCAACACGTCTTTATTGTACTGCAGTTAATTTTGCAAGCGTCTACCGAGATCGTCTTATAGTAAGCCGTGGAGTAGTCGTGGGTGGGCTTCATGTGTAGTATCCTCAACATCCTGCGCAGAGCCCTTTCGAAATTGGTAACTCAAAGGAGGCTCTATGGGTCGACTTCTTTGGACTTGGTAAAAAACGCCTGTGCAACCAACTTCTCATTTTCTTCTGTATACACTGATCGGGGCCGACCGGATTTTACGGCCTTGTGAACGGATTCTATTTCATCTAGCTCATTGCGAATTTGTAGATAGTTGACGACTGGGGCAGGTCTATTGAATGTTTCTTGCCAGCAAACCTGTACTGTCGCGTGTTTTCACACTTATAGTACTCCTTGAGGATCCACTTCCTGTCTTCAAGACTGTAATTATCCGCCATGTCTGCTTAATGCCTGTAAATAAGGAAATAGCAAGTGCCAAACTACTGTATTCTGATAGATTTAATGGCCAGGTATACCTTTTGTATTGCACACCAATAATATTAGAGATATAATAATCTTTTTTTTAATCCACTGAATGCCGATCTTTATCCAGTAGGGTTTGTAACTTGTAAAGGAGATTGTTATAATAACCATAGATAAAATATCTAGGATTTTAATTATTTCTTCCAAGTTATAAGAAATGTTTGACCTTCAAAATCTTAAATGATCTGAGTTTAACCGGCGTGAGCCGGGTTGGATTCTGTCTTTAATAATTATTATATTTTTACAGCTGTAGGCCTACAAATGATTCCAATTCTGGTAATAAGGCTACCTGAGTTCCTGTACGATCTATTAACTCGTGTCTCAATTGGACCCTCCCACGTGTCGCTAGATAATAATCAGGTTGGACACGCAGATACTTCTTCTGAATATTGATATTTTATTCATTGCTAAATTTTATATACTTTTAAAGTTATAAATACAATTAAACTCGTATGAAATATATATTTGTGGATACATATTCTGCGCCTTTTATATAAGGCAATGTCAAATATAAACTCTCTTGAATGCCAGAGAGTAGTAAAACAATTTTCATAATCATTTCCGAAGAAATTATTTTCGAACAAAGTTTTTACAGCTTGAGGGCGGCATATCGCAAATAATTCCACCCTCATAGACTTTGACTGCCCGCTGGTGATGCCATAGCTATTGATGGGAGGATATAAATAATTTAATTAAAAATAATAGAAAGATAAGTAATAATGACAATAAATAATTTTCGTATATGAAACCAATGTACAGTACAATAAGCTTGAGCTGATATATTTGTCCGAAGAAAAAGATAGGCAAGGTTATTTCGGCAAAGTCATTAGCAACGGCGTGAGAAGCGAAAGAATTGGCTTAAATATTCTTGGAAAGCGTTTAGAGTTAAGTTCAGTACTTTGATCAGTAAGGTAGGCAGAAATTATGAAAAAGAGAAATGAAAGATATTTCTGTGAGTTTAGCTGGGCTTCCATAGCAACAAGGAAACGGACTCAGACGTAAAAATTGTGAGATTGGCTCCATAAAAGAAGGGATGTTGGTAGGGTAGTAATATGTAAGCGGAGCTTGAGTTAATATAGGGGCGTGCAATCTACTCGGAGGCACACTATTTTCGTGCACGCATTCGTTCGTACACACGTTCGTGCATATACTTGTGATTTAATCTGTTTACTCGTGTTATTTTAACCGCCTATTGACGCGCTTGTGTGTGTATGATTTAGCGGCCATCGCAAGGGGATTTGCCGGTAAGCATTTTAGCGACTAACGGCAATTATGCTTCTGTTATCTTTTATTTCTGAAACTGTTATTTCAAATCGTAAGATTGATACTGCAGAAGTTTGCAAGCATAACAAATAAACTGTTATAGTTTCGAGTGCTACGATTCATAATCAACTTCATTCTTTATGTTCCAACGGTCTACAACTCGCTTCCATAACTCAAGTATTAGATCAAATTAAATTTCTCAGTGAATTTAACTGTTGTTATCCTTCACATTACGCCCACACTCCCTTACGGAAAGATATAATAGGTTTAACATTGGAGCAGCTGGCGCACGAGACAACAGAACGAGCTACGAGATAAGGTCAACATCAGAAGCAGGTAAAGCATACTGCTTCATAATTGTCGCAACATAATTGTCGCCTTTAAACATTTGGAAATGGTAGGACGTTATCACTGTGGTGGCGTTTAGCTCAGTCGACTAAAGCAATGGCCAGAATTTCGGAGGTTCGAATTCTGGCTGCGATGCTACTAAAAAGGGAAATAGCAAAGCTTTCATCAGAAATCTATTTTGAGATTCTTATGTGATAACCTGTGTGAAATAAGAAGGTTGTATTCAAAATATTATGCCGGTTTAATACCATATATGTATATTCGCTTGAAGCAAATGGGTATACATACTGTTGCACCCCTTGTTCACTTCCAGCTTTTGTGTCTTGTGTCATCTTCCGTGGTCTAGGGGTACGATTAGCGGGTTCAAACCCAGCGGAAAATTATGTATTTTTCGGGCGTAAAAATCCTAGCATGACTTCCTAAGGAAGGGATTTACGGCACATAAAAGAACCTCAAGCCTAATAAAGATACCTCTGAGCAAAACTGCCGGTCTTTTACGCCCAATATAGAATGGGACACTAAGAACCATAGCAGTTAAGGAGCGTCATAAATAAAACTCAATTTAATTTTACTCCCAGCGCGGTTGCTGTCCACTCCAGTTGTGACTAGTTGTCTCCGTGTAAATTAAACAAACTATCTGGTACTCTTTTTCTGAATCTTGCATTTAAAACTGGCAGATAATATTCTGCATGTGATCTTTATGTGGCAAACCACTCCTGTAACCGAAATTTCCTTGTAGTTTTTGGCATGAAAGCTTTAATGCTTCTCATGTAAATCTGAGGTAAGAACGGAGTGAACAATCCTGCATAAAATGGATTGGAGTGCAGAACTTTGAATAGACTTCTTTAATACTGCTTGCATGCAATTGTTTTATATTCTGATTTTTATCTATTACGTACCATATTAATGCAAATAAATAACACTAAATCAAACTGCCAAATATGCAGCTGTATAGCAGCATAATTGGTTTGTGAATTAACGTACTTTGTAATTAGTCCAGGGGCTGTAAAGGTTAAAATGTATCGCTGCCTCTGTTTTTCTGTTAAGAAATTTGCACTGCTGCCAACAGACACGCGCATCTAGACACCCAGCCACAGAAATTTATTACGTAGTAGATCCGGGGACTTGCAAAGTGTGCCATGTTTTTATACCGTTTCATTCCGTCGCAGGGATTTTGCTGCCCTTTGTTTTAGTCTCAAACACAGGCTAACTCCTTTCCAACAGCAACCGCGGCAATAGCAGCTGTAGGACAGATGCATTGTGGCTTGGACGGAATCTGAATCTTTCAGTCGGAGCCTTTCATATATCTCAATATGGCTGCAAAGATCAAGCAACAGATAGCATTCTAAATGACAAGATTAAAAATCTGATGTGTGTCATTAACATCACTTTCTTACCCATTATGCAACAAACTATTCTTCCAAACTATTCTTCTTTTTCTATCTCCTTCATGTTATGTCAAATTGAGATTTACAGAAATGGCTTTATTGTATATTCCCTTGTAGGTAGGGGAATAAGGGAAGACACAGTTTAAGCGATAGTCAAATCTTCTAGGGGTGGGTCGCTATTTGATGGATTTAAAATACCGTACTCTTTACATGGATGAATAAATAGCCGATTTGTCCCTGAAGGGCTAAGGCCTTCTCTTGCAGGGATAGCTAGACATAGCTGGAGTTTTTGGTTGCGTATCCTTAATTCCGATCCGACACTAGTTGGTTGTGTTTAGCACTTCTTCCATATCTCTCCAGCTGCTGCGGTCGTGTGCAGACCTTGTCCATGTGCTCCTACTGCTTACTTGAAGGCGTCGTCCTATCTTGTTCCGGGTCTGCGTTGTTGTCTCTTGCCGATGTTAGCGAAGCCCACATTCTAGAAATGTATACCCATCTGTTGTTCTGAAGCCTCGCCACGTGGCTTCCCCACTTCCATTTCAAACTGGTGGCTCGTTTGGATACATCTTCCAGTGTTGTTAGTTCCCTTAGCCTGGTGTTGAGACTCTGTCTTTGAGGGATAATCCTAATACCTTCTTCTCCATTTTTCTCAGGTAAACTTTATACGTTTCTTTTGTGTTTCCATCAAGCTCCATGTCTGGCATGGTATAGTAGTGATGTGAAGATGCAGTGTTTTGATTCTTATCTTCCGGTCGAGTTTCTTGTCCAGTAGAATTAATTTTAGGGCCCAAAATGATTTTCATGCTATTGCTATTCTGCGCTTTAGTTCTTCGGCCATGCTGTTCTGCATCCCTAATAGTTGCTCTAGGTATACGTATTCTGGTACATGCTGTAGTACTTCAGTGTCAATTTTGATAGGCATGTCTTGGCTATTTATTATCATATTTTGTGTTTTACTGATATTCATTGATAGGCCGGCTTTTCTTTTTTGCTGCAGTACCGTGATAAAAAATGAACAACGACATTGCAAGGATATATAATGTTTGAAAATTCAAACCAATAACAAAAGAATGTTTGACCGAGAGCTACGTGCTCTGTGTGGTAAGATATTATCAACGTCTTACAGTTTCTTAATTATACAAAAGTCATTCAGAATGAAGAGGAACCCACAGGCTATACCCACAAAAATTCCACATATACATTTTATTTCTCATGAAAATAGCTTAAACATTTGATATTAGAATCAAAATTTAAGACGTATTACAGCCAACCTCTCTCATTACTATAATCACATTTTCTGTTTCTCGCGTACTTCATTTAAAATTGTATACTCATTTGTAAAAATAGCTAGATATATGGTATATCTGGGTAGTGTATGTGATATTAAAGGGTATGAATATTTCATGAATGCATAATAGTATGTAATAGAAACGTAATGTGAAGTTAACGTGTATACGAGCAGTTTACACATTTTAGGCAAGCATTTTGACTTTAAACATCCAAGAATAAGAGAAAGCTACCAGTCATAAATATAACCGAACAGTTTTATGCAACAAAGGCACGAATAACAGATTTAAAGGGACAGTTGGGAAGCCAACGTTTAGATTTTAAACAATCTTAAAAATTAGTGCTCGGAAAGGACTACGCCGATGTTAGGTCAGAAACGAATAAGATTTGGGTGTAGATATTTGTTAGTTATGAAATAAGAGATGCCAAGCAATGTAGCGTCTGTATAGTTAGTTCATCGTGTACTGCTGGAGAAATAAATACAAATCATTATATCCATTTTTGAAGAAATTAAAAATAGCAAAATATTTTGCATGCGAAATTTGGTTTGGAGTGGAGGCATTTTCTTGAAAAGTTTGTGTCGCATCCTTGGAAGATACAGAATTGAAATACTAAGTTTGGTATTTTACTGATTTTTCGTTTTTGAATTATGTTATTCAGAAACCACACACACGGTCCTTTATCTAAAAATGCTATTTTTTGGATTCAGAGAGTCTCAAAATGTGTATTTCTGGTGAAATATTGCTCGAATATTCCTCTGCCATTGGAATAGTAGAGAAATTAAAATATTTACTTTGAGAAAAGGTAGTGAGTTTCTGTTTCTGTAATCAATTAAATTCATATAACAATTTGGAAAATAAACTAGTGTAGGATTTGGCGAATATATTGTAGCTAAAAGTGTGTAAGAACAGGATATAATTTCTACAGAAATTAAGTAAAGATGTATGCATCGGGGAAGGCAGTCTGACTTAAAAAAACTACCTACTTTCTGATGAATATGGAAATATTCATACAACTGAAATGTAAATTGTTGAATATTATTTATAAAATGTGTCTTCTCCAATAACAAGAAATGTATATTGTTATAATTACATTTATTATATATAGGATTGTTTTTATCTAAAGTTTAAGTATTTGCTCCCGATAGTTGTGATAAACTGTAAATATATGTACTGCACCTACCTGTTGATATATTTAGTTATTTAAGCCTGACATGAATCAGCAATATTCAGTAAAAAGTGAAACCAGTTCCTCCAGTATGAAATACCACATTGCTTTGATGCTTTGAAACAGCTCTTGTCGCATCTTCTGAAGATTTACTTCGCTTCATTTGTTACTATGTGGCTCTAATTTTAACAGTGCTTGGAATAAAATAAGAAATCCGTCAAAAGACAATATAAACCATATGTAACGTTGTTGTTGAGTATTTTGAGAAATAAAAACGTAACTTGGACTTAATTAAATTATTTCAAGAATAAATATTGCAAATTATGCAAATTCAAGCCACTATTATTATTCTCCTTTGTTCACGGTTGAGTCATTTGCTTGTATCGGTTTCATATCTGTTGATGACAACCTTTCTTTTTTTTTGGTCCAATTCATTCTTCATCCTCTTGATCTATAATGTAGAGCTTGTTTAGGTGCCCTTTTCTCTGATAAACGATTTAAATAATTAACCATTTCTTCTCAGTATCTTTATATTTTCTGTAATAATGGTTTTACCCTCAGTTTTTCTCTAATTGTCGCGTTTCTTGTATGTCCCTCTCTTGTACAACCTTTGACTAAACGCTGAAATTTCATATTATCTGCTTGTATCCTACTTGAGTATCTTACGATGCATACTTCACTGCTATAGTGGCGGTTATAGTTTTATTTTACAATAATGTGATAAATCTAATTTAAATATTCAGGACAAATTCGTTTAAAATAAATTCATAAAATTATATTAGAACACTTGCGAGTCATTTACCCGAATGCTTATAATATCACGGATTAGATTGTATACATTTTAGGGGAATTATTACCTCATATTTGACACGCGTGTGGATCATGCTGAAACCCACTTACGTCAGTGCCTACTAAAGCGCTACACAGAATGTTTTGACGGCTGCGGCTCCGTCAATCAGTTGCCTAGTAGGATTCTGTAAGGGTCAGCTCTTTAAATTTATTTTGTGCTAGCTTACAACTTCACGTAGACCTTCAGCTCGACGAAGATGAAAGGTTGGACTTCTTCCGTCTACCAGAAAAACTCTGATAGCATAATTATTGACAGAAATATATAAGTAATTAAATAAAGAATTAATAGCAATTACATAAATAATTGAAACAAATAATTTTCGTATATTAAATCAATGTATAATGTAATACTCGTAAGCCTGAGTTTAAAAGATATGTTTGGAGGAAAAGGTAATTAGCGGGAAAAGTCATTAATAATAGCTGAGGAGCGAATGCGTTAGTATTAATGTTCCTATAATGCAGTTAAATGTATAAGTTCAGTACGTTTTCAGAGTCACGTAGACAGGAGTTCTGTAAAAGAGAAAGGAAATACAGTTCTGAGATTCGGGGTGGTACCCCTAGTAACAGTGTCAGATACGCAAACGTGGGAATTTAAGATTGGTCCCGTGCGAGGAAGAACCTTGGTGGAGGAACGATAGATAGGTGGGGTTTAAACTAATGAAAGGCCGTGTATTGTTAAATTTAGTGTCTTATCTTTCTTTTCCTTCGTGTAGAGCCTGAGAGGCTTACAGTATTTTACGGTGATCGGCAGTCCGCAGCGCCTAAGACCGCGCTCTGTTATTAGTTGCTTAGTGGTAGACGAGAGGGGTTTTGCCAGTAAGCATTTTAGCGACTTACGGCAAGTTACACTTAGTTTCTTTTATTGCGAAAATAGTTATTTCTAAGCTTAAAATTTATTCTGTACAATTCAGCAGCTATAATAGTTCAATTCTTATATTTTCGAGTACTACTATTCTTAATCAGTTTCATTCTTTATCCTCAATCGGCCGGAAACTCGCTTCAATAGCTGAAGTATTTAGATCACATTAAATTTCTCAGTCAATTTAAACTGGTATTATTTTTTCAAAATACGTCCACGCATACCCTGAGAGAAAGTTCTCATCATTAACCACTTCGGCAGCCGGCAGCAGAATCAACTGCAGATATTGAAGCAAAGGGTACGGCTTCAAAAACTGACGACCCCGTCCGACTTCAAGTCGAAAACTGTCTAGCTCTCTCCATCTTGCAATGCAGCTTAGATCATTTATTAGAAACATTAAAGTCTCGAACAGTGTCATCATTTCACTGTCTTCCAACTACCCGCAACCTTATAACTCTTTCGATGACATCTCTGAGCTACGCCGGTTTGGGCAAGGTGACCTTACATCACAATGTTACTGATGTTGACATGGCTGTATAGAACATCAGTTGTCTCCGTTTTTACCTTACTTTCAAAGACTGCCTGCAACAATCCCTCAGATTGTTCATAATTGTTCCAGATACTTCATAATTTCGTAATCTTTAAATAATAGTTCCCCGGTGTTAAAATAACTCAACATTATAACACAAAGTTAATACAAATGTTGCATGCTTAATCTCAAAGGAAAGGGATGCTGATAGACTTCTGAAGTCTACAGAAAAAAAGACAACAAAAATCTTAAGCAAACGGAAACTAAATATGAACTAGGGATGGCTAAATATATTTTAAGACTTTCACACGTTATATTTACTGGAAGAATTTCAGCAGAGCTATGGGTCGATAATGCAACTTTAATGTTTGCTAGAAAGATGTAAATAAAAATCTTGCTTAATATATTGAGCCATAAACAAAAGTATTTCCCAGATCTACTTTAATTTTGTACGAAGCAGAAGGTCCAGTTGCTGTGCACTGTAGTCTCTGTGGACACGTGAGGAAGCAAAATAGTTACAAGGATGAGACCTAGAGGGCTAACTGTCCACCTTTCTATCCACAGAAAATGAAAGCAGGTAGACTGGACGGCTCCCTAATGCAATCTGCACTACACGAAGCAGAAGGTCCAGTTGCTATGCACTGAGGTCTCTGTGGACATGTGACGAAGCAAGGTGGTATAGTTACAGGAGTGAGACCTAGAAGGCTAACTGTCCGCCACACATCAATCCACGAGTTATCTATAAACAGATCCATCGCGATATGACCGTGTAGTTAAAGCGACGTAAAATAAATAGTTTAAACAGCATTTTAATTCGGTATGGTTCAGAAAAACACTAGCTCACCCAATTGCCCAAATGCGTATTCCATTTGGATAACACTTGGCTTTCGTTGCAGGGAATAAGTTCATGTTTGTCTCCTGGTAGATGTTCCTAAAGACGGAACTCTTCTGGAGAGGAAGGTAAGCCGGTCAGAAGACAGAAGTTACCTTGACATCAGGTAGAATAGAGAATGGAATTGCAAGTTCTACGTAATTAACTCAGAACCTGCTTTTTTAAGAGTTAATGGTAATAATGGTATGAAAGTGAAGAAGATATTGTGTTGTATTAATATTTTTGCCCCACGCTTTGGGAGCCAATTTGAAGAAGTTCTTGTATTGTATTTCGACAGTTGGGGAGCTGAACTTGAAGTACTTGCAACCGCACGTGTGGTAAAAAGTTTCCGGTATCCTTCACCCCAAATTTTTTTTCCGGTGGTCTTTGCTCCAAATGTTTAAAAAATATTAACTTTGTAATTTTGACTGTGTCTTTAAATATTATATATTTATGTTTGCCTCGGCTGCGTTAGTATTGATATTTTTTTAGGGACATGAATGTCTTAGCAGGGAGTGGTGCGACTGAAGAATGTAGGCTTACACAGATTATAATTTTACTTCACTCCTTTTATTAATGCTTGACACGATTTAAATAACACTTCACTGATATAGAAATGTGTGAGATTCTTTTGTTAATTACTTGCAGTTTTTAACACGTAAAATAATTTTTTTTCTCACACGAATACGTATTAAATTTCTCGAGGAAGCATCTCGCGTCCAGTTAGTAACACTGTCTACAAGCAACTGGCATCTGAATTTGTAAAGTTTGCTCCATTTTAGTTTCTGATTGGTTAATCATAGTCCAATAGAATACCTTCATTTAACTAAAACATTTTCTGGTTGTTGATTGGCTGTTTTATAAACTGTCACAAAGATTACATTTTGCATACAATAATCACAAGTAGCATTATTAAACTTTCAACTTCATGATTGCCTCAAGTTTACCTCGTTGTTAACAACTTTTAGCCTATTATTCCCACAGCCCCTACATTGTTAAATTACGTAATACACTCATATAACATTATTACACATGTATACAATAATATAAACTTATACAATGACTGTAATATACACTTTTTATATATATTGTTACATACATCTATTGCTTTAAGGTGGGCTGTTATTGACTTTATATATTATATAATTAGACTGAAATCGTTTAAGTGCTAAAAATACTGCCTCAAAAGTAAGCCGAGTTTTCCGGTCAGATAGTAACACATGAAATAAGCAGATAAGATAAACGACAGCAGTCACTAAGATAAATGAAAAATTTATACTTGTTGCAGAATAAATACATTTAATGGCGATATTAAAACCTGTTTCTCCCCTTGCCAGCAGTTTAGAGAGCCCCTTTAAACGTTTATGATGCAAATAACGCATTGCTTTAATAATAAGGCTACTGTATGATATAATACATTAGAAATTGGTGGTGGTTTCAAATCTCGGGTACCAAGAGGATCTTTTTGGAGGCTATGAATAAAACCACATACACATGAGAGCAGTGCACAAATCACGCTTGATAAACAGTGGCATTCGGGAAAGTAGGATCGAACTGAAACGTGCCATTTGCCTCCGACAGTTGTAGCGGAACAAGGCGAGGCCTATCTCAATTTCATCATTACTGATGATGAAACTTGGCTCCAATGCTGTAGTGTTGAAAGCAAACAGGTGATCACTGTTTGGAAATCATCCAGTACTCCGTGGTCCAAGCAGGCAAATACCGCTCCATAGAGGGAGAAATAATTGTAGAATGATACAGTGAACAAGTAGCCCCATTACACGCTGAGTAGAGATTGGGGCAATAAAAGCTGCTGCGGAGATAGACAAAAAATTGGAAGGGAAATAACAGCCTTGTAATATAGTAGCATGCAAAATATTGTATAATATTCTCGCAACTCAAGTTGACAGAAGTTCATATTATGGCACTAAATATTGCTCGCAATTTCACCAATCTACAGCGAAAATAACCTAACAGAATTTTTAGTCGAATTCATTCTAAAGTACTTTACAAGCAACAAAACTTTTGTATAGATTCATGTAGCAGCAAGAAAAATTCCTTAGCACGTGTTTAGTGAATTAACGAATCTGAAAAGAAAATTACTAATATGAAACATTCACATGACTTTCTTTATCCACAATCGTTTATTAGTGGGTATACAGACTACTCTTACTAAAGCTTATTTTCCTATCTACTACGTTTTAATACAAATAGACCTTTGCAGGAATAGCTGCATTACACATTTCGTTATAGATTCAAAGGGAACCCGATACTCAAATGTTTAGGAACTGGACCTATATGCTGGCCTTAAAATTCCATACTGTTTCCATACAATCAATAAAATACAATAACAACTGAATGTTTACAGGACCTTAAGAGGATGCCCAAGAAATTAACAATTCGAACATATAATAACGAATGACTCAAAAATAACTCATACCACAAAATAACTCATTTGAAATAAATTGTAGGTTTAAAGCGATTTACAGTTTTTGTGCAGTGGACTTTTGTCTATCCTTAAGATTTACAGTTTTACAGGATTATATAAAATTCCTTCGGAAGGAAGATCACTTCATAATCTATTCCCAGAAAATTCAAGATATGCATTTTATTTGGCGTGTAAATATATTTCATATAATGTATTTTAATCAAAATCGTTACAACCATTTTTTAGAAAATGAAACAATTTCGAATGTCCCATGTGAAGGGTAGTCTGGGGCAGGCGGATGTTCTTTAAAATCTTAGTATCGCATTCTTGGAGGATACTTTAGGTATGAGATAATTATCGGAGGAGGTCATTTCGCCACTTGATCAACTGGTTTTATTGTTTTACACCCCCGGTAGGCAGGAAAGAAGTGAAGTCGCTATTATTTCCAGTTCGAAACACCCGCACTCGGCCAGTAGACGCGGAGTCCTGCAAGAGGGCGACGAAGTGGCCCTTACAGACCGGCCAACGCGGGGTGAAATCTTTCCAAAGCGCAGCGACCAAGCGCTCTGCCTACCATCAGTCGGCCTACGGAATCCGGAGACACCGCTTGAAAGATGAAATGACAGGAAATGAGGAAAAAGATAAATCATGGTAGAATACATCATCCTAGTCGACCAGATGAAAAACCACTAAAAAAAATCCCAAGGTCATAATGGGCGGCCACCGGTAATTGAACTCGGGACCTCCCAAATGCGGGCCACAGACTTTATCGCCTGATCTATCCCTCTCGGTTGAAAGATACTTAATCTAAAAATATCAAGTTTGGTATTTATTCGATTTTTCGTCTTTGAGTTATGCTGTTCATACATAAACACACACAGATACACACATGGACCTTTTTTCTAAAAATTAATTTTTCGGATTCAGTGTTTCCCAAAACATGTATTCCCGGTGAAATCTCGGTACCGAATTTTTGGGTGGAATGCAATACCTTCTCTACCCACTATGTACGTGGCAGAGAAAGTAAAAAACGCTGTTATAATTACGCAACTCAACACTCAATTTACGAGATGTGAATATTCTACTGTTGCCTTGTGGTATTTAAAAACGACCATAGAAACTTTCTGCAATAGTATTATTCATTCAATAGTATAAGTTACATGTAAGAAGTAGTGAGGAATAGATAAAGTGAGAAAATCAAGCATAATGGGATATTTAGATACCTCAAAACCCTTATGTGTTATATTCACGTGAGTTTTGCGACCCACTATCACCTATTACTATACCTGATGAGTCAGCTGTCCCTAGGTATTCCTATCTATGCAACCCGCAGTTTATAGTGTAATGTGAAAACATTTACCCTTTTAGCAAACAAACTGTTATTGTAGCTTTGTCCTTCTATTTGGTACTGTACGCAACTAGCATTAATGATTAAAGACCTAAATGAGAACGAAAGAGCTACGAAAGCCTTAAAATATACGGCGTTTCATGGATATAATACTTACAAGGAGATAGAGGAACGTCTTCCCGAAGAGGGGATAGGCTACGTGTGATCTGGCCGAGTGGTTTAGTTGCCGGAGTGTGATGAAGCAACGGAAAGCTTCGGAGGTTCGAATTTGATAGAAATATAAAATTGTTTTGGTTATTTTTTTCTCTCTCCTTGTGTTTATTTTCTGTATTTTAGTGTACTAATTTATTTGTTTTTGCTGCTGGCTCTTCTGTGAGCCAAAGACATTAGAATTACAACCAGATAATTGTGTATCATGTTTACCCTAATAATCTGTACTGTATGTGGTGTTGTAAACCGTATTACGTACTTAGCTTTCATTCTTTTGGGCGCATATCGACGATATTAAATCTAACAGTTTTTGTTTCATGTTCAAACTTTATGTTTCACTTCTTCTACTGATAAAGGATTGTAAATGTGCTAAATTCACGGGTAAACAGAATAATAAATTGTTAAAGAGCGTGGATTTCATCAAGGAAGTAAATGTTCAAAATGACGACCCCCTTCTTCAATGCACATTTGTGTACGTTGCCGGACAGACCTTCTTGCATGCTGTAACATATGCGGTGTAATATGCCTGCATACTTTGGGCTTTGCGGTGGAAAACATGACGATTATTCTATTTTGTACACAATTATTATGTTATCAAAAATGTTATTTATAGCATAATTCAAATTATAGGCCCAAAGAGATAAAACAAAGGTAATGCATAGTTTAAACTTAAACGAAAGTTTTTAAACCCGAATTAAAGTGGCACAGTGTTACAGCAACCACGATAATATCATTCGGCCAATGCTACCTTGTGAGTTCAGGTTCACTTACCCGTAAGGTTAATAATCGCAGAACTAGACCCAACCTCGAATCTTTACACGCTTTTTACAGCGTCATACAGTGTTTTGAGCTCGGTTTGGTTGTTTAATTCAAACAAATAAACTGCATCATTCCTTACAATTACTGCATGATCTGAGGTACGCCATAATTTGTGAAATAAGACAAATTTTCCACCTAATACTTAGCATTTTTTGACAAAGCTGTGCATTGACTAACGGCTTAAATCCAATTGGTCGCACTGCTAGATCTGCCATTTTGTTTTCAAATGATTTTGTCAACCAATGCATGTGATAGGTTGTTCCTTCAGGGGCGTTTTCAAAGGGGTGCATGGATATATGCTAAAGAATAAACATTTGTAAAGTTGGTACTGCTGCTCTCAGTGTCAGGGTGGGATGTTTTTTGCATCGGCATACATAGCGATTACATTCTTTCCCATAAAACACTTATGCACTGATTATGTATGCCTTCTCTATAAAGTGTTATGCAAATCAGCCATTAGAAGGCATTCAAGAAAGTGTGTCACATATGTAGCTTAGCACGTTGCATAAATTCAAAAATAAATAGGCGCAGCTGACTCACCTGGTATAAATCCTGCAAACTACCTTAAAGAGCTTATTTTTCTATCTACTTCAAATTAATGTAGACAAAGCTTTGCACAAATAGTTTCATTACACGTTTCGTTGTAGGTAAAAGGTGAAGAAGGGTTAAACTAAGAAAGGCGCTAACCGCAATTTTCTCGTAAACTCTTTTAGTAGTGTAAAAAGTCGCTATGTTGTAATGACTTTGCACCCATAAAGGAGCTATCCTATACTCAAGCGGGAAGTAATAGAAAAACGTGACAAAGGATGTCACTAGGGCTATGTTCAAAGACCGTTTAACTCAAAAAAGATTGTACAGCAAGAAACCCTAGCAATTTGGGCTGACAACTGCACTAGAGAAAATAAGAATAGAGTAATGGTGTTTCTAGTGATGTAATTGGTGAAAAAAAAGTTTCAAAGTGGTTATTTGAAGTTTCTTGTTAGCGGTCATGCTTTCTTGCATGTAAACGTGCTTTTGCAAAAATTGAGAAAAGAAAAAAAGTAATGACAGCATTTGTTCCTGATGAACTTGCACACGATACGAAATTTGCAAGGGTTGATCATCCCTATCAAGCGCTAAAACGTGTGAAAATAATTTTCTTAGCATTCAAGAAAATGCAGACAGATTTATTTCAACAGCTAAACTAATAATACCTCAAGCTGTTTGTATACGGGTAAGTTTAGATTATTTAGAAAGCGTTTTAGTAAATGCAACCATAGGAACAGACAGATTAGAACAGTGGTTAGAGCAACCGGATAGAGACCGGGAGATCCATGGTTCAAATCCCGACTATGGCATTGAATTTTTCAGTCGTCTGATTCCACCTTTCCAACCCTGTCCAACACACGGCTTGTGTGGAAGAACAATTAATTCCATTAATATATCTATGTAATCTGAAAACCGCATTATGCACATAGCCGTGTTCTTACTTTTGACAAACGAAACTCAATCTTAACTCATTAGTTTCAATATTGTTTGGAGGAAAAGTGTATTCCCTTATAACGAGGCCAATGTAGAATGTTTAAGGTGAAGTTGAAATAAATTATGATGTATTAATAATCATTTTTTAACGTTTTGGCAGTTATCACCTATTTTTGCAGTGCTTTATTATAGAGACAACCAAATCGATAGCCAGATATTTAAAAACGGGTCGCTATATTATTAAGTTTTTTATAATAAACCCTTTGTCATCCAGATCTTTATTGTCTTATTTGTGATAGTATAAAACTCCTTCTACCTATTTTGAACCATGTAAGTGTCCATTTGCCAGTATTTAATAATATTTCTGCACTTTCACTTTAGCTGCGTCCCTAGTCGTGGCCTCGCCTTGTTTAAATTATTAAAATTTGTTAACTACCTGATACCTCTCTAGCGAGTGCTCTGCCCCTTGAGCGTGTTGTTTAGAGGCTGCGACAATATGCTAACCATAAAATTCAATACTCTTTTAATGACATCACGAGAAAAACTGAATAAGGACAATACTTTAAAAATTTAAAAAAAAAATTGTACAATTCAGACATTAATAATGCAAATGTGTGAAATGGCTGATTCCAGAAGCAAATTACTTTAAAAATTCAGTGTTTTAAGTAGATTACATTTTGGTATACTACGTTCTTATATTATATTTTTTAACGTTTAACAAACGTTACACAAAATTCCTTCCGAGTGAACAGAACTTCTTGAGCTATTCCCAGAAAATTCAATTTCTACACTTATTGTTCTTCATATAAAAGTCCTAAATATATAGTACAGTGATCAAAATCGTTAGAACCATTTTGAGAAAATAAAAACTTACTTGTAAAGGGTAGTTTGGGGTGTGTGTTTTCTTTAAAATCCTTTCTCGTATCTTTTGAAGATACCTAAATTGAGTAGGGGATGTTGCTTTATTAATATTGTATGAATGTAAAAATTTTTGAGATGAAATGTTTTTTTTTATTTGATTGTATTGTTAAACGTTTTACTTATGTATTAATTTTAATTAAAACTAGAGAAGAATAATCCGTATCAAATGATATACGGATTACATATTTAGGAGGTAGTGTAAAACGGGAAGAAAGAGTGAGGAGGGGTAATGAGAGTTTGAGAGTCCGAAGTAGGGAAGCGGGAGAGTGAGAAATTGAGAGATTGAACGAAACATAGAAGAACCCTAGCATTTAACGCAATGACGCGAACAGAGTTGAAGATTCTGATAGTTTATGTATAACATCGATAGCAATCTCGATTGATCCTTCCCTTACTCCGCCTATGTACGTTTATCATCTGCGCTTGGGTAGATCCTAAAATATGCAAGGAAATAGTTGGAAATTTAACTCAAGTATTAGTATGTTTTATTCAATAGATTATGAGATATGAATAGATGTGTATTTGTAAACAAATATGTGTAGCATATCCTCGTGAAACATATATGTTTACTTTCTCTACTACGTGTAGTAAGTAGAGAAAGTATTGTTTTCCACCCAAAAGTTCGAAGTCGCGGTTTCACCGTAAATACATGTTTTGGGATTCCCTGAATCCAAAGAAAGGCATTTTAGAAAAAGGCCCGTGTCTCTGTGTATGGGGTGTGTGAACAGCATAACTCAAAAATGAAAAGCCGGATAAATACCAAGCTGCGTATTTAGGTTCGGTGCCTTCCAAACATGCGACACAAATATTTTCAAGAAAATCCCCCACTCCAAACCACCGTGTACATGGAACATTCTTAGATTTTTTTTAATTTCTAAAACTGGTTCTATCAATTTTGATTAAAATACAATATATTAAATATATTTACATTACAAATAACATTTATATCTCCAATTTTCTGGGTAGAGCCTGTGAAGTTTTCATTCGGAAGAAATATTGTATAATCTTGTATAACTGGTAAATGTTAGGCGATAGACGACAACGTACTACATAAAAATGTAGATCTTCTCAAAACACACAATTTATTACAAATAAGCTTTTCTGTGTCATCAGCCATTTCTGATATATCCGTTATTGATGGTTCGAATTCTTCAATACTTTGTCATTGTTTTCAAGTCCCTTCGATATTCAGTTGTTTCTCCAATTGCTTGTTTAGAGCATGGAATTTTAAGGCCAGTAAAATGGTCGAGTTCTTAAACATTTGACTATATCTATTCTCTTTATATCCATAAGAAATGTGTAAAGCAACTATTTCCGGAAAGTTTTATCTCGATTAAAACGAAGAACAGAAAAATAAGCTTTGTGAGAATAATGTTTATATCCATTAATAAACGCTAAAGGGTATAGAAAGTCATGTGAGTGTAACACATCAGGTTTTTATTCATAGTTTCAGCTTCTATTCTCAATAAACACAACGTTGGAATTATGTGTTTACTTAGATATCCAGTAAACACATGATGAAGGTTATTGTTATATGTTCTGTATTGTAGATCGACTTTAATGTCCATTATAGTTTCTAGGTCCAAGGAAATTGAGTTAAATAGCTTGGCACTTTTTTGATTTCCTGGCTTATTTCTTGTTTGACTATTGATTGGACTTAAAGAAACTTGATACACTTACTACAACAACCATTTAAGAATAAACATTATGACTGCGCGAGCGAAGTTACCTGGTGGCCGCTGGTAGGTGTATCCCGGCCAGGCACTGGGTAGGACCTTCGACCGGACAACTGCCCGCGCAACAAACTCATTACGGCCGTCTTCCCCGAGTTTGTGCTGCTCCAGAAGATTCCGTTTGGCAGATTCTAGTAGCCTCACCTTCGAGAACTATCCGTATTGTATGTGGGACTTACATTAGAGGCTCCTCTACCCAGTTAGTGGAATTTAGGCAGTATTTTTAACACTTAAGTGATATTAGTATAATTATATAATATAAAATATAGCAGCAGCCCGTCTTAAAGCAATATGTATACAATATGATATATAAGATGTATAATAATGTTATGTGAATATATTACGTAATTTAACAATGTAGGAGCTGTAAGAATAGAAGCCGAAAGTTGTTAATAATGAGATAACCTTCAGACAACAATAAATTAGAAACATTCATAAAGGCTAATAATATTTCTCGGAACAATAATGTAATATTTAAAACAGTTTATAAATAGCCAATCAACAACTAGAAAAAATTAAGTTAAATAATAGTATTCTACTGGGGTAGGATTAGGCAATCAGAGACTTAAAATAGAGTAAATGTACGAATTTACGCGGTAGACGCTAGACCCTAGAAGGCAGCGTTCCCGAGCAGTTCGCTCGGTACGTATTCAGTGTGAAACATAAAAAATACATTACGGCGTGAATAATATAAAGTTTACGCGTTAAAAAGTACAAGTAACAATAATCTCACAGCTCTGCAGTAGGATATATCAGTGAATTGTTATTTAATCGTGTGAAAGATTAACAAAACGAAGCTAAATACCATTATAATTTTGTAAGCCTTCATTCTTTAGCCGTACTATACCTGATAAGATATACGTGTTTCTAAAAATTACTACTCACGCAGCCGAGGCATACATATATAATGTTTAAATAAACATTAAAATTACACAGTTTATTTTTCTAAACGTGGGGGTGAAGGCCACCGGAAGGTGAACGTGGGGCGAAGGCCACCGAAAAGTTTGTATCGTAAGTGGGGCAAACACTCCTAGAAACATATCTCCCGCAATACGTGGTACAAACAGCAGTAATAAACAACTTCAAGTTTGGCTCCCATACGTGGGGCAGCAATTACACTTTCAAGTTTGGCTCTCGTATGTGGGGCATCAACCCTCTCAGAATCCAGTTCAGTTAGTCAAGGAGTTGTGAAGTTGAAAGTGGACAGTGCCGAGTGCGGTTCAGTTGTGGATTGTGACTCAACAGTCCAGTTGTGATTCGATTCGACCGATCAGTTGTGTCGCATTGTGAGTTTGTATCAACAGTGTCTAAAGTGTAAAGTTTGTGCTACGCTGAGCACTCGAGTGACAAATAAAACGTGTTCAAACTGGAAATAATAGCTACCTCAGTGCTTTTCTGTGAGTCTATCTGTCTGCGGACCTGGGATCTCGTCCGGCTCCTTCAACTCATCCCTGCCTCCCAGGGGGTGTTTACCACAATAGATCAAGATGGTCGCAGTGCTCGAGGTGTCTCCCTCTTAGACACACATCCTACATCCCACGATTTAAATAAAGCTTTTTTCCATTTAATACTTGAGAAATTCAACAGCTCAAATACGAAGTTAATATGTATGTTAATCATAATGTTCCTAGCTATCCGTTTGACCTTAAACCCTAGTTTTGTGTAATCCTGTTTCACTATTCTGCACTCTTAGACTGTGAGCGATTTTTGAAATGTTCAAGAGCGAGTTTCCAAGATGCAAGAGGGCCAAAAATGTTTTCTCTCCGCTCTTCTATTTTTCTCACACATTAGCATACATCATTCGTTACAATGGAACCATGAATTAACGAATTACCTTTTTTATTCTTCTTTACAAAAGGACTAGGTAGGAGGAGCAATAGCTTGAATGCAAGTTACAATATATACTATAATAAAAAGCGGTGACAAGGTTTCTGATGCTACTCGCAACAAAGACAGAGTAAAAAAAAAAACAAGGAGACCAGTGCACTAGTAGAGACTCGTGAATTTATAAATAATTAAGGCTATAATTTTCCTCTTACAGATGTGAGCTGTAACAGAGACAGTTTGCGGGCGAGGTACGGAGCACAAAAAATAGCTGGGAGAAAGGAAAGTGGAAAAAGGGAAGGAAAACCTAACGGGGTTAGAGAGCTGCAAGTTTTTTATGGAGGGATTTTTATAATTGCTCAACTCAATTATTCAGCTTGAATTTGCTAAAACTGTAGCTTTCGTTATATGGCAATTTCCAGACCCTCGTATCTCTTCCGGTACGCGGTGGAGTCCTTTCTCCCTGCTTTGTCACTTGCCTCCCGTGAGGAGCGCAAAGTGCCAGAGTTTACCTGAGCCGCACTCAAAGTGAATTAAAGCTGAAAACGCACATACAGCCCCAGCTTAAAACTTATTTGCTCTAGTGCCCAGAGTGCAGTCTGCCATTGAAGCAGCTGTGAAATGCATGATGCCTTTAGTGCTAGGGTACCTCTGTCAGCTCAGTAATGTCCTGGGATACACTGTGTTTTTGAGACTACCTCAGTTGATGAAATGCTATTGTTTATTCACTACCATAGCGGTAGCAGAATACATAGTTTATAGAGGATTTTCATAACCATATAAAGTACACAGTTACGTCAAAAGTATAAGATATAAAATATAACAGCAAGAAGTAAATAAATTTAAATGTTAATAGAAATCCCACTTAAATCTTTTAGATAAATCATTTTTATTTTTTAAACAACACATAGTAATATTCTTTTAAACAAGCTTATTACACATTATTATTGTTATTATTATTATTAAAACCCGATGTGGCACATTCAGTCACTTTCTCTACCCTCAATCTTTTTTAATGGGTATGCAAACTATTCTTAATAAAACCTATTTTTCTACTTACCACACTTTAATCCAAATAAACTTTGCAGAAGTAGCTACATTGCATATTTCGTTATAGATACAAGTAGAACAGTGAAATCAAATATTTAAGAATTGGACACTGTACGTTGGCCTTAAAATTCCATGCTGTTTCCATGTAATCGCGTGAAACAGGAAAAATGAACAAATCAGAACATTAATAAGGGATATCTGGAAATGCCCTACGCTTCAAAAAGCCTAGTTCTATAAACTGTGTGTTTTAAAGATATTTATACCTTTTTGTACTACGTTTTCATCCATTGCTAAACATTTTAGTTATACAGGATTATATAAAATTCTTTCGGAATGAAGAGGACTTCACAGGCTATTCCCAGAAAGTTTCTGCCATGTAAATAACTTTAATATTTTGTCATGTAAGTATTTTAATAACAATTGTTAGAGCCTTGTTGTAAAAAAACGAGAATTTTTGAAAACTGTTCTACATAAAGGGTAATCGGGGGAGAGCCATCTTCTTCAAAATCCTTCTGTCGCATCCATGAGATATACTAAACTTAAATACCAGCTTGGTATTTATACCACTTTTCATTTTTGAGTTCGAAAGACACTGTTCGAAGACACGGACGTTTTTCTAAAAATGCTATTTCCGGTGAACTCTCGGTATAGAATTATTTAGGTGGAATGCAATGCCTTCTCTACCTACTAAACACGAGATAGAGAATGTAATAAGGCGACTTATTTTATTGAATACACAATTCCTAGCCTGTAAGATGCCTAATTTGACGAAGTATACTACACCGCAATGCAAACATAATGATATTAAAAGTCTAATGGTTACAATTAATATTGGGGAGAAAATGTTTCATAAAAGTAGAAATTATTAGGCTTAAATGAAAAACTATATTAGGATTCCCAGTGATAGTTACATATATATGCAATGGACCCTTAATGCCTAATGATAATTTGACGATACAAATAGGGTATATGATCATAGTTTGTATTTATGATTTCACAACAATAAGGAATTAAACTTTCTTCAAAGAGAATTTAAAATGAAATTTATATTTAATCTAAAAATGCCTATAAAAATCTAATATATAGTTTTTGAAACTCCTATTTTTTAAAAGGAAGCCAACGGTTTTGGTATTGTCCTCTTTGCTCTTATGAACAGACCGATACTTTAGCATTATTTATGTGATATTTTCCCTTAAAATATAGTGATGTAGGCTAATGTACTTTACGCTTTTCATTGACCACTTCTTCCAGTTTACTGGAGCTTACTTCAGATCTGATGGTGGAATCCAAGATATATAAAGTCTTTTTGTTCTTTTCAATAGCGATAACATGAATTCTTGTGCTTCTACCACCTTCAGCAATAAAAATGCAACTTCCTGATGTATCATAGACTTTTCTTACATAAGCAGTTGCAATATTTTCGAAAATTCTGTGATGTCTCGAATTTCGGAGCAAGACTTCTGCGGACATGAGCTGAGAACATGTGCTTTGAAGTAGGAGTTGTATTGTTATTTTAGGAGGAGTTTTATTGTTACGTTATTTGCACCACGTTTTGAGAGCCAATTTGAAGAAGGTTTGTTACTGCTACATATGGAAAGTCAGTTTGGAGAAGATGTATTATATTTCGACTGTTGGGGAGCCGAACTTGAAATAGTTGCAACCGCACGTATGGTAAGAAGTTTCCGGAAGCCTTCGCCCCAAGTTTAAAAATATTAACTTTGTAATTTTGAATGTTTCTTTAAATATTATATATTTATGTTTGCCTCGGCTGCGTCAGTATTATTGTTACAGACATGGATTTCTTTGCAAGGCGTGGTGCGGCTGAAGAATCTAGGCTTACACAGATTATAATTTTTAATTCACTCCTTTTTATTAATTATTGACACGATTTAAATAACACTTCACTGATATAGAGAGCTGTAAGATTCTTTTATTAAATACTTGCACTTTTTAAACACGAAACTATTTTCGTCTCTCACTGAATACATATTAAACTCCCCGAGGACGTGTCTCGCGTCCGGTTAGTAACGCTGTCTATAAACAACTGACTTTGCTCTATTCAGTTTATGATTGGCTAATCCTACTCCAATAGAATACTATCATTTAACTTAAGCTTTCTTTCTGGTTGTTGATTGGCTGTTTATAAACTGTCTCAATATTTACATTATTGTTGCTCCAATAATGACTAGTAGCATTATCAAACTTTCTTACTCATTATTGACTCAAGGTTACCTCATTGTTACCTCAATGTTAGCAACTTTTAACCTATTATTCTCACAGCTCCTACATTATTAAATTAAGTAATACATTCACATAACATTATTGAACAGTACATAATATAAATATGAATACATGCATTTTATATATTATATTATACACATATTGCTTTAATGTGGGCTGTTATTATATTTTATATAATTCGACTGAAATCATTTAGGGTTAAAAATACTGCCTCAGCTTGGAATTTGGGCTAGTTGTAATACCTGAAAGGTACTACATCTGACATAATACTGTATTTAAAATGTTTATTTCCATTGTGAACTAGAAAAGTCAATCCATGTTTTGGCTATAGTATACTGCTGATCTAGGTCGATTCCTGTGCCTTGAATTTAAGAACTGGACACTACACGTTGGCCTTAAAATTTTGTACTGCTTCCATGCAACGCATGAAATAACTGAATGTTGACAGAACTTTAAGAAAATGACCAAGTAATGAACAATTCGAAACATTAATAACGGAAATCTCGTAAAGCCTTAGGCCACAAAAAGCTTATTTCATTTAAACTGCGTGTTTTAGGGATATGTACATTTTCGTGTAGTATGTTTTCGTCTATCGCTTAACATTTTAGTTATAAAAGATTAGATATAATTATATTATATTCATTGTTTATATTCTTCGTTTCTCAGAAGACTTCCCAACCCTCTGGAAACGAGCTCTTTGTCTTCTTCATTAGATGTGATACTAACACAAACGGTATCTCTGTGTCAAAGTTGCGAAAAGACATAATATATTCATTTGCATCTTGCTTTGATAGGTGACAAACATTAATACGTTGGTGTGTTGATCTGCTTACCATTAACCTAGGTCCTTACAGTTACTTGCAGAACACAAACCATAGTCTGGAGCATCAACAGCTAAAGGGAGAATTTCCTTCACTTTTTACGTTCTTATAATGTAACACACTTTTGAAAGTTGCTGACTACTCTATTGGTCCCAATATGCTTTACTTATATATTGTACAATCAGGCTCTCATTATAGTTTTGCCCTTCTGACCTTTAAAAGCCAAAACCGACTTTAAATATGGATGTTTAAACGTCCATTAATTACGATACAATTTACTATTTTTACAAACAAAAGCTAAAATTCAAAAAATACTTTTCGTAACGCTTTGTATAAATTAGTCATCAAAAATTACCAGCAATTCTTCAGTTACAATTTTCTCATGTTTTTAACAGTAAAGGTTCTACCAGGATATATAGGAAATTAATACGGAAATTGAACTCGTATTCTACAGTGACACATCTATTGTTCCTAAGAGTTGAGAGGCTAAGCGATAATAAAAACCTTATTCAAGAAGTTTGATAATATTGAATTCGAACCCAGAGACATACACTGAAGAGCGGGACGTTAGTATTATTCCACTATAGCGACTAATTTTGTTTACCATATTGAGCAATTTTCACAAAAAATATCTTAGTTCCAAGTAAAAGATGCCGTCAGAAGATAGTATTTCTTATGCAGGACCTAAGTGGAGATTTAGTCTTGAAATGCGACTCATTATGTCGAAAATATTCATTTTAAAATCCTTTGAGTTCTTTTCGAAAAGGATTATTACAACGGCGAACTTCCTCTAGCCTGCAGCTAAGACTTTGTTGTTGGATAAAATGGCCGGCCTCCTCTTACTCTAGTAACGCTAAGCAAGAACTACGTTTTCCAGATATATTTACATAAATTCTGCTGCCAAATAGTTACTTCCACGCACTCTCTTATGCTCATGTGTCAATTTCATTCTTCCATCCACGTAGTCACAAAAAGTTCAGGTACAGGAGTAGGTTATGAGACGGAGGGCGATACTTCGTGCACTGCGAGCTGCACAGATGTACTGCAGCTACCATCCCCGAGGAGGAACGGGATGAAGTGAATGAACTACAGGAGGCCGCAGGAAGGCAGGTCACAGAAACGCGCGGAAGTCCCTAACACATTAAGCAGCCCTCGGGTGTGCACGTAGAATGCTTTTTCCTTTGAACAGGCATCCGCCACATCTCTCCAGCACTGTCATACTCCACCAAACCTAGAAACACACCATAAAGATGAGAAGGAAACGGAATGAAAGGGAAATAATTGAAATGGAATCGTGGTAGAGAAGAAACCTCCATAGCATTCGTCTGTCGACCCAGGAAACCACGAGTGGGCGGTCGGCAGGAATCGAACCCGAGACCTCACAATCGCGAGTCCCACAGATTACTGCTGCGACTCCTCGCTCGATAAACGCTTTGTTAACAAGCACTTTATTTTCCAACAATAGAATACTTTTGGAGAAAGAAGTACTTTTCAATGACGCGACATCTTTAAACAATAAGATACGTTTGTGATTCAACGTTAGCGTTTAAGTCAACCTTAATTTGCAAGTATTTAAAATGTGATCTAATACAATAATATGTTCAAGCATTCGGTGCAAAGTGTGCATGAATAATAGCAATAATTATAGTTCCAATTATTAGCATAGTAAGGATCGTTTTGCTGCTTAGGATGCGGCTGATGTTCAATTTGTTTTGTATTGTGTGTCACTCCACTCGAAACAAGAGATCAAGCACAATCGATTCCAATACAGTGTGTGCTGGTTACACCAACATAGTAAGGCTCTTTTGGAACGAGTATTAATTAATCAAATTTCTGTACAAATGGCAAAACAATGAGATCATTCAATGTTGTATTATAGTGAAACTTAACTGCATATTGTATGAATAGAATCATGTGTAATTGATTAATGAATTATTCATACAACCTATTCTCTGTCTCCCTCGCTGTTTTTGTCTCCCTCTCTCTAAATGATGTATATAAAATACCAAAAGTGGGAAGAGAAAGCTCAATTAATTGCAAACGCATTATATTATACGTGCATTGTCCAGCATTCTTATGGTAAATTATGATCCATGGTTTGGGTTAGGAGGAATCTGGTGAACGAAGATATAAACATATTTTATTCATCTTATATTGAACAAAAAGTCGAATAAGCTTATTTTCTTACATTTCGATATAAGCAATATATTTGTCATTCACTGTCTCTACACGCCATCTGCTTTCTACGTAACCTACAATTAATCATAACAATTTGTTTTTCTTCCCAAGTTGTTTAAATATTTAGCCGGAAATAGTATCATTGTAAGTTAAGACAACTCTCAACTGCTAGTTTATAATTATAAGTTATTTAGAGTATTACACCTATAGTATTAACTTAGGCCTGAAACTCTGTTTTGTGTGTATTAATATTTTATCCCCATAAGCTACAAAGTTTGTTATACTAAGTTGAAGCTAAAAGGTTTAATCACCATAATGAAACTGACGAGGGTGGCCGAGGTCGTTAAGGCGGAAATCCTAAACGGAAGTTTCGTGGTTCAAGTCCTGCTATGTCTAGCCTTCCTAACTGAGATGTCTTCCAGGCTTTTCTCAGTCCTTATAGCTGGCAAATGCCTGTCAGGTAACCTAAATTTAGTCCTAGAACGTTTCATTCCTAAATTTACTTTCCCAATCCTTATATAATCTACAAATCACGAGTGTCCACCGCTTGTAGTGCTACTTGTACTAATAAGGGTGTTAAATATAATACAAAATGCATCTTCTCCTTTTATGGAAATATGTTTATCCATATAAAATGTTATCTTTTCCAGTTGACTCTTGGAAACGACGATTTACAATAGCTGATAATATTAGTTCAAAAGTAAGCTGAAATTTTAATGGAATTTAGCTGTTTAAATTATATCATTTTCTATAATTTTACATTATAGTGACAGTGCAAAAGCGATTCTAAGGTATTCTGTGAGTCTTCTTTCTTTACTACTCTGAGAAAGTTCTCGTAAAATGTTAATGCCTTAAATGGATCTTCCTTCTTTATAAACAATTTCAACAAAACTTACTACTACTACTACTACTACTTAGATTATGCTGCCAAACGTCTTTGAAGCATCTATTATATCACCAAACAAACTTGGTCGTCCAGGTACTTGTAATAATTCATGTGGTGATTTTACTTTCCATATGAATGCACCTGCCAGATAGGCGATCTAACATACTGCTTAGTATGAAAGGAAAACACTTCACAAGTAATAGTCGCCACGGCATGGGTGTGCTTGAAGGAGAGCGCCAACGTTTTTGTTGACATGCCTCCTGTCTACAAGGTCTAGGGATTAAAGAGGAGCGAGGGATAAGGCGATAGGGAAATGTGCAGTTGCACAATAAAAGCAATACTACATTTTCAGGCCTCAGTCTCGCTAGTATGTGTAAATGCAACTCGAAACTGTTGTTGTTTGCTTTACCTGACTGTCATTTCTATACCCCACTTGTTCCGTAACTTTTTTAATTCCGCTTCCCAACGAACGCACTCCTATCATGGCTGATTAGTAAATATATCCAATTTTGTATCTACGATTAATAAAAATTAAACATATCTAATGAATGTATTATTAGCATGAGCATCTTAAGTTAGCTAACATTTCGGCTGTTTGTTTTTTGAAAACTGTTTAGCAGTTAGTTATAAAACATGATAAGTAATCTTCTTGTATTTCTCTCTTTGCAGGTGAGCACTGGTGGCCAGTTACGAGTTAGTAGTACAGAGCCTGTGCATTAATGGAGATAATGTTTTTATAAGGTACGTATTACAAATGTAGATCTTATCCGACTAAATAAAGAATTAGAATACAGTTGATTGAAAATTACTCAATGGCAGCTGTAAATTTAATTGCTTAGGTAATCCAACACCACGCAAGGTAATTGATGTTTTCTCCTCTATCCTGGGTTAAAATTTTTAAACGAACTTTGGTAGTAGTGTCTAACAAACGAACACACACACATTCCGCGTGAAAACCCACGGCTATTGTTTCGCATCCCATTACCGTCATAAAAAGTTTAGTAGGTTTAAAATAATAAGGACGCTTTTCCCACATTTGTCTGCAATATGTATATATTATAGATTGTTAACCGTAACGTTTGTTTCCTGCAGTTGCAGTGATTAAAAGCTAATCAATATTAACGAAATGACCGTTCTGTTTATAAGTAAAGTATTGTGATAGTCTGTGATTTTTTCAGATGCAAATGAGATTCAACTCTTCTGTGGATCACATACCTGAGAAAGTGGAATATTTAAAACTATCCTTGTAATTTATTAAAGTCAAACTTCCTATGTATATGTATTACGTTCATTACATAAAGGTCGAAGTTACGCGTTGTTTTCAAAGACCGGGGCATAATAGATCACGCCAAAGCACGCATAAATATATCTTCCAGTTTCTCCCTAATGTCAGCTGTGGTAAGTGTTACATCTGTGGCTCACGTTTCCGTATGCATGAGTATAAGCCCAGACAATTAACTCTCACACGTCATGTTCAACGATCCCAGCACTTCAAATTTGCTCTTTCGTCACTCCACAAAACGTGCAAACAGGCATGTTAACATAAAAATTCAACGCGGTACATTGGGTTCGTCGGGCAGCAGCTCTGTAAACCAGCCCCGTTTCATTAAGCAATGTAAACAAAATTAGAAACAATTTGAATTATAACACTATACAGTACTTGAGGAGCTATGGCTTACAGTATAGTAGAACACTGAAAATCGTTATTGTCGCCTCTAGGTGGTGCTGTAGATGGAACGTTACTAATAACGTAACTATCTTGTTCCACATACTTAGGACAACTGGATAGTCAACGGATACTGAAGATGAGGATGGCTGTGTTACCTGCCGTTCTAAACTAATCCATCCTCTTGAGGCAAGAATTGCATTACTGCTGTTATCTGAACTTCATTAGAATTATTACACGGTATGGGTCAAAGTAAACACCGGCCCATTTGAATTTGGATTATCATTTCCTGTATCTCCACAATTAATCACAATACCAAACAATTCCACTACCAATACCACTAATATAAGATTCTCTAACATTACTGGCACTTATTATTGAGCCTGTATTTACAAAAGCACATAGTTGCATTTTGAATTGCTCTATCTTAAAAGGGCAAAAGTAAATGTTTTGCATTATACTTTGTGATAAAATCGGTTGTTTAGAGACGTATGTATACGTTCATACTAAATGTGTCATACAACCAGATACTTATTATAACTAGATTTGTTTATATCATTTGATTATAACGAAAGTATTTATTTCATTGTAAAATTTGCGGTTTTACAGTAATTATTTTAATAAAACAACCTCAAAATGTCATGAATACAAAAAAGGCCATGAACCCATAAACAGAAGCAAAGTTCTGGCAAAGACAAATAATCAAGACTTACACATCAGTAAGAGTGTTGGACTAATGCTTTGGGGTGGAATTCTTGTCGTTTTAGAACCTAGATCACCAAGCTTCTTAAATGATGTGATCCATTACTTGTTTGACAAATCAGTTGCTTAATCACCTTCCTGAACTATCTGATTGTGTAGTTTGGTGATAGATGGCCTCAGTTGCGCAGTTGCCTTCTAGTTTAATTTATTTCGTCGCTATTGATACAATGGGAAGCTTGACCTTCCTGAGCATATTATTTCTATTGTGTATTTGTATACGCGTTGTCAGTATGATGAGGATAGTTATAGTGGTGTTATCAGCTCGCTGTACCCCTATATATTTCTTTTAATCAATAGGTGGTACATTCGAGATGTCTTATTGAATATTCAGTCCAGTATTTTGCCTGCCGACTGAATGAAACCACTAAAATATCGCATTCAGATTGGCTGATGCGCAGTATTTGAACCCGCGAATTCTCCAGTGCGAGCTGCGAGCGATGTCGCTTGAGCCACCTCTCTGATGAACTAATCTTCAACACTGCACGGAATTCTAGACTTCAACTTAATACTCTTTATTCGATCCTCTTGAATTTTATAGCCTAAATTAGTGCTCTCATTCTGAGTGTTATACGTTTTCAGCAAAATTATAGTTATTTTACTTTGCGGTTTAGGTACGTTTAATTATTCCGCTGAAATAGCGTAGCCTAGTTATATTTATTTTCAAGCTTTGTTAAAAATAAACAATTAATAAACCCTTTACAAGAGAAGCCAATTAAAGCAGCACTATTATTTTATTTTACGTCAATTAGTGAGACATGGTTGTAACAGGTTGTTCTACCTCTGACAAAGTGTGCTAATTAAGCATGCATTAACAACACGTAGATAAAGTTACGCTAAACACACTCATTCACCTAATTTTTACTTGCTGTACTACATATAGTAAGGGAAGCATTGCATGCCACCCAAAAATTCGGTACCGAGATTTCACCGGAAATACAAAACACAAAATACATAAGGGCCCCTGAATCCCAATAAAGTAGTTTTGGAAACATGTCCGTGTGTGTCTGTGTGACTGTGAACACGATAACTCAAACATGAAAAGTTGGATAAAAGTTGGTATTTAGGTTCAATATCTTCCAAAGATACGACATGAAGATTTTCAACAAAATCTCCGCATCTGAAACTACCCTTTACATGGAACATTTTTCGAAACTTTTTTATTTTCTAAAAAATGGTTCGAACGGTTTTGATTAAAATGCCATATATGAATGATATTTTCATGGCATATAAAATGTAAATCTTGATTTTTAGGGGAATAGCCTATGAAGTACTCTTCAATCGGAAGGAATTTTGTATAATCTTGTATAACTGGTAAACGTTAAGTAATAGACGAAAACGTGCTACACAATAAAACTCGCAGTTTATTTAAAATAAGTTTATTGCGGCATAAGCCGTTTCTGATATTCATTACTAAAGGTTCGAATTGTTCGTTACTTGGTCATTCTCATAAAATTCTGTCATCATTCAGTAATTTCTCGCGATTGCATGGAAACAGTACAGAATTTTAAGGCCAGCATATAGCATCCTGTTCTTAAACATTTGACTATCGTTGTTCTCTTTGTATCTATAACGAAATGTGTTATGTAGCTATTTTTTAAAAAGGTTTATATCGATTAAAATGCAGCAGATAGAAAAATAAGCTTTAGTAAGAGTAGCATTGTATACCCATTAATAAACGATTAGAGGGTAGAGAAAGTCATGTGAATGTATTACATAAGATTTTTAATATTGACCTTAAAATGCTATTTGTTGTTATTATTATTATTATTATTATTATTATTATTATTATTACAGTAGGAACGCTCATCTGTCAAAAGACGAAAAATTGCCAATATTCATAGTAATGGATTTTAATATTACTATAACATTACAAACCATTTACTTTAATTCTATGCAATACCTTTCCTGCTGAGCGATGTTTCAAGGTATGTCATAAGCGATTCAACTAATATTCAATTCTGGGTTTTCATAAAATTATAAGTTTTTCGTACATTAAAATGATCAAACCATTCAAGAAGAAGCAGGAATTGGTAATACTACTTTAGATGCAGATAGCAGAATAAGATAAAGAAAGGCCTGTATATGCGCTAAATGCTTTTCAAACCGTATAAAGTCAGAAATAGTGTTAGGTTTTGATAATAATTGTTAAGCTCTCTTTCCCTGGTTATAAATGTCGGCACATTCACAGTATTTCATACAATTGTACTTTTTATACATCGATAAAATGCTTTATACTTGCATTTAAATAACAAGATAAATAATCACGAGATGAATTTTTGTTTACATGCTCAATTGTGATGTTCTTAACTGTAATATCATACTGTATAAATTATAAGCAAAAATGTTTTTAAGTCTAAAACCTTTATTTTCTCCCAAATTAGTAAGATAATTAAAAATTCAGTTATAAAATATATAATATAGCTATAATGGTAATTGAATCATGAGGATTAATTTTAAAAACAGTAAAAAGAATCATAAAAATAATATTTCGAGAACTAATTTTAAAATATGTATGAAAATCGTGTACTATTATACATTAAATTCTGATTTCTATATTAATATTTCAAATGAATCAAGCTGAAATTGTGGATTTTAGTAAACTCACAACTGGATATCCTTAAATGTAAAAGAATGATAATTCTAGATTTCTTTAAATATAATGTCTTGTGACTGTTACTAATGATATAGTGAATCCTAAAATAGATTTGGTGATGTAAAAATTAGCATTCTTATAAATCAATGTTTCAATGCGGTAAATTATTGTTTACAAAACAAATATTGTAGCAGTTGCATTGTTTTACGTTAAGTATAGCCCGTTCTTGCAACAACATTGATGCAAGAGATTGAACATTACACAAATAAGTTAGGGAGTAAAGAAAGACTTCTTAAAAGCTGGTGGAAGTATTCATGTAATCGTTCGGAAAATATTCATATTCCCTAGGGTTATTTGAGTAGTCACGTGTGAAGCAATATTCTGGTGTGACATTTTGCTACAGGAATTTAGTTGCCACCTTTTCCGTTGTCTCTAACATCTGCCGTTAATTTTGATGCCGGCTGCTCCAGTGGTAGAACTATGAGTATTTTCCCTCTGGATATGCGTGTATGTATTGTAAAGGACAACACCAGTTTAAATTGATGAGAAATTTATTGAGAATTAATATTTGAGTTCTTGAAGTGAGTTGTGACTGTTTGAAATAAAGAGATAGATAGACTGACTCTAAATTTTGGCACTCGAAACTATAGCAATGAATTATTTATTATACGTGCTAACGTCTGTAGTATTAAAGATACAGCAGGAAATAATTGTTTCCGCAATAAAAGAAACTATGCTTCGGCCTACTAGTAGCTCTGGCTAGCCTGACTCCTAATTACCTCTATCTTTCTGGACAAACATTTCAAACCAAAACTGTTACATTATGCACTGATTTAATATACCGAAATTATTTATTGTAGTTATTTCTCCTTCATACGTATTACTCTATTTAGTTATTTATATATTCTCGATAATTACGGTATCACGTGGTATTAGCTAGGTAGCAAGGGGTGGAGTAAGAAATGGGTAGCAAGCAAAGATTCCATTAACAAGCAGGTTAAGAGGAATAGCTCAACCAACAACATGTGACTGCTACTTACTCCGCCCGGAGAATTAACTCTGCCTTCTTCGTTCTCAGGTTTGCAATATTACGGCAAATTGTAATTTCTAGTTTTGTTAATAATATTTAGTTGAATCAAATGTAAACCTTGAGTGTTGCTTGGAGCAATTTCCTGCATTCCATGTAGATCCTTTGTTTGTTTGCCCTACTTCTAAACTATATCCCTAGTCATGCCCAATAGGATGAGTGAAATGAAGCTGAAATTAACTAAAAATATAGCATATTGATGCCATTGTTTTTCATTTAATTTAGCATGCCTTACTTATAGTTTTCGATATGTACCATTTTTTACGATTTTAACACCATCCAGGTATCCGATTGGATCCAAAATTTGAAATATATATTGTAGATGTTCTTCTTCTTACAGTGAACAAATATTAAATGCAGATCTAATATAATTGCAGAATATACAGAGTTTAATTTTTTAAATGGAAACCAACAATCAGGATTACATTAAATTTAGAAATGACCATCACAACGTCCTCCAAATAAAACACGACTAATGAAATTTACACTCCCCCATAATATTAAGCAATTTTTATTCAAGACATTTCTCCTACAATATATTTTTGGAAATATTGTACAGTCTCAACTTAAATAGTCCACCCTGTATAAATTGTACTGTCACAAGTCAATGCAAATTAAGAAAGGAAATATTTTTTTTATTAAATGGTTTTGCTTTAAATGATCCAAACGCTTCTCCTCTTCCTGGTACAAACAGACAGCAGTACCTAATTAGCAGAAATAAGTGCAAACTGGATGTGACGAATCGGAGTGTTGCATCTGCTAGTGATCCATTGCTAAGAAAGAGAAGGACAAAGAAAGAGAGAGGGAGGGAAGGAAGGCTAAGATTGCAGTTATACCTTATTCCTCAATTAAAATCAAATTATGCCTTTTGATTGCCTAGGTAATACGTTCACATGTTTTTGTAGCCTTTAGGTTGTTTGTATTTGAGGAGATGCATTAGAGCATACAAGCAAACAAGACAGTGATGTAGCAGAGCCCTTATGATGTAATATTACAGAAAACAAACAATTCTAAGCAAGAATAAAAAACTATAAATCCTTAAATGATCCAGAAATTAAAAATAAAGTTGGAATTAAACTACTTTAAAAAAAATTAAACTAGATTTAAAATTATTCCGTAAATTTCAAAAGCTTCTTTTTTTCCTCAACCAGAATGGTATTTTTATTTGAAAGGAGCAGTTCCAAGGAATTCTCAGAAAAGGTATGGAGGGAAGGAAAAAGGAAGGTAAGGATGATTATGTTGTGTTTTGCATTCACATATGCATACGCATATGCATTGCTTGTCCAGCTAGTTCTTCTCCTACCGGTAATTTGCTGATTGTTATCTCAACTGCCCTGCGATTCTTAATGTATTCTTCGCTCTGTGATAGGAGTAAGAGACGTATTCTTAGATGTTACAGAGCATTTAGTTGGCTGCACTGCATTGGGTCTTGCATATGGACAATTATCATGTATATGATAACAGACTACACCTGACGAATAAAATAAATATTTGACTGTAGTCTTGGCAAGCGTGATATATTATTTTATACTTCACAAACTAGTATTTTGTGGACATGCAGTAACATTTATGTTAAGACATTAGCACTGAAATTACATCAGGAGAAATGTTTTCTTATGGGCAACATGGATCTAGAAAAAGCTTGTGAAGGATATATTGTATATTTTCATTATATCAACTGATTGAAAAAAGGGTAGAGTTTAATCTTGAGACACTTTTATTATTTATGGATTATGGAAAAGCGTTTGATTAAGCTGTACACTTTAATTATGTGAAATACTGAGAGTAATTTTATACTAAATTAATCTAATAAAATAAATAAAGCGTGTATAGCAAAATACTAAATTTCTAACAGATAAGAGAAATGGTCCAGGAGAAAAAAATGTGTAGAAATTATTAAGAAAGTGAAGCAAGGCAGTCTACTAAGACCTTTACGTTTTAATATGTGTGTAAGTGATGTCGTTTGTAAAGGGTAGAGTAGTTTAGTCGAACATTTTTTATTAATGGAACCAAAGGAATTGTATTTTATTTACAGACGACCAAATCATTGTAATATCCTAAGGCAACCAATTAAAAAAAACGCTAAGTAAAAACTGAAATCTACCCCAGAATTATAATTTTAATGAATTCTATTAGAAACTAACGTATAATAACAACTGTTGTAATTTGAAAATACCGTATAGAACCAGTAACTCATTTCAATTATTTAAGATATACGGTATACAAAATATATACATGGAATAAAAATAAGGAAAGTTTCAACCTCATGATTAGAAGAAAGCTAAGCCTAAAACTATAAAAGAAACTCAATTAGAATTCTATTTCTATGACTCGGAGATTTGGTCATTAACTCAAGACCACAAAAGAAAAATTGAAAACTTTATGTGTTTTCTGAGATCTATTGCTGGATACGCTTTAAGAGATCATAAAATAAACGTGACTATAAGAAACTATATACATATTTATAAAAAAAGAATACTGATACCAGAAAATTCATAGGATAGACCAAAACTGGATCCACGAAAATATGTTACATTACAGACCTCATGGATGAAGACATATAGGAAACCCGTGACGACGTAGGAGGACGATCTGCTACAGACTACAATGCGTAGCGGAACGGACCATGCAGTGGTAATAATGACACTAAGGTTCACATTTGAAAACTATCCTAACCTAAATGTTATTTTCGAAAACACAATAGCCGGTTCCGTTAATCCAATGGTCGGTTCTACTTTAGTTACTTTTAAAACTCCATGTATATTGTTCGTAAATGATAAATAATTGCAAGAAATTAACGGATGGATCAGTAGCTTATGATATGCGTTTAAAATCAGGGGAACTTCGAAAACAGAACTTACATTAAAGAGTTCGTAAATTGCCCATGTAGAAGAGTTAAAAAGTAAAATGGAAACAGTAAAAGGGCAGGTCATTCACACAAATATGACTGTTTAACTTTACTAAATATGTACCAAGGCTTGAAGTTTTTCAGTAGCAAGCGAAGTTTTCATAATTAACGGTGAAGCGGTTTTTAATGTTAGGTACTCATATGGATATGAATAAAATATGACATTAACGCCATAAAGAGCTGCCGTACTGTCCAGTTTTGCTGTTGCGCTGCCACAGAGTGCCACGCAAGTTACAAGTGGAGTGGTTTTACCCGTTTGATTCACGCGAAGCATAGAATATTTGAAACATAACACACATTCAATGATGGAATTTTGATTTGATTTGAGTTGTGAATAAGTCTGTGCAATAGTTACAAGAACCTACTAATATACAAAATTATCAGCTACAACTATTTAACGCTTTCAAAAATATCAAGAAGCAATAAACGCCCATAAACCTGTTTGCATTGAAGCCTTACACTACGTGCACAATCAGATAATTCGATTAAATAATAGGGTATATTTTTGTGTTTATTAATATAATTTTAATAAGCCAATGTATTGCAGAAAGCATCACGGGCTTTAGAACAAAATCTGAAGTGTTACACTCACATGACTTTCTCTATTCTTGTACAACCTATTTTACAAACGCTTATTCTCCATATACTTCATGCTAATCGAGATATCGAGATGTCAATCTTATTGCTAATTTTCTTGTAGATGCAAGGGAAATATGGTAGGTTTTAAGCGATAGTAAAATCTTTTATTTGCTGGATGCTATGTGGCGCATTCCATTCTCTTTGCATGTCCAGGACATAAAAAAAATGAATAACGAATTTGAGGAAAAGTATAAGTATTGAAGAATTTAAGGTAATAACAAGCAATGGTTCACTCAACAAGAAAAATGTATCTATATGACATAAATTGTGTATTCTAACACGATCTACATTATTTGTGTAGTAAAATTTTGTCTATCCCTTATGGTTTACCGGTTATGCAAAAGTCGTTCACAATGAAGAATACTTTTGGAGACATTCCCAGAAAATTCGAGATATACATTTCATTTGTCATGAAAATACCTTAAACATATGATATTTTAATCAAAATCGCTAGAGCCATTTTTGAGAAAATTAAAATTTTCGAAAAATGTTCCATGTAAAGGGTAATCTGGGTTTCTTCAAAACCTTCGTGTCGCATCTCCAGAAGATACTGAACCTAAACACCAAGTTTGGTGTTTATCCGACTGTTCGTTTCTGAGTTATGCTGTTCACAGACAGACACACGGACGTGTTTCTAAAAATGCTTTTTTTATGGATTCAGGGGGTCTCAAAACATGTATTTCCGGTGAAATCTCGGTATCGAATTTTTGGGTGGAATGCAATACTTCCCCTACTTACTATACGTAGCTGAGAAAGTAAAAAATACTTTTAGTGGGAAGCAGACCTTTCAGCAGGACAATAGAATAACTTTCTCTATATCGTAGGTAACATTCTATTATAACTGAAACACATGGTGCTCGCATCAATACAAGCCAGGATTGTGTTTGGAAAGTTAAAGGTTCAGAAGAACGTGACTTATCTTGTGATCGTATCATTTCAGGTAATGACGTTTATGCTTCAGATCAACAGATTAAATGGGCAGTTTCTGTAATATTTTCCGGCCAATAGAAGTATTACATTTATTGTGTAGAAATACGCTCAACAAATAATATTAAAAAAATGTTTCATATGACTTAGAGGAGAAACGAAAACTTATATGGAGAAATCTTACATTATCGAGTAGGAACACTCAGGAACTTGAAGTCCGCAAACATGGATGTGCGAGTCAATGCTATAATAGTTATGTTAAGATATGAGACATGTGATCCGGGAAATATGTACCTGGCGATAGCGGGCCGCCGAAGAGAGGATAAAAATGTTTTTGTGTGGTCGTAGAGAAACAAGTGAGGTCATGAAATGTCCGTGTGAATGAATTGTTTAGACATAAATGGCATCTTCATTTATCATCGGAATACCACGACAAGAGACATTTAAATTATTAATCCATCTACAAGTCTCTTTATCTCTCCATCTCCTTTCCTTCACGAGTACCAGTCCTGCCGTAACATAAAAGTGGTATTAATGATACTCCAAATACGGACATAAAGATGGTGTATTATCTTCAGCTCATTTACATAATAACAAGTCTTTTTAAGATATGTTTTGACCAATTTAATGTCTTTGTATAAAAGATAGTGCAATATGCAGAGTCCCTCGAATGGAATGAACCGATTTCGAAGCTTTATTTCGCAGTACGCAAACAACTGAAGCAGAAACACGCACCTGACAATTATTTCTCTATACACACAATAACAATAAATAAATAAACCAAATACACATAAAATTAGTCATACTTGTAGCAAGGAATGAAATTTTAAAACAGCTAAAGTTTGCAGAAGGGTGGACCGGAACATAGCTGTTAAAATATCTGGAGGCAATAACGGGACACACCGGAAAGGTCTTCTGCCTTTTAAGAATTCTGCCGCACATGTGGCGTTCTGAACAAAGACAGAACATTCTAACGCGACTTAAAGGCACGAATACGTACGTGTTTAATCGGTCTCCAAATTCACTGAAGCGGACAAACCAACGCTAGAAATGAGCGACAGGCCATAAAATATTCTCAGATTGAAAATATTAATTAGCACTAGTCGGGGTAGGAGAACCGCCAATAAGAATTAAGCATAGAATAGAAAGCAGCAAATAACCAACGTGATAAGTCACGTGGTTAGGGTACCAAACCAAGTCGCCTAGAAAATGGGCGTGATATAGGAAAATATCCTAGACAGAACGAGGTAGTAGCTGCGAAGACGAAAGGAACACTCTCGTTCCTACCGGCATAATGTTAAAACGCTAAGTGTTGCATTTCCGACGTAGTAGTCGGCAAAACAACCAAGTCCACATTAACAAAGTTCACGTATAGCGTCGTGCAAGAGAATAAGTAATAATCATAGAAATTAGCGTGTTATAGCGAGGAACGACAACTCATCATCGGGACGTAGCATAGGTGACAGCGACTTAATAAATTATCATAACTGTAGCGATTGGCTTGTGTCTTCTGTGCGGGACAGAGGGAGTGTGTTTTTGCAA
Source organism: Deroplatys truncata (assembly GCA_030765065.1). NCBI lineage: Eukaryota > Metazoa > Arthropoda > Insecta > Mantodea > Mantidae > Deroplatys > Deroplatys truncata. The sequence continues at coordinate 111,298,397 of CM060986.1, forward strand.
GAATAAAGTGGCCAGCAACCGAAGGTCGTCTACTGGCTAGCTGCGTCTTCTTTGCTTCTATACCTGAGATAAGAATCCTTCCCCGGTCCAACATCACATTATCACTGAAAGGGGAACGAACTCATGAGGGGCTAAGAACTTACGACCAAATCACACGCCCCCGCACCCACAACGAGCCCAGCAACCCAACAATACCACACCCATAGTAACCGACTTGTTTTAACCCGTACCAAACGAGTCCAATCCAATAATCCCACATCAAAATGACGCCCAACGTATCAATACTTTTGTCTTTTATTTAAAGTGCCGTCGCTATTCAGTTGGTTCTAGTGGTAAAGGAGAAATACTACCACACCACAACGCAGCGAAACGAGCCGTATGCAATTAGAAAGAGAATGTTTCCAAGTTTAAAATAGTTGCTGTTGGAGTGCTCTGTTGTACCCTTCCTCCCGAGCCAGCCCGACATGCTGCTCAAGCATTTGCCGCGTCATTCTTAGAATGACAACATCTCAACAAAAAGGTTCTGTATTCTTGAGTGGATGTTTGTGCAAGGGAAAAAGCCACGGCCGACCGCAAACTTCAGAGGTAAACGTGGGGAGAATTCAAGAGGCGTTTCATTGGAGCCCACGGAAGTCAAAATCTAAAGCTAGCAGTGAGCTTCATATGAGCATTTCCACTATCTGGCGTGTTCTGAGAGGACATCTACATAAGAAACCATACAGACTGCAGCAGGGAGACATGCTGACAAGGAGAAACGGATTGAATTCCGTGCTGCGATGCTGGACATGGAAGGTGACGATGACTTCTTTTCACGCATAATTTTTAGTAATCAAGCAAGCTTCCACATCAATGGCCGTATTAATCGTCACAATGTTCGGATTTTGGGGAACCGAAAACCCATGTGAAGCAATTGAACACGGAATGCTTTTTGCTTTAGTGCTGCTATTCTGTGACTCACGCGGCAAATCCAATGAGCAGCAGGTCGGGTTGGATCGGAGCAGGAGGCACGATAGAGCACTCTACTGGAAACTATCGAAACCTAAAAGCAGGCGACTCGTTCCGCTACGTTGCTTACGTACTGCGAAATAAAGCTTCAAAATCGGTCATTCTATTTGAAAAAAAATTTATAATGTTTTGTTTGAGTAGATCTATTTCTTTATTTTTTTAATATCTGGTGTGTGTGTGTGTGTGTGTGTGTGTGTGTGTGTGTGTGTGTGTGTGTGTATCTAAAAGTATTCGAATCGCTTTTTGCTGTAATGAAAAGAAAAACGCGCCTACTGTCAACCGAGTTTCCTCCTAAAATGTGACTATATATAATTACTGAGTTAAAATAGACGTAATAAACTAACCTTAAGCTGCTTCAGTAATTTAATGAATTTCATAAGATGTAGAGAGAATATAACATAATAAAGAATGAACAATTAAGGTAGAAATGAGAATTCTTGTTTAGTTATCATTTTTGTCATAAAATTTCTTACATTAATTTATCAGTTCCTTTGTTTTAAAATACTAAGTTAGGAATACATAAATAAGTCTCGTTTAAGTTAATCAGGCCACAGAATAGATTTTCATACGCTTTATTCATGCTTGTAAATATAATTTGTATATAGGTTAAAGTTCTAGAGTTTTTTAATCTTCATTCAATAAAAATACTTATGTTATACCTGGGAATATGAAACAAAGTTCCTGTCTGACATAAATATTGTAAACAAACCTTTGAACTTTCATTTCTTTAGGTTTAGTATGTTTCACTTTTTGTGTACCTAAACTGAATGGAAAATAGCAACTCTTACGAGAACTGGCAAAGTTTTCAAACAAAATGAAAATCTACTGAACATTGTTGTGCTAAACTCATCTTTAGAATTCTTTACTGATAACGTGATAAAAGGTCTATGTGTTCATGATAAATATTTGGGCATTCAGAAAATATAAGTACATTTTACTAGGGTTTTATTTAGTATACATAACCTACCTCTCTAATTTAAAGAAATTTAGGAGATAATTTCAGATATGAAGTATAGTATATTAAGAATTATTTCTGAGAATTACATAAGAGAAAACGTATTTAAAATTAGCTTTCAAGACCTCCTTTTTTCGTATTCTTCACGTTCAAACAAAAGTAGCTGCAATAACCTTTCTCAATACCCTGGCTTCACAAGTAAAAAATAAACTACGTGTTACATACACATGACTTTCTCTAACTTCTATCGCTTATTAGTGGATATATAAATTATTCCTACGACAGTTCATTTTCCCATCTATTTCATTTTAATCGTGATAATTCTTTCTGGAAATACATGCATAACGAATTTCGTTCTAAATACAAAGAGAATAGCGTTAGTCAATATTTTAGAATAGAACGCTATACGCTAGCCTTAAAATTTCATACATTTTGCATAACATTCAAGAAACAACTGAAAATCAACAGGACTAAAGGAACGGCTAAGACTGGAACAATTCGAAACATTTATAATAACCGATATGTCGAAAATGGCTGATGCCACAAAAATGCATATTTGAAATAAATTGTGTGTTTTAAAGAGATCTTTTCTGTGTAGAATGTTTTCATCTATGAGTTAACGTTTACCAGTAATATAAAATTATACAAAATTCCTTACGAATGAAGTGGACTTCACTAGCTATTCCCAGAAAATTCAAGATATACGTTTTATTTGTCCTCTAAAAATATCTTTAATATACGATATTTTAATCAACATCGATAGAGCAATTTTTAAGAAAATCAAAAGTATCGAAAATGTTCCATCTAAAGGGTAGTTTGGGCTGTGGGATTATATTAAAATTTTCGTATTATACCTTTGAAAGGTGGTGAACCTAAATAGTAAGTACGGTGTTTATCCGAATTTTCGTTTCTGGGTTATGCTGTTCACAGACACACACACACAGGCATATACATAGATAGACAGACAGACACACACAAATGGATCTTTTTCTAAAAATTCTTTTCCTGAATTCAGAGTGTCTCAAAACATGTATTTCCGGTGAAATATCGGTATAAATTTTTTGGGTGGAATGCAATATCTTGAATGTTGCATTTAGCATGAAACTTAGGCACTCCATTAGTGTATTATGCAAATTACGTATCTAATCAGTGATGCCCTCTTCCCCAAAAAGAATTTCCATAGCCCATAACAAATGTGGAGAGAAAGAGACTTTTAATTATGCATGTAATCAGTGACCTATGTTACAGTCTTTTAAGGGCCGTTTAGGTTTTATTCCTAACTGTCCTACAATGGTCAACAGAAGACAATCGGTATCCACTGCAGTTATATGGAATCATGTCTGCATCAAAAACGTTATCATGAGAAGCTGTCCAAAACTTACAAAATTCCTCCAATGCCTGATTTACAGTGACTCCTAACACCTTTGGAATTATCATGCTTCTTCAGATTATAAATATGAAAATATACTCTTATAATCAGTGCAAGGCGATTTTGTGCTCGAGTCTGTCCTGGAAACATATGTCTAGCAATGTATGTTCAGTAAAAACACTAGACACTTCAAGGTGCAGGAAGTCTTAAATCACAATGGTGCCTGCAGCTTATTGAAAGTCTTATACCGTAATTTTTTAACGGGAGTATACAAATAATTAAGTAAAGAAATGATAGTAAGATAAAGAAATAATTGCAATAAATAATTTACGTATATTAAATCAATGTTTAATGTAACAAGCTTGAGTTGAAAAGATATACCACGATTAGCGAGCATGTGACGAAAGTCCTTAGTATCAGTCGAATAGAGAACACATTGGCTTAAGGATTTCTGGGAACGCAGGTTATAAGTTCAGTATGCTTACACAGTCACGTCCGCAAAAATTTCGAAAAAGAGAAGTGAAAGGTGTTGCCAAGTTTAAGCCAGGCCCCCTAGTAACTAAAGTTAAAGACGCATGTGATGAAAGGTGATTATAATTCCGGTCTCGAAATAAGTTTGGTGGGAGTAATTCTAATTTAGACGTTTCTTAAGTAATATAGAGGTGGTAAACTAAATCAGAGAGTTACTCTCTCGCTGGTACCGTCAGCGGTACTTATGTGTGTCATTTTAAGCGCCTAGTGACGCGTTTGTGAGGGTTAGATTTTGCAGCTATCGCGAGGGATCTTTCCGAACAATAATTTTACGACTCACAGCAGGTTATGCTTGTATTTTCCTTTATTGAGGAAACATGATTTCAACCTAACCTTGTTACTGCAGAAGTTAGCAGGTATGATAACTCAATTGTCATGGTTTCGAGTACTACAATTCAGAGTCGATCAATTTCTTCATTTCAAAGGTCGGCAACTCAAGTCAGAAGTCAAACATTAGATCATTTTAATTTTCTCAGTCAATTTAAACTGGTTTTGTTCTTCAAAATACATCAACGCTGAGGGAAAATACTCATAACTCAACCACTGAAGCAGCCGGCAGCAGAATTAACAGCAGATATTGGAGACGACGAGAAAAATTGGCAACTACATTCGTGTATCAAACTGGTGCACCCCATTGCGGCATTTCAGATTCTGCTCCAAGTCAATTCTTTGGCACATAACTTCCTTACAACCATTTGGAATGACTTGCTCCTACTTTAATTTTCACTGCGTTTTATGTATTGACAATAAATGAATAAACAAAGTATGTGCTAGATGGCTTACGTTTTAATTGCATTTCAGGGCAAAAAATTAAAAGTACACAATTTGTTCTTAAGTTATGAATGAAATATCATAAAGTCCATTAAAATTTTTGAAATTTACATATGCGGTGAATACATTTAAATCTTCTTTTGTCATTGTTGTACATGTATGGCGTTCTTAACTACACACCACACATATATATGGAATTAAAAACATTGCAGTAAATTTAACATTGTGTGATTTTTAATTCTATAAAGTTTTTAAAAAGTAAAACGTTATTAACCCGAAAAGCTAATGATGTTACGCCAATAAATCTATGCAAACAATAGGTTACTATAATACAGCTTCAATAGAATTTTAGACAGCGATGCTGTGTTATCAATAAAGAAGTTGTTGTTCACTCTGACACATGCCACACAGTATAAGGTCTGCTTCGGAGAATTACTGAGCAGTAGAATAGGTGGCATACACGTGCACATTACAGGGGATTCGATTTCCATGTATTGGAAGCTCAAGAATATGTTACAATCAAGGCTAGATCTACTCTGCACATAATGCAATTCCTATTATTAGCGCTTTCGGCAACATGGGAAACGCTGCATTTGATATATTTGCACTTACAGCTCGAATTCAGTTTATGAGAGCATTTATATCCGTAGGTAAATCGTAAAACATGATCTCTATGTAAACCCAAAGAAAGTAGTCAAATTATAGGTGCCCATTGGTGGATTTCGTGCATTTATGTATGAATATAGTAAAAACATTATAATCTTATTCCCAAAGAATAAAAAGAGATAATAGTTATTTAAATGCAAGCTTTTAGTGAACATATGGAATAAAATGATTATCACAGTATCAGTAAAATATTAATATCCAATATTTTAATTAAATTTATAGTAGGGTTTGTCCTCCTTTGGATGTCTCGTGGGGGTATACAAATGTAATAAGAAGACTTAAATTCGAGCTTTAAAACTCAAGCAGCAGAAAACCAGAAAAATAGAACATGTTAAAATTGAAGTAGATATGTTTTGGAGTTTATTTATTTATTTTTTTGTACTCTTGGGAAAGTAATTTGAGAAAGAGTTTTGTTGTTGATGATTTTTTTTTACCACGCTTTGAGCGTCAATATTGAAGAATACTGTTTGCTACGTAATATGCTGCTACGTATGAAAAGCTGATTTGAAGATGTAATTTTTTTTTTGTTACGCTCCAAGTTTAAAAACAATATTTATTAACTGTGTTATTAAACTGCTTCTATAGATATTATTTATGTTTGTTTTTGCCTCGGCTGCTTCAGTATTATTTTAGAGACACGTTGAAGTGGAATATTTTTAGGTAGTTGGAAGATGCTTCATGTTTATATGCACCACGTATGGGAGCGGTCACTTCGTGTTATCTTTTTGCTGGGCGCCTGTTATTGTATTACTATTTTTAAATTTGGGTTCTTTGTCCTCCGGCTAGGTATTGTTTCTCGGTCGAGCACATCTCTTGAACAGGGTGTGTAAATGGAAAGGATTTGTTACTGAAAGATAACACTGATAAAAGAATTTGTTTTTACACTTTTATTGCCGTCACACTTCTTTAATTTCACATATTGACTCTTGATACACGCCAGACTGAAACTGTTATGTTTTCTAATGTTATTATAATCACTTATTTGCCGCACTTTATTAATTCGCGTATTTCACATTTATAACTAACTTTACGACGCGAGAGATTTTGTAGAATTGCGCGACGATTCTCTTAAACTTTGTGACGTATAACCCACGAATACTTATGTTGAACTGAACGACGTATTACACGCAAATGCTTCTGTTGGACTGTGTGACGTATTACCCGCGAATGCTTTTATTGGACTGACGAAATCTGCCTCTGACTTTAGATTTTTATACTCCCACACCCCGATATGCCCAAAGACTACAACCGAGCTGCCATTGGTTAATAAAACGCGCCAACATCAGCGTCAATTTTTATATCCAATCAAAAATTACGAAAACACATGCTCTAGGGAAGAAACTCCCTCCACTTCCAAGAAAAGTGCGCCAATATTACGTCATTTGCTTGTCTCTTCTAATTAATATTCAACTCACCCCCTCGCTCATTGTTATCCGCTCCTATTGTCAGTTTCAGTGAGGCCGTGTAAACTTATTTCCTAACAATGCTTATAATTAACAAACATCTCAAATCAATGTCATACAATAATGCTTATTTACACTACAATCACTCTGGCATTTACATTACTGTGATACAAATTACTGCCACAACGTTTCTCTTAATCAGGTCCTGGTGCGACAAGAATGTAGGCTTACACAGATTTTAAGTTTAAACTCACTTCTTTTTATTAATCCCTGACACAAATTAAATAGCACTTCATTGAGATGTGAGATCCTTTAATTTAATACTTGCACTTTGTTAACGCGTATATATAATTTTTCGTGAATACGTAATATTTCTTTAGAGAACACATCGTCCATCCGGTCACTACCAAGGTCTGCAGTAAACTGAACATATTTAAACCTTCCAAACCCGTAAACTTCTGTATTTCAAGTCTCTGATTGGTTAATCTTAGTCCAATAGAATACCTGCATTTTACTATAGCTTTTTCTGGCTGTTGATTGGTTATTTTTAAACTGTCACAAAATTTACATTATCGCTGCTCTAATCATGACTAGTAGCATTTAAATTCCGAAACTCATTATTGCCTCAAGGTTACCTCATTGTTACCTCATTATTAGCAACTTTAAACTTATTATTCAGACAGCTCTTACATTATTAAATTACATAATGCATTCACATAACATTATTAAACATGTTCACAATAATATAAGCATATGCAATGACTGTTACATACATTTTAAAAATTATTGCATACATATTGCTTCAAGGCGGGCTTTTATTGAATTTACATATTATATAATTTAATTGAAATTATTAAAGTGTTAAAAATACTGCCTCAAGATGACTTTCAGTAATGAGACCTTAGTAAATATAAATTGAATTGGACGAGATTGCTCCGCGTTAACTTGCAAGGATCGCATTCGGGAGGTCCCATATTCGATTTCCATCGACCTCCCACTTGCACATTGGATTTTTTGTGGATTTCCCTGGTTGGTAGGCGAGTGCTGGGATGTTTCCAATCTACTATGATTTCCTTTGCATCATTTCCCTTTAATTCTGTTTCCTTCTCATCTTTCGGGTGGGCTTCCAGGTTTCTTGGCGTATGGCGGTTTCGAACAAATGTCGCAGATGCTTGTTCAAAGGAAAGAGTACTCCTCGTACACACTAGAGGGCTGCTTGGTCCACCGGTCGTTCAACGCCCTCTCTAGGCAACTACAGCTGTGGGACGCGTCTTAGGGACTTCCACGCATCTCTTTGACCTGTCTGCCTACGGCCTGTAGCCTCCTGTGGTTCCTTTACTTCCTCACTTCCTCCTGGGGGTGGTAGCCACAATAGATTTAGTAGATCGCAGTGTGCAAAGTGTCCCCCTCCGTTGTATAACCTATGTCTAGCATATACGTAACCCTAAATCGAAAAGTCAGGGGTAAATAGAGCCAGAAGAAATTCCATGTTTTTATTTCGAAAAGCAAGCTTCTTGGTAGCAGTATTTACTATATTAATTTTCATGACCGAAGAAAGTATCAAAACGAATTAATGCAGCCTTTTTCCGAAAGCGTATGGCAAAACCTGTCTCAAAATACCGAACGCTTAATGTGTACAAGAGTTGCAAGAGTAGGCAACCCATTCAGTAAACACCCCTCGCCTGGTTAAAACGCCAGTGTAGAGATAATACTCTCTATATAAAAATCATATAGCTTTAGAGGAACATTAAATAGAAATTTCACCCGTAGTCTCTTAAAACATTACAAACCTTTCTTTTTGCTTTACTATACGAGAAAATAACTTACAATTCTTTCTGAGACTGATATTATATTCAAGTAATAAATAGTACTTACATATTCCTTTGTAATACTTTACAAACCCACATAAAACTAATTTAATAAATACTCAGCACTTACGTAACCGATTATAAGTCCTTTGGAGTAATTTTTACATTTAGTTTACCTTTATTGAAAAGGTTTAAATTATTAAAGCAGCAATTAAAGTCATTTTTAACATCCGGTTTCTTCAAGCACAAAACCTGTTTGTCAATAAACGGTTACACCGATATAATAATTTATTGCACGCATTTTATCCGGAATAAAAACAGCAGATGTGAGGTCCAGAATTCAATTTGAGTTCGTCCCTCTCTCCATCGCAAATGCTATTTACAAATAAAACATAACGGAAAACGGCGGTAAACCACAGCTACACGTTGTCCAATGACTACAAAAATCATTGAGGCATTTAGCAGGCAGACAATTCAATACCCGTGATATGAGTCTGCCTCTGTGCTCACCGTGGCGCATAATCAACTAAGCATAATAATGAAATGCCAACTAATAGCTAATCAGAAGCTAATGACATCGGCAAGGCAGTACAAATTATCATTCATACTCTCTTCTGGGAAATTAAGTCACTAATATGAAGTAATAATATGTCTATAAAACGATTAGTAAAGCACTAGGGGAGCTTAATTCTATTGCTCAGAAACGTGTTGAAAAAATTTATAAATTATGGTTTTAAGGTTTCATTGTGCAAAAAGAGAAATGTATCAACATAAAGGTTTAGAAATGTCACTAATTCTGTCGTGCTATAATTGTAAATTACGGAATAAAAATATAATGATAAAACTTATTTTTGCTAACTAATGTAAGCTCCAGGAGTAACATATGAAAGCGAGAAATGAATTTAGAACACGACAGAGAGGAGAGGAATAAAATTTAAATACTGCATAAGTGAGTTTTTTTAGGCGACTGTGTAACAATTTTACATATATTCATACTTCAATTTTATCAAGATAAATGAAAAAGTTATTTAAAACACACTGCTGCTAAGATGATAGTCATATGTAGAAAATGCATGTGCGGTCAGAATATATACTATTTGCGTCACCAAGGACACTAGAAAGTTTATTTACTTCTGAAATATTCAAAGAGCGAATATTTCGGAAACGGCTAATGAGATGAAGGTATCAATTTAAAAGTTAACATTGTCTACATTTTTCTTGCAAGCAGTTTTATTCAGTGACCTATGATTGTATTTTATACACGTTTCAATGGGAACTTGAGGGGATACTCATAGAAATACCAGGATTTGGTATTTTGATGAAATTTTCATTTGCGATGTTACTACCGCTAACATAATAATACAATCGTTAAAGCCCTATGCTAAAATTAAACATAATGTGACTGTTTCCACTTTTTCAACTGTCACTTTTCTCAGTTCTCACTGTCACTGTTTTAAGTCTAGTTAAACTTCACTGAGAGTTCACTTCACTGAGGTGAACTAGTACAATTCTCTGTCTCTTCACTTCCTTCGTTAGCATCTTCACACCGGAATGATCACTTCACTCGGGAGTGAAACAAAAACCTCCATAAACCCTCACTGCACTTCATAACAGCCATCACCAACTCGATCGGAGAATCGCTCTTGATGTTGCACCAGAAAGGTAGTCTCTAGTTCACTTGCACAATCAACCAAAAGTCTCTTGTACTCGACTCGCAACTAACTGGACTGTGCGAGAACGCTTGCTTATATAGTCAGTGGAAGCTTTCCACAAGGTTCTCGAACGCTCTAGAACAATTTAGATACTCTTTCTGGTAGCGGAGGATGAGGAGGGGGTGAAGAAGCTTCCAGAAGGTTCTAGTTATCTTCCGATAGCGTGTCCGGTGTTTACACCAAGCGAGCACAGTTATCGTTGTTACGCCGACCGCGCGGCGCCGATCTCCCGATAACCTTGGATCATATCCGCTGCGTCACAGTAACGACATTTTAAAATAAAAGCGAAAGCTTTCCTGACGGTATAACAACTCCAAATTTTCAAGATCTTTTAGCTAGGTAAAATGACTTGAAAGCTACATTTCAAAGATGTGCGTCATCTTCGTCTTTAGGGTGAACTAAAACCAACAACTCAACTGGTAGTTGGAGCCGGAGTTAAACTTCGTGACAATCTTCACGGAATTCCTTAGTCTGTCTCTAATGCAGTAATATATTTGACATTTATTCTAGTTTTGCTTTCGGAGTCGTGCTGTCCGGATACATACACCCACACTCTCTACCCCCTCTTCTTCTTTCTCTTCCTCTCTCTGTCTCTCGCACGGATGCTCCTTTTTCTAAACATTTCATTATATTTATAATGAAATCTGAATACCAAATTTGGGGTGAAATATAATGTACACTCTGCCGTCGGTCCTCTGCCATAGACACCTGTGCAAATATTGAAGCCAAAAGAAAGAACAGTCTGAATGTGGAGAGAATAGAAAGATTATTTATTGCGAATGCCAGATGAAATAATTCAGGAAAAAGCCAATTGTCTTATAACCCATTGGAATTCCGAAGATTTCTTTGACAGCTGAGAGTAGAGTCGAATTCTATCTGGAGGAGGAAGAGACCATTAAATACCCAAATTGGTACTGGATGATTTATGATTTAACTTTCAAACCCAAAAAGTGGGGTATCAAATTAGCACTGGATATAAAGGGGAAAAATTACAAAACAGTTTTACGTAGGTTAACTAAAAATTCATTTTAGGTGTTTTTAAAAAATAGTGAAGATACCATGGATATCTTGATCTGTGAAATTCAGCACCCAACTGCGTCTGGAAAAGAAGGAAACTGCTTTAAAATTTTTGCACCGGCTTAAACAGCCCTAGTTTCTATTTTTTTGACGTTTTATAGATCTGTCAGGGCGTTCGCACTCCATATAGCAATTTGAGTAGAGAAAAACTGTAATAACGTTTAAGTGTTTTTATATTAAAAGGTTTGGTCCTGCCTATTCCAGAAGAATAGCAAGAAGCATTAAATTTAAGTAAGTAAGCTGAAAACGTATGAAATAGTCTTAAATTGTTAACCAATATCAATGTAATGTATTATACAAAGGACGTATACCTCTGATCAGTGTTTAACAGTTTAACTTGTTGCCAAGAAAACATCAGATTATTACTGAAACATTCGTTGGATTGTTTTTAACCTATGAAGGAATAAGCCGTTGCGCGGTGCTTATACCTGTTTCTGCCTGTAAATTTTTTCTTTGACGAAACCTTGGGGATCTAATTTAAATGTGTATAATTTAGTTTTGGAATGAATAAATACCTTTGATTTCATATGGGGTGGCAACAAAAGTCGAATAGCATTAGGTAGAGGATGACGAAAATGCTTTCATTCCAAGAGTCACCAAGTATTCATCACATGTTATCACTCAGTAGCATATTGAAGACAAATGGGCAGTCAACAGAGAGCTGGATTGCCAATGATGTAGGGGATTTGTAACACTATTGCTTCATCATAGACCTCACCTTATTCTGCATTTCATGAATGCATTCTGTAATTAAGCGCTGGAAATATAGTTGGTGTTTTTACAAATGTCTAAACTTTATCCAGATTGGTTAACTGGTAAAAATTTGTATATAGGGGATTAAAAATATGAGAAAGATAGCTTTTTAAAGCTAAAAGGTATCGTATAATTTTCGAAAATCCTGTAACTCAAGTGCACAAAGTTGAGCCCTGATTGACCAAGTAGTATACCTTACTGAAAGACTACTTTTAAAATAATATAGTTATATATGATAAAAATAAATATTGGGTTGCTTTTAGAAGTTATAAAATATCGTAACATTTTTGCCAGGATCCTATAGTTTAATTGTTGATCAGACGAGTTAGTGTTTATTTCCTTAGAAAGCGTTAAACATATTTGGGTAGGGATAATGTTTGAGAATCATAAGGAAGCCCATACTTATCATTGGGTGCTATAGCATTACTGTATACAAAATTTTGTTTACAGATAGTAAACAGATTGATTGCATTTCACCGATTAAGAAGGAACTGAAAATAAGGGTGACGGATGATTTTGAGTGTTTTAGAGTAACATATCACTTCTTTCAAATTAAAAAACCCAAGTGTACCAACTTTTCGCACAGTCATTCCAGAAATACTCCTTTATTATAAAGCTCGGCGAAATTGGAGGGAAAGTTACTGATATGAGCAGCATTAAAACCCCCTTCCAATAACTCGATTTGAAAACATTTTTAGTCTTTCCATCTATCACATTGGGCTGATGCTAATTAGAATTCTGTATGTTTCCATCAAAGTATCAAAACTATTCTCTTATATTCATGATCAAAGAAATGGTCTTGGAATTACTTGACAGGAATAGAAATCTTCCCAAAGTTTTAAACATTTTTGAAAAGCTTATGTCTGTCCAGAAAAACAGCACCTTTTATTTTTGACAATCATGGTAAAAAGGGTTGAGTGGTTTTCAAAGTTACAGTATACATACAATTTGCTTCTTACTTATATTAATAATGATATTAATATACCTCTAATTTGGTTTCAACTAACACACATGCGGATTTTCTCCCTGTATAATATTAGCACAGATAGACTTATCGTAGTTCTTTCTTATTCTTTATTCAATCTGCAGTAACCTAAAGGTTTGTCTATTTTTCTCCTGTGCGTTTATGCAACTATTCAAGAGCTCAAAACTTTTTATTACTTGTTCTGCTATTCGGTCTTTTAGTACACTCTACAAATATCATTTCTCTTAAATTTGCATATCAAAATAAAGCTAATAGCATTTTTGTTAGGGTTCCTCAGTCCCATAGCAAGGAAGGCTAAAGCACTTTTACATTTACGAGGATCAACTTTTCCTCGCCCTTCAGAATTAGATACGGCAGTGCTCACAGAATTTTTCTCATCTCTTTCCCACAGCGCTTGTGTCAAGTGCTGCGTGGCGTTATCCTGTTTTCTTGAGGACGTTACTCGTGCGGCTCCTGCAGTGCCGGAAAAGTAATCGCCGAGCGTTTAACGGGAACCGGAAACTATCGGGCGCGGCAGTCGGAAGCAACTACGACCCTACCGACCCAAGGCAAGGGTTGGATTTATGAACAAGGTACGGACGTGACTTGCATGAACGGAAAGAGTGTAGCCACTACTCCTCGTTTTCTCAACGTTGTTGTATTAACGGCGTAAACAATATACTCTTTCAAGTGAGTATAAAATGAAACATCTGAGCGTAACTGAGACGAAATGGACATAGTTATTGAAGTAATTTGAGGCAGTGTTTTTAACACTTAAATGATTTCAATCAAATTATATAATATGTAAATTCAATAACAGCCAGCCTTGAAGCAATATCTGTATGTAATAATTTGTAAAATGTATGTAACAGTCATTACATATATTTATATTATTATATCCATGTGTAATAATGTTATGTGAATGTATTACGTAATTTAATAATGTAGGAGCTGTGAGAATAATAAGTTAAAAGTTTCTAACAATCAGGTAACAATGACGTAACCTTGAGGCAATAATGAATTTGAAAGTTTAAATGCTAGTAGTCATTATTGGAGTAACAATAATGTAATTTTAGTGACAGTTTATAAAATAGCAATCAACAACCAGAAAAATCTTTAGTTAAATGAAGGTATTCTATTGGAGTAAGAATAGCCAATTAGAGACTTGAAATACAGAAATTTACAAGTTTAGACGATTGAAATCAGTTCGTTGCCTGCAGACAGTGTAACCGGGCGCAAGACACGTCTTCGATAGATTTAATAAGTATTCGTGTTAAACGAAAAATAAGTTTACGTGTTAAAAAGTGCAATTAATTAATAAAAGGAATCTCACAGCACTCTATATCAATGAAGTGTTATTTAAATCGTATTAAGTATTAATAAAAGGATTGAAGTAAAATTATAATCTATGTAAGCCTACATTCTTTAGTCACACCACAACCCTGCTAAGATATACGTGTCTCTAACAAATACTGACGCAGCCGAGTGAAACGGCAACTCTAGGCCGAGCCCGAGAACTGTAATTCTAGATAATTTATTAATTAACTTTTATTGATGTTAAATCGTACTATGTAAATATCTTTTTCTCATACTGCTTGTATATTTTAAGAAGGGTGATTTAACGTTATGTATCTATCTAGGTTACTAATATTAGTAGAGTTATTAATGGTTTAATGTAAATAATTTAAGCGCTATGTTAAAATACTGTCCACGATGGAATGTTTTAGCTACAGGAATAGTGCTTTCGAAGGCAGAAAACCTAGTTTTATTACCTCTCTTCGGTCGCTGTGCCATTATTCCTACAGCGAGGGTGTGAAGCCTTTGTCCCTTTATTTGATAATTCGCCGTGACCAAGTGAGCGAGAAAGATAACCTAACGATAAATGTAGGAAAAGCCGCGATTTATATTAACATTGGGCCAATGAGATCCCTGGAAGTTTATTCGAAATAGTTAGACGCGTCGAGTCGCGCTAAAAATGGACCAATAGGAAAGGAAGCAGCCTCAGAAGCCTGCGACTATAAATGGATCTGTTTGGGGAAAATTCGGGGCATTTTATGTCATGTGTGGTCAGGGAGAGATGCTGCAGGATGTGTGAGATATCGCGCCAAAAAGGGAATCAAGTCAGTTTTGTCATGTCAGCTTAGTATTGCATTTTATTCGAGAGTTTTCGTAATGTGTGGTCAGGGAGAGATGCTGCAGGATGTGTGAGATATCGCGCCAAAACAGGGAATCAAGATAGTTCTAGCAACACACCTAAGATCTGCTACTCTTAAAGCGACAATAAGAATATTTAAACTTCGTGTCTTATCCGCGCCATAGTTTAACAGCGGTGGACAGTATTTTACAGCGGCAATACCAGTTTTGTATACTACGAGTGTTAAGTAAATAAAAAGAAACGGCAGTGTCATCTTTTCATAAACAAAGCAAGTCTATGTCTTCCTATATCACCACCCGAGATCTACGTTTTCCTTTACCGAGGATAAGTCCATGCTCCCATATAGTTTAAGAAAAATTACTGCAGCTAGCCGAGGATAAATTGAAGAGAACCAACACACTGAGAACTTCTGGAACCAACGGGAGAAGCATCAAGGTAAGCCTACAGCAAAAGGATTAGGAGGTGATCGCCGCAAACTGGCGCCATAACGTGGGGCTCGAAGGGAAGAACGACACAAATGGAGGACTAGGAAACAACGAACAGACGAAGAATCTTCAGAGGAAAGGGGCACAGCAGAACAAAATTACAACGCGAACTTCTAGTCTACCTACGTGGGACAACAAAACAGCTGAGAACTTCTGGAACCAACGGGAGAAGCATCAAGGTAAGCCTAACAGCAACGGATGAGGAGGTGATCGCTGCACGAGGCAAACATAAATATAATATTTAAAGAAACAGTAAAAATACATTTGGGACGAAGGCTGCCGGAAACCGTTTACTATACGTGCGGTTGCAACTACTACAAGTTCGGCTCCCCAACTGTTGAAATACTATACAACTCCTAAAATACTCCTTTCTCAAACCTTACGGAAGCCTGTAATCCAAACGAATTACTCCACTGTATGATGCATTTACGAGCTGTGTAAGAAATGTTTAATAGCATTAAATATTTCCGTAATACTCTCAGTTTTCTATTTATACATTCTCAAATTTTAAACATTGTACTTAATGTTAAGTGGTCGTTCTTTGGTGTCTCAGTAGCTTATGCTGATAGTATGGTTTCACCATGTTTAGTTTATATTCAGCCACTTTCGTAAGAGCTGGTTTGCCTGTCTATAGCAAATTACGTGTTAGTGTTTATAAACCAAAACCGTTGCTGATCTATATCCATCATGAGTAATAGGAACTTAACAGAAAAAAACAATTAATGCGATAGATTCACATGACGTTGCTACCCTCTACCGTTTATTAGTGAGTATACAAATTATTCTTACGAAGGTTTATTTTTTTATCCTCGCCATTTTATTTCCGGAATTAGATGAATTGTACATTTTGTTATAGATACAAGGGCAGTCGCAGAAGTATCCGACTTGATGTATAAATAATGGTTGTTTCAAGAAAATGACTATGGTAGAAAGTACCAATCCTATAAAGCTTAAGTTTGAAGTTTGACGATGCTATGTTGTTTAGTAATTGTTTGGCAGTCATCAATAGTGAACGCTCTCAGCGAATTTGTAAACATGGATAAATCTGTCATTGTTATGTGATACAATACTTTCATTTGAAAGGTCTTAACCCAACTAATATTAAAGTTAAGCTAAATTCTACTCTGGGAAAGACTGCTGCTTCGTTTATAACAGTAAAGTATTGGTTGACAGAGTTTAAACAAGGCCGGACAAGCTGCCAAGATGAACATCGCAGTGGTCGACCAAATGAGGTGACCACGCCAGAAATTGTGAAGAAAATCCACAAAATAGTATTGGATGACCGTCGACTGAAAGCGCACGATCTAGCAGATATCGTAGGCATTTCACAAAGTGCTGTACATCGCATAATAACCGAAAATTTAGACAAGAGAAAGCTGTGCGCAGGATGGGTGCCGCGTTACTCACAACGGAACAAAAGCAGCGTCCTGAGGATGTTTCAGTCGAGTGTTTTGCGATGTTTCGCTGCAGTAAAACCGAGTTTTTACGTTGATTCATAACCATGGATGAAACATGGGTCCATCACTTCACACCTAAGATGAAGGAACAGTCAAAATTGTGGACTGAAAGGGGAGAATTGGCTCCTAAGAAGGCAAACACAGCTCCATCTGCAGGCAAAGTCATGGTGTCAGTTTTTTGGGATGCACATCGGATATCTTCAAAAAGGAAAAACAATCAAAGCGAGTTTTATGCAAATTTATTGCAGCAATTGAATGATGAAGTCAAGCAAACATGGCTGCATTTAGCAAAAAAGAAGTTTTGTTTCATCAAGACAAGCACCAGTTCACACATCCATTATCGCCATGGCCAAAATCAATGAGTTAAAGTTCGAAATCCTTTATCATGCACCCCATTTTCCAGTTTTAGCCCTCTCTGATTAGTTTATGTTTCCAAAGTTGAAGAAATGGCTTGCCAACAATGAAGAGATGGAGTTTGCAGTTGATGGCTATTTTGCAGAATTCGACGATTCTCACTATAAACAAGTATTGAAGTTATTGAACATCGCTAAGAAAAGTATATCAAGCTGAAAGGAGACTATGTTGAGAAATAAAGATGTTTTTGTGTTTTCTTTGTTAGGTCGGGTACTCGTGGGCAGCCCTCGTATAAAGAAAATAGTGATAGTCAAATTTTCAGAACTGGACGTTATATGCTGACCTAAAAAATCCATACTTTTTCCATGAGATCCCGCAAAGCAATTGAAAATTCACAGGACTTTAAAAGACTGAACAAGTATTGAACAATTTGAACCATTAATGACGGATATCTCGGAAATACCTGGTTCTACGAAACAAGTTATTTGAAATAAATTGAGTGTTTTAAATAAATCTACATTTCTTGTATAGTACATTGTATAGTACGTATACATTCTATCAGTTAAAGTTAATCAGTTATACAAGATCATAGAAAATTTCTTTCAAAAGAAGAGGACTTCAAAGCCTATTCCTAGAAAATTCTAGATATTCATTTTATTTGTCAGTAAATTTCTTTAATATGTGCTACTTTAAACGAAATTGTTACCGCAAAATTTTAGAAAATACAAATATTTGAAAAAATCTTCCATGTAAGGGGTAGTTTGTGGTGGGGGGATTTTATTAAATATCTTCGTGTCGCATCTCTGGAAGGTACTGAAATTGAATAAAGCTTGCTGTTTATCCGACTTTTCGTTTTTGAATTGTGCTGTTTACAGACACACACGCACACGACCTTTTTCTAGGAATGATTTTTTTTATTCAGGGGGCTCAAAACATGTGTTTCCAGTGAATTATCGGTATCAAATTTTGGTTGGAATACAAAACCTAACAGGTACGTGGAAAGGAAGTAAGGTGTTCTTTATAATTTGTATATTAGCTGTTAAAATAAACGAACATGGGTATAGAACGCCACGCGTCTATTTCAATTCATTTTATTAGCAGTATTTGCCTTGCATATGTTCTGGGTTTGAATTTAATATTTTCATATACATTTTATTTAAAGGTATACAGAAGGAAAATAAATTGGTGTGGAAAAACATTACAAACATTCTAAGAACCATCATGCGAATAAAAGTTTGTAGAATGGCATTATTTAATATAACGTACGAAAAAGGGAATGCGTCATGAAAGAAGAATACAGCAAAATTCTAAAGTTTTTCGAAAGCTTAGTGGGCATTGTCCTACCTCGCACATAGTGTTTAATCTGAGGCACATAATGGTTTTATATTTTCGTATTTGCGTACTAACCCTCCGTCAGTGTTTCGTCAGACAGGTCGACTGACTTTAACATGTGAGTGGTCCACTGTATCTATCTTTGACCACCTGGATACCTGTGAGAGATCTGTCACATGTGCTGGGTTTCGACGCATAATTCAGACAGATATTGATCCTCCTATAGTATTCTACAGTCCAGTTCATCCGAATGGAATACCTACTGAAGCGTTTCTGGTTAAGGGGCAAAACGCTTCACGCACAAAAATTGGAATTTGACTGGAAGCTTGGTCGCAATATTGCAGCAAATCCGGGCAGTCAGGTTGAGTCAAAGGTGAGGAAACTCTTGCCCCTATACGTTCCGGAACTGTAGAAAAAATTGCTTATAGTGATAATCGAGTCACTCGCTCACGAAACTCTTTCATTCTTGCTATACCTACTCATAACACAACCTTCTATTTATCATCATTCACCGTAGCATTAGCTCGTCTTTGGGATTCCTTGCCGGAAGACAAAAGGGACTGCCGAAGGGTTATGCAAATCAAGAGGGAAATTGGGGCATACATTTATAGTTAAACCTAATCTGCTGCTATGTAAGAGTGATAAATACCCCGCAACATTCATTTATTATTACTATTATTTTATGTACTGGCAACTAATGTTTCAAATTTAAATATGAAACCATTTAAAATAATGTTTTACCTGTATTACTATTCCACATAAAAACATTTTGGTTATGATTTTTTCTTTTCTTCATTTCTTTATGTTTGTGGGAGTTTTGTGTGTTTACATTTTATTACATTGTATTGTATTTTTCTTTTCTTCATCTTAATGTTTTTTGTCAGAACTTGAATAGCTATGCACAAGTTACTAATGTATTTTGTGTATACTTGTGCATATTTTATTATGCTGTATTGTATTGCATACCTTTGCCTGATACAATGGAAGACAAAACCTTATGGCCTTAACTACCAGAGCAATTAAATAGATACATAATTCACTCCGCTTCACGTTCCTGTTAGACTGGGTGTTTACCACTACCCACGCTGTGTGTGTGTACCTATGTGTGTGTGCTTTTATGAAATGCTTCTTTGTATTGTGCCTTTGTCCAGTTTTTCAACTGTCAGTTCTGTAAGCTCTCAATGTCATTCCACTGTTTTTATCTAGTTCAACTTCAATGGCAGTTCACTATTCACACTGTCTTTTCACTAATGTGGCGTAGTGGCGTGATACATAGTAACCGGGTATCCACGACGTAGCCTCTTCTTACTGACGGTTCACTTGCTGGAGAGTCGAACGCAATACATCTTCAATCTCTCCTACAGCAACAGCACTCACTGCACGTCACAGCAGTCCTCACAAACTCGCTCGGAGAATAGCACTTGATGTGGCACCAGAAACACACTCGCTAACTCGCTCACTGACTGGTCAACTCAACTCACTAGCTCCCGGAGAACGCCCACTTATATAGCCGGTAGAATCTTCCCCAGAACATTCTCATTCTAGAACTATCTGGACCTACGGCGGGGAAAGAAACTTCTAGAAAACTCTGGTTATTTGCTGATAGCCTCTCAGTGTTTACGCTGGAGAGTACTACTTCTTTGTTTATTTCAACAGCATTCATCATTGAGTTAACTACAAACATTAAACTTTATAAATCCGGCATTTAGTGTAGTAGATTAGGTGTGGAGCAGGATTTCAAATTAGAAGCACATAAAAGTCATTTAGAAGACATATTGTACCTTCTAAACCTCTGACGGAAGGGGCAAAGTGAAAGGCACAGAGGATAACCACATTCAAGGTAGCAGACTCGGACGCAGGCGGGGTCCCTAACGCATGGAGACGTGAGATTCTGACTTCAGCGTGACCACTCATACAAGCCTCTCCCCAAGGACGCCAGAACAGGCAGTTCTTCGCTTTTTTCTCTTCAGATCCTTTTGGTGTAAGGCGTCGGGTTCGCCTCTTTCCGTCCAATTCTTCCATATATCTCTATCTGTACATATTCTTTTCATTTCACCCATTATTTTTCCTCGGTTTTGCTCTTTTGTTCTATAGTGTTTTCCCATTTAATTCTTGGCTTCCTCTTCCTACTTTTCCTTCCTCTCTCATCTCTTTTATCTGCTTAACTTTCCTTTCCTCCATGTTTCTGTAGACATGGTCAAACCGCTTGAGTTGTTTCTGTTCTACAGCCACAGTTATTGATTTCTTTGCTTTTACATCTTCTCTTATCCTTTCATTTCTAATCTTATCCTTTATAGTTTTTCCCATAATTCATCTTAAGAATTTCATATCTACTGTTGTTACTTTGTCTTTGTTTGTCTAATACTTTTAAGCTTTCTATTTCACACCGCGATATTGGTTGTGTGGGGATTGCGTGTCTGCCTCACATTCAAGAAGTCCCGAGTTCGGACAAAGGGTTACTGAAAGCTAATTCCAGCGCCACGCTGTCCTCCCGCCTGATCCTCCGACATTGAAACATGACAAAGAAATTAAATGATAGGAAATGGAAGACAGAAAAAATCGCGGCATTACAGGAACCACCCTAACATTCGCGTACGGACCTAGAAACCTCCGAAGAAATCCAAAGTCACAGTGACGGTCCAACAGGAATTATTTGACCTGGAGGCTCCCGAATGCGAGCCTCACGCGTCACCGGAGAGGCATCTCTCTTGGTAATCCGATTTTTAATCATATATTGGTTTATCACTCCTACCTTTAGCCTTATTATGAACCCTGCTGTTATTGCTTTTGATGACCGATAGTTCTAAAGCAAATAAATACCATCTCTACGTTCTTAGGGAATATAATGGTGTGATACTTTAGAGCACTACTATAATTAAAAAAGCTAAAATGTTGGGGATATCTACTTTAAAGACTAAAATGTTTAGGATATCTACTTAAATAATGAATAAATATACATGGTTTTAAGCAAATAAACATAGATGTAGGTTGAGCTAAAGTTATGGACAAACGGAGGGGACCCTGGTAACCGGGGTAGAGCACCGCACGCAGTCCAGCCTTGTGTTTCTACCGTGACACCTGGGAGCGAGCGAGGGAGGGAGGGAGGGGGGAGGGAGAGATGAGAGGAAAGACCCGAAGGCAACGAGATCCGGATGACGACGGGCACAATCACAGACAGGTTCTTTAATGCTTCCAGACTGAACGCCTCCATCGCCGCCCGATCATCATCATCACCTTCACTTCATGGCATAGGCAATCAAGTGCCTGATCCGCCTTCAAGGTCCTCCAGCCATCGCTTCCTGTGTTTACCCACAGTATCCTTACTTTAGGATTGTATTTCATTATTTGTTTTGTAAACGCCGCCCGAGCCCACTTATTGGGTCCCAAGCATTTAAGGGACTCCCGAAAGAGCCCCCCACGAAAGCACCCAAAAGAAGGTTGCAGCCGAGCAGCCCCTGAACCACGTCAGGATGAAACTTTCACAGAGCTCACAGCCACCGTCAAGCCGAAACCTGCCAAAAACCTTCGCCTGGTCATGCAGCTCTGAAACAGATGACAAGAAAATGATGGGTGCAGGGAATTAGGGGCAGAAGAGTCGTGGTAGAAGATGAACCACTCCAGCATTTACCTGCCGGCCCGGGGAAACCACTAAAACCCTGTGGGTCAGAGTGAGCGTTCGCCTGGGATCGAAACCGGGAACTCTACTGGTCAAGAACTCCAACTTTAGCTTTTTATCTCACAATAAATTTTAAAAACACGCTTTTAAACTTGTAAAAATAATTATTTACTCTGACAGGAACATTAAATGGTCCTGCTATACACTCAATTCTTATTTCACCTCATAGTAAGATTACATTTGTGGTTAAATATATTCTTTGTGTTCATTATTTATCTATATCCTCCTATTTTAAGGATCTGTTTAATCATTTCCTCCAACTTTATTGATATACAAGCAATATATGAGATAAACGTTTGAGGCTATTAATCTTTACCATAAGGATTAGAAATTGTAAATATAATTATTTCTGAAATTTATTTTAAAAAACAAAAAGCTTTAGAGATAAAGGATAGCGCGTTTTAGTGTTATGTACACTTGGATGCAAAGAATGGCAAAGTTGTATGTGGTATACATGGCAAAAATGTACAAAATTTTAAACACTAAGAAGTTCATCTCAATATTATAAATTTGTATAACACAGAATATAGATTTAATTCCATATATCTAATATAGATACATTCAGAAGAAATCAGTTAATAATAAGTGAAAATTTGGTTGTCCAGGTGAATGCAAATTTGGAGAAAAATTATTTCATATCATAGCATAGAAACTCAAACTTCATGATTCAGCTTTCTTAACCAATTTTGCCTTCAGAAATATTAAGAAACTAGCATTCATCTTTCCTTTAAATATACCAGGCGGTCCACACAAACTGTTCTTATTGTAGTTAGTTTATACTGAAAGCGCGGATCCCAAAAGGTTTGCCTAAGCTGAACTACAAAGGGGTTTCCAAACCAAGAGACCACTAAATAAAAGCGATGCTTGAAAACGAACACTTTAACCGGTATTACCGGTCACGAAGCTCATTAGACAGAAAAAAATGCTGCTCTATTAGGTGTTCCGGATTTGATTCCCGGTTGGGCTCCGGGAATTTGTTTTTAAACAAAAATGTTTCACGGTATCCCAGAGTCTGGTGTTTGAATGTGACAGGACCTGTGTGTGCGGGGGGGGGGGGAGGTGGGTATTATTTGTTATTTAGTAAGAAATTCGCTCATTAAGAAGTATTCAGAATTTCACTTGTCGCAAAACTGAGTACACGTGCTAAGTCATTTAGTTCCATGACAGTTAATGTTGTGACGCGCCAATATTACGTTCAGTACAACTATACGACACCAATTTTATTGGTGAAGAAAAATTAACAAGATTGAACAAAATTCTGTTTTTATTATATTTGTGTACCCTTAAAGGTGCGTTAGACTTTAGTATCTATTAATGTAGCATTCGAAATAAGCATGTGCAAAAACATGCTCGCCTTGATTGACGAATTGATGTAAGAGCTGCTCAGGCCCTTATTCTATTAAAATGATCCACCATTTCTTAATATTCCTTCTGTACACTAAAAGGTGCACAGAAGATATATGCCATGCCCGAAAATATTCAGAACACAGTCTTCGAGCCTCAGCTGCATTTTAGTGCGTCTTCTCACAGATCATAAACATAATATCCGTGTGTTCACCATTGGTTATCGTTACCTTTTTGTCTGAATGACCTGGCTCGTACCACATGTAGGCGACCACGCGATGCTTATCAGTACGAAACTACCACGTAAACACCTGCAGGCAGCAGCACTATCTTGCGCTTTGTACCTGCACTGTCCCTTTGAACAGCAGTGATGCGGTAACTTCTTTTGCAATATGTATGCGGGAAACATAAAGCTGCAAAGGACCACTGATATACATATGTGCTGTAATTATGCTACATTCTTCTGTTTTCTGTATTTTTGTATATTCCTCTTTAATGTTTTAATTCAATTAATGCAATCAAACCAAATCATTGCTTACTTCACACTTAAATTTTATAGTAGATTTAATGATTAAGAAGGTTTGTAGGATATTATTTTACACTAAGTAGAAAAAGATTGCAGGATTTAACATGAATAATAGTTCATAAACAGGTGATATATTGCTATTGAAATTCAAATCCTATTTCTTTGTTTGAAGTATAAGCATGCGGTGGAAAAATCCTGGGCGTTCCATCGTGTTCGTTGTTGACCACTGGAGGTAGCGGACTATGTATGCAACAATGTGGCATAAGATTTGTTACATATATATTTTCCGGAGGAGTTGTCTTTCTCAAGGTTCCTTAACTTCGGTTTTTACAGATTTTTAAATCTGACGCAGCAAACCGATGAAACTCAAAGTGTTGTCACGCAGTTAGTATTGCAGTATGTTTGGTTGGCAACAATGATAGAATTTAGTTTTGTTTTACTGAATGTGTATTTATTTCCAAGCACTAAGTATAGGTGAAAATATTTTGGGTATACATTCATATAAATAACTTTATGAAAACAATTATTAATTGTTTTCAGTAACAATTTAAGATATTACACATTTAATAAACAACACGTATCTTTACACATGGCTATAAGGGGAGTATGCGAAATTCACTTTACCTCTCAACCCGTTGCTCGCTTGATTTTCATTAATTCTACCAATCCTTAGCTATTTTACTATATATTGGTGTCCTTTTTTCGGCAGTATTGTTGAGAATAAAAATTAATGAATGCTTAATATTGGGATGGACTTTATCGTTGGGCGCCGTATTGAGTCGGCTTCTTTGGGCGTTGTCTTCGTTGGGCGCCTTAGTGGGATGGACTTTATTGTGCGTTTTCCTTTTATGTACGGTATCAGTGTTGTTGTAGAGGGAAAAGGAAAGGCATCGGTCAGATATCGGAAGAGCATGGATACAAGTAGGTTCTCTTGATCTCGGGTCGTGTTAACCGATGACATTTATATGGTTTATTACGTTTTATTCTGACCTCCTTAAAATCATTCCCATAACCGATCCGTTCACCCAAATATGTTTAATGTCCGACCACACAAATATATCGAACTATGCCATCGCCAAATCAAACTATAGCCACATGATACCCTGTGGTGTTTCACACGTCTACTCACATCGAGTTCCAGAGTACAAGTGCTTGCCTTTACCCTTCGGTTCGCATTCCTGAAAGTTTCTTAACCCTAACTTTCTGCCTTGTTTTGTTTCCCCCAACTCACACATGTGTCGTTACAATGGGCATGTTCAGCCCGCATTCCGATCCCCTAACGGTACGTTCATTTCCCGTCGTATACCTACTCTGTACAGTCTTATAAAGATATGTTATATGTTTCCACACTTTTCTAGGTGGTTCACAAATAGACTATGTATAATCGATATTATGGCTTCAACGTATCGTTTCAATATGCCCCCACGAGAAAATCGCTGTCGCTTCGAAGAAAACGATAGGGATTTTCTCGGAAGTCCCCATACCTAAATTTTGTATATCATTATTCCTATATCCAAATGTAACTTAGAGCATATGTACTTTGTGTGTCGGATCGATTTTGAGAATGTATGATAATAACATTTAACTACAATAAACATATATACACAACATCCTTGAAATTACAATGCACATATGAAAAGAAAATTACTACTAAAATGATGACAGTTTAGGTAACCACAGTATTGACTAATTACACAAAATTATAGCGCTGATAACTTAGAATGAAAACAATTATTTACAAGCATTTCAAACATGGAACAGATATCTTGAATATGTACATAATTTACACATTTATAGGTAGACGAGATAGACATTGTTTAGGCGCTAATGCCTATGAAATTGTATGTTGGTTCTGATGTAATGTATGTTTATTCTTCTTCTTCTTTTTATTTCACAATCACGGGCTCACAATTGATAGCGGCACACGCAGTACTGTTCGTTTATCACAAACACTACACGCGCCACAAACTTTCACTGGCCGACTGGGCCGTATACGACAAATTTCATTGCCTTTGTCTTCCAAAACATTTTTTTTAACACTATAACATACATATGAGTACATCACTAATAACTGTGTTTGATTGGATATTTGGTTTACAAAGAATGATTTATCCATAATCAACTGTTCGTGCCATCTAATTGCACTGAATTTTTTTTTTAGGTAAATGCTTTTTTTTTTTTTTTTTTGCTATCATCCTGTCCGTTTTGTTTTATTATTTGTGTTATTGATAGTACTTCCATGTACCCGCAGTTACTTTATGTATCCGACGACGCTACTCTAAATTCTTTGAAAGGTTTTAATAAAGCAATATTGTATCGCCCCTTTGCTTTCCCCGATTTTATATCGGTAATTTCAAATGCCTTAGCGTTAAATTTCTGAGTGATCACGCATGGCCCATTCCATAAGTTTTCCATTCTATGGTATCTTTTTCCAATTCGTGATGAACGAGGGTGGTTCTTGTATAATACTTTTTCACCTACTTGTGGGTCCCATATGTTACTGTTTCTTTTAGTACGCCTTTTTCGTGCTTTTTTGACATTTTTCATTTCAGCTATTAGCTGCTTGTTTAAGCTAAGATCCAATTTGAGGACCGTTACCTCTCTTTGTGTACCGGTTTGGCACTCAGGTAAATTCTTGCCTGGGCTCAGTCGGGAAAGAATGTCACTAAAAATGTTCTCACTTCCAGGAATGTGCTTAATTTCCACGTCATAGGAGGTTATTTCATAAATGTATCGTGATATTTTAGAACTCGTTAATTTACATGTTTTTATAAAGGACAGGCTAACGTGATCTGTGAATAGTGTAATCTTTTTGTTAAAGATATATGTTTTGAATTTCTGCAGTGCATAATAAATTGCAGATATCTCCTGCTCCGTGATGGGTGCAACTGCTTCTGCATGTGTCAAAGGTCGGGAGCATGTGGATATGACGTGTAGGCCGCCATTATTGTCTCGTTGCGTCAATACAGCGCCGAAAGAAATAGTTGAGGCGTCGCAGTAAATCTCAAATGGCTGGTTCATGTTTGGCCTTTCTAATAAAATCGCCCGCGCAAACAGTTGTTTTATATCTTCAAAGGCGCGTTGCTCGTGTTCAGTCCACCGCCATCTTGTTCCCTTCTTCAGTAATGCCCGTAACGGTGCAGTCTCTTTCGCAAAATTGTATACAAATCTTACTTGGTAATTTAGCATGCCAAAAATCCTCCTGAGCTGCTTCAGTTTTTTCGGGGCTGGTATTTTCTGTATGGCTTCAACCCTCTGTGGATCAACTGATAGGCCGCCATCAGAGATGATATAACCAACGAATCGCACCTGAGTGGCGAAAAATGCAGATTTTTCTAAATTTATCGTCATGCCACATTGTATCAGACGTTGTAAAATAGAATCAATATGTTCCATATGCTCCGAAATATCAGTATCATGTATTAAAAAATCATCTACGTATTGCGTCATAAATTCATTCGTAGTGTCACCGAAAACTGCATGCATGGCTCTCAGAAATGCACTAGAGCTGGTCGCGACGCCATATGGAGTTCTGTGAAATTCATAGACACGCCCACAATAAAGGAAAGCGGTATATTTTCTCAGATGTTCCTTAAGTTCTATCTGAAGATAAGAGTTTTTTAAATCCAATGTAGAAAACCATTTTTGTGACCTATTTTGCCTAATATTTGGTCTATACTTTCGGTCCTAAAATTGTCAGGCGATATGTATTTATTCAGTCGACGTGCATCGATGGTAATTCTAACAGTCCCATTTCTTTTTCTAACTATGCACAGGGGGTTTAAATATGGGGAATTTGATAACCCAATAATACCATCTTGAAGCATTTTATTTATTGTGAGTTCGACGCTTTCTCTTATATCAAAAGGGATAGCTCGACATTTGTGTCTAATGGGCTCCATTTGTCGTATCTGGAACTCATATTCATAAATGTTACATAAACCGGTTCTGTCCACGAAGACTTCGCGATTTCGGTAGAACACCTCCAATAGTTTCTCCTTCTGTTCCGCCGTCAATATTTCTATGTCCCTTATCTTCTCTCGGATCTTTTGGGAGATATTCGCATTAGCCTGTTCTTCTACCTGAAACCGGGCAGTTCTGTCAGTGGCGAACAAACCTGTTTCTTCCCGTACCTCTAAGTCGTAATAACTAACAGTTACTGATTCATTCGGGACAATACTTGCATTACTAATATCTTCAAATGATTCCTCATCCTGATTATACTCCTCGCAATCGGCATCGGATGCTCTGTTTAGATCACTTCTAGCGTTATTGATCTGGTATATTTCTCCTCCCTCAATCTGCAAATATTCGACGAAAAAATAATCTCCCATCAAGTCTTTCTCTCCGGGGGTCTCGGGATCGTTTACCTGCTGTGTCTTTTGTATGAAAGGTGTTACAACCAAGCGGTTATTTATGTAAAAACTCAACTCCTTGCTTTCATAATTTATTTTTGCTCGCATTGCATCTAGAAAATCATTTCCAATTAAAAGTTGAAATATAAGCCGTGGCACTACCAGAAAAACAAACTCAATTTCTACCTCCTCAATCTTAAATGTTATCATCACCTGGTATTTAATTCTTTGCTTGCTCCTACCTATCGCCGTAACACAACATACGTTTCTTACTGGCAATGTCTGTAATTTCCACCCCGTTGCTATCAGGTTATCGTATAATTCCTGGCTACATACCGAAGAAGATGCGCCGCTGTCAATAATCGCCTCATAGACCTGATCTTTCACTTTCATCGCAATTCTAGGTGCCTCCACTATTTCACTAATTTTATTATAGTATTCCTCCCGGTTATCACTTTCTGTCGCAGAGCCTCTTTGATAATGCTCTATGCCAACACTATTCATATTTTTGTCGTCCCCGTTTGCTGTAAATGAATTTGACGTATCCTGCACGGCCATATCAGAGGACTTGAGACGGCCCCTAATTAGTTTAAATTTTGGTTATTCAGTACATTTGTGGCTGAGGCACTGTTTTGTGCATCTTGATGCTGTTCAATGGGGCGTGATTCTTGTCTGTTCCAGTTCGGCGACATTCGTCCTCCGTCTCTCACGCCGGGTCCTGGGTTCGTTCTAGGGGGGCTATTTGAATAAGCGCGCCGCCAGCCATTATTGCCATAGTTTCCGCGCGGCCTATTTCCGCCTCGCCTGTGGGGATTGAAGTCTATGTAATTTATATGGTGAGAGCGGCCATTTTGTTGGCGGTTTGTCGTTCAAAATCTGGCTCGTTTCTCGTTCTATGTTGTCGCTGGTTATCTCTTGGAGCCTGATTTTGATATCTGTTCCGGATGTGATAAGGATCTGGCCTACGGTGATTTTCATTGGAACGTGCCCCCGCCCCATTGAAATTTTGAGCAATGTATCTTTCCTCACTGGTTCTTTGGTGGAAAATATTGGTGCCCCTTATTTCGCCTGAATGGCTTTGAAAAGCTGTTAACAGTTCTAGTGCCTCTGCTATTGTTGTTGGTTTAGCGACAATTAAATGATTTCTAATGTGCTCATTGAAATGGTGGGTCATCAAGGAGATGAATTCCTCCTCTCTCATTGGTGGTTCAAGCAGTTGGCTCTGTTGCGCTAGTTTTAGAAAATAGTCCACCATGGTTTCACTTCGATGGTGTTGATATCTCCCATTGTTGATCTGCATGCGCACCGCATATTGTGTGCTGCTGTTCCAATATTTGCTCAGAAAAGCCTGTCGGAATTGAGCGTAAGACGTGTGATCACCCAGCGTTAGTCTATACCAAACTAAAGATTGGCCCAGTAAACCTCTCCTAATTATAAGCATTTTGTACTGTTCCGGGATACCCTTTAATGTAAAATACGCCTCAACATCCATAATGTAACGGCGGGCATTATCATGTCTATCATCAAATGTCGGTATCGCAATTTCGTTTAGCAATTGGTATGGCACGGACACATGATTATTCAAACACAATATTGGGGTTGCATTCGTATCGTTATTACAAGTGGTTATGGGAGAAAATGCACCACCATGCATATGCTCCGTTGGTTGTATGTTTGCCGAAACATCAGGTGAGCTGGCGGAACGTATGTTCTGGCTTGGATTATTTATCGGCTCCATTTCGAACCATTGTGCTTTGTCTTGTAGTCCTGCTAGCTCACGTGAAGCTTCTACTCTGAGGTTTGTTGTCTGCTGAGTATCAGACAGTTGCGCAATTTTGTCTTTCAATTTGGTTATATCATTTACTTGTGACTCTTTTTGATCCTGAATAATCTTTTTTACGGCTGTCATTTCTGCCTCCACATTATTTTCCAATGTGCGCTGCCGCTTCTCCATTATTGTGCGACTGCGCTGAAATTCAGCATTCAACCCCTCTTGCATTGCTAAGGTACTACTTCTAATTTCTACTATTTGCCCTTTGAGCTTCTCAACCTCATTCTGTGATTCTTTGACCTCAGCTTTATTTAACAAAAAATCTTCCTGCATAGCATTCTGATAAGATCTAATTTCCTCTAATTGATCCCTAATCTCTCTTTGCTGTACTTCAAACCTGGCTCCTATCATCTGCTCTAATCTATTTCCTAACTTTTCTTCCAAAACTTCAAATCTCTCTTCTAATGCTTTATTTTGGTTTTGCAATTCTTTGTTTTGATTTTGTAAACTTTCATCTAGCTTCTCCGTTAATGCTTTATTTTGATTTTGTAAACTTTCACTTAAATTCACGAACATTTGCTGTATAACCAAAACAAGGTTGTTTTCAGTCATAGTGCTAGCCTCTATTGTCTGCATATTTCCCGGAAAATTTGTTTCCCTACTGTCTAATGACCTACTTTCTACCTGCTCTACCTGCATGTTTTCAGCTTCAATTAAGTCTTTCTCCATCTCTTTTACACTTAAAAGTTCTTTTAGAACCTTTTTATTTCTAAGTAACATTAATTAGTAATATTATTATTATTGTTATTATTATTATTCACTTGTTACATGCATGGATTTAGTTCGGGAAAACTATAGAAGCATATGTGTACGTTACTTTTGCTGCGTTGAGTTGGCTCCGTTGACTTGCACTGTGCTGATCCGTGGTGCGATGATCTGGATGTCGGGTAGATCTGTTGACCTGGATGGTAGGGATTTCTTCCGGCGATCGGCACGTTCATCCGCTGCTGCTGGCCTGGGGTTCGATGCTCGCTGTTACTCGGCCGTTGTCATCGGCAGTTCTCCTGACACGTTGGGTGCCATGTTGGGATGGACTTTATCGTTGGGCGCCGTATTGAGTCGGCTTCTTTGGGTGTTGTCTTCGTTGGGCGCCTTAGTGGGATGGACTTTATTGTGTGTTTTCCTTTTATGTACGGTATCAGTGTTTTT
This sequence comes from Deroplatys truncata, assembly GCA_030765065.1. Lineage (NCBI taxonomy): Eukaryota > Metazoa > Arthropoda > Insecta > Mantodea > Mantidae > Deroplatys > Deroplatys truncata. Next base: position 111,330,075 of record CM060986.1, read on the forward strand.
GTAGAGGGAAAAGGAAAGGTATCGGTCAGATGTCGGAAGAGCATGGATACAAGTAGGTTCTCTTGATCTCGGGTCGTGTTAACCGATGACATTTATATGGTTTATTACGTTTTATTCTGACCTCCTTAAAATCATTCCCATAACCGATCCGTTCACACAAACATGTTTAATGTCCGACCACACAAATATATCGAACTATGCCATCGCCAAATCAAACTATAGCCACATGATACCCTGTGGTGTTTCACACGTCTACTCACATCGAGTTCCAGAGTACAAGTGCTTGTCTTTACCCTTCGGTTCGCATTCCTGAAAGTTTCTTAACCCTAACTTTCTGCCTTGTTTTGTTTCCCCCAACTCACACATGTGTCGTTACAATGAGCATGTTCAGCCCGCATTCCGATCCCCTAACGGTACGTTCATTTCCCGTCGTATACCTACTCTGTACAGTCTTATAAAGATATGTTATATGTTTCCACACTTTTCTAGGTGGTTCACAAATAGACTATGTATAATCGATATTATGGCTTCAACGTATCGTTTCAATATGTGCCATCTTTTCTCCTTTAAGGCACTCCGTGCCGGAGTGCCTTGAACCTTCCTTCCAATGATAATTTAGCCATATTCAATGTAGATTTTCTCTTAATCCAATACGAATATACAGTTGTATTTTTTCAATAGAAATATGTGCTTTTGGCCATACTTTAAAACAGGGATTTAAGGATAATTTATATTTCTAAGTAAACATAATTTTAATGTATAATTTTACTTCGTTTTTCAATATAAGTTTTGTTAAAAACCGATAAGTTGAGAAAAGCTACATTACGTATTTAAAAAAAATCTTATGTGTTGAACTCACATGAGTTTCTCTACCTTTGTACAAACTATTTTTACAAACGCTTATTCACCATATACTTTATGTTAATCTAAATAAGCATTTGCAGAATTATTGCTTATTTTCTTGTAGGTGCAAGGGGAACATGGTAGTCTTTAAGTGATAGTCAAATCTTTTAAGAGTTGGTTGCTTTATGAGAATTCCATTCTCTTTGCATGCTTATGATATAAATAAAGAATAACGAATTCCCATTTGAGAAAAAGTAGACGTATTGGAAAATTCAAACAAATAACAAGGAATAATGTCGTAACCTCTTTACATATTTTAGCTCAATGGGGGTGTAGAGCGATAGGTACCGTGAACAGGATCAAACAATAAACTTCCACGAGGTCAGACGGGGCGAGCTCAACAAAATCCTGAATACACCTAAAGATTCCTAAATCATTGTGTGGGATGAAGGAAGGATCGCAAGAAATTACATGAAGTTAATTTGGATGGATAGTATATATTGAAATAAAAATATATTACATTACCCTCTTGCCCGTCGGCGGGCTGCCATCCGGCAGACGCGAGCCCAACTGTACTGTCCTGGATGCAAGGAGCGAATCGACTGACTGACCCACGCTTAACTCAGCGCCAGGCACGCTACTCTAAGAACCGGTTTCTATCCCAACTACTATTGCAACATATCCGGTCTGGGTTGCTAGGTCACAAACATACGCAATAATGGCAGTCCCACACATAAGAATTATATCACAAATGTCACAATAACAATAAACAATACATTGTGTGTTTCAAAATCTACATTTTTTTAGTAAATTTTTGTGTATCTCTTACGGTACCAGTTATACAAAAGTCATTCAGAAAGAAGAGGACTTTCGGGGACATTTACGGAAAATTCAAGGTCTACATTTCGTTTTCCATGAAAATATTTTAAGCATACGACATTTTAATCAAAATCGTTACAGCCATTTTTGAAAAAAATCCAAATTTTCGTAAAACGTTCCATTTGAATGGTAGTCTGTGGTGGGTTAACTTCTTGGAAATCTTCTTGTCGCATCTTTGCAAAATATTGTACCTAAATAACAAGTTTGGTGTTTAACGGACTTTTCGTTTTTTGAGTATGCTGTTCAAAGACACACACATACACACATACGGATCTTTTTCTAAAAATTTTTTTTCCGATTATGCTTCAAAACATTCATTTCGGACGAAATCTCGATATTGAATTTTTGTGTGGAATGCAAACTTACTATACTATACGAATTTGCTTACGTAGTAAAAAAAGTAAAAATGTAACTTACGCAAAAAGGGCTCTGAAGTTTTCTGTGGATTCCTGATCCATACGCTTGGCTATCCACCATTTCATCCTCCAGTTTCCTTTGTGCTGTCTTGCCTCTGTTTCACTTGTCTGAAGGCTTTATTAGAGGCCCTTATCCTTTCTTTGTCTAATTTGGATATTACTTTTACTGTTTTACAGCCAATTAAATACCCATATTTTGTAGCGCATGGCACCTTATTATATTACCATTATTAAATATTGCTATAGAATCACCTGTACCTAAATGGGGTATGTTCAGGTATACAAAATCTGTCTTGGGGCAACTAGGCCATATAATGCTTTTGGCACGTTCATGTGCTTCTGGGTTCGACCATGGACACACTTTTTCAATAAACCTTTATCTGCCAGATCCCTGAATATCAGCTTTATAAGTCGTCGTCCGTGGTTTAGTGGTTACCATGCTAGCCTCTAGTTCCCGGGGTCACGGGTTCAAACTCGGCGGAGAGCAATGGAATTTTTACGGGCGTAAAAATCCTTAGCATGGCTTCCTTCGGAAGGGAAGTAAAGCCGGTGGTCCCGTGTCGTAGATTTACAGCACAAAAAACAACCTCAAGCCTGATAAAGGGGCATCTGAGCAAAATTACCGGTCTTTGGCGCCAAATGTAGAATGGGACTCTAAGGACCACAGTAGTTAAAGAGCGTCCGTATATAAAACTGGATTTATTATTTAATTTTTTCAGATTTATAATTTCTAATATTGGACATGACAGAGAATGTTTATGGTAATAATTTTCTCCTGTCCTATGTTGTACTTGCACCAGCTGTCATTTCCGGAGGGATACAAGCAATGCTGAGGATTCTTATCAGATGAAGCTAGGTGAAAATATAATGCCCATGCAGCTTTCCTGGTGTCTTCCGCATAGATAATGCTTTTCCGATGGCCAGACCATATTATTTTTTAATTATGCCAATGGTAGCTGCCGATAATCGGTTTTTTCATCTAATCCCATACCATCAATCAACTTTTGTCCTTTATAATTTGCTTTTAACTCTCAAGGTCTGATGCCCCTCCTTTTCTTTGTTTGTTTGTTTCTTTTTTGTATCTGCTCAATGCATTCAAACTTATGAATATTTAATTTACAGTAATTACTTATTTGAATGCTTTGGAATCCCCATCCCCTAAATAGTTTATATAGCTAATATCGTACATAGGAAGAGAATTCTCAAAAATAGTCTTTGCTCCTTGCACCTCCATTCCTGTAATTGCCCCATTATAGTTTGCTTTGCAGCTTGCTTCATGTTGCAGTTTACTTTTATTTTTCCATAAACAGTGTTTTTAAAGCACAACACGTCTACCACTTTTCCAGTAACCTACACTGGTTGTTGTTACAGCACCATTTAGAAACAAGTAGCCACGCTTTTGCCATGTTCCATCTATTGCTACTGACAAGTCACGACTATTATCATTTTCAGTCTCAGCTTCTTCATTGCAGCTTTCTGGTATTTTTAGCAATATCTTCTACATTACTTACTATATATTGGTTATAAATACTGAATTTAGTAGGAAGTTTAGGTAGATTCATTATTCCACAAACCAGAAACACACCTGCCAATGGCTCACAAGTCATATAAAAATCTAACACTGTTTGAGAATAGTTAAGCAATTTTTCTACTCTCGTCTGTAAACGTTATGATCTTTGAATTATTAAATGCTACTTCAAATGTGCATGATATACACCTCAATACAAATTTTGCTGCAATTTCATTATGGTCCTTGGTCAAATATTTCCAACCCACTTTGTCCACAAATTTTACAAGACACATGATTTAAAAATATTTGGGATACAATTTCCACATCAATAACTTCACTCATATCATTCTTATTAAGTAATTTCAATAAATTACTGTACTGTTCTTCATTGCATTTAAGTTTCTTAGCAGAGCTGCTTAAGTTAGCTGGTATTCGGCTGGGCTGGTGTAGATTAGAGGTTAGAACATACATTACTTATTGAGACAGCTATTTTAGGCTTATAACATTCCTCCTTTTTTAAACGCTTCTAAATGGCTTCTTTTACCCATTTTATCACTTATATAACATAAACAGAAGATAAAAGTTAATTTAATAAAGTTAATCAATTGAAATCAAAAAAGCACATGCAAAAAAGCCGTAAGCACATGGAAAACAATAATTTGGTGCTATCTGTGGCAAACCCACTGAACTAATATGCCTATAAGCTGGCCAGGGCTACATCTTCCTTACTAAGCATTAACCACACCTCAGTAGTGCAAAAGTTTAATGTTTCTATCGTAATACGTTGAACGATTTGAGAGCTGTCATTTAGAAGTGATACACCCACTTAGCCTAACTTAAAATTAGTGTTACATAGGTTTAAAATTGAGTAAACCATATAATTAATATATCATTTTAAACATGAAAATTCATTGAAATAAAAAGAAAGTAAAATTTTAAGATTTTTTCACCTATCCAGAGTGCCAATATCTTATGAAAAAGTTTCCTCGAGTATTGATTCTCCCCAGCAACTGGTAGAATCTCGTTTTGCAGGCAGCCAAGTAGGCTATACAACATTTAATTACATAAAATATCTTAAATTTCTAAAATAACAAAATAATATTCAGTTATATATAAAAGCATTTTAAATAGCTTAGTTAAGCTATTTACAATTATTAAGCAATTAAATTTCTGTGGGTAATTTCATAAGTACTACATGTTTTAGATTATATTTTGCCCCACGGCTTTTTCTTTGCCTTATTAAGAATATTTACATCAAATATATTTAAACATTTACTGATAACTGTTCACCGTATTATTTCTGCAATAAACAGATCCACTGTAAGTGTAAGAGAGAACCGGCATTTAAAACGTTTGGTGTATTGCAATTCATTTTAATGTTTTTTTCAGTACGACCTGTATATATATATATATATATGTTAAGTTGGATACGAATTAAGAACGAATTAGTTTCCTCTATTGTTTCATTAGTTTTACCTATGAAATTGTCTTAAGTAATTAAAGCAGGCAGGCAATTCATTAATTAATTTCTCTACTGCTTATCTACAGTAAATAGAGGAAGTATATTATTCCACCCAAAATGCCGATATTGGTATTTCAGCGAAAATATGCGTTTTGGAATCCCCTGAACCCGGAAAAAAACATCTTAAGAAAATGTCTCTTGTATAGGTGTGCCTCCATGTGTCTGTGAACAACATAACTCAAAAAACAAATGTCTAAGAGGTACCAAATTGGTATTCCACTTCAAGATCTTCCAAGGATTCAATACGAAGGTTTCTAAGAAAATACCCCCACCCAAAATTGCCCTTTACATGAAAAATGTTCGTTATATTTTTATTTTCTCAAAAGTGTGTAATGATTTTGATTAAAATACCACATTAACATTGGCAAAAAATATACATCTTGAATCTTCTGCAAATAGCGTATGAAGTCTTATACAATAGAAATTAATTTTTCAAACCTTTATGTAACTTGTAAACCCTACGAGATATACAAAGATGACTGCGGAAAAAGTTGCTGAACTCGTTAAAACTAAAACGTACGTCAAATGTTTAATGTCATTTATAATTTCCGAGACTACTTTAGTTATTGGTTTAAAATACCTTATACTTTATATTCCTTAAATTACCATGTAAAGAGCGGAATTACAAAGTTATCCCATAGCGACCCGCTTTTTATAGATTTGACGATCGCTTAAGTCCACACTATCCTTCTGGTTTCTATAACATATATGTAATATGACATTCATGTTAACGTTTATCTCTAATAAGAAGAAGTAGATGAAGAAGAAGCTTTTTTTTAAGTAGATTTGTGTGGAAGAGCGGGCAGAGAAAGTCATGTGAATGTAGCACATACTTGTTTTTTTTTAATTTAGCAACGCATAGTACGATACTATGTTACACATACTGAAAAATGAGTTGTGTTTATTCTTTAAACGGTTTCAGTACGATCTGATTACGATCCGCGCTTGCATGTCAACATTCGATACGATTTTGGGATCCAGTTTGGGCTGAATGCGCGCTTGCATGTCGCAATGAGAAAAGGACTCAGATCCATTTCAGCAAGCCATGTAAATAGAGTAACTGCCTTTTGAATCTCTGTCTAATATTACCTATACATGTGTTGTTTACCTGCTAAATAAAATGTGTGTAAGTACACATCAGAAAGGAGCGGCTAACCCTAGACCCGTGGGTCAATTAATTCTAGACATTTGAAATGACCTGCCAATAGCTAAAGATCCGATGTGATACTATTCATCTTTGCAAACTCTTTACAGTAACATAGATTTTATCATAAATCTTTACAAATGGAAATATTAGAAATCCAAAACTATTGAGGACTTTGTGCTAAGAATTAAAGAACATTATGGATCACTCACTTCTCCAAATTTGGCTGAATTTTGTAAATATGCCTCTTCAGACTAGTTTGCTGAAATTCCCAATCTTAGCAATCTTGTTGATTTGGCTCTAAATGCATTTGTGCGCCAACTTTTTTCTGCCACGAATGTTGTTAAGAATAAATCACTTTGGGTTATAAAAACTGCATATACAAAATTACCTAATATTGAGAAATTAGTAAATAAAAGTTAAGTTCAAAAGTCGCATTAACATTACAAGTCTTCAAAATTCATTGGAATGCTGTATTAAATACTGAAATAGAAACTATTCCTATTTTAATTCTTTTTTCTTCCTTTTATGATAAATTTAAAAATGTGTAGAATTATATGATGTTACTTAAATTTTGAGTTGGTATATGTTAATTCACATCACATAAAGGCGCTAGTTGTTACCGTAGGAGCGCTTTCGATAGATTTGTTACTCTCATCCTCAGCTGAGACCCAACTAACTGGATCTCCCTCACCCCTCACTCCAAGAAATGTTTCATTGAACGTTGTTTCTGCTCTCTGTTGAGAAAAATTGGAACCTGGTGGTATTGCTGCCATCTGTGGTGTCGGTTGGTCATTCATCATACTTCTTTCTTCAATCTTGTAGTCTAATTGGTCTGTATTCTGTTGAGAAGAATTGAACACACTTGATCTTGAATTTGTTGCCATCTGTGGAGGAAGTTGGCAACTTCTATTTTCTCTCTTGTTACTTGATTGGATCAACTGCATTAAGTGGTCTGTCGGTGGTATTTCAAAATTCAAAGCATTCTTAGTGTTGAAATGAATGAAGATCTTTTCCCATATTTCCAAATGTGAAGGTAGCTGAATAAATTTTAGTAGTTTTATCTCTTGTCCAATTTCATGATTACTATTCCAAAAGTGGTTAGCTACTGCTGATCTGTCTGTTTGTTTCTGTTTTATATTTCTTTTATGTTCGCTTAGTCTTATTTTTAAATTCCTTTTAGTTCTTCCTATGTATAAGCCTTGACAGTCCTGACATGGAATCTGGTAAATTCCTGATTTTTTTAAGTTATCAGTTGTGTTAGTCAAAGGTGTGTTCAACATGTTTTTTAAACTGAAAGCATTCTGAGGTGCTAGTTGAATCTGGTATTTTCTAAACAATTTTTCAAAAGTTTTAAACATTACTGAATGATATGTAAACCTCTTATATATTACATCCTTTTTATTTGGGTTTTGTGGAGCACTAATGCTAAGTAAGTTTTGTTTCTTTTTTGTATTTAGTAAGTAGGTTATTAATAAGTTAAGGTTTAAAACCATTTTCAATGGCTACATTCTTTATGTAATTTAATTCAGTGATATAATATTCTTTTTCCAATAGTACTCTAATCAATCTATGAATCAAACTTCTAAAAACAGCATGTTGATGTGATACAGGATTGTAGAAATTATTTTTAATATAATTATCCACATGCGTTGGTTTCCTATAAATGCCAAATTCAAGATAGTTTTCTTTTCTTTTTATACGTATATCCAAGAAAGGTAGTGAATTATTAGTTTCAATTTCCATGGTAAATTTAATATGTATATCTTGTTCATTCAAAATATCCATTGATGAATTCAAACAATCCTGAGGTACAACTGCAAAAATGAATGGCACATACATTTATAATTAACTTTTCTCAGATGCTTAACCTGGTTATTAATAAAAATTTAATTAACTGACCCTTCATAAACATTTCTATGAATTTACTGGTCTAAGGCTAAAATAGGTTGGCCACTCCTGCAATAACGTGGGCTATTGCTTCCCCTACTTATCCCTTGAGGCAGAGGCAGTATTTTTAACACTTAAATGATTTCAGTCTAATTATATAATATAAAATAATAACAGTCCGCCAGGTAATATGTGTATAATATAATATATAAAAAGTATGTAACAGTCATTTTATTATGTTTATATTATTATATACATGTTTGATAATGTTGTGTGAATGTATTAAGTAATTTAACAATGTAGGAGCTGTGAGAATAGAAGCTGAAAGTTGCTAACAATGAGGTAACAATGACGTAACCTTGAGGCAATAATGAATTGGAAAGTTTAATAATGCTACTAGCAATTCTTGGAACAATAATGTAATATTTAAAACAGTTTATATAGTGGCCAATCAACAACTAGAAAAAGCTTAAGTTAAATAAAGGTATTCTATTGGATTAGGATTAGCCAATCAGAGACATGAGATAGAGAAATTTACAAATTTAAGCGGTAAAGGGCATTTGCTAGAAGACAACGTTCCTGAGCAGTTCGCTCGGTACGTATTCAGTGTAAGACATTTAAAATTCATTACGGCGAAAATATTATAAGTTTTACGTCTTAAAAAGTGCAAGTAATTAACAAATAATCTCATAACTCTCTATATCAGTGAAGTGTTATTTAATTGTGTGAAGGATTAAAAAAGGAGTAAAGTAAAAGTTATAATTTGTGTAAGCCCACATTCTTTAGTCGTATCACCCCCTGCTAAGAGATACATGTTTCTGCAAATTAATACTGACGCAACCGACACAAACATAAATTATATATATAATATTTAAAGAAACATTAAAATACAAAGTTGATTCCTAAACGTTGGGCCGAAGGCAACTTTGTATAATACGTGGGGCTTACTTCATCAAGTTTGGCTCCCCAACAGTGGAACTACAATACAACACTTCCTTCACCCTGGAAAACTGTGTGTGGTAGTTCTGTAAGGCCTCTCAACTTAGCATAAAATGCACCTGTTGCAAGAAGAATTGGTAATGATAAATAGTTATACCTCATCTTGAAATGAAACAAAATCTGGTGTCTCCTATTCTTTTGAAATTCCTTAGGAGCATTTTTGTTTCCCTTCTTTCATCCTCACCATCTCACTTTTCCCACCTCTATTATTGAGTTTCGTTCCCCTACCGTTTCCCTCTAACAACCTCTAACAAATCCAGACCTTTAAGGGACGCCACCAAACCAAAACTCTCTTTCTCAATCTTCACCTTCTTTTTCCTTTTCCAAACAACACAAGTTCCTAAAATCCCAGATTTATCCGTATACCCACACCGGTTGGGAAGCAAAATGGACAGAGAGAAGAGAAATCTTCTTGGGTGCAAGTTAAACTTCACTTTTGTGATTTGAGTAACGATTTGCTAGCGGCTACCAGCCAGAGTTGACGTGAATGTATCTTCCCCTCTCTTCGTCCCTCTTTCCTCTAACTTATCCTACAACTTGATACGGAAAGGTATACGAAAGAGAAACGCTAACGTAGGCATTTGAAAGAGGAAGAGGGAGATTCCTTTTGACGAATGTCGACAGTAGACTCAAGAGATCTATTATGGGAAGCTCGTCGGTTAGTTACGGTGGGAAGGAAGTTATGGTTCATTCCAACAATGTTCGGAAGGATGGAGAGGATCCTGCTTGATTCAAAGTAGCCTTCCACTTTCTCTCTACCCGAATTCAATTTATCGTAGCATTTCTTCCTCGTGGTAAATCACCATGTTCGAGGTCAGTCCGAGGCATGTCAAAGCCACTCTACCACTGCATTTCTTTGTCGCCCGCTCTCCAACACCATGCATTAATCACTTTCTGAACAGGATAGTGAGTTGTAATTGCTTACATTAAAGCAATACTTCATTGGTTTGTGAAATCCTTACAAAAGAATGGTAAATTCCTACGTTTTAACATCCTATATTGGCTGTACGAGATTAAGGGATTAGGAAGGATTACGCGACGAAAGATACTCTAAAATGCAAATGAAAGGAAGAGCATACAAATGTAAATTCATTCCAAATAAAACTAGATACGTAAGAATATAATGTTGAAGCTGGTCACCCGATACATAAATAAAACTAAGGTTGGCCACCTTTTTAATGAAAGAAGCTATTTGTGTAAATAAATAAATAAATAAAATATATGAATATAATTGATTTTAATAACAGGAATACTGGGTTAAGCATGAGCAAGTATAGTCTTATGATGAAAGGGCGTGCTTCAAACCCTGGCTGCAGTATAAACGAGACATACAGGTAGCGTATGTCACGTGATATGATGTAAAGAAGTGAACAGCGTGAGCGCTTTGAATAAGGGAAAGTGAAAACAATAAGTTCAATGAAGGTTTGAAATGCCTTTTATTTTCCGTTTTCAATAAAAAGTAGTCAAAATCCTCAGTGTTTAGGACATAAAAAGCATGTATTAAGCAACAAAATGGATCTTCAAAGTGATTTACATATTCATCATGAATAGCATTATAAACATTTAGGAGACAACAGTTATATTTCAGAAGGATTTTATTGGTGAGGCGCTTACTATTTAGCTAATTAAATATCATAATCATCATCAGGGTTTAGACTATGAAGCCTGTTTTGACGAAGTCATAAGCGAATCTCGTGTTCTTAGGGGTGGGCCAACATCTGATTTCCCTCTTGGGTTATATAGAAATTTCTCTTCGGTATTCTTTTGTTGCTCATTCTGATTAAATATTGTGCCCGTTTCCTGTTATATATTTTAATATTTTCTTCAATGTTATAGATATATTTAATTATTCACTAATATTTTAATGTCTTATCCTATCCGCTTTTGTACATGTCTTTACATTACGTAGAACTAACATTTCTGCTGCTTGTTGGCTTTTATCAGTTGATTTAATTAAATAGTTTTCGTTTCAATATAACAAAGAAGGGATTGCTATTGTTTTATGTAGTTTCAATTTTGTATTCAATTCCTAGAATTTAGCTATTTATTTTCTGCATATTTAGTCTCTAGGTAAGTTACGAGATTATTGATTGGGCATTTTCTTATAAACGCAATTACCTTGGTATTATTATTGGAATTTTTCAATTATATGTGTTAGGTATTATTTACTAATTAAGTATACTGAGGCAAAAAAGTAGCTATTCTTCCGACAAAAATTTTTTTCAGCAGAAGCCACATTAAAATAGTTTGCATTCAATCTATTACTTATTTAACCCTCTTATTTCTAATTCATAAGCTATAAAGACAGCAACCCATTTAGGAAATTCTTCATAAACAACTTAAAAGGTTCGATGGAGACAACGAAATCTTAAAAGAATCTTATTGGTGTGTTAAGTGCTGTCTAACCAAACACATTAAAGCAGTTAACTGAGATTTTTCTTTAAAAAAATATATATTTTTCCTTCAACAAAAGCCTGGCTAAAGTATATTTTTTAACTCACGCTTTTGTATATACAACCCTCTTATTTCTAATGCATAAACAATATATTCTATCTAACAGCAATATTGTGATAAACGAAGAGTTAAAACATTATTATATAAAGTAACCTTCACAATTGCAAGTTCAGTTTTCGGATTCTTATAGACTATCAATTAAATGTTTCATAAATGAATCCGTAGCGAAATATTTCCAAGGAAAGTTCACCAATCATGATCAGTCAATTTTGTTACACTTTCAGCAATTAATTGTTTTGCAAAAGTTTCAGTTCTTAATTTGCGATCGTTTGAGAAATACGTCACCCATATTGCTTTTCGCATACTATCAGCGGCCCAATCATCTGTCGATACACGGAGCTACTGGTGTTCGTCCTACAGGCACAGGCATAGGCATAGTGAGCGATTACGTTTAATTTTCTTATGCATTACCATAAACATATTATCGGTACATATTTAGCAAAGCGTGTATTTCTGTTAATAGGAAAGAAAACTTCATTGTGAATCTCTAATAAAGACATGCCATTTAACTGTTGGTAGAGTTTAATTTGCTTTGCAGAAAACTACAGCGCATCAGCTTTATTAATTCAAAAATACCCGCATTCGGGAACTGCCGCGATCGATCACCGGTGACCGCCCACTCTTACCCGTGCATATTTTCGGGGTTTTCCGGGGTTGTCAGACGAATGCTGGAGTGGTTTCTTTCATCCGTTGGTCTCTTTCCGAGTCGGAAGTGTCAGCGATGGTGTCTCGGTGCAGCGTGGCAGGGGAAAAGGATGCTCTTTGTGACTGACTTTTGAGTGACTGCCGGGTTATCCGAACCCCCTTAAAGGTCATTGGACCCCCTCTCTGTCGGGTGGGTTCCTTGGTATGCCTGTCCGTCTGCCGCGTTGTTTCTATCTGGAAGCTTGGGGACCCTGTCATTGCTGTGCCGTCGTTCCGGGTTCCGACAACATGGTGTCTCTTCTCGCCTCATCCTTCCTCCCGAGGACGCCTTCCCGTAGGGCGTAGGTGCAATGTCCACTTCGGATCGGTGCTGAGTCCCTTCCGTGGTCAAACCAACCCAAAAATATATTATGTAGTTTTAGCATAAAAACAGATGGTAACTGCATTCAATATCGTGGACAATTGGCTCATTATGGCACGCTTTTATAAAGCAAAGTCATAATATCGGTGTTCCAAGTTGCCATGGCTTATAGAGAGAAGATGGAACTGTTTTGTCATATTGTCATACAGAAACCTCTGTACATTATTAAATATTGAATAATAATAATAATAATAATAATAATAATAATAATATCTGAATTTGTAATTACTTACCATGCTGTGCTCATAATACATTACATCATAGTCTGTCAACCTACTCACCTTCCTTTCCGGAAGGGAAAGATCTTGTTGTACAAACTCAAAATTTTAAAATTATAGTTTGGTGGACCAAAGGCAGTCGTATGCAACTTGATTGTATTGGTAATTAAGACGTTCGTATGAAAATTATGAAACTCATTACCGCTCGTTTCATAAATACACTCGTGTCTTAATTACTGCGCTTACAGTTTTGTAGGATAATATACTATTACGCGACATAAACGTGAACACATCAGTTACGTATAATGTCGTTGCTTTGAAGATATATGTCATTTCTGTAGTAGATTAGATATTGTTACCCAACCTACTATTAGATTCTTCATATTTTAGGAGAGATTATTACTGGTAAATTAAAAATAATTTTAATACAAATAATATAAGTCAAACAAATAAATAATGACTGTAGCGAATGAAATCATGAATTTCAAGTCAGCATAACAAATAACGAGGAAAGGGAAAACGACAGAAGCTATTATAAATAAAATAACATATATGAATCCACCGTGGGTTTGCAAAACACTCTGCCTTTAAACCCACAGCTCTTTTTTTCCTGATAATTGGAGGGGACTCGACACTGCAGCAATGAGAATATAGCACCTATGCCTCTTAAGCGGGCGCCCCCAGAAGGGATGAGGAGGAGGAGGAAGAGGAAGTGAGAGGAGACACCGCGGCCAGAATCAGAATGACAGGTTCCCTACAGTTTCCACAGTGAGACGCCCCGAAAGTCGGATAAGCAAATCGGATACCCCCCTACACAGAGGGTCCAACACCTCGTTTCGAAGGGGCAGTCTGTGTACCCCCAGCAACCGGCCGAAAGAGAGACGGGAAAAGTTCCATAGAGAGCATCCTTTTTCTTGCCTTTTTCCCGCTCCGAAACACCATCACCGGCACTTCCAACCTTGTAACATACCTAACGTGGTGAAGGATGAATTAAAATTATGAATGGAACGACATGGAGGTACAAAAAATTCGAGGACTGAAATAAACCACTCCAACATTCGCCTGGTGATCCGGGAAACCCTAGAAAAACCCATAGGTCAAAACCCGGAATCAATCCCGGGACCTCCCGAATGCGAGTCGCTTGCGCCATCTCACTCGGTACCGTCAGCTCTTAAATACATTATCATGAAGACATCTCATGTAGAATGTAGAGAGAGAGAGAGAGAGAGAGAGAGAGAGAGAGAGAGAGAGGATTAGGGATAATTGTATGGTCTAAGCCCTCCCAACGAAGCGTGTTCTTCCCAGTGAAACCCATCTAGGTCCCATTTTCTACTTTCGAATCCTAAATCGGTCCCATCTTTCAACATGTACATAACTTAACTCGGTCCTGTCTTCAAAAATGTAAACAAACTAACTTGGTCTTGTAGGAAATTAATCTCAATCTAGTTCATAATGTATAATTTCCCTTTCCATTTTCAAAGACATATGACTTTCAGCAGACATATAATGACTGCAAAATGAAACTGAATTTTCATGTTTCACTAAAGCCGATTCTCTAAAAACGCTCTACAGTGCAGCTTCCCACCCAGAAAAATATCTACATCTAATAAGATCGTATCTGAAATGTTTCTGTCATTTTTAACCGTAAAATCAGATGTTATATAAAAATATTTTCTCTTCCGAGTAATTGCATGTAACAATTTTGTAAACTCCACACACAAAGTAATTAAAAAATCGGTATATTATTCAAAGAAGTTCTAATGAAATTAAAGATTTTTTAAAAAACGCCAAAAATAGTAACCTCTGATAAATTTGTTCATCTGTTATCAATTTTTCGTAACAGGGATGCCATACCACTTTTCACTTCATTGTGCTCAGGATATTACGGCCTCTTACTATATACTACGGGACCGAGGTTGGTTGTTCACATTTTACTCGTGACAATAACGGGACCGAGTTAGGATGCGTTCGTTCTTCCTTAGTGAAAATGAAACCAAGACAAGCTATATTAAAAAAGAAGTGCTTTCTCTGGCTTCCGAGTACAAAAGAAAACAGAATTGTGTAATATGCTAGAAATCATATTACGTCATCCATCTCTACAGCTATGTAAGCATTCCCGTGCATACGTAAGATAAGCACTCCTGAGTCTACGTCTGAATTGCGAAAGGAGACACTGATTTCCAGTTTTGCACCAATCCTAAGCGTTGGACATAATAAAAATTCTTGTCCTCATTATATACAATGCATACTTTTAATCTTGGCCTGCTCGTTGAAGTGGAATAGTAGCGGCAGTACACAGTGAAGCTAAACACAAGTCGCCAAGTCACCCGTCCGGTGAATTATGGAAAACGTGCTCACGTTATTTGAAACCATTCCTCTATTTATGAATTAACCGTTATAGCATCTAAACAAATTTAGTTTGACATATATAGGGAACTTTATTGTCGCTTAGTTGTGCTATTCATCCAAAGTTTATGGATTTCTTCTGTAGGACCTCTTCTTAACAGACTGTAAATGATCCCGGAAAATATTCCATAAATTTCACCCGACACTAAACAGCAAAGTAAATTTTGAAATTTCAAAATTTGACCTAGGTTGTCTAGTTACAACCTCGAAACCGTTAAGGACTATATTATTTATCTCCTTCTCTCTCTCTCTCTCTCTCTGTTTCTCTCTCTTCTCTTTCTAGAACCGTGACTCAAGCATTAGATATAAACAGAAAAATTAAGGTCAATAATGTCAACTCAATACTGAACAGAAGAATCAGAAATCGGCCTCACCAGTGTCTATTGTCACGCAAGAAATAGGTATAGGTGACACAGGTTCCATAAGCGAGCGGGGTAAGATAAAAATTACGCAGTGTATGTGGTGTTTAGTACCTGTTCTACTACACCACTAATGATACATGAAACTAAATGATATTTGGGAAAGGAAATTTGAAAAGGAAATGTTCCAGTCCTGTTAAAGGTACCTTCCCCACATTTGGCAGTTATGATGATTTCGGAAAACCTAAAAAAGAACCGTCAGGCTGGACGGTCCTGGCGGCGTTTTAACCGCGAACATCCCATTCACGAATTCATGTCTTAAGCACCTCGGCCACCTGTGTCGGTGTGTGTGTGTGTGCGTGTGTGTGTGTGTGTGTGTGTGGTTTCAACATCTCTTGTGCAAAAAGTCCTAAAAGAAATTGTGAAACTAGTCTGGAGAGGTTGAATGCAGCTCACATCATAAATAAGCTCTAATAGCGAAGTGTATGTCTCTTGCCTTTTCCTTCCCAGCTAAAGCAAACACATGTTGAAGGTAGAAAGCACGTGTTTGCGTAGTACAGAACGAGGAATAACGATGACCCACTTGGTGTGTAGCAAGAAAGATCGACAAATAAAGCTTATCTTCCGTCGCAATCCTTCAGGTCAATGGTTTTCTCCTTCTAGCACTACATCGACAGTTAATGTGTGGTGGTTCCGCCAGCGTGTTCCGCACCAGATAAGAAAAATCCATGAAATCATGACTCCAACTCCATTCGTTTTTCTCCTAGATGCAACCTAATTTTATAGCATTCATTGTCTTCGTCCCTCTCGTCGTCATAGGCCTGAACTATAATCATCTTTTCGACTTTTACGGCTTCCACTCACCCGCACTTCATGCTTAGAGTATTGTCATTTTAAGTGCTATCTTATATGTAAGTACTATGATGGTCCAAATTAGTTGTAAATCCTCGATAAAAAGATATATTATATTTATGGTCGTAGCAGTTTTATTGCTGCCTATAATTTAAGATGAAATATAGAAATTATGTTCTCCATAATTTTAGATCTTATTTAACGAGGAACTTGGCTCCGCGATAAACTATGAGCCTCGCATTCGGGAGGTCCCGAGTTCGATTCTCGTCGACCGCTCATTCGTGGATTTCCCTGGTCAGTAGGCGAATGCTGAGTGGTTTCTGCTCTACCACGGTTTTCATTCCCTCATTTCCCTTTCATTCCGTTTCATTCTCATGTTTTAGTTGTATGTCTAGGTTTCTTGGCGTCAGGCGGCGCGGATGCTTGTTCTTTGAAAATTTATTCTCCAGAGGGCTGCGTAGGTGCACGAGCCGTTCATTGCCCTCTCTGTGCAGCTCCAGTAGTGGGTCGGGTCTTCGAGCCAGGAATATTAGGGACTTCCGCGGGTCGCTGTGGCTTGTCTGTCTGCGGCAAAGTCTCCTGTGGTTCCTTCACGTCATTCCTTTGTCCTGGGGGGGGGTTAACCTCAATAGATTTCTGTATGTTACAGTACCCCTCCAAGGTATACCCTATACCTACATGGCATACAAGAGTACCTAGTTATTTAAAATACTCTAAATACGCATACAACGTCAACAAAGACTGTCTCTGTGGTCTGTTGGTTAACATGCTAGCCTCCAAATCCAGAGGACCCGTGTTCAACTTCCGGTTGGAGGTTGGGAAGTTTCATTTTAGCCAGGATCAATCCCCATTCCCCTGAGTCTGGAAATATAAGTGTATGAATTTAATATTGATACGGTAATTATTTTAGATAAAATAGAAATAATTAAATAAAGAAATGACAGAAAGATAAAGAAATAATTGCAATTAACAATTTCCATATATTTAATCAATGTATAGTATAAGAAGCTTGAGTTGAAAGATTTGTCCGAAGAAAAGGGTAATTAGCGAATCAGGTTAAGCAAAGTCATTAGTAACAGCATGAGGAGCTAAAGCATTAGCTTAAAGATTCTAGGGATGCAGTTAGGTTATAAGTTCAGTACATTTGAACAGTCACGTAGGCAGATATTTTGAAAAACACAAAAATAATGAAATTCTGAGAGTCGGGTAGGTACCGCCTAGTAACAGTATCAATATGCATACTTAAGAGTTTTCAGATTGGAAGGCATATGAAGCGATGTTGGTAGAGGAGTGATATGTAGGCGGAGCTTGAGTTAATACAGAGCGTGCATTCTAATCAGAGACACGTTCGTGCACACATTCGTGCATACATTCGTGACACTCTTTCTTGAGAATTAGTCACTTAATACGGTGATTACTTGCGTGTTATTTTAAGCGCCCAGTGATGCGCTTGTGTGAGTAAAATTTAGCGACCGTCGCGAGTGATTTTGCCAGTAAGCATTTTAACGACTCGCGGCAGGTTACATTTCTTGTTTCTTTTATTGCGAAAACAGTTATCTCAAACCGCAAAATTGATACTGCAGAAGTTAGTAGGTGTAATAAGACAATTATTATAGTTCGAGTGTTAAGATTCATAATTAGTTTCATTTTTATTTCCCGGAAACTCGCTTCTATAGCTCAAGTATCAGATCACATTAAGTTTCTCAATCAATTTAAACTGGCGTTATCCTTTCCAAATACGTCACCGCATACCCTGAGAGCAATATCTCATAGCCAGCCATTGTAGCAGCCGGCAGTAGAACCAACAGCAGATACTGAAGCAAAGGGTACGGCTTGAAAAAGTGACGACCATCGCCCGGCTTTTGAAAGAAAACCCAAAGTGAAAGCACAAATATTAATACAATGGTTAACGAGTGAACATCATTGCCAATGGGCTACTGTTCTAAAGGCATTACCGCAGATATGACCTTAGGTGTTACAGGCGGCATATAAATAAAGAACAACAAAAAACAATCAATAGGAATATCTTCAGTGAACATCTTGAAAATATATGAGTTCTTTTTTTTATTATTATTATTATTACCGATTATTCAGATCCTTGTGAAACAGACCTTACAATAACTAATGATTCATAAAATCTAAAACCCTCAAAATGTATACAGCATAGAAATAGCTAATGGTTAGTTATTCTTACTGGGTTATTCTTTTAAATTTTCTCTTTTCTTCTGCAATTCCAATTTTTGTACGCTTAGCTACACATATTGTAGCGAGCCATAGGTGAAGTTCAAACCGAAGGCCAAGGATTGCTTTAGAATTAGAATTTCTTAAGATGGTGAAATATATGAAGCTCGATATTGTAGCATACGGGTTCAAGTTGTCAGCTTGTTAAAAAGTATTTAATGGCCTCAAAATTAGGTAACACTCTCACTCATTCTCGACCGACTTCTACAACACCTCAAAGCCACATTCATCTGGGCCTCCGCGTCTCCAACATAATTCAGTTTGTATTTTTAATTATTGAACCTGAAGACACATCAGAGGGTTTTCAGGTTAGATGCGTTGTGCGTGAGCTCTTGCTCGCACCACCCTACAGCCCCGTAAATATGTAAATTGATTGTAAATATAGGTGTTAGTCCTTTTTATAAAATCCTCGGGTTATCATTGAAGCCTCTTCCCTTTAGCTCGCGCACTACCCTCGCCATGTATTCGATACCGAAGCTCCCTCTGCTGTAAGCATCCCCTGAAGCTAACCTTAAGGGTTGCTGCAATATCCATAAAAATCCTTAACTGACACTTTCAGAAATACCTATACGTGTACAAATAAACAATAACAATAAAGTGAATGCCGTTTTTCTCTTGAATTAACATTTTTTGTATAAAATTCATAGAAAATTTCGCTCGTGTTTTGAAAACCTGTAAATTTTGTTTGAAATAAGAACCATATAAAATTAATCTATTCACTTTGCGAAATTATGTACTTTCAGTATGCTGTGATAAACTTCAGAAACTAGCTTATGGCAGAAAAGTTACCTAAGTGATTAGAAGCTAGGTTTGCACCAGTAATCATATATAAAAAAAGCTATGCCAAAATATTTTATAATTGATATACGCTTGAGATAGGTATAGATGACATCTTATAAGGGAAGATTATGAATACAAAAAATATGAATAATTCTGATACAATTCATTCTGTGAATATTTACTTCAGGAACAAAAATAAGTTTTCTGCATTTTTATCGTATTGTAATTTATAGATGGAAGCATTAAGGCATTCTTATTGAAGTATGTTATTAAATAAAAACTAATCTACAGTTTTTGTTATCTCCACTTTCTTTTCTTAAGAGCCTTTTTTCGCAGCAATCATTCTTTGCATGAAATTACGATCTGAATGGCTCACCATAGACACAGCTATGATATCTTTCATATTCTATTTGCATTACAAGCAAGTACAAATATGCTTATCAATATCTACTTTTTATGAATGTTAAAAAATAAGGTTTTTTAGTCAAATAAAGTAATTTACTGATTTAAATTTTCTCAATGATTTCAACTGAAGTGTATTTATCTGATAGTTATAACATACTGAAGCTATTTAGTTTTTACATTAAGTGCATATTCATTAAATGTTTATGTTAAATATTTAGGTTATTTTATTGTTGCATTCAAACCTCAACAAGTGTGTTTATGTTTTAATTGTTTTTATTGAAGAACAAATATTTAGATTTAAGTACACAAAAGAACTGTGTTATTAATTAAACACCCTAGTTAAAGAGTATCTTCCACATAATGCAGTGTCAACTTCGCAGCGGAATCGAAAATGAATTGATCATACTACTCAAGTCAAGGGAAAGCACGGTGTTGTCAAACGCTTCCACATTTCAAAATGTATTTCGAGAACTAGTGAAAGATAGAAGAAAATATTCTCTGTTCATGGAGGTCTACCTGTAGTTCAAAAATGAAATGTGTTTCCCTTTCACATTATGATTAATTCATACAACTAATAAGATTATTGCTTTGACGCACTCATTAATTACTGTAAACACCCAAAAAAGGGAGGTTATTCATATTAGTTATCCAAAATGGACACTCTGTGTGAGCTAGGGATATGACAAACAGTTATTTTCGAGTAACGGTTATAACTGCCGTACTTGCAGTGTTTTAACGGTTACATGTAACGGTTACCAGTGACGTTTACGTTATTTGTTTTATCTTAATCACGTTCGCAGTTACGTTACGCTAATGCTTACTAGTAACGATTAGCTGTAACTATGTTTCAATATGAGCGATGTCGATACAGACTTTGTTATCTGATGCAGTCTAAGCAGAAGTTTCTCTAGCTGTCTAAACATTTTGGTTACTTCGGTGGTTTATAATCACAAAATGCATTCGTACTTCTACATTTCTGCAGATACATGCATACATACATTGCAAACATATATACATATATACAATGCATATATACATACATACAATGCACACATATATACATACTTAAAATGCACACATACATACATACATACATACATACATACACACATACATACATACATACAACGCGCACATATATACTTACAACCAATGCACAAATAAATGCATACATATATACAATGCACACATACATAGATACATATATACAATGCATACATACATATGTACATACATACAATGCACACGTACATACATACAATCCATATATACATACATATACGCATACATACAATGCCACATACACACATACCAAGTCATATTCCTCCGTGTTGCTTTCTCCCTATTAGCTAAGCTATTCGCGCTGTAAGTGCGCCACTCTTTGCACCTACAGATGAAAATTATCATCATTACATTCTTGCGAATCGTGGTCGGAAGCATGCAGTTGTACAATGTTATTAAATAGTATTCAACTTATAATTATGATGTGCTTGTTAATGGGGCAGTTTTTTCAACTTCAAGATTTGATTTGAAAAATACCAATTTAACCCTGCCGTATCTGTCGGTCTTTAGCCATGCAGGGTTAAAGGGTAAATATCCATAAAAAATATCACAGAGAGGAAAAATGCACCTTCACACGAAAGTTGCAGAAATTTCACGATACTTTAAGCAATCTTAGAGAGTAAACTTTGTGAAATTGTGCAGCGCTGGATCAGCACCGTTGCTTCAGCTTAGCGGCCCGCCACATTTTGCAACTATACAACATTAATTATTTATTCATACCATCTACCCTCGATGTATAATAAGTCGTCCACCTTTAATCGTACGTGAATAACCAACTTAATGCACCGCAGTATTGGCTGACCTGTCGTCTGTGGCCTGTGGCGTATATTCGAAGCGATAAGCAACGCGGTGTAATAAACAAGTATGTAGTACTTGCAACTCCGTGCCAGGACGACTCAAGTTGTAACTAATTCCCAATAAGCGATGCCAATTCTACAGTGAATGATGTTGCTCAGGCTAGCGGTCTCGTTCCTTTAGTAACCGTTAGCGCGATAACTAACTGTCTTTGTTACTATGGAAACCGTTATTGGGAACTAGTTACCTTGATAAACGTTATTGCGTGGGTAATTGCTTTGTAATCGTTAATTTGACAACCATTATTCGGTAAATATTTACTTTGGTAGCCATTATTGTGCAATTAGTTACTTTGCAATTGTTAATTTGATAACCGTTATTGGGTAACAACTACTTTGCACTTGTTACTTTGGTAACGTTACATTAAAGTAACCGTTACGTTGTTTTCTGCCCATCCCTAGTGTGCGTAGGGGTCTCCGATTTGCCAGTCCGACTGTCGGGACCTCTTAAACTGGAAATTTTAGGGATCCAGTCATTATTGTGGCGTCCCTCCTGGTTCCGGCCGCCCGGTGTTTCCTTTCACCTCCCCTCCCTTTCGGTGGATTCCTCGCGACTTGCAGAGATATGTTGTGCCTATCACCCCCAGGAGGAAGGAGTGAAGTGAAGGAACTACGCAGGAGGCTACAGGCCACAGATACGTACGGAAGTCCCTATCCACGCTCGCAGACCCATGTGTCACCACTGAGCCACCGAGAGAAGGCGAAGAACGACGTAACAGTTGAGCAGCCCTCTGGTGTCCACGTGAAGTATTCTTTCCAGTGAGCATGCATCCGCGTCATCTGTCCGCACCGCTGGACACCACCCGACCTAGAAGCACACCTAAACGTTGAGAAGGAAACGGAATGAAAGGGAAATGACGGAAAGGAAATCGTGATAGAGACGAAACCACCCCAGCATTCGCCTGTCGACCCGGAGAGACCACTAAAAACCCATGAGTCAGAATGAGCGGTCGCCGGGTATCTAACCCAGGATCTCTCAAATGCGGCTGCATACGTTACCACCTGTCCCTCTGTATTAATAAGTTATTAGTTATTTCTGTTAAATAATGCTTACTAGGTTGATTCAATAAAAATATCCCTCAGTATTACAGCAGGAGGTGATATTCATTTCTTACTGTGCATTTCACCGCCACCTTACATTGCAGTAGCGCTAAAGTGAGTGCGTAATGAATATTAATGAGTCCCTTCACTTTAACACGACCTTAATGAGTAGCAGAGATTAAAATTTAATACGCACCGACAAGTTTTAACGTGAGAAAGATAGAGACGCAGCATTTTTGCATAATGAAAACTCAGAGCGATACATTGTCGCTCTCAAGAGATCAAACCAGCAAATGGAGGAATGCAAATATCGCAACTAGGTAAACAAACATACCGGGAGTCCGTAGCAGCAGGAATCATAATATTTCATGTCTATTATTTTATGGCAGAGGAGAGAGCCGTTGTTTCTTATCTCTGCCTGCAAATGAAGTGCCTCGTAATTATTTAATGGAGCATAGCGGCTCTCGAGCAGATATTTCGTTACAGAAAATACAACACCAGCGCTCTCTCAAGGGTCATTGTAAATACTTCGCGGCAGCCACCTCTGTAATTGATCAAAGCGATGGAAAGTTGGAAAATTCTATTTTTTGCAATCAAAAAAGTCGTTTAAATGACCCATTTCCAAATTTACTATCGTTATAAACAGGCTCTTCTTGTTTAACAAGGTATAAGCCTGTCGACTTATTCTTCAATTAAGCATGTCATGTCATATTTTTCTTGGTCTTCCTACTTGGTGGTATCCTCTATGTGTAATTATATTCTACCAAACTTTTTGGTATTCGTTCCTCTTTCATCCTTAGTATATACCGGTAACATTATTTTCTTTCTTTTTTCATTTAAGTGGTATATATTTAACTATTCGGCAATTTATTAATTGCTTTGTTTGACTAAAAGACCTTCTACTACTGCTCATAGAGATCTCACCTCTCTGTTTCCATTATTTTTCTCTTTATTCATTTTCCAATTTTCACTTCTATATGCTAGCACCTGTATTGTCATTACTTTATAAAGTTTAATTTGTGTTGCTTTAGACGTGTTACACTTTAATTTCCTCTTATCGTTCCATTCATTGCGTTAATTGTTTTAGTTATATATATATATATATATATATATATATATATTCATTCATATTTGATATAACAAATGAGAATACTAGTTGCTCCTAAACACACTTATTTATCACTTAGGTGTTCAATTAGCACGAAGTTCACTTGGGACACTTTTAACACACCCTCAGAGCAGAACACAACTGATGCTTTGAATCGAATCACAACTGAACTGCACTCGTCACTGTCCACTTTACACTTCGTAACCACATAGCTAACTGAATTTCACGCACAGGCAAGAACGGTACCCTTATATAAGCCCCACATACAAAACGGAATGTCTAGAAAGAGAAACTACACGAACTATCCAAAATAATTCTTTGGAACGGGGAAGCGGCACATAATGGGTTATTGTTCCGCCGGCTATTGTTCTTAAGGACTGTCGATGGCCCTACTTAGCCATCAGGTCGGCATGCGCTTACAGGTGGCTCGCAACTAGCTTCGCGCACATGTTCACAGTATTATCCTTTATATTTATAAATATTTTCTACTGTATGATACTTTAAAGCCTTGGTAATTAAAGTTAGAGACTTGATCTATAATTTCTTCAGTTACACCTACGTTAAATCTTGCATTATTTCTACCCCTAAAAGCCATTGATTTTGTCTTGGCTGTTCAATTATATTTAAATTATATGGCTCAATCATACCTTAGGTATTGACACCTTTTTCTAAATTATTTTCCGATTCTTCGAACATAATCTGCTCCTCAGTGAATAGAAATGTTTACGTTATAAGCAAGTTTTAAATGGAAAAGACGTGAAAGTCGATTAGTGAACTTAGAAGACTTGTATCCACAGGCTTTAAAGATTTCAGTATTAATTATATTAAATAGTTTCTGAGATAATGGGTAATGAAGTCAGCAAATTTAACATCGAAGGGGTAGAGCTTTTAATCTCCCCATTATTATAATAGATAATGAGTGGCACACAAGACCTTTAACCTCAGGATATTTCGGTGTATGCAAACCTCTTGGTTGTTAGATAAAAAATTCCGCCAACATTTAAGTACACGGATGTTTTCAAAGTGGGGTACGTTATGCAATAAAATAAGAACTACTGAACATTTTGACTAACCAATTTTTATACCATTATGTATAACTATAACTTTCACAACAAATGAAATTCCCATTGTGATGTAGGATGAAATTTTAGTGGCTCCTCCTAATAGAAGTCGCCCCCAGTCCATAAAACACAAATATACTTTCTAGGTTGCATTTTTTCTGTGTCTAAAATTTCATGGTAGAAAAAATTAGTTTTTGGAGGTCCGGAAGTCAGATCTTTATCACAAAGTAGCTGATAAAACAAATGTGTATCTGCAAGTTAATGTGATATTAGGCGAAAACAGACGACTCATTATTTATGTCCTTCAAGAAGCATTCGTATACGTGCCGCATCGGTCCCGTAAGAGATTATCATATCTCATTTTCTTACAGACAAATGTAATTCCAGAAACAGCTACGTGTTTCCTAGATGAACTGGCCAGTGACGAGGTTCTAAAAACCTTATGCTACCCTAAGACAAATGTTCGAAAACACGTTGATAACTGGTGGAAACGTATATAAAGTTTGAAGACTTGGGTAAAAAATAATCTATCACAAAATACTTACTAGTTCGTCTTCATTGCAAAACGTACCTTACTTTTAAGATACCCCTCATATTACATGAGGATTCAAGCACAAATTTACCTCGTCAGTCCCTGGATCCAAATCAAAGTGCTAGTCTCAGAGATTTTCCTTAAGTTATGCAACAGATGGATGTCGGCTGTGGCCAAGGAAGGGCTATAAGACGTATTTTGTACAAAGTGAAGCCATACCGCTGGGTTTCTGAAGTTATTTTGTCGTTCATGTGCGGTCAAGCGTTATCATCAAGGCAGAGGCTGCTTCACTTGCGGTGGATCTTCAAAGTCCTCTTCCCAGCATCTCTTGGAACTGACTGTTATGCCCTTCAACTAAATCCTGAATAACCTCTGACGCTGCAAAGGAACCTCTTTACATCATAATGATTCATGCAGGTTTTTCGGAAAGCACAATTTTTCTACGGTTGAATCTGTATTCTTTCGTATTTAAGTTACAACTTCATATTTTGACTTAACAAGATCATGCATGTATGCATAGCTTTAAATATCTGAAGATAGAGATACTATGTTATTTTAAACCGACTTTATACATAAATAACCTTCTTTTTATATCAATTTCAACCATAATTGATGCATCTTGACAAATGGTACTAGAAAAAAGTAGTAACACTTTAACGAACAGCAATTCTTTATTGTGTTAGCACTGAACTTAATTATATATAGCACAGGTTTCCTACAACTGTTTAGTTACTTACCGTTCTGAAAAGTTTGCCGTTAGACACTATGCACATATTACAACAGTGAATGCTACTTGAATAATATTGGTGAATGTGTACGTTGTATTCTTACGTATTTTGCTGTTTTTTCTTAACGAAAAACCTCAAGCGTAGGTGATTTTCTGTAATACACTTGCTCTATGTTTTCATTCATACGCAATGACGTCGCAGGTTACACCTCAATCGCCTCGTAAAGTCTTTTGGCAATTGCAGACGGTACTGACCAGGCCTTGTTTACTGCCCGTCAGTGACCTTTAGCCGCTGTTTACATTATTTGATTTGATGATGCCTTTAGCGTAGATAACATAAAGTCTACTTTAAGAATTCCTATGCCTAATTATGTATTTTCATAGGTAAGAAGAAAATTATCCTTTACATTAGACTGATAAAATCATCTAGAAAACAACTTTATCTCTAATGGAAGGGGTAATGTTTTGGAAATCTATCTTACAATGGGGTTCCTTAACAGATTTTTCACTGAGTGTGGAACCTTCGTCTATCTAAATATATAAATGAGTAGTAAAGCCAGCGACGAAGATGAACCTGTTCCTTAAGAGCTGACATTAATATAACAACAAGGTTGATAATAACAAAATAACCCTAGATGCAAGTGATTCCCTTTATATATTAGCTGGAATGGATATAGATGGTAATAACTCAACTAGTGATTCTATATACTACACCGAATGAAAGATATAGTACTAGAAAATTTGTTTGTGTAGGTAATATTTAGAAAAGGTTGAAATGATATGCTACTTGAAAGAAGTATTACAAGTTGTCATTCTTTTCAGCCCATACAGATATAATAGGAGAGTTTATCTGACTGCAGATTTACTCCCATGCAACAAAAACGCGAGGTGTTCATCAAAGAAGCGACGTGGTAGATGGACTG
Source organism: Deroplatys truncata (assembly GCA_030765065.1). NCBI lineage: Eukaryota > Metazoa > Arthropoda > Insecta > Mantodea > Mantidae > Deroplatys > Deroplatys truncata. The sequence goes on from CM060986.1 coordinate 111,357,427, forward strand.
TTGAAAGTTTGCATTTATAGTATCTTACAAAGAAGCAGCATATCGTTTGTACCTTTTGTGAATCTTGCACAAAGTGTTTAAGATATCTTCACGTCATTATTCTGATAGATATTATTGTATAAAAGCCTGTTGAAATTGTATCTATTTTTAATCCACAATTCGTTTTCAGAATTAACAGGTTCGCGCAATTTGTCTTTACATCGAAGCGAAACTAGGTCAGAGCGCGGCGTAAAAATTGAAATTTGGCGCCTTTCGCCTATTGCTAATATTGTGGCGTAGCGTATATGGCACAACGTTATCGGGAGGTTGGTGCCGTGCAGTAGGAGATATACAAAGAGAAGTTGCGCTCTCGCCCGGCGTAAACACCAGAAGCGCCATCAACAGATACCAGAATCTTTTGAAAGTTTCTTTCCCTCCGCCTCCAGATCACGTGCCAGATAGTTTTAGAATGTTCTGTGGAAGATTCCATTGGCTATATATGTAATCCAAAGTTCTCGTGAGAGGAGTTAGTCAGTGAGTTGGAGAATGAGTCTTGTGTTCGACTTCCCACCCTGTGAACCGACGTGAACAGAAGTCTACGTCGTGCATATTTCATTACGCCGCTACGTCACATGAAAATGAAGTCATAATTTGAACTAACAGAAGTGACAATGAAAAGTATAACTAGATTACATACAGTGAGAACATTTCTGAAGTGAGAGTTCAAAACTGGACAAGGTTACAATGTTTAGAAATTATGTTGCAGAATTGAGACGCAGCTGGAATTGACCACTAAATTGCTTAGCACTCTAGCAGCAGTGCTAGACACTGAAACGGAAAATGTGAATTGTTATATCAGAACAAAAGACCACAAGCATTAATTATGTAATCTGGTAGGTACTAAGAGAGTAAAATCCGGAGCGAATAACACCTGTATAGCTGACGCTTCTAATGATTGTTTTATGGACCTATCATAAATATCACAAATACACTTACAACTACGAACGTGAGCCACGTCCTAATGCTATGGATTCTGAAATACCTGTAGGATTTCTTAATGACTACTACAGTGCTTTTCCTTAACAATTTGGCCACCGCACAGCAGCTCGCGCTGAAACGGTTATAATATCACCGCAATTGCCCCATGTTCTCATAATTAAAATTACTATAACTAAGCATGGTCAATTGCTTCATCATTTCTAAAATTAAATTACAGAATTATAACCGCATCTGATCACATGAAAAATAAAGTTCTTGGAACAAACCCCATACATTGTAGGAAGTAAAAGAAAACGTCAAGCAAGAATTCACTCACTCTCGGATATTAAACTCCCCAGTGTAAATTCAAACATCCTGAGGAAATGTCAGAAATATGTGTATAATTGAGGATATGTCCAGCATCTCTTACGATAATGTATGTGCTTATTATCATTCTAATTGCAACTATAACTATGAGAATGAGAATGGTTGTGGGGATATTATACGCCTTTCGGCGGTACATCGAGTCGAGGCTGCGTCGAGTGGTGGCCGCAGTGTGAGGGAAAAACACTGTGCATGAGGACCTGGAATTCGTTCATAAAGTTTTAGTACAAAACTGACATTTTCAATTTCCAGAATAATTATATGTGCAGATAAAATACACACAAGCACACACGCATGACTAATTTAGTACCGAATAGTATTTTCAGATTACTTTGCCAGAAATATACGTTGTTCCATTTCGTTTTCCCGTGTTAAACGCTTATTAAAATATAACATAAACATTTTGATCGGTGTAGATACGTTTAAAGCGTAAACGCTTCATACATGCTACCCCCTCTTCCGAATGAAGACGATGTTGTTTACTTCATTCATATGATAGCTGAACTTTCACTGCAGACAGTTGAAGCAGTATTTCATCGCTTATAATATAATTTAGATTCTGAGCGAGGCTAACTGCAGATTTCCGTGAATTCGGAAGGGGTAAGTCAAGTCCTTGGACACCCTTGGCGAGGTCATCACCCCCTATACAAAAGAGAGACAAGCCCTGTATAGCGTCTACTGGCTGGGTTGGAGCCTAACTGTAAACCCCGTAGCGCGTGGGTAAAAATTTGTATAAATTGGAGAGAAACGTGAAGCTCGTTCTCTAGTATTTTGTTGACTTCGGCGAGTAGACATACATTCATCGACGCTCCCACGAGCACGTGCTCGAGATGTGAGCGTAAGTTAAAGATACTAATATTCCGGGAGCATTTAAGTATTTTATATATCGCCGTGATAATCGGGAGCGATTTTGCTTTTATTTAATGAACGGGAAAATACGTTTACGCCACTATTCCCGTAAAGCTCTCAGTTAGCCTTGCTCCGAGAACATTCTTGTTTGTAAAATGAATCGTCAATAAACTGTGAATCAACGCAAATCGTAGTCTTCATTTCAACGTGGTAAACCTAGTTACCCTGCAGATAAGAGCTACTCATTGGACATTTGAGCAGACAGCCTCACAGTGTGGCACGTGTGTTGGTGGTGCTATATTGCCAAATATTGTTTAGCAAATTACAGTAAAGTCCCAACCGGACCCCATGTTTACCAGAAACCTAGACAAATGGAAAATAGCTATTTCGCTATTTCCTGTGCTAAATAATACTCTAAATCAGAAAACTGCCTAACGTGGGACAGAAATAATTTTCTGGAACCGTCAGATAAACAACCCGACTAGTACGGATCATTAGACGCGTAATTCATAACTATGTTCTAAAGTTTTAAAGACAAAATAATTAATTTTCAGCACTTGCACCAAAGTTTTAAGAACCATATATGTAAGATTTAACTTGGCACAGGTATGTACTGGTCTACTGTTGGGTTGGGAGAAATCCGACGGATAGTGAAACTGCAATTATTAATGTATTCTTCTTCTACTTCACCGATTAGGCTCCATTGCCTCCATGCCTCTTCCGGCATAAGTGTTCATCTCATTCTAGGGCATCCTATACTTCTTTTACCTCGAGGATTATAATTGATGGCCAACTTTGGTATTCTGCGATCGTTCTTTCTATTAAGATGTTGGTAAAATTGTACCTATATTCACTAATTTTGTCTTGCATCGCAAATATATTGTTCTTCTCATATGGCATCATTTCGTATGTTCCATTTTACTTCATCCTTTCACTCCTCCCAGAAATTTCATCAGCTGTCTGTATTTATCTTCTATCATTGTATTGCCCATGATTCACAAGCATATGTTAAACTAGGCACCACCATAACTTTATAAAATTGTAATTGTGTTTCTTTTCTACAATAATGTAATGTTCTACGGATCGTACCCAGCATCCTTGAGTATGTGCTACTCTTATTTTATTTTTTTATTACTACATGTAAGTTGAAAGTAAAACAAGCACATTTGACATTATTTTGTATTTACAGACTTTTATTTTAAATTATTCCTTCATTGGAATTCCGTGCGATCACCCTTTTTGTAGGTACTTTCTTTTATTAAAATACAACCCTTTGCAAGATGGATACCTGTGAAAACGGAAAACATACCAGAACGATCCCGTTCCGTTTTAGGCAGGTTTCACTGCATTTATTTATGGCGAAATGCTCGGAGATGGACAAAGATTATAACTGCATTTTTTATCCTTCCAGTGACTTCTATTCGTAGTCTAATGTGTGTATGTGCGAGTATGTGTATGTGTGTAAAGATGAAACTGATCTAACCCGGTTGAAACCCTTCCAAAATTAAATTTGCTGGTGTAAATGAAAACCCAGCATATCCGAAACACAAAACTCATTCTCTATTCGTTCTTGGTTGACAAAGGTTACCTTCATTATTAAATATTAAACCTAGACATATTCATATATTGCAAGTTTAAACGGTTTGAAGAAGAGCTATAAAACGACAGATACAAAATTGCATTGCTGTATTGCTGATACCACAACAGGCATTGCTAATCTAGGGATACAATAGCAAGGAATGATTGAAAATTCTTTTCTTTTCTGTTCCTTGACTTTGAATCTATGTAAACTTTCTTGATGTTTTTCCCGCCTGTAAGGCAGATTGGCGACTTAATTCGCACTCTACATGTATAACTCAGATTCATGAGCGAATCCTTGTAATTTTTTAGCATACTTAGTGAGGCTGCATGATTCATAGGCTAACATTTGGAAATTTAATAAAAATTATCTTCTCTTGAGTGTGCGAAGTCGAGGCCCAAGTCGAGTTACTATATATGGTCATTTTTGGAATCTGTAGTCCAGAAAATAGTGGGTTTTGTGTATCCTTTTTTGCCTTTTTCGGCGTATTTTTATCTATTGGTCCTTTTTAGCCCTTATAGGTCTTAATGGCTTTACTGCAACTTCAAGTTTACTCAAATCGAACAGACAACAACGATTTACACAGATTAACATATCAATCTAAAAAATATGACTGAAATAAAATAGTTTATTCATAACATTTCCCTGGTATGTTCCATACAACTAGAAGTTTGCATCTATTAAGCAAATGTGTTTAACTCTATTTCAAAGAATAGCATATGGATAGTGCAATATGTATGTATTAATGTATATGAGGAGTTCATAACCAACAAAATTTTCTGAGAGTGACACATTTCATTTTTATAATGGATGTAGTGGTATTGTTCCATAATGCCAAGGATTATTTCAATATGTAACTAAAATTAAAATTATTAAAATACTAATTAATTTGCATTACAATTAGGACTTTTCATTTATTTTTATGTCCTATTAATAGTAAATACAACACAGTGAAGGACATAGAATACACTAAACTTAGAGCATGAAACAAGTATCTTCGCCATATAATATCTCCTGATGTATGCAAGAAGTGATAAACGGTAGTTGTCGGATTTAGCTATTGCCAAGTCATATTTAACCCAAGCGCTGGAGCCCTATGACCGCGTCGCCTTCTCTGCTTGCTGAATTATGGGTACTCCATGGTGGTGAGCCACATAATGACAGTCTCTGTAGCGCGATAATTTGAGGGAATCCAGGTTCACCCAATATACCACCGTGAGGCTTCCATATTGTATGCTCTAAGTTACTAACGATTTCAGTAACATTCCCTGTTTGAAAATGATAACACAATCTGCCCAAGCATATTGCAGTTAATGAAGGAATAAAAACAAAATATGCTTAATGCGTACCATAAAGGACTGAAATATTAAGTATTTAAAACACTTTATTACAATCATTTATTTCTCCGAGGCAGTTCATAATTCAGACACTGTAGAAGATTAAACCTGCATTATTTGATAGCACATTACCTGATACCTTTTTTAGTGAGACAGTCAACATTAGCATTCAATTTTACTCAATGCGTCATGATTTAAAAACTCTGTTATTCTGAGCAATAGTTTGAGCCATTGGGTCTGTTCCATTTCCATAAAATAACATTACTTTCTACACCTCTTTCTGGGCCTATCAAGACCTCTTTTGCAAACTGGTTTATAGCAGAATAAATATACTGGATTGTGAATTGTATCCATTCTCATCAAATATGATACAATTTCGGTCTAGAAAAGTCAGTGATGTCAAGATAAATTTGTATTTCACTTCTTGTCTTTGGTCTTGCAACTTGTAACCAGTAAATGGTCTTAGTAAATTCACCTCTTTATAATTATTCGTCTATATTGTTGTTGTTGATAAAACACAGATTTTCGGCTATGTATGTTAATGGAATAGACAACGTCTTATAAACTGTCAAAGTTTTTTCCCTCCGGGCTCTTTCCTGTAGAGTTTGCTCCCAGGAGATAGAGTTTTTTTCCCCTTTCTTTCTTGGTCGCCTGGCTCATCATTGTAATGGGAGTTATTCCCGTCTTCCATGAATTATTCACGAATAATTGAAAATTAACTATAAAGAGGTATGAAATAACAAGAAACAGAATTCTGGGGAGTTTTGAGTGGGACAACTTCTCCCCTTCTTATGGATCAGTCGCGGTCAAGCAAGGGTGAGATGTCTTTTGTACTTAGCTGAAGAAAGCATGTCAAGCACGGGTTGCTGTCTCAAACGCTACGGGAAATACACATGCGGTAGAGAAAGCCACTTTGAAAGTAACCAATAGAATTTAAACTAAAAGACCCGAAACTTCGATGTTGGGGACCCGAGGAGGGAGAAACGAAAGAAGGGGGACTTGGTAAAGATAATCGGTGTGTGGAAGATGTGCTAGAGGAAACGTCTTCGCGAGAAGAAAGAGCGAAATGAGATGTCGGGAATTAAATAGTTATCGCGTGGAAAGGATATTCTGATTAAGAAATCCATACGCGATTAGTGGTTCCGATAAATTATGTAATAACTTCTCAGAATTCTGGTACGATATAAATTGTATCAATGTGGTGATAATAAAATGAAGTAAATAGTGCCGAAGATAACATGTCGTCGCATTCCTTGTTGGACACCGAGGATTCTTCGCAATTCTCACAAAAAACCCTGAGATTATCTAACCTATTTCCTGAATATTCCGACATCGCCACACATAAGATATGAGGCGGGCCCCGAGAACCTATTTACTGAAGAGCCGAGAGTGATGACGACGCCGATGTCCTCCTCACCATAAGTTATGTTGTATCCAAAGATATCGAAACTAAGATTCTTGTTGTTAGCCTTATTAATTGAAATTTTTGTTCGTTTGTTTTGGAACCCTGTGAATTGTAGCATTTTACTTTCTTTATAATATACTTAGGTAGAGAATATATTGCATTCCACAGAAAAATTCGATACTGAGATTTTGCCGAAATACATGTTTTGAGGCCACCGATTCCAAAAACAGCATTTTAGAAAAAGGTCTGCTCGCGCGTCTGCCTGTGTCTGTGAAAAGCGTAACTAAAAAACGAAAAGTTGGATAAAGACCAAACTTAGTATTTAAGTTCAGTATCTTCCAAAGATGCGACACGAAGATATTCAAAAGAATCTCCCCACCCCAACCAACCTTTGCATGGAACATTTTTCGAAAATTTTTATTTACTAAAAATGGCTCCTGCGATTTTTATTAAAATGGCATATATTAACTATATTTACATGACAAATAAAATTTATATTTTAAATTTTCTGGGAATAACCTGCGAAGTCCTCTTCATTCGGAAAGAATTTGTATAATCGTATGTAACCGGTAAACGTTTATCGATAGACGAAAATGTACTACACAAATGTTTTAGCTCTCTTTAAAACACACCATTTATTTCAAATAACTTATTTTTTGTGGCATGAGGCATTTCTGTGATATTCATTATTCAGTGTTTGAATTGTTCATTACTTGGTCATTTTCTTAAGTCTTGTCAACATTCATTTGTTTCTCGCGATTGCATTGAATTTTACTGCCAGCATATAGCGTCCAGATCTTAAACATTAAAATATCGATGTTCTCTTTGTATCTATAACGAAATGTGTAATGTAGGTACTTTTGCAAAGGATTATTTGGATTAAAACATAGTAGATTCAAAAATAAGCTTTAGTAAGAATAGTTTGCATACCCACTAATACACGATAGAGGGCAGAGAATGTCATTTGAATGTATCACATCAGATTTGTTTCTTATTTGATATCTTTAAATTATAACCTAAAGCTACCTTATACAAGCTGAAATAAAAAACAAGTTAATTAAACTATTCGTGTTTGCATTATGATATTCACAGACACGCATGCACGTAAACACACGTACATAGACACACACGCGTTTTTTTTCTGTTGCGTATTTAGTAGTGCTCGTAGCTTATATTTCCGGTGAAAGCTAAATGTCGGATTTTTTATTTATTTAGGTTTTTTTGTATAATACAATACTGTGACGCAGTGTATATGGCCCAAGATTATTGGGAGTTTGGCACCGGGCAATCGTAATAAATAGCGATAAGTACCACTGACCAATGTAAACGCAGGGCGCGCTATTGGCAGATAACCAGAAACTTCTGGAAATTTCTTCCCCATCCTCCAGAAAGTTTGTCGAAATAGTTCTGTGGAAGATTCACTGCCTATATAAGCGAGCGTTCTAGCGAGAGCAGTCAGTTGTAGAGTTGAATTGAGTCAGTCGGTGAACGAGCTAGTTAGCGAGTTTGACATCAAGAGCGATTTTCCGAGCAAGTTGGTGATGGCTGCTACTACGTGCAGTGAATGTTGCTGCGGAGAGATTGAAGAAGTCCTGTGTTCGACTCCCCAGCGAGTGAATCGCCTGGAAGAAGAGGATACGTCACGAAGAAGTGATGTGACGGGATACTGGACTAGTTCACATTACTGAAGTGATAGTGAAAATTAGTGAACTCCCAACGAAGTTGAACTAGATAAAACAACTACACCGTGACATTGAGAACTTAGAGAAGTGACATTTAAAAGAAGAACTGGACAAACTAATAGCATTTTCTCAATCTACTATAGATAAGATGAAGATAAAACAAAAATAAATATTTTGATACAGCTGACACTAAAACTAGGGCTTTTAACACGAGCCACCCGTGCTAGAAATTGATTATAATTATTATAACATCGTTACCACTGCTGTTTCTTGCGATGAAAATTATATGAACGTTAAGAGAATGCTTGCATTGATTAATGTAATCGTTGCTTACTTGAATGACTCAGAAACGGATTCGGTAGAAGCAGAAGTTCTTCAAATATAACGTTGGAATTGTCATCATAGAAGTCGAATAAATAGTACTACATTGCATACAACAGATTTCTTCAATGGTATAATATTATTGAATGTTATCATTGTGTAAGTGTTTCAGCACTGGTGCTATGAAAGTCAAACAACAACGAAGGCCAAAGAACAGATTAGAATCCATCATTGCCGCATGTCCGAATATGTACTGCTATTTCCACAAACATTTCAGCTAGATACTTTGTAAATAATTTTTAGGACTGTTTAAAAATACACGCTATGGTATTACGAGTGTTAAAAATGATTTTTTAAACAGGAAGGCCCAAAAGTAGAACTTATAATACAGTGCACACGAGGTAAAGGCTTTAAATTATTGCACTAGTGCGATAATGTGCAATGTGACCAACTTTGATTTCAAGTCCAATCACATGGCAATTACCCTTTGTATTTGTACATGTTTAATAAATCGACTTGGTTTGATTCGGTTTTACTTTCGTATCGTTTCACGTGATTAATTTCTCATGGCCCTTGCATTATCCGTTCACAGTACAAATTTTCATACTTCGATTTATCGCAATTCGTTGTAGAGTTTACCTATATGTTATGTTGCCAGCTTTCTTTGATTTAAGACGTTACTCTTTTGTCTATACTACATAATGATTAAATGGCGGAAATTATATATTTAGAAGAAACTGAAATGGAAGTGACATTACAGAAAGTATCAGAAAGAATAACAATAAAAGTACTTAACCAAAAATCCAGGAAGTAATATGATATAGCATTTAAGTGCTTCATTGCCTCGTGTAGGCAAAACATAGTGAAAATAAGTTCACTGAAAATGATTGCTAGGAATGAATAAAACATCAGAACATCTGTCATCTTGCTTTTTAACGTAATTTCTCTTGTTTCAAGAACGAGTTCTAAACGTGATATCTGTTAGTTTCAGAAATAAATATAATATTATTGATGTTTTACAAATTCGAGCGCTGCCTAAAAACAGTATTAAAAGTGGTTTTGCCCCTTACACCATAATCTACTATTATTTTGTCCATATAAATTGTTAGACTCGGCTTTGAGGCTCGTTCCGCCAACATTCCTACTCTTGAAATAGAGCTTCACTTTTAACACTTGCATCATAAGAAACTATTTCCCCATTTTGGATAATTTTTTTAAGGCGGGAGCTTTTTAAATATGCCTTAACGTGTTGTTATTCATTACGATGGATATGTTTAGTGATCTATGATTCGTCAAAATCTTGCGTCTCTGCTGCTGACAGACTAAAATCAATAAGAGCTTAATTATTTCGCTCTGTATGTCTCCCTAATACCTACTATAAGTAAATAATCAGAAAAATGTGTGTTATAAACATTGATTCAAGGGTGCAAGATCGAGGAAAGCCTTTCGACGCCACTGGATATGTATGTGCACTGGACGGTGGCGAGTTCCTTGATTGATCGGATTGGATTGACTGCTCGACACGTGACTTGGGCCGAGGAAAGGCTGCTGAGTGCTGACTTAGCGAAGGGATCTGCAGAGGGGTCTCTCATCATAGATCCCATCCCCCGTCGTCTCTCACCATCCCTTTCCTATATCCTGGCGTGTGTATGTGTGAAGGAAACAACGGTATGGCCTCTCAGGAGAAATGGACCATGAACAGGGTAACACGTGTTTCATACAAAACAGCCCAGAGATAGATCAGGAAGGCTATGGGAGGATATGCTCTCTCAACCTCTTGCCTTTTCTTTCCTCGCGCCAGACAGCAAGTTCCGGCCCCACCAAGAAAAGGATATACGGCGGAACTCTTTTCTCGCAGTGCTAAAATGTGATGGCGAATTCCGGAGACACTTTCTTTGCCTTCCTTCCCTTATCCTATAGGCTTTTTGTAAGTGATACAAGAAAAGAGGCAGAGCAGAGACGGAAAGTCCATGTCTCTCTCTGACGTTGATGAATACGCGGTGCAACAGTGTTCCTTCCTTGAAGCTGCTTTTCCTACGTGGAGGACTGCGTAAACGGATCCTTCACTTCCATTTGTTCCTTTTTTATCTCCATGTCATCTCAAAGAACAGGCTTACTGCTTTCACCATTTAACTCTTTGTTGTTCACATGCGAGAACCACTTGTTAAGTATCGCAATTGAGGAAAGAACGTTTTAAAGCATAAAGTATAGAACCAGATGATTCTAACAAGCCAAAGACATTTTTCAATCTTCTTCTAGGCATATTCGTGGCAGAGAAGCGCAATATCAAGGTAGAAGCATTAGGAAATTAATACATCAAAGAAAACTGAATCGTCTGTGCAACACTTAAACCGAAGCAGCACGGAAGAATCCGTTTCTATAAATTTTAATCAATTGTTTTGAAAGTTATGCTAGAAATATCATGTTATGTGAGTGTATTCTCCTATTACTGACGCAAAGACTTAAGAATTAATCATTAATGTGTGTGCAACGCTTGCAAACAGGGTTATATTGTTTATCGTGTGCCGAAATGTATGTCTGTATTTTGTTGTAACACCTTTCCGCAACTTGCTGCATAACAAAGAATGTAAAAACACCGAAGTATTTTAAAGTCGAATTTTAGTGTCATATAAGCTGCCTTTTACGGTAAAACTAATGAAATAGTATACAAATTAATGAGTGCAATTATTTCGTAATGTAGGAATTCAATGCTTAAATAAATACGCTCTTTAAATACATAGAATTTTATTAATATTTCCCTTTTATGCATATTGTAGTGTAAATACTTTTGATAAACTACTGTAAAAATGTTAGTATACTTCACGTATTTTATAATTTCATTTGAGCTGATTTGCATACGATTTATGTGTGTGACAGAATAACTATTTAGAATCTTTAATGGATATTCTCTATATTTCTACTAGGTGAGATCATAATACATCGTCTAATTTCTAATGTAGCATAAATGCACAAAAAATCATTAGAAAATTAAAGTTAATACAACAAAGAGAAAATTACATGAATTCAAAATCGTTGTATTATTTTAATAATTGCAAGAGAAAGTAATGAAAAGGAACGAAAAATCCCTAATGTTAAGTGCAATTTAAATTTTTATTGCAGATTTATTTCAGCTGACACTTCTAAAAACAGTGACAACCTCTTTTCCTTACTAAATGTTTTAATTTTGGAGGTAAATAGTGAACAAAAAATAAAGCATTGTTTTTTTATGTAGGATATTTGAGTATATAAACATTTATGCTGCTCGTTCGGTTTTAAAATAACTCTTCCAACAATTATTATTTATTCTCACCGCGATAGCGTTGCATTTTAACTTTTCGCAAAATTAACAAAAGCACTAAGGAATTCAAAATAATCTCCAAAGGTTAAAAATTTAATTACACACAAATACAGGTATATTACGCTCCATACAATAGTATTTTACGTATCCTTAATTATATTTTAATTCAGAATTAAACTTGGGAATGTATTGTAAAACGATTTAAATATTTAAGAAATGAGTAATTGATTATTATCTAGATTTAATTAGTGGCAAATTCTATATGTAGAAAACTGCAAAAATTTGACGTGTGATTAATTTCAGTAACCTTTCAGGTCTTAAGTTTCTAGAATAGTGTACACACTTTTTATCACAAATACGTTTATGTTTAAGAACTTTTTAAAGGAAAAAAAGAATATTTCACTTGTTAAGACTTCATAAAATATTGTTGACGTACTGCATAATATTTTTTGGTTTTCGGTTTATCTTCACTGTACCATACCAAAAATCGATTAAAATGCTACTTTTTGAGACTACAACTAACTTATTATATGTGCAGGTGTACAAGTGATATTTATAAATCTTACTTTAATAGTAATAGCTTATATAACAATCCGATTTTATATATCATTTCATTTTTATAGATTTGCATAACTGTTTCCTCATTATTGTTTCATTTATAGGTACCATACAAAGCAGAAAATTCCTGGTCTACTCATACATACTAGTGTATCCAAATAAGCTGATTATAAACCATTTGAAGCGGCATCGCCATCTATGTATAGTTCGTGTAATTACTGATAAAGATGGATTATTTAACGAAATAATCGGAAAATCTGAACAACATAAATAAAAACGTATAAATAATAGCAACAGTATATTAAAATACAGGTAAAATAAATGTAACACAAGGAATCAAGACAGGGAAAAAAATCCAAGAGAGATCGAACCTAAACTTAGGTAGCCGAGAAGTCGTATACCTTTAAATACAAAGACATAACCAGCTAAGAGAATCTAGCTAGAATTCTTTAAATTATTACAATGAGTACGTGACCGCAAACTAGAGATAGCAGTAGATAACAATCAGCTAGGATGCACTTTTTAAAAGGGGTTTGTCTTGTTCACCGCTCGCCTCTCACCGAGGCGGCCCGGGTTCGATCCCAGGGACCCGCATGTGGGATTTGTGGTGGACAAAGCGGCGTCTGGGCGGATTTTCTCCGGGTTTTCCGGTTTCCCCCGCCATTCATTCCAACAAATGCTCCATCATCGCCTTTCCCTTTATCCATTTCACCATCATTTTGTTTCATCTACTTCCTCCCATACCAGCCATCGGGCTGATCACCCATCCTGGATATTCTGTCTGATCCATGAGTGTCTGCTCCTCGACCGGCCTTTGATCCCAGGCACCCGCTTGTAAGTCCTGGGGGGGTGTAAGTCCTACATACGAGGAGATTAAGCAGAGAAATAAGAAAAAAAGAAGTTTGTCTTGTTCAATACGGGTTTCCGTCATTGCTCCGCAGTTCAGCCTTAGGCTTCTTGTATCGTTTTAAAGCTAATCCATTATGCCTATACCTCTTACCAAGGAATGCAATCTCGTAACAGATATGGTTTCAAATTCTTCTGATTCTAAATATATTTTTACTTTCTCTACTACGTATAGTAAGTAAGGGAAGTATTGTATTCCACCCAAAAATTCGATACCGAGATTTCACCGGAAATACATGTTTTGAGACCCCCTGAATCCAAAAAAGCAGTTTTTGAAACATGTCCGTTTGTGTCTGTGTGTCTGTCTGTGTGTCTGTGTGTCTGTCTGTGTGTGTGTCTGTCTGTGAACAGCATAACTCAGAAACGAACAGTCGGATAAACACCAAACTTGGTATTTAGGTTCAGTATCTTCCAAGGATGCGACACGAGGGTTTTCAAGAAAATCCCCCACAGCCCAGATTACCCTTTACATGGAACATTTTTCGAAAATTTTAATTTTCTCAAAAATGGCTCTAACGATTTTGATTAAAATATCATATGTTTAAGATATTTTTATGACAAATAAAATGTATATCTTGAATTTCCTGGGAATGTCTCCAAAAGTATTCTTCATTGTGAACAACTTTTGCATAACTGGTAAACCATAAGAAATAGACAAAATTATACTACACAAAAATGTAGATCGCGTTAAAATACACAATTTATGTCATATACATTTTTTATGTTGAGTGAACCATTTTCGAGATATTACTTGTTATTCCCTTAAATTTTTCAATACTTATTTTCTCAAATGGGAATTCGTTATTCATTTTTTTGTCTTGGATATGCAAAGAGTATTAATCTGTGGGAAAGGGAATGGTGCTGCACTTAGCAACCAGCTATTAAGAGATATGTATGTGCTTAAAGGCTACTGTATTTCCAAATTGCCCTTGTAAATATATATTCCCCTTACATCTACAAGAAAATTAGCAATAAGATAGACTCTGCAAATGTTTATCTCGATTAACATGAAGTAGATGGAGAATAAGCGTTTGTATAAATAGTTTGTACAAGAGTAGAGAAAGTCATGTGAGTGTAACACATCAGATTTTTACAAAAGCAATATATCCCCTGCGAACCAAGACCTCACAGGGGGATATAACCTGTTAGGCATTTTCAGTTTCTTTCTTGCACAATCTGCAATCTAAGTTACCCTGAAACACTCCCATCCTGTTATGATGCTTTTTCACAGGAGTAGGTCCTGTGAGAAATGCAATAATTGTTCTCAGCTGAAATCTCTTACAATTTGGTAAGTTTTTAGCTCATTTTTTACGTGGTTTTCTAATAAATAGTTCATCTTGTTTGTTTGCTGGAGTTTTAAGCTAGGTTTTATGATGTTCTAGTTTGGACCAGTTCTTAAAGCCTCTCTTACTAAATATCGAGATGTACTTCGGTCCATTAAATTGTAAAGCTGCTTCTTGTTTTGCAAATTCATCAGAGTTTTTCATTTTCCTCTGTCACTATATTCTGGCAATCCAAATGAGTTGAACGTTTCTGTTCCGCTAAGCTTGTGAGCCTGTTCAGGCAATTTAAAACCAGTCCTGACGTTACCATATGACTAGTTAAAGCCAGGCTATCTCAGAAGATAAGGATCTTTTTACCAGCGTAAGCTCTCCTCATTATTTCATGTATGCATTGAATAATAGCTTACATTTCTGTTCCAAAAACAGTAGCATATTCACACAAGGGAAAAAACCTTTTGCACCTTGGTCTTATGCTATATCCTCCGGATTATGTTCCTGAGCCATTCTTTGAGCCGTCTATAAATCATATGAATGTTTTCTCAGGAGTTTTCAAAGTTCTATTCGACCAAAATTTAGAATCAATAATGACCCTGAAGTTCATTACAAAGTGTTTAATTGGAAGTCTACAGTCTGAGGGCATTTCTAAAATTAATTTCCTATGTATTTCCCAATTCTTAGCAAACCTGAATCTATTACAAGAATTCTCAGTTGCTTAGCGTGGTGCAGTATATAATGTTCCATTCTTGTCTCCTTCATTACAACTAAATGCAATGGAGTCAGATTCAAGGGGTACATAATAGAAACAGTCAAAGGAGACCTTCTCACGAAACAGAAATGGGAAGAAATAGAAATAAACTTTAAAATGGGGCGAAATTTATAGTTTACCTGTATGATACAGTATTACGATAGTATCTAATTAATTTTGTCCAAACGGAAAGCGGATTTGTTTGTCCTTGTATATATGCATATTAAATAACTCTAAAATATCAAATTGTATGGATAATTAGCCTTTACTCAGTTCGTATAATATTCATGTAGTCTGATGATACATCTCATGAAGATAATTTCTCTTAATCAACAAACAAGAATGTTCATCACTCCAAAAATAGCAACCTGATGCCATAATAAAATTTATGAGATAAACACAGCTCTAGAATTAACACGTACTATAACCGCAATGTCGCAGACTAAATACCTGTTCCATGATATACAGACAATGCGATATGATGTTTAAATGTATTTTGCAGAGTTAGATCAGCCAAATTACCCGCCATGGTTATATGCGTTAAAACATGCTGCCATTGCGGTTGGATATTTTCCAAATCAAAGAAGTAAATGCGTATAGGGAAAAGGTTTAGCCTACAATGAAAATTTTGAAAAATAAAGGCCAAAACGGCTGGCAACCAAGTAAGTAAGGAACAGCTGCTCACCTCGTAATCCGAGGCACAGTGTTCGTGTATGAGCGATCTTTATTGAATCATACTGCACTCTGAGTGTTACAAATACCAGCTCTAAGTTTTCGAAAACTGAGATAGAAAGTGGTTTGAGGAGAATAGGCATAGGAACAGTATGGTTAAGAGCTGAAATGAGTGACTAAAACGTATATTTCGACAGGAAATTAAATCCGATTATAAAATTAAGGTTTCTCTAATTATAGCAAATGAATTAAAATTTAATTGAGGCAAACAAGTATATATGTTCGCTAGGAAGAAAGGATGGATCAGGAGTGGCATGTTTTAGTATAAGAGGCTGGAGGGCTCACAAAATGACTGACCATTCTGACAGGAGAATGTATCCGCGTGGATGGTGGGAATGAAGACTGGGTGCATACACTGGCAGAATGTGCACAATGAGAGAGCAGGCGAAAATTTAAATCCATCAAATTCAAACATTTTTAAGACTAGCTAGAAGGAGATTGGCATGCTTGGTTCTACTGTCTGACCAGAGGAACTGGCAAAACATGGTTAATTTCCTGGATAAAGTGCGCGAAGTCAGATCGGATTTGTTCAGCTTGTCAGAAAAAATTTATGTCTGTCTTTTGTTTCTTTTTCTTTTCTTTATTTTTTTCACATTAACTTGTGTCCTAAATATGCGTGTACGAAAGTATTTGCCCAATAACTTTAATAATTTGACATCAATAAATATATCTCATCTACCTGTTTTATCTGTCTTCCTCATTGAGTCTAACAGCTGCCAAGCCAGAGCAAAGAACAGACTGGGAGAGCAGGTGTGCCAACTGCTGAATGCAAGAACCAGAGGCCGCTTAAGACTCGCAGCATAAGGAGCGCCACTTGGTACAGCTTTACACACAATGGCTTTACATAGTAATATTTATGCCTTAGCACGAAATTACAGCTTAAAAATACCAAATGCTTGTTTTAGGCTTTGGAAGTGCTTTTTGCCGATTATTGAATAAAGTAAATAATTTATAGAAGATAGATATTAGTAATTTAAGTTAACGTATACTAATTCGTTTTATAACGTGCAATTAAATAGTGGATTTTCCTTTATTTGAAGCGTTTAGGAACTATTATGAATGAATCAGACATTTGAGAACAACCCTTTTATTGCTCGTTTTAAGGTAACAATCAGTTTTATGCAGCAAGTTTCCTTAATCTTACATTCATAAATTTACATAAATACCCTAGCACCATTAATAGACACAAAATATGTGCTAGGTATTCTTCTACTACTATAACTAAATGTTTCCTTTGCTCAAGAATAAGATTACCCCAGAAAAGTTTCAATTTTATGCTGAAAAAATATGAGTAAAAGCGAAGAAACTAAACATTTTCTCAGTACGTGACGTAGTTGCTATTCAGAATTTAAAAGTACGCTGGAGATATAAAATTTTGATTGGAAAAACATTGCTGAAAATGTACACTCATAAACATTTATTTTAACTACTTTTATTTTTATTCTGTAAATTTCAAGAATGTCCCACATTCTTACGATAAAATTAATATTATTAGCCACGAGGGAGCTAAGAAACCAGGAAAGGATATATGTAATGCTATAGGAATGCATTAATTAATAGGGAGCTGGAAACAGAAACAGGGATAAACAGTTGTAAGTGAAGTAATTTTCAATTAAATTTCAGGGCAATATAACTACCGAAAGGGCATTCATGGACGAAGCCATGAGGGAATCCGGTACAGATATTGAACGGGAAACAAACTAGAGTACATGGTCTAAACTACGTCTAGAGATAAACTTTTTGCTAACGTTTGTCCGTGGCATCAGAAATAAGAACATGGTCTGTATTTGTCAAGGAAAGCTGAATTTGTATGACGAAGTCCACTGCGAAAGGATAGAACTGCAGTCAATAGAACGAAAAAAATTCTGATGTGTTACACTCACATGACTTTCTCTACTCTTGTACAAACTATTTTTTACAAAAGTTTATTCTCCATATGCTTCGTGTTAATCGAGATGTTAATCTTATTGCTAATTTTCTTTTAGGTGCAAGGGGAATATGGTAGTATTTAAGCGATAGTCAAATCCTTTAAGAGCTGGTTGCTATGTGGCGCATTCCATTCTCTTTGTATGTCCAGGACATAAAAAATGAATAACGAATTCCATTTGAGAAAAAGCATTGGAAAATTTAAGGCAATAACCAGAAACGTCTCGAAAATGGTTCACTCCAAAAAAAAATGTATATGACATAAATTGTGTATTTTAACGCGATCATTCCCAGAAAATTCGAGATATACATTTCATTTGTCATGAAAATATCTTAACATATGATATTTTAATCAAAATCGTTAGAGCCATTTTTGAAAAAATTAAAATTTTCGAAAAATGTTCCATATAAAGGGTAATCTGGGATAAGGGATTTTCTTGAAAACCTTAGTGTCGCATCTCTGGAAGATACTGAACCTAAATACCAAGTTTGGTGTCTATCCGAATGTTCGTTTCTGAGTTATGCTGTTCACAGGAACACACACAGACAGACACACACAAACACTCACGGATATGTTTCCAAAAATGCTTTTTTTGGATTCAGGGGGTCTCAAAACATATATTTCCTGTGAAATCTTGGTATCGAATTTTTGGGTGGAATACTATACTTCCCCTCTTAGTATGCTAGTAGAGAAAGTAAAAATGAGTGACATAATCGATCTAACAATGTGGTTTGAAACACATGCTGAAAAGTTTCAAATCGTTGATAGTAAGACTACAATACAGTACTTTAAAAACATGACTGGCACCATGTCCAAGTGATTAGACCGCTCGCCTCTCACTAGGATACTCGGAGACCGGAGGTGAGGTTTGGGAAATGGCTTCCTCTGTGTACTTCGGCTAACCTTCTAATAATTAAACCAGCTGCTCCATCACTGACTGTCATTCTCTTCCTCATAATTATTGCCAGTAAGTGTATAAGTCTTCCAAAATAAGGTAACAAAATTTAAATGTTCTACACTCAGAGATAACTCCAACATCTGACTGAAGTGACGTGTCAATTGAAACCTTTATCATGCTTGAAAAACACATTTTTGGGGGGAAAAGCCTTAGTTTTAGGTACACTAATTGGTATTATGAACCTAAAATACAATAATTAAATAATAATTGGAGAATGTCTTAACTTGGAATGCAGTAATTAACAGTCAAGTAGTAATAGTCCCGGATGAGCCAATTGGATTATCGATAATCCTGCCGCTAGGCGCGCTAGTCACGCTAGTCACGCTAGTGTCGCCGCGGATTAAGAGCGACGGCGGTAAGTTTGAAAAGCGCTATGAGCGGAAGGATTATCGTTATTGCAATTGGCTCATCCGGGACGAGATAAAAGAATTGAGGATTAGGGAAAGATGAACGAAAAACAGGAAGTGACGTGGAGGGTTTTGATTGGTAAAAATAAGACGAAATGTGATTGCTTCGTTAATTCGGGTGGAAGATGAAGGAAGGAAGATAAAAGAGTATGGAGGACACGTGATGGAGAGGAGCGGAGCGGCGAGGTGTTGTCTGTGCGGAGGTCGGGACTGAAAGCGGGAAAAGATGGCAAACGAGGGATAAAAAGTATAACACAAGGTGACGTGTGAAGTTGTGATTGGTGGGAATAAGAAGTGATGTTATTGGTGGAAAGGAACAAATGAAAGTTGTTGATTGGTAAGAATAAGAGAGATTATGATTGGTGGAAAGAAAAAGGTGTGGGAGTGGGGTATGTTGGAGGTGATGGGAAAGGTAAGTTTTCCTACCAACAAGATTTGCAAAAGCCTCTCCAGAACTCATCAGCAATTTTTGAACGTTGGATGGTAGTTTTCTTGAGTGGATAGAGAGATGGGGCGATATGAGACGCGGTGGCGAAAATGGGAACGAAACAAGATGGCGGTGACAAGAGGTCTAAGGACGAGGAAATTTCGAGGTTAGTGGTCAACATGGCGGTCGCAAGAGGTGGGGGCAAGGAGACGCGGTGGTGAGAATGGGAACTAAAAGATGATGGCGGAAGCAAGAGCTTAGAAGAGCAGATTTTGAGGTTAAAATAGTGGGAACTAAAAATGGCGGAGGGTTGGCGACAAGGAGATGCGGTGAGAACTAAACAAGATGGCGGACGCAAGAGGAGGGTAAGGAGATTTGAGGTTACAGTACCAAAACCCCAAAGGATATATTCCTACGCCAAGCAGGCTCGAAAAATAATTATGCGTGTGGTACTTACCTCTTACTGGTGTTGATGCGTCACCAAAAGCGCAGCAGCTTCACGCGACGCGAAAAAATAAAAGCAAACTGTTTTTGAAAATGCTTAACCAGCTTTAAGATCAACCAACATCACTACGCACTGATATACCTAGGTTTTTTAAAGCGGTACAGACGCCCTTTGCACAGACGTAATTTAACTATACCAAAAACGTGGTACTGGACCATCGTAATGGTCGCTAGCGTACGTAGGAGCACGGTTCTCATAGCCGGTCGAAAACGGTCAAAAAGTGTACGACGTAGGTGTTCACAGTAGCTACTGTCGAGTCAACCGTCGAGATGTGAATGAACGAGATCTGTTCTTGCCGGCAATCTGGTTCGGAGATGTGAGGAGCGGTGGCAAAAATGGGAACTAAACAAGATGGCGGAGACAAGAAGTGAAGAACGAGGGGATTTCAGGTTAATGGTCAATATGGCAGACGCAAGAGTGGTAATCAGCAGTCGATATGCCCGCTGCGATTAAAGAGCTGCAAAATGCGCGATAACTTGAAAAATATTGCCCGGCGTGACGCATTGCGCGGCGCGCGCGTTTGCCGTAAACCGCTACAGTTGCCATACTTATATTATCCGTCTTTTTCTTTTTTTTCTTTTCTTTTCGTTTTTTTTAAAAATAACTAGTTTTTCGGGGTTTTCTCTGGTTGGTAGACGAATGCAAGCTCTTTCTGCTTTTTCATAGGTTTTCCCTGGTTGGTAGGCGTTTGCTGTAGTGGTTGACGAAGCCCTTTCTAATTTTCGAGGTTTTTCAGGTTTTTCGTGGTTGTCTCTGCCCGGTAGGCAAATGATGAAGTTTTCCCTTGTCGGCGCACGGATACTAGGCACATACTCGCACACACACATTCACACACACATACATTCGCTCACAAACTCTTTCCATTTTTCGGGCTTTTAAAAAATTAAATAGGCACACACACACACTATAATAGTAGCGTATAAAAAAATTTAACAAACAAAATCCACACAATGACAAAATTGAAAATGTATATATATTTTAACACAAAAGTGTGCAGTGCAAAAGAAAATAAAAATTAAATAGGCACACACACATTTAATAGTAGCGATACCGCTTGATAAGGCACAAATTGCACGTTTTTGTTAGGGCAATGCATGTTGAAAGTTGGCACCCTGGGAAGTTGGTTCGCACAAAATCCACACAATGACAAAATTGAAAATGTATATATATTTTCTCACAAAAGTGTGCAGTGCAAAAGAAAATAAAAATTAAATAGGCACACACACACATTTAATAGTAGCGATACCGCTTGATAAGGCACAAATTGCACGTTGTTTGTTAGGGCAATGCATGTTGAAAGTTGGCACACTGGGAAGTTGGTTCGCACAAAATCCACACAATGACAAAATTGAAAATGTATATATATTTTATCACAAAAGTGTGCAGTGCAAAAGAAAATAAAAATTAAATTGGCACACACACACAAACACACACACATTAAATAGTAGCGATACCGCTTGATAAGGCACAAATTGCACGTTGTTTGTTAGGGCAATGCATGTTGAAAGTTGGCACACCGGGAAGCTGGTTCGCGCTGTGGTCAACCGACTACTTCGTCAGCATGCGTTCACACGGTCAGTTTTATGCTATCGTGCAGTTTGCACGACGCGTACAGCACGTGCTTTCCCCGAATGATCGCCAAACACCGTTACAGCTGTCATAGCTTGTCGGCTTATTTCATGTTCATATTCCTTTTCAACGCATTTCGTTTAGAGGTATTGTTTATTTGTTTTTCATGGCAATACGTTTTTGGCATAAGTTTTTTGCATTAATTTTATATAATGGATTGCGAAAATGGAAGTTTCTATTTGTATTTATGACAACTATGAAAATACAAGGAGAAGGACAGGCTTTTTACACCTACCATGCTGTTGCTGATGGTGCGCTCGGCGGCCATATTCGACAGGGTGCGGTTGGCGGCCATATTCGACAGTTTATTGCAATGCGTGCAACAAGGGCACACAGCCACTTGTTGCTCGCGTCGAAAGTTTGTGCGTGATTTTTCTCAGATTTTATGCACCGCACATCACAAAATTACTACACACGCCACTGATAGTTTTAAATATTTGCTACTGATGTTGAAGTTGTGGCGGGGCACTGTTTTTAACTCCACACGCACTTAATAAATCACATAGCCGTGCGGAAATACTTAACTTTCAGCGAAAAGCGCTAGTGGGGAGTGCAAGCTCAACCACCATTAGCAACATGTAGCAAGCGTTATAGTTCTGCTCGCGTTAGTCTTTTCTCCTACTATGTCGTTGGTGATGGTGCGGTTGGCGGCCATATTTGACAGTTTATTGCAATGCGTGCAACAAGGGCACACATCCACTTGTTGCTCGCGTCGAAAGTTTGTGCGTGATTTTTCTCAGATTTTATGCACAGCACAACACAAAATCACTACACACGACACTGATAGTTTTAAATATTTGACACTGATGTTGAAGTTGTGGCGGGGCACTGTTTTTAACTCCACACGCACTTAATAAATCGCATAGCCGTGCGGAAATACTTAACCTTCCGCGGAAAGCCCTAGTGGGAGTGCAAGCTCAACCACTATTAGCAACATGTAGCAAGCGTTATAGTTCTGCTCACGTTAGTATCGGAGAAAACAGTAAAAAGAACGATTCTCATGTGCAGCGGAAGCAGCAGTACGTGAATGACCGTGTGCTGATGAAACAGTCGATGTGTGTTACAATATGGCAGCCCGCGGTTAAAGAACTGCAAACTGCGCGATAACTTGAAAAGACCGTGTGAACGGCTGCTGATAAAGCAGCCGCGGTTAAAGAGTTGCAAACTGCACGATAACTTTTAAAAATGGCCGTGCGAACGGGTGCTCATCAGCGAGAAAATCTTTTAAATGCGGTTTTATGGTCGATGGTAGGGAAAAGTGCAGCGGTGGATGGATGGATGGTGTGACCGGAAGTGCACCGGAAATGACTGCGATTACAACTTGGCAAGTTGTGGCGAAATAAGGCGTCAGGAATTTTAATGAGACATTTAACTCGACGCGCATGGTGAAACTGCGGTTGCGAAATTCAAATGCTGTACGCTTCAATTGTAATATAACTTTGTTTCTATATCTGAATGTCAATATATTCAGTGCTTTGGGGCTGTATGGATTGTTACTTTTACTTAGAACTGCTTTAAATCCTTGTTTCATTTCCTTTAACTTTTGGTAATGCAAACAATAATTACTCTGGGGGAATGCTTTATTTCTGATACATTCTATAACGGGCCAGGCATTTTACTTTTCTAGTTTTCTTTTTTACTTTCTCTACTACGTATAGTAAGTAGGGGAAGTATAGTATTCCACCCAAAAATCCATACCGAAATTTCACCGGAAATACAAGTTTTGAGACCCCCTGAATCAAAAAAATGCATTTTTGGAAACATGTCCGTGTGTATGTGTCTGTGAACAGCATAACTCAGAAACGAACAGTCGGATAAGCACCAAACTTGGTATTTAGGTTCAGTATCTTCCAGAGATGCGACACGAAGGTTTCCAAGAAAATCCCCCCACCCCAGACAACCCTTTACATGGAACATTTTTCGAACATTTTAATTTTCTCAAAAATGGTTCCAACGATTTTGATTAAAATATCATATGTTCAAGATATTTTCAAGACAAATGAAATGTATATCTCGAATTTTCTGGGAATGTCTCCAAAAGTATTCTTATTGTGAACGACTTTTGCATAAGTGGTAAACCATAAGAGATATACAAAATTTTACTACACAAAATGTAGATCGCGATAAAATACACAATTTATGTCATATACATTTTTTTTGTTGAGAGAACCATTTTCGAGATATTGCTTGTTATTCCCTTAAATGCTTCAATACTTATTTTCTCAAATGGGAATTCGTTATTCAGTTTTTGTCTTGTATATGCAAAGAGTATTAATCTGAGGCAAAGAGAATGGTGATGCACATAGCAACCAGTTATTAAGAGATATGTATATGCTTAAAGGCTACTGTATTTCTATATTGCCCTTGTAAATACAAAACAAGGGGAACATAGTACGCCTTAAGCGGCAGTCATATATTTTTAGAACTGGTCGCTATGTGTAAAATGTAATTCTCTTTGCATGTCAAAAGATCGTTTCTGCAAATGTTTATCTTGATTAATATGAAATAGATGGAGAATAAGAGTTTCTAAAAATAGTTTGTACAAGAATAGATGAAGTCATGTGAGTGTTACACATCAGATTTTTTTTTTAGTAATTGTGACATTTTATGTATCGACTACTTCTAGATCGGCCTTGCAAGGACATTGCAAATGACATGTATTGTTTAATTCATTTCCATCATAAACCGTAAGGAACTGAAAAATAATAAAAATAAAATCTAGTCAGCATTAGAAAGATACCTTATCACTCACACCTTGAATACAGAGGAGGATTTCATTCATTCAAAAAAATAATGGTACTACTAATTTTACTCCAAAACTTAATGCAGTTTTGTAAATACTAAATATAAATATTTTAAATGTAAATAACATTAGTTTATAAGTTTTAGTAACTGACACTCTACATAAGAGTTACGATTCGTGTTCACAAATGTGCACAATGTATGCAGTTTTGACGTAATCTGCATCCTAGATTATACCAGCTCTCTTAAGCTGACCTAACTCACTATAGGCTCTGGAAATTGATATATTATGATATAAGAGACATTTTTGAGAAAATTAAAAATAACGAAAACTTTTGCATGTAAAGAGTAGTTTGAATTGGAGAGATTTTCTTCAAAACCTTCGTCTCGCACCCCTGAAAGGTCCTGAACTTAAATGCCAAGTTTCGTATTTAAACGAGTTTTCGTTTCCCAGTTGTACTGTTCACACACACACACACACGCGGATCTTTGTCTAAAAATGTTTGGTTTTTTGGGTCAGGGAACCTCGAAACGGTGAAACCTCGACATAGAATTTTTGGGTGGCGTACAATACTTCCTTTACTTACTGTAAGTACATAGTAGAGAAAGCAAAAATAGAATTGCAAACTCTCAAACATTAAATTGAGTTTTATTTGTTTGTACACACAAAAGTTCGCAAGTCTATTAAACCAAGGCAGAACTGTAAGTGTTCATGATGCAACTGCGTTAATGGCGTTAGAAACGGCTGATGTGAAACAAACACAAAACCTATGAAAAAGCAGAAAGAGCTTGCAGTCGTCTACCAACCAGAGAAAACCCCGAAAAACTAGTTAGAGATTTGTGAGCGTGTGTGTGTGTGTGAGAGAGAGAGAGAGAGAGCGCGCACTGAGCATGCGTCCGTAAACAGGGGTAAACCACGAAATAGGATAAAGGACTTAAGTTTAATTGTCTACCCACCAGGGAAAAGCAAGAAAAAAAGAAAGAGCTTTGGCAACGGTTGCAGCAATCGCGTACCAACCAGGGAAAAAGCCATGTAAAAGTAGAAAGAGTTTGCATTTGTCTACCAACCAGGAAAAACCCCGAAAAACAGTAAGAACTTCATCGTTTATTGGTTGGCTGCAAAAAGAGTGTACAAGCAACTGCACCACCAAGTGTTTAACCGATGCTAAAAACAAAAAAATAAGTTGTTTTTTTTGTGAACGGCACAAGGCTTGCCTTCAATGTGGTCCTCAATGTCTGCAAGGAGGCGTCCCACGGACGGTTGCCAATCCCTCGGGAGGACGGTGACGACGATGTCGGTGACGAAGTAGCACACTGGATCTCCAATTCGCTTCAGGTGACAAAATAACACTAGGCACTTGTGTGCCGTGGTGTAAGCCGCAATCATGGCATTGGTAGCGTGGATCACCTTGGGGCTCTCATCGGAGTTACCTCAACACCACGTACATAACTTGGTTCGTCACGGGTACGCAGGTCTGCACTACCACTTCCTCGGCGTTGAGCAGGCCCAGGAGGCGATCGTACCGGTACACCAGCTAGCACGTGGACATGTTATCGCGCTGTGGTGTTGCGTGTGCGAGGTATGGTAACTCAAGGACGCAAAACATGCACGACCGAGGGTTAAAAAGTAGAACAAGTAGTGACGTGGAACGTTGTGATTGGTAAAAATAAGACGATCTCTGATAGGTGGACAAATTGAAATAACGTGATGTGATAGGCGAAAATAAAATCAAAGGTGATTGGATGAAAAATGACGAAAAGGAATTAGCGGTGAATTTGTGAACTAAGATGGCGAAGATTTTTTTTAAAAAAAAAAGACGGATAATATAAGTATGGCAACTGTAATGGTTTACGGCAAACGCGCGCTGCGTGTCCTCCATACTCTTTTATCTTCCTTCCTTCATCTTCCACCCGAATTAACGAACCAATCACATTTCGTCTTATTTTTACCAATCAAAACCCTCTACGTCACTTCCTGTTTTTCCTTCATCTTTCCCTAATCCTCAATTCTATCTCCTCGTCACCATCTGTTGCGTTCGACATCTTTCGCATGTTGACCCTAACCTCAAACCTCTTCGTCCCTCCACTTCTTGCCTCCGCCATCTTGTTTAGTTCCCATTTTCACCACCACGCCACCGCCATCTTGGTTTAAGTTCTCCACGTTTACCTCATATTTTTAACCTCAACTTCATGCCTCCGCCATCTTATTTAGTTCCCTTTTTACCACCGCGCCTCACATCTCCTCGTCCCACCCTTGCCTCCGCCATCTTGGATTTAGTTCCCCTTCTTACGTCCTGTTTTAACCTAAAAATCTTAACCTCAAATCTCCTTGCCCATCACCTCTTGCGACCGCCATGTTCACCACTAACCTCGAAATCTCCTCGTCCTTACACTTTTTTGTCTTCGTCATCTTGTTTAGTTCCCATTTTCGCCACCGCGCCTCACATCTCCTCGTCCACACCATTGCCTTCGCCATCTTGGATCTCGTTCCCATGCTTACGTCCTGTTTTAACCTAAAAATCTTAACCTCAAATCTCCTTACCCTCCTCTTGCGTCCACCATCTTGTTTAGTTCTCACGTTGGCCACCGCGTCTCCTTGTCGCCAGCCCTCCGCCATGTTTAGTTCCCACTATTTTAACCTCAAAATCTGCTCTTCTAAGCTCTTGCTTCCGCCATCTTCTTTTAGTTCCCATTCTCACCACCGCGTCTCCTTGCCCCCACCTCTTGCGTCCGCCATGTTGACCACTAACCTCGAAATTTCCTCGTCCTTAGACCTCTTGTCTCCGCCATCTTGTTTAGTTCCCATTTTCGCCACTGCGTCTCATATCGCCCCATCTCTCTATCCACTCAAGAAAACTACCATCCAACGTTCAAAAATTGCTGATGAGTTCTGGAGAGGCTTTTGCAAATCTTGTTGGTAGGAAAACTTACCTTTCCCATCACCTCCAACATACCCCACTCCCACACCTTTTTCTTTCCACCAATCATAATCTCTCTTATTCTTACCAATCAACAACTTTCATTTGTTCCTTTCCACCAATAACATCACTTCTTATTCCCACCAATCACAACTTCATACGTCACTTTGTGTTATACTTTTTATCCCTCGTTTGCCATCTTTTCCCTCTTTCAGTCCCGACCTCCGCACAGACAACACCTCGCCGCTCCGCTCCTCTCCATCACGTGTCCTCCATACTCTTTTATCTTCCTTCCTTCATCTTCCACCCGAATTAACGAACCAATCACATTTCGTCTTATTTTTACCAATCAAAACCCTCCACGTCACTTCCTGTTTTTCGTTCATCTTTCCCTAATCCTCAATTCTTTTATCTCGTCCCGGATGAGCCAATTGCAATAACGATAATCCTTCCGCTCATGGCGCTTTTCAAACTTACCGCCGTCGCTCTTAATCCGCGGCGACACTAGCGACACTAGCGCCCCTAGCGGCAGTATTATCGATAATCCAATTGGCTCATCCGGGACTATTACTACTCAGCCATATAATACACCATAAAATATTTTTGCTTTATCACCTACCTACACTACCTAAGAGGAATTGCCTATTGTATTTCGACTTCGATGAGTTCACGAGAAATGCACGTTTTGAGATTCTTAAACTGAAAGAATAGCATCTTCAGAAAATGAACCGCGTGCTCGCATGTGTATTCATGTATGTTCGTCCTATGTCTGTCTCTCCGTTTGTTTGTCTGTGAACAGCAGAGCTCAACAAAGAAAAGTAAGTTGAATACTAAACTCAGTATTTAAGTCCAGCATTCCCAAGGTTGCAACACGTATATTTTAAAGAAACACCACACTCCAGGCTATCCTTTATATAGAGACAGTTCCGTTATTTTTTATTTTCTCAAAAACTGCTCCAATGATTGTGATTAAACTGTCACATGTTCAATACATAGACATGATAAATAAAGCTTTATTTTGAATTTCCTGTGAACGTTCTGAGAAGTTCTCTTTATTTGATTGAATTTGTATAATTTTATATAGCAAGGAAATTATAACAGACATACTCAATATCTCTGCAGAAAAAATGTAGAGCTCATTAAAATACACAATTTGTAAAAAATAAATTTGTTGTAGCATTAGTCTCTTTAGAAATATTCCATGTTGCAGGTTTATAACTTTCGTGAACGTTATAGTTATCATTATTTTTTTTTTCTTTCTCAGCCTGCACATCTTCTTTAGTTTTCATCGCATGAGCTTACTGCCACGAAGAAACATTTGAATGGTGTTTCCGCATGTTCAAACCAGCTTGTTGAATTTCTAACCATTTGTTTGCAAAATATATCGTGAGTAGCCTAGCTAATTTAGAAGAATGGTCTTTAATTGAATAACTTCATATATGTATAACATATGTGAATGTTTCACTGGTAAAGAAGATCATATGGTTGTATCACATTAGATTTTTTAAAGTTTTTTACTTTCTTTACTACATATAGTAAGTGGGGGTATTACATTCCATCCAAAAATTCGGTACGGAGATTTCATCAGAAATACATGTTTTGAGGCCCTCTGAATAAACAAAAACACGCTTTTAGAAGAACTTCCGTGGGTGTGTCTATGAACAGCATAATTCAAAAGCGAAAAGTCGGATAAATAGCAAATTTTATATTTACGTTGAATATCTTTCAAAAATGCGACACGAATATTCTTAACAAAATTCCCCATTCCAGAGTACTCTTCATATGGAAAAATTGTTCGAAAATTTTGATTTTGTCAAAAAAATGGATCTAACGATGTTTATTAAAAATCATATATTTATGATATTTTCACGAAAAATAAAATGTACTATATCATGAATTTCCTGGGAATTTCACCAAAAACCCTCTGGTTTCTGAATGGCTTTTGCATAACTGGTGCACCGTAAGAGATAAACAAAGTTTTTCTACACAAAAAATGTAGAACTCGTTAAAACACACAAAATATATCCTGTACATCTTTTTGTGAAGTGAGCCATTTCCGAGATATTCCTTCTTATTTGTTTGAATTTTCCAATAATTATACTTTTTCTGAAATGGAAATTCGTTATTCTTTTTCTGTTTTTTATGCCCTGGGCATGTAAACAGAATAAAATGCTCCACATAGCAACCAGCTTTTAAAAAATTTGACTATCTCTTAAAACCTACCATATTCCCCTTGTAACTACAAGAAAATGAGCAATAAGGTAGTTTCTGCAAATGTTTATCTCCATTAACATGAAGTAGATTGAGAATAAGCTTTTGTAAAAATAGTTTGTACAAGAATAGAGAAAGTCATGTGAACATATTCATTAGATTTTTTAAAACCGTTTCACTTGACATAGCTAAATGAAGAAAGACCTTTCTAGCAGTATTTGTTCCATAAATATTTTGAAGAACGGCTTAAACTGTTTTTAAAATGCTATTTTATTTGATATACACATGATTGACAGTTATAATGTAATTCATGTTATTAGTAAATCTATTTGTGAATTATAAAATACATTTATTATGGTCCGCCTGGTCCGATCGGTGTTAGTGATAAAATATGATTTGTCTTATGGGCATGGAGGCGTCAGCTATGTACGATGAAACATGAACTTTCAGCATTTTTATTCTTCGATCACGACCTCTAAGCCCGGAATTCTTTATTTATATATGTTTATACGTGTTGACAAGCTGGAGATAGTTCGATGGACTGTTATTAAACTATGTACCGGTGATTTGTTAGAAGGGGGTTGCAGGGTGATTAGTTAGAGGGAATGAGTGGATGTAGCAGCAAGATTGCTCCTCAGTGGTTGCTGGTAGGAGTACAATGGTCCTTAGGCACAGCTGGTGTTGTGTGTTTTTCAAAATGAATGAATTAATTAATTATGGAGTTTCTGTTGTGAGTTTTGAGTAAAAGCATCTCTTGGAAGGATTGTAAACCAGCTCAACTTTGGCTGTTGTTTTCAGTTGCTCATTTTTTACTGGAGGTACACACATGTCGCCTCAAACGACATTACCTGGGCTTGTAATCCCCAAGAGCCCACTACGATGAAATGACAAACTGTTGTAGAATTTTGCGACCCGGTGCATAATTTCATTCTCCAGATATGGAAAATATGAGGCTTGGTTAAGTAGTCTCACGGAGAAGAAACGGTTTACAGAATAACATATTCTGTAAGCCCGACTCCTATTCTGTAACCTCTGTGGGCTCAGCAGGCTGGAGTCTGCGGTCGTGTCCCAAATCCCGCAGGTGGATAATAGTAGAGGAATCTTCAGGGCTCTAAAAAGCGTAGCTTTAGGGCAACTGACATCCCTGACCTTAGCATGAGGCACAAGGTAAAGGTATATATCAGGGAGGGGTCCCCCGGAAAGGGGGCAGAGCACCGCACGCAGGACAGTCGGCCTTTTATGCTTTCAATGTGACCTCTTGGAGGGATGGATGAGAGGAGAAACCCGAAAGGCGACCGGAAAGTTACCGACGGGCGCAAGCATGGACGGGATCCTAACATTTCCAGATAAAACGCCCAGCCTCTGCCTATGAGCAGCAACCTCCAGGGTCCTCGGGGCGGAACCCCACGCTGAGGAGGGACCCTAACTGAACGGTACCACGGCGACGCCAAGGAAGAAACTTTCGTAGAGCGCAAGCCACTGCCGCACTGGTCCTACAACCCTGAAACAGATGACAAGGAAGTTTATGGATACGGGGAATGAGAGGAAGGAGAGACTTTGTAGAACATAAACCACCCTAGCATTCGCGCCATCCGGTAACCCACAAGAAACTCATGGCCCAAAGTGGGCGGTTACCGGGAATCGAACCCGGGACCTCCCGAATACGGACTACAGACGTTGTCGCCTGAGCCATCCCACTCGGTACGAGGTACAAGAGGCATATCTCGGATGTATTGCCGAAAAGTTAGATCTTTGTCTATCTTGATACCTAAGTAGGAGACGACATTTGTCTACTTAATCCTTCGGCGGAGATAAGTAAATGTGAGGCAGTTCACAGGCTTGGCTTTTGTCCGGGTCAATGGGCATACCCCAACGCCTACACCAATATTGTATGACGGGAGGTTTCATTGTGGAGGATTAGTAAGTGTAGCTATATCTCCTATTTCGTAAATTATAACTAATCGCTTTGATTCATCTTATAAGCTACGTTCAGGCCCGGGGTCCTTGTTATTACTTATTTTCTGCCGGGAGGTATGTTGTGTTCTGATATTAATTTCATAATTATAGCTTTTTTGGAACTTCATTGAAAAAGCCGACTGGATTCAGCAAAACGTATTGCTACGAAATTAAACATTGACCACGGATTTAACCTGAAATAGTGTAATTTTAATAACAGCCAATCACTTTGTTTATCTGTTATAAATCTTAAGTGTGGAGTTATTTTGTCGTATGCTAATTGGTAGCTTAGGGAAATTTAGATAATCAGAATGTGCTGATAATGTGTGAACGCCTCTTATATCTCTGTTATAAACCATCGGCAAATATCAAAGACTTTTCTGTCCCTTAATCGTTTGCCTCCAGAAATAAGTACATTTTGAACTCACAAGCTCATTTTTATTTGGCATGTTATGGTTTTTTCCGTTTCAGTTCCATCATACAATGGATGTTGACAAATTTTGTGAAAATCTGGTCCGATATAGGGAAGTTAACACATGTAGCCCACAAGATACCATAAGGGGGAACGTGATAACCTATAAAAAGAGACATGAAGGGGTTAGAGAGCGAGTTACATGGTCACTAAAGAGACGTGAGGTCATGTCTGGACATCTCTTTCCATTTACCAGGGAGATAAACTCGCCCATACCGTATACCGCATATAGGTAGACGAAACTGTGCGGGTGCACTTTCACCCTTTCATCCCACAGTGGCTGGATAGAGGGGAAAAAATACACGCTTGCTATTCAAGGACTAGAGAGGGTGTTGGGTGGTTTACTCGCGCTCCGGTAAACCGACAAATAGCAGCAGGAGTTCATCCCCTTGTGATAGCGTTCTGCGGTTCACCCCTCCCCCTTTCTTGTCAAGAAAATACTACGTGAGAGGCGAGCAAAGGGTGGTACAATGTCAGAGTAATATCTGTTTTCATTGCAGCGCGACAGAAAGAACATTCAGCTTTGGTAAAGGAAGATTCCACAGATGGAGTTGTGTATTGAGACAGAAATGACATAAGATGATACTAAACCTCAATAACGACGAAAAGAATTCAAGAAAACCGTTTTTGTATTATTCTGCAACTAGTTTCTTCAATACAACTTTTACTTATTTTCTAAATGGTTGTAATGTGCTTATACAGGGTATACTGAGGACGCGATATACGAATGTATCTTTACTGCATGTTAATCCAACTGGCCACAGTAACATATCAAATACTAGTTTACACGCTGATGTAGTTGGAGAAACTCTTAAGTGTCATGAGAGTGCGAGAGATTATAGCTCTCTAACCGCTCTAATTGTCCTGGGCTATGGTGCTGTGAGCCAGAGCGTGGAACTCTGATTCCCGGCTACGGAATGCACCCGGATTCGATCCCACCCGTAGGGGTGTGGATTTTAAGTCCCGAGTATAAGGACCAGTGCCCAGTATTGTGAGGAAAGTGAGGAACTGCGAAAGACAGGATCCTAGCCTCGTGCCAAATTTCAGGCTGGGGATGAGTGATGCTGGTCACATCATCTCTCCGTATAGGTTGGATGATTGCCCATCTCTGCCGTGCATAAATGGGCGTGAGACCGGCAGTCGGGTTGGCAGATCTAGGCACCGCGCGAGCTGCAGAGCCACAGGAAAAGAAAAAGCTCTAATTTAAGTTCTATAACTATAAACTCCAAAGGTGTTGAGTTTAGGGTTTAAAAGAGCTTTCATGAAGGTTCATTTAGAGAACAACACCCTGTGGTTATATTTCCTGAATAGTGAGATGGAGGGGGAGAGAGAAAGAGAGAGAGAGGGGGGATTGTGAATAATTTGCAAGCTGAACTGTTAAATAGAGTTAAGGTAATTTTATTGCAAATATTTCTGTCATATTATCAATCGCGGCCACGGCTTCCCAAGGACTTGAGGTTCGTAACCTTTCATCACATCTCATGAGAGTTTTACAGGATAAATTGATTGCCAGAAAATAGAGAAGGTGAGAAAGATACAATGTGTCAAAAATGTTCAATAAGCAGGTAAGATTGTTGCATAAATATGAACCACTTTTTAACGCACGGACAAGCATTATGTCAAATTGATTGTATTAACATTCCATTTTACAGAGATGCGGTTACATGTATTATCTACATCATACTTGCTATTAATTCAACCATTTGTATTTTTATCCTTGCTTGTTTGAAAGAGTATGTCACTCGCGCTCACTAATCAGAAGTCATTCCCATAATAGTGAATGACGATAATATAATAATAATAATAATAATAATAATAATAATAATAATAATAATAATAATAATAATAATAAGTGGAAAAATAGTAATGGCGGTAAGTGTTCGTATACATATGCTGGAATTACGCATCATTCATTGTTACACCCAAACACATCCAAATTTAAAGCTGTAAGGTTTAAATTTGATTACAAATGCGTCTATCATGCACCAGTTTTAATAGCCATTTTCCATTTAAGATTGTTTAAAAAAGAACTACCTTACTATAGGCAGGTCAATGCTCTATGTACTAGATATTTATAATTACATTTAACTATTAAAATAATTTGAACTGTTAGTAATTAACATAACATTCTTCTTTATAAAGCAGAATATTAATATAAATAATTAGACAAAATCTTATTAGTTTGTTTACTAAAAATAAGATTTGGGTTTAAACGAAGTTTTAGCCTGCTCGCTAAAAATTTATACCCGTGCTATCATTACTGCAACCAGTTATTTTCTAGTAAAAGTTGTTTCTCCTCTTGTTCTGATGAGAGTAGCGAAGGACGTGATGGCCCTTATTTTTCTATGGTCCTTGTTTTATTCCCTTTGTTGAAAGGTTGAAATGCGTTAAATGCGGGAATCCTCTTCTCTTCCCCTTTATTACTGTCTCTGTCTCACTCTTTCTCTCCCTCTCCCATTAACCTTCCTAACCTCTATATTTCTCTTTCCCCCCTTTCTCTTTCTATTCTCACATACTCCTCTCTTTTCTTCTCTCTGTGCAGCTAAGAGGCATTGTGATGTTCTGAAAACTGGTGGTAAAAGCATAAAACTACTACTTCTAGAATATTTTAACAGCATACAAAGTTGTGCTTGTTATGCGTTCATAACTATGTTATTTTCTCTAGTAAATGCTTTATACCTACACATGGGAAAATTCATATAACTTCTTATTTTATTCTATCGAGAGTTTGTATATAACAATACTAATCAGAAAAAATATGTTTTAATTATTTGTCATGTAAAACCTTCTTATATACCGAATAATAAGCTAAATATTTAGAATTGTTTTATTTTGGTATAAAAGAAGCTTAAGTATAGCACCAACACGTTTCACAGAATTGGCTATTGAAATTTCCTCAGAGTTTCCTGCTGCAGTTCATCGTAGGCAACTCAACCCCGACCTGCATCACACTGCTTGTGTTTTAAGTTCCAATATGTAACAAAGGTTGCACCGAGTAAATCTAGGTCAGAGCCTGTGTAAAAATTCAACTAGGAAGCATTTCGCATATCAGTAAAACTAAGAAATTATATTGCAGAATTGAGATACAGCAGAATTTATGCTAGCAGAAGGTTCTCCCTGGTTATATCTTCGTCTTCAACGGAAAATGAGAATCATTACTGTAGAAGAGAGGGCCGCACACACCACCCAAAAATTTTATAATCCAGAAAGATATATTCTTTTATAAAGAGAGTAAAATTTAAAAGTGAATAATAGCATTGTAGTTAACGTTTTACTCAATATGTGAGGCAAACAAATGCACGTAATATTACATACGAGTGCCATATCCCAATCATAATGACTTCGAACCACTGATAGGATTTGTTGATGATTATTACATCAGGGCCGATAATTTATTTATATGATACTAATGACAGAGAAAAAAGCCATGTCTGAGAAAAAAAGATATATTTTCAATTTTTACAAAAATTCTATATACTCATAGAATTTGTATGCCTGAATATAAGTCCATTTTCAGAATGGTTAATCACAGTTTATCTCAATATTTCGTGCTATTTTCTCGCGTAAAGTGCTCGTTAAATATCTACTTGATGATTAAATTTGTTATTACTTATTAGGCATGCGTTGAGGCAGTATTTTTAATATTTAAATAATATCAGTCTAATTATATAATATAAAATTTAATAACAGCCCGCCTTAAAGCAATATGTGTACGTAATAATATATAAAATGTATGTAACAGTAATTATATATCAGATGACTGAAAAATTCAATGCCATAGCCGGGATTTGAACCACGGATCTCCCGGTCTCCGTCCGGTTGCTCTAACCACTGAGCTACCATGGCAACATGCAACATTAAATTCTCCAGCTGACTCGCATTTCTTCCGGGTAAACCACAAGGAGATCTCAAATTGTATTGTCAAACCCCAATGGCGACTTACATTCATTGTAAGTACTCTAAGTCCCGGGCTTTATAGTTACAACCACTATTAGGTCAATTAATGGAATTAGAACAACCGGACGGAGACCGGGATATTCGTGGTTCAAATCCCGGCTATGGATTGAATTTTTCAGTCATCTGATTCTACCTTTCCAACCCTGTCCAACACACGGCTTGTGTGAAAGAACAATTAATTCCAGTAATTATATATGTTTATATTATTATGTAATACATAATAATGTTATGTGAATCTATTACGTAATTTAAAAGTGTAGGAGCTGTGAGAATAGAAGCAAACTGTTTTTCGTAGCAAACAGAATTATAAAGTAGAAGCCCAAATTTGCTAACAATGAGGTAACCGTGAGGTAACCTTGAGGGAACAATAAATTAGAAAGGTTAATAATGCTACTAATAATTCTTGGAACAATAATGTAATATTTAAAACAGTTTAAAATAGCCAATCAAAAACTAGAAATGCTTTAAGTTAAATAAATGTGTTCTATTGGAGTAGGATTGGCCAATCAGAGATTTGAAATAGAGAAAATGTGCAAATTCAAGCGGCAGGCGCTACAAGACAGCTTCCCAACCAGTCCAGTTTAGATTTGGTACTTGTTCAGTGTGAGCCATAAAACTTCATTGCGGTGAGAATAATATAAAGTTTACGTGTTTAAAAAGTAAAAATCATAATAATCTCACAGCTGTACATTAGGTTATATCAGTGAAGTATTATTTAATCGTGTGAAGGATTAATAAAAAATACAATACAATTATAATTTGTGTAAGCCAAGTTCTTTAGCCGTACTAGCCCTGCTAAGAGATATGTGTTCTAAAAATTACTACTGACGCAGTCGAGACATACACATATAATATTTAAATAAACATTAAAATGAAAAGTTGATTGTTTAAAGTGGGGTTAAGGCCACCAGAAAAGTAAACGTGGGGCATAGGCCACCGGAAACTTTGTACCGTACGTGGGCCGAACACTCTAAGAAACAATCTACCGCAAATTGGCAACCATTACGTGCGTGATACAAAATAGCTTCAAGTTGGTATACCATATGTGGGAAAGCAACCACATCACGTTTAGTCAAAAATTGGATTAAATTATCATCATTTGATCGTATAGCGTAAACACTTAATATACACTACTCATTCCTGCAAAAGACATAGTGTTGTTTACTTCATTCATAATGATAACTGGCCTGTCACAGTAGATAATCGGTGGTACTTTAATACCAAATATTGCATTTCATTGCAAATTACTTATTTTTCGAAATGCTGAAGAAGCTTCAAAGATAATTAATTTTTTGAGACTTTCAATGCCTGCTATTCAATACGAAGGGCATATTCCTTCCTCCGTATATAACATAAATATATTGAAATCAATAAAATGCAAGTTGCTATATAGAAGACTCTGGTTTTGAAATAAGGTCACCTCTAGCGTCAGAAGGAATTTATTTATTGAGGAATATTTACAGGATCTTATTATTATAGTGTTACATGCTTGGGTGAGGGTCAAAAGGTTTCCAGAAAGTTATTAAATTTTAATCACCCCAATACGCACATGGGGAGAACGTAGCACAGACACAACTAGGGGCCTAGGAGCTTTTGGTTTTGTAACAAATTACACAAATTTCACATCATTCACATTACCTGTGGTTTATTAAATAATGAAGTTGTGGCCCTACAGTACATACAAAAGGGAATACAGGGTTGAGGGGAGATGCCTCACACACACAAAACCTATACCTACACACCAACTGTTAAACTGACGCTCACATACAAAGAAAGTAGCGCTAACATCTATCCCCCTCTCCAACTCTGGTTAGGCTTGCCGGTCAGAAATGGAGAGTGTCATGCCAGACGGAAATTCAAACAGAAGCCAAAAGAAATACTAAATTACCCCAAAAATGGTGTCGCCAATGCGACGCAATAATATGTCTCGCATGACAATACCCACTAATACCTACTAATATGCCACATCAGATAATGGCAAAATAAATTTTGGTGTTATCGAATCCGTGTGTTCATTAAACTAACACCTCCAGTGATTTTTAGTATAACTGTTTCATAAATAAGTTGAAA
The DNA here is from genome assembly GCA_030765065.1 of Deroplatys truncata. Classification (NCBI taxonomy): domain Eukaryota; kingdom Metazoa; phylum Arthropoda; class Insecta; order Mantodea; family Mantidae; genus Deroplatys; species Deroplatys truncata. The sequence continues at coordinate 111,395,642 of CM060986.1, forward strand.
AATAATAATAATAATAATAATTAAAAGTATAATATTTGAATATTACTTGATTAGGAGCAGTAACGCTCTAACAAAACCACAATTGATACCCGAGATATTCTTGAACGCTCTTCGTTAAGGAGGAAATACATTTAGAGAATAACAATTGTTATATAAATTAATGAAATAATTAATTAAATAGTTAATTAAATAAATAATTAAAACTCATGAATCTAATGTTTACACATTTATTCTATAGTAATTCATATAATTTTTGTCAACCTTATAATGTATTTCAAAATGAAACATGTTCGAAGTCTAAATTTGAATTTTGCATTCCAGAAATTTTAAACTCCATTACATTATGATACTCCTGTATGTGTAAAAGTAAGTCAGGTAAGAAATAAACAGCAAACAAAGGAAAAAAGAAGGGAAACAATCTTACCTTAAGAGATCCCAAGAAAAATGATATGAAAATATCACAAATACGAGGAAAAAACATTAGCCTGTTTAAAACGAATTTAGCAAACACTGCTCAAAGCTATTGATAGTTATCCTATGGGAAGCATTCTTCAATTTGGCGAGCATATTCTGAACGAACGACAAATCAAAAATATATAGCCACGGATATATGGCGGTATTTGAAGATAAGATTGATTTAGCTTTGGAAGTACGCTTCACGCATTTTTCAGCAACCACTAAATCATTCCACGTTGGTTTTAAAACGTTTAAATAGTTGTAGTTTAAAACAAAAGAGATGGAGGTTTTAATGGTGGATATTTCTCAACTATGGGAAACGAAATGGTGCATTGTTGTTATCTGCCTTCCGCAGTATATGTGACAATGGGGCCGGCGGGCACTAACGGTGATGCTTGGCTCCCTCATCATTATCTGCAGCTCGCTTGCGTCATTCTCATCACTTTTATATTATTGAAAAACCATGAAAGGCATGTCAGACACAGGGCACACTAATATATTCGTGGGGTGGAGTGGGAGGGATAAAAAAACAACAAAACTGGGTATTGTCGATGTGTTGATCACGACCCTCCTCTGCTCTGTCCCTGGGGGTTTTCTGGAACAATGCGCGCTCCCCAGAAAGGATTATTAAAAGACCTCGCAGGTGCGTTTAAAGAAGGAACATCCTAGCCTCGATTACCGAAGATGATTATTCGAGAAAAAGCTTCCCTTCTTTTGTCTTTTTCTCTCTCATGCGATTACAAAAACTTTGAACCAATCACACAGCGTGACTCATCTTACACCCTGTTTAGGACGTATGAGTTGAAGGGTTGCTCCAGGCGCAAAAGGTTTTCATCAGCAGCATTTCGGATTGAAGCTTGGTGTCAGTGTAGAAATGTTTTTCCAGAGGGGAGAAGTCTTTGGGGCGCCTTGTGAAAGGACAATGTTTGTGACACACGGCTAGGAGGAGTAAGGTTCAAACACTTACATGTTTAATTCTTCATCTTTTATTTTAGTTTACGAAGGTCCTTTTTATAGTTATAGCTGTCGTTCTAAAACATAAACAAGTGGCTTAATTTTAATAATAACAATGTATCTTTGAACTGAAGGTCATGGTGATGACGCTTTTGTTATTTAAGTCCTTGTTTTTCTTTCAAAAGCATAATATTTTAAATTTAAAGGGGTTAGGTTTGATAAATGTTCTTTAAAATGAGCACATTACGCCAGTTGCAAGGTACCTTTATTGTATCTTAGTTGATGTCTGCAACCTATTTGCGACTTAAAAATAATGCAGAACTTGAAAGTCATTTTACATACTGTACTCAATACTCAACATTTATTGATGTTGTAGAACTGAATCATAAGCAATTATTAACATAAGTCATTGATACAACAACAGCGATAAAATGGATCAGTAAAACAGAAACTAAAAATACAAAAGCATAAGACAGGACACTTCAAAATGCAATGTCACTATTGGCTTGAAAAAATGCATTAAGACTATAAAGTGGGTTAGCAGCAAGCCAAATTTTTAAAGCAACTTTAAATCTCGTATCTAGGCTAGCTGAATAGGTAGCTCTTGGTAATCTGTTAAACATATTTGCGCCGATGTAATTTTCATTGCATTTATCTGTATTTAAAATTAAATGGTATTTACAAACACTATTGTGCTGAAGTTTTAATACATGCTGTGGTAAACAATGGAAATAAAATCAAGCACAAAACGTTTTATTAAATTCGTACATTTTGAAATAAAAAACGATTAAAAATCCTAAATTTTGGTTATACTGTTTATATGGATTTTCGGTTTCCATTAAATATGTTTCAAAACCAATGCAAACAGATTTTCTTCATATGTTTCCGGCATTGTAAAAATTTCGTTAAAAATTCTAGAACAAGTTTTGCCAGAAAAAAATTTAATACGTCAAAAGCAAATAGACTCACAGAATTTAAAGTTTACCAAACCTTTGCTTATTACACCCAAGTATACGGCAGCGCTCTTAAAGAAAACATTTCAATTGATTCTTACACTTGTTGTGTTTCTCATTTACAAGGGATAAATTTACTTCCGCTTTATTTTAGCAGAAATGGCAATGAGGTTGCTGGATTTATTTCACAATAGTTTACAACTAAAAAATAAAAATAAAATCTGGAATACACATCTAGACATGTAATCCAAATGTTCTATTTTTTCTTCTTCTGCCTTTCAATGATTAGGCCTATCGACCTGTTCCGGCCTCAATTCCATGGCCTTCCTATGCCCCTCTTTCCTATAGGTTTATATTGTAAGCCATCTTTGGAATCCTTCTTTCTTCCATTCTTTCCAAATGTTCTTTCCATTTTTGTTTTTCTTCTTCTTCTAATTTATCCGTTATATTTATAAAATTATACAATATACTAGTACAGATTTAACTACCAACAAAAACTGAACTAAATTATAATAAAATAAAACAAATAGCAACCTATTTCAACAAAATACACCATTTATACTGGAAGTCAGTATCCGTATTAATTAGAATCCAGTCATTACCTATTTACTGAATTACTAAAATGCTAAATATTTCTATTGGTATCCAGCAGCAAAATGTTTGTATCCAGCACACAAAAATATTCTAACCCCTATGTGTTATATTCTGTTATAAAATCCAAGTACTATTAATTTTCTTTAATCTAAGTATCAAATATATCTGCTCCTAATTGTTGTCATATCAGATATCTTAGTAATTCTTTATACATCATAAATATGTTTTACTTTACTGAAACATCAAGCTTTGTTATATTTTTCCACATGTTTTCAGCTATAATTTTTAGCGTTCAATGAGCTTGGAAACTCCGGTGTCATATAATCCTGCCGCCTGTGACCGCAGTCCACTATGCTGAATCCAAGCTATTTCTTCACGTGTCTGAAGAGATGGTAATCGCTAGGCTCCAAATCAGGGCGTATGGGATGTTATGAAGCACTTCACAGTTGCATATTTGCAGCTCAACTATAGTGTGTTTCAAACCGGGCGTAAAAATACTTAGCGTGGCTTCCTTTGGAAGGGAAGTAAAGCCGGTGGTCCCGTGTCTATTTACGGCACGTAAAAGAACCTCAAACCTGATAGAGAGGCCTCTGAGCAAAATTTCCGGTCTTTCACGCCCAATATAGAATAGGACGCTAAGGACCACAGCAGTTAAAGAGGGTCCATAAGTAAAACTAAATTTAATTTAATTTTTGTGTAGTGTGAGGGCGAACGTTGTCGTAAGTCCCAGAGCTCAACACTCTTGGCGTTTGTCTTCAGCGGTCCTTCGCAGCTTTGCTAGATACTCATGGCAACGTTCTGGAATGATTATGGCTTACCTTTCCAAAAACCCAAAAAGCAAAATTTCACTTCTGTCACAAAGTCAGTTATATAAGTTTTTTGCTGGGATATGTTTTTCGAAATCCGTTTTGGTGATTCAGTATTGATTGAATTTTTGTTTCTGAGTTCACATATCGGATCCAAGTATCATCTCCTGCCACAAATTTGATTCAGAAATGCGCTTCTTTCTCTTTCGCAGTGTTCAAGAAGGAATAAGTTCGGCCCCATCCTGTTAGCCTTATGTTGTTCAGAAAGAAGTTTAGGTACCCATCAGAAACAAAATTTATGGGAGATAAGCAACCCCTTTGTAGAAACAGACTATGGCAAATTTATGGAAACTGAGCAGTGAGCTCCAAAATGGTGAATCGGGATTTACACTAACTTTTTCAACTATTCGAATCAGTTCTTCATTCAGACAGCAGACAGGCCAGTTCTTTCCCCTTGTGGATATTGGTTTTCCCAGCTTTAAACATGCGATACTCATGTTGTTTGGCTAATAAGCAATTGCTGGTTTATATTTGAATAGTACTAGTACTTCTTATATTAGTTTTACAGCTTCCTGAGGGATAGTTTTATTTATCGTATTGGAAGTTTTCTTTTTTTAACCACAAAACCTCCAAGATTTATTACATAAAAATATGTATTTTGTGCAGCACAATATCCTCAATCCAAATCCGTATGTATAACTGAATTTCATCCAGCTCTCTGGAGTTTAGCCTCTTTATTTTTTTTTATTTATTTATTTTTTTTTGCAGGGCGCATCTCACACGCATAGGGTTCTCCATTGCAGCACAAATTCTGAATAAGTGCAGCTCAGCGAATAACAACTATTAGCTACACAACTATGTAGGCATGACGTTACTACAGTGATTACCCCACTCATTATATGAAAACAGGAGTAATTTTAGAACAGCACTGACATAATATGCTAATTCAATATACATCCGATAAGTATTTAACAACTCTTTCTACCAATTTTATGTGAATTTGGCGCTATAACTATATAAAACGTTTCTCTAATACCATCCTGTCTAAGATCCTGACTTTCTGTAAGCGTGTTCATTCACTGCAGTGCCCAGGTTTTTTGATTGGACGTTAGGTATAAATAAAGGAAAAAAGATGTACATTGTGCTCTATTGGCTTGTAAGATTCTATGCGTATCACTGTTTTCTGTGCATCATTTGCATCAATTAGATTTACCAACAAGCTTTGTTTAGCTGGCTGCTAATTGGATTTGAAATCGCTCTGTTGGAGCGCGGTACGCGATGTGCAATGTGTAATGTATATGCAAGCCTTTCCCCTTTAAAATTCTAACATTATAAATAAAATGAGAATAAAACATTTTGCAATGTATTTTTCATCATTACCTTCTTGTCCTTAAAAGACTATTTTGAATCCTAAAACATTAAGCATTAATAATAACAAATAATTGATTAAACTTAATTATTCGGGGAACTAATTAATATATTCATCTTATATACATCTATATTTTAAGTAAAGCATTTACTATTTTAAATTTTTCGTTATTTAATATGAATAATGGTTTAAGAAAATATAATTTTCATTGCTTTAAGGTTTGAGTTGGAAAACCATTCTTTTTGCTGAAATTATTAATACTTTAAGATTAATTTAAGGGAGTTTTTTATTATCTCTGCACTAGAAAACTATAGGTTGTGACAAAATCCCAAATATTTTCTGAAAAGTATTTCCAAATTTTATAAACTTTCATCAACTTTCGTTATTTTGATATTTCTGAAAATTTGTGTTTGTTGAAGTATTTTTGCATCCTGTAATGGATAGCATACATATTTATTTCAATGTATATTGGTATACGTTGATTTAAAAGTTGTAAGGGCTGGACGCTATGTCTATGACAAGCCTTCACTATGCTTTTCTGTAAGAAGCTGCTTATTTGAATTGAGTTTTATGTGTAAAACTTGGAAGTTATAAAACATCAGCACAGTTTCGCAACAGGAATACTGAAGATAATATTAAAGCATATAATGTATATGAAACAGAATTCAATAAAATCTGGTATATAAAATGTAATATTACCTAAGTTAATCTATTTGAGGAAATGTGGCAGGTTTGTCATGACTTGTCGTCCTACGTGGTCTAGGGGTACCGTGCTAGCCTCTAGTAAGTTCGCGAGTTCAAGCCCGGCGGAAGACTTCTTTCGGAAGGGAAGTAAAGCTGGTGGTCCCATGTCGCAGATTTACGCCTCAAGCCTAACAAAGATACCTCTAAGCAAAATTTCCGGCTTTTCACGCCCAATATAGAATGGGACGTTAAGAGCCATAGTAGTTCAAGAGCGTCCATAAATAAAACTCAATTTATTTATTTTGCCATGATTAACACGGAATAGGTAGAAAATAAGTATTTGCACGAATGTTTTCTATACTTTTAGGTATAGGCTAAGTATTGTGCTGGACGATGCATATCAGCATTTTTACTTTCTCTTACCTATAGTAAGTAGAGGAAATATTGCATTCCACTTAAAACTTGGATATTGAGATTTCAGGATATGTAGGAGTACATATTTTGAGGCACCCTATGTCCACAAAAAAGTATATTTAGAAATATCTGTGTTTGTGTGTGCGTGTAGACAAGATAATTCAAAAACGAAAAATCAGTTAAGCACTAAACTTGGTATTTAATTTCAGCATCTTCAAAGATTTCGACACCAAGATTCCCCCCCCCCCAAAATCAAATTTATCCCTTAAATGGAAAATTGTATACTACTTTTATTTAACGATTTTCATTAAAATCCCATATGTTTAAAATATTTGAATAACAAAATTTCACATTTAATTTTTTGGGAATAGCCTGTGAATTCTTGTTGATTCTGAAATATGGTTAAGCAGAACAGACAGACAAAATCTTACTGCACAAAAATCTCTTTACGGGATACGCTAAATAAATTTTTTTGTGTCGTTAATGATTTCTGATATATTCCTTATTATTGATTTTAACTTTAAACTACGCATACTTTTTCATGTGATTAGTCGCTATTCGGTTTTTTTCTCGTGGTGATGCAAAGATCATGGTATTTCAAAGCCATTACATTAGGATCAGATTTTTTAAAATCTGGTTATCACGTTGGTCTGCCATATTCTTCTTATAACTACATTTAAACGGCACTAATTGAATAATTTTTTAACTTTTTTAACTTTATAGTTATTTACTGGAAAATTGGCACACTTAATATGAGTAACTAAAGTTCAAATAGTTTCTCATATAATAAAACTAAACGTTTTAATTAACGAAAAATTTAAATGTTCTAAAAGTGCCTTGCGCATTCACATTTGTCAGAGAAGCAAAATTGTGTCATTTATAATATTTTAGTACATTTTCTTGTACTTTAAATGTAAGGATTTTATTTAAACTGATGTTATTAGTTGTAGAGAGAGAAATGTTTGTTTTTAGGAAGTTGCTTGAGTTAAAATATTCAGTAGCCAATTTTTGTGAGCCAATGAATATAGCAATCATAAAATGCATGATTCAATCTTTAGATAGATCATTTTAGACTATGTGTGCAAATTTTTATACAAAGCACTGAAAAACTGAAATAAATGTAAGGAGTAAATTTCGTGCGTACAAACGTAAAACAGAAACAACGCATACAGAAAGGGAACGCACGGGTTATTTAAACATGAAGCTGGGCTTTTAAAAATGGCGGATCGTAAAAGATGTTTGGCCAAGATGATTCACAGGTGTTCATAAAATATTTATATGATATAATTAAAAAATCTAAGATTTTGTTATTTTTACGTAAAATGTGATCCTGTGTCACTAAAATGTGAAAAGAAAATTTATATCGATTAACAAGAAGCAGATATAGGTATAAGCGTTTCAAAGAGTTGGTAGGGAAATTCTGAGAATGCACATTTCTATGTTTATTTTTCCACACTTATAGATGTGATAAAAATGAATATTTATTTTGATGTTGACCGATGCGAAAACCGTCCATTAGAAGAGAATTAATTCTTTTTTTCTGTGCGCCATTGAATGATATTATATCCCATGTGATCTGTTACCGTATGCACCAAAATAATGAGCTTTTTGAATACCTAAAATCCTGATAGCATGAGACGGCTCAGGGTTTCTGTAAAGGTTTCAATGAAAGCACTTGTCTTTGATTTCTGGTGAATTAAAGCAGCGCATTCATTTTTCGCATGCAAAATATGTGCCTTTTGAATCTAGTTAGCACACTCTTCTCCGTGTCCTGGCTTCATCGGAGCCTCTTTGTGGGCAGTGGTACGCTTTTACCTTTGATGCTCTTTTGTGAGATGGCTTCAATTCGACATCTACATCAATGTGAAATTCCGGCAATGCGTAGGACGCGCCGGCCGCAAGTAACCGGAGAACTTTTGCTTCATCCCCCAGTTATTATTTTCGAAAACAATACGGTATGGATGCCATTGTTGATGCTAATTGATGGATGTATTATTTCCGGAGCAGAGAACCCTCCAGCAGATTTGTAGTAATTTGGATTCTCCATTTACCGTGTTCGTTAATAATGCCGTTTGTGACTGGTTTTATGGGTTCGACGTGCTGCACATTGTTGTGAGTAGAGAAAGGACGTAAAATACGTCATTATTATCGTAGTCATATAGCTTACATCTTTAAAGATTAAGATAATCTTTAGTTGCTAGAAATATGTCACAATTTAATAATGTACTAAATAAAACATAACCGAGGGATATATCTCCGCGGTAACGTGCATTCAGGTGGTTCCGGGTTCAATTCTCGTCGATCGATCATTCTGACCTTGGATATTCCGTGTTTTCCCTGGTCGATAGGTGACCATCTAACACGATTTCCTTTCCATAATCTCCCTTTCAAGCCTCTTCCTTCTCATCTTTTTGGCGTCGTTCTAGGTTTCGTGGCGTATGGCGGTGATGCATCCTCTAAGGAAAGCGTACTCGCTATGGGCAATAGAGAACTGCTTAGTCGACCGGTTGTAGATCGCTGTTTCTAGGCATCTCCAGGAGAGACTGAACCTGGAACCCTTAGGGACCTCCGTGTATCTCTGTGGCATGCCTGCGGCCTGTCGCTTCCTATGGTTCTTTCACTTCATCCCTTCCTCCTGCGGGGTGATAATCAAATAGATCAAGGTAAGTCGCAGTGTACGAGGTATCCCCCTCCGTTGTATGGCCTGTAACCTATAATTAAAGTATAAATTAGATTTTGACGTATTTCTATCTCTTTCACTTTCTCAAAGTGCCTCCTTCTGTCGTTCTTTCTATCTCTCCTCTATGTTACACTCTCCCTCTGTTTTATCTTTCTCCTCCTTTACTACTGTGTTACTGCCTATTTCTCCTTCTCACTCTTTCTTCCATTCTCTGACTCTCGCCCCTTCATCGCCTCTGAGTGCAAACTATATGCCAGATGTTGTTTCAGAAACCGATAATAAAATTGTATTTTCTGGTTAGTTTGTTTATTAACACTAAAGTTTAAGAAAAAGGTCCATGTTATTGTAGTACTGTTTCTTGTTATTGCACTTTTATTTTATTGAAATATTTTTTATTAATATCGGCAATTTTTAAAGCTCCTAACGTTCATTCACATTACCCTACGTAAAAATAGTGAGAAATATTAATCCAGTTTTTTCAGCAGTTTCATTTTCAGCATTTTTCACTACTCATAATAATCTGTTTAACACACTTTATAATTAACATGTTTAATGTTTTCGGGAGAGCTTCAAATAATCATAATTTAAAATTCATAGAACACTTTTTAAAGAGTATAATTTAGTTAATTTGTTATTAAACATTCCTCTTAGCTTAAGCTGTTAAAATTAAATGCAAATCCATAAACGTTTAATAATATTTTTCTAATAGTTTAATTAAAATTAATAAATATATGTACAACAATTTATTTCTCAGGACTTACAACTACAAAATAAATTTTTGGGATAGACACGTATACCGTTTTGTAAAAGCGAGGTTTGTATTACCACATAAAAAGGTGACTGATTAAAATTAAAGTAGTTCCCATTTGTTTTATTTTCTGTATGTATTAAAACAAATGTGATGTTATTCAAAAGAAAATTATGAATGTTTGTTATTCATACATGTATTGCCTTAACGGAGCAGTAAAGTCCTAAGAACATGAATATGCACATCATATACCAGGAGAGTATACCATTAGTTTTTTTAATCTTTGTTTAATATATAGGTTAAAACGTTGCCTTATATTTCTCAAAATTGATTATTTACTGTTGTTAAGTTGCATTTTTCTACTTAAAGGTAAAATTTTGTAAAATAATTCACAGATATTTTAAAAACGCATTTATTTTAATTACATATTTATCAGTAACTATTTTACACAAAAAGGTACCCGCAATTCATTTAGACGTTTCAAACTCCTCAATGAGCTCTGAAAAGTAAAATTATAGCAATAAATTATACAGATTTTTTAATAATACTCTTTTGCTTTTAAAGCAAGATAAAAACGATCTAACAAGAGGATAATTTAAAAGCTTAAATTTATGGGTGCTAGGATTTTGGTTTTAGTTTCCAAGCTTAGATAAATCTAACCTAAATAATGGTAACGATTTTCAAAATTAATGTATAACTCCTGAAGAAATGCACCTAAAGCAGTTACATTTTACATGTTTTTGCTGATAACTGAAGACATTTTATGAGATAATTGCTATATTTGTTATCACTAAAAAATACGTGTTTCTAAAAATAGAGAACACGGGCAATTTCCATCCTTTCGTTGTTAGGTACTATGCGGGACCCCTATATGCGTCGGCACGTCTCAATTTTGACTGAAATCAATACGAAGTAGGTATGGTTTATAAGGAATTCTCCTGAAATTTTATAACTTGTCGGCAAACTACCATACACGCAAAACTATACACACCACTATATACACAACACCGCAGAGGCATTTGGAAACCACCCATTTTCCCTTGCAGGTGGGTGCGAAAAGAACGCCGCGGAATGGAGTGTGCGCTGTTTTTCCGATGTCACTTAAAATTTGTCGCGGCTTATGGGAACGATGTTAACTTTACCAGTGATGTGTCATTTCTAAGGTATTTTTTTCGTAAAACCGAAAAAATGTGTTTCATTTTAAATAAAGCAATAAAAGGTCTTACGTTAGCATCTAAAGCAACGAGGAAGCTATTATTGCAGCTAAAGAGGCCACCAATCATCCTCCAAAGAACTGTAGAATATCATACTGTGACCTCCTCAGATACATCCACAAGAAGATTCTAAATACCTCGTGATTTCCCTTCTTCACAAGGACCAAATTGCCTCACACGATTACGCATAGCACACACAGCTATCACCCACTTCTACCTTATATCTCATGATCCTCCTCCACTTTGTAACTTCTGTAATTGTCCACTTACTGTACCTCATATGATCCTGGATAGTCATCACCATACGAGTGCAAGACAACATTATGAAGTTCCGGACAACATGTGTTACCATCAGCAATCCAGTGTTTAAATGAATGATACTTGGGTATATTAAGCAAACTAAGATATACGCCAAATTATGTTTTCTAATGTACATTTACAATATAACTTATTATAGTCGCAATATTACCAGCGAGTTCAGGAGACTTTTATTAAACACATGCTGCAAAAAGAAATAGGTATTTTTAATTTAACAATTTAAGGAAAGTTAGTAAATCGAATAAATAGTTTTATTTCAACATTTAATAAGCAATAAGATTATCCGAAGAACAGCACTCTCTATATCATCGAAAACTCCTGAAGTAACATTTATTTAAGTACCAATAAAAGTAAAAAAAAAATGTGATTTACAATATTAGCAAAGATTTGTATAGCGGAGATAATAAATATGAGAGAGTGGGTGAGAGAGAGACATAGCAGCAAAAGTCCTAAACTATGGCGAAAAGAAGCGCTTGAGACAGACAGTCAATAAAAACCAATAATAGCTTTAGTTACTGCCTTTATCTTAATAGTTCCATATGTGAACTACATATAACTGCTTACATAAAATCATCTGCTAAGAGAACAATATTCATATTCCTTTTCGGGTAGGTGTACATATGAGCCTGAGAAAAATCTTTGTCATATTTTGTACCCAGCAGCACATGATGTAACATTAAGGTAATTAATATGGAGGGTTTCTTAAAAAATCACGGTATATTGCAATATATATATTCAAATATTCACAAGTTAACGTTTTTATTATGCTAGTGCATTATTCGCACGTAAAACAAATCTAGCTGAAATCATGTTATGCTCCGTTAAGTTCTATTAGGACTCGTTATAAGATTAACAAAAATATTCTCGTAAATAACTTTAGTAAGCAAATTATTTAGTAGTTATTATTAGTATGAAAGCCGAAATACAGGATACTTTTAAATCAGTTTGAAATTCTTATTCATACTTAATTGTTTTGAGGATTTGTTTTGTACTCGTTATTAAATAAGCGAACGACAAATTGAGTTATATAAGAGAAACATAAAAAAATCACACAATGGTTCCAGAAATAATTCGTTTCCACTTTAGAAAAAACTGAAACAGCAAATTAACGGATATAAATTTCTTATTTTATCCTGTATACAGAACAAAATTCTCAAGAATTGCGCTGATTTTTCAACATTCCCATTTTTTTGTTTATATATTATTTACATACATTGAGTAAACTAAATTCTTTACTCGCAATTGCTAGGGTTTTGATCTGCGAGAGTTAGATGACAAATGAGGAAATATGAGAGCAGGGGAAACTGAAACTCCTAGTTTACGTCCAAAAGTTTACGATTTCAAAAAATCGTATCTCTTAACTTAAATAATATATTGCTGACAGTGCCATCTTTTATTTAAAACTGCGCTAGTGAATGCGTATAATTAGCTTTGTAAATATAGGGTTGCCTCATAAGTTCGTTTGTTTTTCGTTTCGTTTCAATCATTAAAAACGACGGGAACACACTCTACCCGCAGCACAGCCACGTCAGCGCAGTTGCCGAATTTACTATATACAAACTTTAAACACAAGGTCGTTCAAAATATAAATAACTACAGCAGTTAGGTTTCGTAAACAAACTATTTATTGCCTTCAGTATACACCATTATTGTCGACAATATATTGCCATTTCTCTGCAAGCTCATAAATTCCATTTCTCCAAAATGTGGGGGTTTTCTGGTTGATGAACTCTTCGAGATACGTCTCCAGTCCTCCTAAGAAGTGAGGCGTTTGCCATTCAGGAAATTCTGCAGGGAACGGAATAGATGAAAGTCGGATGGGGCAATATCTGGAGAATACGGCGGTTGGGGTAACAGATCCCACTCAAAATTATGCAACTTTTAACGGGTCACCATAGAGGTATGTGGTCGGGCTTCGTCGTGGTGATAGACGACATCGTTTCTGAATTCCGGTCTTTTCTCTTCAATTTTTGCCTTTAGACATCCAACTGATAACAGTATTTCTCGGAATTGATAATCTCATTATTCGGAATAAGTTCGTAATACAGGATTCCTTTGCAATCCCACCAAATGCATAGTATAACCTTTCTCGGATGCAGCCCTAGTTAAGGAACCGATTATGGTGACTGCCCTTTCTTGCGCCATGATTTACTCTTTTGAGCGCTGTTGTACACAATCCACCTCTTATCTCAAATTACCGGCCGTTCCAGAAAACGATCATTCTGATTGCGTCTCTATAAAGTCAGAGATGGAAACGCGCTGAACCAAATTCACTTCACTCAGTTCGTGAGGAAACCATACATTGTGAATATTTACGTAGCCCAGTTTTTTCAAGTTCCTGGCTTCAGTAGCACCAGCTAAATTAGCTCCAATGCCAACACTCGAGTTGTCATTCCTGGATTGTTGACTATCAGTTCAAGAATTCTTTCCACCTCCGTAACTATTGGCGGTCCAAATTGAGGTTTGTCTTTTAGGGAGAAATCCCCAGCTCGAAATCGACTAAACCACTTTGACATGCTCCATTCGTTGACAGCATAAATTTTCTGCCGGCATTGTGAGGCGGTATTACCCTTACGATAGTAAAACAGCTAAGAAGTTGCAAATGTTTCTGTTTGCTTTCCATAGTTTGTAAACACAGGTTCACGCTGTTCCATCCAACGTCAGTCACAAACACACCTGACATATCCAATAGCGAGTCTGGTTGTTACCTCTTAAGTCTTAGGGGTGGCTAGGCATCTATGATAACTTGAGGGTTCAGGGTTTTCAAGCGCTATAGATGGAACTTGCGAGCAAACCGAAAGAACTTATGGGACAACCCAATACTACCCAAGAAAAAGTGGACAATTCGGTAAGTATAAAAATTATTAAATAAAAGTTTGGAAAGACGCCAGGTCACGTAATCTATAATATCTTTTGAGCTTCCTGAACTTTAAAATTTAGAATTTTATCTCCTACATTTGGCTGATAGAAGTTGAGAATACTTTATTGAGTCACTGTGCACTGATAGATGAAATAGGTGTAAACATTATATAAATTGTTTTATTGCTATATCGGATGAATGAAAATTTCCAATGTCTTTTAGTCGTTGAGACATAAAGTGATTTTTTCTAAGACCGAAACAAATCTGAAGGGACCAAAAGAGGATTTTACAGAGTGATACTTTTATGAATTGAAAAACTTCAAGAATGATTTCCTCGTTTAAATAAATATAACTGATTGTTTCAAGACACCTTTATGGGCACGTGTGCATCATGAACTAATTATGGATGGATGTTACTACAACACGTGTTTAGAGTGTACGAATTGCCTAAAGAGCATTTTATATACCTTTAAGAGAAAATATTAATATATTCAGAAACATACCTTGCATTCAATTTGACTTTTATCTACTATTTCTCAAACATTTACTGAAAATATTGTGACTCAATTGCTGCGAGAGGAAAACGACGCCTGGATGGCGGTGTTTTTTTTAGCGAGATCCGACTGTCCGGTTGAAAAGATAAGGAGACGGAGGGCGCTCCCTCTTCGAAGTGGTTTCGAGAGATAATGGGATATTTCAAAAATATTTCACTCCTCCGACTCCCGCGAATATTCTAAAACTCCCTCAAAACTCCAGTTGCTATATATAGGTGAGCGCACTCACGAGACACTCAGTTAATGAGCAAAATTAAGATTGAGTTTTTATTTATGGAGAATCTTTAAGTACTTATTAGCGTCCCATTCTATAAAGTACTGGGAATTTTGCTCAGAGGCCTCTTTATGAACGCATGAGGTGCTTTTACGTGCCGAAATCTACTACACGGCACCATCGGTTTTACTTGCTTCAGAAGGAAACCACGCTAAGGATAAAGAGTTGTAATTAATGCGACATAAAATGTGGTTTTGCTGAGGTTGTGTCTACAGTTGTGACCTATAATGAGTAATTCTACTGCGAGAGTTTAGAGAAGTCTTGTCTGACGCCCCAGCGAGTGAAGCGAAATGAAGAAAAGACTGCTTTGCGCTTGATTCATTGCACGGCTACGCGCGAGGATAAATGAAGTAACAGTGAAAATCTAATTACATCATATTAGTGAAGTGACACTGAATATTGAACTAAATGACATTAGTGAAGTGACAGTGAGAACTGAACTAAATCACACTAGTGCAATGACAGTGAGAACTGAACAAACAGGAAAGCAGAAATCAGCTTGTTTTTCAAATAGGGAAGCATGAACAAGGAGCAAGAGTAAACATTTTCGTTAAGAACTCAGTGTGACACATTTTTCGTAATGGCAAATTTAGCAGCTTTACACAAAATGACTCTCATTTTCTCCATCAATTCAATCTTCAGGTATGACTGTTATATTAACTTATTCCTTTGTATTATATTGGTTTCTTTTTACTTTATATACCGGATTACTCTCCTCTTTTTAAAACTTACACACTCAAGGACATAGCTGAGGTCTGTTACTTTTAAGTAAGTCTTCAGCTCTTTTCTTACCTGGTTTTCTAATACATACTTTAGCAAGTTTGTTTCCTGGAGCTTTAAGCAGTTTTTATGTTCTACTTTGGACCAGTTCTTATTAGCCTCTCTTACTAAACATCGAGATATTCCATGAGCTGAATCTGGCCCATGAATTGTGATGTTGCTCTCTGCCTTGCAATTTCATCAGTTTTTCATTTCCCTCTATACCACTATGACAAGGCACTCAAATGAGTTGAACTTCATTCTTTTCTGTCAAGCTTGTGCGCATATTTAGGCAGTTTAAAAACCAGTCCTGACTTTACCTTAAGACTACTTAGAGCCTTAAGTGCAGCCTTGTTATCTGAGAAGATAAGGATTTGTTTACCGGTGTAAGCTCTCCTTATCTTTTCATGTATGTATTGAATAATTGCATAAATTTTATTTAAAAATAGTACCATATTCACCCAACGGAAAAACCTTTCTGCGCCTTGGTCTAAGATCGTATACTCCGGATGCTGTTTCTGAGTCATCCTTTGAACCGTCTGTAAAACATATCAAGTTTTCTCAGGGTTTTCAGAGTTTTATGGGGCGTTCTATACCAAGCGACTTGGCTCCGTTGTACTGCATCCGGCTCCATATTGAGGTGATATATTGTTTACGTCCACCTTGGGTTTTTTTGTAATTTTGCTGGTCGGTAGGCGAATGCGGTGCTTTTTCATCTACCACGATTTCGTTTCCAACACTTCCCTTTCATTCCGTTTGCTTTTCATATTTCAGGTGTGCTTCTGAGTACGGAAAAGAATGCGCGGATGCTGGCCCAAAGGAAAGAGCATTCCCTGGTTGAGGTATCTTTCACTGCACTCTCTAGGCAACCACAGTAATGGAACTGGTCGTCGAGCCAGGAACTGCTAAAGACTTCCGCGCGTTTCTGTGACCTGTCTGCCTGCGCCTCCTATGGTCCCCTTCATCCCTTCCTCCAGGGAGATGGTAGCCACAATACGTCTTCGTAGGTCGGTACGTTGTATACCAGTGATATATTTAAGAACAAATTAATATCAGGAGTACAAAAGTAAGAATTTATAACTTAACTTATAAAACGAGTGGAAACTTAGGTTGGGAGACCTGGATGTTTAAATGCCGAAATAGAGCAGATTTTTTAAGGAAAGATCCTGAGAAAAATTTATGGGCCAACTAAATACAAGCAAGGACAGCGTAGAATTTAGAGAAATGAAGAACCACACAGAAAAACAATAACAAACAAACAAACTAAAAGCGCAGAGACTAGGATGGTTCTGGCATATGTATACAGAAGCTTAGATGAGAAAAGAATTAAAAGAATGTGTAAATAGAAGCTTCTGGAATTTAGGACAGAAGAGAATTCAGGGAAATGAAGTACTACATAACAAAATAAAAAAACGAACAATTATACTAAGATGGTTTCTGGCATATACTTGAAATGTGAGATGAGAAAACATCTAAAAGAATATATAAATGGTAACCTCTTGAACCCAGAACAAGATGTAGTCATATAGATAGATGGGAAGGTGATATAATCGGAGATCTCAAAAGTATGCAGATAAATTCAAGATAACTGATAAGAGAACATTTAGAGCGGAAGATTTTTTAGAGAAGCCCAAACCCATAGCCAATGAAGTTATAGAACCTATTAAAAAGAAGATAAACAATGCCTCTCGTTATTAGGTTTTGCCCAGAATAGATATATAATCCACATTTTGGCATCTAAATCTTGAGAATATACCTATGTAGTAAATGCACAATTTTGTAGTGCTCATTCAAGCAAGCACCCAGCTCTCCTTGCTTTGTAGATGTTTTTGTTAAAGAAAAATCCGCCCCTGGAACCTTGGAATTCAGGCGAAACCCATTTATACGCTCAGCAGATTTATGGTTACAGAGCTTAGCAAGTAAAGCTCATAGTCTTGTTTCACACTCCGAGGGGTGGAATTTTAATTGCAGAGGGAGGAAACGTTGCGCTAGTCTGTTCTGACACGTGTTTTGTATATTCGCAACTCGTGCCAATCGGGCGAAGCAAGTGCAACTTGGTTTTTATCTTTTCAGGAAACAATGCCCATTTTTGTGCTTAAATTATAGACTACTAAAGTTTACCTCTTTCAGTTAAAGAATGGGTGCATTTATTTCCGTTTCAGTGGACGTACTCGGGATTAAACAATCACACAGTTCCATAGATAACAGAAAATCTATAACAAAATAAGACTTGCATAAGAAATATAAGATGTGAATTAGAGCCAGCTGAAAAATTCAATGCCATTACCAATTTGAGCAAGGTTCCCCCGCTTTCCGTACAGTTTCCTTACATATTTTATTGTAGGAATAAGGTGGGTGCAGGGGCGTGAAGTCGCTGTGTGCTGGCTTTGAAATTAAACTCTTTGATTGGCATCACAAAAATAATAGAATAGTGTCCTTAGCAAAAGGTACATGATAGATCAGAAAATTAATTCCAATAAGAACGGATATCTAGGAAATGGTCAGTGCAAAGAAAAGGTATTTGACAAAAGTCTAAATCTAAATATATCTTGTGCTAATGTTGTCCATAATGAATGGTTTATCAGTTATATAAATTTATGCAAAATTCATGGGGAACTGAGATAAACTCACAGGCGATTTACAGAAAATGTAATGTATACATGTTTTAGCCAAATACGTATCCTTAAGCCTAATATTTTAATAGAAATTGTGAGATCAACTTTGAGAAAATTAAATAAGCGAAACATTCTGCAAGCAAAGGGTAATTTTTGGACAGGGAGATTTCTTGTAGCATCCTTAAAATGCTGAGTATAAATACCTATCTTGGTATTTGTTCGATATTTTGTTTCTGTTCACACACACACATACATACACTTATTTGTACACGTGATAACGTCTTTCTAATTTCTTTTCCTTGTCAGCTGACCTCAAAATAAATGTTTTAATGGAATATAATACTTCCCTCACCTATTAGAGATGTTGGAGAAAGTAAAAGTGCGCTTATTCCATTTGTGAATCTCATTTTTGTAAAGCATAAAATACTCATTTTATCAACAGACGCATTCTATGAAATTGAGATTTTAAAGATCTTAATTCATCCAAGTTTTAGTTGCTGCGTTGCAATAAAAGTTTCAGACAGCAAGATCTAAAAGTAGAACTTCTAACATAGCGCACACGTGCTAAAATTTAGTTGCGATAATAGAATTGTGTGGTTTTAAGTACAAATTACCCTTTGTATTTGCACATGTTTAATAACTCAACTTAGTTTGTTTAGGTTTTACTTTTTATTATGATGTTTCACTTGATTAATTTCTCATAGTGCTCGCATTATACGCTCGTATTTTCACAAAACAAATCGTCATACTTCAATTTTCTTTTTCTTTTCATTTTCTTCCCAAAAGGCTGGGTTTCAACATTTAATTTGGGAAGAAGTTCTGTTCGTTTCATTTATATTTCTCAAAACAAGCCTGTGTAATTCGCGCATTTTCTATTCATTTTATAAGGACGATTCTTATCAGTCTCTTTCAAACCCGGCGGAGGGCGATGGATTTTTTCGGGCGTTAAAATCCTTAGCATGGCCGGTGGTTCCGTGTCGAAGATTTACGGCATATAAAGAACCTCAAGCCTGATAAACAGGCCTCGGAGTACCTCTTTCACGCCCAATATAGAATGAGACGCTGGGGAATACAACAGTTAAAAACAGTTCCACAAGCAAAACTTAATTTAATTTTTTTCCTTGGCTGGTGTAAGATAAAACATGTTGAAAACAATTTCACTGAAAGTGAGTGCTGGCGTATCAACAAAACATCAAAATATCTGAAATCCTGTTTCAAGAACGCGTTCTAATCGCGATCTATGTTAGTTTCAGGAATTAATATAATATTATTGATATTTTAGAAATTCCAGCGTTGTCTAAAAAATAGTATATGCCACAAATGTTAAAAGTGGTTTTATTTTCTCGAAGGATTGCAAAAACATTCCTACTCGCAAAATGAAACCCTGCTTTTACCCTTGTATCATAATCTACTATTTCCGCCATAATGAGGAGATTTCAAGAACTTGACAAAACACTGGTGTACAATAACACCATAGAGAGTATCGTGCACTATTGATAAAAATAGGTGACACTTTCAGTGTTTTCTGAAAACTAAATCCGCATAGGATGATCCTTTTACTTACCCAAAATATTACGTTCATTCCTATATTATTATTAATATTATTATCCATTCAGTTTATAAGTTATTAATTATTCTGATAGCCAAATATCAGTTCACAGTAGCTTATAAATTTCCCTCTGTGTGCAAAACCATTCTGCTCCGTTCAACCTTGTCCTTCTCTTAATTGTTATTTTTCTATCATTTCCATAATGACTCTCTCGTATTTTATTTTTTTCTGTATCTTATCGTAAACCTTTCTGTTACTCTCCAATAAAGCATTTCCATTGCCCTCATTAATTGCAATTTTTAATTCTTATAAAGCTCTACTTCTTACAACAGCGACAATGATCATTTTTAGAAAATAAAACAAGAATTAGTTTTAGAAATGTTAAAGGATTTTATTGTTGTTCAAAATATTTCCCTTTAATATCACTACATTTTTGCATTTGATGAAAGAAACCCTTAAAGCAATGATGCCCTCTTCCTGAGGCAATTCAGAAACCTGGATTTTATAATGTTCCACTGCTTCATCCCATGACGAGAAAGTGATTCCACGCATTTTATCTTTAATTTTTGGTAACAAAAAGAAATAACAGGGTACTAGGATCAGGACTGTATGAAGGAGAGTCCCTTTAGGGCATCTACTCAGTTGTTAGTTTTGCTGTATGTGACGATGCGTTGTCGTGGTATAACACCATTTTTCTTTTGGGCGTTTGTGTGCTAATCGGCAGTGGCTGTAAGTCTATCCTCTAATGCTATAATAGCCATATGTCCCGTTTTAGGAAAAAACTAGCATCCATATTCTTACCAGCACTGCAATTCGTCGGATTTTGTAAGCTTAGGTTCTATTCGAGAGACTAATTGGATCAGAATCATTACAATAAATCCAACATCCATTACCAGTAACGATATTCCAAACCAAATTTGAAGTGCTGCCTTCGAATTTTTCCAGAGTTGTGTTTTTGTTCGGCAGTCAGTTTATGTGCAATCCAATGACAACAAAGTTTTCTCACGTCCAACTGTTGATGTAAAATGTTTTGGATTTGGCTCCTACCAATACCCAATGTCTTCCGAATAAATCCAGAAGATGTTCGTCTATATTCTTCAAGCACTGCTCAAACAGCGGCAATATTTTCATCAGTAACAGCAGCTCTTGGACGTCCTTCACGAAATTCATCACTAAGAAAGTACGTATCGATCTCTTTTGAATTCGCTGTAACAATTATAAAATTGTTGCTTTAGTCGGGGCTTCTTCCCCAAATGTATTTATAAGCCGATCATAACATTGTTCAGACAATGGTGATTTAAAGTCGTAAAAAATCATAGCCCCAAAATGTTCTGTAGTCAAATTCATCTTTGGGTGAACACAAAATCTTTAAAGAATTATAATTAACAAACTATTAGAGCAAGTCAAACAAACTACATAGCAACCAACTCGCAAAACATTATAAAATAGCTATCAAACATTAAGAAATTTAATTTGCTTTTAGAAACATGGAATTCCAAAAATGTTTAGTAACGCTCTCGTATAACTGATTTATAAATTTAATGAACCTATAAGGTATTTATTGCACAGCGTAAATTTACTAGGGATATTGTCATACCTCCTTAACGTTTGAGGTGGCTTTCAAAAGACCTTTACATTTCAAAATGGAAACCAATTACTTATTGAACTAAATGATCTTACAACATAGTCCTTTAAAAGTATTAGTTTTGTAACGAATGTAATGTTATTTTTTAAGCTTTAACTTTAATAATTGCGAGAGAACCAGCGTCAGTGTTAATTATGCAGATAGCGAAGTCAGCATTAGACCTGGATATTCGTGTCCGGTATAACGGTGTTGCATAAAATCAATACCTTTATCAGTCGACATGTTGACAGCTGTCTGTCCGTTTTGTTCTATATCTCTACAAGGATACTGCATGTTCACAATTGTCCAGTTGTTAAAATGATATCGAACGGTTACCAGTAGGCCCTATGTCAACAGTTTTATGAATGTTCAGAGAACCTTCTCATTGGCATATAAACAACTACTACTATTAATGTTATACATGCGAATTTTTTAAGATCTCTTTTATCCGGATGTTATACTAAACTTACTATACTTTAGATACATATTTTAACATGTATTTCAGGTTTACCTTTTTAAGAGTTACACGTATAACACTGGTATTCTAATCAAAGAAATATTTTACATGATACTACATCGTGTTTGCTGCAGAGTTGTGAAGGGATACCTCTCCTCAAATTATTGGTTGAGTGAGGTCTTATCATTGAACATTAGAATTTAAAATGTGCTAATCACTATGTGCATGAGTCGCTGTGGGGGGACCAGCTGGTGGGCGCTATCGTTCTGATCCCAAAGTCACGGATTCAAACCCGGCACCGGCTGGTGGTTTTTAAGTGTGCTTAACAGAGACAGTCCCATGTCACTTCTCCGGGACGAAATTCCGGCACACCGGTGGCGTTGATATGGTCCTGGTAACTGACAGCATCGTTAGCAAACAAAATTTTATTTTTTCTCCAATAACTGGAGCTCAGTACCGCACGAAGGCATTGTAGCCCTTTGTGAATTAGTGACTCCTGAGAGGAAGGTATGAAGTAGTGACCTGAAGGGCCACCAGATCGGACGATAATGCGCGATAGCAAGGAGATTCCAGAATGACGCCAATCTTGACTTCGACGCGGCCGTGCCATAGACCTCTTCAAACCGGGATTTCCGGGAATGAGTCCCAAGGAAGGGGCACCAGCCGGCCATCCAAACGCCAAATAGTACAAAATCCAACGCCCCACCGCAACGCTCCAACCGCCGTCGCCTGGTGTTACAACCCTGAAACAGATGATAGGAAATGATAAATAGGAAATTCCGGCCTTTGTGTGTTACACGAAGCACTGTAGTAATATATAAACTAAAATTGACTAATCAACTTCAGCAAAATTTGGTTCAAGTGTAATACTTTGCACTTCAGGAACTCTAGGACTATTTGTCTCAATGTTAGTAGAAAGGAGTGTGATATTTTAATCGAGTTGTTCTTAGAATGGTGAATATTGCCAGCTGAAGGAGTAGTTCGTGCTTATCTTATACCAGGTAGCCCAACCTGACGTATTTGACGTGTGCAGATGACCGTTCGTGCGTTAAAAGAGTTGCAGAACTCAACGGGGCAAACCACGGCGGAGAGCGATGGATTTTTTTTTTTTTGGGCGTAATAATCCTTAGCATGGCTTCCTTTGAAAGGTAGCTAAGTGGCCCAATGCCGTGTATTTACGGCACGTAAAAGAACCCCAAGCCTGTTAATGAGGCCTCTGAGCAAAATCACCGGTCTTTCACGCCCAATATAAATTGGAGCGCTAAGCACCACAGGAGTTAAAGAACATCCATGAATAAAAAAAAATGAAAAAAACACTCTTTTAACGCACGAAAAGATATATACACACTTGAAATGCGACGCGGTTGGGCAACTATTTATTTTTATACTATATACTACTTTATACTATATTGTATTGAGTGCATAATATAATATATATTAATTGTAAATAATATACACTACCATAAAATAATCCCATATACGGTTTGGCCTAAAACAATTTTAACTTAGCTATAAGAAAGTACGGATATTTTACTTTCTCTACTACTCGCCTATATTAAGCACAGGAAGTACTGTATTCCACCCAAAAATTTATATCAAAATTTCACCAGAATACAAATTTTGAGGCTGCATGAATCCAAAAACGCATTTTTAGAAAAAAAGTTGGACGATAAACCAAAAGGATGGTAAATACTAAAGCTGGTATTTAAGTTCAGTGTCTTCCAAGGTTATGTCACGAAGATTTTAAAGAATATATACCATAAACTGCCCTGTACATAGAAAATTTTCAGTTTTTACTTATTTTCTCAAAAATGGCTTTAAGGAATTTAATTAAAACACACATGCTTAAGGTATTTGCATGGCAAATAAAATATTTATTTATCTTTAATTTTCTGTGAGTAGCCTGTGAATTTCCCTTCATTCTGAATGACTTTTGTTTAACTGGTAAACTATAACTCATACATAAAATCTTATTTTATGTATGATGTTAATGCACACAGGCGGCGCCGTGGCCGAGTGGTTAGACCGCTCGCCTCCCACCGAGGCGGCCCGGGTTCAATCCCAGGGACCTGCATGTGGGATTTGTGGTGGACGAAGCGGCGTCTGGGCTGGTTTTCTCCGCGTTCTCCGGTTTCCCCCGCCATTCATTCCACCAACTGCTCCATCATCACCTTTCCTTTCATCCCTTTCACCAACATTTCGTTTCATCTACTTCCTTCATCCCATACCAGGCATCAGGCTGATCACCTATCCTGGATGCTCTGTCTGATCTATGAGTGTCTGTTCCTCGACGGGCCTCTGACCCCAGGCACCCGCTTGTAAGTCCTGGGGGGTGTAAGTCTCTACATAAGTGGAGGGTAAACAGATAATGAATGAATGTTAATGCACACAATTTATTTAAAATAAACTTTTTTGGCATTAAACATGTTCGAGATATTCTTTGTTATTTGTTAGAGTTTCTCAACTGCAAGTCTCTATTATTTTTACTTTCTCTGTCACGTACCTAGTAGGTAGTGAAATTATTGTATTCCACCTAAAAATTCGAGACAAAAATTTCACCAAAAATACATATTTTGGAGACTCCTGAATCTAAAGAAAGCATTTTCAGAAAAAAACCGTATTTGTGTGTGTGTGAACAGCATTAATAAAAAATTAGATATCTGATATACACAAAACTTGGTGTATAAGTTCAGTACCTTCCAAATGTATCTACAAAATGTGCAAAAAAAATCTCCCACCCAAAACTGCTGGAACATTTTTCGAAAATTTTTATTTTATAAAATGTGCCTGTAACGATTTTAATTAAAGTGCTATATATTAAAGACATTTGTATTACAAATAAAACGTATATCTTAAATTCTATAGAAATAGCCTGTGAAATCCACTTCATTTGGAAAGAATTTTATATAATATCTATTGTGTAACTGGAAATGTTAAGCAAATGATGGAAACGCACTACACAAAAAAAATGTAGATCTTTTTAAAACACACACTTTATTTCAAATAACTTTATTTTTTTGGTATGAGACATGCCCGAGACATCCGTTATTAATGTTTCGAATTGTTCAATGTTTAGCCATACCTTTAAAGACCTGTCGATTTTCAATCATTTCTTGTGATGGAAACAGTATGGAATTTTAAAGCAGCGTATAGCATCTATTTGTAAAACATTTGACTATCGCCGTCACCTTTGTACATATTTATAACGAAATGTGTAATTCAGCTATTTCCGGAAAGGCTTACTTTCTGTGAGAATAATTTGTATCCCACTTATAAACGAGAAAAGATGTAGAAAGTCATAGAAACTTAACACATGAGATTTCTTCTTCGACGTAATTCAAATAAAATAGAATTTGAAGCCATCCGCTTTCTAAAAATTGCCATTGCTTTGGCCTACTGTATTCTTCAACAAAATATGTAAATGTGTAATAAAGGTTTATCTATATTAAAGGAAGTAGGTAGAATAATAAGCTTTGGTAAGAATAGTTTTTAGAAGAGTGAGTAGAGAAAATGGTGTGAATGGAAGTCATTGGATTGTTTTTCTTAAAATAAAGAGTACTCAAGAGGCATGAGTGTTTAAACTTTTCAGATAGAAAGTTAACTCATTTTTGCAATGAATTCGTGGACGGAACGACGTATATTTGCGCAACAGGATTACTTCGCGGTCTTCCACAATACGATCACACAGGATAACCAACGTGTTACACGGGAGATACATGTGAAAGCCATTTTAAATACCTCCGCAATCTAAAGCACAATGGATTTATTGCGTTCTGGGTACAGAACGTTCTGCGTTCTGCCAGGATAATACTCTAAATAAAAACAATCTTACCCGCACAGCGTAAAACAAATCGCTCGCCGAAAGTGCTCTGACAGGAAAAATAAATGTTGAATCCTCTTTTGGATTGAACCGTGTAGTTTGGTTTAAAGCCAGAACTGCCAAGGTTTAGAACTATCCGTTGGTACCTGTTATTTGCTTTTGGTTTAGTGTAACTGATGGTTCATTTTATTAAGGGATGTCGGTCACAGGCTGATGCCAAAGTGACGACAAGAATTTCTAGTTGAATATTATGGTTTGTTAGCCCCACGTTTGGGTGCCACTTTGAAGTAGAATATTTGTAGTTGGTTGGAAGATGCTTCATGTTTATCTGTACAACGTATGGGAGCCAATTTGTCGCGGTCACTTCGTGTTATCTTATTTCTGAGCGCCTGTTATTGTTTTACTACTTTGAATGTTGGGTTCATTGTCCTCCGGCTAGCTATTGTTTCTCGGTCGGGCAAATCTCTTAAACAGGTGGATAAAGGAAAGGAGTTGTTACTAAAGATAACACTGATAAAAGAATTTGTTTTTACAGTTTTATTACCGTCACAATTAATTAAGTTCACATATTGACTCTTGATACGCGCCAGACTGAAACTGTTATATTTTCTAATATCACTATAATCACTTATTTACTGCACATTATTAATTCGCGTGTTTCACATTTATAACAAACTTTAAGACGCGAGAGATTCTGTAGAATTCCGACGTGTAACTCGCGAACGATTCTGATGAACTAAGCGACGTTTAACTTCTGAATGATTCTGTTGGACTCAGCGACGTGTAACGCGTGGATGATTTTGTTGAACTGGGCGATACTTGCCTCTGGCTTTAGCTTTTTATACTCCCACACCTCGATATGCCTAAAGATTATAACCGAGCTGCTATTGGTTAATAAAACGCGCCAACATTAGCGTCTATTTTTATATCCAATCAAAAATTACGAAAACATATGTTCTAGGGAAGAAATTCCCTCCATTTCTAAGAAAAGCGCGCCAATCTGAAATCATTTGTTTGTCTCTTCTAATTAATATTCAACTCACCCCCTCGCTCATTGTTATCCGCTCCTATTGTCAGTTTCAGTGAGGTCGTGTAAACTTATTTCCTAACAATGCTTATAATTAACAAACATCTCAAATCAATGTCATACAATAATGCTTATTTACACTACAATCACTCTGGCATTTACATTATTGTGATACAAATTACTGCCACAAACTTTTGATTTTAGCAGAGTAGATACCAGTTTGTTCTGTGGTAGATAATCTTAATGAAAGAGGCTGGGAGAGTTGTCATCATTAAGAGCAAACGACTAGGGAGTAGAGCTTGTATTTACATATTATTCGGGAAGGGATTGCTAGGTAAATAAACATGTTTCTGCCTGCACTATCACAATACAAAATTTTATTTCACATAAAAATAGTTAATTAAATATCTTTCATTATTTAGTTATTAGTAGATATTTTATGCATTTTTAGCAATAAATATGTTTTATATGTAGATTCCTGAGATGATTTTTTTTACACGGAAGGTAACCAGCCCAGCGCAAAACTCCCAACCTAAAGGACCAGACCATTGCTTCAGTAACAGTTTTCAGAGTTACTATCTTATATTTTGCAGATGATGTGGTTTTAATACTTAGGACAGAAGATATATTACAATATGTCCCACACCAACTAAACGAAATATGTCAGCACTTTAACTTGAGTATATCTATAGACAAAACAAAGTAAGACCATTCCATTGCAGTTATCCTCTGAGGTCAAAGATCATGATTGAAGGCAGTACAATAAAAAGGAGTCTGACTTCCAGTATTTAGAATGCGATTTCATATGGTGAATATAATAATATAAACAAAAAAATCTGATTTGTTGGACTCGCATGACTTTCTCTTCTCTTGTAAAAACTGTTTTTAGAATATATAGAATAGAGATAAACATTTACAGAAACTATTTTATTCCTAATTTTCTTCTTGGTGCAAGGGGAATCTGGTAGGCTTTAAACGATAGTAAACTATTTTAAGAGCTGGGGCCTATGTGGAGCATTTCATTCCCTTTGTATGTCCAGGGCATTAAAAATGAAAGAAAAAAAACCAATAAGGAATTCCCATTTGACAAAAGGTAAAAGTAATGGAAAATTCAAACAAATAACAAAGAATATCTCGGAATAGTTCATTAGACCAAAAATGACATAAATTGAGTATTTTAACGAGAGATTCATTTTTTGCAGTAAAATTTTGTCTCTTACGGTTTACCAGCTATGCGAAAGTCATTCATAATGAAGAGGACCTTTGGGGACATTCGCAGAAAATTCAAGACATGAATTTCATTTTCCATGAAAATACCTTAAACATATGATATTTTAATCAAAATCGTTAGAGACGTATTTCATAAAATAAAAATATTCGATAAATGTTCCAAATAAAAGGTAGTGATGTGGATTTTCTTGAAAATCTTGGTGTCGCATGCTTCAAAGATACTAAAGTCAAATACCAAGTTTGGTATTTATGCGACTTTTCGTGCCTGAGTTACACTGTTCACAGACAGGTACACACTTGGACATGTTTCCAAAAATGATTTATTTGGATTCAGGGCACCTGGAAAATGTATTTTGGGTAAAATCTTGATATCGAATTCTTGGGTGGAATCCAATACTTCCCTATTACTTACTCTACGCAGTAGAGAAAGTAGAAATGAACAAATTCCAAGCAATTTGTGGAAAAATTCACCGGACATTTAAAAATAAAGTTAGAAAAACAACGAAGTTAAGATTTTATTCAAAAGGCCATACCTGTCATTCTGTGTGGAAGTGAGGAATGGACAAATAAAGAAAAATACAAACGAAACTTCAAGTAGCTGGAATGAGACACTTACGTTCAGTCAAAAGCTCACAAGAGAAGAACATATAAGGAATAAGAGAATTAGAAAACACTTAGGTGTACAGTCCATCTTCATATTAATTACTAATCACAAACAGAGATGGACAAGACCCTCGCAAAGAATGGCAGAAGAACGAATTCTTAGTCAAGTCTTCAGCTACAAACCCACTGGAGGACGATCAATTAGACGACCAAGGAAACGATGGTAAATGCGAGAACGGAAAAGACTTCAGCTTAAACCATGGCAAGAAGAGGGACTATGTTTTGCATTATTGTGCTTTGTTTCCCCCTTTTATTGTGTGTGGTAAACAACATAGGAACGGGTTTGTTCGGAAGAGAAACTCTGCAACCTTCTGACATATTGTGTAACCTTATATGGAATTACGTGTTGTCAACAGCATACTCAATCTGATTCGATTGCAAGGAAGCTGCGCCACTCAGAAAACTCCTGCAGAAAAATGTAAAATGGACCTGGAAGGAACAAGAAAAAGATGCATTTCAAAGAATAAAACATCTGTTCGCTAAAACTGTACTATTTGAACGACCAATAGACGGTGTGCCCTTCCACATATATTCAGATGCCAGCGTGGGAGGTTATGGAAGTGTATTATGCCAGATAGACAGAGAATATAATATGCACGTAATCGCCACTGCATCAAGAGGACTGACCACAACAGAAAGAAAATTTTATACGTCAAGAGTGGTGCATCATACGCTGTAAGCTCAACGGTATTCCTTTTTGATTTGTTATTATTGTTGTTCCTTCACTAGAGAAGTGGCCGGCAATGCTTAACATACCTGTTGAGTGATTCGCACATGGGTTTATTCTCGACAAATTGCCGAAAGTAAAATGTAGTGAAAGTTTTCGGAAAGTATGTAATAGTCATCAAGGCTTCCAAGTGATGCACATATGTCCGGCAACAAGCATTTTTTGCGGTTTCTTATTCTACTACGAAGCAGGTGCTTTTAGTTGAAGCAGAACCCTCCAAGCTTACATTCAGGACCTTATTCAGATTTATGCAGATCTGTTGTTTCGGCACATATTCCTTTATTAAAGTGAACAATCCGGGAAGGCCATCAAGTAGACATTGATAATGTTAGTGCTAATGACTTGCTTTCTATAAAGTATGCATGAGTGGCTTCATCTGACATAAAAAGATCATTCTTGCAATAACAGACAAAGCTCCGTGGAAGTCGCAGAGATTCCTAATGGACAATTTAGAGAATACGTGTGTTGTACACTGTAACTTCAAAGAATTATCAATAAATTTACATGCCATTCATTCATTATTGGCGAGCTTTTAAAGCACTGTTTTATATTAAAGCTTGTTCTATGTGAACAATTAAAAAAAATAATTTTTGTGCGTTAGTAAATACTCGTATTTCGTCTTTGATAAATGTATTTTCAATTTTAATGCATACAAAATAAATAAATTTAACTTTTAGCATCTAAAAATTCGATTACCATAGAGCTCAGGTATCTGCAAATAATGACCTTGTGATTATTTTTCTTCCATTTACAACTAGCAAGTTACCCATCAACTTTACATGGAGACGTCCAGTATTTCTTATCGTGCTCTCACTGACCAGCATTTTGATCAGCGGCAATTTGGGAGTTAAGCTCGGATTAATAACAACTCTATTCATAACTCTATTCATATTATCCTTACGAAGAATACATCTGTTCCTACCTTCAGGTTGAATTTTAAGATTTTCTAACTTGGATTCTAAAATTCCGGCGTTTACATGCCGGAAAACGTGTCCGCCAATATTTATTTCCTTAGGTATCGTTGTTGAGGGCTGATACACCCTCTGTGAAATTTTCATGATGCCTATTATTATAGTGATGGATATCAATGACAGCGATTAAAGATTTGAAATCCAAGGGTACTAGTGGTGTGCGAGATCAGGAGGCAATAGTTCTTCCCATGCTAATCCTCTGAGCACGTGTTTTGGAAAATCTGTTTACCGGTGATACCCGCCGGTGCAAAAATTCCGAAACGGTCATAAAATTGGGCTGTTGTACGAAGAACCTTTTGTCCATTAAACTCCTTGGTATTGTCTCTTTGTTTATGAACAAAATATCATCTTTAGTATCCAAGTCCACCCCAAGTCCACCAGTTACTGATTTTGAATTTAATTCCTCAACTCCAATAAACTTTACAAAGCTTTCTAGTTGGTTGCCCTTTGGAGAGTTGAAGCTAAAATTAAAGGTATATATCATATTGAAACAAAAAGTTATTATTTTGTAATATTTAAACATTATAAAATAATAATTTATTCTATATTTAAATAAAATTCTTCCTAATCGTAAGCCTATAAATCTCATCTGACGGTCCATGGTTCGTTCCCGACACCATCTATTACACAAGCTTTTACAAGGATTTTGGTTTAAAGAAACAGAGGTTTTCTAACCTGTTAATAGGTTTATTTTACTTAATAACACTACGGAACTATCTACTAAAAGTAGCCTAGTCTGGTTTGATGGAGTTGTTGTTATCCAGTTTTAGTCTATGATTTTATGTTAGTTTATATATAATGACACAATAAATAATCATATGAAAAAGAAGTGATATATTTCTGGTTTGATGCTGTTGCTGTTGTCATAGGTGGACTAGCATTTTTAATTATTTATTTGACTGTGTTATTACTCCATGATCATTGTCATCATGACCCGATATATCTTAATATGGGAACCCGCTGTTCCTTTGTTATTTTGTGAGACCGTGAAAGCCTATATAATTATTATTCTTATATTGGCAATGTTCGACCTATTACGGTTATAGTTGATAAATATATAGATGGTCAGCGAGCTTTTGTATGTATAGGTAGCATAAAATTAAATAACCAATCCTGTGAGTGGACCTCCGTGGTGTAGTGGTTACCATTCTAGTATCTAGTTCCTGAGGTCGCGGGTTCAAACCCGGCGGAGGGCGATGGTCTCGTTTCGTAGATGTATGGCACATAAAAGAACCTTAAGGTTGATAAAGAGCCCTCTGAGCAAAATTACCGGCCTTTCACGCCCAATATAGAATGGGACGCTAAGGACCACAGCAGTTAAAAAGCGTCCATAAATAAAAAACAAAACAAAAACCAATCCTGCGAAATGGAGTGAAATTTGGAATCTTAGACTAGACAGTAATTTTTACCTTCTGTCAAAGTTTGATCTAAATCGGTGCAACAGGTAGAAGTCTATAGGGAACATACATATACACACACACGCAAAAATTGACTTTTATGCATTAAGATGTGTATAGTTAACCATTTCCGATGTCTTCCTTTTTATTGGAGATATTTTTCTTTCTGTTGGTTACATAGGAGTATTTTATGCAGAGGTACTCTTTCTTCAAAGTTACAGTTATTCATTGGTTTAAGCGTAAAGAGATGGAGTAGTTGTCAATGGCATATTTTACCTGTCTTAGGTAATTTAATCTATCGTAACCTGATGTGACAAAGCAATTTATTCCCTGTCCATCGGTGTGTACTTCAGTAGTGTTAGAGTATTGTTCATTACCCTGTTTGTTTATTTTAACAGTCCATAATACAGTGCACAGCCAAACACTAGTCAGCTTCAGTTAATAGAACATTGACGTTTAACAGATGTTTTACGTAAACATAGACAATTAGGCTTGTCAACACCTCCACCGTAAATCTGTTTGCAGTCAGGCGATCATTATGATGACTACTAAAAGCGTACCGATGACGTTTATTCAATTAAAAGCTAGGAATCGCACATGGACGCCGAGGACGGATGCGTGATCCAGGGGAATTGGATTATTCATAGAGCTTCATGTGAACGTTAATTGCGTGTTATCCTTGTGGAACGGTGCAAATGAGAAATCGGCACGAAACGCTTGTGAGGAGCGTCACCGGTATGCTAAATGCCTTCAGTGGCAGGGCCTTAATGAATAATTTACAGCATGCCATCGTCGTCTTCTTCGCCGTCGGCAGTGTGACGCTTCTCGTGTCAGAAGACGTGTTATCTTTGGTATCACGCAAAGAGCCTTGCTGTTTTCGTGAAGGAAGAATTCAACCACCAGTCGCATTAGTGTGAGGCATGGCACGCGTATATGAACCCTTATTGTTTCTAGTCGCTTATGCAGTATCTGAGCAATATACGACTTGTCTTAATAATCAAACAAATGCTCCTCTGTTTTAATTGTATGCAGTTTTGCGTTATTACTTCGTAGACAGCTAGACTATTCCAATTCGCCTACAACTGCAGAAGTTATGAAAAAAACAATCCATAGATTGTGAATTTCTGGAATTTTAATGGTGAAATTTATAGCTATATATAAATATAACTTATCTGGTTTCTGTATCCCTTATAAACTTATTTTCTGTAAAGTAAAACAGACTCCAGGAAATATTTAACGTTGGTAGTTTGTTTCTTTGCTATTACAAGTTTTCGTAATTGATTTAAATTAATGAATGACCCTATGACTTAATTAAATAAAGACCGCAAATAAAAGGTTTTAAGTTTAAGTTTAAGCGTAAAATAGAAGTTTCATCAATGATACTGTGGTCCTTCGATGTTTATGTGCGCCAACCAACGTTTATTTTATGTGGGCCCATCCCATGCTTTTCGACAAATCTGGTAGAACCACAACAACGGTTCGAAGCGATATTGAAATCCTGGCCACACTTTCGGTATTTTGATCAAGGGAGATACAAACCGGAGAACAGGTAATAACATTTTTGAGGGCAGAAGTGTTATAACTATACTATCGAGTTTTATATAGCAGTTTTGGTCAAAATTAAATAGGAAATGAAAGCTATAAAACACGAAAGCTTATTTTATTTTACTCATATTGATAATTTTACTCTGGCGCTTTATAAGGTGTTAATTTTAAACTACAGTTACTACAGTGCAGTCTTTAAAAATACTTGGAACGCAAACCGTAGATCATCGGCTAATCGGGGAGATGCTTTACCAATAAGCTACAGTTTATTATGCCACCGAACTTTCATTTTACCTCACTCATATGATTCAGGAACATCAGCACTGATACGGGTAGTCGAGGTCGTTAAGGCACCGACCCGTAATCAGTAGGTCTACGGTTTAAAAACCGCCAGTATACCGTCCTCCCTGATTGAGTTCTTTTTTAGATTTTCCTTAGCCCTCATAATTAGCAAATGCCCGGAAGGAGCCCTGAACTTACAATTAGAACGTTTCTTTCCCAAATTTCTTATCCTTTTATTTCATAGATCGGTAGTGTCCACCGCATGTAGTAAGAACGACTAAAAATAAAGAAAAGATACCTCAACGTAATGATGCTTCCGATTTAACTTTTTTATGCAATAACATTAGAACCGTTACAGTTAGAAGATTAAAACATTGCACTTCTTTAATAATTGTGCAACGGAGTAGTGCAAAAAACAGCAGCGTGTAGATTCAATGTCCGGACAACGTGCAGATTAACGGTGTATATGACGTGTTTTATTTGTTTTTAAATGTGTAACGCAGTGTGCATGTTTAAGGTACAGAATTACGAGACTTGCCGTAGAGAACTGTTTCATATCGTTGAAAATTGAATGACGCTCTGGATCAGTAAGTAATGTGGCGCAAGGCTACGGCCCAAAGTTATTGAGGGGTCGGCGCCGGGCAAGACTGGCAAAAGGAAATAAGTCACATTATCGCCCAGCAGAAGTGCTATGGACAGATAACCAGAATCTTCTGGAAGCTTCTTTACGACGCTTCAGAAGTATGTCCAGTATATCCTAGAATGTTCTGTGGAAGATTCCATTGGCCATATAAGTGATCGTTCTCGCAAGCGAGAGTTAGTCAATTAGTGAGCGAGTTAACGAGAGCGTTGCTGATGTGACGGAAGGCGCCGTTCTCCGATCGAGTTTGTGAAGATTGCTATAACGTGCAGTAAGTGCTGCTTCCGCAGATATTGGAGAAGTCTTGTGTTTGACTTCCAACCGAGTGAACGGTGCAAAAGAAGTGGTTAAGTCGTGCGTGTTTCATTACGCCGCTACGTCATGAAGAAGGTGAAGTATTAGTGAAAACTATGGAAGTAATAGTGATTAGTTGAATAAATCACATTAAAGAAGTGACAGTGAGAAAGTCACTGGACAAAGTCACAGTAACAATGTGGAGAGCTAACACACCCTTATTAAGCTGAATGATTAGTTTTGAGATTTTGGTGGATATTTCTGTGTTATTTTATTTGTTCCCCAAGTTGCTTCATTCTAAAACCAACAATGACCATGTTCTTATAAGCTTAATAAATTCTTGTCCGGAGAAATTAAATGTGTTACCCACATTTAAAGAGGTCGGGTGAGTGATCCCATATGATTAGGGGAGATTACATCCTCGACTACAAACCATCTCATCCATCATGTATAATATCTTTATAGGTACATAGCAATGTTATAAACTAACAGAGGAAGTATTGGAGAAGACTTCTAATTCACTAATACTAGGATGAATGAACGCTTCTTTTCTTTCTTCACCGGACTTTGCCAATTTACGCAAACGTCTAAAGTCAAGCTATCCCAACCTATAAGTACGCTTCTAATAAATGAGCAACAGTTCCATGCATCGTTTCTTGGTGGTAGGAATCGAAGTGGAATAAAATTGTAAGGTAGTCATGGCCGGCGACGACAGGAGAAAGCTGTCCAATAAGTTGCAAACACTTTTGAAGTGCTACATAGTTAAGCATATTTAATAACAACATACAGGCGTGTGAGAATCGCTTTCGGTAGGTCTCAGGTTCGATTTCCGTTGACCACTCACTGTGACCTTCGTTTCCCCTGGTTTTCCCTGTCGGTAGGGGAATTCTGGAGTAGTTTTGCATCTACTATGATTTCCTTGCCATAATTTATCTTTCATTAACTTTAATTCTCATGTTTCAGGCGTGCTTCTAAGTTTCGGGTGTATGTCATACCGCGCAGATGGCGCGGATATGATCGCCCTCTCTGGGTAGCTTCAGTAGTGGGACGGGCCTTTGAACTAGGAACTAACTATTAGGTACTTCCACGCGTCTCTAAGGCCTTTCTGCCGGCGGCTGTAGCCTCCTGTGGTTCCTTCACTTCATCCCTTCCTACGTCTCAGTGGTATGTTCCACTACATCCTATAACCTACTATCATAACTACTCAACATGTTCTAAATTCTCCCATGTTCATATTTGCCTTGCGTCCGAATTTTGAGTGTTTTGGTTTATACTCTGGATTTTATACTTTCACCATTTACTTTTCTCTGATTCTTAGGAAACTGATTAGGGCTGATTCTTTGTCACGCATAAGCTTCAGAATTTGTTGTCTTTTTTCAGCTGACCAAACATTGATTGTAGAATTGTTTTTCGGGTTTCAGAAAGAAAAGACAGGCAATTCCCAGATGTTTCCGCTAGTGTGGCAACCAAACGAAGCAAAGTGATTCTCTCCCGGCCCTTTCCGCCACACCACTTCGATTTGTATATATAGTGGAGTAGCAAGAACTGGTGGGGGATAGTGATTTATGGAGCGGACTACTGCGTGGAATGTCTGGCGTTTTCATCTGGGTTGGGCAAAGACAGATGCTGGGCAGCATCTCTTCCAGCGGCACGCGACGGGCTTGGAATGGATCGTTTGCGCGATATACCCCTACACTAGGCTGATACGGAACGATCTAATGCATATCGATGATAATCTCTCTCAGAGAAGATGGGTTTATCAGTGATTACATGGTAATTTATTTCCTTAATAACATCACCATTGAGTTCTGAAATGTTTACAGGAGAATAATTACAAAAAAGTTATACATAGATTAAAATGTAATAAACACGAAAAAGTAGTAACTGCATTTACACATATTACAGCATTTATTTTCTTTTTTACTTTCTTTACTACTTGTAGCACGTAGGGGAAGTACTGTATTCTACCCAAAAATTTGATAACGAGATTTCACAGGAAATATATGTTTTGAGGCCCCTGGATCCAGAAAAAAACATTTATAGAAAATGGGGTATGTGTGTGTATGTGAACAGCATAAACCAAAAACCAAAAGTCGGATAAATACCAAAGGATGCGAGGCGAAACCTTTCAAGAAAATCCCCCCACCCAGACTACTCTTTACATGGAACATTTTCGAAATTTGTGATTTTCTAAAAACAATTATTCTAACGGTTTTTATTAAAACACCACACATTAAAGATATTTACATTAAAAATAAAATTAATGTTTTTAATTTTTTGGGAAAAGCCAGTGAAGTCCACTTCAATTGGAATAAATTTGTATAATCTTGTATAACTGGTAAACTTATGCGAAAAACGAACAAATGCTAAACAAAAAATATAGATCTCTTTAAAACACACAATTTATTTCAAATAGGTTTTCTTGTGGCATAAGCCATTTCTGAGATATCATTTATTAAAGATTAGAGTTGTTAGTTTCTTGTTCATTCTCTTAAGTTCTGTCAACATTCAGTTATTTCTCGCGATTGCATGAAAGCAGTATGGAATTTTAAGGCCAGCATATGCGTCCAGTTCTGAAACATCTGACTATCGCTGTACCCTATGTATCTATAGTGAAATTCATAATCTAGCTATTTCTGCAAAGGTTATTTGGAATAAAATGCAGTAGATGGAAAAACAAGCTTTAGTAGAATAGTTTGTATACCTACTAATAAACGATAGAGGGTATAGAAAGTCACGTGAATGTATCACATCTGATTTTTGTCCATTACATTATCTTACCTGGTGGAGAGTACTGAAATAAGAAGATTTGCCACTTCATTTGATAAAATTAATATAAACATTACTAAATTTCAATAAATTTATGATTAGAGCAATTGATAATAAACAAAAATAATTAAATAGTCGATATACAAGTAGAATTAGGACAGAATGTAGCGTATAGTCGATTCTATTTGACTTACATACAAAACACACCAAGGTTATGCAAAGTTAAAATTCTTCGGAATCAGGTGATAAAATACTGTCTACATAGCTAATTTAAATTGGCTTTAATGGAAAACGAAAATACTCTGAGAATCCACCTAATTGGAAAGCTGAACCAGATTTTAAAAATACATTGTCATGGCCGGGATTCCAACGCGGACCTTCGACTTTTTGTGACGATGCCGGTAATCCTTCAAGGCGAAGACAAATGTTGGAGGTATTATACCTCAAAGGTGACTTGAAATGTTGAAAATGCATATACTTATAGTGGTATATAGTAATATTGTGGACCATTTATGATTTTCATGACTATTTTCCCGTCCAGCAGATGTAGGCACTAAGCTAAACGTTTGGGGAAGAGATTAGTTAAGATTCATTAAGTTCACCATGGTAACATTATATGTGGGTAAGTGAACTATAAAGGAGAAAAAAACATTATAGGCAAAGTTGTAATAGAACACGTATCAAAGTAAAGGCCTTTTTGCATTACTTTGGTCTTCACTGAAAACTTTAACAAAAGCAACGGTTAAGCGGCCCTTCTTATATAGTCGTTTTTGGCGACTTTTGGAAGGAGTTGCTGCCAACGTGAATCATTCGAATTTTAGACGCGTAGTTCCCTCGGCTACGCTCTGTTGTCGCTTGGCAGTTGCGGCCTTCCTTTCCTTCTAAAAAGCATCCCTCGGCTACGCTTTGAGGCTGAGTGCCCTCAATCCCTCGGCTAGGCCCAGAGACTGTTGGGATTTCAAATGTTGGCTTTGAAGACCAACGTAATACAGGTTACCGAAGTTTTCAATGAGGACCAAAGTAATTTAGTTTGTCCAAAGTAACTTATCTTGCAGTTATTTCTTTATAACAAAAAATGTGAATATCATTCTCTCATTAATTTTAAAAATATGTAGAAAAATTAAGTGAAAATTAGGAAACGACAGGGCCAGAAAGGAA
Source organism: Deroplatys truncata (assembly GCA_030765065.1). Classification (NCBI taxonomy): domain Eukaryota; kingdom Metazoa; phylum Arthropoda; class Insecta; order Mantodea; family Mantidae; genus Deroplatys; species Deroplatys truncata. The sequence goes on from CM060986.1 coordinate 111,434,047, forward strand.
AAACTAAAGAATGAACCTTACACAAAAAAGTATAAACTGATTTGAGGCAGTGACATGTGACATTTATGAATTGCGGAGGGAGTTACTTAGTGAAACTAAATGGAATATTTATAATTGATTTAGCGTACCATTAACAGCATAAAATCCATAGAATAAGAAATGTACGTATTCAAAGAGAAACTATAAATACTAAGCCAATGAATTGTTTCTAACTTGTAAACGAATGGAAAGTGCTAGATTGATATTGCTAGACTGAAGACACCGATAAAATGGAATAAAATCATTTAGTAGATACAGTAAACGCTAGAAAGAACATTTGAAAACTGGACACACGTCTGAAATACATATAAACAATAAGTCAGTTGCTATTGTTGTCATAGTGTTGATGATTATCATTGATGATCAATTCAAGAATTAATAACAAATTTACTTGCTTCAGACACCTGCAACAGCCACCAACGTACTGCAGAAGACCGAAGTAGGATCTGAAAGCTTTTGATGAAGAAGGAAATTAAATGAAATGAGCGATATAGCAAACATATCCCAGAGTAAGACCAGCGTACTTTTACAGCGTATATACAGGGTGAAGCGAATTATTACACTCCTTCTAAATTGTACCTCATATAGGTATTACGAACAGAAAGTATAGTAGCATTTTGTTCTGTCATCAGCCGTTTTTTTTAAAAAAAGAGGAAAAGAAAATGAAAGTTGTTTTTCCAAAATATATAGTTTATTCTACGACAATGTATGAAGATAATAGCTTATTACTTGTAAGATGAGTCACTAAACTATTTATGACCAAGTTTCGGTGGTAACTATATGACATCATACAAGGTTTTGAAATAATTAATAATTTTCCGAACATCGTTTCGCAGGTGTAATGTGGTTGGAGACACAGGCAACGTTACTAAGTCAAGATAGATCAGTGTGACAAGCGGGTTCCGGACGTGAACAAAACAGCATACCTGAACTGGGAGGTAGAGGTGTTAGCGGACTTTTTCCACAGGACCCTTAATCCAAACAAACACGACGAAAGGGTGGTGTAATGTTTTAGCGAAATGACAAGTACAACTTCTAGCTATTGGCCTACACTAACAATATGGAAGTAATGCTTTCATCTTCCAATAAGTATTTCGCGGTCGCTGACTAAAAACTAGACCATGTTTATGTCAGCTCGAATAGAAGTTGAGTCATTATTAGAGTAACATTGTACTACACCTTGAAACGCTCAGGTTTAGTAATAAAAGAACCCGAGGTGTGTTTAGTGGATAATCACCACGCCATACAGCGAAAGTGAAATCTGTTTAAGCATTGGCCTACTTCTGGTTTTGAGAGTAAGACTGCCACCCCCTAAAGGCGTTGCTAGCGTGCGCTTTTTATGTTCTCGAAAAACTGAAATATCTCTGCAGAAGGGATCATAGAAAAAACTGAAATATCTCTGCAGAAGGGATCATAGAAAAAAACTGAAAGATACAAACTATATTCAAAATAATAAGATCTGCAACTGGTTAAATTGATATGACTACTTTTCTTCCACCCAGTATAACATTCAGAGCAGCCATTGGCAGATACCAGGTTGTAAATAAAGCTTATGTCAGATTCGTTCTAGTTATTTCAGTTCATTCTGTAATCTTTGCGTCACATTTACCCGGAAACAGATTGCTGTTGATGACAGGGTGGTTATGAACATCTGGTCTTGGTTGACTCTCCCCTTAGAAAAAAATATGACAAGATGTAAGATCTGGTGAATGGGGAGAGGACGACAGAGTAACGGCGGATATTTATCCATCAACAGCTGTACAACCAATCCACCGTTGTGGTAATAGTGAATGACGTGAATGTGAGACGCCCTATCAACACTCCCCAAACATAATATTTCATACTGCCTCAGGATCCGTAGCCCTAGCATGCTATAATTAAAATCCGCACAACACAAGTTTATGATCTAGTTCCCATAAAATATTCGTCATAAAGTATACAAATTGTATCGTCAGTTAGGGCTACCATACGTTCCATTTTTCCCGGACAAGTCTTTAGGGACCGAATTTTATGTCCTGGTGAATTTTTGGAATGTTATCCGGGATTTTGACTTGTGTCTCTTCACCTAATAACTATATTATTGAATTTTGCACGCAAATTTCAGTTCTGACAAAATTAACCAAGAAGTTCCGTAAAATTGCGGTAGCTGGATATATCGCTTCGAACTTGCACCTCAACAAATGGAATCAACAATTGTTCCTTATGGATATGTTTGAGTGAAATATCCAATTGCCATGGCATGGAACCAACTGTCAAGCTTCTATGGAAAGGTTAAGTCCATAGATGGTTTTAAAGTTCTTTGACCAAACCTGCAATCTGGAAATATTCATGCAACTGGTGCAAGAAAATTGGGAATTCAAAAACTTACAAGCCACCATAAAATACTTTAAAAAATGAAAAAAGATTGACTGCAATACTTCTCACAATGCAAACGTGTAGCGAGTCTTTTTCTTAATGTTAAATCAGTTCTCAAGGAAAGAAACGGCTTGGCTGTGGCATACTTCGGACACATTTCCTACAAAGATTTTTATTTTACCTGTAAAATAATCAACACTTTCTGAATAAAATGTAATCTGCAGTGAAATAGGGCATGAAGTGCAAGAAAAACAGACTGGCAGCTGAAAGTACTCGTTTTCAAATGTTCCTAATAAATTGCTACCATTATAGGTTAATAACGTCTTCCTTAATACCTGCAATTTTCTTTTTCTTAAAGTAGTGCATGTTAAACTTGAGTGATAAAGTTGTATATATAAATGCCTCAGATAATTGTAACAAATAACAGGGGGTCTCTTTTTTAAAAGCCGTAATATGACAGCTCCATCTTTATGTCTGTGCCATCTCTCTATCAGCAATATCCAAGGTGTTCTAGCTGGTTCCATTCTAGATATACCTACTCTCAGTCCTTTGTTATTCCTAAGATGTGTATCTTATTCATTTATCTGTAATCTGAGCTCTTATTCTGTAAGTGTATGGGTAAGTACGGTCTTTGATACGTCTCAAAAGTATCATCCCGGACTGAAGTTTCTTAGATCTCCTTTACACCGTTCCATTTATAAATAACTCTCCTACATCTTCAAGACAATTGTAATTATTTATTCTTTATTAGCTCTATGTGTACGAGTTTCTGTGAGTAAAGCATTGCAAGACACTACCTGTGTTGGTAGAGAAAATGTTACTTTCTACTAGCGTGGAACGATACCATCATTTCTCGATACTCAATACCGATACTGATGTTTGAGCATTGATACTTGATACTCACTTAATAAAAAACAGTAAAGGCAATAGTTTTTCCATGGAATGATGCACTTAGCAGCAGTTTTCTGTTCATAAGCGCAGAAAATGTCTTATGGTAATTGCGAAATTGTTTCTGACAGACATTTTACAATTGGCAGCAATCTCTTTATCTTGATAATGATACAAATTTTATATCCCCTATTATTAGGCAAGGCTTAAAATAATAATAACAATAATAATAATAATAATTCCTTTTCTTCCCCTTTTGTGTAACTGTATTTTGAGCTTAAAACTTTCTTTTAAAGGATTTTCTATCCATACCAAAATAAACACTAGCAATTATTCTGTATTCGCAATTTTGAAAATATAGACTAATGTATATATTGCATGAAAATCAAACAACTAAAAATAATATGTGTGTTACACCATTCCACCTAAATTCATAACTACCCATAACATATGTACTTCACAACTACCCATAACGTACGTACTTTTTCATCCGGTAATAAGTTATTAGACACATAATACTCGTAAGTTTGTAGATTAATTCTCTCTTCTACCCACCATCATACATCAGCATGTACATGTTTAATAGAAACGTTTTACTTGCGTCAACATAAACTAAGAAATGAAGGAAAGAGAAAATATTTGCATGTGCAGTATTATCTCTCGTCTTAAGTTTTGTTTCTGCTAGATTCACAGATTTTGGTCACCGGAACAGGTAAATGTAATGGTGAGAGTAAGTCGCCATTGGAGAAACGTGACTTAGCGCGTCAGCTAAATCAGTTTCATTCACAACTCAGTTAACGCTGCATCTTACAAGAGTGCCTCAGCTCCTTTCCCTGTTGTTTTGCATGTTTTCATTTATACATAAGAGTCTATGGAAAGTTACATTCATTCACTCACAAGAAATACAGTCAAGCTCTATCAAGAACTATAGTACCAAACAATATGGCTCAGGCGGCAACATCTATAGCCCGTATTCGGGAGATTCCGGGTTCGATCACCGACGGCCGCCCACTCTGACCCATGGGGTTTTCAGGGTTTTCCAGGTCCTCAGGCGAATGCAGGAATGGTTCGGTTTCGACCCCCGAATTTCCTATCCCACCATTTCGTTTCATTCATTCTTCATCCCGTTGGTCTCTTTCTGGTTTGGAAGTATCGCTGATGGTGTTTCGGTGCAGCGTGCAGGGAGAAAATATACTCTCTGTGAACTCTCTCTATCCCTCGGCTTTCGGTTGGCTGCGGGGTATCCGAACACCCTTGAGGGGCGTTGGACCTCCTCTGTGTGGTCTGCCTATCCGTCTGCCGGGGTGTCTACGTCTGGAAAATTAGGGACCTTGACATTACTATACCGTCGCTCCTGGATCCGACCGCCCATATACTTCTCTCGCCTCATCCTGGGCCGTCCCTCGTGGGGCGTAGGTACAATATCCCCTCTGGATTGGTACCGAGTCCCCTCCGTTAAGGTACATAAGATAGGAACTATAGTCCAGCAGTTCTCTGGGGACAGAACTGCGTTCATTCCTTGTCTAGTATAAAGTTAAACTCAACAATTTTCAATATGAAAAACTTAAAAATTTAAAAGTATCGAGCGTTTATCTCAAAGTATTAGACATATTTTGATGCCGCCGATTAGCGAGGTATCGGTGGTATCAAGATTCCACCCCTACTTTCCACCTATTATTCTATATCGAGATTGCACGACAAATACCCCTTATTGATCCCTTTAATAAATAATATTGGAAAAAGTAAGTGTGTATGCTTATCAATCTGACATTGGACACTATCTCTAAAGCCGCTTGTACACGATCAAATTTTTTGTCAAATTCAATACTTTAAAAGAGTTGACACAACTTCACAACTTTTCTTGTCAAATTGCTTCCAATACTTTTAGAGTCTTTGAAAGTCTTGAAAGCAAATAAGGACATACTCTAAACGGTCAAAGATTTCAAAATGATTTAATGGCTTTGGCCAATGAAATGCGAGTATCACAGTGCGCTACGAAATCTGCAACATGGCTGGAAGCGAAAAGTAAACAAAATGGCTACCCGGCTAAGTTATGTCGTATGCGAAATGATTAGGTTATACTTAAGCTGGCCTTGTCTGCACATCGAGGACTCCGTGGATTACCACAACAAGATGAAGCAGATGAAGGCGATTATGAATAAATAATGGCCAGGCAGATTTCCGAACTAAGCACACATCAATGCAATTATATAGTGTGCTTAATCAATCGGTTAGTGTTATTTTCATTGTATTCCACACTCGTAATGTGATTTCATTGGATACAATACGTGAAAGTGCTACATATATTAGTAAAGAACAATATTTCATTGCGAATTGTTATACTGTGACGCAAATAGTTAATTGCTTTGCGCGTGTTCTAAAGTGTTTCAGCTTGGCGAAGAGACAACTTGTAAATACACATTTTTGACTTTGTCAGGTCTTGCCAAGTCTTCACAACATTTCACAATTTTTCTTGTAAACTCTTGAATTGAAAAAAAAAGTTTGATCGTGTACAAGGGGCTTAAGACATTGCTTTATATTATACGGAATATGTAACATATATATATATATATATATTTATTTTTGGCCAGTTAATAAAATGATACTATTTCGTCTGTGAAATTATAACCTTCGTGAGATAATACCCATTTAAATATTTCTTTTCATGAAATGAAGCAAAATAATAATTTTGTAATTATTCTAAACACAAAACGATGTGCACTCAGATTGTAAATAATCCAAAAGAAGAAACGACAAAAAAGCTAGGCTTTAAACGTATTACTAATCCGAAGTGAATTCATATCACTTGGTAATCTACTCAATGCAAGAATTATCAGAAGTTTTAAGCATTTAATAGAATGAGTCATTGAAAATGCTAGTTTGAAAGGCTTTGAAAGTTTAATCGTCATAAGTTTGTCTTATTTAAACTTAGATAATTGCTTTTGAATTTTGTAATTGTTACGTTTTAATGTAATATGCAGGTAATTTCACTTCCTAAGTTTTATTTCAAGTATGTATTCAATATATCTCACCATAGTGACTAAAATCACAAACGGTTTTGTGCTAGTTTCAGCTACTGAGAAAATATTTTTCAAAGTATTTTCATATCATGCATTTATTTTTAAAGTATTTTGAAGCTTTAAAAATCCATTACTATCGCAGCACAGCAACAATTTCATTATGAAATTTATTTGCATGAAAGGTTCACAGATATTACTTTAAAACTCCAACTCGTAGAATGGTAATTGAATACCGCTAAGAATGCAATGAAGGTACGATACCTTACTAGTAATTGATTCTTATCCCTAATTTAATTCCAGGAGTTCTTGAATTTCTCTGATTTATTGTCATAGCAGAACTGTATAAGATTATACTCTTAAGTTATGATGATGATGATGATGTTGATCTAGGGGAAAAGTGAAGATTAGTCAAGCAAAGAAACTGGGTAGCAGTGTTAATTCTAAGGGATGCTAATGTACATTCATAGTAGTATTTAACGCCCTTTGTTACTCCATATGGCACCACAATAGTGGATACTGATGATATACGAAATTAAATGATAATTGAGACAGAAAATTTGGGAAGTTAACGTTCCAGGCCTGAGTTTTGGGTACCTTCTCGGCATTTTCCAGTTACGAGAACTTAGGAAACCTGGAAAAAATCTCAGTCGAGGAAGGCTGTCCTGGCGGCACTTGAACCCCAAACTCCCAGCTCATGAGTCTGTACCTTAACGACCTCGGCTGCCCGTAATGCAAGTTATGTTGTTTGGAAGAACGTATGCTGCATTAATAGACTTGGAATGAGCGGAGCGTAGAGACTGCTGGAATGGAATGGATTTTGTTTTGCAGGTCGATATTAGATGTTTCGCCCACTAAAACTGATGTAGGGATCCTTCTTGAATAGGAGAAAGCTAGAGGAATGCTGAAGAAGACATAACTTGGTTATTAGTTTGGGGTGCAACAGCTTTCAGAGAAGCATGCTATTGCGGAATGCTTGGAATGTCAAGAAAATAACTTGTATACTCGTATAGATACCTGGAAACACTAGGAAGGTATGGAATGGAAAAAAAAATGCCAGGAGGTCTTGAGAAGACAATAACCGGGGGTTCATTCAGTGAGATTAAGGATGTTTGAAATGAAAATATTACCTTTTCAACATGGGGACTAGATGCAGGCACTATGCTGGCTTTGCCTGATACTTTGCTTTGCAACAGTGTATGTGCTTTATTCATTACCTTATTCTTACCAAGTCCAATAGCTTATTTCACCTCAAGATTTTCAAGTACAGACATACTGAAATGAGATCATTTTTCTATTGTTGGAGTTTCATAAGGGAACGTGTACAATTGAGTGCACGGAATAGTGTCTACTTGATGCGCAGTGGTTTATGTTGGTAAGTAAATACTAAACCGCTTCTACTACCCCCTTATGTGCATAGGTTAATCTTCAAGTGCCATACTTTAACATCAAGCCAATACGAGACGGACTCATCTAGGGGTTATTGGGACTTCGTTGCGAAGCATGCCTTCCAGCCACTAAAGTTAAATATTTCGGTACTCCTTCCCTTTCGCCGCTCACCTAGGCCAGTGCGTTTATGACAGCCTTGAATTCAAACCAAGCATCCAATTGGTTTGTAGTTAATGACCTTCAAAGCGTTCCAATTTTAAGTAGAAATCGATTAGAATTTAGATTAGGATTTAAATCAGGGATATTTGATAATAATGAATGGAAATCTCTTCTCCCTGCAAGTGATAAAATCGTTTGCGAACCCCGACTAGAAAACACACCGACATAGTCGCTCTTTGCAATGCCATTTGTCACCCGAGATTCATTGCCGGATTAAAGTAGGAAAGAAGGAAGTTAGAGAAGCGGGGACAAAGGGAAGAACCAGAACAAAGAGTGGAAAAAGGGTTGTATGCATTTGCGTTTACACGTGCAAGAAGAACAATCTTTACGTGAGACTACGACGTGTCTCCCTCCAGAAATGAATTGCAAGAAGGTGAAATGTAAGCTGAGCGGTACAAGCCATAATGCGACTCAGTAGCACTACAAATGTGTTTGGCGTCGTCTTCATCATTGTTATTGTAAGCTTAAACATTGTCGTCAATGTTATGACACTCCAACGCATGGAAGTAGCAAGCTTACCTTAAAAACCTGTGGAGCTTTTCAATATTCGTTATTGAATACACAGTATTCAATTTCATATTCAATATTCGTTATTACTTTCCATATACCAAGCTGGGTACAACTGTATCCGAAATGTCATTTTTACTTTCTCCACTAGGTATGATAAATTAGGGGAAGAATTGTATTCCACCCAAAATTCGATGTGGAAATTACAACGGAAATGTATGTTTTGAGGCCCCTGAAACAAAAAAAGCATTTTTAGAAAAAGGTCCCTGTGTATGTGTGTGTTTGTGAACAGAAAACTATAAAACGAAAAGGGAGATAAATACAAAGATGCAAAACGAAGATTTTCGCAATCTGCCCCCACCACAAACTATCGTTTACAATTTTTATAAGTTTTTATTTTCTAAATAATAGCTTTGACGATTTTAACTAAAATTCCATATATTTATTTACATGATGAATAAAAGGTATATTTTGAACTTTCAGGGAATACGCTGTGAAGTTCCTTTCATTCGGAAGGAATTTCGCATAAACTTGCATAACTGGTGTACGTTAAGGAATAGACGAAAACGTACTACACCAGAAATCTATATCTCTTCGAAACACATAAGTTATTTCAAATAACGTTTTTGTGCATAAGCCATTTTCGAAATATACGTTACTATTGGTTCGAGTTCCTTAATCTTGTCATTCTTTTAAAGTCCTTCGATTTTCAGTTGTTTCTTGCGGCTGTTCCCAAAAAGAAGGCATTTTAAGGCCAGCATGTAGTGTCCAGTTCTTAAACCTTTGACTATCGCTGATCCCTTTGTATCTATAATGAAATGTGCAATGTAGCTATTTCTGCAAAGGCTCATCGTGATTAAAAGGAAGCAGATAGAAAAATGTGATTTAATAAGAATAGTTTGTATTGAAGTAAGTTGTTGCTTCACGTATGTTAAAAAGTTTCCGGTAGCCTTCGCCCCAAGTTTAAAAATATTAACTTTGTATTGTTTACTGTTTCTTTAAATATTATATATTTATGTTTGCCTCGGCTGTGTCAGTATTAATTTATAGAGACATGAATATCTTAACAAGGCATGGTGCGGCTGAAGAATGTAGGCTTACACAGCTTATAGGTTTTACTTCACTCCTTTTATTAATCCTTGACACGATTTAAATAACACTTCACTGATATAGAGATCTGTGAGATTATTTATTAAGTACTTGTACTTTTTAACACGTAAGCTATTTTTGTCTCACACTGAATACGTATTAAACTTCTCGAGGACGCGTCTCGCGTCCGGCTAGGAACGCTGTCTGCTAGCAACTGAATTCTGAATTTGTACAATTTGCTCCATTTCAGTTTCTGATTGGCTATTCCTACTCCAGTAGTATACTTTTATTTAACTTAAGCCTTTTTCTGATTGTTGATTGGCTATTTTATAAACTGTCTCAAAAATTATATTATTGTTGTTCCAAGAATTACCAGTAGCATTATTAAACTTTATAATTCATTATTGCTCAAGGTTACCTCATTATTACCTCATTGTTAGCAACTTTTGACCTAGTATTCTCACAGCTCCTTCATTATTAAATTACGTAATACATTCACATAACATGATTGAACATGTACATAATAATATAAACATTAATAAAATTTCCGTTATATACATTTTTTGTATTATATTATACACGGTCTGTTATTGAATTTACATATTATATAATTTTACTGAAATCATTTAAGTGTTAAAAATACTGCCTCAGTATACCCCAATAAACGATAGAAGGTAGAGAGGGTTATGTGAATGTACCGCATCATATTTTTAAATTATTATATGAACTAAAGTTCTCCTAGGTTGTTCATGCATTGTTTCATTGTCAAACAAACACAGCTGAATATTATGATAGGAAGAATGTAAAAACGAAGTGGGCTATATTTAATGCAGCTTCTGAAAATGGTGATGGTTACCTTTGTACCTAGCTTGCTAATATATGTATATGGTTCAGACTCAAAATATGTAGTATACATGACTACATACGTGCTCACCTTAAAATCTGTGTATGCTTTTAATTTTGGTTTAACAAGACGTCTTGTTGGGCTTTCAACCTAATTTTCCCTTATTGTAAAAGATAGAGCGTATGGTAACCTTCGACACCTACTCACCTATTAACAGAGTTCGAAAATGGGTACCCAAAATATACGAGGTTAGAACAACATAGGTCTTTTGTTGTTTTGGTGGAGAAAGGAGGAAGTTATGCACCACGCTTAAGGCTAGAAAGGGTTTTGGAAACGGAGGAGTAATGTGGCCTGGGCTAACCCTATTGCGGTTACTAACTTCCGAAAAGAAAATATGAGGCGAGAGAGTACAAAGGATGGCCAGAACTGATGGCGGCAGGCACATCACGGCGGGGATTTTAATCTTTCCAGATTTAATTCCTCTGAGGTCCCTACGATACGCCTCCCTACCCGTACTACAGATTTGGGCAGAAGGATCTTGAAGCACATTCAACGCACAACACCGTTCTGCCTGGCCCTGCAAACCCGAAAGACAAAAGAAAATTAAATGAGAGCAAAATGAAGTACAGGATAATTCGTGGAAATATATAATCCACCTAGCATTTGCTTACAGACCTGAGAAAACCACAAAAAAATTGTTGTCCGGTGTAACCGAAATCGAACCCGGGAGCTCCAGCTGGGTATACATTTACACTTAACATTACTGCACGCAGCGCACAAAATAGACATTTTCATGTTTATATGTATGCATTATACAACGAAGAGATATACCTCACATACTGCGACCTATATAGAACTATTGTAGCTACCACCCCTTCCCAGGAGGAAGGATTGAAGTGAAAGAATCACAGGAAGCTATAAGCCACAGAGCTACGCGGAAGTCATCACCAGTTTCAGCCTCGAAGACTTGTCCCACTACTGGAGCTGCCTACAGAGAGCGATCAGCCAATCAGCCACCTGGTGTCTACCGGAAGTATTCTTCATTCAAGCATCCGCGCCTTCTATCCGGCACCGCAATAAGCCAGAATACCCTAAGTACACCTGAAAGATGAGAAGTAAACGTAATGAAAGAAAATGATAGAAAGAAAACTTGGTAGACGAGAAATCATACCAGAATTCGCCTACCGAACAGGAAAAACTAAGAAAGACTCATGGAAATCGAACCCGGGACGTCCTGAATGCGAGCCTCACGTTTCCGTGGAGCCAACTTGCTCGGTTACATGTACATTAATAGGCTATACATATAATTTATAAGTGACTAGTGTAGAGAATGTTTTTATAGTATTATACAATATTCTGGCTTAACGTTGCATGCTATAGATCGTAGAAAAAAATAGCAACATAAAAAAATATTTTGTGACGTTACCCTGTAGTGAACTGCAACAACGTTTCCTGTTACATCAGATAAACGAAGCTTTGTTTTATGTTAAAGAGTATTGCATTTACATTTCGATACCTAGTATGAATATGTAAGAATACTTCTGATGTTCATTGACATAACCTTTTCTATTCATTATCGTTTGTTTTTCTCTCTTCTACAAACTGATCTAAAACAAGATCATTTTTCTACCTATATACATGCTTTTCATCCAGATAAACGTTTGCAGATATAATTCCATTACACGTTTCGTTGCAGGTACAAAGAGGTTACATGGTAGTGAAGCTGGTCTCTATATGGTGACTTTGGAATATTATACTCGTTACAGGATATCATGTGATACAAATGAATGAGGGTTATTACTTGAAACATGTCAACGTAAAATGAGACCAATAGTAAGGAATATAACGAAAATGCTTAATGATACAAAAGTTTTACTTGACATAAATTGTGTGTCTTTAACGAGATCCACGGTTGTAAGTCCTAAGGGTGTAAACCCTACAATCGAGGAGGGTAAACCGCATAAGTAAGAATTTTTTCTCAAATTAGTAATGAAGGTATATCTGTATTAACAAATTTATATAGAAATTTTCAGGATATTTTGTAGAAGGCTGAGCAGAAAAAGATTTTTAGTTAAGCTGTTCACACACAAATGTATTTTTCCTAGAAATGCTATATTCGGATTTTGATGACCTCAAAATTCTGGTGAATTCTCTATAAGGAGTTTTGGAATATAATACTGCCTCTAACTTCTATGAGTAGGTGCTGGAAAGCTATGGGGATTTTTTACCTGTAGTACGAGGAGCTACGTTTGATATTAATCTGTCAGTTACAAAAACCAACATTCCGGCTGGGATTACGTGGCGCTGTTCACATCGCCTCTCCGTACGGTTAAGATTATATACGACGTTTTCTGTAATCATTTCCTATTTTCATTTTATAAGAAAACTATACTTTCACTCTCAAAATAGTGAAATGTAAATTACAAACAAAAAATGTGGAATAGTGGTTATAACTGTATAATTTTGGATGTTTCTTAAAAATAAATGCATTTCTTAGGTATAACTCACTTAATATTTTAACATGGCTTGAAAAATTTAAACATTACTATAAATAATTTGACCATAAATAATATTTTTGGTTACAGTTTAACCCACTCTGAGTTCTTTGGTAGCGGTTTATTATTTTTTAAAGATCAACGCGTTTTGTAGAGGAAATTGGGCAGATCAATTGGCTCTACAATGCAATTCTATCATTTAAAATAAATCGCCGTCTCTGTTTTAAACCCTCCTGACTTTAATTAATCGAGAGGTAGCAATCTAAAGAACTGAGATCGGATTAAGAACAGAACAAATTATAAATAAGGAAAAAAAACTGTAAAATAGTTGAGAATAAATTAATCCATGCACACACAAACTTAGGATATCATTGCAGAGATACAAAAAGTGTTATCTTTTTACACACTCCATGTAATAAGAATGTAAATATTCCAAACTATCCTTACAGTGTTTATGTACGTCTAACAAATGTACTATTTAACTTACATAAGAAACATTCTTCCGTATGTAATATTTCGCACCTAACGCAAGAAAGTGATTATTCTTCAAAATTAAATGAAATTGAATTTTATTTATTATGTTCTTTAATTCGCCGTGGCCGAGTGGTTAGACCGCTCGCCTCCCACCGAGGCGGCCCGGGTTCAATCCCAGGGACCTGCATGTGAGATTTGTGGTGGACGAAGCGGCGTCTGGGTGGGTTTTCCCCGGGTTCTCCGGTTTCCCCCGCCATTCATTCCACCAACTGCTCCATCATCACCGTTCCTTTCATCCATTTCACCAACATTTCATTTCATCTACTTCCTTCATCCCATACCAGGCATCGGGCTGATCACCCATCCTGGATGCTCTGTCTGATCCATGAGTGTCTGCTCCTCGACGGGCCTCTGACCCCAGGCACCCGCTTGTAAGTCCTGGGGGTGTAAGTCCTACATAAGAGGAGGGTAAACAGATAGTGAATGAATGAATGTTCTTTAACTGCTTTGGTTCTTAGCGTCTCATTCTATATTGGGCGTAAAAGATTGGAAATTTTGCGCAGAGACCTCTTTATCGGGTTTGAGGTTCTTTAACATGTAAATCTACGACACAGGACCACCGTCTTTACTTCCCTTCCTAAAGAAGGTATGCTAATTATTTTTACACCCGAAAAATCCGCCGCCCTCCACAGGGTTTGAACCCGCGACCTCGGGAATTAGAAACTAGCATGGTACCTCTAGACCACGGAGGACGATTCTTCAAGGCTGCCTTTCTGCATGGTTCAGGAATAGTGTGTCTGCATTCTAACCTCGGAGAGGGAGGTAAAGATACGGACTAATGAAAAACGGGGCAAGAAGGCCGCAATGGCCCTTTTTGCTTCCTGAGAGGGAAGAATGAGGGGAGAGACCCGCAGAGCAAGATCCGGATAACAACGGCCGGAAGCACCGACGGGATCCCTAATGTTTCCATATCGAAGTCACTCCGCCGCCGGCCGGGCCCACCCACAAGCCATTTGAACCTTCGCCGCTCACCCCTGGTGGGATCCACTCGGAAGTGGAACTTCACTGACCAGTCCCACAAAGACGACTACAGAGCGTATAGCCAGCCCAGCCGCAACGCGCCGAACACCGCCACTGGTCCTACAACCTGAAATAGATGACAAGGAAGATAATGGGTACAGGAAATGAGACAGGAGAGTCGTGATAGTAAATGAACCACCCCAGCATTCTCCTGCGGATCCGCGGAAAACACGACATGCGTCAGAGTGGGCGGTCCAAGGTATTGAAACCGGGACCTCCCGAATGCGAGTCGCACACTTTAACGCGGCGCCAAGTCACCGGTCGGGGAGGATGGGAATAGGATTTAAACATATTCCCTTATCCTCCTAAGACAAATCTCAATTCTGTGGACACCCTATTTAATACAGCAACATTCCATATTGTATTTCATTCATTGTGTCTGTAGACCTGCGCTGTCCACAAGGGACATTAATCGCATAAAAATTTCTTCCAAACTTAGTTTCAAATTGGAACTGGCGTCTGGATTAGGCCCAGAGCACGCACCGAAGCCTGGGATTATACAAACAGCGGCGATATCTTCATTCTCCATCATATTCTAAAATATAAATGTAAGTCTTACTAATTTTCGTTAGTGTGTATTTAAGCTCCTATGTAATGTTCCATCCCGTTTCACATTTCCCAATACCGGTGAATTCAGTTGATAGTCTCTTCTGTCACACTTTCTAGAGAAGCTGACGTTTTATGTGAACGGGAGAGGAAAAGTGAAAGTTTAAAGCGTTATATTTTCTTTCACCTACGTGGCCCTGTTCATCCTTTTAACTACATCGACTTCAAGTTGAGTGCTGTTTTATTGGAGAGAAAAGTTCACGCTGGGAGAACTCCACGCCGTCGGCGAGAGGATACCCTTCCAGCTGATACAAAGAAGAGCTAACTTCTTAAACTAGACATCGGTTTTTTTTCTCTACCTGAATGGTTAGGGTTTCTTTTATTTCCTTTCCATTATATGCCAGGAGAAATTGCCACCTTGAGGAATTTATACATCTAGAACCAGCAAATTATATGTATGCAAAAAGTAATTTAGCTCTGTTTATCATCATCACCAACAGTAGCATCCTCTTCAAATACTTTATGGTGTAGACTTTCAGGATTGAAATAAAAACTGTGCTCTCCATGTCTTTCTGGGTCTACCAAGATCTCTTCTGCTGTTTATTTCAGCTTTATTTATTTGGTTGTTTAACTAGCACCAACGGATAAATTTTGCACAAATGCTTCGGAGTGTTAAGGGAAATAGCTTGGTACATAAAAGCACGGATATGTATAAGTACTACTTTATGTAGAATTCTAACCACTTCTTCTTTAGGGACTCGGGCTAAAGGTACGAAAGAAATGCGGTAAAGGACAACTTCGGAGTTTCAAATGTGTGTAATGAAGATTTTTACTCGTTTTACTGACATACGGAATCCATGTTTGTAAGTTGGAGGTATTTTTTTTTATTTTGGAAGTTTATAGTCGCTTTAACATATTAGTCATATGCGACTTTAAAACTTTTTATAAAATAAATATTTAACAATAAAACAATGAGGTTATATAACATATGGGCAGTTATGAACCATTAAAATGAACTAGTATAAAATTGTGACACTATAACTAATCAAATTGATTGAACATTATATACTTTTATATAAATTTATGCTTTTAAAAATTCAACTATCTTAGGGTACATGGAATAGTTGAGTGCTGTTTGTCAATCATTAGATATATGCTAGTGTTGTCTCCATTGATCGATTGTGGACATTCCACGATTTTGTGTTTCGTCGTTAACAGTATGTTACACTGGTGGCAGATGGGTGGTTGGTCCTTTGAAAGAAGTTAACTGTGCGCGATCTTGGTATGGCCCATTTTCAGTCGGGATATTAAAACCAGATCTTGTCTGGAAGAGAATTACTGGGAAGATGTGTCGAAAAACTCGATATTATATCACGGAGTTTGCTTCTCGTCAAGCCATCCTGTCTTCCACTGTTGGTAGAGCTTTTTTGTAATGATTGAGATAGCATCATGGAATGGTGTAGTTATAGCTGGGTCACTTAGTGGATGTTTAGTGGCTTCTTTTGCTGCCTGATCGGCCAATTCGTTGCCTTGTATTCCAATGTGGGATGGAATCCATACTAAAGACACTTGTTTTCCTCGCGTATTGCCTCTATGAATTAGTAATTGAATTTATTGTGTAAGAATATGGGTTGATGACAGATTGTTAATGCAATTAGTGAACTTTTAGAATCTGAGTATATAAAAAATAACTTTGAACAACGAGTATTCAAAACATAAATCACAGCTTATTTAATTTGTAAGTTTAATAAAATCAAATTATAAGGAACAGGTTCAACAAGCCAAAAATACTAACTTGTAATCAGAATGTTTCCTTAATGCAACTCCTGAGCGGTTGCTGTAGTTGCGATGAGACAACGACTATGGCATATCATTTTAGCTATGAAGGTGAAAATTATGTACCCATTTTTACTTTCTCTAGTACGTAAGTGTAGGAAGTAGGGGAAGTGTTGCATTTCACCCAAAAATTCGATGTCGAGATTTCACATGTTTTGGGGCGCCCTGAATCCAAATAAAGCATTTTTAAAAACATGTCCATGTGCGTGTCTATGTGTCTGTGAACAGCATAACTCGAAAACAAAAAATCGATGAGTAAGTACCAAACTTGGTATTTGAGTTTAGCATCTTTCAAGGATGCTACACAAGATTTTCAAGAAAACGTCTCCACCCCAACTACCATCTACATGGATAATTTTTCCAAAAAATGCCTCTTAAATATTTTGATTAATATACCTTATATATCAGATGTTTGTATGAAAAATAAAACGTATATCTTATATTTTCTGAGTGTAGGTTGTGAAGTCCCCTTCATTCTGAAGGAACTTTGTATAATTTGGTATAACTGGCAAACGTTATGGGGTAAACAAAAACATACTACACAAAAAAGTAGATCTCTTTAAAACACACAATTTATTTCAAATAATTTTTTGTGGCATCAGCCATTTCCAAGCTATCCGTTATTACTGATTTGAATTCTTCTTTATTGTGTCGGTTAAGTGTCATCGCTGTTCAGTTGTTTCTCACGATGTCGTGGAAACAGTGTGGAATTTCAGGCTAGCATATACCCTGTAAACATCTGACTTTCAATTCGGTTTTTCTCTATCCTCCTTGTACCTTCTACGAAATATGTATTGAAACTATTTCTGCAAATATTTATCTCAATTACTAACATGAAGTAAATCGGTACAGATATACGTGATTCAACGGAGGGGGACACCTCACGCGCTGCGACCTTGGCTACCAGCCCTCAGGAGGATGGGATGAGGTTGAAGTAGAATATTTGTTGGTAGTTGGAAGATGCTTCATGTTTATCTGCCCCAGGTATGGGAACCAATTTGTCGCGGTCACTTCGTTCGTGTTATCTATTTCTGAGCGCCTGTTATTGTTTTACTACCTATCTATTATTTCTCAGTCGAGCATACCTCTTAAACAGGGTGTGTAAACGGAAAGGATTTATTACTGAAAGATAACACTTATAAAAGAATTTGTTTTTACACTTTTATTGCCGTCACACTTTTATGTTACTATAATCACTTATTTGCTGCACATTATTAATTCGCGTATTTCACATTTATAACTAACTTTACACGCGAGAGATTCTGTTAAACTGTGCGACGTGTAACCCGCGAATGATTCTGATGAACTGAGCGACGTATAACCTTTGTATGATTCTGTTGGACTGCACGACGTATTACCCGCGAATGCTTCTGTTGAACTGAACGTTACCCGTCTCTCGGCTTCATAATATGCCTAAAGATTATAATCGAGCCACTATTGGTTAATAAAACGCGCCAACATTAGCGTCTATTTTTATATCCAATCAAAATTACGAACACATATGCTCTAGGGAAGAAATTCCCTCCATTTCTAAAGAAACGCGCGCTAATCTGACGTCATTTGTTTGTCTCTTATAATTGATTAACAACTCACCCCCTCGCTCATTGTTACCCGCCTCTATTGCGGGTTTCAATGAGACCGTGTAAACTTATTTCCTAACAATGCTTATAACTAACAAACATCTCAAATTAATGTCATACAATAATGCTTATTTACACTAAAATCCCTCTGGCATTTACATTGTTTTGATATAAAATACTGCCACAAGGTGAAGGAACCACAGGAGGCTATAGGCCGTAAGCAGACAGGCCACACAGACGCGCGGAATTGCCTAACACTTCCAGGCTCGCAGATCCGTCCTACTGCTCTGCGGAGAGAGGGCGATGAACGACCCACCAATCTAGCAGCCCTCTGCTGTCCAGAAGGATTATTATTTCCGTTAAGCATGCATCTTTTGTCCGGTAGCGCCATACACCTGGAAACCTAGAATCATGCCTGAGAATGAAAACGAAACGGAATGAAGGAAAATGATGGAAAGGAAATCATGATAGAGAAGAAATCACCGCAGCATTCGGCTGCCGACCCTGGCGACCACGAGAAAACCATGGGTTCCAGTGGGCAGTCGTCAGGGTACAAACCCGAGACCTCCCGAATGCTAGTCGAATACATCACCGTGGCGCCATCTCACTCGATAAGTGCAGAAGAATAAATATTTTAAAGAAAAGTTTCTGGAAGCAATATAAATATAAATGATAATAGCTAGAGAAGGTAGTGTGAATGTAAAGCGTGATTTTCTTTTAATTCTTCCCCAAACTTCAATTATGGATACCCTTGAAAGACCGGGAAAGATATGAATCATGTAGGTAGTAAGAAACAATATTATTGCATATCTCCACAGCTGCAGTAGAACTTGACCCTATTCTGAAATCGGAGCAATGAAAGCGAGCGGAGCTTATTTGACTGGTTTCTTGAGGAAAAGCAAAGAGCAATAGCTGGAATACTTGCCCGGCTTGCGTCTGTCAGGAAGGCTGAGCCGCTTCTGCCGACAGCCTGAATCCAATAAACGTTACATCACAACAATGAGGGGGAGGCCGCGCGTGCTTCCGCAACTTTACGGAACCAATCTCGAACATCCCCGAGGTGGACTTGCCACCCTCCCGGATGTCGCGCGTCCTTTATCACTTGGAAGGCAACACCCGGCTTCCCCGTTTGCGCCTTTTACGCGCACTTACTTAGGACTCCGATTTTTTACCCCTTGGGATCAATCTGCATTTTTCTATTCATAAGTACGTACAGTCAGGTCCAAAATTGTAGAACTACAAATCTTACCACAGAATCACCGTTTTCTTTCAGCATTTGAAGTGAATGAAACGTGTAATGAATGGATAAAACCTCAATAGCTATTCAGCGGTAGAGCAATGCTACTTGAGATCATCTCAACCGTTAGTATCGAATTTGACTGTTAATGAATAATATTCGATACCCAGATTTCACAAGAAATACATGTTTTGAGGTCCCCTGAATCCAAATGAAGCCTTTTTTGGAAACAGGTCTGTGTGTGTCTATGTGCCTTTCTGTCTGTGAACAGCATAAGTCACAAACGAAAAGTCAAATAAACACCAAACTTGGTATTTGAGTTTAGTATTTTCCAAGGATACGACACAAAGATTTTCAAGAAAATCTCTCCATCCCAAACTACCTTTTACATGGAACAATTTTTGAAAATTTCAATTATCCTAAAAATAGCTCTAACGATTTTGATTAAAATATTACTCATTTAAGATATTTTCATGGTAAATGAAATGTATAGCTTGAATTTTCTGCGAATATCCCCAAATTTCTCCTTCGTTCTGAATGACTTTCGCATAACTGGTAAACCGTAAGGGATGGACAAAATTTTACTGTACAAGAAATGTAGATCACGTTAAAGCACACAATTTATGTTATATACATTTTATTGTCGAGTGAACCATTTCAGAGATGTTCCCTGTTATTTCTTTGAATTTTCCGATACTTATACTTTTTCTCAAATGGGAATTCGTTATTCGTTTTTTTTTCCATATCCTGGACATGCAAAAAGAATGCAATGCTCCACACAGCACCAGATCTTACAAGATTTGACTATGGCTTTTATAACTAAAAGATTTAAAGTAGCGAGAAATCTTGATACAGTGTGCTCAAGAACTTTCTTTAATAAGCAGTAAAACGTTCATTGTCCTGTATGGTGTAATTTTAGAGGAGACTGGCGTTGTTTCAATTGCAAAAAAGCGTAAAAATACCCTGAGATATCTACCAAGTTCCTTAAGGGAGATTAAAAGCCCTTATCCTCCTAATGTTAAATATGCCAAAGGTATGATCCATTCATTGTACCAAAACTACAGATGGAGACCTTCTAATTATAGTGATCCACTTTTATATAGTTATTTATCCACTTTATATAATTAATATCTACAATTTACAATTACAAAATTAATAATAAAGTTTTTTTCTAAATTATACGTATTTTGATTAAACGTTATCAGTAATAGTCGAAAAATAATAATAGCATCTTATTAATATCATAGTAGATCCAAACAAACGCTTAAAGGTATTTTTGAACGTCGTAACATTTAATTTAGCTATTTTCAATGGTTTCTGAGAAACGTTACCATATAATGTTATTTACAGAGAAAGCTATTCAAAGTAAATATGGATAAAACAAGCTTGTGTATATCTACAAGGAAACGAACCACATGGCTAGAACACAGACAAACTGAGATAATTACCGGTAGTGTCAATGTGTGTAGAAAACTTCCCCTAAAAGATGGGCTTAAGTTCTCCTCTCTACTCCAAACTACGTAGAGTTAGGGATGTTTTGTGAAGCGGTGCAGAATTCGAAGTACAAAATGACTGTTCTTGTACAATATTCAAAACATAGGTATTATGTCAATAACGAATATTGGTATCGAATTTTTGGGTGTAATAACTCTGTTGTACAATATAAGAAAGCAGTAGCGAAAGTCAATCCTTCCTGCTATACTGTATCCGCTCTGTGCAATACGTACACAGCGTATGCAAAATATACTCAATGAATATTCTCTCACGAATACCGTGAACTTAACAACATATCTTAATTTTAATACTTTTAAATAAGCCTTAAAAATTCAAAATAAAATTATAACAAGCATATAAATTCCTTGCCTATTCGCTTCGAATCATATCCACCATTCGTAAAACGTCAATTACCCTAATAACAAAATAATTTTACTTAATTATTTTCAAAAGTTTCTCTGACTTCATAGCATCAAAAACCTTCTCAAAGTCTTCATATGATCTGGTGATTCTATCATTTAATTAATCTATATTTGGATGTAGTTTATCTTCTTTGGAATTTATACAACAATTGTGTTTTTGATAGCAAAATTACCTATCGTCCATTCTTCTATATTAGCAAAGAACTAAGCGCAGAATAAGTTCTGCCCTATTGTTTACACACATCAGCTATTATACTCTAGAGTTAAACGACTGGCAGCTCCATGAGGTCACAGAACGCGGCTCTTTTTCTCCCGGCGTAGAGAAGGGAATTCGTTGAGAAGTTTAGAGCAGTCGAGGCAAGAGAAAACATCAACATACTATATATAAAATTACTAGAGTCCAAAATAAAAGGATGTATTTCGTAAGTGATTTTAAAACAGAACATGCCAGACTTTCCACTTGCACTCCTATGTCACACTTATGATGTAACTTATACAGTTGCTGACTCTACCGCAAAGCGACAGTCTCACAGGATAACATTTCTCATAAACGTATGCTTTGTTAATGGCAGGAAGTCTTCATCCATTCCATCTTCTCCAAGCTAATTGTTGCATGTTGAACTCTTTGCTGCTTGGCCATATAGTTAGATCACTCCGTGAACAAAACAAAGCTAATAACATTTACAGTTTTGTGTGGGACGAACTGTGGGAAGTTACAAGGTTGATAAATCACCAGAAAAAGTGCATATCGCAAGGAGATCAGGAAATGGAATGGTCGGTACAGCCCTTACTTAGCCGAAGCCAGAAGTTATGGCAGGAGTGTCTGCATCAATCCAAATTAGCATGCACGCAAAGCCCTCTCAAGATGGGGTGTGAACTCCCTCTGTTGCGTGTATACATGTTCTTCTTTATCAAGTGAGATCTTTTTTCATCATTACCATCATCCACAGGAGGTCATTAAATGAGCTTTCTAGTGTAGAGATACCAAACCAAGTACTTTAATTGCTACCACTTCGTTATACTTAAGTCAATGTTAATCTATTAAACAGTGAACTGATGTGTGCCCTGAAAAGAAGGATAAAATGGCAGTGGTTCTTAGCTGTAAAATGCTTATACATAATTAGGATTGAATGAAGGTTACAGCAGAAAATAGAATACACAATGCTATTGCTTTCGTCATCGTAAGATGACGCATGAGCACAACATAATGGTGTCATTATTTAGGCTACTGCTTATTTCAGGTAAATTAATTTAACTGAGTTTTATTTATGGACACTCTTTAACTGCTGTGGTCCTTAGCGTCCCATTCTATATCGGGCGCAAAATACTGGTAAATTTGCTCATATGCCTCTTTATCAGGCTTGAGGTTCTTTTACGTGCCGTAAATCTACGACACGGAACCACCGAAGGAAGCTATGCTAAGGATTTTTACGCCCGAAAAAGTCCATCGCCCTCCGCCGGATTTGAACCCGCGACCTCGGGAACTAGAGTCTAGCATGGTAACCACTACACCACGGAGGACGACTTGTTTCAGGTGCATAGTAGTGCACCCATGTTTCACAGCTGGTTATAGGTATTGCAGCTGATACCGAAATTAAACAAAGGAATAAAATTAAGTTAGAGAAATAATTGTAATAATGAATTTCCGTATTAAATCAATGTATAATGTAAAAAGCTTGAGTTGGAGGATTGTACGAAAAGAAAGAAGAAGGTAATTAGGAAGCGAGGTTAGCGAAAGTCATTAGTATCAACCGAAGTAGCGAACACATTAACTTAAAGTTTCTAGGAATTAAGTTAGGTTATAAGTGCAGTACGCTTTCAGGCAATTAGGACAATTCTTAAGTAAGAGAGGTAAATCAATTATGAGAGAAGTGAAAAAGCTGAGTTAGTAACAGTCAGAGACGTACATGAAGATATTTTGATATTGGCCCGGGCAAGATGTAAAGTTGGAAGGAGGAATGATATTGGACGGATATAAAATTTATAAAAAGGTGCAATTTTTAGATGAGAGAGTTACTATCTATGATACCGGCACTGGTACGTACTGATCCTGTATTATTTTCAGCGACTGATGATGCGTTTTTGTGAGTAAGATTTCACGGCTATTGCGAGAGGCCTAGCCGATAAGCATTTTCGCGACTCACCGCAAGTTACGCTTCTAGTTTCTTCTATTGCGGAAACAGTTGTTTCTAACTATAACTTTGCTACTGCAGAAGTTAGCAGGTACAGTAATTAAATTTCGAATGCTACATTAAGAGCCAGTATATTTCTTCATCTCAAACGGTTGGCAACTCAGTTAATTTAAACTGGTGTTGTCGTTCATAATACATCCACGCATACCCTGAGAGAAACATCCCAAGACCATAACACTAGAGCAGCTGGTGTACGAAACAACAGAACGAACTACCAGATCACGGCAGCTGAATATACAATAAAACAGGCAAACTAAACGGCTTCAAACGTACCGATCATCGTCATGCTTCAAACTGGCGCCTCATCGTGGTGCATTATTGCTTCACAGCATAACTCAAAAACGCAAAAGCGGTTAAACATAAAATTTTAGTTTAGCATCTTGTTGAAGTACGCAAGACGAAGATTTTCAAGTAAATACTCCCATCCCAAACTACTATTTATATAAAAATGTTTTTTTTATATTCTTAAAAACGACTGTAACAATTTGATTAAAATACCATATGTTTAGTACAAGATATGAAATGCATATCTTGAATTGTCTGTGAATATCTTGTGAAGTTTTCTTTGTTTAACTGAATTGTTCGTAATTTTGTATAAAACGTAAATCTTGGTCCAATAAATTGTTAGGCATTTTCAAATATTCCACTTTCTCAAGCGTTGTGTAAAGGACATTCTTGGAAGCTTGCTTCCTTCGTTTATTTTATTTCCATCGCAAGACAACACCATTAACCATTCGAATGGCATTTACGAATGCTGAAACCTTGGTTAGTTTGAACTCATTCTTAAGGCAAAAACTTATCGTAACATGACTGAATGGAAAACCACTTATAATATGAATATATGTTAATGTGTTGTTAGGGAAAGTCGTGTGATTGTATCATATCAGCATTTTTTTAACGGCTTCGGACTTATAAACACATATACATCTTTAGCGGCAGGTCTGTTTTAGTATTTACACACATACGCATAGGATACAATACATATGCCTAAACTGGACTCGAATTCCACGGTCCCCCACACGACGAAACGCTAAAGCCAAGCGCTCTAGCTACCTTGGCCACGAGGATCAATCTTCGAATATACTCACCCGCATTTCCAAACCTCGGGCGATTTGGCTGACACACGCTCCTCAATGCACGCTGGTTGCATACACTGTAAGACACGTATTCTGCCTGTTTGCTATCTCGATCAATCATTGCAAGACACTAAAATACACAGAAACTTTTCTAAAGTCTTTGTTTTTCGGGTAATTAGGACATTATAATAAGAACACCTTAGGAACTTTTGGGTAAATGCTAGAGGAAATAAAAATACTTTATGAATTCACAGAGAATCAGCAACGGTCACAATATTATAAAGAAATCCAGATTTTATAGCATTAAATAACATATTTAGACAGTAAGATAATAAAAGGACTTTAGATATACTATTAATTAAAACAGAAAATTATGCCGCTGAGTGATATAAGATTATAAACTAAAGGTTCCCAACTTTGATTTCATGGCAAATGTGAAGACTATTATCCCAGATATTTGTATTATTGATATAATGGCGGATAATTTAAATACGGTAATTATGGAATCTGTAGAACCAGCCGAAATTTTACAAGCAGCGGAAAGAGAACATTAGTTACTGCCAAAAGGTCAAGGAAACAGTACAATGTAGCATATAACAGATTTCTTCAATGCTACAAAGTAAGAAACGTACAGACAATTATAGTAACAATATCCTGTTATAATAGTTTGAAGATAAAGCCAAAGGGCAAACTACTCTACGATTGTGCTCTATGTCAAGGATAACAAAGAAATTAGTAAGCACTACAAACTAATGTCATTCTTGAAACGGATTTCTGAAGGTTAAAATCCCAATTATTACTCTAATAGCTTTCTTTATATACGTTTTTTTCTAACTTATCATATTGTCAGCACTGATACTAAAGAAACAAGTGGCCATGCAGTCGTGCTGAGCTTCACAGATACGAAATTGGTAATAGGAATCTCATTCATAATGTATACGACTATCTAAAAATAGTGTATGACACGCATGTTCAAAGCAATTTCATTCTGCTCTTGTATCATAAATAAATATTTTAGACAGCTGCTGGAACAAAAAGCAGAGATTTTAACACGAGCCACTCACAACACGCAGTGGAATATCATTTTTATAACACTCCATTGTTGACACTCTTGTTTTCTACTATGGAAATTATATATAACATATAATAAACGGAGGCGTTATATCGATTAAGGTAATGCATCTGTAAAATTCGGAAAATTCACAGTATGTACAACGAATATCTTGTTGAAATTTATGCCAGTTATTTCACTCAATAAAAGTATTGTTCTATATATTTCAAAATTATGACTTGTATGGTTATTTAAACATTCTGTTGTTGATTAAACCTGCTCCACACGATGCAGCTTTAAAAATATTCATATAAAAATTTAGGTTTTACGAAAAATGATCCTATTATATCAGATTTTTATGTTAACTCCTAATTTGTAGAAGAAATACTGTTTATCGTGTTACCCAAGGCTTAAGATTTTTCAAAAAGCTAATAGTTTATTTCTCAAAATAGGAAGATTATTTTATAGAAAGTATATGGTCATTTTCTTTAAGGTACTTTTGAAAAGAAGTATGAAAATTTTTAATCAAATTAGTAAATTGCATCGCATGGAACATTTTCAGTACGGAAAACTGTCGGAAAAAGTTTACGAGAAAACACTTATAGCTCGGCGTCCCTATTAATAAGCATGCGCCTGCCCACTTAGATTTTCAGCTAGTTGATAGTTTAAATACGAAAAGTGCAAAAAATATATGTTTTCTTAAAGATTAATCATATTACCTTATATAAATGTTTGGTTTGTTTATTTTTCACAATTTTGGTTAAATTTTACAGATGCATTAATCTAATGTAATGACAGATTTTTTGAAAAACTCGAAAATGGATTTGTCAGAACCAGAAGAAATTTTGCAAGGCGCAGGAGAATAAGGTTAGAATTGTTACCAAAGAAGCCAAGCGAGAAGTACGACATTTATAATTAATTATTCTTTCATACAATCTTTGTGTAGGATAAGGTTGGAGAGGTAAAATCATACTAAAAAGCTTCCATGCCATAACCGGGATATGAACCGTGGATCTTCAGGTTTCCGTGCTGTTTCTCTAACCAATTCAGCTACTATGGCCTATATCGTACCGGTATGTTAGTTAATTTGGTTAGAGCAACACAACGGAAAACTGAAGATCCGTGGTTCAAATCTTGGCTATAACACGGCAATTTTAGTACAATATTGCGTGCAACAAATTTCTTCAATGGTACTTTAAATACCAATGCTACTTTCTCTTAAAAATGAGAAATTACAAACTTATATCAATTGTACTATCTACATCAAATATTAATAATAATACTACTTAATTATAATTATGTTGAATAAAACATACATTTATTAATAATTAAATTTTCTGCAAAATTCAGTGGCATCACCGGGAATTGATCCACGGATCTTCCGTTTATTAATAAAATTATTGTTACACGTTTTCTTGATTTGGTTTTACCACAGCCTTCTGTATATTATAGAAGTTATGACTGTGTAGGTGGCCATTTGACAGCACAACTACCAGTGATATGAAGTAAAAAAAAAACAACGAAGGCCTAACAACAACAGACAGATCTCACCATTGTGCATGTCCGAATATATACTGCTATTTCCACACATTCAGCCTAATACTTTAAAATGTAATATTCAGGGCTGTCTAAGAACGTAGTATAGAAAAACACATGTTAAAAGTGATTTTATTTTCTCGAATTGATACCCCTGGATTTCAGTCTCCTTCAGCAAACATTCGTACTCGCAAAATAAAATTCGAGTTTTAACACTTGTATTATATATTATTATTTTACTCTCTAGCCTCCCGTGATTTTCCTTTTTTCTAATTTTCTTCATGAACAGCTTATGACAAATGATGGAACGGTGCGTTAATAAACTTTAATTATTTTCAGGCGTTTGCCTAATGCTGACGGTCAACACTGGATGTGACGCATGAACGTGCATACACGCTGTGTACCTCTCTTCCGTGATGGCGCAAATTTGGACTTGCGTCTTAACGCTATTCAGCGTAAAACTAGTAGGTAAGTACATTACTTTAATGAAATGTCTCTCATAGCTTTTAAAATACGTGAGGGTGAATGTATGAGGTCACATGAAATTAAGCGAAGCATGCTCTACTATTTAAAACAAGTAAGTATCCATATGGGCACTCACAAATGAAAAAATAACCTATTTTGGCTATGTATTTTTTAAATTATTTAACATATCTTATATATCAGAAAAGAAAATCTTGCGTTTTGTGGAGAAATGCAGTTATTCCCTTTTAAATCTGTGATACTAGAGCATCTAGCTCCTAAGAAGTGGGATCATTCCCTGTATTCTCACTAGGGAAAAATGAGATGCATGACTAAACGTTAAGAATAAAATTCATCCACTATTTTAATCCAAATTGGCTTCAGATTTGTAACAGAAAAAGCAAAAGTAATTTGACTATCAATATAGGTGGCTTATACAACGTAGAGGGATACCTCGTGCATTGCGACCTACATAGTTCTATTGTGGCACGACCCCCAGGAGGAAGGGATGAAGAGAAGGAACAACAGGAGGCTACAGATCGCAGGCAGACACGCCACAGAGAGCGTGGAAGTCCCTAATAGTCCCACTGCCGGAGCTGCCTAAAGAGGGCGATGAACTTTCCCTTGAGCAATCATCCGCGCCATCTGTCCGGCACCGCCATACGCCTCGAATGCTATAAACACACTTGAAAGATGTGAAGGGAGCGGAAAGCCTAAGGAATGATAGAAAGGAAATTAATTGTGGTAGTCGGGAAACTACCCCAGTATTCGCATACCGACCAGGGAAACCACGGAAAATCCAGGTCAGAGTGGATGGTCGACGGGAATCGAACCCGAAACATCCCGAATGCAAACCTCACACTTTATCGAGCTCGTTTTGACTCTCAGTAAGTGTGCCTTTTAATCAGTATCTACTAGATGCATGTGCATCTTTGAATCGCTTGCCAGAAACCCATGCTTGTGAAATGTTTCGTTAAAGCATTCATTAATTTCTCCGCTCACTTAACGTACTACACTCAAGGTGTGTGTGTGTGTGTGTGTGTGTGTGTGTGTGTGTGTGTGTGTGTGTCTCAAAACAGAATAACTCAAAAGAAAAACCAGATAGATATCAAACTTAATATTGAACTTCAGGATTTACCAAGGAAGCCTGACGAAGGTTTTTTAATAAAATCCCAAGTCTCAAACTAAATGTGAAATGTTATGTTTTTTCTTATTAAAAATGGGTATAAACATTTTGATAAAAATATCATATTAAGATATTTGTACTGATAATAAAATTATTAAACTTTCTGTAAATAGCTTATAAAGTTCTCTTCATAGAGATTGAATTTTTAAATAACTAGGAAACCATAAGACAGACCAAAACTTAGGTCTCATTAAAACACAATTTTTTTAAAAGGCATTTTTCTGCAGAGTTAGTAGCTTATGAAATATTTCATATTGTATGGTTATACTTTCCAAGCACGTAATTTCATAGGCATGCTTGAAAACTACGATCCCGATTCTTCTTTTTTCGTCGTAAGAGCTCCTTAAATTTACGTCTACCTTAATATACAAATGCAACGCATTAAGATGTTGTGCGTACACAAAATTGTGTGGATGTTTGAATCAGATTTTTATTATTTTAAGCAGTGGTAAATTGTATCCCAGTTTCACAGATTTCAGAGTGCATTAACTTGTTCGCTGCACAAAAATTCTCCTCCTCACGTTTTTAAAATATGCCTTTATTTAAATGGAAGGGGCATATTTCAGATATTAATTTAAACTAATACTGAAAATCAAAAGAGAATTCCAAAACCATTGCATAGAGGCAAAGGTTTTAACAGCAGATCTATATTTCAATTCAGTGGATGAAAGCACAGACAAATTGTAAGAAAAGAAAAAATATCTCGTGTGCTACAGTTTGTTGGAAATCTATTATTGTACAAGTCGTTTCTGTAGTAGAACTAGCCAATAGCCTTAGTGTCTTAGCAAATTTACATTTTCCACAAAAAGTTTGATCAAATAAAGACCAACTTATTTTTTCGCGGCAAGAATTCGCTGTTGTGATATTTTCGTACAAAAAATTGTGTTTTTTGTTAAATAAATATATCCTCAAATGACTATAAAACGTAAAACTACTCTCTCTAGTATTTGCAGAATGTGCAGATTAAAATATATACCTTCCTTTATAACAAATATGTAGGTATAACAAATAATCTCGTACTATAGATACACTCCAAACATATTACATTTTCGAGTGTCCATGCGGCTGCTTAGTTGATAAGTGAGGCAGTGTTGCATTTACCAGAAAAATGTCTAACATAAAAGTGTCATCATGAATAATTTTGTTATATTTTGATGTTTATAGAAGATATACATTTTATTTATAGAGTCATAGACTATATGGATTTACTTTTTCCTGCCAGTTCACAATAAAAGAAACAAAGTGGTAAAATAAAACACGAACGTTTACTCCCCAAATCAATTATTGAATATTAAACTTATCTCTTTAACTTTAAACATGATAGTAAAAAAGTTATGTGTTACTCAAGACACATACTGGGATGACTTGAAAACGTCGGAGTGACCTACAGTTTACAACCACGTTTCCGAATTTTTTTTCATCTTCAAAACCAGTCGTATTTTATGTAAGCATTTATTAAGTAACACTTAGTTCATAATAATAGAAGGCATAGCTGTTTGTTGCAGTTCTGAAGTGTGTATGTATGGAAAATCTGCAAATATGAACAACGTGCGATTATTAAGCATTTCGTGAGTAAGAGTATGAATGCAAAATAAATTCGTACCGAAATGATAAGCACTCGAAAGAACTCTGCACCATAATTTTATGGCATTTCCGAGTGTATTACGTAGTCTAAATGAGGAAAATGAAAGCTTGGAAAATGACGCATGCAACAAAAAATCGAAATTCATCACAATTGAAAACATTATTGAAGTACACGAAATTGTTCTGCAGGATGCCAAATGAAGATGCCCAAAATTGCTAAAGATGCGGAATTTAAGAGAACGTATGTTACACATTTGAGAAAAGACTTGGACATGAAACAAATATCCGCAAATTGGGTGCCGCTAATCCGGATATAAAGGAAACTATAGTACAAATTTCTAAGGAACATTTGGCTCATTTTCAGAGCTCTCACCTCTGAATCAATTTATAACAAATGGTGAAACATGGGTACACTAGAATGGCAGCAGATCAGAAATTTGACTGGCTGCTGCATCCACTTATTCTTCTGACTTAGCTCCATCAGACTTCAAAATTTCATTTGTTCACCAGTAAAAAAATTCTTTATTGCAAATACATTTTCGTCCAAAGAAGAACTTAAGTCTTCATTTGAGGCATATTTTACAGGCCGGGGGTTTCTGACATTCATGAGGGACTATAAGCCAGGACATCGCTGGACTATGTGTTTTGAAATCAAGGGGAGACTATTGTGAAAAATAAGAAAAAAACTTAGCAATCTGTGGTATCATTTGTGCTTCATTCCAAGAACTTTTTAAATGACTCTGGTTCTTAGAAAATGTGTCATAGTGTTCAAATACAAAACCACAGCTTTCGAGCATCTTTTATTGGATTTCTGACAGGGATATCCAACGTGTTTTTTCAGCTGTGGTTTGAAACCTAATATTTTTCTCCAAAAATTAATTTTTTGTTCACCCATCATCTTCAATCTGCGGAAAGATAGAATTTCGATCACAGGTTTAAATGCGCATATTTCATTATTAAAAATGAAATAACCAAAATTTACAAAGATTATAAAAGTAACTGCAGTGAATTTTGAGCAGTGCTTTCAAAACTGGTGTATAATCTACGCGTATTATCATTTGTACCTTAAATGTTACGTGTTTCCTCACGCCAGAACATACCTGTCGTCTTACAGGCAGTATCTTGCTCCCACTTCTTGCTCTGTATATTCAATATATCACGAGCAAATATCTTCTGCACTAGCATTTCCTCGTTTCCTTGTATTTCTTAACAAGTATATATATATATATATACACTGACTTTGTCAGCTTTCACTGTCACTGTTTTGATCTAGTTCCCCTTTCACTGGGACTTCACTTAGTTTACACTGTCACCTCACTATTGTGAACTAGTTCAAATTCCCCGTTACTTCACTTTGTTTTCACAGCGACGTAATGAAATACACACGAAGTAGCGACTTAGCCCTCGCTAACCCATTTGCTCACTATCCTGCAAGACTGTTCGGTTATATAAGCGCTGGAAATTTCCACAGAGTTCTAGAACGCTCGAGAAGGCAAAACATCCAGGATATTCCGGTTATCTTACAATAGCGCGCACGGTGTTTGCCTTGGCAAGCGCTACCTATCTTTTTTATCTTCTACTGCCCGGCGACGACCTCCCAATAACCTTGGGCCATAGCCATCCGTCAAAATGTACAGGATGATTTTAAAATACGTATAAAAATTTGGGGAGGTTTCCTCGCACCGAAACAAGAAAAATAATTGATATAAACATATGTCCCAAAATCCTTCGTTTTCTATTTATTCAAAGTTGAAACCGTTATTATGAAAGAAAATTTTAAAGTGACACACTAATATGTTTTTGACATTGACATTGTCAGCTTGTTAGGAAGTGCTCAACACATAAACTCATATCAAATGCTCGAAATGTCCTCATGAAAATCACTTCTGTCTGCTCACGAAATGAATATCCTGTCATGGTTGAAAGGAACACCTTCACTGTAGCATATACACAATCGCAACGTTAAAGGCAAATTAATAGGTACGCTTTCAGTTAACTCACTACATGTACACAAATGACAAATATAAATAAAGCTCCGCCAACTACGTAGGATACATTGAGTCAAAGGCTTTATGAATGAGTGCAGGGATAAATGAAGTTCTGTGTTGGACCTGGAAAGCCGTGAAGAAGGTTTGTTGCTGCTACGTATGGAAAGTCAGTTTCAAGAAGATGTATTACACTTCGACTGTTGGGGAGCCGAACATGAAGTAGTTGCAACCGCACGTATGGTAAAAAGTTTCCGGTAGCCTTCGCCCCACATGTACTTTCCGGTGGCCTTTGCCCTAAATGTTTAAAAAAATATTTACAATGTTTCTTTAAATATTATATATTTATGTTTGCCTCGGCTGCTTCAGTATTATTGTTGGAGACGTGGATTTCTTTGCAAGGCGTGGTGCGGCTGAAGAATGTAGGCTTACACACATTATAATTTTTAATTCACTCATTTTTATTAATTCTTGACACGATTTAAATAACTCTTCACTGATATAGAGAGCTGTAAGATGCTTTTATTAAATACTTGCACTTTTAGACACGTAAACTATTTTCGTCTCCACAAAATACGTATTAAATTTCTCGAGGTCCGGTTGGGAACACTGTCTACAACTAACTTACTTCTAGATTTGTAAATTTTACTTCATTTTAGTTTCTGATTGGCTAATCCTAGTCCAATAGTATACCTTCATTTAACTAAAGCTTTTTCTGGTTGTTGATTGGCTATTTTATAAACTGTCACTAAAATTACATTATTGCTTCCAAGAATTACAAGTAGTATTGTTAAACTTTCTTACTCATTATTACCTCATTGTTAGCAACTTTTAACCTATTATTCTCACAGCTCCGACATTATTAAATTACGTATTGCATTCAGATAAGATTGTTACACATGTATACAATAATATAAACATATATAATGACTGTAAAATACACTTTTTATATATTGTTACACACAAATTGCTTTAAGGCGGGCTGTTATTGAATTTTTCATTATATAGTTTGACCCAAATCATTTAAGTGTTAGAAATATTGCCTCAACCGTTGCACGTAATAATAAATTAATGGTGCGAAAACGAAACGAAGGATTTTGGGAAATGTTTATAGGAACCTTTTTTTCGTTTTGGTGTAAGAAACTCGTCCCAAAACTTTGTAAACGTATTTTAGAATCACCCTGTATACCTTGCAGGTCTGTACTAAATCTGTATTCAATTAGAGAAATTTATATTTTAGTTTCATACTTCTTGAATACGAGTACTGGATAATATTGATGCGTAACAGTATTTCACCTCCGATTCAGCATAGGCTCAGTTTTGCCTTTCTGCAGTTTTTCGTCCTCGTTTACATTGCTATACTCAGAATTATTATTGCTGCTATTTCTGTTTCATCTGAGTGCTGTATTTTTCATCAGGAGTACTATAATCTTCTTTTCAACACTACAGCAGTTAACATAACTCACCTACTGGATGTGAACGCAAAGTTGACATCATCCATTGTAAACACTGAGGCAAAGACCACTCTGAAATATGGCTTAAGCATTATAAATACATAATACCGGAACGAAAAAAAAACCTTTTTGCGCTGCACGGTGAGAAGGCAGAGGTGCATTTCGTCGACAGAGTTAATAAATAATTCAAGCAAAGCTCACATTTAAATTGGTATTGACAACATAGGTACAGAAGTGCTCGCCGAAACGGCCATACAATAAAACGTTTCTTTCATCTCTCCACTACCACTTATGATTATTGAAATTGCAATCATCATAAAAGTATCTCTATAAATATTCCAATACCGCATTAAACCATTGATTAACCGTTCATTTTATGGAAATGTGCTTTGTGTAAACGAAGGGAGGCGCGTTTTTCATGTGTGGATTTAAAGCCAGATGGATTATTATAAAACATTCCTATCCACTTTAAATTAGCTGAGTTTCAAAATTCATCAGAATGATTAATTACCTGTCATATAACACTATCTCACTTATGTTTTCTAAGTTTTCTAGCATATATCCTCAAAAACTGAAGCAGATGTTAATAAAATGGTCAAAACTAATTTTTAGAACTTGATAAGGATTGGCAAAAGAGAAATCTAATGGAGTGGATAAAGAGTTTCATGTATTATATATTATTATAAATTATTTATTATTGTATTAAATTGTATTTTGCTAAAATGAGACAGAACATTGAATAGCTAAGAAAATACGTTAAATAAACTGAACGAAGGAGATTGCCTTTACAATAAAAAATATTGTGATAATACAAACCATTTAAAAAAACAAAAATTTAAATTGAGATATGTTTTATACATAATATGATTGTAAATATTCTCTTACTTATGAATATTTTATTTATTGCATACAAGAATTTTTTAATTACGTGAAATTGCTTTACGATCGAATAATAAATCCTTTCAACAAGAAGGAATAACAATTTGTTATTGTAATAAGGAAAGTGTACAAGAAATTAAAGCATACATATATGTAAGTAAATCTTTTATTCAATTAACGTATATTGTTCGTCGTTAAACGTATTGAGAAGTAAAATAAATTAGATTACAGTGAAAGTTCAATGATTAGATTTATTATTTATGTAACAAAAATCTTACCTTCCAAACACGGCCAACCTGAGATAAGGTTCAATATCGTCACGACTAAGAGGCCGTAAAATTTTAAGTATATCTTAAAATATAAGGGACACAAAGAAATATTCAAACTTTATGCTACGCGTCGTACACTAGATAGGATCAACAATAATTACGGATGAAAAATTATCCATTAGAAAATCAACACTAGCACGCCAGACATAAACTTGCAATAGCAACTGTGTGAGAGGCGCGGTTAATTCAGACCGAGCATTTCTTAGTCCATAACATCTGAATGTACAAGATCTTACAGAGCATTCACCGGGAGATAACGGCGACACCTATGGCTCATCATTCCATACCAAACCCTTGTTTTACATCAGCTTGGCTCTCCGTCCTATATACTAATTTTACTTCATAATATTAACAATAACTGGAAATGCCAGTAGGACCTCCACCTCCTCTCGCGTCTTGGTGTTGAACGTAGGTTGTTCTCTCCCCCATTCCCAACCTTAATCTCCCTATCTCTCCCTCTCCATATCTCTCCTTAGAATATGTATGTACATAGGTAGATATACAGGCAGACATGTGATTTACGAGGGCGGATTGATAAGTCCATGATCATGCGTTCTAATCACAGGATTCTTGTTTGAACCCAAATCTTGTAACTTGTAACAGATAACACTGGTAATATGCACATGGCCAGTATCGTTGAGCCACACGATTTTGGCAGTTTTGCTGTAGCAGTTGCAATAAACTCTTCTTGCAGAAGCATTACAAATCTTGGAAAAGGAGTGAGTTTTCGTTCCGTTGTTGTATAAGGCTTACGACAGAAGAATAATTGTACTTCATTGCACTTTGTGATAGATATTGTATTGCTACACAGTAAGCACATGGTTTCTGGAATTATTTTACTCACTATAAATCCTCCTACATGCAAAGCCAGACGTGAACGACGAATTCATTACTCAAGAGGAGTTAGAAAAGTAAAGTAACATTCCACATATAGATGACATAGA
Organism: Deroplatys truncata; assembly: GCA_030765065.1. NCBI lineage: Eukaryota > Metazoa > Arthropoda > Insecta > Mantodea > Mantidae > Deroplatys > Deroplatys truncata. The sequence continues at coordinate 111,470,236 of CM060986.1, forward strand.
TAATAATAATAATAATAATAATAATAACAATAATAATAATAATAATAATAATAATAATAACAATAATAATTTGTTGGTTCATTATTATTCAAACAATTGAGAAACACTTTTTACAATGCTATTGCTCTTGTCTTTATAATTTCTTTCCTTGCTTTACTGCTTTGAATACTTTATGAGGTAGATGATTAGGGAAAATAGTTGTAATTGATCTTCTCTTTTCATAAAAATGTGCCTTACAAATTACAAAAGAACTGGAAGGAGTGTTTGGCTGCCAGTCTAGCCAGAAAGTTAGTTAGGTCGTGATTTACAGCAAATTCATAATAATTGTTTTTTGCTCGGTCCTTCGTAATGTTACAAAACGGCACACGTCAATGGAAAGAATGCAAAAAGTATCTTATAAATTTCAGACTTCTTAGGAATATTTTCAGTAATTTACATTTAATGCCTTTTCTCCTATACCTAATTTATGTTAAAAGCATCTCCCGCTTACCCTTTAATAATCCAAAGCAAATCTGAAGTATCAATGCTTATAACTACCACTTTACTGCAAACATAGCAACACCAAAAACACATGCAAAACCAACAGAGCAACTGAATAGTATTTGAATCAGCAGCTCTGCCGTCAGCAATGAGAAATTTCTTCCATTCCTTTAGTCCCGTAAGGATTTTAAATTTGCCGAGACATAGTAGTGGGCTATGGTATACCATATTCGTCGGTTTGATCATGTTAGACCATCTTTCTAGCGTTTGCTTTAGCTAAGGAAGCGAGGAGCACTACCCTATTGTCACTTCTGTTATAACGTCTTCATTCTTATACCCAGGCTATCTAAATTAGATTTAAATATATTTCTGGGTATCATAGTCGAGAAACTCATTCAAATAAAATCCTTCTTACTAAACTGTTCAACATGCCCTTTATTCCTCATCATTGGCAATAGAATTAGCTCGTCGCTCCTGTTATCTACTGCGGTGCAAAAAACTGCCAGAACATTACTCAGATTAAACGAACACCCCAAAACTGCAATCTATCGAAATATTTTATATATAATGTGTATATAAATACGTATATGTGTTATTCTTTTTTGGTTATCATTGTTTCATCTTAACATTATTTCTCTGTTAATAAATTAAGTGGGTATTAAAAGCCTATCTCTCCAATGTTACACTTTTTAAATTCTTTACCCATTATCTCAGAAACTATTAAAGATATTGGAGTGAAATGCTTATCCTCCAAGTTAACTGATATACATTTATCCATTAAGTGTATTTCTAAGGAAGATAGGATTTTTTTCTCTATTATCCATCCTTTGATTAAAATTCTTCAGCAATTGTTTTTTAAAAAGTAACCATCTTAATAAAATCAAAGTTTATTCACCACAGAACTTAGGGATTGTTTTTATTATCCTAAATTTTAATTTACCCATCTATAGCTCCCGAGGAAAGAGTCATACAAAGCGGAACATGTAATTCACAGAAAAATGAAAAAAACAAACTTGTATACATTTGCAAACACAAAAACCACATGGCTTGTGCACATACTTAACATTAGTACCAATTTGTAAAGTAAAACGTCACCTAAATGATGGATTAAGGTTTACCTCTCTACTTCAAAATGTGTAGAGGTTATGTATTTTTTCTTTTAAGTGGAGTAAAACTGACAATATAAATTCCAGATGCAGTATCGTTTCTAAAAATATATTTAAAATCTTAATATTATATATCCAGTGATTAAATATATACGAAATTAAATGGAAAATTCCAGCTTATAACTAAAAATCTGATGCATTACATTCACGTAACTTTCTCTATCCTCTACTGTTTATCAGTGGCTATGCAAATTATTTTTACGAAAGCTTATTTTTCTATATACTCTACTTTAATAGAGATAAACATTTTCAGAAGTAATATATTACAAATTTCATTAGCATACTCGTATAAAGTAAACAGTGATTATAAATGTTTAAGAATTAGGCTGTACATGGTGGCCTTAAAATCCCATACTCTTTTCATGCAATCGCAAGAAACAAATGAAAATCGAGGGAACCTTAAAATGAATGACAAAAGTATTGAAAAATTTAAACATTGATAATGTATATCCTGGAAATAGCTTATCCACAAACAAGATATTTGAAATAAATTGCATGTTTTAAAGGGATCTACATTTTTATACAGTACGCTTTCGTCTATGCCTTAATGTTTACCAGTTATATAAGATTACGCAAAATTCCTTTGGAGTGAAGAGGACTTCACAGGCTATTTCCGAAAAATTAAATATACACATTTTATTTCTCATATAAATATATTTAATATATGATATTTTAATCAAAACCGTTATAGCCACTTCTTAGAAATTTTTCCATGTAAAGGGAAATATTCTTGAAAATCCTGTTGTCGTTTTGGAAGGTGGTGAACCTGACGTAGACACGCTACGTCCTCCAACAATGAAGCAATACCTTTGGCTCACGATTGCTGCTTTTATCCTCCTACTTTTTTTTTTACTTTGCCACGGCTGCTTGAGCATGAGACTTTAATCACTGGCTATGCGTGAGTGTGTGTACATAGATACACGAACGCTTTCTTCTAATGCTTTTATTCACCATTAAAATAATACTTAAGATTTGCCGATCATTTTTAAATTCTTACGATATTGCTGTGTCTCTTCCAAGACCGAAGATTATCAATTACAGCTGAACGTTCGATCCTCTTGCAAGTTCACACCCAGTCTTCTGAACTCAACGAGAATGTTGTTCCGCCCCCCAAGAGAGCCCCAGCGAGAGTGTGTCCTCACCACACGAGCATCCCAGCGAGAGTATGTCCTTAGCAACGCGCAATACAAGGAAGAACTCGTGACTTTCACTGCCTGGTCAGTGCACCTGCACACATTATTTCCAGGAAAAACTGGCTTCAGCGGTTTTACCCTTTATATCTGGGGCTGGTCCCTAATTATCTAAGCTGTGCCTGTCTGGCCTTTCTGTCGCTTTTAACAGTGAACAATTTTCCTAATGCTTCTCCTTTTAATACATGCACTGATTTTACATATTTATTATTTATTTTATTTCGCTATCCTTCCCAGATCATTATGATAATTATTGACTTTATAATTTCGGCTTCAAACCCAAACACCAAGTTGGGCATTTATTCGACTTTTCGTTTGCTATTCACAAACATACATACACACACGGACCTTTTTCTAAAAAATACTTTTTTTAGACTCAAGATGCCTCAAAACGTGCATTTGCGGTGAAGTCTCGGCATAAATTTTTAGAGGAAATTCAATAACTTCTCTACATTCTACGTACGCGATAGAGAAAGTAAAAATGTCACATTTTGGCAATTTTGGTCATTTAGTAGGTCCTTAAGAGAGAAGATGATGTATTCTCTCTCCAAGTGGTGAGTCACTTTAAACGGCGAGTTGTGTCGATGAAGTGGTTAACACAAATAGACTGCCCTACTCGTTTTACGGAATAAACTTCATCGACAGTAACCATACAAAGCTTCATTTACATGAAACACTGCACGGCTAGGAGCACTAGAGAAAAAAAGTAGTAGTTAATAGCTAGAGAGGGGGCAGGAGGGGGCCCGCGCTTTATGATGCTGCCGGTGACGCAAATAACGTGTGCAGAACGCAGCAGATGACTGGACAGGCCGGGCAACTGATTAATTGCGGGCATTACCGCGGCAGATGGCGGGCACTTCATTACTTTAATTTCAATTCCTCTCTCCGCCTCTCTGTGTGATGTACTTCCAACAATTGCAGTCACAGCGGGACCTTGTTTCATGCCTCTTGTGTAGATACCCACTTAAAACTTCTCCACGTGTGTTATTTCCGGTTTGGCGTTCCGTACTGGAAATAGACCAGAACAATAAGTGTTCCAGTACGTGAGTGTAACGGAAACATTTGCTTGCACCACATTGTTGAGTCAAGGCCTAGTAGGGGCGAAGGAATTGTTATTTTATCAGAAACAGTTCCAATCATTCTAGCTCCAAAAAATACTATCTCATAAACAACCGTTTTAAGCTAACAGTCAAGTACGTCCACGAGCAAAATACTCTTGATACACTGTAACTAAGCTGACTCGCCTTCTTTCGAATCAAGTCGTGGTTCTTCATCTTGTGGTTGTTCGTTGCTCCACGTGGATGGTGTAGACCAAGGGTGGCGAAAATGACTTCCTTCCGCGTGTCACCAAATATGCAACACGCACTGCATCACTCAGCAGTATGTGAAAAATAAAGGGACGGTTCAAGAAAGGGAACGGCGCCTACGAGTCAAAATGACTCGCGAGTCACGTTTTCGCCACCTCTGGAGACGTAGACGATCTTGAAGCCAGGCACTCGCCTCCGTCTCTCTCGGCGATTGCTCGGTGATAGGTTCGTTTGTTGAGCAAGGAATTCTATGTTCCGGTAAAGCAACGACTCGGTGATCTCAGGTTGAATGAAAAAGTCCCGGAGATAAATAACGAGGCTTCAGGTTACCCTATTGTGAACACTAAATTTATTTTCACACGTCATTAACTGTTCGTAATTTTAAAGAAAGCCGCCACAAGCGTGTTACATTCCGGCGACCTTTTCCCCTGAACTTGGCTTTGCATTACCGCTTCTGTCGGCCAATTCGGCTTCTACCCAATCTAATTCAACGTTGCATATTCACACATTAAACATCGTTCTTAACTTTGATAGAACGTAGAACTTTCTTACGTTCCGTAACTCCATTGCAAAGCTTACGAGCGGAACTATAGATTATACATTCAATATTGTTACTTCTCTAAATCCGTAACTTCTTGCTACGTAGTGGTTGAGATATACCGTAACTTATTTAACGAATCAATAAAAACCCGCCTTAACTTTCTGGCGTTAAGCACTGAACGATCTGGTCGTAATTTACTAACAACATTACATCTTAAAACGCGCTGAATTTTGATACAGACTGGGCGTAACTTTTTGCAGTGTGGTTTTGTTAGTACTGTCCCGCACTACTCAGTTCCACACTATTTATACAAAATTTCTCCCATTTAGCTTCGTTAACAATTCCCGCGTTACATGGCGTGGGTGTCCTACGTCACTCTCTCTCCCTCTCTCTCTGCATCTTTGTTATTCTCACTCGTCACGTGTATTTTTAGCGCGATTTCCCTAAGAAATTGCGGGACGATTTACTCTGTAGCGATGTGTGTATGTATGTGTGTGGCGCCTAACTTGTTTATTATTGTTACACAGGTAATGGTTTATATTAACTAATTGTTATTGGGTTCTGTTGTTGACTTGGCTAGCTCTTCTCTCTGTCGCTTGAACATTATAACGTAAATTAAATTAAATTAAGTTTTATTTATGGACGCTCTTTAACTGCTGTGGTCCTTAGCGTCCCCTTCTATATTGGGGGTGAAAGACCGACAACTTTTCTCAGAGACCTCTTTATCAGGCTTGAGGTTCTTTTACGTGCCGTAAATCTACGACACGGGAACACCGGATTTACTACCCTTCCGAAGGAAGCCATGCTAGGAATTTTTACGCCCGAAAAAATCCATCACCCTCCGCCGGTTTGAACCCGCGACCTTGGGAATTGGAGGCCAACATGGTAACCACTATAACACGGAGGACGACTCATTATAACGTATCAGAGGTGGAAGGAGTTCCTGCGTGACATAATTGAAGACATGAATTTATGATTTTATACCCTATCTTTAATTATCACTTTCAGCACTAGTGATTCACTTTGCACAGTTTTTGGTTGCTATACAATCGTGTTCGTTGAAGGTGCTGTTGTATTCATGTGTAGATGCCGCCGTTACTAACGCGTAATTTATAAGTTACTAATTTTATGTGGTAAACATATGAATCACAGGCACATACAAAATATTATCTGCACACTCGTAAGATTCACAGCATTAAAAATCTGATATGTTGCACTCACATGACTTTCTCTACTCTTGCAAAAACTATTTTTACAAACTCTTATTTTCCATCTATTTCATATTAATCGAGATAAACATTTACAGAAACGATCTTTTGACATGCAAAGAGAATTACACTTTACACATAGGGACCAGTTCTTAAAATATTTGACTATCACTTAAGGCGTTCTATGTTCCCCTTGTTTTGTAATTGCAAGGGCAATATAGAAATACAGTAGCCTTTAAGCATCGACATGTATCTTAAGAGCTGGTTGCTAGGTGCAGCACCATTCTCTTTGCCATAGATTAATACTCTTTGCATATCCAAGACAAAAAATTGAATGACGAATTCCCATTTGAGAAAATAAGTATTGAAACATTTAAGGGAATAACAAGCAATATCTTGAAAATGATTCACTCAACAACAAAAATGTAAATGACATAGGTTGTTTATTTTAACGCGATCTACATTTTTGTGTAGTAAACTTTTGTCTATCTCTTATGGTTTACCAGTTATGCAAAAGTCGTTCACAATGCAAAATACTTTTGGAGACATTCCCAGAAAATTCAACATATACATTTTATTTGTCATGAAAATATCTTAAACATACGATATTTTAATCAAAATCGTTAGAGCCATTTTTGAGAAAATTACAATTTTCGAAAAATCTTCCATGTAAAGGGTAATCTGGGGTGGGGGGATTTTCTTGAAAACCTTCGTGTCGCATCTCTGGAAGATACTGAACCTAAATATCAAGTTTGGTGTTGATCCGACTGTTCGTTTCTGAGTTATGCTATCCACAGACACACACACGGACATGTTTCCAAAAATGCTTTTTTTTGGATTCAGGGAGTCTCAAAACATATATTTACGGGTGAAATCTCGGTATCGAATTTTTGGGTGGAATACAATACTTCCACTACTTACTATACGTAGTAGAGAAAGTAAAAATGTTTACTTTTTGTTCTGATTGCTGCACTATTTGGGGTACAAATCTCTCCCGTATCGCAAGCTGATATAATTTCGGTCTGCACCAACTGATGAACTGACTTTAGTTTGGGATATTTTCTACTGGAAATCTTTAAAGTCTCAACTAACACTACTATTTTCTGTTATCACGTGACTTAACTTTGTATTTAACGATGTTTGCTGCTGCTTGCGTTTATTGTTAAAATCCCTCTCTCCCCTATATTATAAACAATAACCTGACAATGAAAACCTTTGTTTAATTTCCAATAAAATATAATTAGTGTTTTTATATAGTAGCTATTTATTCTAATAAGAATTATTTTAACTGCATAACCACTAGTCGTTTCATTGTTGAAAAACAGACTCTTGATATTTCGCTCAAAATATTTTTCATGTTTCAAGGTACAGCAAAATTTTAGGCAACTATAACTATTAAAATATAAAAAGGCTAGTTAATACATTTAATTATGTTTTGAATTTAAAAATGCACTGGACCTGCAATCTGGATAATTTTTGTTACATTATGTAACCTTAGACCAACATTACTACTGTATTTAAAGGTTTCAGTCCTTACTTATTTAGGTCCAGACAAGCATACAGAATTAAATCGGTTTATTTTGTATTTATGACAGTGGAACGGAAATTTGTTTCGATGTTTTTTGTATAATTTAGTAAAATATTATATATTTTGAGAAGTTTTAATTCTGAAAACAGAAGTTCTGTTGGATAATGTAAGTATGTTATAATATTATCTATATAAAATATATTCCAATGTTGATTTTAAACATAAACAGTTTGAATATAGGAATTATAGGAGTATTCGATTATTTTGGATTATTTGAATGATTTTCATAGCTTAAAAGCATAATTTTAAAATATTTCCAAATCCTGTGTACATATTGATTATAAGAAGCTATTATTTTGGTTCCAAAATTAATGCTAATGCTTTTAAATTGTGACATTTAGTCTTTATTGCCTTATTTATCCTGTTGAAAGAATGTTAGGACACAAATGGTTTGAAACAGTTGTCTATTCACAAAGAATATGTACATTAAACTTACAAAGTATATACACTCGAGAGTCTTGGTATCGATCTGTAGAACACAGTACTGTCGTTTGCTCCAGAGCAGCTTAAAATCTCCATTCTTCCTAAAAATGTAGCCAATGGCTGTTTCCTTCCTAATCTCTCACGTTGCCAGAGAGTGATAAAGTATTTAGCACCATGGAGACCTTATTGGATTCATAAATCACAGAGCATATTTGAGATTCAATGCCTCTAGAATCACATTCTAAATCTCTCCTTCCAGGCTCTTCAGTTGAAACCCATGAAACCTTTGCAAATCCGAACTTTTGTTTTATTTCTTTCAATGTAACTTAAGTTTAATGATTTACTTTTCTTAAAATTACTGAAATATTATTTTAAGAGTATCAACTCTCAAACGCTTATTGAATTTTACCCCCAATTCTTGCTGTCGTCTTTTGTTTTTGGGTTCAATCCTTTCAGTTATCAACAGAGAGCCTGTATGCTTATGCGATATAGAACAGTTCTGCATTAAAACACCGTTAAAAAGTTACACACCTTCACAGTGATTACTGCAATCCCTACTGTTGAGGTAGTATTTTTAACATTTAAATGATTTCTGTCTAATTATATAATATATAAATTCATTAATAGCCCGCCTTAAAGCAATATGTGTATGTAACAATATATAAAAAGTGTATATTACAGTCATTGTATATGTTTATATTAGTGTATACATGTTCAATAATGTTTTGTGAATGTATTACGTAATTTAATAATGTAGGAACTGTGAGAAAAATAGGTTAAAAGTTGGTAACAATGAGGTAACCTTGAGCCAATAATGAATTTGAAGGTTTAATAATGTTACTTGTGATTCTTGGAAGCAATAATGTAATTTTTGTGACAGTTTATAAAATAGCCAATCAACAACCAGAAAAAGCTTTACTTAAATGAAGGTATTCTATAGCGGTAGGATTAGCGAATCAGAAACTGAAATATAGCAAAATTTACAAATTCAGAGTTCAGTTGCTAGCAGACAGCTTTACTAACTAGACGCGAAACGCGTCCTCGAAAAATTTAATACGTATTCAGTGTGAGACGAAAATAGTTTACGTGTGTAAAAAAAAGTGCAAGTAATTAATAAATAATCTCACAGCTCTCTATATCAGTGATGTGTTATTTAAATCGTGACAAGCATTAATAAAATGAGCGAAGTCAAATTATAATCTGTGTAAGCCTACATTCTTCAGTCGCACCACTCCCTGCTAAGACATTTATGTCTCTAAAAATGAATACTGACGCAGCCGAGGCAAACATAAATATATAATATTTAAACAAACAGTCAAAATTACAAAGTTAATAATATTTTTAAACATTTTGGGGCGAAGGCTACCGGAAACTTTTTACCATACGTGCGGTTGCAACTAGTTCAAGTTCGACTCCCCAACAGTCGAAATATAATACACCTTCTTCAAACAGGCTTTCCATACGTAGCGGCAACAAACCTTCTTGAAATTGGCTCCCAAAGCATGGGGCAAATAACAATACGAAACAACCCATTTCTCACTGTACACTTACTATGACGCCATGAGCAGAATAATCTAACCATGAAATACTAGATTTTGACTTTATGTAGTGTACAACTATTCTCAATAGCATGTTTAGGTACTGAATGAAATAAGCAGGTATAAAATGGAAGGGAAAACAGAAAGTAAGGCCTTCGTAATAATTTTGTATGTTGTTAACAGAGAACATTCTTTGACTATGGCTGTGTAAGAGAATTGCGTAATATATAAGAATTAATTACTTTCTATACCACGTACCTAGTAAGTAGAGAAAGTATTACATTTCACCCAAAAACTCCATACCTAGATTTTACCGGAAATATATGTTTTGAGGCCGCTTGAATCCCCCACTCAAAAAAAAAAATAAAAATGTGGTTTCTGTGAACAGCATAACTCAAAAACGAAAAGTAAGATAAATACCAAATTTAGTATGTGCACTAAATACCTTTGAAGAATGCGAAACGAAGATTTTAAAGAAAATCTCCCACCACAAACTACCCTTTACATCGAATATTTTTCGAATTTTTGTGCTAAAGGTGACTCTAACGATTTTTATTAAAAAGAATATATTAAAGATATTTACATTGCAAATAAAATGTATATCTTGAATTTTCTGGAAGTCCCTTTCAAGTCAAGCCCCCTTCATTCGGAAGGTATTGTGTATCATCTTGTATAACTGGTCAAAGTTAAGCGATAGACAAAGAACATCCTGCACAAAAAATGTGGAACTCTTTAAAACACAGAATATATTTTAAATGAGCTTTTTGTGGCATCAGCTATTTTATTCATTTCCTATTCATTCTTTTAAAGTTCTTTGAACATTCAATTGTTTCTCGCGATTGCATGGAAACAGTATGGAATTTAGGGCCAGATATAGCGTCCAGTTCTTAAACATTTGACTATCGCTATTCCCTTTGTATCTATAACGAAATGTGTAGTGCAGCTATTTCCTCAAGGGCTTATTTGGATTGAGATAATCTACATAGACAAGTTTTAGTAAGAATAGTTTGTATACTCACTAATAAACGTTAAGGGTTCAAAAAACGTGAATGTATCAAATCAGATTTTTTAAAAATTATTTACATATCTTTTTATAATTGTGGTGTATATTTTGTGTCTTTAAGTGGCCAAATAATCACCTGATATGCTATAAGAACGATTTATAAATTCATTTGTAATACTTTGATATACTCGTATTTTATAAGATATTCGGGGCATCGGGCTGATCACCCATGCTGGACATTCTATCTGCTCCATGAGTGTGTCTGCTCCTCGACGGACCTCTGACCCCAGGCACCTGCCTGCAAGTCCTGGGGGGTGTAAGTCCTACATAAGATGATGTTAAACAGTGAATGAATGTATTAAACTTTATAATTATCTCTCATTTACTAATTTTATTTAATTCAAGTAATAAATTACAAATAAGTTTCAAGTTTCATCTATAATATTGGCACAGGGTGCGGCATTTGTTTACCATTTTCAAAATCCCATAATTATTTGTTTTACAAGTAAATTACAAGAATTTAATTAGTTCAGAAACATTATCTTGAAGTTACAGCATACACCTTATGTTGTCTTTAAGATGCCTTCCATTGGCGTCAATGTATTATTGCAATCTTTGTTGTACACCGGACATCACTCGCCGCAATGTTTGTGGTGTAACATCAGCAATTTCTGTACAAATTACGGTTTTGAGGCTGTCGATGTCACAAAGGATATGACTGTAGGACTTACCCTTAAGACACCCCCACAAAATGAAGTCGGGTACAGTGAGATCAGTGAATCATGATGAGCGGTGAACAGCTGCAGTATTCTCTCATAACAATGACCGCTCAGGGCCTTGCTTGCTACTGTTAATTTCTGTGCGACTTGCGGTTTATATGATGGAACTACAAACCATGCATAGGATTCTTCGCACACTTCTGTCCGACAAATTCATGATTCGGGGATACCGCCGCACGGATTACACGGACTTCCCCGTGTTCGACATTGTTATGAGCGAAAGTCTACCGGGGCTATAGCCAAAACCCAAGCTCCCCCTCCTAAGCCCATAAGGCCAATACCTTATATCTTAAAAAGGCCCCCGCTTACGCGAGAGTGGAAGTGGATACGCCACTAACGCGCATCATTCCGAAAAGGGCGACTACCAGAAACTCGGTAGGGCCGACAGCAATCTAGCATGTCGTCTACCGGCTATCCAAGTCGGTACCGGAGGACGTTGAGGCGTCCCACAGCCCCGTCAGTGCGGAAACCCGCACAGACGTACCCAAACTCTCATGGGTCTCGGTAACCACTGCCCCGCCGAGTCCAACCCAATCCGAACAACTCCCTTCTGGGAGGGGCTCAAATGTTCGGCCCGGCGTACTTCTAGTACCACGAGTGCTCAGGTTACGCAGCGCCATCGGCTAACACACGTTTTCAGGTCTCTGCACTGTTTTCCGAAGAACTCGAGGTTCGTTATGAATCGATCTCGTTTCACGCCACTGAAGCACCCACACACTGATTATTGTTCGTGACGGTGCAACTCCGCGTTAGTGATTATCACCAAAAATCCTCCGAAACTCGCGCTGGACAGCCACAATTGACTTATTAGTAATAAACTGTTCAATGCAGAAATTGCGCTGCTGCACAGGCCAACGTTCCATAGCAAACTGAAACCAAGACAACGCTAGACTCAATCACAGTGCTGTAAACCAACCCCTATTAACCACATTCACAGTATTATTAACTAAAAATGGAAAACGTTAAATGCTGCATCCTGCATTTATTTTATAAATCTTGTAGCGTTCCAGGCCGGGAACGAACCCCTGGTATAATAGCGAAGTAACACTTGCGGAAATATTGAATTCAGGGTACGTGCTGGGTCTAGACTAACAGAACGCTGACGCTTCGTAGCGTAAGATATTTAAACTGACCGAATTGCGGTAGAGGATTGGCGATGACTTCAAAACCCGATACGGGACGTCTCCGCGGCGGTCGAATTCGCGATGAGTCTTTTTATAATGGTTTCATAACAAACAACTTCATCATCTGCAAAGTATGTAACAAGCTGAGATACTTAACGACTGGCCATAGGCCCATAGGCTAGGATAAAAGGGCCCAAGGCATGAGCAGGAGCGTTACCTCGAGTTTTTTCCGAGAATGCACACCCCCTAAGCGGATACTCTACTCCGAACTACATAACCCGTGGAGCACAAGGTATTTCACTGGTCGTTACAATGTTTCACTTTTTATATAGTGATTTCTTTCCAGTTTCACTTACGGTATTTTTTTGATAGTGATTTTCACAATGGTCAATAATTATGATATCCATAGCTGAAAGGAAACACTACGAGAAGGCCTACTTGGCGTCACAAAGAATACGACGCTACACTCCATCTGTGTGGTCTGTACAGCGCAGTCCGGTATAGAAACGCTATTACCGCAAAAATTAACAGGACTATCCATATGTTTTACAGGTACGGTTAATTTAATGAACCATACTTGTAATATCATATAATTAGCGTTGATGGTTTCTTCCGAAATGCTTATAAAGCCTTGAAGACCTATATTTTAATTTTTCATTACCTGTAAACCACCTTTAATGTATTTGAAAAATGCGATAAAATGCGAAATTTAATATTTCATTATATAAACATTTTTGTTTCTTTCCTTTCTTCTGGAAACTTCAACTGAGGAATTTTTATTCCCTTGAAATATTTAAGACGCAGTTAGCTACTTCTGGAACGCAAAAGATGATGTGAAAAAAAACCAGCAGTTTTCGTTCTTTAGTGAAATTAACACAATTAATGTTTACGTATTCGCTTATTACATTTACAGTAAGCTGAATTAAGTTTTAGGCATAGGGAAAACAATGACGAAAATGATTATTTTTAAGCACGGTGCCCGCTATATTTGTGACTGAGATTTCAAACATATTAATACACTAGTTATCTAATTGGAGGGCTGTGTTTACCTTTTAGCAATTAGGTTGTAGAATGAATTGTTAAATTCATGCACTGAGCTAAAACGATGAGCTAAAGAATGATAAGTTGCAATAGATAGAATATTTTTCGAATAAAAAGGTAAAAAGCAAAATGAAAAAAAGGTAAATGTAATGTGTGCTTAAGTGAAGGGTAAAAAATGTTCAGCAGTTACTTGGAGGAACATGAGGCAACCTCTTTATTGTTTTTCTTTCTTTTTATGGTAAGCTTTCTAATGCTGTCGCTGTTGGCCATCTGTTGGCAAAAAATTTAAGTGAAAGTGAAAGAATTTGTTGGAGGTTGCTTTAATGAATACATTTGTTCAGGTATACAATTACTTTTATTTGTAACCGGTAAAACCTATGCAGTAGTAATTAAGGATGTAGACTGCCTGCAAATGCTGTTGGGTCTTAAACTCAAATACCCAGAGTTCTTCTAAGCGTTCTGCAAAGTATTTGGGGTTCTTACCAACACCATAGATACTAAAAAATATTTCCGGAAACTGCAATTTAATTTTGGCGGGAGAATGAATGCTAAATGCTACTTTTGATTTTAGCTACCTGTAAAAGGTAATGACCGAGCGGAGTGACAAGGTAGTAACGTCTGTGGTCCGCGTTGAGGGCATCCCCGGTTCAAATCTCCACCGTCGATCAATCTGATCGAAGGTTTTTCGTAATTTTCCTCGGTCGCTAGGCAAATGCTGGTTTGGATAACTTGACCCACGGTGTGGTCAGCCATAGCAGGCATTGGCTGACCACACAACCTGGATATGCTATGATCCACAGTTTGCTTGCTCAACAGGCTATTGAACCAAGCAGTAAGTCCTTGGGGTGTAATTTCCACAAAGAGGAGGGTAATCTGAAGAAAAAGTAAAAGGTGATTAATGTTTTTAAGTGATGCATTGAAATACATTCCCGTAAATCTTCCATCTCGAGCTCTCCCAAACTTTAGGAATTGAGCTTTTTCAAGCGGGAAGCTTTTGACATCCTTTCATAAATACCATATATTATGTATCTAAAATAATTCTATATTTGCATCATTCACCCTAATTCAAGTGGGTTACCATAAATTTGTACTCAGAGCATTTAAAAAGAAAAAAAGCTAATTGAAGCATTATGTGTACTTTTTTAGGTGTTTCTCATTGCTAAGAAATCTAAAATCTTAGATAAAGGCCAAAAAATTCATTAACAAGAGATAAAGAAGCCACTATAGGAGTAAAACTGAGTAAGAACTTAACCTTAATATTTTATATACGCTGATGACATGTTTAATAATCCAAGTTAGCGTACAGAAACTGCAAAATCTTGTTACTAAAGTATGATAGCTACGAAGGCAGCTTAATAAAAACACTCTTACCAAAAAATAAGAAAGTTGTGGCATATCTGCAAACAGGAAAATATTCCGTAAAATGAAAATTTATACTCAGAATAATTCGTTGATTTAATTAGCCTACTCTGGCTACGACCAAAAATAAGTTCTGTATTTAAAAATTCAATGTAAAGGGAATCTTGACATTAATTTCTAAAACTAATAAGCTATTTAAACTAACTATTACTATTTTACAGTAAAAAATAAACATTCAAAGATAAAAGCATATTTCACGTCAAATATATCAACTTATACCGACATCGTAGGTATTTTAAGAATAAGTATTCGTGGGTAATAAAAGAAATGTTACAAACCAAACACAGGCGACGGAAGCAATAGTTTACGAAAGGTTAAAGGAAATACTAAAAGATCCAGGGGAAGTATAATAAACGGAAGATAAATATAAGGACATAGATAATTGAAAATAACTTCGAAATAGCGTGAATGAAAGATGATACAGTGTAAACGCATATGTACTTTCGCTCAAGCCGTGTGTAGGTTAAAGTTGGAAAGGTAGAATCAGACTGATAAAATCAATACCATAGCTGGAATATAAGCCATGGAGGTCTGCGGTTCAAATTCCGCCAAGACCCCTTCTCAGACGACCAGATTTTCCTCAGTCCTCATTACTGGCAAATGCCGGAGAGGTACTCTGGAACGTTTCCATCACAGATGTCCTTTCATTTCATGTATCATCAGTGTACACCGCCTTTGCTGCCATATACACTACAAAAAATGCATTAAATACTACTAAAAATCGCAAATGCTAAATTCAAATGACTTTCTCCCTGATTGTATAAAAACTGTTATTACAAAGCCTTTTTCTTCTATGTTCTTTATATTAATCGATAAGCATTTGCAGAAATGATTTTATTACATATCTACTTATAGGTTGGTACCTGCGTTTTTCATCTTATTTTTTGGTAGAAATCGGGGTTATTTTTGGAGAATTTTGCGTTATTTTTACTAGTTTTTATTATCATATTTTGGGATTTTAAAGGTACTTTTTCATGTAAATAAATTATTGAAGATCAATATGGAGATATATTTTAAAGAACACACATTTTTATCCTTCAATTATCAGTGAAGAAGACATAAGATGAAAGAAAAATACATATTCCTTTTTCTAACTGGCAAAGGAGAAAATTACCGCTTTCCTGTTGCAACCCAAGCCGCTAAAAACTCCTGAGTAGCAGGAGAAGAAAGTTTTACAGACAACACTAGACACTGATGCTACAATGGCTGACTGATAATTCTCACTGAAATGGACATCATAGCATAAAAGAAAAGTATATTATATTGTGTTTTCTGTCAAAGGAGAACATTGCCATAATGGTTGCATTTTCTTCTTTCATGTTGCAATGAAAGTCGCTCAAAACTCCTGAGTAGCAAGAAAAGAAACGTTCTCAGTCAACATTAGCATATGGATACCACACTGACCAGGGAGCTCTGCCACTAAACTCAGGACGACTGTCAAGCAAACTACGTAGAACTTTCACAATATTTATTTTTCCATCTCGCAACATAATCTTATAGGCTTGCTCTTGAAGTTCACTGTACCCTTTTGTGATCACTGAATCATTCACATTTTTAAAGAATGGAATATACTTCACTTTTTTCACTAGTGCTGAGTCGATATTACTGTTAATGATGAATACTTGTCTAAACACTTCAAGTGCTGTGTATAACTTGTTAGCAGGGTCTTCAAACATTAGTAACTGTAATATTGCAAATGCTGCAATGTTTTTCACAGCTGATCTGAAATCTCCTTGAACATCTGTGCTTGTGATGTAATGTAGCTTCTCTTCTGTTTCATTAAAAAAATTCCCTTCTTTTACTACTTCGAAGTTTTTCATTATTTTCCTGAGTTCTCCATAAAGTGTAGAACTTGTTGGGTATAAAGATCCTTCTAGTTCAGTGGTGTATTCCACTAAATCATTGACATGTCCCTTGGCGAATGTTGTCTCAGCTGAAATTATACTTACTTCATCGTTCGTCAATGATTTCATGAAATCGATACCAGCATTGCTGACTGAGTCCAGATTTACTAACTGCACGAACTCAGCTGTTTCCCAAGAAGATGCTTCTCAACGTAGAAACCGGCCTTTAACCAAATATTCCATCCTGTCAACACTGGTACTGGAAACCGTATAGGTTTCTCAGATGGATAATTTTCTTTGAGAAATAAAACATAAAGGTGCCTTCTCTTTCTCATATTGAGAAATACATCCAGGCAAACACCGTGAATTCGCATTATTGTGCATATAAAATTTATCAAATTGACATATTTGCGATATTAGCTCATTTCGTTTTATTTCGCGAAATAAATGTATCTAATTTTCCAATTGTTAAGAACTTTATGTATAAGTAACTGTTTACCAAGCATTTTAGGGAATATTTTTAAAATGTCGGCGTTATCACAAACGCGAAAAACGCAGATACCTACTTATAGGTACAAGAGGAGTAGGGGAATATAGATTTAAACGATAGTCATTACTTTTTTGAGCGAATCGCTATGTAATGGCTTTAAAATTCCGTTTTGAAAAAAAATAGTGCTTTTCCACTTGAGAAAAGTGTAAGAGTTTCAAAAGTCAAACCAATAACAAAAAATGTGTCGGAAAATATGGTTAATACCAAAAACATTTTTATTTGTGCATAAAATGCTCTTTTATGCACAAATATGATATTTACATTTTTTGTGTAGTCAGATTTTGTCTAAATAATATAGTTTACCAATCATACAAGACATTCAGAATGAGGAAGATATCGCAGGGATTCCCATAAATTTTATTTGAATTATTATCAAAATTGTTAAGACCATTTTTGAAAAAATAAAAAATCAACGAAAACTTTTCCATGTAAAGAGTTGTTAGGTTTGGGAGATTTTATTGAAAATTTTCGTGTCACATCTTTAAGATATTTAAATACCAAACTTCGTATTTTTTGGAATCTTGGTTTTTGAGTTATGCTGTTCAGGTGGGGGGATTTTATTAAAACTTTCCGTGTCACACTTTTGGAAGATATTTAAAAACCAATTGTGGTATTTTTGGACTTTTGGTTTCTGAGTTGTGCTCTCCGCTTGGGGGATTTTATTGAAAATCCTTTGGGTTACATCTTTGGGAGATATTTAAAAACAATTTAGTTGTTTATCGGACCCTTGGTTTTTAAGTTATGCCTTTCGCAGACACTCACACATTTTTTCTAAAAATGCTTTTTTGTATTTAGGGCCCTCAAAACATGTATTTGCAGTGAAATCTCGGTATCGAATTTTTGGGTGCAATGCAATATCTTCTCTATTTACTAGGTACGTGATAGGCAAAGTAATATGAATAGTGGTTGAAGTTAGTCATACTTCACTAGAAAGTTCAATAAATTACAGAGGTTGTACTATACAATTGCATGAATCAACACCGACAGCTTCACTTTACAGTATTACAAGTAATCACAGAGGAATGCCTTAGTCCCAAGACAGCAGGAGGGATGTAAATTTGATTTTGGAATTATACTTCATCCCCTTTTTCTGCGCTGACTTCTCCCCCGAAGTTATGTGTTGGGGGCCTTCCCTCCAGCTAACAAGGTTATGTATGCTAAACACCGCCAGCAGTGTTGTTATTCCACCACAGTGTTGCTGCGGGAAAAGGAATTTAATTATTGCTTTACGAGAAATTCATAATCTTAGAGGAAGTTGTGGTTGTTTTGGAGCAAAGTAGGACTTCTCTTTCCGTTGTTGTGTAGTTGCTGCTACTGTGGAAACTATGAAACCACCAGGATGCCGGCCAGCGGGCTAAACACATATGCAACAACAGAAAAACACACCGCCTCGCTCGATACTCCACCCCCTTGCAACAGTGTGTAAACACCCCCACACAAAGCTGGGCTGCGTCAGGACACCTCTGCGGCAAACCTTTGCCTCCACGTAATCCTTAAAAGAATTTGTCGTGCAGTCTCTAAGTGAAAAAGCAATGTTTCTTTCTTTTCTGTGCTTCAATATTTTATTCCTGTTCTAGAATGCGGTTTCCTTATTCTACAGCTATTTTTGCTAGGGTTTAGAATATTGCAAGGCACAAGCGTATTCTGTACTGTACTAGTCTACTAAATATGTGAGGATAAATCCATTGAGCCGGTAATAGACCCCATTAATAGCATTCGCATGACTTTCTTTGTTCGCTATCATTTATTTTTACAACCTTTCTGCACACCAACCTTATAAAACCATATTTTTACTTTTTCTTCTCTTTACCTATAGTAAGTAGAGGAAGTATTGTATTCCACTCAAAACTTTTTATCTTGTTTTCACCTGAAATACCCGTTTTGAGACACTCTGAATCCAGAAAAAAGCATTTTTATAAAAAGTCCGTGTGTGTCTGTGTGTGTGAACAGCATAATTCAAAAATGGAAAGTCGATTGAATAACAGACTTTGTATTTAAGTTCTCTGTCTTTCAAGGACGCGACACGAAGATTTTCAAGAAAATTCTGGGCCCGCAAACTATCATTCACATTTGAATGTTTTCATAAATTTATATTATCTCAAAAATTGCTCTAAGAATTTTGATTAATATACCATATTATGTTTTAGATTTCCATATAAGTGAAACGTATATCTTGAATTTTCTCGGAATAACTTCTGAAGTCCTCTTCATTCATTTTGCACAACCGAAAGGGATAGGAAAAGTCTTGCTACACAAAAAACGTAGATCTTTTTAAACCAAGGAATTTATTTCCAATACATTTTTTTGCAGTTAGCCACTTCCGAGATATTCCTTGTAACTGGTCTCAATGTTCAAATACTTATACTTTTCTTAAATAGAAAACGGTCACTCAATTTTACTTTCTCTGCTAAGCATAATAAATAGGGGAAGTATCGTATTCCACCCAAAAATTTGATGTCGAGATTTCACCGGAAATATATGCTTTGAGACACCCTGAATACAAAAAAAAAAAAAACATTTTCAATAAAAAGGTCCGCGCGCGCGCGCGCGTGTGTGTGCGTCTGAACAGCATAACTCAAAAACGAAAAGTCGTATAAATACCAAACTTGGTCACTTGGGCACGAAGGTTTTTAAGAAAATTCTCCACCTCCAACTACCCTTTACATGCATTTAAAGAATAGTCATTTCCTAAAGATGGCTCTAACGATTTTGATTAAAGTATCATATACTAAAGATATTTACATGACAAATAAAATGCATGTATTGAATTTTTTGCGAATAGCCTTTTTGAAGTCCTCTTCATTCGGTAGGAATTTTGTATAATCTGGCAAACTGGTAAACGTTAAGCGATAGACGAAAATGTACTATACGAAAAATTTAGATCTCTTTAAAAATACATTTTATTCCAAATAAGTTTTTATGTGGCATAAGCCGTTTCAAAGATACCCATTATTAAAGTTTCGAATTCCTCAATACTTTTCATTGTTTTAAAGTCCCATCAATATTAAGTTGTTTCTCGCGATTGCATGGGAGCAGTATGGAACTTTAAGACGAGCGTATAACGTCCAGTATTTAAATAATTGATATACGAACAGTTCCAAATCTGATTTCACACATTTGATTATCGATGTTTTCTTTGTATCTGTAACAAAATGTACAATGTGGCTATTTTTGCAAAGGTTTATTTGGATTAAAATGTAGATAGAAAAATAAGCTTTAGTAAGAATAGTTTGTACATGTACTAATAAAGATAGAGGGTAAGGAATGTCATGCGAATGTATCAAATCAGAATTTTTGTTAATCATAAACTTTACCAGGATTTACAGAAAACCATCCATCGTGTAAAAACCAATATTACTTAATATCGTTTTATTGCTAATCAGAAACCCTTCAAAAACATGAAAGATTTATTTCACAACATGGTAGATCTTCGTTTATGGGAGAAGCCCTACCTACTTACACTATTACACTAATCTTTAAATGCAATATCTGTGGCGGGCGCTAATGACTTTTCTGGTTTTGCGGCCCTCATCCTCCCACTTCATTCATTCATTCATTCATTTATTCATTCATTCGTTCATTCATAAATGCAATATATTATTTCCCACACTGTTTCCAATATTTTGCTGGCAGAGCTGCGTGACATCTTTGTGGTTTTGATTGAAATTTTCTCCGAAATTTCATCCATATTTTCAATCACAAGTTTGTTGTTTAGAAACGAGCTCTCAGAATAAGTACCGCCATCTACATCCTATTTCGTATTGTTACGGTCAAGCGGCAGTAAGAATATGTCAACAAATAACTGAGTATGCCTTTCATATATATATACAGTACTTATATTGCATTCATTTAATTTGTTTAGTAAAGTTTAGAGAGCTTTTACTAAAACTACTGTATTAACGCGAACATAAAAGCTTTAGCCGACTCATGCAGTATTTCGGACTTTGCTTACGCTTTATCCGAAATACTTAATTCGTTCGCCTTATTTTGCGTACTTGATGCATGAATAACGGTTATAGTAACAATTTATGAAGGAGAGAAGCAAAGACGAACTCCGGTTAACAATTTTACCAGCGTGAAACATTGCGTTTCGGCTTGACTTGGCAAAGTAAAGGAGTTCATCCCAATCTCGTTTGGTACGTAATATCCACGCCGAAACTTTTACCAACAATCCACAAAGAGGCCACTCTTTCCACCCTATTTTGATCTTGAGACGACAACAATCTCCACCAAAGAGGCTTTGAAAATATCTTGGGGAAAAAGAAAAGGTAGGAGTGAGGAAATCTTCTTTAAGAATTTACAAGGACGTGAATGGGCAGGGGAATTCGAGAGTGACGTTGAGGGAACTGGACTAGTTGTCTCTCTTTCTCTCCTCTTTCTATGTGTGTGTGAGTGTGTTTGTGTGCGCGCGCTTTTAGTGTACTGGAAAGAATTTGGTAATAGCAGAAATACCTGTTATAAAGTCGAAAGCTGGAGTATGCAACAAAACCTTAGATTTCCTTTTGCGTTTGCAAGGAAAACGTTCATCTGCATATTCACAAGGATATTTTCTACCTATGAATTGCTAAAATATTTAAACACGACCTTACAGAACTCCAAGCATATCAATGAAACAAAATACGTACTTGTCAGAATTGAATAACAAATAGTGTTAAATCCATTTTTACTAAAACTTGAAGAAAGAAGAAACACATATCGCCAGCGACTGCAATACTGAACAAAATATATTATGGAAAGAAAAACCTTGCTATGAAAGAAGAATCGCCCATTTGGGGAAAAAACGTGTGCCCACTGATAGCGAACAAGACATGACTAAGATGTCCACTGAACAGTGTTTAACAGTGTTCCTCCTTACATCAAAGGTAAGGAATTAAGAGACTGGCTTACTTCGCTTGTATTCCGGCCCTCATAGCCGTGGTCGCTGGAGTGTATAGCTCCGCCGCTCCGCCTAGCTGAGGGTCGCGGGTTCGAGTCCCGCCATGGGCATGGGTTTTTGTGTGTATGTGTGTTGGTACTTGCGGTGATAAGCGGTAACGAAAACAGTAAAAGCACAGTATCATAAACTGGGTAAAACAAGGAAAAAAACTTGTGCACCCATAGCACATTTTCGGAATCAAATAATGCATTGCATTTTAAATTATATCCCGTTATTTCATAGAAATAAAACTGCTAATGCGTGATTTCATGTCGCTGACCGGAATCAAGAATGAAAGTCGAATTGATGCCAAGTTTGTATTATAAACCCTAGAGAAAGAACATCTAGAATTCATTACAACACTCAGATGTATCATACTATTTTCTTAATATTAATCATTTCCAAAATATTCGCTTCTGTTGGTTTAAATTGTTCTATTTTTAAATACATCTTGTGCGCTGTACATGGGCGTTTAAGAAAGAGCAATTGCGTTCCTCTGTTTTTATTTTTTTTTTCTCCTTTTGGAACAGTTCATAATCAAAATTTTTTTGTATTGTAAAAATAATATACAGTAGTATCCAGTCACCGTAATGTGATAGTTCAAGATGTAAGTGGTAGAAATTAGAACAGCATGCTCATTTTTAGTGTATAGAAATGGGTTATAGAAAACAGAAAGCTCTATTATTTTGTTATATTATTTATAGACTTTACAGTAATTATGATACATTTTAATGCTAGGTTACGTTACTCTGTATCATTTAGGAAAGAATATCACCCCTCCACAGCCACAACACATTTCTACGTAGCATATTGAAATTAATTACTCTATAATACTAATTTATGAGAAAATCAAGGAGAGGGAAAAGTTTCATAAGGCGTTTGTGCACACGTCCTGGAATAATGTTCAGATCAGGAAGGTATAATCGTTCCACACTTTTTCAATGTGAAAATAAATGTGTGAAGGATTAATATTCTATTTGTAAGCATAGGATCTTCATACAATAAAAAGTCTATAGATAGACTAGATCGATTGTGAAGAAGCCTTGAATTGGGCGAGAGATACACCTTCCTTCCGAATAACATAAATAAACTGCAGCCCGAGAAATTTACAAGTAAGTTATATAAACAAACTTCGTTAACTTAGTTGGATTGCAGTAGCAGTTGATCCTTTGGGAACACATTCATTGTGTATCTGTTCAGTTCTCAGTCAAAATTCAGTCGAAACAAGGCCTCGTTGAAATCTACCTTTTCCTTCTTTTCTTTTTTCACAAATTACCGTATGCGCTTAACTTAATTAAGAGAAAATATATAGCAACTCTTCTATAAATTGTACATATATAAACTTACAATGCGATGTACTCCAATGCTTTCCAATAGAGGAATATTTTATATACCATCGTACAGTACAAATCTTATGTTTATTTCACTACCTACAATCATTTATTTGTGTATAGCTTCCATAA
Source organism: Deroplatys truncata (assembly GCA_030765065.1). Lineage (NCBI taxonomy): Eukaryota > Metazoa > Arthropoda > Insecta > Mantodea > Mantidae > Deroplatys > Deroplatys truncata. The sequence goes on from CM060986.1 coordinate 111,493,815, forward strand.
AGCATTCCTACAAAAGCTTATTTTTCTATGTACTTAATGATAATCAAGCTAAACTATGAAGGAATAGTTTCATTCAACATTTAGTTAAAAGCACAAGGGGGAAGAGGAAACCGAATCGATAGTCAGATGTTTAAAAGCTAGTCGCTACAGATCTATTATGACTAAACCCCCCGGGAGGGCGGGATGAAGTGAAAGTGCCACAGGAGGTCGCAAAACTGCAGGCACAGAGGCCCACAGAGACACCTGTAACAGAGACACATGTAAGCCCATAGCATTTCCAAGTTTAAACACACGCCGGCACCAGCAGAGGCGAAGAATTCCGCGAGAGGGTGACGAAGCGACCCTAGCAAGCAGGCTAACGCATCCTGGCGTTTTACGGCGAGAAATCCTTTAAAAAGCGGAGCAACCATGCCATACGCCCGACACTATCCGCACTACGGAACTCAAAGACACTTCCTGAAAGATGAAAGAGAAAGAGAGAGATGAAATGATAGGAAAGGAGAAATCGTGGTATAATACAGCAACCGAGCATTCGCCTAGGCGACCAGAGGAGAGTAAAAAAAAAACCATGGTTAGACCCAGACCTCCCGAATGCTGGCCACAGACGTTGCCGCCGAGAAATTCCATAATCTTTCTATGACATCGCGAGAAACAGCTGAGTAGCGAGAGTACGTTTAAAAATGACAAAATATTTAAAAATCAAATGAATAACAACTTATGTTTTGGAAATCACCAATGCCGTAAAATTGTGTATTTTAAAGACATCTGCAGTTTTTGTGATTCTCATTCGGGAGATTAGGGACTTCCGTGCGTCTGTGGCCTGTCTGCCTACTGCTTGTAGCCTCCTATGGTTTCTTCACTTCATCCCTTCCTACTGGGGAGTGATAACCACAATAGATCTGTGTAGGTTTCAGTGCACGAGGTGTCTCCCTCTGTTGAATAAGCTGTACCTATACGGTAGGTACGTAGTAGAAAAAGTAAAAAGGCGTTCTTGTAAGGTATACACTAACAAATAACTTTACAGTGAGACACAACACAATTGTGTTCAATCGGAGGCAGAATTAATATTGTGACGCAGCGGCTATGGTCGATGGTTATCGGGAGATCGGCGCCGAGCGGTCCGAGTAAACAACCATAACGCCACTTGCCAGGTTAAACACCGGGCGCGCTCTCGGAAGATTACTAGAGCTTTCTGTAAGGTTTATCTCACCCCTCCTCCAGTAAGTGTGTCGAAATAGTTCTAGAAAATTCGAGAAGCATATTTGGAATATTCCACTGCTTATAGGTATAAACGAGAGCTATCGCGGGCAGTGAATCAATCGCAAATTGAGTACGAGTCGAGGGAGTCACTCTGTGTTGAGTGTCGACAGGCAGTGCGTGTCGAGCTGCGAGTTGAGTGCGACAGAGTGAAGTTGATTTAGTCAGTGTGCGAGCGAGTTATCGACTGCGTTTCTGGTGCGACATCAAGAACGATTCTCCGAGCGAGTTCGTGAAACCTTCTATAACGTGCAGCCAGCGCTCTGCGGAGCGACGGTTGTGGTCGTCTCGCGATTGAAGTGAACGGTGCGGCGTGAACAGGCTACGTACGAAGGAAGTGAAGTGACATTAGGGAAGTGAACTCACAGTAAAGGTGAACTACATAAAAACATAACAGTGACAGATAAAACGAAACAGTAACAGTGAGAAAAGTGACAGTTGAAGAACTGGATAAAGCCACACCATAAAATGCACACGCCTTTTGCCTTGGGTCTGAGATGTGTAAAATTATATTATATTCTAAAGAACTGCCATTGAAATGAACACATTCTTAGCCTTTCCATATACTCGTAAAACATTCCTGATTAACTAGAATGGACAGCAGAGTGGGCTGTCTATGGTTGGTGTCTGTGAACTGGCAAATGTGGAGGGAGTTAGGTTACTCTTGCATATTACATTTTTAAAGGTTGAAGTCCCAGACTCGTCTTTGTTCCGCAAGTTTGTTTAAAGAGATGGTTTCTGTGGCGGAATATGCCCCAGGATTTTCTCTTGAATGTTGTACACAGTAGAGAATGTTAGTTCCGAACCTTTTACAGCCGTTGCTCCCCTGAGGAATGCAAAAAATCCCACGCCACCCTGCTCAAGTATCTGTGCAGTATTCCCATCTCACTTTTTATGTTGGGGCAGAATAACACAAAGGAGAGTTGTATGAAACATAATAATAGAAAGTAGTAGAATCTTGGAAGCTGGTCAGAAATGTGTATAATACACGACATGAATGGCATCACATTCTTCTTAAGAAGCCTTTTTAATTGATAAGTGAACTCTTCTAAATAAGAAAACACGTTTTCTCCTCTTTATAGTAATACGTAGGAAATTGGTTTATTGATTATCAGAAGTAGAAATTTTCCAAAGCTATTTCCTTAAAGTCACAATAAAACACCTTTTAATAATAAAATGCAGGCATACGAGAACAATCATCTTGGTAGTTTCACTTAACGTTGTTTCTCTACTACGTACTGTTAGTAAAAAGTATTGTATTCCACCCAAAAACTGGATATCAAGATATCACAAAATTATATTATGTTTAGAGGCCCCCTGGAGCCAAAAAAAATATTTTAGAAACATATCCATGCATCTGTGAACAACATAACTCAAAAGGAAAAGTCGAATAACCACCAAACCTGTATTTAAGTTCAGTATCTTCCAAAGATGTGACATGAAGATTTTCAAGAAAATGCACCCTCCCCAAAACTCGCCTTTACATGTAACACTTTTCGAAATTACATGGCTATATTATTTGGTTAAATTAAAAAATGGATATAACAAGATTGATTAAAGCACTGTATATTAAAGACATTTGCGTTAGAAATATAATTCATAATTTAAATTTCTGAGGACAGCTTGTAAGTCCTCTTCATTCGGAAATACTTTTTTTATAATTTTGTATAATTATTAAATGTTAAGCAATTGATGAAAACATACTACACAGAAAATGAGATCTCTTTACAATATCTATACAATTTATTTCAAATAACCTTTACGTGGCATAAGCCATTTCCGAGATATCCGCTATGCTCAATACTTATAACATTCTTTTCAAGTCCTGTGGATTTTCAGGTGTTTCTAGCAATTGCATGGAAAGACAATGGCATTTTAGGCATATAAAAATCAGTTCTTAAACATGTGAATATCGCTGTTCCTTTTGTGTCTATAACGAAGTGCTGATGTAGCTATTTCCGCAAAGGTTTATCTGGATTAAAATGAAGTATTTAAAAAGTATGCTTCAGTAAGAATAGTTTGTGTGCCCACTAATAAACGATAGAAAGTAGGGAAAATCATATGCATGTAAAATCAGATTTTTTTCTTTAATTCGTTTGAATTTGTGGTTACTCTTTAAACTTCCCTTTTAATAAGTAGGCTCTGTATGCAAATGGATGAAGTGAATGCTGAAAGCATAACAGCTATTTTCTAACTCTGATTTCTTCGGCCTAAAGTAGTTAAAAGTTCTTTTTGCACATCCAATTAATGGTAGGTATTGCTGGTGAAATAAATGTCAGGAAATTTGGGAGGAAAATGAAAGGTAAGGATTCAATGTCAGGACGCCGGTGTCAATGCAATTATTTATGCAACAAATTACTGCTATAGATATGTCGACCCATAAGGTTGATAAGAATATTAAGTTTAGGTGAGTGTTACATAGCTCTAAATGTATACAAAATCGGAGCATAAAACCTAGAATTTTATCAAAAAAGCTTCAGAATGTTTGATTAAAATACCATATGTTGACTAATCAAATGTATACCAAGTATTTTCTAAGATTGATCTATGTTGTCATCTTCATTAGAACTAACTGTTGTGTAATTTTGTATAGCTGGTAAACCATAAGAGGTAGACAAATCCTTTTGGTTCTTGATCAACATAGGGGACTCCGCACTGCTCCAGTGGGGATATTGTACCTATGCCCCACAAGGCCGCGCCTCCTGGACGGAGGAGAAGGTGAGAGCAGTCAATGGCCGGCAGGAACCAGGAGTGACAGCACAGCAAAGATAGGGTCCCCACATTTACAGATTGATACACTCCAACAGGTAGACCGAGGACCCCCGCACCACACAGGAGGTCCAGAGGGTCTCCGTTTACCCCTGCAACAAGCCGAAAGCAGAGGGATGGATAATGTTCCACAGAGAGTATCCTTTTTCTGTGCCACGCCGCACTGAAACACCATCGCCAACATTTCCAACGCATCGCCAAGATCTAATGGAGTGAAGAATGAAGAATGAAAGTAGGATAACGAAATGGGGGACAGCAAATTCGGAAGTCGAACCTGGGACCCTCCCGAAAGCGAGTCGCACGCGTTGCCGCGGCGCCACCTCTCTCGGCAAACAAATACCTACCAAGATAAAAATGTAGATGTCGTAAAAGTGCATAATTTATCTCAAAGATTTCTTCATATCTCTATCCGTTTTTTTTTTTTTTTTTTGTATTTCGTGTTGGAAGTTTTGTGCTTTATCGATGAGTGGGTAATTTAACGGATATAGTTAAAATTTTGCGGTTGTTTCTGCTTTCTTTTGTTTCTATCGCAAGATCTTGTTAACACGAATAAAAATGTAATGATTTTTCTGCATATTAAAACTAAACATTTCTTGCTTGATTCGAAATCATTCATGTGCAAACATATATAGTCAATAAGTTATATTTATTTTGAATAATTATTGAAAAGTAGTTTGAAAGTGTATTTAATTGTAATTTTATAAAATTTGTTAAAATGATTAATACCTCTATAATGTACCTACACATCGCCCGTCACTCTCATTATTAAGCAGTGACGTAACATGGATAGAAGAATGAATTTATATATATATATATATATATATATATATATATATATATATATATATATGGCATATAGATTATGCAAAGGTATACTTTACTAGGTTAAGTGATAGATGCATTAGTGCCATGTGCTCAGAATTATAAATCCATGTTCAGAATTTATGCGCTAAGGCCTCTGAAATAGGAGGTGGGAGACTGTAGGTAAACAAACTGTAGACTCCACCACAAGCAGTAGACGTTGCGTTCATTAGATAGGAGTTGATTATAAACGGTGTTGCAACGGTTCTTTGGTGATGCATAGAAGTTGTTCACCGTAACTACAGCCAACAGTAGTGTTTACGATATTATTATTTTTCGTAGTTTCATACTCTACAGAGGCATTTGTAAGACTATCGTAAACTGAAATGAACAATGACGGCCTTGTACACAAATGCAGGATTCACCGAAATGCTTCTCATCTACGGTGAAGTCCAAGAGAATGTTGGAGGGGTTTGCCAGCTATATCAACAACGTTACCCCAACAGGGTCATCCAGCCCACACCATGTCTGCAAAATTGGATGGGTACTGAAGTGAAGTTTTACAAGCACCCCTATGAACGTCCGGATGCGGCGCAAACCTTCAAAGGAATTCAGTTTCACGCAACTAGAGATGCAGAAAATGTAACGAAGTTGGTAGCGGCATTCAATTGATGATTAAAATATTGTGTTTTCCCTTACAGTTTTCCTTTTCAGTTATTTCCTATGCTTGTAATTATATATATATTGGAGACCCTTGGAAATTTTGTGAAAATGTGTAATTCACAGAACATAATCGCACAGTACGCATCTACGAGAACGAATCAAATATAAGCCGGAGGTTTAAATTAGCGCCTCTGGTAGTGAACGGAAATGACTAGGGCTTTAAGGGGATATTGGTGGGGCTGTCTGGAATAGTGACATTGTTGCGTCATACTGCAAATCGGCTGCTCGCTTCAGTACGAGCTTCATCGAGCAATGGGTACATGCGTCCATTGCAAAAATTAAGATAAATTGAATTTTCTTTATGGACGTTCTTTAACTGCTGTTATGCTTAGCGTCCCATTCTATACTGAGTGTGAAAGACCGGTAATTTTTCTCAGAGGCCCCTTTATCAGGCTTGAGGTTATTTTAAGTGCCGTAAATCTACGACACGGGACCATCGGGTTTACTTCCCTTCCGAAGGAAGCCATGCTAAGGATTTTTACGCCCGAAAAAAATCTATCGCCCTCCACCGGGTTCGAATCCGCGATCTCGGGAACTAGAGGATAGTATGGTAACCAATACACCACGGAGGACGACATCGCGTCAGTTGCGCAACGCATCATAATCAAATTTCTGGCGAAGGAAGGCAACATAGCTTCGGAAATTTTCAGAAGGCTTCATGCACAATTTGTGGAAGCAACTCTTTCAGACACAAGTGTATGAATGGTACAAAAAACCAGACCGGAAGAGGTGAAAAATGAGCCCCACCAAAGACTATTACGGACAATTATTACTACAAACAACATTCGTGCTGTACGTGGCCTTATTGAAGAAGATTGACGCATAACAATTTCTGAAATTGCTCCACTCGTAGCAATAAGCTCTGGAAGTGTTCAAGTTATCATCAGTGATGAACTCAACTTGCAGAAATTGTCTGCCAGGTGGGTTCCTCGTGTCCTCACCCAGGAAGAAAAAAAAGTTGCGCCAGAAACTTTGTCAGAGTCTTCAGAATCTATACGAGACGGAGTGAGATGATTTTTTAGACGAATTGTGACTTCTGATAACACTTGCGTTCATCATTACAACCCCAAAGTCAAAACAAACAACGAGGTGAAGCTGGGCCAGTGAACGTCAAAGCACGTTTTTCTGCTGGAAAGGTGCTTAGAACAGTTTTTTGGGGCTCGGTGGGCATTTTGCTTGTGGATTTCCTTCGTGAACAAGTGGCTGCAAACTGTCACTGAGGGCCTTTGGTCCAGACAAAAGCTGCATATCGCAACAAAGGACGCAGGAAACCAATCCAAGATGTGATTTTTCTTCATGACAATGCAAAGCTGTCTTAACGCGGGAAAAATTGAGGAAATGCCTTGGACACCTCTCTCCCTACAGTCCATAATTCTCACCCTCTGACTACGATTTGTTTGGTCCGCTGAAAGAAGAACTGGAAGGAAAGCGATTTGATGACGATGCAGCGGTAGAGGAGTATGCGCGCAACTGGCTTCTTCTTTTTTTGAGGACAGCATCTTGTTGCTAATTTGATGGAAAAACTGTGTGTCAAATTTGAGAGACCGTGTAGAAAAACGAAGTATTTGTTTTGTTTTTGTTGACGGATTCAGTAAACTTCTAAAAATTAATTCAGATTTATATTTGACTCGCCGCAATACCTACCAGCAAGCCTTCTAACATTTATTTACTTACATCCAATATGTGAACTTGTGGCTTGTTAGAGAAAGTCATGTGAGTATGTCAATTCTGAATCATCGCGTGTACATTAAAGAAGCAATTTTTGAACAGGTAGGATGAAGTATTTAATGCTACAGCAAACATTTCATTTGGTTTCGGTATTCCAATATGTTGCTTCAACCAACGGGTACTTTAATAATTTACAAAAATTAATATGCTGGGAAATTCTTAGAAATGTTCAGTAGTTTGAAATTTTTCGCATAAACGATAACAGTATTTAATTATTAATAATTTTTCTGCAAACAGTTTTATAAAATTACTAGGAAACGGTTTGGCTGCCTCGCCCTGTGAAATGGCAAGCTCACGATATACGTCTTCTTTATCTGACGGGAGAGCAAGTTAACGATTTCAAGTGGAAATTGCTTAACTTGGTCGTCGGCAGCGTTGCAGGGAGGAAAAGGAAAGAGCCAAGGGTGCAAGTGTACTTACTTATTAATATGGTTGTTGTACAGTCTCATCACATCATCTTCCCTCAGGCTTCTCAAAACATGAATGATTTTTTTTTATCCTGGAATAGAGACAAACTGCTATTTCATCACGCCTACACTCTATGCTCTCCTCATCTAGATTACTTTTTTACCTTAAGGAACAGTATTTTATCTCTTGAAATATACACTTCTTTTAGGTTTTCTTTTATACGCTGTTAGTCGATCTTTGAAAGTTTTGGATGCTCCTTTGCTGAGGAAGTAATTTATTCTAAGCAACCATCAAAATTAGTTCTTCGTAAAATTTACCCTTTTTTACATTTTCTACCACGTAGAGAAGATATGCATTCCGCACCAAAAATTAGATACCAAGATTTCAGTTTTGAGGCCCCCTGAGTAAACAAAATTACAAAAATGTTCGTATATGTCTGTCTGGTCTTGGTGTACGTGAACAACATAACTCAAAAACGAAAAGTCGGATTAATACCGCACTTGGCATTTAGGTTCAGTACCTTCCAAAGATGCGACACGAAGATTTTCAAGAAAATAGCTCCTGCTCCAACTACCCTTTACATGGAACATGTTTCGAAAATTTTGATCCTTTATAACATGTTCTTAACGATTTTGGTTAAAATATCATATATGAAAGATATTTATATGGCAAATAAAATCCATATCTTGAATTTTCTGGAAATAGCTTAGAAGAACCTCTTCATTCGGCAGGAATTTTGTATAATTTTGTATAACTTGTAATTGTTAAGCAATAGACGAATACATACCACAACAAAAATGTAGAACTGTTTAAAACACTCAATTTATTTAAAATAAGCTTTTTGTGCCGTAAGCCCTTTCTGAGATATCAGATATTTTAGTTCCATTTATACCCTGCCTTTAATTACATTGTTCTTTTCAGTGGCATTTCCTTTGGAACTTATTGCCTATTGGCAATGGTGTCAACTCGCGTAACTCTTGTCGTTGGGTTTCTTGTGCTTTTTTGTATCATTAGATCATAAATACATTCACACTCTCATTCGTACTTCCAAACTCTGGGGAGGATAGGGATTAATTTGCTAGAGAAAAATTCCCACCCCCCAGTCGGGAATCGAACCCGGGATTTTAAGGATAGCTTGCAGCTCTTAAACATTTGACTATCGCCATTCTCTTTGTATTCATAACGAAATGTGTAAAATAGCTATTTTGCAAAGGTTTATTCGGATTAAATGTAATAGACAGAAAATAAGCTTTAAGAATAGTTTGAATACTCAATAATAAAGATAGAGGGTAGAGAAAGATTGTGAATATATATCAGATTTTTAGAAAAAGGTCCGTGTGTGTCTTTCCGCGCGTGTGTGTGAACAGCATAACTCAAATCGAAAAGTCGGATAAATACCAAACTTGGTATTTGAGTTGAGTTTTTTCCAAGATTAAGACACGAAGATTTTCAAGAAACTCGCCCCACTCGCAACTACGCTTTAAAGGAACCTTTTTCGAAAATTTTGATTTTCTAAGAAATGGTTCCAACGTATTGATTTAAATGCTATATATTTAATATATTTGCATGAAAAACAAAATATACATCTTGAATAATCTGGGAATAGCCCGTGAAGTCCTCTTCATTCGGAAGGAATTTTGTATAAATGTGTGTAATGGATAAACATTAAGTGGTAGATGAGAACGTACCATGAAGTATTTGTAGATCTCTTTGAAGTACACAATTTATATCAAATAAGCCCGTTTTTGTGGCATAAGCCATTTCGGAGATATCCACTATTAATGGTTTCAATTGTTCCTTGCTTGGTCTTTCTCCTAATATCCTGTAAACATTCAGCTGGTTCTGTCGATTGCAGAATTTTAACGTCAGCATATAGCGCCTAGTTCTTAGACATTAGACTATTGCTGTTCTTTTTGTATCTGTAACTTAATGTTATCCCGGATAGCGCGAATATCAAAAGATTTGCCTAAGTAGAACTGTAAAGGGGACTACCAATGCTTGGAAACAAATACTAATCGCCGGCCATCGTAGCCGTGGTCGCTGGAGGATACAGCTCCGGTGCTCCGCCAAACTGAGGGTCGCGGGTTTGAGTCCCGCCAGGATATGGGTGTCTGTCTGTGTGTGTTGTATAATTGCGTAATAAGCGGTAACAAAAAACACAGTAAAATTAACTGGGTAAAACAAGGGAACTTAAAAAAGAATTATTTACACACACAAAACAAATATTTAAAGATTAATATTTAAAAAACTGTTATGACTGGTCTTGTAGCTGAGTCGTTAGAGTAGCTGCTTGCTGTGTAAGGGATCCTGAATTCGATTATCGGCTGGGCTCGAGAAAGTTTTCTTTATCAAGAACGTTTCACGGTATGCCGAAGATTTGGTGTTTGACTGTTAGTGTGCAAGTGTGTGCGTGCGTGTGTTTTATCGGTTATTTAATAAGTAATTCACTCATAAACAAGAATTCAGGATACCGCTGGGCAGAAACTTGAGCAACCGAGTTAAGTCATATAATTGCATTACAGTTAATCTACAATGATATGGCACCAAATTAGTGATACCAAATTGACAAGATTAAACAAAACTAACTTTAATATATTTGTGTTCCTATAAAACTACGATAGAATTAAAATATAGTTTGCTAGTACATAATTCATAATAAGTATGCTTAATTACAATTCCGCCTGGGTGGGTGCTTTGATGTAAGGCACCTCTCAGTATCAGAACGCGCATGTATTAACATTTCTTTTGATATTGAAGCACAAACATGAATTATCCCTTCTTTTAAATTTCGGGATTTTTTTGGTTCCGTTTCACAAATCCTGACTTTTATATATCCCATAAGAAGAAATCCAGGAAACGAAGTCGATGGTAACCAAATGCAGCCACCATGATCTATCCATCGTATAAGGTACACGTTGTTTAGAGTTTCTTTAACACCTCTGGAATAATGGGATGATGTACTATTGTGCTGAACCCAATGATTAACTAAAGTGGAACGTCTTCTAGAAGATTCTCAATATTTAGACCACTCTGGAGGAATTGCAAATAAAGCTTCCTAATATGCCTAGGAGCCAAATAAACCGGCCCAATGATGTCTCTTCAAATGATGTACTACACGTTAACACTGAACCTGTGTGTGATGTGGTAGTAACCAGTGAGAATTATTAAAAAGCTAACAATGTAGATAATGCTTGTTTGCATTGAGTCATTGGTGATATAAGATTCATCTCCCCATAAATACCTGTCTGATTAAAACCAGATTTTTGTTTATTTTCTTTAAGAGGTTTCTGAAAATGGTTCGTGATTCTGGAAATCGTTCCCATGAAGCCGTTGGTGTAAGTGTAGTTTATAGCGATGCTATTTTCACTTCCTCATAATCCGTGTGTTGGAGTCCTTGAACTTCCAGGTCAGTATAACTCGTGCTGAAGAGATACATCACATCGGAAAGCGTTCATAATACATCTTTGGAGCCTCAGCCGCATTTCTGTGCGTCTTCCCATAGATTATAACCATATACTTATGCGTATTCCTTGTTAGTGAACATGTTACTTGTTACATGTCTGCCTGGAATACCTGGCTCGAACTGTAAGCAGGCGAGCGCTCGACGCTTATCAGTATGATCCCACGAAGTAAACACATGGAGATAGCAGTGAATTTTAGCTTCATACCTGCCTTCCCCTTGAAAACCAGTGCCGCGGCAACTTCTTTTGTACTTATGTAAACATAAAACTGCAAAAAACGGCTTATTTCGGTTACCTGCATAGTATATAGTCAAAGAATAATTTAAGTGGTGGAGCTTAAAGTTTGGGAATAGTTATTTAAAGATTTCAACACAATCGGGGCGATATTAGGAATGAAGCGTAACTATGCATGCACTATTGTTACAAGTTTCCCAGCATCTACCTAAACTGGAAGTGAAAGTAAAATGTCTTCAAAAACTCAACCCAGATTCAAAGAGAAAAGACAAATGCAAAACCAGTACCTAGTAGTCGGATGAAGGGGTGCATGCGCTCACCTCATATTGTCTGTCCCACAACGGACAGTGGAAGATAACTATACGCGTTAGTAAAATAGCTGTTAACTCCACCCTCTAAACTCTACGTCACAACCGGCCAATAATGCCAACACCTGAATATATAATCCTCCAAATATGCTAAACTAATCCGCCAAAATCCCCCATGCGACCACATCTTTAAATTGCTTATATTTAGTAGGTTAAACCTCTCAATACGATCTAATGGTTAGTTTTTTATAAATATAAATATAAAATTAGAACTTGAATATTAAATATATATAGTATCTGTAGTTATGCTTTAGAGAGCAAAGGTATTTTAGAGATCTCAAACAGAATATATCAGTAGCTTTTTAATAATGTTTCTTCTCAAGATTAATAAGGAAATGCTACATATTTGGACCCATACGTTTCATTCAGTTTCCAAAAAAAAATCACGTGGATTTTGCGTTAAGCGTGCTATCAAATATTTCATGAATTATACGTTATCAAACTATCACATATTCTCAGATATAACTAACTGAATGTAAATGTGTATTATACTTGCACCGTGTAATTAATGATTCCAAGGAATGAATGGTAAACTGTCAGTAAACAAATAGCACGATCTGACGTTGTGTTATATATTTTCTTCTGCTGCTTTCTTTCAGTTCGTGCATAAAATGACAATGGGGTAAAACACGCTCTTTGAAGAACTGCCTCCGAAAGTAATTTGAACCGTCATTCGTCAACTTGCTGTGTATCTTCCTTTCACGCTTCATTTGCTGCATTCTACTGGAAGAGGGGAAATGTGGGTAATTTTGTCTTAGGTACGGAAATGGAAAACGTTATCACATTAAGTTGTGAGAGCTCGCGCTCATTTTTACAAATGATACAGAAATAAAACGCTCCTCTTCTTTCACATTTAAACATATGGTTTTGAATGAAAAGCTGTTCCTTTAACGCGTTAGAATATAAAACTGGAACGTCATAGTTAGCAAGTTTATGTAAAAGAAACATAAAGCTTAGTACAAATGTTTGAGAGCTTCAGATAAATACCGTACCTTTTTAATCTTCATTGGCGAAACTTGGCGATTTGTAACCAGCTCTGGAAATTAAGGAAAGGAATGTTTGGTTTCCTAGTCAAAAATGCATTATGTACAATAGAAACAATACATTTCAAGCTATATTTGATGTAGAGACTTAAACAGAATATAATAAATAATATATACATATATATACATATAGAATACTAATATAAACCTAAAAGCAAAAGAAATATGGATCGGTGCAAAAATGACGGAATGACCAGTAGGATGTAGGAATTGATTATCGGAGGGTAACACCTCGCCACTGCGACCAGGATGATCTATTGTGGCTACACCCTCCGGAAGGTAGGGAAAATGTGAAGGAGTCGTAGGAGGTCCCAGATCCGCAGGCAGACAGGTACACAGAGACGCGCAGACATCCCTAATATTTCCAGTTTGAACACCCGCGCAGAATTAAGAGAGAGGGAAACGAAGCGATACTAACGGGTGGAACAACGAACCCTGGCGTTCACGGGGAGAAAACTTTCCATGTGCAAGCCACTACCGCATCTGCCCGACACTACCAGCACCGCAGGGCCCGAAAACACACCTGAAACAAGAAAGGGAGAGATTAAATGATAGGAAATGGGTGAAAGGAGAAATCATGGTAGAATATACCATCCCGGCATTCACCTAGGTGACCAGGGAATAACCACGAAAAGCACCTTAGCCAGAGTGGGGGTCACCAGGAATCGAACCGGAACCTTCCGAATTCGGGCCACAGACATTGCCGCCTGAGCCATCCTGCTCGGTCAGAAGGACCAGTTTTACCAGTTATTAATTCAGTTATTTTTGCATGAAGATCCTTAGGCATTCAATAAAAATTTTAAAAGATGCCACTTTAGGTTAAAGATTTTTATGGATCCATTGTCCAAAATAAAAGCATTAACACAAATCTCTTCCATTTATTGCATAGTTCGAAAAATTGGCTTTACTTTATGTTTGATAATAACCTTTTGTAAGTCAAACTGTAACTCGCAAATTGTGGTAAAGGACGTATGCTTTTTGTGATGTAGTACAATTAAAAAAACTAATTCTTTTTCGAAAACACTGTAATTATGTTGTCCGAGTTAATCGCTGTAGTAACCATATAGCGTGTATCATTAATGTTATGAAACGCTTTATACAGAGAGTACTTGGTACCTTTATTTACAAACTACACAAACACAGTAATATTACTCCTAAGTTTTTCAATTCGTTACAAAACTGAGTGTTGGCGGTTTTAAACTCAAGCTATATTTTTCAGCTTCCTGGCCACAGAAAGGGGAGAAAATTCTGTTACAATATTAGAGAAACCCTCAGCCAAGGTATTACGGAGTAATAACACTGATTAAAAACTTGGAAGGTCCCGTACATGAAAGGGAATAAAAACACGCAGTGTAAAAACTCAATTACGTTGGGGTACAGATTTACCTCACAACAAAGCAGTTCGCTCTCAAAGAGAGCACCACAACTTCGATATATACTTACTTTGAAATAATACATCACTCCTGAAGTTCTTTAAAGGATAAATGACATATTTTCTTTGTTTTCCTGAAAATAATACCACATGTGAACGTTTTTGTAGTTAGAAATAACTGCGATATTAATGAACAACGCCGAAGTGTTTTCTCCGTATATGAGAAAGTTATTTGAAGCGTACAACGGTTATTACATTTCTATAATAATTATCGTAAACAGAATTTGTCAAAGTAGAAGTGAAAATTTAAAAACATCACAATATTGGTAATTGATTGTTGTTTCATACGAGGCGTGTGTAGGACAAATATAGAGATCTAGGATCAGCGTTCAATGCCATAGCCGGGATTTACACCACGAGTTTTTTCAGTCTGATTCTACTTTTCCAACCTTGTCCTGCACATGGTTTGTGAGAAAAGGACAATTAATTACCATTAATTGATCTAATAGTTGGTTAAACTATGAAGTCATGGTATTAAAGTGCTAGAATCTAGTTCCAAAGGTTGCGGGTTCAAAACCGGCGAAGGGTGATGGATTTTTTCGGGCGTAAAAATCCTTAGCATCGCTTCCTTCGAAAGGGAAGTAAAGCCGGTGGCCCCGCGTCGTAGATTTACGGCACGTAAAAGAACCTCAAGCCTAATAAAGAGGCCTGTGAATAAAATTTCCAGTCTTTCTCGACCAATATAGAATGGGACACTAAGGACCACAGCAGTTACAGAGCGTCCATAAATAAAACTCAATTTAAATTTAGGGTATTAATGTGCTTACGACATTGTAAGTCGCCAGTGGAATATATGATCTCAAAATGAATATGACATCACCTTTTGGAACCCAGTTGGGGAATTTTAATTTTGGTGTGGCATATTGCCATTGTAGCTAATTTGGTTAGAGCTACTGGACGGAAACCTGAAGATCCGTATTTTAAATACCAGCTACGGCAGTGAATTTTTCAGTCTGATTTTATTTTTATAAATCATAGTTTTGTTTTAAGGCGGCGCCGTGGCCGAGTGGTTAGACCGCTCGCCTCCCACCGAGGCGGCCCGGGTTCAGTCCCAGGGACCTGCATTTGGGATTTGTGGTGGACGAAGCGGCGTCTGGGCGGGTTTTCTCCGGGTTCTCCGGTTTCCCCCGCCATTCATTCCACCAACTGCTCCATCATCACCTTTCCTTTCATCCATTTCACCAACATTTCGTTTCATCTACTTCCTTCATCCCATACCAGGCATCGGGCTGATCACCCATCCTGGATGCTCTGTCTGATTCATGAGTGTCTGCTCCTCGACGGGCCTCTGACCCCAGGCACCCGCTTGTAAGTCCTGGGGGGTGTAAGTCCTACATAAGAGGAGGGTAAACAGATAATGAATGAATGAAAATAGTTTTGTTTTAAATTGGAGAGAGAACAAACTCAGGGTAGTATAGAAACATTAACTTAATCGATGTTATTCTAAGTTATTCTGCAGAATAGTAAGTGATATATGTGCTAGCAATATCGCTGAGTAGCACACAGGAAGAAGTCGCATCCATATGCCATTCTGCATTTAAATTTTTTTGATATTAACAGTCGTTTTTAGAAAAATAAATGAAGGGTATTAAAAAGAATAAATCCTAATTTATGTGACTCGGAAAATAAGACCCCAAAGGAAGTAATATTTAAATTTATTACCCGAAGGCAGTAATACCTGATTCACTATATGGCAGTGAGACACTACGTGGCAAGACCAGACACAAGAAGATCACAAAAAGTGAAATTAATTATTGGGATTCATTTTGGTTGTAACTTCGAAGGAGAATCAGAGTCAACAATTAGAGAAACATGAATTTGTAATATAAACGCATATATAAACTATTATAAACAAAACTTCTCTAACTTCTATCAGGAATGCATCAGAAGAGAATCTGAAAACAAGTAATAACGTAATGTTAATCGGAATATTGGAACAGCGAAAAGGGGAAAGAAAATAAAAAGAAACAAAGGATGAAATATCTAAGTCCGATGTTGCCAGATCTCGGGTGAATGGAGTAGAACCGTCAAACCTATTTTGGCGATGAATCTGAGATCAAGAATGAGCATATCTATAGTGTATTTAGTTTAAGTTGAAACATGTAAAATAGAAAGAGATAGCACTATACTCCACAGACAGTTGGTAATCCTTAACTGCCTAATCTCAAAGCCTTTACTATTGAAACTGACTATTTAAAATCTGGGTTGGTTTGAAACATGAAATTTAGAAGGGAATAACCAACACCCGCCTGTAACAATACGAAAGGCAGGGAAGCAAGAACGGCCGAAGACATCAGGATATGTTCCATATTCCACTGCCAAAAGTGCAACTAGCAACAGCACTATAGCTAATACTGAAAGACTAGGCAGTGAATGGTGACTGTGTCAGGGTTTCTCAGCACTCGGACTATCATTAGCGCACCCCCGTCCTAGATAGGTCAGATAGCGTCAAAATATAATGCTTCAATTTAAACCTCACGAAATGTATCAGCGTATTGTGCGTCGATCCGTCCGGTTCAATCCATAAAATGGCTGGTGGAAAGGCATTCAGACGTGACAGCTCTCGGAACTCTATTTCTGCACTTCTCAGTGCCTTAATTATCTGAATCCACCCTATCAAGTCCTCACCTATGGTACGGTGAACGTTGTGAATACACTATATGGGTTGTGGGTCATCCCTTTGAATGCGACCTTCAATGCATTATACGCTCTATCAGAAAGCCAGAGACGTTATTATAAATCTGTGGGTCATAAGGAGATTGTATAATACAACTCAAATGGTAATTTGCTTTTATGTAAGCGGATTTTCAATTAACATACAGTGTATCTAGAGCATCCGATAGAACAGCCATGCTATTGCTGCCATGTCGCACCTGTGCCATATAGAGGACTCTCCATAGTATATACTAGTTAAGGTACTCGTCCACGATGCAACTTAAATGGCTTGCAACTTCGAACTGCGCAAGAAAAGTGGAGTTTCACCGTGTAAAATGCCAAGCAAGTAGGAAAATTGCACGCGCAACTCAAATTTAGCGCAACTTTTAAGTGGCGTGCAACTAGGAAGTTGCTTCGTGTACGCAGCGAAAAAAATAAAGTTGCGCCATCTGAAAGTGGCTTAAACAGTTTAGAAAATTTTTGTGGCGTTTTCCGTGCAACTTTGTTATGTCGTCTGCTGTGATAGTAAATAGCTGTTTGAGAGTTAGGTGGCACAAGAATTATAATTTGTGTTACACTAAATACAGAATTAAGACAGATACGTGCATTTTATTTCCTTAACAATACGAACAATTTATTGTAGTACGGTGACAACTTATTTCTTCATAGCTAATAATGTCTATAACAATAAATGGACGAGGGAAATGACAAAGAAGTTGATTGAACTGATTGAGACCAAAGATTGCTTGTGGAGAGTAGACATTGCGTATTACAGAAATAAAAAAATGCGACAAAATACGTTACATGTTATAGGAATAGAGTTCAACATGTCAGCAGAGGAAATTAAAGTAAAAATCCACAGGTTGAGAACCCAGTTCACCAACGAAAGGAACAAAATGAAGGCAGGGAAATCTGGAAGTGGTGCAAAAGACAAGTATAAAATAAAATGGGAATTTTACGATGCACTGCAGTTTATGTTTTACCACACCAGCACCAATCATGATGCAGTAGATGAGTAGATTCTTTGGTAAGTATCAACACACTCACTTTAAATGTAGCAATATTGCCATGGAACCTCTCCTTCACGGCAAAAATACTTCTTGAATTGCTAACGTTTTTTTTGCTGCAGTAAGAGGATTTTTACAGTTCTTTGCAACGGCACAAAGTCTTAGTTCTCGTTGTGTCAAATATTCTAAATAAATACATCTGTGACTGATAGCTGCTGCCTAAAAATCACATTGATTATATAGTTATAAATAATGACAGCCGAAAGTGTTATATATTAAACTCGGTAATGTTGCAGCTCCATTATTTTAAGCCGAATAGAAATCTCAGTGTCAACCCAAGACGTTCTGTTGGTGGTATTGACTTTCTCATCTTGTCTTGCTTTTGTATTACAGGTGCTACCCTTCTAAGCAAATAATTAAAATCAACCAGTTGTATGCGAAGAAACGCTTATCTCCCTCATAGAAGTCTTGCAGCAGGTTGCTTACAACCCCACAATATTTGCGACTTAGAATCCACTCTTGCCCAAAATTTTCTTGCCGCCCTTTACATTTTTCTCCACGTCGACGAAGTAAAATAAGAGACAAACATGCTGCGAATAAAACTGCGTTACCAGACACCATATTCACCACACGAAGAACACAGCTGACTAGAAAGTGGCAAACACAAAAATTTCCGCCACAAATATAGCATCGTGTAAACGCTCGTGCAACATTTCTGTGGAACATGCCACTTTTCTAGTGGCGCAACACGAAATCGTGCAACTTTGCGTGCTGTGTTTAAACAGAAAGTGCCACAATTGTGGCCAGCAAGAAAAGTGGCATGCCATAAAACTGGCATCGTGGACGCGTAGCTTTACTTATGTGGAGTGTAGTGTAAAGTGAATTTGGCTAAATTGGAAACGAGAAAACAGGGGACCGCACCATAACATACGCTATCGTAAACGTTTATTGATGCTTGCCACCTTTTCACTTTCACATCAAGAATTTAGTCACAGACCGTTGCGTACACTGACTACCCATATGAAATGCGGGCAGTTTATTTTTGCGCTATAATTTTGTATTTACTGACAAGAGATCTTCAATGTAGCTTGAAGGTTACAAATTGGTGACATGGAATAAGCAGTTGGTGTAAATAATTTTAATTAATATTTCCTTCTATCCACAGTACTAACCTTTCAAAAATAACTTGTATCTCTGTTTAATCTCATATAAACGGCTGTTGATAATAATAATTCAACGTATACAGACATTAACAATATATAAGTCTTCTGCACCGAAGTGTATTTAAAAGTCGGTTATTATAGGAACCAACAATGCATAGTATTTGAATGCAGAGGGAACAGATTTGGAGAATAGAAATTATATGGTTAAGAATGTATAGGAAAGTTGACAGAAATTTTAGATAAAAAATCTGAAATGACTTTCTGTACTCTTGTACAAACTACTTTTACAAACGCTTATTCTTCATTTTCTCCAATTTAATCGACATAAACATTTGCAAAAACTTTTTATTTCTAACTATCTTGTAATTACAAGGGGTATATGTAGGTTTTAAGCGATAGTCAAATATTTTAAGAGCTGTTCGCTATGTAGAGCATTCCATTCTCTTTGTATGTCCAGGACATAAAAAAGAGAAACGAATTCTCATTTGAGAAAAAGTATTTGAAAATTCAAACAAATAACAAGGGATATCTCGGAAATGGTTCACTCCATAAACAAAAAAGTGACATAAATTGTGTGATTTAACGAGATCTACATTCTTTTGTGTAGTAAAATTTTGTCTATCTCTTACGGTTTAACAGCTATGCAAAAGTCATTCAGAACGAAGTGGACGTTTAGAGACATTCCCAAAAAGTTCAAGATATACATTTAATTTTCCGTGAAAATATCTGAAACATATGATATTTTAATCAAAATCATTAGAGCCATTTTTTATAAAATCAAAATTTTCAAAAAAATTCCATGTAAAGGGTAGTCTGAGGTGGAGGGATTTTCCTGAAAATCTTCGTGTTATATCATTGGATAGTACTGAACTCCGAGTTTGGTGTTTATCCGACTTTTTGTTTTTGAGTTATGTTGTTCACAGACACATACACGGATCTTTTTCTAAAAATGCTAGTAAAAATAGTATTCTCAAATGGAACAATAATTTCTGAATAATTCTCGTTACTCGCTAATTCTGGTGGTCATTCATGGAACTTCAAAGCCTTCATAACGACGCGCTCTTTAAAACTCTGCCTATCGCTTTTCCTATTGTGTCATACAATGAAGTTTGTAAATCTGAATTGAAAGTTTATCTGCATTAATAAGAAGTAGTTATAATAATAATAATAATAATAATAATAATCATCATCATCATCATAATAATAATAATAAATAAGTGAAATACGCACAAGTGTGCAGAATGAACAAAACTATTGTTTCCAGCACTAAGTTCTATCACAGTTTTTGGATATTTTTTGCAATTCAGTACGTGGTATTTATCTTTGAGTTATCATTTGAGTTCACAAAATTTGTAAACATACTTATCTATCACTGCATGAAAGTGTTTTGTAGCATACTTTAGTGTGGAAACCACGCATGGCAGCCTCTTACAACGTTCCGCATGTTTTGATTTGGTCCTGTCCAGCTCCTATGTTTCATGGCGCTTACTGCGTAAGAGCCCTCGACCACGCTTCTTTTCCTCAGGTTTTCTGCCATCAGCTTTCTGTAGGTCTCTGTTGCAGGCAGTAGTAGTTCGTAGTAAAGATCTTCCATCAGAAGCGGCTATCTCGTCAGAATGTATACATATCTCGATGGGCTGTATTTCGACATCGCAATTACTCGCTTGAGGAGAGTAGCCATCACTTTCTCCCATTCTTTTAGGTTCCTTTTTTACTTTCTCTACTACGTATAGTAAGTACGTCTGTGTGTCTGTGAACAGCATAAATCACCCCAGATTACCCTTTACATGGAACATTTTTCGAAAATTTTAATTTTCTCAAAAATGGCTCTAACGATTTTGATTAAAATAACATATGTTTAAGATATTTTCATGACAAATGAAATGTATATCTCCAATTTTCTGGGAATGTCTCCAAAAGTATTCTTCATTGTGAACGACTTTTGCATAACTGGTAAACCATAAGAGATAGACAAAATTTTACTACACAAAAAATGTAGATCGCGTTAAAATACACAATTTATGTCATATACATTTTTTTGTTGAGTGAAGCATTTTCGAGATATTGCTTGTTATTACCTTAAATTTTCCAATACTTATACTTTTTCTCAAATTCGTTATTGAAGTAACATTCTTTCTTTGCCTCTTCAATTAGTGGTGCCTTTTCTTTAACTTCTAACAATTTTGCGTCCTCTTTTTGAGTTTCCCCCATATTTTTCAATTTTCTAATCATTTCTTTGCTTAAAGGAATTTCAATTGTCAATATTTTGACTTCATTTCTAGGCCTTTCAATATTTTCGGGAATTTGTGGGTTGTAGTTCAATCTTGATAGCAAATCACTGAAGGTATTATTTTTGCCAGAAATGTGGATAATCTCAATATCGAATGCAGATATTGCATGAATGTATCTAGCAAGTTTTCCACTACATAATCTACACCGTTGTATGAAAGTTAAGCTGATGTGGTCTGAATATACTTTCACCTTTTGCTGATAAATATAGGTTTTAAAACGAATTAATGAGAAATATAGTGCTCCTATTTCTAACTGAGTCACTGAAGAATTCCGCTCAATATTTGTAAGTCCTCTAGAAGCTGTACTAATGACGTGAAAGTCATTGTTGATGTCTCGCTGTCCTAAAATTCCGGCGTATCCTTGCATTGATGCATCGACATAAATCTCATATTCCAAATCTTCTCTAGGCCTCTCGAGTAATATGGACTTAGCAAAGAGTTCTTTTACTCTCTCAAAACATTTTTGATGATCCTCTGTCCATTTCCACTTATTGTTCTTTCGGAGAAGCTGCCGCAGTGGTTCTATTTCAGCCGAATATCTTGGTACGAACTTACTCTGGAAGTTCAATACCCCTAAGAGACGTCTAATTTGTTTTACGTTGCTTGGTGATGGAATTTTCATTATTGCTTCTATTCTTTTCTGATCAGGTCTTATACCTCGTTCATCCACTACATAACCCAGAAAATTTATTTCCTTGACACAAAATTTTGATTTTAGTATGTTCACAGTCATACCATGTTGTTGTAGTTTATTTAACACATAATGGACATTATTCATGTGTTCTTCAAATGTTTGACTAATGATTAGGAAGTCGTCAATATACTTTATTAAAAAGTCATCTGCAGAATTTCCAAAGATACTGTGAATGGCTCTCAAAAATCCACTTCCTGAGTTTTTTAAACCAAAAGGATTTACACAAAAACGATACTGGATCCCTGAGTACTGAAATGAAGTGTAATCACGCACTTGTGGATCTAATTCCACTTGCCAATATGATGCAGTGAGGTCAATGGATGTCAAAAATCTCCCTCTTGAAAGTTTCGTAATTAGTTGTTCAATTCCCTCACTTTGAAAATGATCTGGTTTCATATACTTGTTGACATATCTACCGTCTAATGTTAATCTCAAACTACCATCTCGTTTAATACTCCAGCAGATTGAATTTATATACTGAGAATTACTTTGCTCAATAATCCCATTTTCTAACATGCTATTTATTAGTTGTCTAGCTTTGTCCCGAAGACTTATAGGTAAATTGTCATACTTGTGCCTATATGGTGGTACGTCTTCTACTTGAAATGTATGCTGATATACATTACATCTGCCTGGGATATTACTAAATACTGAACTATTGTTCATCAAAACATCATGAAGGATTTGTTTTTGCATTACCGTAATATTATAAGCTTCTTCACACTTGTGTATTATTTCCTCATTTCTCTTCTCTTCCCAGCTGTTGTCTGTCTCGCTCACATGGTCGTCTTTTGTTTGGATTGCAAATTTCTCTACTTCTTCTGGCATTTCTGCTAGCTGTTGAAAATATGGCGTGGTATTCCCTTCATATTCTGTGACTACCTGCTTTATCTGACTATTTCTATCAGTTTCTGTTATTTGCACAAAAAACTCTTGGTCACAAAGATTCTTCTCATCCTTTGTCATCTCGATTACAGAAACTTTCTCTTTTATAAATGGTACCCTTATTTCTCTATCGTCTTTTGTCATTCTTAACTCTTCATGTTTAAAACCTATACTTGCTTCATATTCATGTAGGAAGTCACATCCTATAATTATGTCACAAATCAGATGGTTTACAATTAGAAACATAACCTCAAAATTCTCTCCGCCGATAAGTATGCTAAGTAGAGCTTGTGTTTTTATGACCTGTGTCGTTCTTCCGATTGCAACACGACAAACTAAATTACTAGTGGGAAGAGCCATAATTTTGGTACCTTCATTAATCAAATTTATGTAAAATTTCTGTGAGCAAATTGAAGCTGAAGAACCAGAATCTATAGTTGCAATGATCTCTTTCTTCGCAATTTCCATCCTAACATGAGGTGACTCAAAATTTCCTCCCTTATCTTTTGTTGCTGTAATCTTATTACAGGGTGTATGTGTAGGCATATTATTTGTATTGGTAATGGATACTGAATTATTAAAGACGTCCTGAGAACCTACTACACAGGAGTCTGTTAACAGTTTTCCTGGTTATTTCCATGTTCACGTACGGGACTGCCATTCCTAACAGGCGCTAAATCTATCTCATTGTCGCTACCATTGTTTTGAGTTCCCCTTCCTCGAGTTCGAAATCCTCGATTTCTGACATTATGTCCCCTTGGCACGTAATTTTCTTGCCGTTCCTCAGATCTTTCCCGGTTATTGTTTTCCCTCCAGTGAGTGAAATTTCCCCTTTGTCTAATGTACCGCCTTCCATAATTTTGCCCTCTTTCAGGCAATCTTTCTGTCCTGACATAATTTATTTGTTCCTGTCGACCTGGTCTCCTATCTATCCTCGATCTTTCAAATTGTGGAACGTATGATTGATACCGTTGTCTGGTATTATTTTCATGACGCCTGTCTTGTCCTCTACTTTGCTGATAACTACCTTGGTAATTTCTTCTGTCTCGCACATCTAAAAATCTATGCTCCCACTCCCGAGATATATCTTCTTCCTGTTGTTCCAAAGCTGTTATTAATTCTGTCATCTCATAGATGCTACGTGGTTTTGCAATTAATAAGTAATTTCGTATCCTTAAAGGATAATGCCTTGCGAGCAAACTTACAAAATTTTCCTCATTGATTGGAGGTGACAAGTTTCTAACCTGACTTGCATGTTTCAGTAAGTAATCAGTCATTGATATTCCCTCTCGTGGATTAAATTGACCATGACTAAGCATTGCTCGAATTCTATGCTGTACCGTAACATTCCAAAATCTGTTCATGAATAATCTCTTAAAGGATTCATATGAAATTTCACCCCCGGATACCATTTGTAACCAATCTAAAGTTTTCTGGTCCAAACATCTTTTGACAACTATCATTTTTAATGCTTCAGGTATCTTTTTAATTTGAAAATACTCTGATAATTCTGCAATGAACTGTACTGGACTGGAGTTTTCATTAAATTTTGGAAGTGGAAAATCACTTAAGATATGATTGTAATTTTGCAAATTCCCTACTCCCATATTTAAATTCTCTAGTGTTACTTGTGCACTCTGAGTTTCAGCATTAGCTATAGATGAAGCTGCCGCATCACTCACATTATTTGTCATACCTGAGGAACTACCTCTATCATTATGTTGTACATCTGATACATTCACATCACATATATTTGCCCTTGAATTCAATTCTAACCTATTTACAGTACCTTGCAGATTTTCTATTGTCTGTTCCAATTTTTTATTATTCTCATTTTGAACAGCTTGGTGTTTGTTAATTTCAGAAGTTAGCTTTTGATTCAAATCTATAGACAAAACTTTAACTTCATCAGACAATTTATTTCTCTGTGTTTCTGACTCCTTCTGAATTTCAGATATTTCCCCTCTGAAATCAACTTGCACCTGTATTAAATCTGCATTTGTAGCCTCCATCATTTCTCTTAACTCACTTGAAATGCTACTCATTCGGCTACCTAGCTCTGTTCATTTTACATTAACATGCTCTATTTTATTATTAACCTCACTTTTTTGGTTAGATATTTCCATGCTCATGTCTAACATTTTCTTTTAAACTTCACCTATTTCATTTGCTATCATTTCTTGATTTTCATTTTTCATTCTAATCATACTACTATCTAGCTCCATGAATTTCTTTTCAATTTCTTCCCTGTTTTGTTCTAAGCTTTTACCAATATCTTCCCTTAATTCTCTCTTATTCTGATCTAGTTTTTGTTCTAAACTCCTATCAATGTCTTCTCTTAATTCCCTATTATTCTTTTGCATATCTTCCCTTAATTTCTCATTACTCTGAGTTAATTTTTCTAATTTCTCATTATTCTTTTGCATATCTTCCCTGTTTTGATCTATTTTCTTTTCTAATTTCTCATTATTCTTACCTATATCTTCCCTTAATTCCTTCTTAATCTGATCTAATTTTTCACCAAAATTTCTAAACATTTCCATCATCATACCAGCATCAAAATTAACATTTCCTGCTATTCTATTCTCACTTTCTGCACTAACGTTTTCACCCTCAAATCCTAAAAGGTTTGGGCTATTTTCTGTAACCTGTATTGAATTACAGCTAACTGTTACATTATCTCCCTCCATAATTATTTCTTCTGTATTATTAGTAGCCATTGTTTTCTTTATCCTACCACTCCTTAAGTACATTTGAAGGTTACAATTTTGTTTTCTAAAAAAAAATTACGATACTCTGACCTTTGTGATGCTGTCTGTTGCTGTTACTTTGATGTCCAGCTTCCTGCCCCTCTCTCCTAGGTTATATGTCGCTTCTGCGTTGTGTTATGATGAGTCCACGTCGTTTTGTTGTCCTGTAGTTTGGAATCTGCGTCTTGTAGATCATTTCACTGCTGCATTCGTTCCACGTCCTGGTTCCTTTCCTGGTCAATCTGCTCCTTCCTGGTTATGCTGATCCTTTCCTGGTCATCGTGTTCCTTTCCTGGTCACTATGCCTCTTTCCTGGTCATCGTGTTCCTTTCCTGGTTATCGTGCCCCACGTTCTGGGTGCCAATTTGAAGTAACATTATTGTAGCCCCACGTTGTGGTAGAAAATTTGTTGTAACATTATTTGCTTACGTAATATGTTTTTACGTAAATTATTAGAACTTGAAGATCTTAGATTGTGCTGCTTTTGTTTTGTTTGGTTACATAATTTTAACTGCCCCACGTATGGGAGCCAATTTGCGACGGAAAGTGCTTATAATGTTTATGTATGTGTCTTTACTTCACGCGTTGCCATCTTGTGACGTCATTCATTTGTTTGGTTTGTAACTCCATCTGGCGTTAGCAATTTGCGGTTCCTAGTATCAGTTTTTGAAATAATTCATTTCAAATGTCCTCCGGCTATCTATTATCTTATCTTGGGTCGAACATGTGTCTCTATACAGGTTGTGAAACGGAAAGGAATCTTATATCCAAAAATTACACTGATGAAGAAATTTGTTTTACACATTTATTGTCGAACACGTTAACTATCACATTTATACATTGATCTTAACACTCGCCAAACTGAAACTGTTATAACAACTTCTTACTGATAATTCTTTTAATCCACGTACTTCAATCTTTTGTATATTTAACTTTACCATACTTTAGATCTTTCATAATTCTGCTGCGCGTAACTTGTGAATCTATATGACGAACTGACTGACTGAAGACGACGTGTAGTGTACACAGATTTTTGATGAACTGGCCTGAATACGACGACGTGTAATGTATGAATGCTTTCGACGAACTGAAGGACTGACTGACTTTACCTCTAACTTGGCTTATTTATACGCCTTCATCCAGATACGCCTAAAGATTATAACTGAACTGCTATTGGCTAATAAAACGCGCCAACATTAGCGTCTATCTTAATATCCAATGAAAACCACGAATACATATTGCTTTTAGGGAGAAGATATTCCAGAAGTTTCTACCAAAAACGCGCCAACATTACGTAACTTCCTTGTTTCCAATAATGATAAACAGCTCACCCCCCTCGCTGCATTATTGCGCTATTATTGACAGTTTCAGTAAAGCCGTATAAACTTATTTCCCAATAATAGTTACAATTAATAAACATCTGAAATCAATGTCACATAAAAATGCATATTCATATTACAATCATTATTTACATTTAGGTAATTTGTGATACAAATTACTGCATCATTATTCATTTTTACTTTCTCTACTACGTATAGTAAGTAGGGGAAGTATTGCATTCCACCCAAAAATTCGATACCGAGATTTCACCGGAAATACATGTTTTGAGACCTCCTGAATCCAAAAAAAGCATTTTTGGAAACATGTCCGTGTGTGTGTCTATGTGTGTGTCTGTGTGTGTGTGTGTGTGTGTGTGTGTCTGTGAACAGCATAACTCAAAAACTAACAGTCGGATAAACACCAAACTTGGTATTTACGTTCAGTATCTTCCAGAGATGCGACACGAAGATTTTCAAGAAAATCCCCCCACCCCAGACTACCCTTTACATGGAACATTTTTCGAAAATTTTAATTTTCTCAAAAATGGCTCTAACGATTTTGATAAAAATATCATATGTTTAAGATAATGTCATGAGAAATGAAATGTATATCTCGAAATTTCTGGGAATGTCTCCAAAAGTATTCTTCATTATGAACGACTTTTGCATAACTGGTAAACCATAAGAGATAGACAAAATTTTACTACACAAAAAATGTAGATCGCGTTAAAATACACAACTTATATCATATACATTTTTTTTTGTTGAGTGAACCGTTTTCGAGATATTGCTTGTTATTTCCTTAAATTTTCCAATACTTATACTTTTTCTCAAATTCGTTATTCATTTTTACTTTCTCTACTACGTATAGTAAGTAGGGGAAGTATTGCATTCCACTCAAACATTCGATACCGAGATTTCACCGGAAATACATGTTTTGAGACCCCCTGAATCCAAAAAAAGCATTTTTGGAAACATGTCCGTGTGTGTGTTTGTGTGTGTGTGTGTCTGTGAACAGCATAACTCAAAAACGAACAGTCGGATAAACACCAAACTTGGTATTTAGGTTCAGTATCTTCCAGAGATGCGACACGAAGGTTTTCAAGAAAATCCCCCCACCCCAGACTACCCTTTACATGGAAAATTTTTCGAAAATTTTAATTTTCTCAAAAATGGCTCTAACGATTTTTATTAAAATATCATATGTTTAAGATATTGTCATGAGAAATGAAATGTATATCTCATATTTTCTGGGACTGTCTCCAAAAGTATTCTTCATTGTGAACGACTTTTGCATAACTGGTAAACCATAAGAGATAAACAAAATTTTACCACACAAAAAATGTAGATCGCATTAAAATACACAATTTATGTCATATACATTTCTTTTGTAGAGTGAACCATTTTCGAGATATTGATTGTTATTCCCTTAAATTTTCCAATACTTATACTTTTTCTCAAATTCGTTATTCATTTTTTTTTATGTCCTGCACATGCAAAGAGAATGGAATGCGCCACATAGCAACCAGCGTTAAAATATTTGACTATCGCTTAAAACCTACCATATTCCCCTTGCATCTACATGAAAATTACCAATAAGATTGACATCTCGATATCTCGATTAACATGAAGCATATGGAGAATAGGCGTTTTTCCTTAAGTTTTACGTCCCAATGTATCTAAACTCATATGTATGTCAATGCACACAACAATGTAGTAGCCGCTTGCTTTTTCAACAATGAGCAATACATTGTTGATAAAGTATAAGGAGAATACAAATAAGTTACGTCTGATTGACTGTTGAAGGAGGATGTAATTTTACTTATCATAGTGAGTGGTGAAATACTTTTATCATGGCATACCGAATGTGAACTGGAAGCTGCAGGCAATATGTTTGATAGTTCGGAAAACGTTTCAGAAGAAGGAAACCATACTAGTGAAGATAGCATTCGTCCTACAGACAATGATGATAGAAGTGACAATTTTCAAACTGTGGAAGTGGTTCAATCGAAAAATAAAAACATCAATTGGAGTTTAGACCCTTTCCACAACATGGAAGAGCATCCACTGCTAACATAATCAAATAAACACCTGGTCCAACCAGATATTTTTATGTCCTGGACATGCAAAAAGAATGGAATGCGCCACATAGCAAGCAGCGTTAAAATATTTGACTATCGCTTAATATCTAGCATATTCCCCTTGCATCTACATGAACATTACCAATAAGATTGACATCTCGATATCTCGATTAACATGAAGCATATGGAGAATAAGCGTTTGTATAAATAGTTTGTACAAGAGTAGAGAAAGTCATGTGAGTGTAACACATCAGATTTTTTTATGTCCTGGACATGCAAGGAGAATGGAATGCGCCACATAGCAACCAGTGCTTAAAAGATTTGACTTTAAAACCAACCATATTTCCCTTGCATCTACAGAAAATTAGCAATAAGATTGACATCTCGATTAACATGAAGCATATGGAGAATAAGCGTTTGTAAAAGTAGTTTGTACAAGAGTAGAGAAGGTCATGTGAGTGTAACACATCAGATTTTTTTTAGGTTTTCTCCTATTGGATGTATGCCATATGTCAGAATTAGGATATTTTTTGCTGTGAAGAGTTTCATTCTACCTCGAGGGAGATTTTCTTTATATTATTTATGTCATTTAAGGCCCTTATGGCATTTATGACCATCTCTTTAGTAGATAGAATAGTAAGCTTTTGTAACAACATTTTGTAGAAGGTTGAACAGGAAAAGTTCATGTGAATTATATTAGTAATGGTAATAATGTATTAACCAAATGTAGATATGTAGTACTGTGCGTTTACTGTAAGAGGAAACGCATTTATGGCCATGAAGTCCATGCGATTGTTGTATTCAGCAAGTATAGTATGACTTTGTTTAACAATAAATGTCCTTATACTGCTAGTACTACTACTATTACTACTACTTCTACTACTACTACTACTACTACTACTACTACTACTACTACTACTACTACTACTACTAATAATAATAATAATAATACTTTTTGAACCACCCTCATGTAATACAATTTAGTAGAAAACCTAAATCGTAATAATATTACGTCTGTTTATGTTGTTGCTATATGTGGAACACGACCTTAGATACAAAAATGCTTAATTCGTCGCCCGGGGCACGTGGAGGATATAAAAGTATAGTCATATATAAACGAATGTAATATCATAATGGGGCGGCTACACCTTGTGGCCGCAAAAAGAGATGAAAGTTTTCCACGAATGACGTAATAAACTTGGCTTCCTTTAGGGCAGTCGACGCCGGTTTGTCTGCACCTTCATAAAGGCAACTTGGTCATATCTCATCCCGGTGCGAGGAAGGCGAATCTTCGGCTTGTTTACAGCCAACTGAAAACCTTCCAGAATTAATTTAACTGTTGAACTACATCGGGAAATCTTCACGCCCCACCCTCCAATCTTTGCTAACTTAATTAATCCCGAGCAAACTTGATACTGTTTTATTCATCACAGCGGTAGCTCTTGGGTGGGGATGTGAATTTGTTGTGCTGGCGTACACCAACAGCAGAGGTAAATCCTTCAACGTCCTGAAATGTACACATTTATTTGCAAGTTGACTTGACTTTGAAAATCCCTGTTGTGCCATAGGAACTGATTTTATACCGGATTGTACTTAATCATTTATTCGGAATATAAACTTCTGCGAGAAGACAATTTGGAATTAGTGCAGTGATTTATGCACGTCGTAACTTATTTTCTCTAGTTTATTTAAATCATAGTAACATTGTTTGTTTTTTATCTGCTACGTACTTCAAGGGTGGCGAAGACGTCTTCCTTCCGCGAGTCACCAAATATGCAACACGCACTGCATCATTCAGCAGCATGTGAAAAACAAAGGGACAGTGGCAGAGAGGAAATGGCGCCTACGAGTCAAAACGACTCGCGAGTCCCATTTTCGTCACTTCTGACGTCCTTAAACAAAGTAGAGGAAATATTGTGTTCCAACTAAAAATTCAATGTCGAGATTTCTCCGAAAGAAGATGTTTTGAGGCACCCTGAACCCCAAAAAAGCACTTTTAGAAAACGGTTCGGGGATGTGTCTGTGAATAGCTATACACAAGAGCAAAAACTCCTATATATATCAAATTTGATATCTCACTTCAGTATATCCCAAAGATTTTCAAGAAAATCCTCCCCATACAAACTACCCTTTACATGGAATTTATGTTTTATTTTCTAAAAATGGTTCTACAATAAAATACTACAACAAAAATGGTTCTACAACTTAAAATATTTGCACGAAACCAAGTATATACTTTGATTTCTCTAGGAATAGTCTTTGAAGGCCTCTTTATACGGAAGGAATTTTGTTAAACGGGTAAAATACGAAATAAAGGTACTAGACAAAAAATTATACCTCTTTAAAACACAAAGTTTATTTAAAACTTTTTTCTGTTCTATCAGCTATTTTCGAGATATCCATTTTTGGTATTTTGAATTTTTCAACCGTCATTCTTTTAAAGTTCTGTCCAGTTGTTCAGTTGGTTGTCGCGATTACATGGAAAGAGTTTGGAATTTTGAGCCCAGCATATAGAGTTGTCTCCTTAAACATTGACTATCGCTGTTCCTTTTGAGGCAGTATTCTGAACACATGAATAATTTCAATTAAATTATATAATATGTAAATTCAATAACAGCCCGCCTTGAAACAATATGTATGTAACATTTTGAAAAAATTATGTAACAGTCATTGCAAATGCTTCTATTATTGTAAACATGTTTAATGATGTTATGTGAATACATTACATACTTTAATAGTGTAAGAGCTGTGAGAATAATAAGTTTTAATTTGCTAATAATGAGGTAACAATGAGGTAACCTTGAGGCAATAATGACTTTGAGAGTTTGAATACTACTAGTCATGATTAGGACAGGAATAATGTAAATTGTGTGACAGTTTGAAAATAGCCAATTAACAGTCATAAAAAGCTTTAGTGAAATGGATATATTCTATTGGACTAGAATTAGCCAATCAGGGACTTGAAATACAGAAGCTTACGGGTTCGGACGGTTGAAATATGTTCAGTTGCCTGCAGAACTTGGTAGTGACCGGATGGAAGATGTGTTCTCTAAAGAAATAATACGTATTCATGTGAATCGTAAAATATGTATACATGTTAACAAAGTGCAGGTTTTAAATTAAAGAATCTCACAGCTCTTAATATCAGTGTAGTGCTATTTAATGTGTGCCAAGGATTAATAAAAAGAAGTGAATTTAAACTTAAAATCCGTTTAAGCCTACATTCTTGTCGCACCACGCCCTGATTAAGAGAAACGTGTCTCTAAAACTATACTGACGCAGCCGAGGCAAACATAAATGCAATATATAGAAGCAGTTTAGTAACAAAGTTAATGAATAATTTGTTTAAAAACTTGGAACGTAACAACAAAAATACATCTCCGAATCAGCTTTTTCATACGCAGCAGCATATTACGTAACAAACAAGCTTCTTAAAAATTAACGCCCAAAGCGTAGTGCAAACTCTAACAACAGTAAAACCTTCAACAACAATAAACTACAACAGTTGAAGAACAATATGTACTTCAAGTTGGCGCCTATACGTGGGGCAGTTAAACTAAATCAAACTCTTACAACAAAGAATTCTACTTCACTTTTGTATCTGTAAATTGTAATATAGCTTTTTCTGAAAGGTTTATCTGGATTCAAATGAAGTACAAAAAGAAAGGTTTCATAAGTATTGTTTGTATACCCACTAATAAACGCTAGCAGTCATGCGAATTTTTAAAGAAGAGTTAGTGTTTTCTTCTCTTACATTTTATTAAAGGAATTCTTATAACCTTTAGCTTGAAACCATGATTCTTTTTCTAGAAATATATTTCTTGAGTGTAAATATTACTCACTTCCCTTTAGCATACCTATTATAAATGAATCCACATTGGCCATATGCCATCAATATCTTTTCAATTCTAAGCCTTTGTTTCTTTTTAGTGTACCACAGAGGTTGTGTCCTGAATACACTGCCTACATCAGTTGACGCCATCCTTGTCACAGGAGTTACACGAGATTGCGTGCGCGCTTTCTAGATTTCCGAATATCTCATATATTGATGGCTGCAACCACAACCATTTTTTAGAACTTTCTTTATTTTCTGGCTAATAAAGTCGTAGTAATGTACCTAGCTTTGGCTTATTTATAATTTCCAATAGCAAAAGTTGAAACATGAAGAAGTATTTTATTTTGTCGTATTAAAACGTGTTTCGTAGCAACTGATGTGGGATGCTTGATCTCTGCTTTTATGGAGGGAGTTTGGAAGGGAAAAGGTGTTATGTCCTCGGCTGGCCTGGGTAATGTAGGTAACTCTTCAGGGGGGTTTCGAGGAAATAAGGGCTCTCTTCTCAGGATGTGCGGAGATTTTTAATTTACTCCTTAACCGCCCTTTTATATTTTTGCACACAAAGAATATTTGTTTCCTTGCTTACTAACACAAGACTTCGCGGTCTGCAAATCCCATGCTCAATCAAAATTAACACTGCTTCTAATGTTATTCAGATTAAAGCTATTTGAAAGCTATATCCCCTATTTTAACCCTTTTTTCAACCACACTTAGGTAACACTGAAATTTGCTAAGTCCATTTTCGCAGTTGAATTACAGAGTTACGTCATCTGTAGCGAGGTGGCGCCACGGTAACTGTGCGACTCGCATTTGGGAGGTTCCAGGTTCGATCCCCAATGACCCATGCGTTTTTCGTGATTTTTCCGGGTCGGCAAGTGAATGCTGGGCTGATTCCTCTTATATTATGGCGTTCCTGTCCCTTATTTCCTGTACCCATACTCTCCTTCATTGTCATCTGTTTTAGGGTTTTAGGACCAGGCGACGGTGTTCAGCGAGTTATGACTGGGTGGTGGATGTGCGCTTTGTAGAGATTTATTACCTGGCGTCGGTCGGCGTCGTCAGATGCGTTCTATCTGGAAACGTTTGGGATCCCGTCCATGCTTGCGCCTGCCGTAGCTCGGATCTGGTCGTCCTTTGGGTCTCTTCCCCAATCCCTCCACACAGGGGTCATATTATAAGAAGTAATATGCACATTTACATCGACTGATCGCAAGGATAAGGCACTGAATGAAAACAGAAACTGGGCTGCTATGCCAGACAGATTTTCTATTTCACGTCCAATTTCTAATTTCATAGTTTCTGTCCTAGTCACGTGGAATTTTATTGATTATGTTACTCCACGCGACAGTTTCTCTCATTTCTAGTGGTTCCTACATTTTAGAAAGTAAGAGTAAATTCCATCCGTAGTTGTCACATCATTTTCCCGTGATTACATTTTCTGTCAGCTTAGTGATCTTGGTAACTCAGTGTTTTCCTATATTGTTTAAGCTTCCGTATATTCAAGCTTTCCTGGCACTCAATCCCTTTGTTCTGCGGTACCTGCATGGATCTGCACACCTTCCATTCATGCTTGTAAAAAACATTTGCTTTCCTTAATACATATTTATACATATGGAATTTAGTACTTATTGTTTTTCAATAATATGGCTTTAAGTATTGCGATTTCTTAGCGTACTTTTGTTTATTTATCTTCTCATTCTCACTTAAGGTTTTATTTGCTTTTTATGTGCTTAATTCTTTTCTATTGTTTTATATCCAATGGGGGCGAATATTACTACCTTTATTATTAGTCATTTTCTATAATTCTTACATCATGTGACAGTATTGTGTGTTACACTCACATAACTTTCTCTACCATCTATAGTTTGCTAGTAGGTATACAAATTACTCTTAAGAACATTTATTTTCATATCTATTTCATTCTAATCCAGATAAATACTTGCAGATATAGCTATGTTACACATTTCGTTAGGATACAAAGAGAACAGCGATAAGACGTTTATGAGCTAGAATGCTATATTCTGGCCTTAAAATCCCATACTGCTTCAATACAATCGCGAGAAAAACTGAAAAGCGATAGGACTTGGAGAGAATATAAAAAATATTGAACAAATCTAACCATTAATTATGGCTATCTCGGAAATGGCTGGTGCCACGAAAAAAATTATTTGAAATAAATTGTGTGTTTTAAATAGATCTACATTTCTTGTGCACTACGTTTTGTTCTATCGCTTATCTTTCACTACTTATACAAGATTATACAAAATTCCTTCCGAAAGAAGAGAACTTCAAAGGCTATTCCCGGAAAATTCAAGACATAAATTTTATTTTTCAATTAAATATATGTGGTATTTTTATCACAGTTTTTAGAAAATTAAAATTTTCGAATAATGCTCCATGTAAAGAGTGGTTGGGAGATTTTCTTGAAAATCTTCATGTCCTATCTTCAGAAGATACTGAACCTTTATACTAAGTTTGATGTTTATCCGACTTTTGATTTTGAGTTATGCTGTTCACAGACAGACACATTTTTTTCTAAAAATGATTATTTCTGGTGAAATCTCGGTATAGAATTTTTGGGTGGAACGAAATAGCTTCTACACCTACTATGTACGTGGTAGGGAAAGTAAAAAGAAAAATTCCTTTCGTATTGCATAAAACCATTCTGTCCTATCTATTCATTGTCCTTCTCTTAATTGTCTCTTCATCGTTGTGTGCATAACACCATACTTTCATGTTATTGGAGGCCTGTTTTTTGTTTTCTTAATGGAATCCATCCATCCAAAAGCAATCTTCGGTAACCTATCGTGATTCATACGCATCAAATGTCCATATCATATGTCACGAGCGACCCAAAGGAATTTAGGGGTTAGGGCATCGCAAAGCTACACATTACAATTACTTTATATTATAACAGGGCCTGATGCTGGGAGCGTAGTGTTAATCTTGCTGTATCTAAGGCGTTTTAGACAATTATTGCCTCTTATTTATATCAGCAAAAAGGGAAGGAGATGTATTTTCTAATCAACACATTTCAAAACCACAGGTGGCACATTTGTTCTCAATACTACACGATTGACTGACTCACTCACTGATAGCACACAAAAGAGGAAGACCGCCGACTTCTTGCCAGTATTTACTTATTTTGTCCTCCCCTAATCCTAGGATACTTCCACTCACTGTTACCAAACCCTGAATATACAACCCCCCCAAACAGACTAAAGTAATTACTGAAAAGCCGCTAAGTGCACAATACTAATTGTTTCGTTGAAATAAACTATATCGTTTTAGTATCCATTTCCGGTTGATTTACCCATTCCTAATTTTATATTTTATAGATATTTGATCTGAGCGCTTTCAATAATCCATTTCCAATTCCAAAACCTTTTGTTTGTAGACATTTTTGAATTGCCATATTTCTTAACCATATTAAGTTGTACTTTTAACAATAGAAACATAAATGTATCTGTTTGTTTCTATTGTTACATTTTGTCTCATAATATGTAATACAAAAGTAAGTATGAGTTTTATTTTTCCTTATCCGCTGTTTAAGTTCAGTGTCACTTCTTTTATCATTTGTAAAATTAACACCCTAACAATTGTATTAATCACACTGTTTAATAACCTCTTTACCCTCAAGTTTCGGACCTTATTCTCTCCTCGTATTATTACACCTCAAGTTAGTACTCGATTATTTCTCTTCTTTGTAAACTAGGTATCATATTGATACACAAGAAACCATCATTTACCTAAGAGTCATATTCCGTACGTGCTCAATAACATCCGATATTCCTAAGAATTTGAAGTGTATTATACTCTGCATCCAGCCCGGCTAGAAAATTTTGAGCGAAGTTAAAACTTTCAATCACGGATACCACGCAATCTGACTCACTCGACCTTCATCTGTGCCACAGCAGTCCGCTAAGTTAATCTCGAATGACAAGTACAAACTGAAGTGGTGCACCGTGATATTGAAACCAGATTTGCAGACGAATATTCTGCGTCCACTTTTCAATAACTGCTCTGCAGGGCGGAAGATTAAACACTAAGTATGAAACAGTGTAGCCTTTAAACGGAATTGGTACGTTTCGGTTGTGGACAATTTCATGATAAATTAAATTACTATACTATTGAAAACAAAGAATGATATTCCATAACAATTGTATTTGACTCCAGTACAGAACATCTCTACAACACAGATTAATCAAAGTTGTATTATGAATTAATGAATTTAATCATACTGTCCCCTTAAAGGGCAAGGCCTCCTTTTAGGAGTGACTCGTTATTTCTCGCCATTCCAAGCGAGGTAACATTCTGACGGTCTGCTTATCTCTAGAACTTTTTAACTTCACACTGTTATACTCATTGCCTGATGTCACTTTGGTCCTATTTATTTCTACGAGGGGAAGTCAGTGATTACCCTACATCTTTTTTTTAATTTATTATAACGACAATAGAAACATGCAACTAACTCATCTTTCAATATGGTCCCTTATAGTAGTGTAGTTTGAAAAAGAGGTGGGTATTATGCCCAAACACTGCGACCTTAAAGATCTATTGCGCATCCCCCCTTTCATCGTTAAGCAGTCTGTTGCTCGTTATGAACTTAACCAGACTGCTAAGTGAGGCTTTCGATAGCTCATCTATCTTTTGAAGGTGATTGCGAGAAATACTTGCTCTTTGATTTGCAAGAACAGGGCAATCACATAGCAGATGAGTAACAGTCTCATCTCCTTCTAGGCATCTACCACACATAGGGTTGTTAAACAATCCCATTCTGTATAGATTAAACTTTAGGGCACAGTATCCTATAATGAATCCGGTTGTCCATGCGAGCCTTCTTCTATTAAGACCGCGCAGGTGCTTTGCCCTGCTGTTATCCAGGTCTGTAATAAACAACTTGAATGTCTGCAACCTTCAATGGAGTTCCAATAGCTCTTGTGTTCTGCTTGAGGTCAACACTTAATAGCCTCTTTCACTGGTCTATAGGACACCCCCAGTACAGGCTCCGGACCCAAAAATGGGATTTCGCTGCCAATCTTGGCTGCTTCATCTGCTTTCTCATTGCCTGGTATACCTGTATGTCCTGGCACCCACATAAGTTGAACCTTATTGTGTTCAGCCAGTGTCATTAAGGATTCCCGGCATTCTGAGACAAACTTTGATTTTGTTGATGGCGATTCAAGTGCTTTAAGAGCAGCTTGACTGTGTGAGAGGATAAGAACACTTCTATTCTTGTATCTCTTTTAATGTTTTCCATGACACTGGCTAGGATTGCATAAACCTCAGCCTGGAAAACTGTAGTTAAGGTACCCAGACTATAAGAAATCTCGGTGCCATTACCGTAAAGCCCAGCCCCCGTTCCTGATTTGGTAATATAGTCCCTTGCTTCTCATGGTCCAACGTCCATGGTCCATGCAGATGATCCATCCTTTACAAGCTTTCTGATGGCCTTAGAAAAAGGTTCTTTTGTCTGAGTAGCAAGCCATCTCTGCACCGCTTTCTTCAATTCTTTGTCTGTGGTGAATCAACGGACCCTTAAGGCATCATTAAGTGGACCAAATAGGATATGGATTGCCACTTAGACAGTTAATCTTCGGTTCTTTGAATCAGGATATGGACTTTGTCACGGTATCTGTTCGTGTTATCTTATTTGTTGAGCGCCTGTTATTGTTTTACTATTTTGAATTTTGGGTTCTTTGTCCTCCGGCTAGCTAGTATTACTCAGTCGAGCAAATCTCTTGAACAGGGTGTGTAAACGGAAAGGAGTTGTTACTAAGAGATAACACTGATAAAATAATTTGTTTTTATACTTTTATTGCCGTCACACTGAATTAAATTCATATATTTAATCTTGATACACGCCTGACGGAAACTGTTATATTTTCGAATGTAACTACAATCACTTATTTGTCGCGCACTATTAATTCGCGTATTTCACATTTTGTAGCTAACTTTACGACGCAAGAGATTCTGTAGTATTGCGTAACGTGTACTTCGTGAATGCTTCCATAGATCTACTTGACGTGTAACTCGCGAGTGATATTTCTTAGAACTGCGCGACGTTTTGGCTTGTGAATGATTCTGTAGAACTGCGCGACGTGTAACTCGTGAATGATTCTGTTGAACTGCGCGATACCTGCATTTGGCCTCAGAATTTATACTCCCTCATCCCGATAAGCCTAAACATTATAACAGAGCTGCTATTGGTTAATAAAGCGCGCCAACATTAGCACCTATTTTTTTATGCAATCAAAATTACGAACACATATGCTCTAGGGAAGATATTCCCTCCATTTCTAAAGAAAGGCACGCTACTCTGACGTCATTTGTTTGTCTCTTCTAATTGATAAATAACTCACCCCCTCGCTTCATTGTTACCGCTCCTATTGTCAGTTTCAGTGAGGCCGTGCAAAGGTATTTCCTAACAATGCTTATAATTAACAAACATCTCAAATCATTGTCATACAATAATGTTAATTTACACTACAATGACTCTGGCATTCCAAGTGTTTTGATATAAAATACTGCCTCAACTTGCTCAATGTTGGCGTCACTAGTGGATATGGATGGGCATCCTGCTCTTTCCCGTCCTTTACAGCTGTCCAACAATTTTTTAACTTTACAATCCATTCGTACACATTTTGCTGAGGTAACGCATTGTTCCCATATTGTGCGAAAAGTCTTCGATGGATTTCGTTTCCTGGTATACCTTCAGACGACAAAATACGGATAATCGTATGCTGTTCCTCTTTGGTGCCAATGATGAAGGGTGCAGCTTTGCTTATTATGC
This sequence comes from Deroplatys truncata, assembly GCA_030765065.1. Taxonomy (NCBI): domain Eukaryota; kingdom Metazoa; phylum Arthropoda; class Insecta; order Mantodea; family Mantidae; genus Deroplatys; species Deroplatys truncata. Next base: position 111,533,512 of record CM060986.1, read on the forward strand.
AACAATTTAATATTCACTGGAGTGATAACGATCAAACATTCTACAAGCCGGGACAAAGGAACAGTAAGTCTACATGCGCGCGCACAAACCGATACAGTCAACCTACAAAAAATTAAAAATAGTGTGCTGATACTTATTAACTTACCCTCGTATAACACTTTAATTAATTTGAGACTATGATAGACTACGTACTAGTACTTTCAGCTGAGTTCTGTCTTTTGTCTTTCTTGCCGTTTATATGAACACATCTGCCATCTAAGACACTTGGCGTTACAAACAGGTGCCGTCCTATGGATTAGAGTCTCCGAGGGTATTCGAATGGTTATAATGGATTACGATGCACAGTTCTCCTTCCTCCGTCAGGCCCGTAGTATTGTGGATATTTTTCTCTTATTGTTAGCATAGTGGTATTTGTAATGTGTATGCATAGAATTTGTTAATTGAGTGAGAAAGTTTTCTTAACGTGTATGAATTATCTTCACTGAGTAAAAAAAAAGTGTTTGGACGCCCACAATATAGGGAAACATAAATATAATAAGAATTTGAGCATTACGTTTATAAAGCGCATCCCAAAAAGTTAAGTGCAATTGTACCTCTCCTAAAAAGTAAACATACGTACGCCTGAGGTGTGAAATTTGCAACAAGAATTTCAATTATTAGTATAATCTCAAAGGTAACAGCGAGATTATCACGGTGACGGAAACTTGTAAAAACAATCACTGAAGTGCAGTTTGTGTGATTGTGAAGGAACAACGGAAAATACTTTAAATGAACATTCCGCTGATGATATTCGGCTTTCTCAGCTGACATTTGGTGACTGAAGCCTCAGAACGGCCGCTGTGTGTAAGTAAGTATCTAAGCCGCAATCTTCTTCTTCCGATGTGTGGGTCCCACATCGTGTTCGCGTCCGCCCAGCTTGATTGGTCCACGTGGTCTTGTCACGTGACCTCTCCGCTTCCCCTTCGTCGTCATGGTCGTTCTGCTGAGTCAGATGTGTTGGTCGTTCTTTTCAGGTTGGTGTACAAGATTTTGTCTTTCAGTGTGACTAATAGTGCGTAAATTAAAATGTCCGTGTCTGACCTATGTGATGCACTAAATCAACGCGATCTAAATCAGTAAACAGGCATCATTAGGACTAACCGACATGATTATAATTTACCTTTGAATTAAAAAAATAAAACAGGCGAAATTCACATAACTTACATTAAGTTTTATTTCCTGTTCTACTAATCTGTAGTAGAATAAAATTATTTTATTTTACCCGAAATATTTATATTCAGATTTCACCAACAATACAAATGCTGAAAGCAACCGAAACAAAACGGTAGCATTTTTAGAAGATGTTCCATTTGTGTGTGTGTGTGTGTGTGTGTGGGTGAACAGTATACCTAAAAAGTTCAACGTTACTGAATTAAATACCAAACTTGGTATTTCTTTTATCAAAAATAGCTTTAAGAATGTAGATTAAAACACACATGCCTGATACACCCACATGAGAAAAATAACGTAGATATATGCTAAACTTTCCGGAGTAAGCTGGTAAGCTCACTTTATTTAATTGATTTTTTATATAATTTTGTATAACTTAGATACCATAAAAGTTATAAAAAGCTTACTATAAGCTCACTTAAATTCATAATTTGTGTCAAATATCTTTTTTTCATACCTATAGCAGTTTTCAAAAAAGTCCTATGTAGCAAGAGTGAGCTTTTATAATCTAACCGAAATTCATGGTAGTTTGCAATTTTTTGTTTTTATTTTTTTTCTTTCTTTACATCGCAAGAAGGTATAAGTATTTAATCTTTTGAATTCCCTTTCCGCAACTTTTATGCAAATAAGCACTTATTGGTTAATTTGAAATCATTTCTGATCAAAAATACATCATGAAATGTATAACGAGGATAGAGGAACAACTTATAAATGAGCACTATAATATATAACGGATATATGCGTATATGTCATTGATCTCTATCAATGTGTGAATCTATCACATTAGGTGTTTAATAATCTAAATGCTAGGCTTGCATTCTTTATTTCAAATTTACATTAATTTTGGCATCTTACACAATCAAGAATTATATCAAACGGTCCTTAAAATGGAAATGATGAAGTAACTGTTTATTCTGCAAATTGAATAAAAAATGTAGGCATACTTCTGTTCATAATGTTACTTTAAGTTTTTGTGAGTTGTCATTTTGTTTGTTTTATTTATTTACATTTAAACACACACGAGGTGCGATCTGAACCCACAACCCGGCGATGTTTGAAGAATTGGTTATGATAAGACCGTATTTATTTTCTATTTTCAAACGTTATCTACTCGGACACATTTTACTGTAGGACCTTCTGAACACCCTGTAGTTAGTTCGGGCATTTGAGACCAGAAAGAAATCCCAGGTGAAATCATTAACCAAACGACGAAATCACAGGAAATGTTATAAAAGACTATGATTAAGGATATCCAGTCAAAATTGTAACAATATATACTGCATTTACAAAACCCATTTCAAGATTAAACGCTTTCCTTAGATCCTGTCTCGCCAACAGCTAGGTTTAGAATGCCTTCATTTACTTTCCGCTCCCTCGCGCTCCTAGACACGTATGTAATAATTAACACTCACATTGAACTGCAATATATGTGCTTCTCCTGGAACTCATTTACGGGCCCTGTGTCCCGAAGACACATATTTGCATTTATACGTGCAAACACTGCTAATCTGCTCGGTACAAAGGGAATAAAGAACTGCATTTAGCCCTTTTTCCCCGCCCGTCCCCTAGCGAAAAAACGTGAGCCTCTGTAATTGATGCAGTTATTTTTGCAGTTAACACGTTTCACAGCTCTGATGAATTTTTACACCCAGAGCCGAGCTTAATATTGCATGTGAGCCATTCCCCACATGCCCCACCAAACATAGCATTTGCTTTTGTTTGTGTCAACGCTAATGCAATATAAATTGCACAGAAGGTGTACCTAGTTAATGGAACTTTACGCGTGCTTTCCTTTCAGACTATTGTTTTGCCGAAAATGCACTCACAGAGTTTTTGTGCTAATGCAGAGAAAGTCATGGACTATGCAATTTGTGACTTGTATAAATTACAAATCTGTTTGTAACATCACAGGATTTTATGTATCTATTGGTATTACATAGCGATTTTCTGCAGCACTTATATTAGTGCCGCATATGTGGTTTTCACTATAAGCGCTGAATGTCTAAACGGCATTTTGGGTCTTGGTTACTCAGCATGCTGCAGCAGGCACAAGACCTATGCTTCATTTCCGCTATTTAAACAGTCAGAGTTGTCCTATATCTTCCTAGCAAATATACCATTAGCCCTTTCAATGAGAAATGCACTCCAAATATTCCGCACTGAAGAGAAATTCAGTTTTATTTATGGACGCTCTTTAACTACTATGGTTCTTAGCGTCCCATTCTATATTGGGCGTGAAACACCGGTAACTTTGCTCAGAGGCCTCTTTATCAGGCTTGAGGTTCTTTTACGTGCCGTAAATCTACGACACGGGACCACCGGCTTTACTTCCCTTCCGAAGGAAGCCATGCTAAGGCTTTTTACGCCCGAAAAAATCTACCGCCTTCCGCCGGCTTTGAACCCGCGACCTTGGGAACTCACTGAAGATAAGATACCTTCTGTTCCACAGCTGACACAACTGAAATTTCAAATTTCATAATTTTACTGGGTGGTTAGTTGCTGGCACATTTCGTTGGTTATCAAACCAGGTTTAACTGGAATTTCAAATGCCAGACACCAAGTTATAAAGTTTACTGGCACATTTCATTGGGTTATCAAAGTTGCCAAACTCGAATTTGAATGCTAAACACCAAGTTATATAATTTTATTGGGTGGTTAGTTGCTGGCACATTTCGTTGGTTATCAAACCAGGCTTAACTGGAATTTCAAATGCCAGACACCAAGTTATAAAGTTTACTGACACATTTCATTGGGTTATCAAAGTTGCCAAACTGAATTTGAAATGCAAAACACCAATTTATATAATTTTACTGGGTGGTTAGTTGCTGGCACATTTAATTGCGTTATCAAAGCAGGCTCAACTGGAATTATAAATGCCAGACACCAAGTTATACAATTTTATTGGAAAGTTAGTTGTTGGCACATTTCATTGCGTTATAAATGCTGGCCCAACTGGAATTTCAAATGCGAAACACCAAGTTATACAATTTTACTGGGTGGTTAGTTGATAGCACATTTCATTGGATTATTAAAGTTGCCAAACTTGAATTTGAAATGCGAGACACCAAGTTATACAATTTTACTGGGTGGTTAGTTGCTGGCACATTTCATTGCGTTATTAAAGCTAGCCCAACTGGAATTTCAAATGCGAGATACAAAGTTATACACTTTTACTATGTGGTTAGTTGCTGGCTAATTTCATTGCGTTATCAAAGCTGGCCCAACTGGAATTTCAAATGCGAAACACCAAGTTATACAATTTTACTGGGTGGTTATTTTCTGGCACATTTCTTTGCGTTATCAAAGCTGGCCCAACTGGGATTTCAAATGCGAGACACCAAGTTATACAATTTTATTGGAAGGTTAGTTGCTGGCTAATTTCATTGCGTTATCAAAGCAGGCTGAACTGGAATTTCAAATTGCAAGACACTATGTTAACATAATTTTACTGGGTGGTTATTTGCTGGCACATTTCTTTGCGTTATCAAAGCTAGCCGAACTGGGATTTCAAATGCGAGACACCAAGTTATACAATTTTACTGGGCGGTTAGTTGTTGGCACATTTCATTGCGTTATAAAAGCTGGCCCAACTGAAATTTCAAATACGAGACACCAAGTTATACAATTTTACTGGGCGGTTAGTTGATGGCACATTTCATTGCGTTATCAAAGCTGGCCCAACCGGAATTTCAAATGCGAGACACCAAGTTAACATAATTATATTGGTTGTTAGTTGCTGGCAGATTTGGTTGTGTTATCAAAGCAGGCTGAGCTGGAATTTCAATTGTGAGACACCAAGTTTTGTAGTTTTTATTGCGTGGTTTGTTGCTGGCACATTTAATTGGTTTATAAAGCTGGCCCAATTGGAATTTAAAATGCGAGACACCGAGTTTTATAATTTTGCTGGGTTGTTGGATTTAGATAATTACCTTTATGAAGAGGTAAAACCTACAGTCAATACCTTATCATGTACTACTGGGCAGATGGAAATATTTCTCCTTCCATTGAAATAAGTTTGACAAAATGGATTTTAGATGACTGTTTTCAATAATTTTTCCCACAGCATTTTCTGAAAAATTCAAAATTGGATTTAGAAATTTAACAATAAATATTTCTTTTATGATGTGTATTTTTTTCTATGTAAACTTTGAGGCTATTATTTGGAAAACTACTCTTTTAATAAAAAAACCTACTAATAAAGTGTTATTACTAGATGCAAATAAATATTCACAATGAAACAGAGCATATAGGTTTTACAGAAAGTGTTGATGTGATTTCATGCATTGGTAAATTATTTTCAAACTTAAAACTTGCAATCATTTTGCAATAGAAATTTTCTTGAGTCTAATAATTTTATACCTCTGTACATACACACACACACTGACCCTTTATTTAAAATGCTTTTCTTTTGTTAGTCAGCAGGCCTCAAACCATGTATTTTCGTGAAATCTCGATACGTAATTTTTGGTTGGAATACAAAGCATACTTTCTCTGTCTAATACCTAAGATACATGGTAGAGAAAGTAATAGCACAATAAGTTCTTAGAAATACCTCAAAACTTAAAAACTGTTAACTAAATTTCGAAGAAACGATATTACTTGGTTTTAACAACAAGTGGTAAAGTGGGGAGGGGACTGTTAATGGTATTGTACAGTTAACAGCTGCAGGTCTCTTAAACAGTTGCCGCTTTTATCGTGGCAATCCCACCCACTCTTGTTCATGTGCTGCACATAAAATGAAAACACCGAGCCAGGAATTAGGTTCCTCCACATAAAGACGGTTCCCATTATGGATCCTCGGTGCAGGGCGGCTGGAAAACTGTAGCTTTGGGATTGTGCCCGAGTGATGAAACCCTTAATCAAGATTCTGCAGGGATAGCGGCATATACGTCAGCCTTGATGGAAATATTGTCGAAACGGGATAGGAATCCCGAGCTTGCAAAGACAAGGATGAGGTGAAGATACAAGAAGATGGCAAAGGAGAGACTGCGAAGAAGAAGATTCTGTTGCATATCTTTAAGAGGACAAGCTACTCTGAAATGCTCAAAAATAACATTTTTTGTTTTAGGCACTAATAAAATCCTATTATTTCCAGTTTCAAAAAAAATATACTTTTTGGGAGTTAAGAGGATCCTTAAGACATTTAAACATCATTTAAATGCTAGTCTACATTGCTTTAAAGCTGTCATGTAACGCTCCTTTTTAGAACATTTTTGTATCTTTCAACAACGAACGAATATATCATGCCCAGCGAGCAGTTCAGCAAGAGAAAGCAATAAAAAAACTGAAGCAATCCAGGAATGAAGGTGCAGATGATGATGACCCTGGAATGTACTGAAGGGTGTCAAAATTTTAATGTTCAAACTTTAAATTTGGGTTTTCTCAAAACAACATTTTTGGATACTTATGTACATTTTTCTCAGAAAGTATGAGAGGTAGAGAGTTGAAATGTTCAGCACATTTATACAATACATAGTTACACTTTCGAACCGCAATCATAATTTTATAATGTATATTACTGATATTAAGAAACCCAACAACATTGCAAATTTTCCACATTTTTACTTTTTGGACTTTGCAAATAATTTTGTTTCAATTTCTAGTGAACCGATATACATAACTAAATAATTGAGGTTCAGAAGATAGCTGATTACACTAAGAACAGGCATGCAAAATTGTGATTCTGTATTGCAAGTAGTATCAGAGAATATATATATATATGATTTCACACGTTTTAAGAGTAAATGTTATTATTTTTCTGCTGAATTAAATAATTTTCACGGAATCAACTTCATAAGCTATCAATGCAAAAAACCACTTGAAATAATTGTCATAATATATAGGATAATTCATGAAAATTTCAGGAAAAACCATTGATAACTTTAAGAGCAGTGATAATTTAACACACTTAAAGCGTAATTTCCATGTGTTCAGACTACCTTATCCCCTTAAGTTTCAACTGCATTAGAAACACACAAAATGTGTCCTTGCTATAGGATGCATTGCATTATGTAATTTATTAAGTGAATTAATATTCACTGCAAATAGGTGCCCAATCCGATTGGACAATTCAATCAAAGTAAAACTAATGGATGATGCTGAAATTTTCTGCAACACATACCGAAAAAATCCTTCATACTTATACAGGACAGAGACTTGAGATTCGTGCGAAAATATTCTGATTTGTTTAATACTTGTTATTTTACAATAAACGTGTGTAAGCGGTGAGCTGTAAAGTTGAATCAGTGTCAAAACATTCAACGCCCCAACCGGGAATCGAATCGGAAATCTTCTGGTCTCTGCTTGTAGTTGAGCTACCATCAAGAGATGTCCATATCGCATTGAACTTTCTCATCTGACTCAAGTATCCCGTTGAATGTTTAGGATGATTTTAAATAGTTATATGATATCTCAAAAGCAGCTTAATGATTTTCTTAAAATGTCTTATTATTTTTAAATTCCGATCACTATATTAACCTTTATTATATTTAATTTATTTTACAATTATTTTTTTATTAAAGCTGTGTGGAGATGGTAAGTTGGACATTGAATCACGTGTCAAAAGCTCAGTACCATACTCAAAATAAGAACCACATCTCCCTTACTCAATATTTAATCTCTGACCGCTTGAATTACAATATCGAGATTCCCATAAGCGCATTTAACACCTTCATCTGATTCGTGCACCCAAAAGCTCTTCATGACGATTTGAAATACCCGCAATATCACACATCAATGCTTCTTCAGATTAACATCGCCTAGGAGAGGCCTTCAACTTTGCAATTACTCTTTTCCTCATTTTTTCTTCCAAAAATGTCAAACATATAATTTATTTTGTGCTTCCTTTCCGTAACAAATGTTTATTAAATATTACACAAATACAATTATAATACCGAAAAATTGAAATCGACTCTTTGATGTAGATGTCAATCAGGCTGATAAAAACATATTTCGTGGAATATATTCTCAGCAGTTATACCTTGTTTTCGAGAACATTAGCGATTTTATAATAGTATTTTGAACAAAATGTTGGATATTTGGTTTATTTAGTTTGAGTTCTGCACTGCTAAACAATCATTAAAAACTTTTGCACAGTTATGGGTCTTAATATATACGGTAATTAAATTTAAAAAATCTTGACTGGTGTATAGTAAACGTTGTATAATTTATTCAATTTGCATGACGTTAGTTTCAATAGTATGCCATTATTTATTTGCAAGAAAGACAACCATTTCTTGTCTTGAATAAGGCGTAACTGGCTTTTATTTATGTGACAAAAATCTGTCGGCAGAGATACCTTTGTAATATTTCTACTGGAATAGTATGAACTTCTGTGTGAGTATTCTCCTGAATTTAAATTAAGCCTTAAGTAGATAACGTTTTATTTTATTTTCTTACTTCTAACGATGTTAATTGATAAAACACCGGAGGTTTAGGGTATTATCTTGATTATAAAGTCTATCTAGTTCCCTGTATTGTAAGTTCAACGACGTTTGGGATGGGTCGGTTTATCTCTAAGGTTAGCTAGTGGGAGGGGTACACAGTATGCTGAACTCGAGCCGAGCGGAGCGTGTACAGTGTAAAACAGTCAAAAAATGTCATTATCGCGCGTCTTTTCCCCTCATTTGCATTAGACCATGCAAACACTACCTCCTTTCAGTAACCTGGAAGGTTACCCCCACTTACTAGCTAAAACATCGCTGAATAGACAGTAAACAGGCTATTCTTCATTGTTGAAATTTGTATAACTGTAAACCACAAAAGGTAAGTAATTGTTCGTTCACAGAAGCCGTGTGTAGACAAGCATGGAAAGGTAGAATCAGTCTAAGATCCGGAAGATCCGCGGTTAAAATCTCGGCTATGGCACCCAAAACCTCAAAGATACATAGGAACTTAAAATTTACAGAGCTCATTAAAACAAGGACGTTGTGCGAATTAATGTCTTTTTTTAGCACAAACGTTTTCCAAATTATATTTTTAAAATCTATCAAGCTAGAGTTACTTGAGTGCGACTTCTATGTCATCATCATCATCATCATCATCATCGTCAGCTTCAGGGATTAAGACCGAAAGGTTTGTTCCGATCTCATGGGAATTAAGTGTTTGACTTGTCCATCATTTCGTTTGTCTCCCAAGGTTTCTCTTGCCTATAGGTTTATAGTTTAGTAGCAGTTATTGGATGCGGTAATCTCCCATTCTATCCAGTTAAATCTATATTTCTCCGTCTTCTAATTTTCTTTCTTCATTTTCAGGAATTGCTCAATATTCTTAACCGTACATCATGGGCAGGGGGGTCTCTTCCCGCACCGTTTTCGCTTGTACTGCTTTCGGTCCGCCTGCTGCATGACGTCATCGAGAGTGAAGTTTTAGCTAGCCAGTATTCTGCACCGTACTTTTCGGCATGAAAGTTCGTATAATATTCTCGTTATACGATCTGTTTAGACCCTATACTACTTGAAACAAAATTGTATCTATAACTAGACTTAGTCTTGGAAATAATAAACACAAACCTGTCTTTTTACAGCTAAATACCCAACTGGCGCCAATTTCATTTCTCCTTGAAATATTTACTAAAACACTGTCGATATATGAAATTGGGTCTTGAGGGATGACTTACAGCATACATGTTATTCAAAGAAAGAGAGATATGTAGATATAAAGCAGATATTTGTTATATTAAAGTTGTTCAGAAGCTCAAGTTGCAAGCTTTAAAACCATTTTCTTAGTTTATGCTATTGCTTGACTTTAATTATATTATGTTAAAGAAAACCAATAACACATTATTCGGCCAATTTTAGCAACGAAAATAAAATACGTTATACGCTATATAAAATTCAACGTTATACGCTATCGAGTCTTAAACTTTGATTCGAAATTAAATTGTATTAATTGTTTATGGATTGTGAAAAACGCAGCTTAATGAGAGAAACTGTATGTTAATCATGCTATTATGTAATATGACTTAAACATAGCAGTTTTAAAAGTCATGATAGCTGAAAACTTGATATATGTGCATTTTTTCCGAGATTTTGTTTTCGCGTCTAGGTAAAAACATGAATAGTCGACATGCATAACTAAAATAATTTTTTTAAAAATAATTTTATTAATATAACTATTTTGGCAGAAGAGAGTAACTGTACAAAATGACTTAAATTCACATAACATTCGACTACTTGAAGTAGATAATCGACACATGCTGAAAAATAGTTATCTGCACAGCAAGTCTTGCAAATATCCTCCAATTTTCAAATAAACCGAATTTACAGAGTAGTGTACATTCGAATGATTTGTTCAGAATTTGGATATTTCGGCTTCATTATTTAGACTGAGAATGTGCTTATATAAACGTAGTTTCTTAATTATTTCTAGTATAAAGTTTTTTTAATTTTTTAATTAATGAATAATTAATTGTACATAGTACCCATTTGATCCTTCCTACTTAAAAGAGTAAGAACAAGGATGCGTCTAGCCTTAATATTTTGGAGATATTAATTTTAGAACAACCTTTCCTGTATGCTTTAGTATACGCTCGCAACCAATACCCTTAAAAGCACACAAATGTAATGCCTTCACCTACGGGAAAGTGGGTGTTGTTAAAAGGAGGTGTATTAGTGTATTGCACTGGCGATCATTAAAACATATTACACTGATATTTTTAAAAGGAGGTAGATCTAAGGAACTTGCCAATTGTAATTAGGTGCCTATATTATTTAGTATTTATGCAAGGAAAGTGCAATAACTTACTCGTATCTTAGTTTTCGTTATTTTGTATAAAACATGTACACATTTCACACCAAACTGGCAGGAGAGGCTTTACGAAACAAATCAATATTATGTGAGCAAATACAGGGGAGATGAACGTAAATACATGAGAGAAAATGTCAGAGCGGTGTTTTATAAGCAAGGCGCGGATTTTGATGACTAATTTTTTTTTAAAATGACTACATTTGTTTTAAAATGACTTTGTAATTACAAAAAATTATCTAAAATGACGTTTATTTGATTTACTAAAATTAGTGTACAGAACGTTATAAATTAATTTATATATTGATATAACTCCTATACAAGAAGAAAAATAAGTAAAAGAGCAGTGAAAATGTTCTTGTTCAAAGAATCTGAAAAGAAAAGAAGATTTTCTTACTTTCCTTCAGATTCTTCAAACAAGTAAGAACATTATTTTCTTTGCTTTTCAGATTCTCCAAACAAGAACATAGAACAAATATATTTTCAATTAATTTTCTAACTTATTGTGTTTTTAAACAGGTCTTACAAAAGTGTAGCATTAACTCTTTTGAGAACTCAGAATATGCAATGTCTATTGCAAATGAAGAGGATTTCACAGTCCATGTCATACATAAATAAGAGCAATACGCACTTATTAAGCAAAAAAGGGAAAACTGACCTCATCCCTAATTTTGAACAAGAATTCATAACAGTAGTTATACCTGTTTCCCTGACAATAACCATCTCTCCACCCACAAGCAACTCTTTCCAGACCAACCAGTAATCTTTATATACTCTATACATATGCAAGGAAGTTACCAAATAAAGGGGCAAAGGACAAAGAAATTACAAATTAATGATGTAATATCGAAAAAAGATTATCCAAAATAGAAAACTTGAAACTACCAAAATGACCTAATATATATATATTCTTAATATGGGACCCATGAGGATTTGTGTGCACTTAAGCAATACCTTTATTGCAAGAATTAAAAGATGGCATGTCATCAGAATCCGGATCATGCTTATATGATACTTGGTCTTCAAATAGCTTCTGCTCACAATAATATACTGTTTAATACGCATTCCTGAGGAATATAAAGAACTTACTGTTTGGCAGGTAGGCCGACTCATAACATGAAAACAGATGTAATGCGGGCCAAAGGTATTGTTCCCAAAAATGGCAAGCTTTTCCAGGTATATAATCCTTTACAGAACCACAGTGCACGGAAAAAGGTTGTTAAACTTTGGCTGTAAGAGCAAACAGCATTTCCTTTGAAATAATTATGCCGCTCAACTGCGTAAAAGGCAACAGATATTAATCTGAGCTTCTCTTCGCTTTAAAAGTCACGTACAAGTGCAATAAATCATGTACTCATGTATCGGAAGGGAATATATGCTTCTGGCTTTATTTTGAAAGTATAATATATATTTTTAGCTGTTTTGGTAAATTATCCTACTTTACCTCGCTATGTTGGCGGAAACTTCAGAACTTAACAACAGATATACGAAAGTACATTGTTCCTTATCACTCAGTCAGATACCCCCCCACTTCAACAAATAATTTGCACACACATATTTAAACTAGACTCTTTGATATAGGTTCATTTTTCTCTGCTTTCGTGAAGTGTTTAAGTCGGTGTGCAATGAGTGAGAACGTTAAGAGTAGAATGTATTGTGCTGTAGTACAATACCATAATTACGGTTTTAAAACGGTTGGTGTGAATTATCACACATTTCCAAAAAAATGAGCAATTAAAGCGCGTGTGGGTGTCTCGCTGTAAGCGTACTGACAAATTTAACGCTGATAATTCACGTGTATGTTCAGTGCATTTTCTTCCTAGTGACTATAAACGGGATTTGAAGAGTGAACTTTTAGGTTTGCCGGTTAAGAAAATTCTGCTCCCAGATGCAGTTCCGTAGCAGTTCATTCTCAATTGGCATGGATATGCACTTAGTGAAGGTCCAACTACAGGTGGAATGTTGCAGGTATGTCTTTTTCATTTTTACATCCTGTAACAGAATAATGCATTCTGGAATTATTGTTTTCATTTCTTGCGGTAAAAAAAAATACACCAGCATATCCATTTAGCGATTCCTTTAGAGTAGTTGTAAATTTTCCTTTAGTACTAAAGTAATGTATGTTTGAATCTCTTGTAGCGCCTACAGTTTACGTTGAAGTACTGGATGTGTTCCAGTAGTTTTGTTTATACGTAAATATATTACTAATGTAATGCAGTTTCCATTCGTTTTGCTTTATGGTTAGCCCAAAATGTTTGTACAATGCTCTGAAATAGTATACCTTTTAAAAAAACTGGAAGAAGTGCTAATAATAAACAATTGGGAGTTAATCGGGAGGAATTTAGTGTGTTCACTGCGCTGTGTATGTATTCCGCGCGCTCGTCTTCACTCTCACTTACGTCACAGGCGGGCAGCCAATGGCAGCTCCCACCCCGGAGTACCTCACCTTAGTTATCTAGCCACATTGCATCATGGGCACAACCGTTAATTTATAACATTTTAGTTTAGTTTATTCGCCAGTAGTTTTAAGGTTACCTTTTATTGTACCGCATATATAAATAGATGTACAGATCTTATTTGATATTTTTAAAATAATAAATATTGCTGCTTAAGTAATTCAAATTACCTTTATTATCTTCCTTATAAGTAGGTTTGTACGGTAATTTAGTGCATTCTTAAAATGTGAAAATTTTGTTTTAGTAGTAGAAATATTTAGTGTGTGGTTTTTACATAAATTATTTAATTGCTATATAGCTTTTTAGTAAATTGCCTTCTTAGTTACATATTAGAATTTTATAATCTGCCAGTGTCTGAAAACACATTCTTAATTTTAAAATTAATTCCTGAATTTATCTGCTACTTGTTGGTGATGCATCAATGCACCTATTAAAAGTAATGTCTAAAGGGGGCAGCCTTAGCTTGCATCTTTATTAATTGTTACTGTTATACCATTTTTCATTCCTGCTTATAGCATTACTTTATATTCCAAATATAAACTTCTTATTGTTGTTATTAAATTCTTCGATATACTTCTCGTTCCATAATATGCCATAATCTATTTCTATTGGTCTTATCAAAGACTTTTTCAAAAATCTATAAGCACCGTATATTTTGATATATTATATTCATTATATGATTTGGTTAACTACAAATATTCAATCTGTAGAAGCTCTTCATTTACGAAATCCAAAAGTATTTCGAATAGTAACACTATTCTATTGTTTACATGACCACATACATTAATAAACCCATTCAGTTATGTAACACTAGCAACCTCTTTCTGCATCCCGTGTCCTTGTTTCCTAATATGAAAATATTGCCAAGACTAGCTCAAAGATAATGAAGGAATGTACCATTAGACGAATTTAAGATAACTATAATTACTAAATGGTAGAGACAGTATGTTTCTACAAAAATAATTTGCTCTAAACAACCTTCCCAATAGGCAACCCAAGTTACTAATCATTTACTGTGTATCACCCTGTAGATTTAATTCCACAATAACTTGAGCAGTGCAACAATCAAGCCTTATTATACACCTAAAGAGTGGACAAACGGAGGAGCAAACTCTTTCCCCTCTGTCAAATAAACGCCAGTTATGTTTCTTACCGATTCCGTAACCTCAAGCGGAGAGTGAAGTTAGATTACTTTGCCCCTTGGCGCTGACGTTTTCCTTCCCTTTCACGACAGCGGGCGTATATAAGGAAAAAATCAGATCTTCTGAAGGAAGAGATGGGTGGTTCGGTCCCCAATTAACTGCTGGCGTCCCTTCCCGCAGTGCGACCGTGCAGATCTCCCATTGGCTCATAAGGTCCAAGGCGAGCGTCGCAGAGTTACTGTGCACCAGATCTGTTAGAAAGATCTGCTGTAAGATATATGTATACAGTATCTTCACAGAAAAACCCGACCTTCTGATTCTACTGTGTTTTTACTGATCTACGACAAATTCCATCCAAACAACTAATTATAGAGATGTCACTAGAAATAGGTACATGTTTTGAGGTCCCTGAACCAAAGATAGTTAAAGAAAAATATTCCTGTGTGTGTTCCAGAAAGAGAGTGAGAAAGAGAGGGGGAAGTTCATATGAAAGTTTCACCGAAATTAGCTCCACTCCATAAGTCGTTTGAGTGGCAATAGTTTTGTTATTTTTTATTTTCTCAAAAATGGCGCAAACTTTTGGTAAAATTTGATACGTTTAGTATATTGAATTTTATGTGTATAGCCTTTGAAGTTCCTTAGTTTTTGTGAACTTTGTATCTTTTATATAAATACAAGCAAAAGAGATCGACAAAAATGACTTAAAATATACAAGTCGCCATTGGGGTATGACATCTCAATACAATTTGAGATCTCCTTGTGGTTTACCGGGAAAAATGCGAATCAGCTGGAGACTTTAATGGCGTGTCGGCATGTTACCATGGTAGCTCAGTGGTTAGAGCAAACGGACGGAGTCCGGGAGATCCGTGGTTCAAACCCCGGCTATGGTATTGAATTTTTCAGTCATCTGATTCTACCTTTCCAACCCTGTCCAACACACGGCTTGTGTGAAAGAAGAATTAATTGCAATATACAAGTTATATCAAAAGGTTTTACTTTTTCTACTGTTTACGTATAGTACGTAACCAAACGAGATGGCTCCGCGGTAACATGTGAGGCTCGGATTCGTGAGATTCCGGGTTCGATTCCCGGTGACCGCCCACTGTAACTTTGGGTTTTCCATGGTTTTCCCTGGTTGGAATAGGCAAAAGCTGAAGTGAAGTATTCTACCACGGATCTCCTCTTTCATCGATTTCCTCTCATTTCATTTCCCTTTCTTGTTTTAGGTCGACTTCGGGGCTGTGTTTCGGTCGATGTCGGGCAGATTGCGTAGAAGCTTGCGATTTGGAACTACTTCTTGGCCCTGCTAGAGGGAAGCCTAAGGAGCCTGGCACGACTGCTAGGTCGTGTGTTCCCAGTTTCACTAGAGGGAATTCTCCTAGCGACCCCTTTTGTCGTCCTCCGTGGTGTAGTGGATGGTGTAGCATACTATCCTCTAGTTCCCACGGTCGCGGGTTCAAACCCGACGGAGGGCGATGTATTTTTCGGGTGTAAAAATCCTTCGCATAGCTTCCTCCGGAAGGAAAGTAAAGCCGGTGGTCCAGTGTCGTAGATTTACGCACCTAAAAGAACCTCAAGCCTAATAAAGAGGTCTATGAGAAAAATTTCCGGTCTTTCATGCCCAATATAGAATGGGTATCTAAGGACAATAGCAGTTAAAGAGCATCCATAAATAAAACTCAATTTAATTTACTTCTAGTGATCCTCCCGTGGCCGGTTGGTCAAGTCTGGAACTGTTAGGGAACTCTGCCCGACTCCGTCGAGTTCGCCGGTCAACTACGCAGCCCATTCGTCTCCTGCGGTTGCCCCGCCTGATCCGTTCCTCCCGGGGGTGTAAGCACAAGATATCCATTGGGGTGCTAGGTGACCCTTCCGTTTACCAGTACTATCCTATCCTATAAGTAAGTGAAGGAAGTATTATATTCCGCCCAAAAATTCGATACCGAGAGTTACATGCTTTGAGACCCCCTGAAACTAAAAAAGAATCTTTAGATGAAGGCCTATCCACTCTTTACAAACTTTTGTTACAAAGGCTTATTCTTGTATCTGCTTCAAGTTCATCGAGAGAAACATTTGTAGAAATGCCTTTATTATACAATTTGTTGTAGGAAGAAGAGGGATATTTTAGCAATAAGCGATACCGAAATTATTTTAAAAGCAGTCGCTATGTAATGGCTTAAAAATTACGCTTTCATTGCATAACCACGATAAAATAAAAAGAAAAGAATAATATCTAAGCGGTTGGAAAAAAGTATAAAGTACTTAGGAATTCAAGCCAATTATAAAACAATGTCTAGGAAATAGTTAAAGACACGAAAATTTTACTCGACATAAATGGATTGTTTTAACTATATCTACATGTTTTATGGATAAGCATTCATCTATCTATTTTGGTTTACAAGTAATATAAAATTAATTTTGAACGAAGAAGATTTTACAAGGTATTCATAGAAAACTTAAGATATTCATTTTATTTTCCATGAAAGTATCTTAAACACGTGCTTTTGATTCAAAATCGTTACAACCATTTTTGAGAAAACAAAAAATAGAAATAATTTTCTATATAAAGCTTTTCGGGCTGGGATTTTATTGAACATCTTCGTGTCGCACCACTGGAGGATACTAAACTTTAATACCAAGTTTGGTATGAAACCGACTTTTGGCTCCTTAGTTACGCTGTTCACACAGACTGTTTCCAAAAATACTTTTTTTACTTAGGGGCCCCAAAACATGCATTTTCAGTGAAATCTGGATGTCAAATTTTGGTTGGAATATAATACTTCCTCCCCTTACGATAAGTAAGTAGTTGAGAAAATAAAAATAGTTTCCAGGAGTACGAAGAGAAATTGGTTATTTTATTGCCTATTTCAGCTCTCTATGAGACATTAGTTTCGTATTATCAGAGACAGCACTTTTGCACAATTAGTCATTTTATCTGAAATTGTACGGTAGGATATAGTGAATGACAACCAAAAATTGAAAGACATGCGTCATCCACGTAAACAGTGTAATTAGAAGTAAACTAAATTAAGTTTTAGGATGTGTTCTATTGTGCTTTTCCTTTAAACTGCGCCGGCCGCCGCAGCTTGGACTCCCGTCGAAATAGCTATAATATCACCGTAGCTGCCTCACTGTCATACAATTAGAGTCATAATAAGTACATTCCTTATCATAGGATATGTCGTAAATGTTGAACTCTCCCCACACATTTTTGGTAACTTCTTAGAATATGTTGATTCACATTGGAGAGTTCAATATCTGAAATAGAGTGAATTTTTTGTTTGATGTTTTCTATAGCTCTTAAATCCATTTTTTGCATACGCCTTATTTTCAATGTAATCATCAGAGTCAGGTAAATTCTGTAATTGGGTTTGGCGAAATGATAGTGTAATTGACCCATTGAAAAATTGAGTAATTGCTTAATATTCTATATTCACATGCCTATTTTTTGCCGCAAAATAACAGATACTGAAGAACAGAGAAACCTTAGTTTATACACGAGGTTTCATTGCATGATGCGAAGTTTTGTGTGCAATAAATGCATACAGAATAATTATATTGTTATACACCGGGGTGAGGCCCAAATGTTTGCACCTAAAATATTAAATTTAGTTACCCCGGCATAAACATTGGGGGACGTAGACTCAGAGGCAAGCGAAAGATACCGAGAACTTGCTGCACAAAGCTAAAACGGGCGTGGAATGTTTATAAATATTTACATTTGAATTCACATTTTGCTCAGGTTTGTTATAAATTAAGGTGCTCTATATAGTACACGAAAGGTTACAGACAAAACACTGCGGGAGATACCCCACGCACCAATATGGCAACACGCACGTACACAGCTATTCCCTCAATTGCTTTCACCCCAACTAGGGAGAAGTTGCCGCACCGGACAGGAACTTAACATACAAACAAAACAATTAGTTCGACAATATTATATACAGCAATAATGTGTCCGACGAACAATACACACACATAAATTACAATATACCGAGGTGAGGCCAAAGGGTTTATAGCTAGATATTAAATTTCAGTTACCCCAGCATTTACATTGGGAGGCATAGCATCAGAGGTAGCGAGAGGACCAGAAACTTTAACACATACCAGAGCAGGCGAAGGATATTTATCACAAAATACACAGAATTTCATATTAATCACATTACCTGAAGTTTATTGAATATAAGCAAGGTGCTCCTACATCACACACAAAAGATTAAAAGGAAGAAATTGAAGGGGTTACATTCGCACAATGCACATACGACTTTCCACACCGGACACTTGACCAGAAGTGACGCTAACACACAACACACAAAATAAATCATGCTCACTTTCCCCACTCTCCACCGCTAGCTAAACTGTGGCGAGTTGCCACGCCAAACGAACTTCAAAATCACAGCCGAAAGAATTACACCAACAATACTGTCGCCAACGGTGCAATAATGTCTGGCATGACAATACACACATACACGCCACAATAGGACCTATATTTTTTGTAATAAACAATAAGAAGAGATGTATAGGAATGTCTCACTCATACCACCTTTGGATATCAGCCTGGGTTTTTCCATCGTGCTATCGTGCTATCCTTTTTGCTATTGTGCATACTGTTATGAGTAATTAAATTTAATTCACGAATTTTTAAAGGTAGGATAATCAGTAAAGGATTATTATGAACCTCTGATTTAACTGTATGTAGGTTTATTTGTAAGGTAACTTGAAAAATAAGATGTGTGCAACAAACCCCATACATTGTAAAACTAAAAGAAAATATCAGGCAAGAAATTCTCTCAATTTCCGATATGGAATTCCCCAGTGTGAATGAAAAATGCCTGATAAGATGCCAGAAATAGAGGACATTTCTAACATCTCTTGATAAGGTATGTGCTTATTATAATTGTAAAGTAACTGTAAATATAACAACGTGAGGCAGTTGCGGGGATACATACTATAACTTTCGTTGGGAGTCCGGGAAGCGGCGGCAGGCGCGCGATCTGTCGTGCCTTGGCTGCACTGTGAGCGAAAAGCACTATATTAAATTATTGAGCCATGGAAATTATAAATATTAATTTGGAAAGCAGCATGATATAGTTTCACTACAGTGTTCATATTTACTGTTGTTATGAACTATTGTAAAAAGTTCATGCGTAAGAAAATATTTTGCAAACCATACATTTAGTGCTTGTGTTACAACAAACCCCTTCTATTGCCTATGTATAGAAGTGTTCTCGTTCACGCTTGTTGAAAACATTAGAATGCATTACACTGTACCAGCGATTTTAAGGTTTTAATAATTTAGGAGGAGATTTTCCGGAAAGCATCCGGTGTAAGAGAGAAAAAGATGTAATTAAAGCGCTTTAAAATAAAACTGGAACACATTTACTTGGAGTAAACTTTAAACAAGTTTATTAAGAAAGAAGGAAAAACACTGGCTGAAATTTTACAATGTCTATTCCGAGAGTTTCTCCTTTCAGATGAACGTAGGAATGTATTAAATGTGTTTCAGGGGAGAGAAACTGTTGAAGTGCAAGCATTCAACAAAGATAAAGGTGAATATTACTGACGTAAACATTTCCGCATAGGCTTTGCAAAATAAATAATTAGATAAATAAAAATGTAATCCTCCACTCCTGAAATTCAGTAGAATTAAACTTAATTAACGTTAACATTTGTAAAAAATAAAATATTTGTTTAATGATTGTATATTGTTTAAATAACATAAAAATCTTATTTCATTTGCTTTCAATCAACAAAATAGAGCGAAATATTGGGTTCAATGTAAAATTATATTAACTGTGTTGCAGTGATTTAATTAGTGTATTTATTTCGTGAAATAATTCGGTTAAATCCCATTAGGCTATGCAAAATAAATAATTAAATAAATAAAAATGTAATCCTACACTCCTGACATTCAGTAGAATTAAAGTTCATTAACGTTAAAACTTGTAGAAAATAAAATATTTGTTTAATATTTGTGTATTGTTTCAATAACATAAAAAGCTTATTTCATTTATAGTATGTCATATTGCTTTCGACCAACAAAATAGAATGAAATATTGAGTTTAATCTAAAATTATATTAACTGTGTTGCAGTGATTTAATTAGTTTATTTATTTCGTGAAATAATGCTGTTAAATTCCAATTGTGTTTCGCTTTCCTCTAGATAAGCGTATTTATTGGTGATTTTGACACTCGCAAATTTATCGTTAACATTATATCGACTTCTAGGGGTGCTGCAATAAGACCTCGTATGTTAAAATAGGCATGTTTAAAATATGGTAGCTCTGAATCAGTAATCAGAGAGAAAAATTAAACCTGTATAATTATATAGAATGGAAATGTTATTCTTTGTAAACAAAACTATTAGAAGTGATCTACACATTTAATAGTGCTACAGAGATTGACAATATTGACCTGTACAATAATACAATACATATATTCCAGGGGCAGTGTTACTGAATGTTATGGAGACTGCAACCCGCGTGGGATGTTTCTTATATTGGAAGGTTTGGAACGGAATGTACACAGTCTTGTCCTTGGTCCTCCTTGACTCGGTGTGCTAACCAGTTCGTTCCCTACACGGGCCACTCTTGTTTTGCCGGCCCTCGTAGCCATGGTCGCTGGAGTGTACAGCTCCGGCGCTTCGCCAGCTGAGGTTCGCGGATTCGAGTCCCGCCATGGGCATGGGCGTTGGTGTGTGTGTGTGTTGTGTAATTGCGATAATAAGCGGTAACGAAAACATTAAAAAACACAGTATCATAAACTGGGTAAAACAAGGGAACTTAAAAAAAAAGCAAGAAAGAAAGAAAGAAAATCACATACCATTCCACAACAAGCGGTCATCCGTCTTCATTGAAGGAGACAAATTCTTTTGTTTTGTTCTTCGGTTTGCCTATCGTCCAAGGAACTTCCATTCTATTAGCACCGTATCGCCGTAAATTCCGACCATCCTAACACACGAAGATGGAGGTAGGAAGGAAGGAAGGAAGGAAGGAAGGAAGGAAGGAAGGAAGGACGGACTAGTTTACGTTATTAAATTCTATAGAAGCCAGAGTATCGGTCAAGTAATTGCGTTAATCCCTCAGTATCCTCTCTCTCCCCCTCTCATGTATATTATAGTTAAAATGGATAAAAAAGCTGTTTTTAAAACGCCGAAAAAACTGGATATATTTCTTATCCTGTACTGCTTCTCTTCCAACCAGAAACGACAATTAAACATCCATAATTTTAATGTGTTTAAAAGTTACTGATGCGTGTGTATGTAAACAATTAAAGTAACAAAAATTAAAATTATGTGAATAAGGAAATACCAGAAAAGTCATGTTTATTAACTTGGCTTATATAGTATTTTCATTAAACTCAGTATAAGCTACAGATACTTCATTTTTCAATTTCAGTTTAACCCTCTCAAACCTTAGTAGAATAGCCTGTTCTATAATTGTAACCTAGCGTTTGCGAAACACCACTTTGATAAGAATATTAAGGCATTGCAGCTGCAAAAATCCAAAAATCTATGTTTTTCTGATTACTTTGACCTTTTTTACCATATACTCATAACCTAAAACTTATAGTGAACACACAGTTCAATGAACTATGTGAATTATTAATTTTTTTGTTCATAATTAATCACTTTTTGATAGGGTAATATGAAGTTCTCCTTGAACCATGCGGTTTAGTACGTCGCTCCCAGTTTTAATTTGAGCTTAGTCTACGAATTTAAATACATTTTTGTGCATATATTTCATAGTTTTAATTATTTTAAGAATTTTATTAAATTTTTCAATTTTTCAATGAGTTATGGAAAATAATTTATACTTTTAATAATAATAATAATAATAATAACTAATAATAGTAGTGGTACTAATAATAACTAATACTTTTTACTAGTGCACAAGAATTTTAAAATCCGTAATTCCTGAAGCTATCCTGAAAATGTCAAGCTAATAAGTTATAAACTGTGAACCAAGGAGTATTTGGAATAGTGTAAAATGCTGAAAACAGAGAATTGGGGAAAATAGAGTTTAAATTTCAATGCAGTGCTTACCTTAATGGTAAAGGAGTGATTAAAAAGTCATTTGTGGCTTTAAAGTTTTTGATGTTAAAAAACGGTTGCGTGGCATGCAACTACAAGATATGATTGCAGTAACAGTGCAAAAAACAAACAAATTCATAAATTTTCACTTGTTTATCAAATTTCACTGATGCATTGTGTATGTACATCCTCTCTTCAGCTCTCTCTCTCATTCTCTCTCTGTCTGTCTCTCTCTAGTATTATCTAATACACACACGCATACATCCGCTCATACTTTAAATGACATTGAATGCTTCAGGATAGCTCATTACGACCTTTTATATAGCTTTTTTGAAAATGTGAAATATCAATACAACTTAAGATATCTTGCTTCATACTATCTGAAAATCAATGTTTTCCGTCTCAAAACCATTACGCAAAATGAACCTTTCCCTGCAATGAGCATATGAAACATATTACTGCGTCCATGTCCAATATAAAATGCAGTACAACATTTAATCTATATATATAAAGTATTTCCATGTAGTATAAAACGAAATATTGTTCGTAACTGCATTTGGATATTCCTGCCTGTTTCGCATCGACCTCAAATATCATACTGTCCTTAATAGGGCACTTTCCTATACAGTTATATAAATAACTGTTGTATGAACTATTTTAATAAATACCTATAATGCGTGTTTAAGAACTTCCTTTAATTTTGACTTTGTGGTGATGCAATAAAACGAAATCACGTTTTGCTGTCAGTAGGATAGGCACAGTGCCGACTATCTACTCCACTGAAAACGGGATCTCATGAGACAGTGGGCCTACATCGTACGCCTATCTAATTTTCAATTCTCTGCAAGCTTCTTTTTCCGGCCACATGACCTGAATTCAGAGTTCCCCAAGGGTAGGGAAAAGAACCGAAACCTGTGGTTTGGGGGCGTTACGCAGTATTTAATACATATTAAACCCTGTCTCCTTAACTCTTCAGCAGAAAGTCCGCTGTACACATGAAACTCTATTTACAGAAGGAGAAAGAGTACAAGAAAGGGGTTTGTACAGCACTGCAGATTGTATATGCCACCAGCAGGCGCCGACAAATTTACCGCAACTCTTCCCACTGTGGGGAGGGGGTGCTGTCCGCGACAGCAGGGGCTTCTGCTACTGGGGCTAAGTCCTGCAATATTGTCATTCTGCTCGTTCACCTCCCACCTTTCATGGCACGTCCACAAGCAATCATCACGACATACCCAGGCTGGGTTTCTTGCCGTGAACATGCTTTTAATATTCACATAGTTGCGTTTTACTTGCACAATCTTGAGCAAGATACGAAAGAAAGTTACAGAAAGAAAGAAGTTTATGAATTGTACCATGATAGATAAGATCACCTACGTAGCGTGTTTCCAAAATAATTGCATATTAGGTGGGAGGGTTTGGCTTGGACCAACCAAATTAACTGCCATATGTAAACATTATTTTTTGCGTCAGTACAGAATTCTGTATTGATCCAATTTGCAAATGTGAAGCTGTAAAGAGACAGTTTCGTTTTTACCTTTTGACTCTGATATTCAGCGTTGAAATCAAATACAATCCTTGGAAATATATCTAATGCATTATTGGCTTATTTGATGTTCAAATCATAATGTTTTCAGTAATTGTGGCATCTTAGTATTTAAGAACTTTCTAATGCCAGCATTTCAGTTTCCTTAGGTGATTGAGTTGAATACTTTAAACAGTTTTGTATCAATCGATAAACTGTCCAAGCTTGTTGCATCACCATCCTTGTCTCTAGTTCATGGTACTATTCGACAAATAAACCAGGAATATCGTTCAGAGTTACCTTCCCATTCTTGTCCCTTGCGTGGTTAATATTCGACAAACCATCCAAGCGTATTGGCCACTGTCATTCCCAAACCTTCCATCTTTGTCTATTATCCACGGTACTACCCGGCAAACCAAACAAACGTAGTGGTATCATATACCTACTCAATCTCATGCATTACTCCACAGTACTATTCGACAAAATGCCAAGCATATCGGTCACTCCCATATGCATCTTTGTCCCTTGTTCACATTACTACTCGACAAAAAGCCAAGTGTATTGGTCATTCTTATTTATCTGTGTCCCTTATCTACAATACTACACGACAAAAAGCCAAGCGTATCGTTATTCCCATATCTCTCTTTGCCCCTTAACCACAGTACTACCTGACAAAAAGTCAAGCGTATCGGTCATGCTCATATCCATCTTTAACTCTTATCCACAGTACTACACACTAACTGTATCATTGATAGTTATATTCCTATTCCTGTCTATTACCCAGAGTAGGTACTAGTTGACAAAATAATCAAAGGTATCAGTCCACAGTACTACTCGACGAGCGTGTTGGTCAGAGTTGTAACCCCATGTTTTTTTTCTTTCCATAGTACAAGATGATTTATATAGAACTGACATAATTCTTTATTTATTTTAAGAGTAATGTAATAATGATTTATTTTGTTATCCAAAGGCAGTGTACCTTTGGGAGAATACTAACCTCTGTAGAAATGTTGAAAATGTCCTCCCTTCTGTTGAAGATGCTGGCCACTCGTTGAAGGACTCTCTATCATTGTCACTGGCCTTGTATGTAATCTTTTGCTTTAAACTCCAATGTTTGGGAGCATTAATTACGTTATTGCGTAAAATACAGAGATACATCCCTTCTCTCTCAATATTCTCCTTCCCCCTCACTTTTCACTCAGTTTTAGTTTTCTTTTCCTCTTCGATTTTTCTTCGTCTACATCTTTCCATTCTCCATCCACACTTTCTCCCTCTCTTTCCCTTTACACATTCTCTCCCATTTCGCGGCGTATGGGTTGCGCTCTGCCTCACAATAATAGTTGCGAGTTCAAATATCGTTTGAGATAAGTTACCAGTGACTATTACAGAATAATGATAACAGCAACAGAGAAATGAACATCCGTTCTGTTCGCATTGTGAAAGTCATGATACGGAATCAGAACTTCCAAACATTCCGCAGAATTTGTGGGTAAAAAAAGAGCATTAAGGAAAGAAATATACCAGTTATATATAAAATTACTCTGTAATAATCAACAAAACTATGGGTCAGTGCCATACCCACATACTTGTTTCTTACACATAATACTACTCGACAAATGAAATAAAGAATGCATTATAAAATCTTGGATTTACGAGTCACGTGGTGTAACTATGTATAACTACCTACAACATCTAAGCTTCATTATGAGAAATTGTTATATGTTTATAGAAAATGTGTTAATCCAACCATAAAGTACTTTTCTTATAATGCGTATCTTTAATTTAGAATCATATTGTCATCATACAATATACAGATTTTATGGAAGGGGTTCCTATGAGTATTTATTTTTTAAGTAATTTCACATTATCCCAGGTAGTTCCATAACAAAGTTGTTTTCAAAATGTTTAATTTTCCAAAGGGTAGAGTGGAACTAATAATTATGCACAGGTTCTAATTTCAAGCATAAACGATAACTAAATTGCTGAAAAAATTATCCTTTATCTATAAACAAAAAAATATCATTTTTAACTTCTAGATTACATATCGATATTCTTAAAATTTATCAATTTATAGGATCAAAAACTTGTATAAGAAATTGTGCTACTTCGATGTAGATATGTTAAATATTTCCGAAATGCAATTTAAGGGGACATACTCGTACCAAATGCACCTTCTTCCCTAATGAACCAATTTTAATGCAATTTTTGGTTAAATTCCAACTGCTATGATACATTGTTGGTATAAGTTTATATATATTGAATGGTTTAAAATTAAAAATTATTTATTATGCTTTTTTTTGGAAATAATTGGTTAGCAATAAACGGTACACCTTTTGAAATTTAAAATTGAATTACAGGTCTGAAGTTCGGCATGCTAGTTATTTTATTCCTATTCAATAAACAATATATTTCTAATTAATATTAATATTTATTAGAAATATAATTTTTTGTATTTAGTATAAATAAAAAATACTACAAAATAATAATGGCAAAGAAATAAAAATAAAACAATGTACTGTACGTATGAGAGTAATCAACAAAGAAATGCACAGTTTTCTTTAACAAGTTGTATTCTACATGTCTTGAAATTTCAGCCATATTCATCAATATTGTTCAAACAGGTATACCTCAAAGATAAATTATTATACAGAGATGAAGCTATTTAAAGTTTGGGAACACAGTTGTTGGAGATATTGATCTTCGCTTATCAATTTGTATTATGCAAATTCCAGACGGATTTCATTACCACTGGGCATATTCTAGATATGTTGAGAAAACAGTTTCTTTCAAAAACAGTCTTTCTGACAAAAATAACAGTTTTGCCATTTTAGTAACAGGGTTTCCACTGAATTATATAATTAATAAGTATTTTGGTACCAAAATTAATGTAGTATAAGCAGCAGGAATCATATTATTGAATCCTTCCACCTTCGTATTTACTTTGTTGTTTTTCTTTATTTATTTTCGTTAAGTTGCGTGGAATTACATGATATTAAATTGGACTAATTAGCACTTTGTTCATAAATAAATACATAAAGTATATCAGTCAGTATTAAATACTTATCTTAGACACTTAGTATTACTCGATAAACCAACCAAACATATCGGAAAATGTGCATAATAAGGACAATGTTAAGTAATACTGTTCATCTGGGACTCGAAATATATGCTGGGAATAACTGGCAACAGTATACCAATTTTCTGTTCTGTGAAAGTGTGCTGAACTTCCTTGCAGCACCAGCCTTTAATGTATGAAAACTAGGGTAATTGAGATTATGAGGGGAAAGAAATGTTTCTGATTGTACCTTACTGACTACCTTTCTGGCACCAAAAGAGCCTGAAATCCGCATGAACCAGTTCAGTAATTCTGACACATAGATATGTGGATACATGGTTTACATAATCAAAAAAAAAAGGTGAAACTTCAATTTCAAACACTATTCGTGGCAATATACAGGGATACCTATGTGTATTACGCACCAGAAAATTGCTTCTGCACTGACAGTGCGCATACGCTGGTAAACCACTTACTCCAGTGCAGCATAGTGAATGGGCAGTTAACTACACAAAAAGGATTCCACTAACGCAGTCGACCCAACATGCTTGCACAGGCCGTTTGGAAAACAGTAAAGCAAACAGCTTTTTAGTCAAACATTTCGCAAACGTATGCATCCATCATTCTAGTTTAATTAAAAGGGATACCTACAAATATGCAGAATCTCCATGTAAAACTGATGGTGCATATTGATTATCCCGTTTGTTGATGTTCATACCAAAAATACTCCTCAAGTAGTTTCATTTGTGAACGATGTGAAGCATTCAAGTTATTGTACACTATAAAACATTGTAAACTATTTTAAATAATATGTTCGCAATAGCTTTAACGAGATCATGAACAGTTTACCAACATTTTACTTGCTCTGCTACTTATTTATGGCACCGAGCGAGGCGGCAATCCACTGTGACCTATGGGTTTTTCATAATTTCCCCGTTTCGCCAGTAAATGCTTCTACCATGGTTCTTCTGCCCCTTGTTTCCTGCACCCATAATCTTCCTTGTTATCTGTTTCTAGAAGCAGGCGACGTTGTTCGGCGGGTTAAGGCTTAACTGTGGCTGTGGACTCTGTGGAGATTTCTTCTGAAGTCGACCAGGGATGCTCGGTTGGATAGCCACCTCTGGCTATTTCGAGCAGGTACTCCTTCGGGGACCCCCCGGAGATTTGGGGCCCGATGCCTGGGCTCGAGCGGTGTTGGAGGCGTTCAATCTGGAAATATTAGCAACCCCGTTCGTCTTGCGACCGTATTCAGTCCGATCTGTTCGCCCTTCGAGTCTCTCCCCTCATCCCTCCCTGGTTATGGCAGACACTTGAGAGGCCAGATGGCTTATGTGCATGTTCTGCTCCGGTTTCGGAAGCCTTTCCGTTCATCACTACTTTTACCTTTTTACTTACCTATGGTAGATAGAGGGAGTGTGCATTCCACCCACTGGGAAATACGTGCGTTGAGATTCATTCACCCCTGAGTTCACTTCTAAAAAGTAGTTTTAGAAAAAGTATAGGAAGTGGTGGATTGTGTGTGTGTGTTCTTTTTTCACGAACGAATCTTCACACGGAAGAATTTTTGTTATTGTTTATTTCCCCAAAAAATGGTTCCAACGATTTTTATTAAAATGACGTGTTTGAGATACTGTGTGCTGATTGCATATTGATTTTTTTATTGGGGCAGGAATTCCAAGTAATTTCACTAGCTGCCGTTGGGCGGCATTGTTTTCCGACTGCACTATCATTATTCACTGTATATATCACGTCGCTTGCTTTTGGAGCTTGGGTTGGGTTACGTTTAGCCTAGCTCGGGAACATTATTTCTACCAGTGCAAATGAACACAATCTCTGTTTTGGTGAGTTTCTTGAATGGCTTAGGAAGCCGAATATTTTGTGATTTGAGTTTTCTTACTGCAATATTCATATGCGTTCATCCGTTGCTATTTTTCAATAAGCTTACGTTAATGCAGTTATTTTTTCGGAGCCATAGCGGGATTTGTGTTTGCTAACGTTTGGGGTTTAGTCTTTGAGTTGCTTGATATGTAGTTTGGAGTTCCTCTGGCCGTTTTAGACAATGGTTAATTGGTTTTAACTCTTGGTATTTTGCTGAGCCGTACTCATATCTTAAGTAGTTTGGAGTTAATTTAATTTTTTTAGTTTGTCCAACTTTTATGATAATTGTTAGTTTATTCAGAGTTTATGTAAACTATTAATGTGTTCAAAGCTTATGAAATGATGTATTTTGTAAGTGAGTTACTTTGCGGCATCACGGGAATTATTTTACGTCATGTCTTCTTTAATGACCTGGCAAGCGTGAACTGAAGAGCTAAAGTGATACAGCTAAATGGGACAAATTTGTACGAATTTATGGTAATATTCACTTCTATAAGAATAACTCATATAACATAATAGTATTTGAAAATGTATGAGATTAGAAATTGTGTGTGTTCATGCTGCATATGATAGTGTATATTTCTTGTGGCAAACCTTTTTTAAATAAATCAGGTATATAAGATTTTGATTATCAACAAATGCTTGGGTGTAGGGGTTATGTTATCCTGTATCGGTCTTACCGTCACCCCATATTCAAGGTCCATATGTTTTTAGTTTCTAGGCATCTCCAAATTTTGATAATTGAGTACGAAGCAGGATTTTGAGAGTGCAACTGACAATACAAAAAGTATATCTTGAATTTTTCTGTAAATATCCTGTGAAGTCTACATTCTCACTGGTGTTTATGTAACCAGAAAAGCATGAAATATAAACAAAATGCTGATACGAAATAAAATTTGCAGTGTCTTAAAGTAAGTAATTTGAGTCGAATAACTTTTATATAGCATTAATTCTTTGAATTATAAATCGTTTAAGGAATACTGTTATTTTAATTTATTTATTTCCAATTAATCAATCAAAAATGTACACAATATAACACATATATGCTATTTAAGTAAAACCATTATTTTGTCTCTCTGTACATATAAGACGATTTTGAACACATTTTTGGAAAATTTGTATCATGATGAACTAGAAGCAATAGAAAAATAAACTTTTTAGGAATTATTTATAGAGTAGATTTAAAAATAGGTTGTAACTGTTATGGAAACTCATGTATTACGCCTCTAGATGCTAGAGAAAATGTGTAATTTATTACTCACTGTACGCTCATTTAACGTGTACCATCAAAGTAAATTGCTTATTAGTTATACTAATCAATTATGGTACCATTTAATTAATGAAAAGTGATACTCTCTCCGGTGCAGAGGCTGCAAAACACTTTTAATAATGGATTGAATTAGACTATGAACATTTAGGAATGATAATATAATATTGTTACATATTGGGGTGAAGGCCGAAAAGGTTACCAAAAAATGATTGATTTAAGTCACCCCAACACGCACATGGGGGCACAACTCGCTGGCAGAAAAAAGCCCGAGACCTTGATGTGTAGTTTTAAAGGGAAGGCGTGAGTTTTTATATTACATTGAAAGATTACATAACACACATTTCCTGGGATTTATTCACAAAAACAGTTGGCTTCTCTACATAGTTAACAAAGGACACAGGGTATAGGGAGATGCCACAGACCCTAGACTGTGAGAAGATGATTTGTTGTATTGTTATTTGCCCCACGTTTTGGGAGCCAACTTGAAGTAGTTGCAACCGCATGTATGGTGCCCGTTAGCCTTCGTCCAAAAGTTTAAAAATATCAATTTTTTAATTTGACTGTGTCTTTAAATATTATACATTTATGTTTGCCTCGGCTGCGTCAGTATTTTTTGTTAGAGACATGGCTTTCTTTGCAGAAAGTAGTACGGCTAAGAATGTAGGCTTACACAGATTGTAATTTTACTTCACTCCTTTTATTAATGCTTGATACGATTTAAATAACACTTCACTAATATAGAGAGCTGTGATATTCTTTTATTAATTACTTGCACTTAACACGTAAACTATTTTCGTCTCACACGAATATGTATTAAATTTCTCGAGGACGCATCTCGCGTCCAGTTAGGAACACTGTCTACAACCAACGCGTCCAGTTATGAGCGCTGTATACAAGCAACTGACTTGATTTCTACCACTTAAATTTTTAAATTTTGCTATATTTCAATTTCTGATTCGCTAATCCTAATCCAATAGAATACGTTTATTTAACTTAAGTTTCTTTCTGGTAGTTATTTGAATGTTTTATAAACTGTCCCAAAAAATACATTATAGTTGCTCCAATAATGACGAGTAGCATTATTAAATTTTATTACTCACAAGCCACAAGCTTACCTCATTGTTAGCAACTTTTAACCTATTATTCTCACAGCTCCTACATTATTAAGTTACTAATACATACACATAACGTTATTGAACATGTACATAATAATATAAACATTAATACAATGACTGTTACGTGCATTTTATATATTATTACATACACATATTGCTTTAAGGCTGGCTGTTATTATATTTTTTATTATATAATTTGACTGAAATCATTTAAGTGTTAAAAATACTGCCTTAACTGGCCACACACGATTGATTCCAATGACCACTTACTCTCGAGTGACGTTAACTTGCCCCTACCAACCGTGTCTAGCCAAAGCCAGCCAGGGCTAACGTCATACCAGGCAATTTCAAAGGGTTCCTTCCCCTTGAAATTAAATTGAGTTTTATTTATGGACGCTCTTTAACTACTATGGTTCTTAGCGTACATATTGGGCATGAAAGACCGGTAATTTTGCTCAGAGGGCTCTTTATCAGGCTTAAGGTTCTTTTACGTGCCGTAAATCTACGACACGGGACCACCGGCTTTACCTCCCTTCCAAAGGAATCCATGCTAAGGTTTTTTACGCCCGAAAAAATCCATCGCCCTTCGCCGGGTTTGAAGCGCGACCTTGGGAACCAGAGGCTAGCACGGTACCACTAGTCCACGGAGGATGACCCTTCCACTTGACGTGGAACGCGTCAAAAGGAAAGACGTCAAACCGAAATATAACTAAGGAGTCCCAATAATGCTACGTCTAGTAGCAACAATGCAACACGACAGTGCTTCTGGTAATGACAATAAAATTAATATGCCACAATATACGTACCACGATATCTTCGATTTTTCAAGGTATTGTTGCTCCACAAAACAAAAGCAAAATACGATCTTATATTATTCCAAGTAATATGCATAAATGACCTTTTAGACAGCACGGCATAAAAGTAGAACTTCTAGCACATTGCACACGAGCTAAAAGCTTTAGATCATCACACTAACTTGAAAATTGGTTTCAAATCCAATCACATGTCAATTCCCGTTTGTATTTGCACATGTTTAATAACTCGACTTGGATTAAGTAGGTTTTACTTTTCATTATGTCTTTTTACATTATTAATTTCTCATGGCGCTCGCATTATCTGTTTACAATACAAATAGTCATACTTGAATTTATCACAATTTGTTAGAGTAACCTATATGTTACATTAACAGCCTTCCGCTTTCTTTGATCTAAAACCTTATACTTTTATCTATCTAATCCACATAAAGATTAAACGGCGAAAATTATGAATTCCGAAGAAACTGAAATGGAAGAGCCAGATGAAATCACAGAAGCAACAGAAAGAATAACACTAGAAATGCTTACTCAAAAACTCCAGAAAGCAATATGATATAGCATTTATTTGCTTCATTGGCTGGTGTAAGACAAAACATGTTGAAAATAATTTCACTGAAAATGACTGCCAGCGAATCAACAAAATACCAAAACATCTAACCATTTACTTTTTTAACGCCATTTCTCTTGTTTCAAGAACCGCGTTCAAAACGTCATCTGTGCTAGTTTCAGGAATCAACATAATATTATTGATATTTTACAAATTCGAGGGTGTATAAAAACAATGTATGTCGCATGTGTTAAAATTAGGCCACAGGCCTTCGTTTCACAAGCATTCCTATTCGCAAACTAAACTCCTACTTTTACGCCTTGTATCATAGTCTACTATAATATTAGCAGCCTTTGAGGAATGGTAAACAAATACAGAGCAGAGTGAAGCAACGACAGTCGGATTATTTATAGAGATATGATTTGTATGTGATTTTTATTTCTGTAATTGTCATTTCCAAATACTATAGATGTGTGCAATGAGTAAGTTTATTCTTATTCTACAAATTAATTCTGGACGTCAAATCTTTCCAGTAACCTTCCTATCAAGCTTTCGCTTGTTGTATTTCCCTGAATGCTATAAACAAGCTCATTATCAATGTATAATGAACTGTAAGTAAATCGTCGTGTTTTTATACAGAAAATACTGGATGACATCGGGGAAATTAGAATGAATATCTGAAAAATCTTGCGTACGAATCAGGAATTTTGCAAATTGCAGCTTGAAGTGACACTAAACATTTAAAATAAAAACCCATTAAGATAACTGTATTTCTGGAATTACAACTTGAAGCTGGTTATCAAGACCCAGGAGAAATAATAATAATAATAATAATAATAATATTAATAATAATATAGGATCGAACATAGCGACGAAAATGTGCTGAATTCATATTAGGAATGGGTTTTGTAGGGAAGACAGAGAAACAAAGTTTGTTTCCTCGAAGCAAAGGTATTTTACCTGCGATGGTCAACGAACCTGCATACCGGAAGTCTCGCCTTTATACTTTTGGCTCGGACAGGGTTTACAACGGGTTCACAGCTTAAAAGGGTGAGGAAGTATATGTGCCTTATCTACGATCTAAGAATGTTCGTGGGAAGATTTTAAAACTCAAAATAAGCTGTAAGAAGCAGATGTGAAAGTTGTCAAGTGGGGGTAGCCAATAATAAAAATCATGAAACAAAATGATAGCCAATCGAAAGATCGCGTAGGCATCACATGATACGTTTGAACTTAAAACAGAACGAAACTTAAGAAAGGGAGAGGGGGAAAATTCTAGGTTTAGCGAGAGGCGTGAAGGAGAAAAAAAAAACGCCGACACAGTGGGGGTACAAACTAACCAAGAGAAACGCAGAGGGGCATTGCGGTACAAACTAACCACGAGGACGGTCGACGAAACAAAATAAGAAGAAAATAATCAGAAAGTTTATAGTGTAAAAAAATGAAGTTATGAAATCTAGGCAATTCGAGGGCTAGTCGGAGAAACACATAAGTAGCGACTTCGAAAGTGATAAGAATAACAGTGGTTTCGACGACGAAGGTGGCGGGTTGACCAGATAGGAATCTACGTAACAAAATAAAGAAATAACTCAAACTTCTCCGGCAGTATTATTAATATAATCAAGGCAGTGTCACCACCCCTGCAAACAAGAACCTCAGCTCTACCGAAACAAAATTCCAAATCCCTGCCATCCAACCATCGAACCCAGGACTCTGAGTCCACTGAAGCAACTGCCAGGAACAAGACAGATGCGTCAGAGGTCAGCGTCATATGGCGCCCACTACGTTGGGGCTCGAAATACTGCCAGCGGATAACGCACCCGGAGAACCGACAACGGAAGGAAGACGACGCCGATGACGACATCAGCAGCCACCAGCAGCAGAGTGTTCCGATAGACGTGGGGCAACAAGCGACATCGACGCCGCTCCATTACAACAAGGAAGCAGACATTCAGCGCAGACATCATCAGTGTTCAAAAAGTGTGTAAGTGTAGTGAAGTGTTTTGTGAACTATTACAACACTTCGCAGCAGCTCAACCCAGCACCGAGTAAGTGTTAACTGCATGATACATAAGTTAATAAAATTTTGGAAGGGAGTGTATATGCAATAGATATAAGTAAACTGGGTTATGTATGTTTGTAAATGCTGTTAAGAAACAAGAAATTAACCGGCAACGATATGGAAGGTAATAGCAATGAACAAGGGGAAAATTTCACTAACAATAGCCCGCGGGTAGGTGTAGAAAATGGAGATAGCGAAACATTAGAAAACCAAATTACCGGATCACTTAACACGAGCGAAATGCTGCAACAAATGTTGGCTCAATTGAGCCTCCTAAACACTAAAATATCAGAACAAGAGCAAACACTTGGGCAAACACTGACTCAAAGATTATCAGAACAAGAGCAAACACTTGGGCAAACACTGACTCAACGATTATCAGAACAAGAGCAAACCCTTGGGCAAACACTGACTCAACGATTATCAGAACAAGAGCAAACAATAGGGCAAACTCTGACTCAACGATTAACAGTACAGGAGCAAACACTAAAACAACAATTGTCCACCCAGGAACAAACATTGCAGCAACTAAGCATCCAACAGAAGGAAATCAGTCAGGGCTTAGAAAATAAAATACAGGGTGTCATGTTAGAAATTAGAACAAGTCAAAATGTAATCCAAGAGGATGTGGAATATATAAGAAGCAAACTAAAAGCAACACAGAATAGTGTAGAGGTAGTAAGGAAGGAACTTGGCGTGGAAATAGACGCCATCAGGGCCCAACAAGTTGTATCAATGAGAACTTAATATGTACAATTAGTGATAAGGCAAGGGAAGAAGCAATGACAGTCTGTGTAGCATTACAGAACAAGCAACAGGCACTTGAAGCAGGGGTTAACAAATTAAGGGAGGAACTGACACAGACCGTCAATGCTCGCAGGGACGCGCTAGAGGAAATCGAACCGCGATCTCAGGGAGCCACGGACGCGCGAATTACCTCTCAGGTTTCCGCGCTTTCGTCGTTCCAGTGTAACAACCCGAGTAGCGAACCGAGGTCGAACGAACCTGCCTGCACTCCTTCGGCCTCACCGCACCCGGCAAATAAAATATCAAGCACCGTAGGGCCTTTGCAACAATGCAATATACCTTTACAATTTTTTAATGAACTGCCAATCCCCAAGTTCAACAGTGAAGTCGATAATGCGAAGCAGTTCATTAATGACCTCGAATCTTATTTCGCGCTTAGGGGAATTCCCGACCGTTTCAAAATGGTAATTATAAAAAGGAGCTTAATAGGCCCGTCCCTGAGTTGGTTTCGGTTGACGGTAGGCGAGCATGCACAATATGAACATTTTAGGTCTGCATTTTTGGAAAAATATTGGAGTGGCGTTGCACAGTACAGGGTGCGCGCAGAAATAAATAATGGCCGATACAGGGAAGAGAAGCGTGAGTCGATGGTCGAGTACTTCTTGCGACTCGGCCAATTAAGTCAACTCCTGGACCCACCGATGCCCGAAGGTGAACTTGTATCCCACCTGACACGACACTTCCCAGACGTTATACGTCATCACCTCGTGGTAGCACGTCCGAGGACGCTGAGCGAATCCATAGAACTACTTACCGCTCTGCAGGGATACGGAACGCGGGAAGAAGATAGGCCCAGGATCAGGACTGAAGGCAAACACATTGATCGGATACATTCGCATCGTAATGATGGGACGAGGGCACAAGGTGCGTTGAACAACTATTCCACAGTCCGACAGCGTTATCAAGAGCCATTTACGAGAAATCGGGAGAGAAACAATAGGCCCTGGAACCAAACGGGCGCGGGTAGGCCACCGAGGCAACATGAGGAGTATCCCGTTCAGTACATGAGATTCTCCAGGTACCCAGCAAATAGTAGGCAACACAGAGGAAATAACCTCCACGGTGGAACAGCGGATAGGCCAAGAACGCCTCCGAACCACCAAGAAATCCCCCCGAACCGACCTGGAAACACCCCGGGCTGGCCAAGGACACCTCCGAACAGGCCAAGAACACCTCCAAGCCGGCCAGCGACCCCACCCCGTAGAGATGAGAACCACGAGCTCTTAAGCATGCCTACGTACAGCTACGCATGGACGCCGAGCGGGTACCCATCACAGACACGACAGCCGCAAAATGTCCACCGCGAAATGGATGACGCGATAGGTCACCTAAGCGGGGCAATGGCAGGACAAAGCATAGGCCAAGGGATAGGCCCCAGTCAAGGATCTTGGTCACGACGGTCGGAAAACTGGAGACAGGAAGAGTCGTAGCGTTCCCAGGCTCAACCTCAGAGAATGCGCGCAGGTTCTCGCATTACACAGGGAACGAAAACAAAAATACAAGAAGAACAATTTTTTATTGAATATTTGCACATTGGGAAAAGGCATTGATGTGGTGAGAATTTTTACGCAACAACTGTGCGAAGGGAGAGACCTTAACGACACGCCACTGCAGTCAGCTGATGAGTCAGAAGTAGGTCAAGCACCCCAGTATGATGAGTTAAACACAGAAAATGAAAATGTTTATTATGGTGAGAGACCGGACGACTCGCAGGTAGTCAGTGATCAAAACATGTCCCCATCAGGTATAAACGAACGTGTAGCATCAACAGACTGCTTAAACCATCAAGAGAAAGAAGCAATACAGACGTATGCATATGTGTTGGAAAGGTCCTTATCGGATATCACAAACCTTCGGGGACAGGGTATATCAACTCCAATTGTCCATTCAAGCAGGACCAAGGAAATTTAGTAGAGTCGGATAGGGAAAATGTACAAACGCACTCGGAACACGAGTAAGGAAAGTCATATATGCGAACATTGTTTACAAACAAATTGGTAGCTTTGGGATAACAATGTGCTGTTAAAACCGTGTGCTTGACATTCACGATGTTAATGACATACAGTAAGAAAACCGGACAGAATGTATACCTGGCAGAAAAAAGGTACCAAAAGGTGTCTGAGTGTGGAGGTTGCTAATAGCCTCAAGAAAACCAATATTGTATATAAGGTGCAAAAGAGAGAGAGAGAGAGAGAGAGATGAACTAAGATGTGTAATTTAAAAAAAATTGTTTGAAGAATGTACTGTGTGTATAAACAGATTCCTTAAATATAAATGTTTTGTAGCCTGGTTGTTGACGGCCAGATATTATGTAGATTGTTTTTCTTTTACTTGGTGAAAATACTTGTGTCAAATTTGAAATTGCATTGTGTACAGTGATTGAAATGTATTGTGAACAGAATAAATGTGTAACGGTGGGCTCGCCATCAAATCGTCGTAGGCCACTAAATAAATGAATGAATAAATAAATAAAATGATAAATGAAAGGAGCCGAGGGAGAGAGGGACATTAGATTAGCTTACATGGGACATTAACGATAAACCCATCATCCAACCTAAAGGTCCGATGATAAATTTACCGTCAGGGCATATGAAGCTGGTTATCGAGACCCAGGAGAAATAATAATAATAATAATAATAATAATAATAATAATAGTAGTAATAATAATAATAATAATAATAATAATAATAATAATAATAATAATAATAATAATAATAATAATAATATACGATCGAACATAGCGACGAAAATGTGCTGAATTCATATTAGGAATGGGTTTTGTAGGGAAGACAGAGAAACAAAGTTTGTTTCCTCGAAGCAGAGGTATTTTACCTGCGATGGTCAACGAACCTGCATACCGGAAGTCTCGCCTTTATACTTTTGGCTCGGACAGGGTTTACAACGGGTTCACAGCTTAAAAGGGTGAGGAAGTATATGTGCCTTATCTACGATCTAAGAATGTTCGTGGGAAGATTTTAAAACTCAAAATAAGCTGTAAGAAGCAGATGTGAAAGTTGTCAAGTGGGGGTAGCCAATAATAAAAATCATGAAACAAAATGATAGCCAATCGAAAGATCGCGTAGGCATCACATGATACGTTTGAACTTAAAACAGAACGAAACTTAAGAAAGGGAGAGGGGGAAAATTCTAGGTTTAGCGAGAGGCGTGAAGGAGGAAAAAAAACGCCGACACAGTGGGGGTACAAACTAACCAAGAGAAACGCAGAGGGGCATTGCGGTATAAACTAACCACGAGGACGGT
This sequence comes from Deroplatys truncata, assembly GCA_030765065.1. NCBI lineage: Eukaryota > Metazoa > Arthropoda > Insecta > Mantodea > Mantidae > Deroplatys > Deroplatys truncata. The sequence continues at coordinate 111,572,430 of CM060986.1, forward strand.
CGACGAAACAAAATAAGAAGAAAATAATCAGAAAGTTTATAGTGTAAAAAAATGAAGTTATGAAATCTAGGCAATTCGAGGGCTAGTCGGAGAAACACATAAGTAGCGACTTCGAAAGTGATAAGAATAACAGTGGTTTCGACGACGAAGGTGGCGGGTCGACCAGATAGGAATCTACGTAACAAAATAAAGAAATAACTCAAACTTCTCCGGCAGTATTATTAATATAATCAAGGCAGTGTCACCACCCCTGCAAACAAGAACCTCAGCTCTACCGAAACAAAATTCCAAATCCCTGCCATCCAACCATCGAACCCAGGACTCTGAGTCCACTGAAGCAACTGCCAGGAACAAGACAGATGCGTCAGAGGTCAGCGTCAAACTAATCACCCTAATTGTGCAGAGTTCATTTCCATTTAGGTGTTGGATAATGTTAATGATCGCTCTACTGAGCAGCATGTTTTTATTTATCTGACCGTGAAGAATTAGTGTATGTTAACGCACATTTAACGAGTAGTATGATTGAGGCGGCAACGTTGTGATCCGCATTCCGGAGGTCGTGTTCGATTCCCGTAGCCGAGATTCCTGACCCATGGGTTCTTTCGAAGGTTTCTTCGGGTCACTAGGCGATGCAGGGAGTTTAATTACAGTCCCCGAATTTGCTGTCCCTCCATTTTACCTGTATTCTGATTTCGCTTCACCCTTCATCTGCTTGGACTGTTTTAGGGTTGAAAGTGTCGGTGGGAGTCTTGGCATGTCAGGGGAAAGGGTGCTCTATGTAACCGTTAGTCCCCCGGAATGAAGCCAGTCTCGGTATTCCGGACCCCCAGAAGATGTATAAGCTCGCAGGGGGAAGGGAGCCTGTTGCACCAGCTGCCATCCGGGTATTTCAATCTGTAAAAGGCAGGAATCCTGCCCTCTGCCCTGCCACGCCTCTTGGTCCAGCCACTCTCTGTCTCCTCTCGACCCATCCTCCCACCCGGGGCCACCCCATCAGAAGCTTCAGACACAAACGATATTATATGTCGAAGTGCTAAGTTCCCCCCCACAGTTAGTTCTAGTCCTAGTTATAATACAAATTTTCTCAAAGGTGTGTAAGATGTGTGGGACATAAGGAAAAAACCTTCAATAATTTTTATGACGAAGGTATGTGGTTATTGTAGTTATAATTTGCATGAGGGTTATCAATATCCGTTCCACCGTAAACTGCGCGTTTCCCGGTGCCAAGAAAATTCCTTTTAGGCCGCTACGTTTCTAAACGAAAGCTCTGTATAACGCTAGTCCCTGTTTAGCTCTAATCAGTTCATACACAGCTACGTGATTGCCTAATGCGCAAACGCTGATTTAGCATCAATTGCAGGTGAGAATCAGTACATCCTGCATGCTGATTCTGACGAAGTCTGACGCGATCTGAAGTTTATTGGAATTGTTCTCCTATTGGGGTTCAGTTATTGGGTACACTCAGTCTCATGAGTTTCGTAGAGAACAATTATTGGGAGTTACTTGAAAGAAAAACAGTGGTTTCGTTCTGGGAAACAAAAAATCTACCCGTGATGCTCAGTGATTACGTGTGAGACTCGCATTTGGGTGTTCTCGGGTTCGATTCACGTCAATCACCCAATCTGACCTTTGATTTTTCGTGGTTTTCCCTGGTTGAAAGAGGACTCTTGGGGTGGTTTCGCATTTCGCATCCACCCCGATTTTCTTTCCATCATTTCCCAATCATTACGTTTCGTTCTCATCTTCCAGATAGGATTCAACTTTGATACCACATGGTAGTGCTGGACAGATGACGTGGATGCTTGCATAAAGGAAACAATATTCACTGGAGGGCTGCTGGTTGACAGGTCGTTCATCGCCCACTCTGGGTAGCTCCAGACGGGTCTTTGACCCAGGAACTATTAGCGAATTCCCGCGTCTCTGTGGCATGTCTGCCTGCGGCCTGTAGCCTCCTCTGTTTACTTCAGCTGATTCCTTCCTCTTGGAGTGGGGTGGCGTGGTAACCACAATAGACTTCATGTAGGTCGCAGTGCGCGAGGCGTCCCTCTCCGCCTTTAAATATATTCGTTTTTGTTTGTTAACGCCGCTGTCAATTGTCGGCATCACATCAGCGACGCCAATGTACCGGAATTTCGGGAGAGCAGGAGTTCTTTTACATGTCTGTAAATCTACTGATACGGGGCTGTCGCTTTTAAGCACAGTTAAAATCCAAAGATCTAGGCCTCAGTTAATTACATTTTATTTATGGACGCCCATAACTTAGCGTCACATTCTATATTGGGTGTGATGGACCGGAAAATTTTCTCTGAGGCCTCCTATCAGGCTTGAGGTTCTTTTTACGTGCCGTAAATCTAAGACGCTGGACCACCCGTCTTTACTTCCCTTCCACAGAAAGCCATGCTAAGGATTTTTACACCCGAAAAAATCCATCGCCCTCCGTCGGTTTGAACCGGCGACCTCGGAAACTAGAGGCTAGCATGGTAAATGGGCCTCAGTCGGTTGCCCTACACTAAATAATAACGGGACCAAAGAAAATGTGCCAATGGTTAAAATTTCAACTACTGTGCTTGTCTAAATGTTTCTTGAACCTTAACCTGTCATCCGAGATTTCAAAATTAATACGTGGAACGCCGTATAAGCCAACCAGTTAATATATAAAATCATAACCAAGAGCGCTTAATGAACTGTAATATTGTTTAATAGTATGTTAATCCATATTAGTGTTTATGGTGAATGAGTAAGTTCCGTGTTTCTACAGGAAAGGTAAACTCATATATCTACATTTACGCGCTGAATTTAAATTGCCTCTTAAAGCACACGGCTTGTTTGAGCGTCTCTTTGAGAACTTTCACCCACTCCAAACATCAAAGAAACAGTAACGAAAGAAAATTTCACTACCTGTTGCTGTAGGGAAACATTATTTAAAATTAAAGGTGAATTAATCTTGGCTTCTCCGGAACTCCAGTGAGTCAGCCTGGAAAGAGAATGTCATATGAAACATACATGTTAGTGCAATAGTGTTCTGTAGTCTTAATGTTTTTGCTCCCTGTTTGGGATAATGCTGATTCAGTTCTTCCTGCATTTATTGTTTTTTATACCTTTTGTCCAATTTTACGCACTTCAGTTCTTCGCTTAACTTCATTTTTACTTTCTCTACTTCGTATAGTAAGTAGGGGAAGTATTGCATTCCACCCCAAAATTCTATACCGAGATTTTACCAAAAATACATGTTTTCAGGCCCCTGAGTCACAAAAACAGCATTTTTAGAAAAAGGTCCGTGTGTGTATTTGTCTATGAACAGATAACTCAGAAACAAAAAGTCGGAGAAATACTAAAACTGGTATTTAAGTTCAGCATCTTTCAAAGATGCAACATAAGAATTTTCAAGATAATCCTCCCTCCCCAGTCTACCCTTTACATGGAACATTTTCCGAAAATGTTGATTTTCTCAAAAATGGCTCTTAACAATTTTGGTTAAAATATCATATGTTTAACATACTTTCATAGCAAATGAAATGTATATATGTATATCTTGAATTTTGTGGGAATGTCTCCAAAAATCCCCTTCATTCTGAATGAATTTTGCACAACTGATAAACAGTGAGAGATAGGCGAATTTTTACTACGCAAAGAAAGAAAAAATAAATGTAGGTCTCGTTAAAACACACAATTTATATACAATTTTTTGTCGAGTGAACCATTTTCGAGGTATTCCTTGTTATTTGTTTGCATTTTCCAATGCTAAAACTTTTTCTCAAATGGGAATTCGTCATTCGTTTTTTTTAATCTCTTGGACATACAAAGAGAATGGAATGCTCCACATATCAACTAGCTCTTAAAAGATTTGCCCATAGCTTAAAACCTACCATATTCCCCTTGCACCTACAAGAAAATTAGCAATACGATAGTTTCTGCAAATTTTTATCTCGATTAACATGAAGTAAATGCAGAATAAGCGTTTTTATAAATAGTTTGTACAAAAGCAGAGAAAGGCATCTAACGCCCTCTGTTATTCCACACGACACCACAGACGGTGGACACTGAAATTAAATGATAATTGGGGAAGGAAATTTGGGAAAGAAATTTTCTGGCCTAAGTTTAGGGTACCTACCCGGCATTTGTCGGTTTTGAGGACAGAGAAAGTTCTGGAAAACGCTAGATTCAAGGTGGATGGTCCTGGCGGTATTTGAACCTTGGACCTACGTTCACGACTGGTGCCTTAACGACTTCGGTTGCCCGTGTCTGTATAGAACTGTGAGAGCAACCAAATGTTAAATATGTGTTCCATTTTTTGAAAACCTGAACATAGTAACAATACCTATATAATACCTACAATAATAATATATAAGAACCACTTCACAACTTAGTGTTTGGGATTACATTTTCATGAGATTGAGTAATTTTGATGAGATAAAGTATCCTAGAGCTTTACTTAAGGACTGATTCCAAAACCAGACTGAAAGGTAATATATCTTTCATCAGAGTCTTATACTACACCATGCGAACAAGTTCAACTCCAAAACCAGACAACAAAGTCGGATAAGTTATCATTGGAAACGCATTGTTTTTTAACTGGAAATATGCTACCTTACCTTATATTTTCAAAATCTTTACCATCTCATATTATCGCGTAAAAAGAATATTATCTCCTAGCATGACATACTATAGACAAGGTTTACTGCATGGATGCTGTGTCCTCCACCTCCGTCCAACAAGGCATCACGGGTAGGTTTTTTGTTTCCCAGAACGGAACCGCTGCTTTTCTTTCAAGTAACTCCCAATAATTGGTTTCTAGGAAATTCATGAGGCTAAGCGTACCCAATATCCGAACCCCATTAGGAGAACAATTCCAATGTTTTTACTGGGAATTGAACTCAAGTCTCATCGCACTAGAGGCTCAAAGTATACAATTATAGATCTCAATAAATACGATTTTTTATGTTTCTTTATAAATATTCATAGATAAAAATGCTGTCTAATAATGTTTAGTTTAAAACAACATAAGAGTTGGGGATAAATGATATTCTATAATTATTACTTAATTCATTTAAAAGTACATATTTTACTTATTATTATTATTATTATTATTATTATTATTATTATTATTATTATTATTATTATTATTATTTATCAACTATAGTTTTAGTGATGGATATTTTTCACTTGTATAGGTTATAGGGTATACAATGGAGTGGGGTCACCTCGCGCACTGCGGCCTACGTGCCGCTACCATCCCTCAGGAGGCAGGGATGAAGTGAAAGAACCACAGGCCGCAGGCCACAGAGACATACGGAAGCCCCCGTGCTTGAAACAATGACCGTCCCATTACTGGAACTGCCCACAGAGGGCAATGAACCATCGGTCGAACCAGGCAGCCCTCTAGTGTCGAGAAAACCTATTTCCTTAGAGAAAGTTTCTGCGCCATCTTTCTGGCACGCCTCACGTTATGAAACCTAGAAGCACCCTGAACCATGAGAAGAATACGCAATGAAGATGGTGGATCAGAAACCACTCTAGATTTTGCCTACCGATCAAGGAAAACCACGAAAATTCCAAGGCCAAGGTGGACGATCATCAAAATTGCTACCATTTTTTAACAGTTATACAATGTATATATTTTTAATTCCCAAAATTAAATTCCACGTTCCTTCTACAAATTCTTATTTTGTTAAATTCCCCAAAACCACTATTTTGATTAAGCGCAAACTAGCAGAGTTTAAGACGCAGCAAGCAATAAGACTAGTATGTGATGGGCCCATTCTAGAACACATTTACGTATGAAGTATTTCCCAGTGAAATATTCGGTTTGCATAAAATGACGTTAGGAAGGAATTAAGTATTTAGTACACCTCTTTAGAATAAAATAATTTCCACTAATTTCATTGCAGCTGAATAACAATAAATATTTTAATGCAATACTTTAACAGTATTAACAAATAAAACTATCCTCGTCATACTCTGAATATAGATTTAAAATTCAGTCCTTATTGCACCATGTTTGCGAATTTAATGCAATTTCGAAGTACCAAGACACGTTTGAAGTCTCTCTCCAATTTAAAAGGTTAATTACGACCAGAATACTATATAAATAATTTTGACAAAGCCGAAATAGTGTGGAGCCGGTCACTTCCAAAAGACAGGGCATGAATAAGTCTTTCCAAGACGGTAGCCGAAAACGAAGTTTTTCTGTTTCTCTTGGTCTCGACTCACACTCGAGGCACACACGGAGGTAGGTCACATGGAATGACACCGCGACGATATCGCCTTCTACCCTGGCTGACAGTGCGTATCCTGCTTAGAGCTGCGAAAATTCCCTCCAGCAGGAAACAAACCCCGGACATCCCAAATGCGAGCCAATTCGCTCGTTGTCTTTCTCCAGTACTCTGTGTTGGAAAAACATGCTTATTTAGAGTTTCTTCTGAGTATTTTTCAAATTTTAATTTTATTAATTAAAAGTGAGGAAAGTAACTCTTGAGTCACCCAAGGGTATCCTTAGAATAGAAACGACCACAAGATGGTTTGAGGGTTGTATTTAGCAGGCACTGCTAATTGTAAAGGCTGTAAAATAAAATGACCTACAAGCAGCAGAATCCATTAATTCTTTTCCAAATTAGCATGTGAAAATTAGAAAGCGTTCCTCTCTACATGCAGAGGTCAATTTTGCTTTCTGCAGCTTCCCGTTCCATCAGACCCACAAAGGCTTAGTGAAAATTCTCGCAGCCCCTATCGGTCAACTTGCCGTCACAGTTAATTGCTATTATATTTTGTCGCTATATGGCAAGGTTGGCAGTCATTTCCGTCATGAAATTCCAACAGTTGGCTCCCCCGTCAGCGTCTCTGAAATATTATGTGATCTGGAATTAAAATGAATGACATTAGCTGTTAATATTTTATGGCAGTGTTAGAGACCGGGTGGGTGTTATGTATTCCAGTACATTAGAGAAGTAAGTGACGTTGGTAATATTGCCTGCTATTTCAGCAATCCTTGCCCGCCTGACAATGGTTGATGGTTTTTTTGATGGCGCGCCACAGGCACATGTAAATCCATGTAATACAATTGATTTGCTTCAACAGACTTATGAATATGTATTGTACACGGGATTAACATTTGCAAATGCTACTTGCAGTGAAATACAAAAGTTATTTAGCTTTATAACCGCATTACACCTCTGAAAACGAACTTCGAAGGCAACATATAAGTTACAACAGATACGGAACTATAAGGTAGTTCAATTATATTCGAACCCACTTGCGACCTCTCTCTACTGCGCGAGACAGCCGGCAATCGCCGCCGAAATTACGCCGGCAGAGGCGGACTAAAATCCTAACCTTATAATAGATGCTGGAAATGTTGACTTTTGCTCTCAAACAAGCAGCATATCTCGTGTAAATATTCTCGCTCACTCTTTTAAGCTCGGCAGCATGAATTCTTGAGATTTCTTGCACAATGTTTTCTCTAAGTTCCTGTAGTGTGCGAGGATTGGAACGATACACTTTGTCTTTTATAGAACCCCATAAATAAAATTCACAACTCGTTAGGTCAGGAGAACGAAAGGGCCACAAATCAACACTAATTCTTCTGTCATCAAACACCTCTCTTATTGCATGTAATGATTCGGCAGCCGTAGGAGGCTTTCTTGCCCGTTTCTAGTTGTAGCTGTTCCTCCTTGGTAGGACCCCACTACGTCGATGATGATGGATGCTTATTACGTGCCTAAGGGTCGTCTTAATGCCCGTACGCTCTTAAAGTACCTTTAGGTTCTAGTAGACTGGAATCTGGTGAGATTATATTTCTGTATTCTTGCGTGTGTGTTAGTATGTTAGTGTGTTATTATAATTGTGTCACGGTTGCTGTATTTGTGTCGGAGAACACATGTGTTATCAGTTTTAGGTATGGAGAAGGTTAAAATATTTTACACACACGTATTTTGTTAATTATTTCACTTGTATTCCAAATAAACCACATATACATATTCACAATTCACTGTCACCTTTGGCATGTTAAAATATGTATAAGTGTTAAGAGTTTAAATACGTATTTTAGCGTCTAGTTAGAGACGAGCTTATACACGGCCTTCCTGCTCAAACACTGACAAGCTTTTGTTAGTGTTCCTTCCAAATACGTACGTATTTGAATTATAGGCATGTATCAAGGTACCTGATTGGTGCTACTATCCAATAACTTCCAATAACAGTGTATGTTACATATATACATATTTACGGACTTCCATCGTCATAATTATGAATCCAAGGTTCGTTACATGCTTGCGTAGATACTACTGCATTTCTCGTAATTTTATTATTGGTTATATAGCTAACAATGGCCTTTCTATCTTATATCGTATTTTATATGTTATAACATTATATACTTGTTCCCTACTATGTGTACATTATAATATAGGCTGTTTTAACATCCTCTTAATTATTATGCGTACAATACTAGCAAAAAATACATAGCACGTAAAACTTAGAACAAAATATTAATGATAGACATTATTGATGTGTTGATGCTGAGAAGCTGTGAATTATATATCTAATTACATTAATTATTTATCGCATTAGCTTGTCCGTGGCTAGTACTGTATGTTGCTTCATAGTTCTGGTTCCCGCCAAAGCAAAGTTCCATTTGTATTCAAGCTGTTTTCAACATCTCGGACCATTTAAAGTTTATATTTAGCGAGAGGCTTCGGGACGGGGCGTAATTTTTCAGCATGATTTTTGACCCAGTGCTAACACTTGTTAATGACGAATGCCCCAGGATATCCTTAAATATTACTCAGATTATTATCAGAAATAAAATAAATGTGTTTCCTTTTTCTAATCATGGACTATGTATGGGATTATATCACGCTTACTCGTTTACTTATTATTGTAAATCTTCAGCAGTTTTTTGGAAATTCATAAGCAAATTCTAATCTAAAGGGTTATATAGCATTAACATTTAAGCGTTTAATTTTTTATACTAGGAAACCTTTTCAAATAAAAGAAAAATGCAATAGAGAAGTTACTTTACAAGGGATTCACGCATCTTGTGTTAACTACTCTGAAGTAAAATCTTTCCTTGAATTTAAAATGATGTATGATACGTTCCTAAATGTATAGAAAATGAAAATGCAAACATATTGGTTCATCCACACTAGCAAATGTTATAATTACCCTGAATTAGAACCAGATCCAGGAAGTTGCATCAGATTTAATAAAGTGGTGTAACTGGAACAAGCTGTGCAACTAGAACAGCACGTTGCTGAAGTTGCATAGCAAAGGGTATTTATTGGCCAGGTTTTAGGTCAACCATTCAATCGTCGGCCATTCCATTTTGTCACCGTCACGCTGAACCAAAGATACCTCGCTTCTAAGAGGGTCTCAAACCCCATCATAACAAAGACTACTTTGAACAGTGCCTCAAGTCCTACTAGAACTATTTCAGGTAAGTATTTGTAATGTGTATCTAAGCTTTTGCATTTCCGCGCCCAGTAGAAAGCCCCTTCTCCAAACTTCAATTCGTCTAATTAAATTGGTAAGCCAATATTTTTTATAGAATCTGGCGCATTCTTTATATGACGACCCCCAGCTGCGCATGGTACTCCGTAACTCTTGTGCCGACTGCTACTTACCTTAGAGACTGCCTTCCGCTGTTGTTAACAAACTCATATTTGTGAAAATATCTTAAGGTTTCGTACAATAATATATGTATATCGCATCTCAAAAATATAAAATACTTCAGATTATTGTAAAAAAAAGTTTACATTTCGTATTAAACGCTGGACCTTGTTAAGAACTTAACTCTAACAGAGTTTCTTCGGAAATAAATTACAGCTTGCTAAAAAAAATCTGATGTGTAACACTCACATGACTTTCTCTACTCTTGAACAAACTATTTTTACAAACGCTTATTTTCCAATTGCTTCATGTTAATCGAGTTATCGAGATGTTAATCTTATCGCTAATTTTCTTGTAGTTGCAAGGGGAATTGCTAGGCTTTAAGCGATAGTTAAATATGTTAAGAGGTGGTTGCTATGTGGAGTATTCCATTCTCTTTGCATTACCAGGACAAAAAAATTAATAACTAATTTGAGAAAAAGTATAAGTATTGGAAAACTTAAGGGAATAACAAGCAATATCCCGAAAATGCTTCACCCAACAAAAAAAATGCATATGACATAAATTGTGTATTGTAACGCGATCTACATTTTTGTGCAGTAAAATGTTGTCTATCATTTATGGTTCACCAGTTATGCAAAAGTTGTTCACAATGAAGAATACTTTTGGAGACCTTCCCAGAAAATTAGAGATATACATTTCATTTGTCATGAAAATATCTTAAACATATGAAATTTTAATCAACATCGTTAGAGCCATTTTTGAGAAAATTGAAATTTTCGAAAAATGTTCTATGTAAAGGGTAGTCTGGGGTGCGAGGATTTTCTTGAAAACCTTCGTGTCGCATCTCTGGAAATACCAAGTTTGGTGTTTATCTGACTGTTCGTTTCTGAGTTATGCTGTTCACAGACACACACACGGACATGTTTCCAAAAATGCTTGTTTTGGATTCAGGGGGTCTCAAACCGTATATTTCCGGTGAAATATAGGTATCGAATTTTTGGGTGGAATACAATACTTCCCCTACTTTACGTAGTAGAGAAAGTAAAAAAGTTGGATTATACTGGGTAAGAATTGCCGAAACCACCGTTCGGATTCCGTATAAACAACCGAAAAATCATGGGCAACATAACCGAAATTCAGAAAAGTCTTACAAACGTAACTGCATGGCCTAACTCAAATGCGTTGAAAAAGTTGCGTTATTGGGAATACATTAATTTTATCTTGAATAATATTTCGGTTGCCCCTAGAATTTCTTTTTGGTTTATTTCCTTTGGCTTTCTCCTTATATGATCCTCCATGTCGTTTAATTTACCTTTATGTCTTCCAGATATCATTGAGTCAATACATGGCGATGGTGAACTCGATTTCTGTTCACCCTATACTGTGATTTTTTTCTTGGGTCTCTTGACGAGATTATGGAATGATACTCCACTGAGAACAGTAACGTCTATAAGCTTACGTTAGGATTTCGTCCAACACTTTCCTCAAAAGACTATTTTGCAGACCCTGTTGAAGGCAACTCCTTTGGCGTTACAGCCCTTTAGGGCCTAGTCCTACCAATCCGACTTCCTGCCTCACGACCACGTATGCACAGAGGATGTGGACGTTCATCCAACCTATACGGGGAGGTGATATGGACAGCATCACGAATCCCCCAAACGGAATCCTGAACTCCGTGGCCGGTAACGTTACCTATCGCAGCTACTCAATTTCCGCAGCATGCTGAGTGGGAACCGGTCCCATACCCGGGACTTTAAAGTCCACATTCCCCTGGGTGGGATCGAACCTGTACGTACATATTCGAACCTGTACTCTATCCACGCTCTATACCACAGAGCCACGGCGCAGGAACTGTTAATGGATTCTCAACTTTTTATTTTATTTATCTGTTTGGTCTAGAATACATTACAAAGTAAACAACACACCATATGATAACCTGCTCCAAATTTGCTTGCCTATAACTTTCAGTACCCCGATATATCAGAACTAGGGATTATGGATGCAATAAGGACCATCCATAATATATTTACATCACCTACATTACTTGCTATACTTTTACAATTTTGCTACTTCTTGCGGCGGTATTAATGTTTGTGTTCGAAAGATGCTACTGTTTATCTGCCGCACGTATGGAATACAATCTTTACATTTTTTGTGATACAAATTACTGCGTCATGTGCCCCACTAGAAACATGATTATAAATATTTACAACTTGTTTGGAAATTTTATAATTGGGTTTTTAGTCTCCTAAATCTTGGAACACACGCTATTTATCACTTTCACGTAACACTTCACACGCATTTAACAAACGACATATGTTTTACCTTTATCTCGCCACTATTTAATGGCTCTGGTCTAATGTGTTTATATACATACATCTGACATTACAATTTTTTATAGTAAATACTGTACCCTGAAACATTTAGTTACTGTTACAAATTGGTTTACTGTCTTAAGTTGTTGACAAAAATTTATACATTCAAGAATTTTTAATCTGGTTCATTTTGTAATTATTGAACACATTTACCAAAATATTTATCCTCTACACAAATATATTTACAACACTTAATTCTAGACATAATTTCATATTATCTGTGTGATACATAAGTATTTGTTTTAATTATCCTTACCCCTTTTTTGTTGTTTTGTACTTTATATTCAAAATACTATTTGAATTATATCTACGTACTTTTACTTTAATATAACATTAAGTTTTCATTATTACATGATTCATTTCAAATGCTGTTACAGTTTACTAAGAAAATGTCCTTTTTTTCTGCTTTAAACATTTATTTTTTTTGTCCAGAATTTATTTCTCTTTTCTCATGACATATATACATAGATAACCCTTTTACATTCCAATACATTGCTCTGCAGTTCAGCTTTAACTATTCTGGATTTGCTTACTTTTTTTTCTCTTTTTTTTTAGCGGTCATTGCTATTCCCCCTCTGGATCAAATTGTCTATAGCTAAACATTATTCGTAGCTGTATCATAACCTTCCAAAATTTGTTCATGGATAACCTCTTAAATATTTCATATGAGATTTCCTCCCCTTATAACATTTGAAACCAATCTAAAGTTTTCTGAACCACACATCTTTTGACAACTATCATTTTCAATGCTTCCGGTATCTTTTTAATTTGAGAGTACTCTGACAAATCTGTAATAAACTGTACTGGATTGGAGTTTTCATTTTGAACATCTTGGTACTTGTTAATTTCAGAAGTTAGCTTTTGATTCAAATCTATAGACAAAACTTTAACTTCTTCAGACAATTTATTTCATTGCGTTCCTTCTGTATTTCAGATATCTCCCCTCTGAAATTAACTTGCACCTGAATTAAATCTGCATTCGTAGCCTCCATCATCTCTCTTAACTCACTTGAAATGCTACTCATTCGGGTACCTAACTCTGTACATTTTACATCAACATGTTCAATTTTATTATTAACCTGATTTTTTTGGTTAGATATTTCCCTGCTCATGTCTGACATTTTCTTTGAAACTTCCCCTATTTCATTTGCTATCATTTCCTGATTTTCATTTCTTATTCTTGTCATACTGCTATCTAGCTCCATAAATTTCTTTTCAATTTCTTCCCTGTTTTGTTCTAAGCTCTTACCAATATCTTCCCTTAATTCCCTATTATTCTTTTGCATATCTTCCTTGTTTTGATCTATTTTCTATTCTAATTTCTCATTATTCTTTTCCATATTCTGAGTTAGTTTTTCTAATTTCTCATTAGTCTTACCAATATCTTCCCTGAATTGATCTGTAATACTCTTATTTAATGTTTCACCAAAATTTCTCAGCATTTCCATCATCATACCAGCATCAAAATTAACATTTCCTGCTGTTCTATTCTGACTTTCTTCACTAACATTTCCTCCCACAAATCCTACACGTTTGGGCTATTTTTTGTAACCTGTATTGAATTACAGCTAACTGTTACATTATCCCCTTCCATAACTGTTTCTTTAGTATTATTAGTAGACATTGTTTTCTTAATCCTGCCACTCCTCAAGTACATTTTAATTTTCAAAATTTTTTTAGGATAAAAAAAATTACTATACTCTGACCTTTGTGGTGCTGTCTGTTGATGTTGCTTTGATGTCAGCTTCCTGCCCCTCTCTCCTAGATGTATATGTCGCTTCTGCGTCGTATTATGATGGATCTACGTCGTCTCGATGTTTTTGTGTCCTGTAGTTGAATTCCCCTGTTGCCTTTTAATCTCGGAATTACGATGTCCACTCATCCGCGTCGTCTGTCGTTCCTGTAGTTGTTTCTGGAATCTGCGTCTTGTAGTTCAGTTCACTGCTCCATTCGCTCCACTTCCTGGTTCCTTCGCTCCTTCCTGGTTATTTCGCTCCTTCCTGGTTAATTCGCCCCACGTTGGGCGCCAATTTGCGGCGGTATTAATGTTTGTGTTCGAAAGATGCTACTGTTTATCTGCCGCACGTATGGAATACAATCTGTCGCGGTCACTTCGTGTTATCTTTTACTGAGCGCCTGTTATTGTATTTAATTTTGGGTTCACTGTCCTCCGGCTAGCTAAGATTTCTCGGTCAAGCACTTCTCTTGTACCGGGTGTGTAAACGGAAAGGAGTTTTTATCCAAAGATAACACTGATGAAAGAATTTGTTTTACACTTTTATTGTCGTAACACATTATTCACTTTCACCTATTAATCTTGACACTCGCCAAACTGAAACTGTTATAATAACTTCTTTACTGCCCATTATTAATTCGCGTACTTCAACTTTTTGTGTAATTAACTTTACGGCACTAGAAATTTTTCATAAATTTGCTACGCGTAACCTGCAAATCGGTAAACTGTGCGATGTACTCACCATGACTGCTTCTGTTGAACTCATCGATGTCTTATACGCGAATGCTTCTGTTGGACTCCGTGAAACTTGACTCTGACACGAATTTATACTCGATATGCCCGATATGCCCGATATGCCTAAAGACTTATAACCGAGCTGCTATTGGTTAATAAAACGCGCCAACATTAGCGTCTATATTTATATCCAATGAAAATTACGAAAACATATGCTCTAGGGAAAATGTTCCCGCAAATTCTAAGAAAAACACGCCACTCTGACGTCATTTGCTCGTCTCTAATAATGATAAACAGCTCACCCCCTCGCTACATTGTTACACGCTATTATTGTCAGTTTCAGTAACGCCGTATAAACCCACTTCTCAACAATGATTACAATCAACAAACATTTCAAATCAATGTCACACAACAATGCATATTCACACTACAATCACTCTGACGTTTACATTTTTTGTGATACAAATTACTGCGTCATTCTCCATACCTGAACTTGTATTAATTCCAATACTCCTCCACCATTTATCTTTAAATTTATCTAAGTATTATCCCATTATTTTATATATTTATTCATTTCTTAAGGTATTTCTCATTCAAATATGTCTCACTTTCTTTTTGCAATATGCTCTGGCTCCTTAATTTAGTTGTTCACAGTTATTCTTCCCTAATGAACAACGTTTCACGATCAAACGCAACCTTTAGTCTTAAAGAGTGCAACAAGCGTGCCTTCGTTATAAATGCCAGAACTCTTCTTCTTCTGTTTACTCTCCTGGTATGTAGGATTTACACCCCCACCCAGAACTTACAAGTGGGTGCCTGGAGTCAGATGTCTGTCGAGGAGCAGACACTTTGGATCGGATAAATTATCCAGGGTGGGTGATCAGCCCTATGGCTGGTATAAGAGCGAGGGAGTACATATGAAATGCTGGTGAAATGGCTAAAAGGAAAGGTAATAATGGAGCAGTTGGTGGAATGAATAGCGGGGAAACCGGAGAATCCGGAGAAAACCTACCCAAACGCCGCTTTGTCAACCACAAATCCCACATGCGGGTCCCTGGGATCGAACCCGAGTCGTCTTGGTAAGAAAAAAGTGTTGCCGCCTGCAGGAACTCAATTTATAAACAAACGCGCCGTTTGTCGTGAGCTTCAGAAAGAATTTAGTGGTAGATGCGGCCCATGTGTTCAGTCATAGGACTGTTCTATCTAGTCTATTTCGAGTCTGATGGTGAGGGAACAAACAACTGCCTTTCCTAATTGCAGGTGCCTAATGAGTGACTGTCGATAGATATAACCTACAATTGTTTTGTTTACGAAAAGCAATAGCTCATCCTCTTTAAAATAGCTCTGGATAAATGGAAACGCTTTTTTTCAAGATACAACGTTACTGCATTCATCTCAAGTAGTTAGCTAAAGTGATCATTTGTTTTACTTCCTTTTACAATATGTATAAACTACTTAATGCGGTGGAAATTAAAGGTAATTAATTGTGAAGTAGTTTTATTTTAGGAGGAGTTGTATTGTAATTCGACTGTTTGGGGGCCGAACTTGAAATGGTAACTGCCCCACGTATGGTACAAAGTTTCCGGTGGCCTTCGCCCCAATGTTCACTTTCCGGTGGTCTTCGCCCCAAGTTTACTTTCCGGTGGCCTTCGTCCCAATGTTTGACAATCAACTTTGTATTTTTATGTTTCTTTAAATATTATATTTATTTATGTTTTCCTCGGCTGCGTCAGGATTAATTTGTAGAAACACGTTTCTCTTAATAGGGTGTGATACGGCTAAAGAATGTAGGCTTACACAAATTATAAGTTTTACTTCACTCCATTTATTAATCCTTCATACGATTAAATAACACTTTACTTATATAGACAGCTGTGAGATTATTTATTAATTGCACTTTTAAACACGTAATCTTTATAATATTCTCGCCGTATTGAATTTTTGTCGCAATGGATACGCGTCTAGCGTCCGGTTAGGAACGCTGTCTACAAGCAACTGACTTCTGAATTTGTACAATTTGCTCTATTTCAGTTTCTGATTGGTAATCCTACTCCAATAGAATACTTTTATTTAACTTAAGATTTTTGATGGTTGTTGATTGGCTATTTACAAACTGTCTCAAAATTTACATTCTTATTGCTCCAAGAATTATTAGTAGCATTATTAAAATTTCCAATTCATTATTTCCTCAAGGTTACCTCATTGTTACCTCATTTGAGCAACTTTTGACCTATATCCTCACAGCTCCTACATTATTAAATTACGTAATACATTCACATAACATTATTAAACATGTACACAATAACATAAACATTAATACAATGACTTACATACATTTTATATGTTATTATATTTTATATTATATAATTAGACTGAAATAATTTAAGTGTTAAAAATACTGCCTCAATTGGTCTTCCACACTAGCCGTGTGTAGGACAAGCTTGGAAAAGTAGAATCACAGACTGAAAAATTCATTGCCAAATCATATGTCATCTCAAAAAAATTTCAGATCTTCAGGTGGCCTATCGGCAAAAATGCGAGTCACTTGGGAAATTTAATGTATTACCGACATTTTGCCGTGATAGCTCAATTTATTAGAGCAACCGGACGGAAATCGGAAGATCGTAGTTCAAATCCCGGCTATGGTATTGAATTCTGTCCGTCTGCCGGGGCGTTTATATCTGTAAACTGTAGGATTACTGTGCCTGTCATTGCTGCGCCGTCACTCCTGGTTCCGGCCGCCGGTCTCCCCTCACCCCATTACTTCCTCCAGGGGGTGTAGGTACAACATCCGAATTCACTGGATCGGTGCCGAATCCCCTCCGTTTCACAATCCAATCCAATGATTTATCAACATTAGCAGCGCAGAAGCTAATGTTAATCATGGGTTTTTTATGTCTGACAGGAAGACTATCTTGAAATTATTTGTATAATATTTGAGCCCAACATATTTATTTACAGAAGCAAATAAATATAAAACAATAGGTTCATGCCATCCATCACTCATTCCTAAAACCTTATTCAAATAAATTGACTAATGTTTATTGCTACACATTTCAACAATTTTCAAATAAAACATACTTATATGAAGCTCATTGGACCCATGGACATAGTGTTCGTAGTGACAGCAATGAACCATCATTGTCATCGGTGAAAAAGTTAAAACCCATGTGGTTTTATATGGAAAATTCACGTTATAAAGTTCGTCAGTGAAGAGAAAAAACTACATTGTATTCTGATTTATTGTGCTGTGTGTAGCGTTTATTGCCACAATTATCTGATGTGATGTATGAACGAGAGCAGTGTGCTTGTTAAATGTAACGGAACAGCACTTTTGTAGGTGCTTTTATTGCGATATGTTTCTATTTATACATCATCTGTTAATAATCGATTTGTTTATATACGCTTTAAGCTATGGAGGTTGCATAACTAACCACTAGACTGGGTAAACTTTAAATATGGTAGAAATATATTCCATTCACCTCTAACATAACTTGAGGAATGATTAGAGCAAGAAAAAGAAGCGCCAGAAAACTGGACTTCTTTGTAGCCAGTCTAAGAAAGACCGTGAGAGTCTTATACACTCTCATACAGAACGAGATGATTTAACATGTGAGGCTCGCATTCGGGAGGCTTCTGTTTCGATTCCCGGAGGCTGCCCACTCTGACCTGATTCAATATAAATTGAACCTAATTGTAGGTTCCCATTTAAAGTACTAATTGACCCCAAAATGACCATCATAACGTTCTCCAAACAAACCACGACTAATGTCATTTACATTCCCCCATGATATCAAGCAACTTTTATTAATGGTATTTCTTTCTACAACGCTTAATTTTGGAGATATTGTACAATCTCAACTTAAATGGTCCACCATGTATATTTTCAATTTTAGAAAAAGCTTGATTTAACCAATTAATTTCGGACTTCATGCAAGTGCAATAAAAGAAATGTACAGAAGAATGGTAAAAATAAACAAACCAATAACATGCATTTAATAGAAACTTTTTAACAGAGCCTCTGATATGCTGCTCAAGTCGTATGTATACTACCTTAAATGACGTTTCTACGTTCATGATTTTAGGAGACATTAAAGATACATTAGATAATAATCAACTGAATCGATTTTGTTTATAGATGTTTGATCGTAATGCTTTTTCAAGCAGAAGCGCGAATGCTAACACAATATCATAATCATCATCATTGTCATCATAATCACGCCCTCTACCTTTCCTGCCCTCTCATTAGTCCACCCAAAGTGGTTTTTCCTTTTTATCTTCTATACTTTTGTTACTTTCTCTACATAGTAGATACATATTGAATTCCATCCAAAAATTCTATACTGAGATTTCACCGGAAAAAAGGCCCTCTGTTTTGAGGCCCTCTGAATCCACATAAAGTATTTTTACTTTCTCTACTACGCATAGGAAGTAGCGGAAGTACCTATTGCATTCCATCCAAAAATTGGATTTGAAATTTTAACGGAAATACATGTTTTGAGGCCCCTGAATCCAAAAAAAATTATAAAAAGATCCGTGTGTGCCTATGAATAGCATAACTCAAAAAATCAAAAGTCGGATAAATACCAAACTTGTTATTTAGATTCAATATCCTTCAAAGATATGACACGAAGATTTATAAGAAAATAACCCCACCCCAAACTACCGTTTACATGGATAAGTTTTCGAAAATTTTTATTTCCTCAAAAATAGCTCTAACAATTTTGATTAAAATATAATATGTTTAAAATATTTTCATGGTAAATGAAATGTATATAACGAATTCTGTGGAAATGTCCCCAAAAGTCCTCTTCATTCTGAATGACTTTTGCATGACTGGTAAACCGTGAGAGATAGACAAAATTTTACTACACAAAAATGTAGATCTTATTAAAACACACAATTTATGCTAAATATCTACCTTTGTTCAGTGAACCATTTCCGAGATATTCCTTGTTATTTCTTTGAATTTTCCAATACTTATATTTCATCTCAAAGGAATTATTTATTCCTTTTTTTCTTTCTCTACTACGTATAGTAGGTAGGGGAAGTATTGTATTCCACCCAAAAATTCGATACCGAGATTTAACCGGAAATATATATTTTGAGATCCTCTGAATCCAAAAAAAGCATTTTTGGAAACATGTCTGTGTGTGTGTGAGTGTCTGTGTGTCTGTGAACAGCATAACTCGGAAACGAACAGTCGGATAAACACCAAACTGGTATTTAGGTTCAGTATATTCCAGAGATGCGGCAGGAAGGTTTTCAAGAAAATCCCCCCACCCCGGATTCCCTTTACATTTTGGAAAATTTTAATTTTCTCAAAAATGTATCTAACGATTTTTATTAAAATATCATATGTTTAAGATATTTCCATGACAAATAAAATGTATATTTCGAATTTTCTGGGAATTTCTCCAAAATTATTCTTCATTGTGAACGACTTTTGCATAACTGGTGAACCATAAGAGATAGACAAAAGTTTACTACACAAAAAATTTAGATCGCGTTAAAATACACAATTTATGTCATATACATTTTTTGGTTGAGTGAACCATTTTCGAGATATTGCTTGCTATTCCCTTAAATTTTTCAATACTTATTTTCTCAAATGGGAATTATTTTTTGTCTTGGATATGCAAAGAGTATTAATCTGTGGCAATTAGAATGTTGCTGCACATAGCAACCAGTTATTAAGAGATATGTCTATGCTTAAAGGCTACTGTATTTCTATATTGCCTTTGCAAATACAAAACAAGGGGAACATGGTAAGCCTTAAGCGATTGTCAAAAATTTTTAAAACTGCTAAATGTAAATGTGTAAAATGTAATTCTCTTTGCATGTCAAAGGATCGTTTCTGAAAATGTTTATCTCAATTAATATGAAATATATGGAGAATAAGAGTTTGTAAAAATAGTTTGTACAAGAGTAGAGAAAGTCATGTGAGTGTAACAATCAGATTTTTGGAAACGTGTTCGTGCCTGTCTGTCTGTGTGCAGCAAAGTGGGATAAATATCACACTTGTATTTAACTTCAGTATCTTCCAAGGATGCGGCACGAAGATTTTCAAGAAAATCTCCCCACCCCAACTACACATTTCATTTGAATTTCTAAATAAATGTTCTAACAATGTTTATTAAAATACCATATATTAAAGATATTTACATATCAAACAAAACGTATATCTTGAATTTTCTGTGAATAGCCTGTGAATCCTTTTCGTTCTAAAGGAGTTTTGTATAATGTTGTATAACTGGTAAACATCAGGCGATAGACGAAAACGTACTAGACAAGAAATGGAGACCTCTTTAAATATACAATTTATTCCAAGTAAATTGTTTGTGGCATATGCCATTTCTGAGATATCCGTTATTAATGGTTCTAATTGTATATTACTTAGTCATACTATGTCCTGTCAACATTCAGTTGTTTCTCGCGATTGCATGGAAACAGTAGAAATTTTAAGGCCAGCATATAGCGCCCAGTTCTTGAACATTTGACTATTCTTATTCTCTTTTTATCTATTAAGAAATGTGTAATTTAGCTACTTCTGCAAAGGTTTATTTGGATTAGATAGATTGTAGTAGATAGAAAAATAAGCTATAGTAAGAATAATTTGTATACCCAGTAATAAAGATAGAGGATAGAGAAGGTCGTGTGAATGTCGTTAGGTATTTTATATTTTGGGATCTTCATTTGCAATGATAGGCTGTGACGTTCATTGTGCAAGTTGATAGTACTTATCGCTATATTCTTTAAATTTATTTTATGAAATATTCACAGTTCACTTACCTTCTCACTGTATTTCCTAATACTGCTTTTACGCCAGGATTTCTCAAGAATCTAATTTCTAATGTCTGTGTTTTATGTTTTATTTTTTACGTCCTTATAATGTTTTTTAAGTTCGGAATTCCGAGTTTCAAAGAATAGATGAAACTAATAATATTCCGTAAAACTTTAATACTGTATTTTTTCATAATTTCTTGCTAGTTACCAATTGGTTGTCGTTGTACATGGCACATGCCGCAGAAATATGGTACATAAAGTATACAAGAAATGGAAAATCCCTACAGGAAACGTTAATAGTGCAACGCTCTGAGAAGAGAAATCTCCAATACGATTTTTTCTTGATTGGAATTAGCAGTCTTCTGCCATGCGGGGAAGAGTGCATAAACAAACTTATATAGACATCTGAGACACCAGCACTGTCACTATCCTTACCTTGCGCAGCGCTCGTAATGCGGTCGAGGGATATTTCAATTACTCAGTCACCTCATAAAGGAAGTCAGAGGTTCATGCATACAGCATGAACAATATTCCTTTTGCTTAAGTTGTAAAAGGAATTTAGTGGTCTCATCGGGAACGCAGGAGACAAAATCGAAATTATACACGTTCTTCAAATGCAATAAACGCAGAAGCTGGCAATACCTTGTAGAATCAACAAGTGAAGCAATCAGGATAACAAAAGATTTGAAGGAAACTCAGCACTAAGCTGAGAACATTTCAAAGAAAATGAATGTGTTTGCATATAAAAAGTGATGAAAACTTCTCTGTCGGAATATCTAATCATAATGAAAAGTCCGAAAAAAGTGTAATATACATAATGCTCATTATAAAGAATATCATTTAAAGAAAAATGCTTGAAACTGTTGGCTTCGCGCTAAAAAAAATTCACCTTGGCAACCGTCGCTCTTTTGTTCTCTTGACTTTTAACAATTTTGCTCTTTCTTTTTCTATCTTTTTAATGGAAATGAAAGTAACTCAATTTCCTTATGCTTCAAAGTGAAACAGGTTTTTAAATCCGTATTTTTCAGGAATGATCTGTAGTTGTTTCTCTTCCATTCTCTGCTCTTCCTTATCCTCTCCTCGTCGTCACTCATTCCAATGAGAACCCAATGCTCCCCAGCCTTCCTGGTTTTAACAGGACAGTTTTTAGTGGAATTGCTTTCCGAAAGTGGTGGAAAGTGGAGCGGAGAGACAGTGAAACGAGTTTTTTATTTGTCTGATGGATACGAGAGGGGAACCTGCCTGACAAAAGCTGGAAAAGAGACATTCATATCTCCAATATTGTACATATATCCTACTAAAATATGCATAAAATATAGGAAAAGGAAGACTAACATGGACATTTGTGCTCTTTTCTAATGTCTGTGCGTATCTCACACCATTTGACAGAAAGCTAAATTAATGTTCTACACATGCAATTGGCATCGGAGGGATAATCCGTATGCGTCATTCGACATTTATTTTAAAAGCTCACATACTACGTCTTGCGTTTAATTAATTGCAGCAGTTTCGAAAAGCAATATGGACAGCTTACAACAACAGACAGTTAATAATTAAAGGAGTTCAAGAAAGCAGTTATGTCACATAGAATTTTGATGTGCACTTGTTTCTAAACTGAAACCTTTAAGGAGAATGAAATTTTAAACTTGAACCAATACTTTTCATACATGTTTTCCAAAGTATCTGATGAAACCTAAGATTTAATTATTTTCAGATAGTAATATGATATTTCAAGTTCCAATACCTCTCCAGAACCTTCCCTTCCGACTAGGTTTTTCCAGAGTTTCCTCAGTCTTACTAAATGTCAAATTTCAGGGAGGTACCTCAAGCTTAATTTCCTTCCCAAATTTCCTTTCCCAGTTATCATTTCAATTAATTAATCTTCATTGTCCACCGCCTGTGATGTCGTATGTCGTATGTGCGTGTTAAGCACCATAAACATTATTCTATTATCTTACATTCATATGACTTTCTCTAACCTCTAACACTTATTATTAGATATGCAAATAACTCTTGACAAAGTTTATTGTCTTATCTACTTCATTACTATCCAGATAAACCTTTCCGGAAATAGCTGCATAGTCAAATGTTTTAGAACTGGACGCTATACGCTGGTCTTAAAATGTCATACCCTTTCAATAACATCGCGACAAACAATTAAAAAACGATGGGAGTTTAAAAAAGTAGCCGAGTATTGAAAAATTCGAACCAATAATAACGGATATCGTGAAAGTCGCTGATGCCACAAAAAAGTTATTTGAAATATATTGTGTGGAGATCTACATTTTTGTATATTACGTCTTCATCTGTCGCTTAACGTTACCAATTGTAGAAGATTAAATGAAATACCTTATAAATAAAGAGGAATTCACAAGCTATTTTCAGAAAAGTGAACATAAACATTTTGTTTTTTATATAAATATACTTAATGCATGGTATTTGAAACAAAATCGTTAGAACCACTTTTTAGAAAATCGAAACCTTAAAAAATCCTCAATTTTAAATAGTAGTTTGGGGTGGTGGGATTTACTTAAAAATCTCTGTCACATCCTTGGAAGCTACTGACCTAGTTACCAAGTTTGGTATTTATTCAAATTTTAGTTTTTGAGTTAGCTGTTTCAAACACGCAGTCAAACACATACTCGGAGCATTTTCTAAAAATGTTTTTATGCAAGGTACCTCAAAACACGCATTTCCGAAGAAATCTCGATATCGAATTTTTGGGTAGAATGCAATAACTTCTCTACCCACTATGTTCGTGGTAGAGAAAGTAAAAAGAAATGAAAAAGTTACGATGATCTACGAATAACACATTACAGAACATTCATTGCATGATATTATTACTACACAGTTTTAATTAATATCCAATTTCAGATAACTTTTAACGCACCTAACAAAGTTTTCCAACGTTTTTAAGTACAATTTGCATATATTTCAGTTATATTTACTCAACCCTGAAATGAGCGATATTTTTGTCTACATAACCCAATATTTCATCAGAATAGTGTAATTTTGAAATAGTGTATGATAATAATTTAGACGCGAGTATGTTTGCAATAGGGCTGTGGCAAGTATAAAAATATTCATACGGGCGTATTAATTACCATTATAGTCAAATTGCATATTACTGTTTTTGGTCGACCACATTATAATATGAAAAGCTACAGAATTTACAAAATAATCTTACTTTGTTAATTACGTATAATTAAATTCTAATCGAACAGCACAACTGATGACAGGAGCTTGAGTGTGTTTGCAAATAATGCATCAGATGGCAGCACTATTGAATCCAAGGCGTATTTACTGATTTTTGCAGATAACGTTAAAGCAATACATGTTGAAGCAAAGCAAATGAATTCAATTTAGTATAATACTAAAATTACAATGCAAAGAATTTATTTTATTTTAAATGCACATATTTCATTTTATGTAGGGAATGGATGCCAGTGGACTGCTGCTTTGAAGATGTTAAAAAATGGGGAGCTGCGCGCGCCGCCGAGGAAGATCATAATGAGCATTATACATGTCATAACAGTTCAGTTACGTCAGTTACGTATAGTGTGGTGGACTAAAAATATATATTATACAACAGCTAAGAAACTGGCATCTTCTTCCTCGTGTACAGGTTATATAAGGAAAGACATAAAGTTCTGTAAATATCGCATGTGTTATTAAACTAAAGCATTAAAAGGCAAATGCTGTTTTCGAAATATAATAAGTAATGTAATGTACTGAACTTTTTTTACCATGTCTATGCAGCTGTGAAAATTCCGATAAAGGTCTTTCTGTTTTAATGATGTGGAAGATAATCTATACATTGGACCATATTTTTACACAGAGTAGGAGTTACGAAAACTTCTTTCGGTATTGTATATATTGCGTTGACAGCAAGATTTATTGAAACATATGTTAGAATAGTAATCAACCCACATGTTTTGTTATTTCACTTTTTTCCTTAGAGCCTCTTTTTGCCAAAATTTTGCTTTTTTTCGTATAAATCACAATTAAACTGAAGTTACGACCTCGCAACAGCGGCTGAATACCTGACCGCACACGCGCATCACATAGCTACGCTGTCTGTCCGTACCAGCTACAAAACGCTCATCATTTTCTTATAAAGAGTGTTATTAGCTTTATTTTATGTTGAAATAAAAATTAGACACAGAAGTTGTTAGCCCCAATTAAATATTGAAATAAGATAATTGATTTTGTTTTATTCAATTCCCTTCAATTGTTAAACAAAATACCTTTTTCATCTTGATTGTTTTCAAGGAAACCTTCGGTAAACACCTAAACATATATTGTTTGACAGTTATAAAACAATTCTACTTTGTTTTTATATCAATGCATAAGAGGTAAATGCTTAAATTAAAAGATTTATTTTCTGTTATTGTGTTATTCAAAATTATGCAAGTGTATTTCGCTTTAACTGATTTCGTGAAATACTAAGAGTGCTTTTTCCTATTTAAACATCACTAGTAATGCTAATACCCTAGTAATGCACTAAAAAGTTCGCAGTGGCATCGGAGACAGAGCGCAGATTCTTCTTATCGTCAAGTGTGATTTTGTCACATATCTTAGAGGAAAAGAAAGTTGTTGCCAAGCGATTCTACATTTCAATGCATTTTTTCTGCAACTATATAAATATATAACAGAAGTATTCATTATACACGTCGAGATATCCCTCTAAATGATGACATCTATGCACCTTCCACACATTGTGTGTTTATGTGTGTGTGTGTGTGTGTGTGTGTGTGCGCGCGCGCGCGCGCCCTCGCCTACATGTATGAGCGCTGGCTCTCTATATTAAAATATTTAACATTTTCTTCCATGTTCAGTTTTGGTAGAATGTACTTTACCTGAAAACAGTTAAAACCATCTATTTAGTTTAAACAACATACTATTGTGTTTTCATATAGTCAAATTATTATTATTATTACTATTATTATTATTATTATTATTATTATTATTCGCAGAATTATGACTAAAATTCCACATGAACTTAAAAAATGACTCACTACTTCTTCGCTGAGTTCTTTTAATTCTTAATTACGACTTTTTTCCTTTTAAATATTCAATCTTGTCTGCCGGTTCATACAATCTTGCTTCCTGTGTATTCTTTCTCTTTTATAAAGCTTTCTCTCTTCGGATGACTTCCGGTACAAGCATCTTACTGACGTTTCTTCTTGCTTATTATTTCCCAAAGGCTGAGTTTTGGTTAAGCATCACGTATCATCCTTTATAATTAAGTCCCCGTTGCTTATGCTGTGCATAAAGTAGTTCTGCTTTTAAACGTTACTTTTTGTTTTCCTTTCCATTCATTTTAATTAATCTTAAGTCACAGGTTTAATCTTATTTGCTTCCTTCGGTTTCTCTGAAAAATAAATCTTCTCTTACTCCTTTCCTTAAAACACTGCATTCTTTGTTTACTTAGTTCATCTTAGGCTTTGCTAATTATAATTCGAAGTAATGAAAGATATATTAGGCGCCAAAATCTATGTGACGATATAGTATGAATTACAATTCAAAATTTCCCATTCACCTTGCAATGCACACTTTTTCGTAGTTTAAGTTATTGGTTGTTTTAATCTGTGTAACTCCCATTACTTCATACGGCACCACAGGCGGTGGACACTGATGATACATAATAATAAATGATAATTAGGAAGGGAACCTCCTAAGCTTAATTTTAGGCTACCTCTCGGGCATTTGCGAGTTATGAATACTCAGGAAAATCTGGATAATACCTGTTTAGGGTAGACGGACTTGGCTGGATGTGAATTATAGACCTCTCGTTCACGACTTGTGCCGTAACCACCTCGGCTACCCGTGTCGGCCAGTGTTTCAAGAGTCGTATCCTAAAAATATCTTAATTGGTTATTTTTGTTGTCTGTTATTACATAAATAGCAACTTTCCATCTCCTGACAATGAAAGCAATGCATGGGATAATTACATAGATTGTCTTTCGGCCAACGTGAGCTATCTGTTACTCCTTTGAACAATACAGTTAAGCATGCTGAATAGAAACTAATATCATTCATTTTTCTCTTATAATTCTTGAACTGTCACGTGCTGTGAATGAAATACGATACAGAGCAAAAAAACTGAATTTTCAGATCTAATTTATAATAAAAACTAATGAAACGAAGTGTGGTTTTCTGAGGATGAAATCGGCAAGTCTCTGCCACAATAATCTTGGTTGTAAGATAAAAAGTAAACACACTGCATTGATATGACTTTATCTACCCATTCCTTACAATTATTCATACCAGAGTTTATTTTTCATATATGTATATAAAAGTTTACAAGAATTGTTTCATTATACATTTCGTTGTGGATACAAGTAGAAATAGGAAGCTGAAATGATAGTCTACTCTTTAAAAAGCGAGTTGCTGTATGCTAGATTTGAAATTCCATACTATATGCACGGTATAACGAGAAACAAATGAATGGTGACATAACAGAGTATAAAGTATATGAAAATTCAATCCAATAAAAACGGAAATGGCCAACTAGAATGAAGTGTGTATTTTAATGTAATCTTCATGTTTGAGTAGTAAGCGTTTCTTTATACTTTACGATTATTGGTTATACGAAGACATGCATATACATTTTGAATGGCATGGACTTCATCGGGCGTTCGTATAAAATGCATGTTCTCATATAAACATCTTGCACGTATTGTATGTTAATCAAATTGCAAAGAGTTACTTTTGAGAAAACAATAAACGAAGTTGATAATTATTTTTCCGTACAAGTTGTGTGCAGGACAGGTTGAGAAGCAGAATTAAACTGAAAAACTCAATGCCTCAGCTGGGATTTGAACCACGAACCGGTTGCTCTAACTGAGCCACCATGGCAACATGCCGGCATGATATTCAATTCCACAACGGACACGCACTTCTCCCTTTAAACCACAAGGGCTCGAGGTTGCGGATTCAAATCCGGCAGATGTAATGGATTTTTTCAGGCTTAAAAATCCTTATGCTTCCTTCGGAAGGGGAGTGAAGCCGGTGGGGAGTAAAGCCTTATCTTAGTTTTACGGCACGTAAAAGAACCTCAAGCCTGATAAAGAAGCCTCTTAGCAAAATTTCCAATCTTTCACGCCTAATATAGAATGGGACGCTAAGAACCATGGTAGTTAAAGAACAATCTATAAATAAAACTCAATTTAATTTAATTTAAACCACAAGGGGATCTCAAACCTCAATGGCGACTTACAATGTTGTAAACACTTTAAGTCCTGGGCTTCATGGTATAACAAACTATTGGGTCAAACAATGGTTCTTCTTCCACACAAACCGTGTTTAGGACAAGATGGAAAGGTAGAATCAGACTGAAAACTTTTACACTCGCACAAAATAGTAAAGATCGAAAACTGAAGCCTTCTGCAGTAATACTTTGCGCAGAGGAGCGATAGTACAAAGTTGACGTTGTTAGCAGCGTAGCCGTAACAGGAGCTCCAGGTATTATGTGAATCAGTCACTCAAAGATACGAATTGTGCAAAAAAAAAAAATCATTAGCCTCCAATGTTTCATGTTTTGATTTTTGTGTGAGTGTACACGATAGTCAGCAATTCTTTTCGTGATTTCTCTCATTCGACAAGTAAATAATTATTTATTTTTTGCCCAAATCGAAAGTTCTATCCATAAATTAAAATAAATAAAATATACGGTACTGAAAGGTAACTTAAGACAAATGTCAGCAAGTTACTTAAAACTAATTGCTCAAACCCAAATACCCAGTTGTTTTCAGATATTGTCTATTTTTACTTTTCTACTACGTATAGCAAGGAGGGGAAGTATGAATTCCACCCAAAAAATTGGTAACGAGAAAATAAATGTCTTCGATCTTCTCAAAAATGATTATGACAATTTTGATTAAAATGCCATATAACAAAAATAAATTTTCATGACAAATAAGCTTAATTTTCTGGGAATAACTACTATCCTACCTGCTACGCAGAGAAGACCCGCCCATCTGTTCAAACTTCAATACTCTTCTGACAATCAAACATGTCATCACCGAATGCTCCCAGCTTAAGAAAAAAAGAGAACTTCATGGCATCTGCACAGATTTGGTTACAGAGCTCAGGCACCCGAAAATACTTGAATTCTTTAAGGATATACAACTGTACCACAAGCTGTAATTCAAATTGTCAATAATTGCATTATGGTTTACCTAAAACGTTGATGTAAATAATTAACATTGCTGTTAACGTTTATGAACCGTTGATTGAAGCTGAGTTATGTTTTTGTTTAGGAAAAATTCATTGACATTAACATATGTGAAGATTAAACATTGTACCTACTACAAACTATAATGTACGTGCTATGTTAACTGAAAAATGCTGGTTTTGCTATGACGTTACTGGTTAAGCGACCATAAATAAATAAATAATTAAAAAGAAACACTTTGTATTGGATTATGAAGCGGAGGGGACTCGGCACCGATCCAGTGAATCCGGATATTGCATCACGCCCCCACGAGGGAGCGCCCTGGGAAGGAAGGGATGAAGTGAAGGAAGACAGCGGGCGGCCGGAACCAGGAGTGGCGATACAGCAATCAGAGGATCCCTAGAGTTTCCAGATATAAACCCCCGGTAGACGATACGCAGACCGGAATTCGGCCCCACATGGGGTCCTACGCTCCCGCCGGCAACCGGCCGAAGGCCGAGAGACAGAGAAAGTTGAGAGAGCATCCTATTCCCCTGTCACGCTGCACCGAAACTCCATCGTTGACACTCTCAATCCTGAAATAGACCAAACGGGGTAAAGGATGAATGAAATTGTTAATGGAACGAAATGGAGGGACAGCGAATTCGGGGGGCGAAAGAAACCACACCGGCATTCGCCTGATAACCCGGAAAAACTATCGTAGAAACCCATGGGCCATAGTGAGCGGTCGCCGGAGGTCGATCCCAAAACCTCCAGGA
This sequence comes from Deroplatys truncata, assembly GCA_030765065.1. Taxonomy (NCBI): domain Eukaryota; kingdom Metazoa; phylum Arthropoda; class Insecta; order Mantodea; family Mantidae; genus Deroplatys; species Deroplatys truncata. Next base: position 111,602,601 of record CM060986.1, read on the forward strand.
TGCGAGCCACATACAAGTCTGCCTGAGCCATCCCGTTCGGTAAGAAACACTTTAGTAGTTTTTGTTTTCTTCTTTCAATGGGGGCAATACAGACAAGCAAGTCTGGAGATGACTTAAATGTACTTTTTACAGACTGGATTCATTTTTATATACTACGCATTTTGAGATCACCAGAGCAAACGAAACAAATAGTTCTACATATTAAGAGAGTTTTATGAAGCTCTGAAGCGCTACGCTAACACTTTGGTTAATAATTCGCCTCAGCAACTACTGTAACTGTTTCGTACTTCCCCAGGATATACCTGTGAAACGTTTCCTGAACGTAGATAAGTGGGGCACCTTGTTTTGGAATGGCAAGTCATTGCATACAAAGGAGTAATAGACGCATAAGTAATGACACCTATGGCAATTCCACAAAGGCACTCCAAGCATTATTTCCAAGCGGTATGTTTATTAGTGTAATTTAATTACGATATTCAGTATTCTGGTTATGAGTTAATGATTAGAAAATGTTCTCTTTGATGTCAGCAAAATTGGCTCATTGCAATGGAATGGAAATTATATAGGGTTACATCATGATGGCTTATTCTCTAACTGCATTGTTCATTTATTAGTACTTGGAATCATTGTGGTCAACTTAACGATTTTGTGGGTATATTTAAAGGTGATCCAAATTGAATTTTATGTCAAATATATAAAATGTAAATAATGTTTTTAAAATCACAGGAAAAAAACACAAACTTTTTAAAACCAGGATCCAACTTCAGTATTTCCTTTCTGAACATTTAAATTCCCAAACCTTCGTTGTGTGTAAGAGTTTAGAAGAGCACGTAACATTTTAAAATTTGTTTTTCACCCAATCTTGTTTCCTTGCATTTTTGCCTGCTCAAAATGTTCCTAATCATAGAATTTTTGTTGTTTCTTTCATATTTTCATTATACGTTCTTTGAAGGTTTTAGCTATTTAATACATCACTGATTTTATAAACTATAAAGTTATAGATGCTTTACTTATTTTTATGCCAAAACTTTTCATATTACATTACACCTAATGTTTGATTTTAAAAGAACTAATTCAAGAAATAGTATTCGATATCTAAACGTTTGAACATTTCAAGTTTTCATCATATTTAATTATATTTCATATGAGACTCGTTTTTAAAATTATGTTATTGCAAGTTAAATACAAAGAAACATGATAATTAATTATGTTGAAAAAGAGCTGCGATAAAATTTAAAATATATTTATTAAATTCATAGAAATTGCCTATTTCCATACCGAGTAGGTACTCTTAACGAAATATAAGTGCTTTTACCATTACATATAAAAACTAGAGCATAGCAATTAATTCAGATTGTTTCGTTTCCAAAAGCCTATTTGACAATAAAGCTGTTGACTTTAAACTTATTTCTTCATTTCCAGAAAATGTTGTTTTATTATGTTCTTTCGAGATTTTCAACCACAGCGTCTGCATGACCTTCTGCAATAATCTCCGCGCATATTTAAAAGAATAAGGTTATTGATTTGTGTAATTTGGGGCTTAAAATATCTACTCAAACGCAATATATATTTCAATACTCCCGTCACCGTAAGAAATGTATGTAGTGTAAACATTTGAAAGTGTGTTCGTGTATTTGTCTATTGTTTCTGAACTCTACAAATGCGATTACTTAAGTTCGAAGTATACCACTCGTTAATGACCACCTTTTTCAATTACTGGTGATAGGGTGGAGAAGTGAAGGGAAAGTCTCGTCTGCACTATCAAGTGACAGCACTGCTTCTATACCTAACCAATGAACATGAAACGAAAAACCAATGTTTACATCTGGTACGGTTGTTATGGTGTTTGTGTTTGTTACAGTTATTCTCATCTCAGGTTTAAGACCTAAGTTTCGACGTTATGAGGGTCGAAACTTAGGTCTAAATCCTGAGATGAGAATAGGTGAAGCACTTTAACCTTGGAAAATTAATTGTTTTCTCACACAAGACGTGTGTAGGAACAAGGTTGGAAAGGTAGAATTGAAAAATTGAGTTTCATAGATCTTTTTTACTGTTTCAGTACGATTCTACCTTTGCAACGTTGAACCCTTGTCACGTAGGTATTTTATCCTCCTCTATTTTGTATTTTCTTACTTTTATTTCAGCATAATCATAATAAAGCTAAGACATGCTTTTCGTATCTGTAACTCTAGAGCTCAAACAAACATGGTGAATGCTTAATTATAGAAATGTATAACGGATAAACATTTTTAGTATATTGAAATATGAAACTGGTAAATTGATCACTTTGGAACTTGAATTTAAATGGAAAAACAAACATCAACAATTTTATTGTTGAAAAGGAGTTGGGCGGATATATAAATCAGATAATTTTTACGCTCATACCAGCTTCACACCCAGTGCGGGCGTTTTACAGTCAAATCACAAAATCAAATTAATATTTCATTTCTGGCGTGAATTACAGGGTATGCATTTGATAAAGCATGCATATTATTTTGCGTCATTTGTTTAATAACATTAAAACCTCGAACAGAGCTTTGAAACCATGCTAATATTTTATATTATACAAGCAAGCTTAGTTTGATTTTAGCATATTTCATTTCACATAAACCATTATCTATCCTCCAAGGTTCAAAGTAGCTAACCAGTTGCGTTGTTACGAGGAAATTGCAAGGCACGAATATTACACGACAGTTTAACTCTTACTCCTAATGGATTAACAAATTTGGATTGTATGTTGATTTGTGTTAAAATCTTAAGGTGGTAACAATTTTTGGTGAAAATCCTTAACTTAACGCTTATTGTGGCATCAGGTTTCATTCATTAGGCTTTGAAACCAGAACATTTATTTCTAACTGCTAATTCATTTCGACCAAATGAAACTTTGAACATTGGCTAAGCCAAGTCCATTCGCCCATTTGGATTCTTTTCTGAGCTGAGTGGTAGTCTGTGGTAGCATTTGCTGAGCTGAATTTGGTCCCCTCATCCACATCAAACATTTCCTATTTGAGTGCTAATCCCCCTCGACCAAATGGAAGATTTTCGGACCGAGCTCTAGCCCCCTTGAGCCAAATGAAATCTTTGAACAGACAAGTGTTAGTTTATTCGCCCACATGTAACATTTTCTGAAACACGCTTGCTGAGCCGAGTGCTAGTCCCCAGAATCAAACGAAATCATTGATCAGACAAGTGTTAAGTCAATTCAACACATAAAACACTTGCTGAGCCGAATGGCAGTTCATTGGAATAGCATGGAACGCTTGCTGAACCGAGTGCTAGTCCTCAGAATCAAAGAAAATCTTTGATCAGACAACTGCTAGTCTAATTCCTCACATTAAACATTTGCTGAGCTCAGTGGTAGTCCATTGGAACAACATAAAACACTTGCTAAGCCGAGTGCTAGTCACCAGAATTAAAGGAAACCTTTGATCAGACAAGTGTTAGTCTAATTCACCACATGAAACATTTTCTGAGCTGAGGGGTAGTCCATTGGAACAACATGGAACGCTTGCTGAGCTGAGTGCTAGCCCCGGAATCAAATGAAAACTTTGATCAAACAAGTGTTAATAAATTCACCACATGAAACATTTGCAGAACTGAGAGGTAGTCCATTGGAACAACATGGAACGCTTGCTGAGCAAAGTGTTAGCCCCAGAATCAAATGAAATCTTTGATCAGACAAGTGTTAGTGAATTCACCACATGAAACATTTGCTGAGCTGAGTGGTAGTCCATTGGAACAACATGAAACGATTGCTGATCCGAGTGCTAGCCCCAGAATCAAATGAAATCTTTGATCAAACAAGTGTTAGTGCACTCATCCACATGGAAACTTTGCTGAATTGAGTGCTAATCCCCATAATCAAATGAAATCTTTGATCAGACGAATGTTAGTTTATTTGAAAAACATGCAATCTTTGCTCAGCGGAGTTATAGGATCCTCAACCAAATAAAACATTTGATGAGTCCAGTGTTAGTCCAGACGACCACATGGAACCTTTACTGAGCTGAGAGTCCCGCGATCGATCATTCTATAATGAAATATCTCTGTACTATGCTAGCAGAACTATGAGAAACTATGGTTTTATATGCTTTGTGGAGCTTCTTTGCATTTACGTAACGGTTATTACATTTATATTACTTTCTCTACCCTCTATCGGTTGTTAGTGTATTTACAAATTATTATTATTACTACGTAAGTTTACTTTCCTATCTACCTCATTTTAATCAAGATAAACCTTTCCGGAAATAGCTGCATTACACATTTTGTTATAGACGTACCTAAAGGTAATAGCGGTAGTCGAATGTTTTAGTACTGAACGCAACAGCTGACCTTAAAATTCATGCTGTTTGCGTAAAATTGCGAGAAACAACTGAATATCGAAATGACTTGAAAAGGGTGACAAAAATATTGAACAATCAGAACTATTAATAACGAAACTTTCATTTTTTGTACAGTACGTTTTCGTCTACGTTTTATTAACATTTAATAGTTATAGAAGATTATAAAAATCCTTAGAATGAAGTGAACTTCACAGGCTATTTTCAGAAAATTCAAAACATACATTTTATTTTAATGTAAATATCTCTTTACTATAAGGTATTTCAATTAAAATTGCTATTGACATATTAAGAAAATAAAAAAGTTCGATAAATATCCCTTTTAAAGGGTAGTATGTTTTGGTAGAATTTTCTTGAAAATCTTTGTGCCCCATCTTTGAAAGGTACTAAACCTAAATATCAAGATTGGTATTTATCCGACTTTTCTTTCTTGGATTATTTAGGATTATAGACACACAGGCACGCAATGTTTTTGTTTGGAGGGGGATTTCCAGGGTATCCCAAAATATGTATTTCCGTAAAATCTCGATATCGAATTTTTGGGTGCAATATAATACCTTCTGTACCTACTAAGTTCATGGTGGAGAAAGTGGCATGTTACAGGAATCGCGGTTACAAAAGGCAAATATTATGCTGGCAAAAGAGGTAATTACGAGGCTGTAATACTGTGATTACATGGAAGAGTGATTTATTCACCTGTGTCCAATCTTATGCATACCTATTATGTACTTCGGGCTTTCATTGATAAAGTTTCAGGTGGTTCTTGATTACTAAGATAGAGACCAAAGACGACGAACACAAGCCATAGCCAACCAAACCCAAAGAAATAAAATTGGAAGAAATGCATTATAATCTGTTTGTTGTACCATTTTATGTTTAATGTGCGTAAATAAAAACGATAAAATCAGGACTCTCATAGAGAGCAATTATGTTCCTGTTTGTGGAGTCGAATTTAGGACAAATTGGACCTATAAGCCAAATTAACCGAGCGGGATGGCTCAGGTGGTAACGTCTGTGGCCCGCATTCGGGAGATCGTGGGTTTAATTCCCGCGACTGACCTTCCTGACTCATGGTTTTATCTGGGGCTTTCCCCGGGTCACTAGGTGAAAGCTGGAAAGGTCCATTACATGTCCCGAATTTCCTGTCCCTCCATTTCACCACCATTCTCATTTCACTTTACCTTACATCCCTTGGTCTGTTTCAGGATTCCAAGTGTCGGCGAGAGATCTCGGCGTGTGCATGGCAGGGAAAAAGAGTTTTCTGTGGAAACCTTCGTCCCCGGAATGGGTGTAATCTCCGGTTCCGGGCCAAAGGACCGCGTAAACCCACGGGGGAGCCAACTGCACTCGTGCCCATCCGGGGAGTTTCAATCTGTAAATGTAGGGTCCCTGTCCTCTGACTCTCGTGCACCGTGATCCGGCCGCCGTCTGTCTCCTCTCACCTCTTCCCTCCCTTCCGGGGGCACCCCATCAGGAGCATAGGTACAAAAGATCTATGTAGATTGACGTGCTAAGTTCCCCTTCGTGTTGAATCATAATCCTAATGAGCCAAATTATGAAGTTTACAATATTTTTATGCTTCTACTCACACAATTAAAACATTATTAGGCTTAGATATAATATAAAATAGCGTAAATGAATACTGTCATTCCAATATGCCAAAAAAGTGTCATTTGAAAAAAAAAACATTTGGCAGCAATTTAACAAACTTGCCCTACGGTAATGGTGAGCAACGGTTGGTTAATGATGTGCAGTGAAACGAAATTAAATGAAACAAATGTAATGCTGGATTTTATAGCTTTATGTGTGTTACAAACTCCCTCATTGTCATTCTTTGCGTATATAATTGTCGCATATGCGGCCTAAAATGCGTTAGTAATTTCACTATTTCATAATGAACTGAAAAAAGGCACCAGTGTAACAGTTTGTGTTGTTAATTTCCATAAATACTCGAAACGATTAATCTAGTTCATTATATTTTAAAATGAATCATTAGCTACTAGCCGTTGAATATCCTACCAATGGAACATTGAAGCTCAAAACCACTTGTATCCATGTTGCAGTTTTTATAATAAAAATCGGATGTGACACATTCACATGACTTTCTCTACCCCTATGGTTTATTTGTGGGTATACAAGCTATTCTTACTAAAGCTTATTTTTGTATATACTACGTTTTAATCCAAATAAACCTCTGCAGATATAGCTACCTTACACATTTCTTATAGACACAAAGAGTACAGCGATAGTCAAATGTTTAAGAAATGGTCACTATAAGCTGGCCTTAAAACTCCTTACTGTTTCCATGCAATCGCGAGAAATGTCTGAATGTTGACAGGGCTTTAAAACAATGACTAAGGTGTGAAAACGTGGAACATTTAATAAGGAATATCTCAGAATTGGGTTACACCACAAAAAATTCAAATAAACTGTGTTTTAAAGAGATATACATTTTTGGTCTAGTAAGTTTTCGGAATCTTAACATTTACAAGTTATTCAAGATTACATAAAATTTCTTTCAAGTGAAGTAGATTTCACAAGCCATTCCCAGAAAATTCAAGATATACATTTTATTTCTAATGCAAATATATTTAACATAGGGTATTTCAATCAAAATCGTATGAGCCATTTTTTGGAAAATCAAAAATTTTAAAAAAATCTTCCACGTAAAGGGTAATGTAAGTTGAAGAGAATTATTGAAAATCTTCTTGTCACATCTTTGAAAGATAGTAAACTTAAATACCAAGATTTATCCGACTCTTCGTTTTATGTTACGCTGTTTACACACACACACACATGGTCCTTTTTCTAAAAATGACTTTTCTGCTGAAACCGCTGTATAATTTTTGGGTGGAATGCAATACATTCTCTACCTACTATGTACGTGGTAGAGAAAGTAAAAATATTGGGGGAATATGTCCTGACTGTTCTTACTGAATATTACTTTATATTTTGGAAGAAGAAAGTGCTATCTTCCTGTTTGTTTTGATTTCCTAAAATTCATTTTTAATCAGTAGCGCTTCTAGATAAATTTCAAAATTGTAAGTTTCCCCATATCCTAGAAGTAGAATTTTATAACCTGATGGAGATTCTGAATATAAAATAGCCCTTCATTTGATAATGACATAGAACCGTCTTCGGTTGAGATTTTGTAAAGTGCTTTTCTTCCATGCTGTGGCTACCTCATGGCGACACGCTCTGCGACCACTATAGCTAGGGCTCCCGCTGAAACAGTTATAATAACCACGCAACCGTCTCACATTCTCATAGTTACTATTACAATGCTGATAAGCGCATATCTTATCATAATATATGTTGTAAATGGTGTTCTTATCTACTCAAACATTTCTGGAATCTTATATAAAAATTGTCATTTGCACTCGAGAGTTGAATATTTGAAACTAAGTGAATGCCTTGCCTAACATTTTATTTTAGTACTTGCAACACATAAAGGTTGTTGCGCACACTTTATTTTTGACGTGGCCATCAGAGTCTGGTACACTCTTTTGTAATTGGATTTTGTTTAATGTCCATGATAGAGTAATTGATCCACGTTTAATATTCTTCTCTGACGAAGCATGGTTCTATTTACATGTGTTCCGTCGTAAATTACTGATAATGGAGCACAGAGAGACCCGATTTTACACAAGAGTTTCTCTTGTATCACGCGAAAGTTGGTGTGTGGGTACAGTAAATACAATCACAATAATAAGACCTATAGATATTTTCTGAACAATAATACATGCGGAGAGGTTACAGGAAATAGTATACCATTTCTTCAGTAGTTGACTGACTTTGAGTATCAGTCTGTATTTTTTCAATAATACATTAACTACCGCGCATACAACTGTAGAGTTATTAAGTTTAATTCAGGAAAATTTTGAAGAATGAGTAATTAGTAAAAGGTTATCGTCGTCCGACATGACTTAATCGGTTAAAGAACTCTAAGCTAAAAAAACCTAAAAGGAACTAAAAAGATCTGATGTATTACACTGACATGACTTCCTGTACTCTGGTGCAAACTATTTTTACAAATGCCTATTTTCCATCTACTTCATGTTAATCGATGTAAACATCTTATTACTACATTTCTTGTAGGTGCAAGGGAAGAGGACTTTTGGGGAAATTACCAAAAATTTCAGGATATACATTTTATTTGTGATGAAAATGTCTTATATACGTGACATTTTAATTAAAATCCTTAGAGCCGCTTTTAAGAAAATAAACATTTTTGAAAAATGTTACATTAAAGAGTAATCTGGGGTGAGGAGATTTTCTTGAAAATCTTTCAATCACATCTTTGAAAGATATTGAACCTAAATACCAAGTTTGGAATTTATCTGACTTCGTTTTTGGGTTATACTGTTCACAATCACACCAGAAGACACACGGATACACACCAAAATCCTTTATTTGGATTTAGGGGCCTTCAAAACATGTATTTTCGGTGAGATCTCGGTATCGAATTTTGGGTAGAATGTAATACTTCCGCTACTCACCATACGTAATGGAGAAAGTAAGCAGAACTAAACAAAAATATCATGCAAGAAATTAACTCAATGTCTGATATTGAGACCACGAGTGTAAATAAACACTTCCTGAGAAGATGCTGGAAATGTGTGGGGAGAATAGCATTTCAAACATCTGTTTTGATAAGGTGTGTTTTTGTTAACTGTAACTATGAGAATGTGAGGCGGCTGCGGTGATATTATAACTGTTTTGGCGGGAGTTGCGACCTGTAGCGGCCGGCGCGCAAGTAGCCATGTAATGGCCGCAGTTGAAAGAAAATCATTGTAGAATTTGCTGCACGCGGTGCGAGGTGAACCGGGTTCTACTCCCAGTACCAGCATGTAGACTTTTTTCCTTCTGGGTGACGTGGTATGGGATGAGGTTCTTATGGTTCAAGAAGGAGCTGTTTAATGGTAAGGTGCAGGTCTGGTCTTATAAATCGTGCCTAAGTATTCGGGGGGAAACAGTCATAAGTAGAAAACAAAGGCTGGAACGAATATATCGGGCTTGCAAAATCCCATCATCATAGAGATTTGAAATTCTGGTTCTGTCAATCTGTATACTAAAATATTGTCGAATACCTAATGTTGCGATGCTATTTGAAGTTGAGAAAAATGTCATCAAAGGTTTATCTGCCCAGAAAAAACTTCAATTTCTTTGAGTTATAGGAGAATTTATGGAAATATCCTCTGAAGCGTTTCTTAATACCATTTATTTTCTTTAAAGTCACCGTAGAAGAAAGCTTAAGAGCATTATTCTTATTTACAGCCAGTCTGAGACAAAATTCGAGAGGAGATTTTCATATTAGCCATTCGTCAAGGAAAATACAACATAACAGTATAGACAAAACCCACTATATTTTTGCTAAAATCTTAAATTTCCAAAACGTTTACAGACAGTAGTTAAAGAATAATAGGAGTATACACATAATAGTAATATTATACCATAGTTTAAAAATTAAAACTGCTCCTCGAAAGTGTATCATTTTACACATCTTATTCGCAGGAGTTCAAGTACAGTCATTGTTTATACGTTTATTTCTTAAGTGTTGTTATTTAGTCCTCTTTTTCACTTCTAACTTCAGAAAATTTAAACACAATTACATTATGTTTTACCTATGAATATAATGTTCAGTTAGCTATATTAATCCTACTTAACCGATCCTTAAAGAATACAAGCATACATGAAGCAGAAAGAGAGAGAGAGTTTGGCCCTAACATGCGCTTAAGTTCTTCCAAATACATCTTGAAACTGACATGGAATATTTTTAGGTAGTTGGAAGATGCTTCATGTTTATATGACAACGTATGGGAGCCAATTTGTCGCGGTCACTTCGTGTTATCTTATTTCGGAGCGCCTGTTATTGTTTTACTACTTTGAATGTTGGGATCATTGTCCTCCGGCTAGCTATTGTTTCTCGGTCGAGCAAATCTCTTGAACAGGGTGTGTAAACGGAAGGGAGTGTTTACTAAAAGATAACACTGATAAAAGAATTTGTTTTTACACTTTTATTGCCGTCACACTTTATTCATTTCACATATCTTTTGATACACGCCCGACTGAAACTGTTATATTTTTTAATGTTACTATAATCACTTATTTGCTGCACATTATTAATTCGCGTACTTCAACTCTTTTGTAACTAACTTTACGACGCGAGAGAGTTTGTAGAACTGTGCGACGTATAACCCGCGAACGATTCTGATTAGCTAAGCGACGTTTAACTTCTGAATGATTCTGTTGGACTCAGCGACGTGTAATGCGTGGATGATTCTGTTGAACTGGACAATACTTGCCTCTGGCTTTAGCTTTTTATACTCCCACACCCCAATATGCGTGAAGATTATAACCGAGCTGTTATTGGTTAATAAAACGCGCCAACATTAGCGTCTATATTTATATCCAATCAAAATTACGCTTTAGGGAAGATGTTCCCTCCATTTCTCAGAAAAGCGCGCCGATCTGACGTCATTTGCTTGTCTCTAATAATTGATAAACAACTCACCCCCTCGCTCATTGTTGCCCGCTCTTATTGTCAGTTTCAGTGAGGCCGTGTAAACTTATTTCCTAACAATGCATATAACTAACAAACATCTCAAATCAATGTCATACAATAATATTAATTTACACTACAATCACTCTGGCATTTACATTATTGTGATACAAATTACTGCCACAAAACTCTATATGTTGATACATGCAATAAGATTTTAATCAGCACTGATATATAAATGCCTATCATATCTAAAACGAATCATACTTTCCATTTTACCTCAGCATATAGTACTTTTGCTATTTTAAATGAAATTTAGATTAGTATTGCAATAGAAAAATTTAAGATGCAAGATTTTGTTCCAAGATTAAATGATTGAGTATATTTTCTCTATTGCAAAATAAGTGTTTTTATAGATGAAAGCTTTTTTAATCATCCGACAATAATTATTTATATATATTAACCCTTCTGCTACCATTGGGTGTAATGGAATTACCCCAGTTACTTTATTTCGCGTATACTTATACTATCACTCACGCTTACAATTTTAAAGTCTGTGTGTTTGTTCATTATATATAGCGTTTTTCACTTAGTATATCTAAATATCCTTATTCCATTTTTATTTATATTCCATCATTCATGTGGGTTGTTTTTGTTACCCCTTTGGTAGTGTTGCTATGACATTTTAGCAAATAGAATTTCATTCATAGCCTTCTTACTCCATGCAGAAACAATAAAGTTATGTTATCATCTAATTGTTGCCATGCTGTACTTGGAGTTTAATTGTTGAGCTAGGAAAGTAATGACAACAATGAATTTATAACGATTATTCGTTGTTATTTTGATCTGTGGCATTCTTACCTTGTACTTCTGAGCGTAAATATGGACAAGCGTTACAGTCTGCAGGATTTTGTAGGGATTATAAATATTGATAATCCAGATGACCTGTGTGACGAAGATCGTGAGCTGTATACTTTGTGGATGACGATAATGTTGAAGTAATTGAAGAAGTTGATGTATTAGAAACGAGTGAATTGTATCAAATGACAGGGCCATCAGGGACGGAAAATTTATCAGATGATGTCACTGAGGATGAAAACCAGCTCTTTAGGATATTGAAGTTGGGGTTTTCTTTTTGTTGTTTCCACCACGTATGGAAAGCCAGTTTGAAGATGATGTATTGTATTTCAACTGCTAGGGAGCCGAACTTGTAACAGTTACAATCGCACCTCTTGTAAACAGTTTCCGGTAGCCTTCACCCAAATGTACTTTCAGGCGGCCTTTGCTCCAAGTTTAAAACATATTAACTTCGCAATTAAACTGTTTCTTTAAGTATTAAATATTTATGTTTGCCTCGGATGCGTCAGTAGTATTGTTAGAGACATGGAAGTCTTAGTACGGCGTGATGCGACAAGAATGTAGGCTTACACAGATTTTAAGATTTAATTCTCTCTTTTTTATTAATCCTTGACACAAATTAAATAGCACTTCACTGATATCGAGAGCTGTGAGATTCTTTTATTTAATCCTTGCACTTTTTAATACGTAACTTATTTTCGTTTCACACGAATACGTATTAAATATCTTTCGAGGACGCATCTTGCATCCGGTTACTATCACTGTCTGCACAAAACTGAATGGATTTCAACCGTCTAAACTTGTAAATTTCTGTATTTCAAGTCTCTGATTGACTAATCCTAGTCCAATAGAATCCCTTCATTTAGCTAAAGCTTTTTCTGGTTGTTAATTGGCTATTTTTTAAACTGTCTCAGAAATTTGCATTATTGCTGCTCTAATAATGACTAGTAGCATTTAAACTTCCTTACTCATTAATGCCTCAAGGTTATCTCATTGTTACCGCATTGTTAGCAAATTTTAACTTATTATTCTCACAGCTCCTACACTATTAAATTACGTAATATATTCACATAACATTATTGGACATGTGTACAATAATATAAGTATAAGCAATGACTGTTACATACATTTTACAAATTATTACATACACATATTGCTTCAGGGCGGTTATTGAATTTACATATTATATAATTTGACTGAAATCATTTAAGTGTTAGAAATACTGCCTCAAATATGTTCATATCTAGAAGTGTCTAGCATTGCATTCTACACCCTTCCATCAAGGAAGAAGTGCAGTTCAAAATATTCCTCAACAAAAGCCTGGTTTAATAAATGGAAGCAAAGCTGTTGATTCAAATGTAAATATGTTTGCTGTCTTTTTTCCTGAAAACATGCTTGATGTTATATGTAGGCATACTAATAAAAACCGTCAAAGAGTTTTTGATAAACACAATGAAAATCGCCCAGAAAAACCTAGGGAATGGCACAGCATAACAAACCAGTAGTTGTTGGCATTTATTTTCATACTACTGGCTGCAGGAAGGACATATGGAAATTGCACTAGTGTTTCCGAAATATGGACTAGCCTATAGTTTTTCGAAATGCATTTTTCACGGCTGTTGTATCATGTATTAGATTTCAACAATTATCAGCTGTTTTGAGATTTCATGACACAGGGAAACATCAGAATTGCAGATACAAATGACAAGCTTCATGCAGTAGGAGAAATTTTTTATATCTTTGTGAATGAATGCATAAATAGTTACAGACCTAACTGTAGGCGAAAGACTGCCAACTTTTCGTAGCAACTGCCGATTTTGAGTATACATGAAATCGAATCCACGGAAGTACGGAATAAAACTATGGGTATGTGCAAATACTAAAAATGGATGTGTATGTAATCTACAGGTATATACAGGCAAAAAAACCAGAGAGAGTAAATGAAGGGCAACATTTGTGTTCGATATGATTGAACCTTATTTTTAGTCTGGAAGGGAAATCGCTACAGATAATTTTTTACCTCTATATCGCTAGCTAAAAATTGTTGGATCGCAACTTAACATTAGTTGAAACTCTAAGAGCAAACAAAACAGAAATACTACAAGAGTTTTTTCCTAATGCAACAAAAGAGGAAAAATCGTCATTATTTGGATTCACAAAAGGACCACTATTGTCTCATACGCTCCAAAGAAAAAGAAGTGAGTTATTCTACTTTCAACCAAACATCATGATGACTCTATTAAAGAAGAAAAACAAAACAAGACATCTAAAATATTTGCTCACTATAATGAGACTAAAGGAGGAGCAGATATGGCTAATATGATGACAAGAAAATACAGCTGTATACGTACAGTAAATCTTGGAAGTACATTCATGGAAATGTTGGACATCGCAGGTCTCAATGCATATATTTTATGGTCACAAAAATATCCAGACTAGCAGAAAGATCCCACAAGAAGGAGGGGCATTTCCTTCAGGATCTTATCTTGATGTTAGAAAACCGCACGTGGAAGAACGAGCAAAAAATGCAACTGGGCTACATACAGAAGTTGTAAAGAGCCATTGAAGCTATTGAAATTGAAGTATAGCAGACATATTCTATTGGAAGTACCAAAGAAGAGTCTTTCAAATTATCAACATGAAAAATATGTGCATTCTGAAGACCAAAAAACTAGATTCATTGCATAAAGTGCAAGAAACCAGTGTGCCAAACTCATAGAAGAGATACAATGTGGCAAAATTTCTCTCTGTTAGAAGAAGACATCTAAAAAGACTACATTTACGATTTTGACTTTATATTCTGTCAGCAAAGTGACTACACACCTGAGATCCTAAATTGTGTATGCTTGGACAATAAACCATCAATGATTGCTGCAAATCTTTAATAAAGCATCAGTTTGCATTATTAAAGCCAATTTTGAATTCTTTTGTGTCTGTATGGCCTATAACAATACAATTTTCTACAGTGTTTACCCAGGCAATTACATCACCCCCTTGGTAACCGGAAGGTGTAAAATTATCTTGGTAGCAGAAGGGCTAATCTATACGACTTTCAGTTGTTGCATTATGTCAAATAACGAATTTGATTTCTGAACACAGCGTCACAGAAGTATGAGAATATAAGCATAGGTTATCCAACTGAGCGGGATGGCTCAGGCGTTAACGTCTGTCGCCCGTATTCGGAAGATCATGGGTTCGATTATCGTGACCGACCTTCCCATGGGTGTTTTCTGAGGCTTCTCCGGGGCCCTAGGCGAACGCTGGGAAGGATTCGTTAAGTCTCCGAATTTCCTGTCCCTCCATTTCACCTCCACTCTCATTTCACTTCACCTTTCATCCACTTGGTCTCTTTGAGGGTTACAAGTGTCGGGGGGAGGTCTCGGCATGTACATGACAGGGGAAACATGGTTCTCTGTAGAAACCTTCGTCCCCTGGAACGGGGCGGTCCCCGGTTTTCGGGTCCCCAGGGGATGTGTAAGCTCATAAGGGGGAGGGGAGCCGGCTGCACTAGTGTTTAAATCTGTAAATGGTAGGGACCGTGTCCTCTGCCCTTCATGCCTTCATCTCTCCCCCCGGGGGCGCCCCGTTCGGGGCATAGGTACAAAATATCTATGTAGGTCGACGTGCTAAGTCCCCCTCCGTGTTGAATCCTAATAGGTTATCCAACGGAGGCGGAACTCGCACACTGCGACAAAATGTATCCATTTAGGCTACCACCCCGCAGGAGTAAGGGATGAAATGAAGAAACCACAGGAGGCTACAGGCCATAGGAACGTGAGGAGGTCTCAAACACTTCCAGGCTTGAAGACCCGTCTCACTGCTGGAACTGCCCAGAGGTGAAGAAAGATCCGTCCACTAAATAGCCCTGTAATTTCCCTTCCTTTTGAACAAGTATCCGCGCCGTCTATCCGGCACCGTCATACGCTACGAAACCTAGAAGCGTACTGAAATATGAGTAGGAAACGGAATAAAAGGGAAATTATGGAAATCAAATCCTGGTAGATAAGAAAGCACCCCAAAATTTTCTACCGACCAGAGAAATCAACAACAAAAAAAACCAGTTAGAATGGACGATCAACGGAAAACTAACCCGAGACCTCCCGAATAAGAGCCTCGCACGTTACCGCGGAGTCATCTCGCTTGGTGTCACAGAAATATTGATGCACCAATAATTCCCAGCCTTTTGACAAACAAACTTATACCTTTGTTGGTTCTTATCAGAAGTGCTAAAATATAGAGAAATGCTAAGCTATGTAATCTTGAACAGATAAATTGTTTCACGTAACACAGCATGTCAATGTTCGGAGCTTCTGCTATTTGATCCGAAGCCCTTGGTTTAACCTGATAAACTTGTATTTTGTGAGTGCACTTTCTGCACTCAAGTTTTAGTGGAATGTCGTAATAAAACTGTCTTGTTCACGGAGAGAGGAATTAGATTCCATTTCCGCTGTTTTCGCTTTGGGATTTCAGCTTCCTTTAATAAATGCTGTTTCCTTCTTCCTGCTGAAGACGTTCGGTGAGACCTATGGCGAACGTATCATATGAATAGGTAACGCGTTATCACTTCTTTTTACTTCCTCTACTACGTATAGTAAGTAGGGGAAGTATTGTATTCCACGCAAAAATTCGATACCGAGATTTCACCGGAAATACATGTTTTGAGACGCCCTGAATCCAAAAAAAGCATTTTTGGAAACGTGTCCGTGTGTGTGTCTGTGAACAGCATAACTCAGAAACGAACAGTCCTATAAACACCAAAATTGTTATTTAGGTTCAGTATCTTCCAGAGATGCGACACGGAGGTTTTCAAGAAAATCCCCCCACCCCAGATTACCCTTTACATGGAACATTTTTGGAAAATTTGAATTTTCTCAAAAATGGCTCTAACGATTTTGATTAAAATATCATATGTTTAAGATATTTTTATGACAAATGAAATATATATCTCGAATTTTCTGGGAATGTCTCCAAAAGTATTCTTCATCGTGAACTGGTAAACCATAAGACATAGACAAACTTTTACTACACAAAAATGTAGATCGCGTTAAAATACAGAATTTATGTCCTATACATTCTTTTATTGAGTGAACCATTTTCGAGATGTGCTTGTTATTCCCTTAAATTAATGAATACTTATACCTTTTCTCAAATTCTTATTAATTTTTTTATGTCCTGGATATGCTAAGAGAATGGAATGCACCACAAAGCAACCAGGGCTTAAAAGATTTGACTATCGCTTAAAGTCTACCAATTCCCCTTGCATCTACAAGAAAATTAGCAATAAGATTAACATCTCGATATCTCGATTATCATGAATCATATGGAGAATAAGCATTTGTAAAAATAGTTTGTACAAGAGTAGAGAAAGTCATGTGAGTGTAACATATCAGTGTAGCATTGTGCCAACGAGGGTGCATGCTTCGTGTGAATATATTGCCATTAAGTACTCAGGTTGGAAAGGGCAATAGGGTCCGATATGGCTAACTAATAGGAAATATCTGACCAGAAATAAATACAGATTAGCATGAAATATCAGTCTCTGTGTGATACCAAAATAGCTAACACACAGATTTTGAAGCTGGATTGGAAATACTAATATTAAATGAAGGAGGTATCTGCAGCCGCAGTGCTTCACGTGAATTCAAACATTGGTACCTATACAGAAATCATCAGAGTTGAATATCTTCACTCGGTCACACTAAAAGTGGCCGACAGTTAAATATATACAAAGTCCCTCCTAGTAAGCGCGCAGTTAACAACCGGCTACTTCTCGCCAGCTCTTTAATACAAGCCACAAGGTAGTGATTTTTGTCTAACTCCATACGTGCTTGGCGTGGAGCAGTGGTTAATCTGGTTAACTTCTATACAAGTAGCTCGAGTTCGATTTTCCGTAGTGGATTGTTATCCTTTATTGTTTACAATTCGTTTTACTGTAATATGGTTAAATAATTTGTTTGTGTTACTTAATTTTACTTAAACATATAATTTAAATACTGGTGAAATTTGTGGTTATAAAATTAACTTCACTTGAGTTAGAAATTTCATCCCGAATAATAAATTAAAGTCATGATTACCATCTACTGGCATAATGGACTACAATATACGCCAGATGCAAATATAAATGAAGAAAACTTGTTATGCTTTTACTCATATATTTAAAATGAAGGGGAAAGAAAGTATAAGACCTCAGGATTTTACCTTGCAATCTCAGGGACAGTAAGCTAAGAGAGTTGCAGTAAGCGTGACATTGTACGAGCGTTAGTCGTACTCTGTTTAGCAACCATAAATCAATAAAGTGTGTATTGGTTACAAATATTCGGTGCTGAAACACTGAAATAATCTGTGTTTGAAGTCTAGTATATGGATTACTTTCTCGCCAGGTTTATCTGATTATAGCTGTATTCCCCCTTAAAACTACCACAAGAATATATGCAGCCTTGTGAACAAAGCCTGGCTCTCCAGAGCCTCATGGAAGTACCCGAATCGGGCTCCATCAGTTTTAAATTGACCGGTTGTACAGATGTAGTGTTGTTGCAACGTGCTTAAATTATGCTATATTTTCAGGCAAGTGGCCAAATCGAAGAATACATTCGACGAGTGTACCTTTACTTTAGAAAATTTTACAATTGCATAAAAATGTATACTTCAATATTCCACAACGCTACTCGTAAAACTACTCAATAAGACCTACAAATAATGGAGATCAAAATTAGTTTGCAGATATCTGCCTAAAAGTTTAATAAATAATAGCACTGTTTTTAAAAGAAAGGTTACAATCCGTATACAATCACTTGTATAAAAGTTGAACAAAAACTGGTATCTTGCAATGCTGTATTTAGAAAGCTGAATGTTAGTTGAGAGTTTGTCTAAAATAATTGACTTCACCGAAATACATACGGCTGAGAGATATTCCTCTACGTCTATTAGTGCGGTCTGAGTGAGTATTACTCTTGAGGTTAGTGTTAGGCAATCCCGGAGCCGCAGCGTGGCAATCAGGGGGGCGGCACAAAGGCTCTGAGGTTTGCGAAGTGGTACGTGCCCTGAAAAGAAGGATACGCCGCATATCCCAAGGGACTCCTTCCCGATAATTGTGAACGTTCCTCTCCCCAAGTGGAAGGAGATGCTTGAGATTATTTGAAAGGTTGTGCCACAAAGAGAAGGTGGCAAGGGAAAAACAGCAGCGTGTTAATACAGACTCTGAAAAAGGCTGGTTTCCGTGTCGGTTCTGACCAGGGTAGTTAAAATGCATCGAGGTAACTGTTTAATCTAACGAATTCTATGTTCCATGTTTTCGTATAATACAATAGCTCAGTATCAACTTTATTTCTCTGTATCATGAAATGCATTTATGCAAATTGAATTTGCACGGTAAACATAATCCGGACTAGTGTAGGTTTTGAACTCCTCGTGGCAGTTTTCTCATCGCTATCATGCTATCCATTTATATTAGACTCGGAGTCGTTTCTCGTAACGTAGAAATACATTTAAACTTGCTGTTACGTAATGGCCTCAGAAATCTTATTTAGTATCATATGTTCTGAATGCTAGTTTTATTACTACCGGACCAATGTAGGGTTTTCATTAAAGGGCAATGGAACTGCATGTTCTAACGTTTTACTTTCTCTAACACGTGCCTAAAGAAGGTATTGCATTCCACCCAAAAATTATATACCGAGATTTCTCCGGAAATACATGTTTTGAGGCCCCTGAATTCATCCATAAGCATTTTAAGAAAAACGTCCGGGTTTGTGCGTGTGTGTGTCTGTGTCTGTGAACAGCATAACTCAAAAACGAAAAGCGCATAAACACCACTCGGTATTTAGGTTCAGTAACTTCTGAAGATGCGACATGAAGATCTTCAAGAAAATCATCTCACCAAACTGCCCTTTACATGGAACATTCTTCGAATTTTTTTATTTTAAAAATGACTAACGATTTTGATTAAAATACCGTATATTAATTATATTTACACGACAAATAAAATGTATATTGCGACGGTATTACTTATAATGTTTGTGTATTTGTGTTTACTCCACGTGGTGAAGCCATTTTGTGACGTGATTCTTTGTTAGGTTTGTTAGCTCCATCTGGTGTTAGCAATTTGCGGCAGTATTAGTGTTTGTTTGAAAAGAATGCTACTGTTATTTTATTTAATTTTGGTTCACTGTCCTCCGGCTAGCTATGATCTTTTTTGTCGAGCACTTCTCTTTATACATGTTGTGTAAACGGAAAGGAGTCTTTTATCCAAAGATAACACTGATGAAGGAATTTGTTTTACACTTTTATTGTCGAACACATTCACTATCACATTTACATATTGATCTTGACACTCGCCAAACTGAAACTGTTATAATAACTTCATTACTGATCACTCTTAATTCGCGTACTTCAACTTTTTGTATAATTAACTTTACAACACTTGAGATTTTTCATAACTCTGATACGCGTAACCTGCGAATCGATAGCCGACGTGTACTGTACAAATATTTCTGCTGGACTGAAGGCGACGTGTAACGTACAAATGTTTACGACGAACTGACGTGAAGACGACGTGTAGTGTACAAAGATTTTCGATGAACTGACGGACTGAAGGACTTTACCTCTAACCTAGCCCTTTTTATACTCCTACACCCCGATATGCCTAAAGATTATAACTGAGCTGCTATTGGCTAATAAAACGCGCCAACATTAGCGTCTATTTTTATATCCAATGAAAATTATGAATACATATGCTCTAGGGAAAATGTTCCAGCAAATTCTAAAGAAAAACGCGCCAACATTACGTAACTTCCTCGTCTCTAATAATGATAAACAGCTCACCCCCTCGCTGCATTATTGCACGCTATTATTGTCAGTTTCAGTAAGGCAGTATAAACTTACTTCTCAACAATAATTACAATCAACAAATATCTCAAATCAATGTCACATAAAATGCATATTCTTACTATAATCATTCTTTACATTTGAATAATTTATGATACAAATTACTGCATCAATATCTGGAATTTTCTGGAAACAGCCTGTAAACTCCTCTTCTTTCGGAAGGAATGTGGTATAATCTTTATAACTAGTAGACGTTAGGTAATAGAAGAAAATGTACTACACTACTCTTTAAGACGCACAATGTATTTCCAATAACCTTTTTTTGTGGCATCAGCCATTTCCGAGAAAATGGAATAAAAGAACGAAGCTCGCTTAAGTTAATTTGCCAGTCCCCACTGGCCTTTGTTTGCTTGGAATTGCCCCTTTGAGTTCTGCAACTCTTTCATTGCACTTTATTCGTAATGTAGCCTCTTCTTGCGGACGGTTCCCCGCTGGGGAGTCGAACACAAGACTTCTACATCTCTCGCTCCGCCGTACTCACTGCACGTCATGGCAGTTATCACAAACTCGCGAGAACAGCACCGTTCAACGCACCAGAAACGCACTTACGAACTCGCTCACCAATGATTGACCAACTCACTGATCGTCGTCCACTGACTGTGGTCTAGAGATTTGCTAGCCATATATTCTCGAGGTCGCGGGCTCAAACCCGGGAGAATGCAATGGATTTTTTCGGGCGTAAAATTCCTTAACATGGCTTCCTTCGGCAGGGAAGTAAAGCCGTTGGCCCCGTGTTGTACATTTACGGCACGTAAAAGAATCTCAAGCTTAAAAAAGAGGCCTCTGAGAAAAATTTTCGGTATTTTACGCCCAATATAAAAACAATAGTAGTTAAAGAATATCTGTAAATAAAACTCTATTTGTTTATTTATTTAACTCGCTGACTGATTCCTCTGGTGAGAACGCTCGCTTATATAACCAATGGAATCTTCCACAGAACATTCTAGAATTATTGGGACATACGTTCTCTAGGCGGGGGGAGCGGAAAGAAACTTCCACAAGATTCTGTTATCTGCCGATAGCGCTTCTGGTGTTTACGCCGGGCAAGAGCGTGACTTACCTTTGTTTATCTCACAGTAACCTTGGGCAATAACCGCTGTCTCATAATATTTTATTTACTTCTAACGGCAACACCGAATATATCTTATATGATGTCCAGGTACTCCTTATATACTTGGACGCAAGTCGTGGAAATATATATAAAATAGAGGGCGTAATGATTGGGCACAATTAAAAATGAATTAGAATACGAGTAACTATTTATGGATTATTAAAAACAGAAAGAAATCAGTGTCTAAGCTGTGGTAGTGAACACCGGACTTTCATGTGATAGAAGTCAAGCATATACACTATGGAAACGTCATGTAAGTTAATATGCTATAAAAACATAAACCTATAGCGGATAGCGCAGTGCTCTTGGATGGAGGATGAAAGTTAGGACATTTATTTTAATTTGGTTTTATTATTACGTGGAGTCATAAAAGGTTGAATTAATAAATTTGTCACACTCCATGTGTCCTAGTGCTTCTAATGAATGCTCGTTTATATAATTAGCTTTGTGCTAAAAACTGCTGTGTGAAACAACAGCACATTGAATCGGAATTATGAATTTAAATATATATTTAAAGTGCTACGCAGTGTCGCAGTAAATTTACATAACCGACAAATACTGACATAACTTCCTGCTCTGCCTCCCAAAACACCTCGCCTTAAAGCTCGTTTCTAAGGCTACTATGTACTTTTATTTAAACTTTTTGAGTTGGAAAATGTTGATTCACATCACATACATCACATCATAAAATATACTATGTACTTGACAAACCTTGATTTCTAGTATTTTTTGCAAACAAAAATTCATGTATGCAATAATTGACTAACACCCTTTGTTATTATTTTTTCTTATACATACTCCCATCATTGACTTTAAGTATCATTTGTTAAAAGTATGTAGGTCTGGTTTTTGGATCCCAAGGAGCAATCACAGATACGTTTGAAAAATGGAGGGGAAATATAAAATTAATGGGTATTCAAGATACAATTATACAGTACACCATAAATTTTTCTGTAGCTATCCTTCGTAATCGTGTGTATAAAATGTATTATCCTTTAGAAATCACTTTATTAATAATTAAATAATTATCTTTTAATTTTTATAACTTTCATTGTTGTTTCACATTTTTTCTAATTATTGTTGAAATTTGTCCTCAAAGCTTAATTAATATGCAACTGCTATAATTTATGACAAAATATTTTTTGGAATATTCAAATATAACTTTTTTGTTTAAAACAACTAATTGTGTATTTTTATTCTATATCACTAGGCAAGCCCATTTATAAGCCAGACTAATAAAAAATTTTATCTCAAAGGCACTCACATTTGTATCAGAGAAATTACCGATTGATTTCAATGAGTTGCGGCTTTGAAACTCGAAACCCACCATTCACAGGAATTTGACCTCTTGTAGACTTGACATTGCAGGTTTTAAATCTACAGTCTGTTATAAATCCGTTTTCACTAAAGGTTTTAAATGGGTGTTTAGAAGCACGAAATGTCTTTTTAATAGTTATAGGTAGTGGAATATTTCAAATTTTGTCTTTCAGCTACATAAACGGTTTTGATATTGTTATTAGTTTATATTTTATAGTCATAGTATTATTAATTTTTGCAGATAAGATTAAAGGATTATGGCTGACTAACAAAAGCATGTTACTAGAGTTATCACGTTTTGTACTTCAGTCGAATTGGGTTAAAAGACCATTTAGCATCCATAGAGCTACACCAAGTGGCCCAAACAAGCCGTCCTTTGCGTTTTATGTTTCCCGCATACGTAACTGGAAACGAAGTTACCGCGTCACTGCCATTCAAAGAGGCAATGCAGGTACAAAGCGAAAGTTCACTGAGTGCTGCTGTCTGCAGGTGTTTACGTGACAGTTTCGTACTGATAAGCGTCGCGTGGTCGCTGCACGCAGTTCGAGTCAGGCCATTCAGACAAAGGGGTAACGTTCACCAATAACGAACACATAGATATGATTACGATATGTACGGAGACACACTAGATTTGGCTGAGGTTCGAAGACTGTGTTTTGAACATTTTCAGACGCAGCAT
Organism: Deroplatys truncata; assembly: GCA_030765065.1. Taxonomy (NCBI): domain Eukaryota; kingdom Metazoa; phylum Arthropoda; class Insecta; order Mantodea; family Mantidae; genus Deroplatys; species Deroplatys truncata. Next base: position 111,626,291 of record CM060986.1, read on the forward strand.
CTTCTTCTGTGCATGTTTGTTTCTTTGTTTCTTTTTTTACGTACAGAAATAATAATAAGAAATAATATATCTTTTCAGGTAGAACTTGGGCCTGAGAGGTCCTTACATTAATTTGTCCACCAAGGCAGGCATCTTTTTGCACCTGCTTATTATGAATAATGCACTAACAGAAAATAAATGTATGCAATAATAATAATTGCACATTTAAGGGGGTATAAATATAATGAAAATAGAATTTTTTTTAATCTTGTTACCTTTGTAGCACCAATTGGTCACTTATAGTTGTACTCACTGTAGATTAACTGTCATGAAACTAAATGACTTAACACGTGTGCTCAGGTTTGCGTCAAGCGGCAATTCTGAATTCTTGTTATCAGCGAATTGCTTATTAAACAACCGATAACACCCCCACACTCATATGGGTACTCCCATATTCAAACACTACACTCTGGGCATGCCGTGAAATTTTTTTTGCTTAAAGACAACTTTCTGAAGGTCATACGGATTCGAACCCGTAACGCCTCATATACTAGTAGCAGGCAGGAGGCAGCTCTCTATCGAATGATCTCTAAGACCAGTAACAGCAGTTAAAATCGTTCCTTTTCAAGGATTGGTCTTTCATTTAGCAGCCTCCTTTCTGTCGGTGTAGTCCCCTTTGCAGTTCTGCTTAGGCAAACCTTCTGGCATCTGCGCTATCCAGTGTAAACTAACTTCATCTAAGGACGGATTGTGTGGGCCACCTGATACACATGCAAGTAACTTCGTTTTAAGGCTGTATTTGATCTTCACACAAATTTATTAAATAACTTTATAGATAAGCAGTGCTTCGGAAGTCGTAGCCAAGTCTCTACAAAATTTTGGTCAGAAAGCTTCTCTTTACAGTTTCATTATCTGCGGAGGTCCGTGCTTACTTCTTTCTTTGCGTGGACAGTAACTGGTGAAACAAATGGCAGAAACATTACATGTCCCTAAACTGACCAAATCGATTTTTTGCGGCATCGAGAAGAACGAGAAGTTTGTATTTTACTACTGTACGTAACACCAAATAAGCTTACTGATTTCAGTAGATCCAAGGTAGTTATATCCTCTTTGTGAACTTCATAGAATGACGAGTTTGATCTGATATTGAGCTAATGTAGATAGGGATTATAATATGGATAAGTCACTAAAGCATCTCTTTAAGGAATGCTATGAGGAGCACAATGGGTAAATCACTTAATGTTCTGACAACATTATAAGTATTGTGATTTTGTCCAGTTTTTCAACTGTCACTCTTGCAGTTCTCACTATTATTGTTCCATAAGCTTTTATCTAGTTCAGCTTCACTGGGCGTTCACTAATTTACTTATCAGTTCACTAAGTTCATTTTGCCGTCACATCACTTCTCGCCATGAACCTCCTCTTCCGGACAGTTCAGTCGTCTGGGAGTAAAACACAAGACCTCCACTATCCCTCGCTCCGCAGCACTACCCGCTGCACACCACAGCAGTCGCCGCAAACTCGCTCGGAGAATTGCACTTGATTCCACTCAGGAAACTTAACCTATCGCTCCCTCATTGAATGACCGATGCAACTCAGCTCACTCCTCTCGCGAGAACGCTCGGTTATATAAGCTCCCACAGAACATTCTAGAACTATTTTGACACACGTTTTGGAGGAGCGGGGAACTTCCAGAAGGTTCTAGTTATCTGCCAATAGCGCGCTCAGTGTTTACGCTGGCGAGCGGTACTTATCGCTTTTTAGTCCTACTGCCCTTGCGTCGATAACTTTGAGCCATAGCCGATGCATCACAATATCGTAATGTAGGTAATGCGTTATGTAGGAAAGTATGTGCATAAATGTTGCACAGCTAAAAATTATTTGAAAAATACTATCCTATCTCGAATATCTGAGATCGCCTAACGTGCTTATCAGGACAGTTGGATGAAATGAGAAATTCTAATGAGATATAGGGTAGAATATCCCACGCAAAGCCGAAGATCCGTAATTCAGATTCGGTCGTGGAAATGTGCCTTTCAAGCTTGATTCTACTTCCCTTATTGCGTATACAAGTTAGTCTGAAAGAACATTTATCCAAAAGTTGTACATTTTGTATTATCATCGCGCTTATTAGGTTAACGTCAGTGTTTCAAACGCTGTTTATCTCTTTGCACCTAACGAGGATTGTCGCAACGTTTCGTTCTGCTCGCAATGGAACTAGGCTATTTAACATAAAAAAATTGTGACAGCGTTATACTCTAGATTAACGTAGAGTTAATATGTAACTGTAAAGCTATGCAAACAACTATTGGCTAAGGGAAGAAGTTCTTTGGATGAAGTATATTATACATATGAGCTGGAAATACAGGCACGAGCATAATAAACTTATGGATGTGGCGATAATACTTCCTAACTTATTGGGAACACTCTGGGATTTATAATAAACACTACTCGTTCGACACTGGTATTACATGGAGTTTTCATGAGGGTTATATGAGGTGGTATGTTTCTCGTCCAAAGTGGTATTTAGTGTGGTTGTTGAGCTTTTAAGTTTTGAGCGGTCGACCTTCTGCAATCCCCAACATAGGTACCATTTTTTGTTTCAGTTTAATTCATAAGATTAGCCATACCGTGTTATAGTTTTTCAGGTATCTTAATTTCCATTTTTACTGATAAGTTATCAAACCACATGAGAGTTATTCCAATAACAACAAAGAATATACGCGTACTCCCGGCTCCACAGAAATACACAGTTATCTTCTACATTATTAAACTGGGTCATTCTGAACAAGTATTTTCATTTACTTAAAAGTGTATACAACCTAGAAGTAATTAATGTGTAAACGTACCTTTAATCTGACCTTTGTGATGTATGATTTAAATGTGCAATATTATCGTACTATAAAACACAGTCACTACCTCAGAGGTCCAAAATTGCCAAGGACTTCACTACAGAGGCACTGTTTTTAATATTTTGGAAGAAGACATACCTTGAAAATGTAGCCGATGAATACGGTTTATGAAAATCATCTGTGCATCAAATTTTATTACATCATTTTTAAGATCGAATATTGGCGAGCCAGTAGGACTACGTTACCGATTACAATTACGAATCGCTCCCTCGCCTGTCTATGGTCCGCTTAAACTGAGAAGTCTGCTATGGTACAAGCGTTTTATGACGCTAAATGGTATTAACGTAGCTGCCAGGGACAATCCTCATAGCCAGTTTAAGTAGTTGTGACTGCTCCACAACATCAAGAAGTGTAAAATGTGTGCCAAATAAGTGACTTTATTAATTATTAAATAAAAATCATATTAGATAAAATACAGCGAATGTTAGAACTGCTCACAATTTTAAATATCAAAAGGATTTAGGGTAACCATTTGCGTGTCTCCGTTTTATGTGTTAAAAATTCAATTAGGAAGTCAGAATTTGAAAGTTAAGCAATAAGTTTATTAGCTTACTTCAAAGTAAAGAACTAAACTGCCAGTTGCAGTTAGGACTCTCTCATAAAGGATTGCATGAATAATCAGACCATAATTTGTGGTGATGTGCGAGGATTTGACTGGATAACAACCCATGCGGCCTGTCAGAGGGACAGAAGCATCACGACTGGAATAAATTATTTTGGCAGCCATGGAAATAGGTCATTGCCAGTATATTAGGAGGCAATAATGACCCTCGCATACGGATCAAAGCATTGACTCAGTATTTATTCAACCATAAAACGATGTACTGATATATCTGTAAGATACAGACGCTTCCGTGCATATTCCTGATCAGGACGAATTTCTTCAGAGACATACAGGTGGCATGAAGTATTTTAAGGCGTCAGGCTCTTCGGTGAGCCTAGCGTGATCCATTTCTTCTTAGAATAAATTTTACTTTTCGTTATTTAATATATGTTCTCTTCTATTTGCTTCACTAAATAAAGGAACTATTTATTTTACACCAAATTTCATATTCAGATCTTGCCGAAAATGTAGGTTTAATGTCCCCTGAGTAATAAAAATACAATAAATTTCGTACATGCGTATAATGTTTCTCAACAGCACGATGCAAAATTAAAAGTCGGACTAATTTGGAACTTATTCTTCTTCTTTCTCTGTTTAACCTCCTCCTATGTAGGACTCACAGGACTTACAGGCGGGTGCCTGGGGTCAGAGGCCCGTCGAGGAGCAGACACTCATGAATCAGACAGAATATCCAGGATGGGTGATCAGCCCGATGCCTGGTATGGGAGGAAGGAAGTACATGAAACGAAACGATGGTAAAATTGATGAAAGGAAAGGTGATGATGGAGCAGTTGGTGGAATGAATGGCGAGGGAAACCGGAGAACCAGGGGAAAACCCGCCCAGACGGCGCTTTGTCCACCACAAATCCCACTGGCGGGTCCTTGGGATTGAACCCGGGCCACCTCGGTGAGAGGCGAGCGATCTAACCACTCGGCCACGGCGCTGCCCTAATTTGGAACTGCGTTTTGAAAACAAAAATGCAATACGAAGAATTTCATAAATACCCCAACTCAAACATCATATATGTGAAAGAAATTTTCGTTGTGTATTTATTTTCTTAAAAATGGCTTCAAGTTTTTATTTAAGTATTATAGTTTTAGATATTGATATGACAAATCAAATATTTATTTGAGGTTTCTTATGAGCAGTTTCTGAATTACTCTTCATTCACAGAAAATTGGAAAATGGAAGCTACAAACAAAATTTATTAGACCGCTGCTAGGATATATCACGGCAGATCAACAAAGAAACAGAGGCATAGAAAATACAATTTAACAATAATTGAGAGAAGTACCTAACAAGCAATACTAGATGCAAAATCTCCCGAGCTGTTTTAACTGTCAACGAACAGGGCTTTTACCTTCTTGGTATAGTGTATAGTTCTTCTTTTGAGTTTCATCTGTAATAAAAAAGAAAAAGTAGTGAAGGATCACATAAGCTGCAAAAAATAATATGCTGAACTAATTGATGGAATAAGTACCCAATTCAATTTTTCTTGATTTTAATACTTAATATGACCAGTTAATTAATTTTAAATTAAATTAGATACTTTTGTGTATCAGTAAGACACAGTAAAACGGAAGTTTCACATTAAAAGCAAACGAAGTTATATTAAGTATCTCAAATCACTGGCAGGTTATGGTTTCTTAGACAATCATAGATAAATAGTTATTTTAATATAAAGAAAGTATTGAAAAAAGGCAGCTGGAAACTTAACAGCGAGTGAGATTTCTTATTACAAAGTATAGTAGTTAGAAGAAATAATGGTCACACGATTTTAATCACTAACTTCTCGTGAGTTGAAGCTGGTCATGGAGGTCGTTTTAACACTCTGGAGGTGTTAAAACGACCTCAATTGTTTATATGTCATTCTCTTTGTCCCTCTAGTGGTAATGAAAGGAAGATGGGTGCTCTATTGTGATTGCATACACGAAGCGCATCCCTGAGCTACACCATTATCCAAATGATAGTCCAAGTAGCCCACATGAAACAGAGAGAGAGAAGTTTGCATTACATCATAGGTAGAGGGAATGCTTACTTACACCAACCTGAAAGTCGAGAAGTTTCACCTCTTAGCCCGAGGAGATGCTGTCTCTTCCACTGAAACATTTCCGTCTGCTCTCTTTCTTATCCCCCTTGCTCTTTACAGTGTATATATATTTTTTTTCTTTTGTCTGCGTCTTACAGCTCATATTCGTAATGCCCCTTTTCGCCGCTAGAGGTTAGTAATCATCGTAAAATCCATCCAAACCACGGTTATCACTTCCCTCTCTTTCGATACATTATACCTCCCCAGCTTCGTCGTGTTTTCTTTCCAGACAGCATCATATCACGTAACGTAAATAAGCCCTGTTTCTTGAAGCGTTTACCCTCCGCGCAAGGTAGGGAAAAAAATGAACGCTCTCAAACTTTCTGCTTTCTCTCGCTTTTCTCGTGGGTGTCAACCTTCTTATTGAAGCAGAAGAAGTGACACCACCGTCTACAACAGGGGCTGTTTTCGTTTGTTGTGTTCGTGCCTCGGATCATGTTTATCTTATGTTGTATATAGCACTTTAAAACAATAATTTTAGAAGTCATAAACAATCATATTTAAAGTTAATAACTTTATAAAAATGTTTTGAATTATTTATTTACCAGTTTATTTGCTGGATATCAATTAATAATTTCTCAAAATGAAATAATATTACAAAGAACCTCATTTGAAAGGAAAAACTTTAAACAATTGAATGTAGTACCTAACAACAAAGATGGCCCTGTTTAAGCTCACATACAAACAAGTAACAAGTAATAATAGTATATCTGAAGATTTAACTTTCTGAGATTGGTTTATCCTGTAATTTCGATTTTGATTTCCACAAAAATTAGTATTTTGAAATAGAACCGTTAAAATAAATTTAAAAAGAAAATTATGGAAGTATGAGCTATAGAGAAGTGTCAATAACCTGAAAAATATCATGGAGATAAATATTTTTCACATTTTAACCGCATAGACAAAAGTAATGGGAAAAATCATGTAAGACGTAAATGAAGAAATAATAGGTTTTAGATTTAATTAACTAGGTCTTATAATAAAAATGAATATCTGAGTGTAAAACGAAACAAATTAAGAGAAATGACTGGAACAATAAGAAGAGCATTAAAGAATGAAATTATATAAAGCAATGACAGTACCAATGGCAACACGTGGGATTGAAAATTGGTCAATGAATAGAACAGACACGAAAGAAATAGAAACAGAAGTAATTCGATTTCTAAGTGCAGAAGGATTTGCCCTTTTAGACACACAAAGGGAGTAAGAAATTCGCAGCAGTTAAATATAGTATACATCTTCAATAAAAAAAATCAGGCCAATAGTATTTGAAACTTTACACAGTACTATTAGTAAACTATTTCACTATCAAACTGGAGAATGCTCGGTACTCCGAAAAGTGAAAAAAATAATAAATAACTAGCTACTTCATTAACTTTCTTAGCCTTTTTACTTTCTTTACTGCGTATCTAGTAGCTAGACAGGGTATTCCATTCCACCCAAATATTCGATGTGGAGATTTCCCAGTAAATACATGTTTTGAGGTCCTTTGAATAAAAAATGCATTTGCAGAAAAATGTCCGTGAGTGTGTCTGTCTTTGTGTCTTTGACTATCAACAACGCAAAGTCGGATAAATACCAAACTTAGTATTTAGGTTTAGTACTTCCCAGAGGTAATACGACACAAAGATTTTCAAGAAAATCCCCCCACTGAAAACTACCCTTTACATGGAACGTTATTAGAAAATTTTGATTTTCTAAAAAAAACGGATCTTTCAATTTTGATTAAAATACCTTATATTAAAGGTATTTAAATGGCAAATAAAATCTTTATCTTAATTTTCTGGGAATTGCCTATAAAGTCACTTCATTCGGAAGGCATTTTGTATAATCTATCATAACTTATAAATGTTAGGGGATAGCGAAAATGTGTATCACGAAAGATGTAGACCTCTTTACAACACACAAGTATTTCAAATAAGGCTTTTGTATCATAAACCATTTCTGAGATATTCTATATTAATGGTTCGAATTGTTCATTACTTGGTCATTCTTTTAAAGTCCTGTCAACATTCAGTTGTGCCATCCTCCGTGGTGTAGTGATTACCATGTTACTTTCCTCTACTTCCCGGGGTCGCGTTTTTTTGTTGTTTTTTTTTGTTAGGACGTAAATGTCCTTAGCATGGCTTCCTTCGGAAGGAACGTAAAGCCGGTAGTTCCGTTTCCTAGTTTACGGCACGTAAAAGAACCTCAAGTCTAATAGAGAAGCTCTGAGCAAAATTACCGGTCTTTCACGCCCAACATAGAATGGGCCGCTAAGAACCAGCAGTTAAAGAGCATAAATAAAAGGAACTAAAAAACATTCAGTTGTTTCTCGCGATTACATGACAAGAGTGTGGAATTTTAAGCCCAGCATATAGCGTCCAGTTCTAAAACATTTGACTATTACTGTCCTCTTTATATCTATAACGAAATGTGTAACGTAGCTATTTCTGCAAACGTTTGTTTGGATTAAAGCGTAGTAAGTATAAAAATAAGCTTTAATAAGAATAGTTTGTATACTCACCTACAAACGATAGAGGGTAGAGAAGGTTATGTGAATGTATCGCATCAGGTTTTTTATTTGTTTCATTTGTATATCTCCCTGTAACTTCTGTGGTCATATCAGGGTCTTTAACTTAAGAATGAACTCGTTGACTGTAAGTTTTGTGGTGTTGGTTTTTAAACATCTTAACATAAAAAAGACCCACATTCACTCCCACCTGCATATTTTCAGACTCTACGGAGGTTAGGAAAAGATTCTAAATAAAAAACAATTTCCTCCACTCCTGCCGGGATTCGAACTCGAGACCTCGTATTAAGAGGCCTCTTAGTCCTGTTAGCTTTCAAAACAATACATATTTTTAATAGTGCTAGTGCATATTAATAATATGGATCCGATTGGAAGTCGATCAAGTCATCTTGGCATCGAGAATTAAATTCATTCTATGTGATAGATTTTCTAACAATAACCTTTTTACATACTTTGCAGATCTGAATAAAAGGTAATTATTGCACATAGCAGTGTACCACTTAAACATTCTGTCATGTTCACCACGTCCAATAGAAATACGTATACCTTGGAGTACAAACTGATCTACTTTCACTTTGTTTTCGATGAGTTAGTTTCTATGTTTTTGAGCAGTCATATCTTTTCAACAATTTGTAACTTTTAGACTATACTCTTTTTGTAATTTAGCTGAATTCTTTTAATTTACGAGATGTTGAGAACTAAGCCTTGGAAGTTGGAGTTTTGTGTGCCTAAATGACATGATTCAATGGCAACAAACACCCCCTACCACCACAGGGGTCACTGAGTAGCTAAACGTTGTGTTAGCTTTGTTTGCATTATTCCTGTAGCCCTAGTTGACCGCAGGACACACTGGGCTCCAAGATTCGAACATATATCATAACATTCATTCGTGATAAAGACACTATTGGTAGCAGATTTCTTTGTAATTTCTGGCATCATTAAAATATTTTATTCACAGCGCCTGTTTCAGCGGCGTTGTCACTCTCCATACTGATCCAATAAGCTCGCTTAACACTAACAAAAACTTGATAGAAAGTACGAACACTCCGCCAAAACCAAGAATGTGAACGTTTTTAGTTATTGCAGTTTAATGCTTTTATTAACGATTTGGAAGTTGGTCCGCAATTTAAATAGGAAGGACCTGGTATATGCGCAAACACATGCCTGTTATACCTTATTGTGTATTGTTATTATGTAGGCAATATTGGTAACAAAATATCTGACGTGTTCCGTTCATATGACTTTCTGTATTAGTTCTTCTACAAACTATTCTTAAAAATATTTATTCTTATAAATACTCATTATTAATTGACATAAACCTTCATTATGCATTTACGCATAAGAAGTATAACACTAATATAGTAAGCTAAAGTGATAGTCATATTTTTATAAAACGGATCACTATGAGATGGCTTTGAAATGACATGCTCCTTGTATGACCATGCGAAAATACGAATAGCGACTTCTCCCTTTAAAAAGTATAAACATTTTAACATTTAAATCAATAACAAATACTTAAACTATGTAAAGTTTAATAATGCTACTAGTAATTCTTGGAAGAATAATGTAATATTTAAAACAGTTTATAAGTAGCCAATCAAAAACTAGAAGAAAGGCTTAAGTTAAAGAATAGTATTCTATTGGAGTAGGCTTAGCCAATCAGAGACTTGAAATAGAGAAATGTGCGAATATAAGAGGTAGAAGCCAGACGCTAGAAAGCAGCGTTCCGGAGCACTTCGGTACGAAACCGGTTAAGTGTGAGACATAAAACTTCATTACGTTAAGAATAAAAATAATGTTTATGTATTAAAAAGTGCAATTAATAAATAATCTCCCGGCTCTACAGTATGTATATCAGTGAAGATATTTAATCGCGTGAAATATTAATAAAAAGGAGTGAAGTAAAAAATAATAATTTTTGTAAGCGTTCGTTCTTTTGCCAAACCACACCCTGCTAAGAGATACGTGTTTCAGAAAATTAATACTGACACAGCCGAGGCAAACATACATATATAATATTTAAAGAAACATTCAAATTACAAAGTTGATTTTTAAACGTGGGCCACCAAAGGCCACCGGAAACTTTTTACCGTAAGTAGGGCGAACACTCCAAGAAACATCTCCCGCAAAACGTGGTGTGACTGCTACAAGAAACATATCTCAAGTTTTGGCTCTCCAACAGTGGAACTACAATCCTAATATATATATATATATATATATATATATATATATATATATATATATATATATATATTTATATATATATCCTAATATATATCGCACTTTTTAGCACTTACACAAAGATCATTCACGATGAAGGGGAGTTCATAAGCTATTCCCAGAAAACTAAAGACATACATTTTATTTGTCATGTAAGTATCCTAAACTTATTGCGCTTAAACAAAATTTTAGTCATTTTAAGAAAGTAAAAGAAAAATAATACTAATAATAATTCTCCATGTAAAACAGAGTTTAGGGTGGGGGATTTTCTTGAAAATTTCAGTGTCGCATCCTTGAAATACGTGGAACTTAAATACCAAGTTTAGTATTTAACCGACTTTTCGCGTTTTAGTTATGCAGTTTACAGACAAAACAGGGGACCTCCGCTTAAATCTCAGTATGGAATTTTTGGGTGGAGTGCAATACTCCCTCTGTTTACTATAGGTAAGTAGTAGATAAAGTAAAAATTATTTCTTACTCTATCTAATAGTTTCAGCATTCTTTGGATTGTCTAAGCCAAGGATGGCGAAAACGCCTACCTTCAGTGAGTCGCCAAATATGCAACACGCACTGCATCACTGAAGAAGTTTTATTGTTTCACGTATAGAAAAGCCGATTTGAAGTAGGAGTATTGAAGGAGGTTTCTTACGTTATTTTGTTGTATTGTATTTCAACTGTTGGAGAACCGAACTTGAAATTCGTTGCAACCACACGTATAGTAAACAGTTTCCGGTAGCCTTCGCCCCAAATGTACTTTCAGTGGCCTTTGCCCCAAGTTTAAAAAATATTAACTTTGTAATTTAACTGTTTCTTTAAGTATTATATATTTATGTTTGCTTCGGCTGCATCAGCATTTATTTTAGAGACACGTTTCTCTTAGCAGGGTTGTGATGCGACAAGAATGTAGACTTACTCAGATTATAATTTTAATTCACTCCTTTTATTAATGCTTGACACGATTTAAATAACACTTCACTGATATAGAGAACTGTGAGATTCTTTTTATTATTAAATACTTGCATTTTTTAACACATAAACACACGAATACGTATTATATTTCTCGACGACACTTTTTGCGTCTGGTTAGTAACGCTGTCTGCAGGCAACTAACTTCTGAATTTGTAAATGATTCTCCTTTTCAGTTTCTGATTGGCTAATCCTACTCCAATAGAATACCTTCATTAACTAAAGCTTTTTCTGGTTGTTGATTAGCTATTTTATAAACTGTCACTAAAATTACATTATTGCTTCCAAGAATCACAAGTAAAATGTCAACTCTCCAAATCATTATTGCCTCAAGGTTACCTTATTGTTACCTCTTTGTTAGCAACTTTTGACCTATTTCTCACAGCTCCTACATTATAAAATTACGTAATACATCATATAACAATACTGAACATGTGTACAATAGTATACAATAATATAAACACATATACTGACTGTAATATACACTTTTTATATATTGTTACATACACATATTGCTTTAATGCGGGCTGTTATTGAATTTATATATTATATAATTAGACTAAAATTATTTAAGTGTTAAAAATACTGCCTCATCACTCAAGAGCATGTGAAGAACAAAGGAACAGTGGAAGAGAGAACGGCGCCTACGAGTCAAAATGACTCGCGAGTCCCGTTTTCGCCACCTCTGGTCTAGGCAATTCCTACAATGCTGTGTTTCTACTTTCCTGGTAATAATTACATTTTATATACCTATCATCGTACTAATAAATAAGATTCTCAGTTGGAAGGCTTCAACATTGGATTTAATGAACCTTTTTATGGTAAAACGTATCGTTGATGGCGGGGAGAAAACAAATAGAACGGCTGAAAACATTAAGTTGAATAAATTAAAGCAAACAGTACGTGGCACAATCTTCTTCAGTTTGTTTTACTATGCATTATACGCGTATTACAGTTAAACGAACGCTGAATGTCCCTGCAGACTCGTATTCTGATGACTGTGCGTAGGTTTCTTTGCTCAGGACTTGGAAGAATGAACTGCTCCCTGGTTTTAGCTTTCTCTTCTTCTCCTTTGCTTTTTCATATAAGCTTTTACCATAGATTTGATGAGGAACAATGGTAGAGAGCGGAAAGGGAAGGGTTAATTACGATGGCTTTGCAACGAGACGAGCGAGGGTGCGCCAACAATTGCTGCCTCGTCAATGTAATGGATATGCTGTCATTAAGACAAAAGGCAGTGTTTGGTTGCTAGCACAAAGAAGCATTTGACACATCCTTAGCAAGATGTGAACAGATGTTCTCCCACACGCTACACTAAGATTAACCGGACTTTAATTACTCCACTCCTCCAATTAGTTAATGACAAAACTGCTCCATGAGATCACCTGCCTTTGCATGCTTTTCTCTATCGTCGTCATTTGCAAGTCTTCTACTTTTAATTCTTACTGACACAACACGCAGCTCCTCTTGTGTTATTGGGTTAGCTGCGGAGCTTATTTTCTCCCTCTCTACAACGCAACTGTTAATGTTATGATTCTAAAACCGGCAATAAGGTTTTATGGGAGGTAATAACGTTTAAAACAAAATGGAACTTATTCTTAGAGATACCAAGCGAAGCGGAACTACAGTACGTGTGCGTCTTGCATTCTGGAGGTTCCGGGTTTTATCCCTGGCGACCCCACTCTGACTCCTGCGTTTTTCGTGGTCTGCCCGGGTTGGCAGGTAATGCTGAGGTGGTTCATCTTCTACCAAGGTTTTCCTGTCCCTCATTTCCTGCACACACCATCTTCCTTGTCATCTGTTTCAGGGTTGTAGGACCAGGCGACGATATTCGGCGCGTTGTGGCTGGGCGATGGAAGTGCGCTCTGTAGAGATTTCTTCCCTGACGCCGTTGCGGAATTGCACGGCGGCGCCGGGATCACCGACGTTTTATCTGGAAACATTAGAGAACGCGTTCATGATTGCGCATGTCGGCATTATAATCTGATTGCCCTTTTGATCTCTCCCCTCATTCCTTCCTCGCAGGGGTCACGGTAGAAGCAAAAAGGGCCATTATGGCCTACTTATGGTACTCTGCTGTGATTTCGAGAGGCCCTCCGTTCGTCCATACCTTTAGGATTAGGATTACGCTACGGAGGAGACACCTAGCACCTCGACCCGCACAGGAATCTTTTGTGCATACAGCCCCAGGAGGAAGAGATGAGATGAAGTAACCGCAGGCGACGTATGGCCTGCAGAACCGGCTGATGCGGACGACAGAGACGCGCAAAGGTCCCTAAAGTTACAGGCTTGACCACCTAGCCGGAGAATGCTTGAGGCAGCCCTCTCAACCCAGCGGAGGGTGTCTCACAGCTCTCCTTCAGCGGAGACGGGGAAAGCTCGACTCAGGAGGGGAGACTCGATCGACCTCCAACTGACGGGGCCGAGAAGAGTTTCCAACACGCAAGCTATCTGCGGCATCTCTCTGCACTCGTCTGACTAGAGCCTCAGAGTCAACTTGTAACATGAAAGAGGAAGAGAAATCAGAGAGAATGAGGGAGAGAGAAATTCGGAGGACACCATAATCCTTCGCAGCATCCGCCTAGTGGCCCGGGGAAACCTCGAAAAAACTCGTAGGTCAGGAAGGTCAGCCGCGGAACAGAATGCATGACCTCCCGAACGCGAACCATTGCCGTAACCACCTGAACCATTCCGCTCTCGTTCATAGCTTTACTTTTGAGTTTTATTCTTACACTCCTTAGTACAGAATAAGTCTGTGAACCTTACTTATAGATTATTCATTTCTACCGTTTTCGCAGATTTGCGCTAACTCTTTTAGGCTTCGAGCTTTGTCCATTAATATTTAGCATGTTTTGTTTTATACGTTTTTTTCACCAATACATCGTAGGCTTCTGATCAACATGTGTGAAATATATTAATTTACTTACTTGTTTATACGTGATGTTTACTGTATGTTAGGATATATTATGCATGGTTTCTGTATCCTTGCTGTCGCAGCACAAAACAGTTGGCATCTTGAGCGTAGGCATCTATATCTTCAGAATGTGTTATTGCTGTGCACATGTTAACAACAAGGAAGGGCAAGGTCGCTCTTCCCCAAGTTGCATCTGGTGATACTTATGACGACGGGGGGTTTTATGAGGTTTTAATGTATGGGTTTTCATAAACAATAAGCGCAGTTACGGACGCATTTCATATTACCTGTGAATCTATTTTTCTTGCTTAATCTAAGAAGTCCCCATACACCTATCGTTCAATTATCGTCAGAAAACCAACCTATTTCATTCTTCCCTCTTTTCGCTTTCCTCATTTTCTGCCTATCCCAAATCTTCATGTTAACCTTCACATTCTACGTAAGGTTTCAAAACTGAGTACTTCTAAGAGCTTTCTGCATTATAAAACACTGAGTGCTGAGTATCTGTTTGTCAAACAATAAAATCATTATGGTCTCGATCTTCATAAAGTTCGGCATATTTTTACTTTCTCTACTACGTATAGTAAGTAGGGGAAGTATGGTATTCCACCCAAAAATTCCATACCGATATTTTACCGGAAATACATGTTTTGAGACCCCCTGAATCCAAAAAAAGCATTTTTGGAAACATGTCCGTGTATGTGTGTGTGTGTGTGTGTGTGTGTGTGTGTCTGTGAACACCATAACTCAGAAACGAACAGTCGGATGAACACCAAACTTGTTATTTAGATTCAGTATCTTCCAGAGATGCGACACGAATGTTTTAAAGAAAATCCCCCACACCAGATTACCCTTTACATGAAGAATTTTTTGAAAATTTTTATTTTCTCAAAAATGGCTCTAACCATTTTTATTAAAATATCATATGTTTAAGATATTTTCATGACAAATGAAATGTATATCTCGAATTATCTTGGAATGTCTCCAAAAGTATTCTTCATTGTGAATGACTTTTGCATAAATGGTAAACATTAAGAGATAGACAAAATTTTACTACACAAAAAATGTAGACCGCGTTAAAATACACAATTTATGTCATATACATTTGTTTTGTTGAGTGAACTATTTTCGAACTGTTGCTCGTTATTCCCTTAAATTTTCCAATACTTGTACTTTTTCTCAAATTCGTTATTCAGTTTTTTTTGTCCTGGTAATGCAAAGGGAATGGAATGGAATACTCCACATAGCAACCAGCTCTTAAAATATTTGACTATAGTTTAAAGCCTAGGAATTCCCCTTGCATCTACAAGAAAATAGCAAGATTAAGGTCTCAATACCGATTAACATAAAGCATATGGAGAATAGCGTTTGTAAAAATAGTTTGTGAAGAGTAGAGAAAGTCATGTGAGTGCAACACATCAGATTTTTTTGCACTCATAGCGATATATTCATTGAGGGTGAAAACTTAAGCATAAGTAATTTAAATGAATAAATAAAGTAACATTCCGAATGTGGTTGGTTTTACTTTCAAATAGTTATGAACAGTTAGCTGCACTATGACGTTTAGTCATTTTAAACACGACATATATCCAGGTTATCGTTTTTGTATAATACTATAACATTCCCGTCTAAAGAATCAAGCTACTTGGAAGGAGATGCCAGTGGACGAAAGCTATGATAATAAGTGTATTATTTACATTATAAGGTTATTCTATGTATTATCCTACGTACCTGTATAGTAATATATACAAACTGAATTTCCCCGTGGGTGGGAAAATGTTTCCAAAATCGCATACTTAGCATCACATGTATTCTCTCGGACCTGCACCATTACCATGCGGCAGTTTAATCCTCACTTGTTCCTCAGCTGACATGACTCCACTCTGCGCGCTGATTTGCCCCGAGAGGAACCACGCCAGCCATTGCCTGAAATACCTAAGGACGTTTATTATGTAACGGACTTCTCACCCACATTATTATTAGCCTATCCAACAATTTATACAAAATAGAACCTATTCAGCATAGGATGAGTTCCCCCTGGCGATGGTTGCCGGAATGTGGAAGGTTTATTAGTTAAAATTAATAAAGGGGAATTGGCTCAAAAGTGGATGTGAGGTGGAAACTTGGTTAACCAAAAATACAGTGACTTACATGAAGGGTTATGAGTATTTTGGAAAACACGGAGTGAAAAAGAAAATGAAAGGCAGGGAACCAGGGGGAATACGAGTGTTTATTAGAAGCGACAGGTACTTAGAACAAAGGAAATAAAGGGTACAGGATTAGATAGAGTAAGAAAGGACATGAGAAATGACATTGAACTGTCAGTTAATGAAAGGAGGAAGAAATTAAATTAAGGAGGGAATAGGATTAGTTAATTTGAATTAGTTAAACAGAATTTTTATACAGCAATAACCAGGGTTTTAGTTGCATAAGGTCCAAAGTAACAAACAAACAACTCTTAAGGATAGAAATTAACAAAGAATAACCACTACCACTAATAATCGCTGTATGTTTCAATATATACGGGAGATCGCGAAGAAAAATCCTGCAGTGATAAACCGAGAAGGTCGAAACATAGTGGAGAATGTATAAATATGCTATACAATAATTCTACGCTGTAGAATTATTGCATTTATCCAAAACGTATCATCAAATATAATTTTATTTATAAAACATAGCCTATCATAATGACATCTAGTCATAATGACTTATTGGCTTAGATTAATAATCTAGGTATAATGTTGTATGCCACCTATAATCTTCTGCCTTGAACTATAAACTTGATATGCCTACTTATTACTGAATATCTTACTACAACAGCGAATGCTTCATATCAGAACCTATTGAACATAATCTGTATAAGAGTAATGTTTTCCTGATGTAATTCCTCTAACATTTTACATTTCTCTACCGTCTACTTGTGGAAGGTATGAACTTGCAGAGAGTATTATATTCCACTAAAAATTATACGTATACTAAAATTTCACCGGAAAAAAAGTCTTCGGACGTCCTGAAACACAAAATTATTTTTTTTTGAAGATCCATATAATGAATGCATGTATTTGTGAACGGCAATACTTAAATATTAAATATGGAATAATATTAAACTTCATATTCAGGTGCTCAATATCTTTCAAGGATAAACTACCAACTTTTTCACGAAATTCCTCCCACCCAAAACTACGGTTTGTAGGGAAAAAATATTTTTTTACTTTCTGAAAAGTTGCTATAATTATTTTGAATGAAACGCAATTTATTTTATATTTATATTTTACTAATATAATATTTAATATCTTCAGGCCTGAGAGGTTCTTTTCATTTGGATGTAGTTTTATATAATGTACATAATGTAGGCACATTTAGAAAACTATCAGAAATAACAGAACATATTAAAGTGTAAAAATTGTGTCAACATTTTTAGAATACTTGAAATTATATTATTACATTTTTTCATATAGAAGTGCACGATTTGGTGTGATATTTTAAATATTTGTTCTTGTTTTATCGTTTCCTTTGCGCTGATTGCCTCGGCTACCTAAAAAAAACAGCTGAAGGTTGATTTAGTGATTGAGTACATTTTATGTAACTCTGGCCATATTGCTCAGTTTGAAATCATTTCTAGGATAGCATCTACCTCTATTACTCCAACGTGGATGGAAAATTCAGTTGTTGTTTAAATTATACAAGTTATAATTACGCGGAGAAAATTTTGTGAATTCGTATATCAGAATTATTTATAACAAGATGTTTAAGATTCCAAAGGAATAAAATGGCTTAATTTTCTGAAGGAATTCATAATATGAATTTCTAAATATTAGCAAGAAATTTTAATATAATAAACGGATGCCATTGTAAATTAATGTTGGTATGCGTTTTTGTTTTAAATTTCCCTTAAGAAGATTTTGTAAGTTCTGTGTTCTCTTCTTCATGATTAAACTATTCAAAATCAATCTCATAAGGAAGTAATATGTTTGCCAATGGCTTCTATTGAAGCGCTTGTCTTGATAGGATAGAAGAAGAAGAAAAAAGTGGGGGATGAGAAGACTAATCTCTATTCTGTTGATCGCCTTCAGAATATGAGAAGGAAGTGTGTGTTTGGATAAGAGAAGGAGGGGCGGAGATGCAAGAAAGAAATTCCTTCGTGAAATTGCTCCAGACGAAGAAGAAGCAGATTGGAATGTGGAATTACTCCGTAGTGTGTAGCAAGTCCCTCGCATGGACTCAGTGAAATACACTGCCTCAAGTGCTGACGTTTAAATCTTGATGGAAAGATAAGGATAACTAACTTTGTAATTTGGTTTTTCCTGCTGTGGAATCCCCTCGTGGAAAGAAACTGTCATTCCATTTTAGTAAGTCGAGAATCGTTCGGGAGATAGGAGATTAAACTTTGGCAGAATGTTAATGCCCTGAAATTTGAATTAATGCGAGGCAGAGAATGCTGAACTAAAGACGACGGTCTTTGGGATTTAATACTACATGCTTCAATCACATCTGCCTTAATTTAATTTGGTGCTTAGTACCCTAGCCTTGCCTATGGTAGGCAGCATTTCATTACACCCAAAAACAGATACTGATATTTCATCCGGAATGCGTGTTGAGATCACCTGAACCCACAAGAAAACATAATAAATAATATATAGTTTCTTATAGTATTCAGCTAACAAATCTTCAGGGATACGAGGAATGGTATAGGAACACTTTGATATGCGAGCAACATGAGAAATTAATCAAAAAGACATAATAAAAAGTAAAACCTAACCAAATCAAGTGGAGTTATTAAACATGGGCAAATGCATGCCATGTGATTGGACTTGAAACCAAAGATGCTCACACTGCAGATTATCGCACTAATACAGCAGCACAGCGATGAACAGAATGAACAGCACTAATGCGATAATCTAAATATTTTAGCTCGTGCGCTGTGTGTTCTTCTTTTAGACCATGCTGTCTAAAAACACATTTTCAAACCATTTACCACTAGGAATGTTTGACATTTATCAAATACTTGTTTGAGGATAATGATAAAATAATAATAATAATAATAATAATAATAATAATAATAATAATAATAAAACCTCATTTGGACGCGAAGTGCAACCACAGGTTTGCGCTTGTATTATTCCCACAATATCATCCTGCACTCACCACCGTGGTCTG
The DNA here is from genome assembly GCA_030765065.1 of Deroplatys truncata. NCBI lineage: Eukaryota > Metazoa > Arthropoda > Insecta > Mantodea > Mantidae > Deroplatys > Deroplatys truncata. Next base: position 111,645,645 of record CM060986.1, read on the forward strand.
TCGCATGAAGAGCTGTGGGCCATAGAAAGACAAGAGCAAACGCCGCTAATGACAGTGTTTGACAATGTTGGTTTATTTTGCGGGGAGCGTTTCTATAGATATGCCCTGAAGATGTAGGTATCCGAATGAATGTTGCTTTCTAGGAATTAGCATATCAACATAACGAGGGACTGCTGTACCAGTATAATCCCAATATCATGAACGCAAATTTTGTGTGTGGTTTCGGAGAAAGTGTTGTCAACTGAGTTCTTGAGTCCCTACAACGCTACAAGAAAATTTTAATATCACTACTTCTTACCATAAGTCCCTACAGTAAATTTCAATTCCAACATTTCCAAAAATTAGGCTAAACTGAATAAATCTGCATGCGTCAGAAATGTAATTACAGGAATTATATTTAAATACTTATATCGCTTTGGTTGACTACCAAAATACTTTTTATACAGTTATAACAGAATGGTTATGAAGTATAACTTACCTGTTATAAGACAGAATAGACAGAATAGTTATGAAGTATACACAGGATGAAGCAGAACTCCACCGACAAACTTTCATAGGTTGTTCAGGGGTACTCTCTGAGTATTTTGGTATAAAGGACTCATGGTCTTCGGCGGCTCCTTACAAAGTAATAATGTAATTATGGTTTATTCGGTTTGTTATCCCAATCCCCTTGTTTCTATGAAAATACCTTCACAATAGCAAAGAAGCTTGTATAATATGCAGTAACCAAAACCTACAACACAAAACACAGGGTAATTCAACATCCCACAGACGAAACACGTACACTTTTATCGTAGTGTGTTCAACCTGATATGTTAGTGTACAATGCAGTACACAAAAAATGCAGAACTGTTCCCTTACAGGTATTGTTCAAATTGTCGAACGGCATGATCTATGTAGAGTGTACAGCACGTACCACCGACTGTGTTACACTCCAAGTATTCCAGGAGTTTAACCTACCACTTCCACAGCTGCGATAATCCTAACATCCAGGTCCATGCGAGTATCGACCAGAGTCTCGTAAATTAGGCTCTTCACGTGCGCCCAGAAGAAGTTCATTGATGTCTTGTCTGGAGACCGAGCTGACCATGGAACAGAATCACCGAGACCAATCTATTGTCGTCCAAACTGTACAACAATGTGGTTCCTAACAGTGAGTGCAAAGTGTGCCGGCGCCCTGTCATGTTGAAACTAAATAAACTAACGAATTCTCAACGGCACATCTTTCGGGAACTGTGGGAGAACTACTTTGTGGACGACTCGTTCAGCGTATCAGTAAGGCTCGCTCACAAAAATGTTGACAATATCATCCCATAAATTTACAGTAAACTGCTGTTGATAGCATCGACACACCAGTGGATGTGGATTTTTGTAATCCCATAAATGGCTACCTATGTTAAACATAACCCTCTTGTAAATTTGTCCTCCTCTGTAAACAACACCAAAGCAGTAAAGTTGTGGTTTTATGCACATTGCTGTAGGAACCAATTTGTAGACTCCACTCCAGACGGAAAGTTCGCTGGCTACAATTACTGCAACTTCCGTGGGTGATGCGGGTGTAATTGTTGTTCATGTACGACTCTCAAAACAGTTGACTGTCTGGTGTTTAGAGCTCCTGTAAAGCGCCTACTACTAGCGGCAGGATTGTCACTAATCGCATGTAGTACATTCTCTTCCAGATCGAGTGTTCTGGCATACCTCGCCCGGCCAATATCCTCCATTCTGACACGGAAGTATCCACTAGGCACTATGTATAGACACAAAAGCAATGCGATGTGGTTGCCGTAAGTGCGGGAACAGCGTCGTTGTGCTGCTCTTCTATTGCATTCAGTGAACCCATACACGAGGTGCATATCGACCAACTCTTCATTAATAAACCTATCCATACTGCTGTGTAACACTGTCAACGCACAACCAACTACCGGAAAAAACAAAACCCTAGACAGAACCCATAAGTATTGAATGCAAACTTAAGGGCACAAGTTAAAGAAAGCGTTACTGTTGTCAGCAAGCGTTACCGTTAGCGAATGCAAAGAATTTGTTTACGAACACACACACACACAGCGCATACCGTCGAAACCTCCATTATTGTGTAGAATTTTCAGTGCAATATAGATATAAAACTAACTGGGGCAAGAAACCAAACGAAAAGCAATTACTCTGTAAACGGCCGCCGGATAACAAAATACTCAGAAGGTATGCCTGAACAACCTCTGAAAATTTGTCGGTGGAGTTCTGGTTCACTAGCCCTTGTAGTAAAAACTTACTATTGTATCTATTTAAGTTTAATTGTGGTAAACGTTTTCATAAATAGTTTTATTACACATTTGCTAAGGGTTCAAAGTTGATAGCGACAGTCAGATTTTTAAAATCCTGTTGCTATATGTTGGCCATTATATTCCATGCTCTCTTCTTACGCCCCGAAAAACTGATTAGCTACATTACTTTAAAGAAAATAAAAGACAGGTCAACCAAAAATAATAGGTATGTCGGAAGTAGCTGATGACACAAAAAGTCGTTTGAAACAAATTCAGTGTTTTAAAGAGATCTTTATTTTGTAGAATGGGTAAATGCATGGTTTAGCAATTAGACAAAATTACACAAAATTCCTTCCCAATGAGGAGGAATTCACAGAGTGTTCATAGAAAATTTAATGTATATATTTTATCTCTCATATAATAACTTAATTGGTATTTTAATAAAAATTATTGGAAACAATTTTTAGCATATAAAAATATCAAAACATTTCCATGTAAGGGGATTGTGTTTGGGGAATTTTTTGAAGCTTTTCGTATCGTAACTTCGGAAGATACTGAAATTTGTTTTTGACTGGCACTCAGACACAGGCACATCACATACACACACACAAACACACACACACACGCGCGCGCGCGCACACACACACACAGATACACTAGTGGTCTTTGCCTAAATATGTTTTTCTTAAGGATTCAGAGAGCTTTGAAACATATATTTTTCCATTGAATAGAATACAATACTTCCTCTTACCTATTACAGACAGGAAGTAAAGAAAGTAAAAATGGATTATTAAAACATTATATTCAGGTTTCTAAAATATGTTTAAAATAACAAAGATTTTGTTAGTTCTGAGACATAAATTACATGAAGAAGTTCTCATTAACCAGAATACAACCTTTATCCCACTCTCTTCAATACATACATATACAAAGTAATTTAAAACCAGAAGGAAGGTATTCACCCTGGAATAAAATTATGTAATAACATGTACATAATTACGTTGCACATGGTCAAGTTATTCCGTAGGATTAAGATCAACTTAAAAAAAATTGGCATACGATATGTATATGTTCAACACTGTTTGTGAAAGTTACAATCTAGAACTATCTAGAACGTAAACCAAAGTTGGGATATATCATGGGAATTATTCTATCCAAGTTAAAATAGTAATTTATAATTAACAACCACCGCATAAGTTTTGAAATTTAACTTATCCTTATGCTCTTGCCTACTCTTAAATATGGAAGCGAGACGGAGGTGAATAAAACAAGTTACAGAAACAAATACAATTATCCAAAATCAACTTCAGATAGTATCGGATATAAAAATATAAAAAACGCAATAAAAGAATAGGTCAATAATGAATAAGTTTTCATTGAAGGATACATAAATTCGAGGAACCATCTTCTAAGGATGAATGACGGCAGAATTACAACGCTTTCCATTGAAAACCAGCTGATTGAAAAAAGACACATTGGTCTACGATTAAAGAGATAGTTGAGGGGTGAGTTTGGAACAGGCGAAAAGAATGAAAAAAGAAAGAAAAAAAGATAAGACAGGAAGAGGAAGTAACTATTTCATTCATATTTTTATTCACCAGAAAATATTTGGAACATTCTAAAGAATGTTTAATCATTGCGGGGAGTTCTTTCTCACTCATGGCATTTCTCTAACATGCTTGTATTACTTTGTTCATTTCATGTATAGCTACCGTCTCATACTTAATAATAATTCAGGGCAAAACTTAATCAACTCATCTCATCACACTGTGCCTTTGTATTCGATTTACTATTGCTGCACTTCTTGCTTATTTTCTGAGACAAAATTGCTGTAGTATACGCTATTTAAACAGATAATAAATAGATTTACAATCTTCAGAGCCCATGGAATGGAATGCACTGCTTCCAGGTTATCTAACTCCTTGACGGTGTGTATTTATCTGTACGCTAGTATGCAAAAGCAAACCGGTGTATATACTGTACTGCAGTCAGCTACTGTTGCCGATCCCTGGGATTACACGCTTACTCTATGTAAACTATGGGTTATCTATCTAGAATGAATTCAGGAAATCGTTGTAATTCAATTTTCGCAATTGGAGATTAGTGCTTGATATTAACATATTTTTTTGAACTGCTAAAACGCTCGTCGCGGTAAAAATTTAAGAAAATTAAGATGAATAATTTTGTTTATAACCTATGCTACAATCAAATCAGTAAGTATCAAAGTGGAAACTGCGATATAAATAATATTGAGAATCCCTGCATTCATTATCAATTTATGAAATCCGATCCTATGCTCAGAAAAAAAATAAAACAACATATTTAATGTCCCTACAGCTGGCAAAACTGAATTTGAATACCGTTAGATAACATATAAATCGTTTTTCAACGTAAATACAATATATTATGAAAAAACCAAACGGTAGATATATCTACTTAATAACTAGGGAAATTAAGTTTAGGGATCGCATTTATAGTCAGCATAATACAATTGCATAGCGATGCTTTTGTAAACTGATGGTTTATCTAATAAACACCGAAGATAATTTCATTTATCTTGCTTTCACTCCCTGATAGACGTAAACTAATTAACGTCTGTCCAAATAAAGCCTGAAACGTTATTTTGCAACCTGCTATACCCACTTTCCATGCATTGCGTTCTAAACCACTTCTTTGTATCAAAGCAGACATTGATTCACTCAGCGTCCTGTAGGTGGCCAGGCATTGTCTTTCCACTGAATAGATTTGCCAGTGTGCATAATAGCTCCCACTTAAAATGCCAGATTGTTTCTCTTAAACGGAACTTAAAAGTGACTTTTCCTTCTCAGCTTTAGTATTTTATAAGTATTTCGCAAATCGCTTATCATTTTATGGGTGTTATAATTGCCTTAAAGTGTGAAACAAGGAACAGTTGATAAAGAATGGGTTGACATTCAGTGATTTATAAAAACTCTGAGTGTTACATTTACATAATCTTCTCTGTCGTCTATCGCTTATTAGTGGTATACAATTATTCTTACGAAAGTTTGTTCTCCTGTCTTCTTCATTTTAAGGGGACAAGGTAGTCTGAACACATGAAAATTACACCTAAGGGTGTCAAATTAATATTGCTCTTAAAGTTCTCAATGATCTTTCTTGACATTTTTCTGAATTATTCTATAAATCCTGAAAATTATTTCAAGTGGTTGTTTGCATTGTTAGTTTATGTAGTTGAGTTCTTAGAATTATGTCATTCAGCAGAAAAATAATAAAATTTATCTTAAAACATGTGTATTCATGTACCCATCTTCTGATACTGCTTGCAATTCAGGATAACACTTTTGCATGCTTGTTGTTAGTATAATCAGCTATCTTCTGAACTTCAGTTATTTAGTTGAATTGAAACTATAAATTAAAAAAAATATTTGCAAAGTCATAAAAGCAAAAATTTGGAAAATTTGCAATGTTGTTGCTTTCTTAACATCACTAATATACATTGTAAAATTATGATTGTGGTACATAAAGCTTAACTATGTGTTCTTTATATGTACTGAACATTTCAGCTCTACTTCTCATACTTTCTGAGAAAAAGGTACATAAGTATTAAAAAATGTTGTTTTGAGAAAACTAAATTTAAAGTTTGAACATTAAAATTCCGACACACTTCAGTACATTTCAGAGTCACAATCATCCGACCCTTCATTCCTGGATTGCTTCAGCTTTTCTGATTGCCTTCTCTTGGTCTTGGCCCCTTTTGTTAATTGCTGAACTGCTCGCTGGGGATGATATAGTTGTTCATTGTTGAGGCAGTATTTATATCACAACTCTGTGAATGCCAGAGTGATTGTAGTGTAAATTAACATTATTGTATGACAATGATTTTAGATGTTTGTTAGCCATAAGCATTGTTAGGAAATAAGTTTACACGGCCTCACTGAAACTGGCAATAGGAGTGGATAACAATGAAGCGATGGGGCGAGTTGTTTATCATTTAGAAGAGACAAACAAATGACGTCAGGGTAGCGTGCCTTTCTTTAGAAATGGTGGGAATATCTTCCCTAGAGCATATGTTTTAGTAATTATGATTGGCTTACAAAATAGACGCTAATGTAACCAATAGCAGCTCTATTATAATGTTTAGGCATATCGGGGTGAGGGAGTATAAATTCTTGAGCCAAAAGCAAGTATCGCACAGTTCTAACAAATCATTCGCGAGGTACATATCGCGCAGTTCTAAGAAATCTCTCTCGCGAGTTACACGTCAGGCAGTTCTAAGGAAGCATTCTTGAAGTACACATTATGCAATTGTACTGAATCTCTCGCGTCGTAAAGCTAGTTACAAAATGTGAAGACTCGACAACTATTAAGACAGTAATTACATTCGGAAATACAACAGTTTCAGTCAGGCGTGTATAAAGAATACAGATGTGAACTATTAATTAAGTGTGACAGCAATAAAAGTGTAAAAACAAATTCTTTTATCAGTGTTAACTTTTAGTAACAACTCCTTTCTGTTTACACGCCCTGCTCAAGAGATATTTGCTCGACTGAGTAATAATACCTAGCCGGAGGACAAAGACCCCAAAATTCAAAATAGTAAAACAATAACAGGCGCTCAGCAAATAAGATAACACGAACAGATTACTGCGACATTGTTGAAAGATACAAAAATGTTCTAAAAAGGGGCGTTGCATGACAAGTTTAAAGAAACGCAGACTAACATTTAAATGGTATTTAAATGTCTTAAAAATCTCTTAAACTCCCAAAAGCATATATTTTCTGAAACTGGAAATAATGGAGATTTTATTAGCGACTAAAACAAAAAATGTGGTTTTTGACCATTTCAGAGTACTTTGTCCCCTTAATCGAGATAAACCGTTCAGCAAACAGCTGCATTACATATTTCGTTATAGATACAAAGGGAACAATGATAGTAAAATGTTTTAGAACTGGAGCTATATGCTGGGCTTAAAACTCCATACTCCTTCCGTGACATCCCGAGAAACAATTGAAAATAAACAGGACCTGAAAAGAATGGCTAAGTAATGAATAAATCGAATATTACTATCGGATATCTTGGAAATGGCTGATGCCACTAAAAAGTTATTTGAAATAAATTGTATGATTTAAAGAAATCTACATTTTTGTGTAGTACATTATTGTCTAATTCTTAATGTTTACAAGATTATACAAAATTCCTTTTGAATTAAGAGGACTTCAAAAGTATTCCCAGAAAATTTAAGATATACATTTTATTTTATCATGTAAATATCTTTAATATAAGGTATTTTAATCAAAATCGTTACAGGCATTTTTAGAAAATCAAAAATTTTAAAAAAATGTGCAATATATGGGGTAGTTTGTGTTCGAGGGATTTTCTTTTAAATTTTCGTGTCACATATTTGGGAGGTATTGAAACTAAACACTAGGTTTGGTATTTATCCGACATTTCATTTTTGAGTTACTATATTCATACACGAAAATATGAATCATTTCCTATTTTTTAGTTCACGTATCTCAAAACATGTATTTCGGTAAACTCGGTATAGAATTTTTTATGGAATGCAGTACCTGTTCTATCTGTTGTGCACTGTCGAGTGCAATAAAAAAAAAAAAAAAAAAAAAAAAAAAAAAAAAAAAAAAAAAAAAAAACGTGCCGATGTTTTGTTTACTATTAGTGTTTTTCATTCTTGAATGTTGGCAGAATATCCTCATTATTGTATTCCACGCCTGCCTTAGGTGAACTATCCTCTAATTGGTTTTAGCTGAAGTCCGTTACGATAGCATTACCCTATGAAGAACGGTCAAGCCTAGCTGGGCGATGAAAGGGTGGAGAATCGGTATATATCACCTGAATAGTTGAAACAATATTCCTCCCAAAGACCGTCCATACTAGCCCCTGAATGAATCCGGATCTTATTGGTTCGGCATTCAAGCATTAGCCTCTGTAACCGAATGAGGGATGGAAGATGTGGCAGAGGCATGTTAATTATTGATGCCAACTTAAACCGCGGTTCCTCATATCGGAACCTTTCTTTCCACCCGACTGTACGTGGTAGAGAAAGCAAATATAATGTACTGCTGTCACACTACCTTTTGTAGCTTCTAATTCTTTATTTTTATATACATTACTTATTCAAATTATCCATTTAAATCACTATTTTGCTATGTATTTCTGATTGTGTTAATTATGATAAATATTTTTAATACAAAAGACACACAGTAGGTAAACTAAAGCAAACAAGAGGCTGATGCAATAGTCACTTGTTTTGTAGATGCCTACCTGATGTTTCATACATTTGCATGAACTCAGGAGAAACATAATAATGACAACTGAAGGTTTATCGCTTAAAGATTGAAAAATTCGAAAGAAAGGCTGGAATATCTTTGAAATGGCTTGTGCTAGTATAATACTTCTTTCTCGGTGTTGTATATCAAAAGCAACTCTAAATTTTGCTTTGGTTAGTTTTTATCTATGCGGGGTTTATCAGTTATATCAGGTATATTAAATGTTATAAAAATGAACAATACTTCGCACGTATTGATGCAGTAATTTGTATCACAAATTATTTAAATGTAAAGAGTGATTATAGTATGAATATGCATTATTATGTGACATTGATTTGAGATGTTTGTTGATTGTAATTATTGTTGGGAAGTAAGTTTATACTGCCTTATTGAAACTGACAATAATAGCGTGCAATAATGCAGCGAGGGGGTGAGCTGTTTATCATTATTGGAAACGAGGAAGTTACGTAATGTTGGCGCGTTTTCCTTTAGAATCTTCTGGAACATTTCCCTAGAGCATATGTATTCATAATTTTCATTGGATATAAAAATAGACGCTAATGTTGGCGCGTTTTATTAGCCAATTGCAGCTCAGTTATAATATTTAGTCATATCAGGGTGTATGAGTATAAAAGGGCTAGGTTAGAGGTAGAGTCCGTCAGTTCGTCGAAAATATTTGTATGATACACGTCGCCTTCAGTCCAGCAGAAATATTACACGTCGGCTATCGATTCGCAAGTTACGCGTATAAGAGTTATGAAAAATCTCAAGTATGGTAAAGTTAATTATACAAAAGGTTAAAGTACGTGAATTAAAAGTGATCAGTAAGAAGTTGTTATAACAGTTTCAGTTTGGCGAGTGTCTAGATCAATGTGTAAATGTGATAGTGAAAGTGTTCGACAATAAAAGTATAAAAGAAATTCTTTCATCAGTGTTATCGTTGGATAAAAGATTCCTTTCCGTTTACACAACCTGTATAAAGAGAAGTGCTCGACCCAAAAGGATAATAGCTAGCCGGAGGACAGTAAACCAAAATTAAATAAAATAACAGTAGCATTCTTTCAAACAAACACTAATACTACCGCAAATTGCTAACACCAGATGGAGCTACAAACCTAACAAAGAATTACGTCAGAAAATGGCATCACCACGTGAAGTAAACACACATACACAAACATTATAAGTAAAACCGTCGCAAATTGGCTTCCCAAACGTGGGGCTCAACAATAAATAAATAAATATAACATAAATACCGCCGCAGTATTCACAGAAAATTGAATATGCACATTTCATTTCCCTTCTTAATACCTCGAACATAGGATACTTTAATTAAAATATTTAGTGTCCTTTTGAGAAGATAGAAAATAACATATTTCCTAGAAAACCTTCACCTGCCATCCTTAAACTATGTCTCACTCAAGCATGAAATTTGATATTTATTTAGCGTTTCGAATTTGAGGTAGTTGCTTACACAAACACACACACATACTGATCGGTTCCTAAAAATGTCTTATGGACTCAACGGTCTCAGAACGAATATCTCGACGTAAATATTTTGTTGGAATACTACTGCAATACTATAAGAGAACAGAAAAGTAAGCAGAATTATAGGGATATTGTGGATCTCTTTAGAACTCGTATTTTGAGGAAAATAACTCGGAAATATGTATGCAGCAGACTTGGTTTATTCAAGATTGTCCGTACATCGATTTGACCAAGAGTTTAATCCCCAGGGTAAATTCTTATGTGTTTTCCTACATAAGACGGAGCAAGACCTCTCATTTGATTTTAATGACGATTTACTTCCTAGGCCAGGCATTCAGTATTGCCCAATCAACTCAAAGTCCGCAACAGTTTGATCCAATCACGGTAAACTATCTTCAGTAATACCGCGAGTTCTGATACTTCAAGTAATTCAACTAAGGTTAACGAATGCTTGTTGTCACAATATTTATTTCGATACCTAAGGTAGAGAAGGATTTTAAAAACTCAACTACCATACCTAAGAAGAATTATAAGCAAGGGGGGATTTGGTTAAACAGTTACAACCCGAGAACAACCCGCCTTTTTGCACTTTTAGTAGTCACTGAACGGGCATTTTTTGAAAGACTAATTTTATTGGTTTTTCTTTCATTCAAGAAGAACCGCAGTCTAAATTAAATAAAATACAAATGAACAATGCGTATTGTAGTGAGAAATTCTTTTGGGAGACATTGAGATAATCGAACAAAAGTAGAAATTATACGAATAAAAAAATTAATGTAGGAGGTAAACACTACCAGTTATTAGCTTTTGAGCACTAGGCTTTAAAACTAGCAGTTACGTTCGATTCTGATTAGTGAATAAGGCATCAATAAGAGTGTACATTGGCTGAAAATCTCTCGCGTGTAATTAGCACTATTGATAAATGAGATTATTTCACCTGATTCGCAATTGTTTGGAAGCTTTTGTAGTTTATTAATAGTAGTTGATTTTTAAACTTAAGAAATGAAGATAACTTTCTTAAAGAACATACAATGTTGTGCTACGTTATGATTAAGTGTTTCTGTAAAAACCATCTTGTTATTTTTATTTTATTAATATGCGTATTAAATCTTTAAGTAAATAGCCCTTAGGAAATACCAATCGCTTCGATATTAGTCACGTAATTTCCACGTGCTCGGGCACAGGTTGACAATATCAAACTCAGTCGTGTATTCCTTAGTATACATACGACTTACATAGTAAATTCTCGCACTTCCTTAGTATGTAAGCGTGTTTAGAATTGTTGAGCAAGGAAGTTGTTAGGTACCTCGGAAACAAATATTCGGTAAACAGAAGAAAATAGCCAAAGAGGAAGTAAATTTTAGAATTATACCGACCGGGAAGGTTTAGTAGGTAACGACTGTGACTCGCATTCGAAAATCGTGGGTTCGATTCCCATGGCTGACCTTCCTGTCCCTTGGGTTTACTCGGTAGCTTCCCCAGGTCGCTAGGCGAATGCTGGGAAGGATCATTAATCCCCCGAGTTTCCTGTCCCTCCATTTCGCCTCCATTCTCATTTTACTTCATCTTTCATCCCCTTGGTCTCTTTCAGGGTTGTACGTGTCGACGAGAAGTATCGACATGTCTCGAAAAGGATGCTCTTTGGAAACCTTCATCCTCCGGAATAGGGGCGGTCTCTGGGTTCCGGGCTTATCAGGGATGTCTAAGCCCACAGGGGGAGGGGAACTGGCTGCAAAGGTGCCCATTCGGGGAGTTTAAATCTGTAAATGGTAGGGACCCTATCCTCTGCAAATCGTGCTCCCTGATCCGGCCGCCCTCTATCTCCTCTCACCTCATCTCTCCCTGCCGAGTACGCCCGTCCGGGCTTAGTATAAAAGATCGACTGCTAAGTCCCGCTCAGCGTTGAATCCTAATCCTAAGTTTTAAACTTCACACTTACGTCCGTTGATTTTAATTAACAAATGCCTGTTTTTATAAACTTAGCCGTTCCTATAAAACTTTTGATAGCATTAGTCAGGATAGTAAGTGTTACTGGAATTATTATTCACACGTTTTTACAAGCAAAATGTGGTTTTTGAAGACTAAAAAATCATTTCAAATCTTGGAAAGGAGACAAAAACCAAAATATAATTTAAAATCTGACACCAGGTACAGCAACTACATTATATTAGTAATGTTTATCAAATAAACACCGCATAACGAAGTACAGCTTCTAACCTGAACCAGAACGAAGACTATTAGCAATCAAAAGTATAATTTTCATATTTGTATGGCTTTTGTGTGAGTTTTGGTTAGCTACCCCTGACAGAAAGTAATTCAGAGGGTGGTCTATCCTCGCTCTAGATTTACTGTATAATTCACTGTACAAAGCTAAGCATATTAACAAGCACAGATCAAATTTGTACTTAAAGGGTAGCAAATGAAAGCGAGAAAACATAAGCATGACATTTTTACTTTCTCTACTACGTACAGTAAGTAGGGGAAGTATTGTATTCCACCAAAAATTCGATATCGAGATTTCACCGGAAATATGTTTTGAGGCCCCCTGAATCCAAAAAAAGCATTTTTGGAAACATGTGTCTGTCTGTGTGTCTGTGCACAGCATAACTCAGAAACCAACAGTCGGATAAACACCAAACTTGGTATTTAGGTTCAGTATCTTTCACAGTTGCGACACGAAGGCTTTCAAGAAAATCCCCCCACCCCGGATTACCCTTTACATGGGTAAAAATTTTAATTTTCGAAAATTTTAATTTTCTCAAAAATGGCTGTAACGATTTTGATTAAAATATCAAATGTTTAAGATATTTTGATGACAAATCAAATATATATATATATATATATATATATATATATATATCAAATTCTCTGAGAATGTTTCCAAAATTATTTTTCATTGTGAACGACTTTTGCATAAGTGGTAAACCATAAGAGATAGGCAAAATTTTACTACACAATCGCGTTAACATATACAATTTATGCCATATACATTTTTTGTTGAGTGAATCATTTTCAAGATTGTTCTTCCCTTAAACTTTCCAATGCTTATACGTTTTCTCAAATGGGAATTCGTTATTCTTTTTTTTTGTCTTAGTAATGCAAAGAGATTGGAATACTCCACATAGCAACCACCTCTTAAAATATTTGACTATCGCTTAAAGCCTACCACTTCCCCTTGCATCTACAAGAAAATTAGCAATAAGATTAACATCTCGATATCTCGATTAACATGAAGCATATGGAGAATAAGCGTTTGTTAAAATAGTTTGGACAAGATTAGAGAAACTCATGTGAATGTATCACATGACTTTTTTATGTATTAAAATGTATAAAAATAAGCCGTCAGGATGACACAGGCGGAAGCATCCGTTACCCTCATTCGGGAGGTGTCGGGTTCAAACTGCACAAAGGTTTCTTTGCGGTTTTCACCTGTCGCTAGGCGAATGTTGTATTGGATCATTTAGTCCGTGAACTTTTCTATAATACTTTACAGGACGGAATTTCGTTTCCTTCTTCTTCACCGCCACAGCAGGTATTGATCACCCATGCTGGATATGCTATGATTGTTCTTCCACACAAGCCGTGTTTTGGACAAGGTTGGGAAGGTAGATTCAGACGAATGAAAAATTCAATGCCATAGCCGGGATTTGAACCACCAGCGTTTAGAGCAACCGGACGGAGATCAGGAGATCCATGGTTTAAATCCCGGCTATGGCATTGAATTGACTTGTAAGTCCTTGAGGGTGTAAGTTGTACAAAGAGGAGGGTATTCAGTTAAAGAAGAGGAAGTAGGTACAAAAATGAAGATTTAGGTTTAAGTTAAACTATCTACGGGTCATTTAATTTGCTGTATATCTTCAGAATAATTGTTTGTTATGCTGGCTTCAATAAAATAAAAGTTTAAATAGGTACAACAATTGAGTAAGCAGAATTTGTACCGTTAGTACATACGTGGGTTCAGCACTTGTTAAATATTTTCCGTAGCGTGTTTTAAAAGCTGATTTACTTCTATGGATTCTTTCGTGTAACTGGCCTAGCTCAACCTGTAAACGAACGTACGTGCTCTCGTAATCATCAAACTAAACCCGAGAGGAGTTATTCCCACTTCTTAAGAACTTGTACTGATAATTTATAGTTTGGTAACTACATCTCGACAACACACAGTCCGTTCAGGAATTTGGGAAAACGTACTTTGAATAAAGTTCTTTGAATATTGTGAAGTTTAGCGGGTTTTTAGGTGTTCAGTTTAATATGCTTGGGGGAGTTAGATATTCAGAGGTTAGGAGTATGTACCGGTAATCACGGGATTATGGGCGGATTTGTAGGTGGATACTAATGCGCATGCAGTTACGTTCCTCTTTCCGTGTGCTGTCGTCGGACGTCAACATGAGTGGAGCACACGCACCCCTTCTTGCGACCACCAGGTACTGTTTTTGGATTTATAAAAAAATAGCTTAATTATTCTCTTTGAATCTTATTGATTTTATTGAAGAAATATTCCCCTGCCATTCTTGTTTACTTAGAAATTGTGAAATTTGTACTGTTAGTGCATGCGTTACTACACTTTCTATGTCCGACCCTGAAATAACATAAAAGTTCCCGGTAAGTCCCACTTCCGCATTCTATTAAGGAGTTAGGAGTAGTAAGATAGAGGAACCTCCAGTAGGTAACTGGAGGACAGCACCGCACGAGTCCCCTGCAAAGAAGGTATAAACGGGGACCCAAAGGAAGACCAGATTCGGAAAACAATGTGCGCTAGTAAGGAGCGTTCCTAACGATTCCAACATCTCACCAGGCCAGCTGGCTCCCTGCTGCAGCCACCCGCAACTCGGTGTGTAGACTAGACACGTCCAGAAAGGAATGGGGCCAGAGTAGTGCCGCCAAGCGTCGAGGAGAAATCTTTCCGGCAGGCCCCGTAGCTCAGTCGGTAGAGCACTTGCCTCTTGTGCGAAAGCTCCCAGGTTCAATACCCGGCTGGGTTGGGAATTTTTCTCTAGCCAAGAATATTTCCTGTCCTCCCCAGAGTCTGGAAGTATGATTGAGAGTATGAATCTGTGTGTGTGTGTGTGTGTGTGTGTGTGTGTGTGATCTAATGATAAAAGCTCAAAGTGCAGGAAACCCAACGACAAGCGAATACGAGTTAACACCATTGCTTGGGCAATAAGCTCCAAAGGAAAAGGCCACCGATAAGACCAATGTAGTTAAAGGCGGGGTATAAATGCAACTTAAAAAAACAATCTTTCCGAAGTGGAAATTTCAGTTTTGCTGCAAAATACCAACAGTACCAGCTCGTGTCATAAACATTATAGTTGAAGCTCTTTTACACAAAACAAGAAATGCAACTTTTCTATTTCGATTATACTACACCACAGGCTTTTAAATTGTCTCTAATGTAACACATCGCACCTTTTCTTTCCACTTTATGTGTCGATAGAGTAAGAATTGTCTTAGGTCTACCCGTAAATATAACCTTTGTTTTACCGTTCTCAGTCCACTGCGAAAAATATTTTATAAATCGCAATACACCATACAATTTTGCGGTTTCATTGTAAATCACCAATTTTTTTAAGACATAAATTTATTGTTGATGCTTTAATTCACACTAGCGAA
The DNA here is from genome assembly GCA_030765065.1 of Deroplatys truncata. Lineage (NCBI taxonomy): Eukaryota > Metazoa > Arthropoda > Insecta > Mantodea > Mantidae > Deroplatys > Deroplatys truncata. The sequence goes on from CM060986.1 coordinate 111,661,265, forward strand.
CTTCCAAGACATACACACAACGACAATAATAGCTACGTACAGATTGGTTTCTCACGGAGTTCAAAAAGTGATTTGAAAGGGAAAACATTCCGTTATCCAAGAAAGTTTACAAAAGATGTGCAAGGGATCTTTCTACTCCGAAACATCCAGGATTTTAATTTCACCGTAGCTCCGAAGCATCTAGTTTGTGGGAATAAAAATCTCGTAGAGTCATACAGTCCAAGCTTGAGTTGGTTGTCATGGCAACCATACATTAACAGTGCATTTGAACATCTCAGAGTAGAGAGCAGCTTCACCAACTCTCTATACCTGCTCATGGACATTGCGGCTTACCCATTTCACTTGATTACGCCCCACTTTTCCTTATTCCCTACTAGTGCCGCGGTTACACTTAGGAATGGGGGATTTGTTTCATAAAATAGTGATCCGTGGTATTACGTTCCTCTATGTTAGTAGCGGAATATTTAAATTTAAATGTTTAAAATAGAGATAAAACTGCATTTCAATGCACCTAGTTAGTAGTTGAAGTGGATATTCATTAGCTTCATTTGAAGAAATGAAGCTAATGCATACCTACCACCGTTGCCTGGTTCTACAACCCTGAAACCGACAAGGTATAACATATGAAAGAAAATTATTTGGAAGGAAATTCGCGGTAGAAAGGGAACCACCCCAGAATTTGATTACAGACCCAGGGAAACTACGATGGTGATTCGTGGTGTTTCATTCCTCTATGTTAGTAGCGGAATATTTAAATTTAAATGTTTAAAATAGAGATAAAACTGTATTTCAATGCACCTAGTTAGTAGTTGAAGTGGATATTCATTAGCTTCATTTGAAGAAATGAAGCTAATGCATACCTACCACCGTTGCCTGGTTCTACAACCCTGAAACCGACGAGGTAAAACATATGAAACAAAATTATTTGGAAGGAAATTCGCGGTAGAAAGGGAACCACCCCAGAATTTGATTACAGACCCAGGGAAACTACGATAAAAACGTGGTCAGGCTGGAATTTGAGCCGGTACCTCTTGAATGCGAGCCTCATGCGTTACCATGGAGCCATATCGCTCGATTATAATACGAGGACAAAATTATTAGTTGAATAAGAAACTCATTCACATCACAGCAGGCAGATGCCTGGTCTTCTGCATCCAATGGCAGATGATTTTAAGATGTAGTTTCTGTTGTATTGTTATTTTCCCCACGTACGGAAGCCAATCTGAAGTAGATATTATGTTTACGTTATTTGCACCTCGCTTTGGGCGTCCATTTAAAGTAGTTTGTAGTGAAGGAGTTGTATTATAGTTCAACTGTTGAGGAGCCGAACAACCGCACGTATGGTAAACACTTTCCAGTAGCCTTCGCCGCAAATTTTTTAAAAAATATTAACTTTGTAATTTGACTGTTTCTTTGAATATTATATATCTATGTTGTCTCGGCTGCATCAGTATTATCGTTAGAGACACGTTTCTCTTAGCAGGGTTGTGGTGCGACAAGAACGTAGGCTTACACAAATTATAATTTTACTTCACTTATTTTATTAATCCTTGACACGATTTAAATTAAACTTCACTGATATAGAGAGCTGTGAGATTCTTTAATTAATTACTTGCACTTTTTAACACGTAAACTATTTTCGTCTCACACGAATACGTATTAAATTTCTTGAGGACACTTTTTGCGTCTGGTTAGTAACGCTGTCTGCAACCAACTGAATAGATTTCCAGCGTCTAAAAATTTGTAAATTTCTGTATTTCAAGTCTCTGATTAGCTATTCCTAATCCAATAGAATACCTTCTTTTAACTAAAGCTTTTTCTGGTTGTTGATTGGCCATTTTATAAACACTCACTAAAATTACATTATTGTTTCCAAGAATCACAAGTAGTATTGTTAAACTCTCAAACTCATTTTTGCCTCAAGGTTACCTCATTGTTAGCAACGTTTAACTTATTATTCTCACAGCTCTTACATTATTAAATTACGTAATATATTCACACAACATTATTACACATGGACACAATAATATAAACATGTACTGCCTCAGACTACTGTTGACATTCGGGTTAAAGCACGATGAAAATGCACTAACCTATTCCCTGATAGTGAATTCTTTCTTATCCAGTCCTTCAACTTATTATTCCTAGAGTGCAATACAACACGAAATATTCTTCTAGGTAATCATTTATTCTCCAACCGAATGTGCCATGACTTGATTTCGGAATTAATCCATTTCCGTTGTGATCTCATTACGAAAGCTCTTGACTTGGATAAATGTAACTGACAGAAGGAAAATGGCGGGGACAGGACAAGTACCTGCATAGAAGGGGAAGTAAGCATTATATACTTGAGTGACTAAGAGGGGAAGGAAATGTCTGCTGCAGTACCTCCCTCAGATCTCTCTTGGCAACAAGGGACGATTGCGCATTTCTTCCTTCTTCGCTTTAGCGAAGTTGCTTCAACACAAACATAAAACGAAAGAAAAAGGCTGCTCTCTTTCGTTACAATACATCCATGCATCATTGGGCAGCAGCATATTGAGTTCTCGGAGACTGCAAGAACAGTTGGTGATAGAAAAATAACAGGAACTGGGCTAGTAAAATTATAAACGTTTAGAATACCGCCTTATTGTACATTAAGCTCTATATTACAATATATATATAAAAGAAGTAATTTTCATAAGCACCACCAGGATATAAGGGAAAGGACTTGCAAGAAATCTATCTTCCTACTCTAGTTTTTTCTTTGAAGTAATTGCCGTATCACAAATACTTCCTCAGGTTTAAGCCTGTTACTTTAGGTGCAGTCTATGGTATTACGAAATCCGCTTCCAAATTCCTATACTGTTTAATTATACACTGATGTATTAAAGTTTTTAAATCGAGATTTACTCGAAAGTCTGTAAGTGGGTCCTCCACTTATATTATTATTAATGAAAGTTTAATTTAACGCTGGATTGTTAAGTATTTCACCAGTAATTAAAATAGTACTTTTTAAATAAATAGATGTATGCCAGAATCCTAGAGAGGAATAACTTTTTTTAGTTATAGTTTAATGATTAAGGTTCATGCCTTTAGGTATGGCACTATTAGTATTTTAAAGCTTTCAGACATAAGCTGCAAGATTTTTCACCTTTTCCTTCGTTATAGAAAATGGGCATGCCTATTTAAGAACGCAAGGTACGTTTGAATTTTCAAGTAATTACCAAATAGCAGTATTGAGTCAGTTATTTTGAAATTTAAAACTATTAGTTAGAAAATTGAAATCCATATACTATCGTATAAAAATGAATAATGCATTCTTTCTCACGGGGCAATAATCAACAAAATAAAAAACCTGAAGTTTCCTAGCTATTATAATGTAATTTTTCATAGTATACATTTAATTGTAATTAAATCGTGGTATGAGCCGTGAATTATGTAAACGCTATAGATGAAAAACTTAGAACAGATTATGTAAACTATAATGAAGAAAATAGTATTTTATTGAGGAATATTTTAGTAGTGTTTAACAACAATCATTAATGGAATCGGGCCTAAGCGGTAAAGAGGCCATCTGTAATGGTTCATATACAGGATGGACCATTTAAGCTGATACTGTACAATATCTCCAATAGAAATACAATATCTCCAATATATCCATTGTAGAAAGAATTGTCTTGAATAACAGCGAAAGCCGTTAGTCGTGCTTTATTTGAAGGACGTAGTGTGACTGTGTACGAAGAGCGCCATGAATATTTGGATCATCCATGGATGGTCCTTTGTGACTCAAGTTGCATTTCATAATGGGGAACCGCATTTTTTATTATGTTTCCTTATTCCTCATCACAAAATAAACAGTTTTTATAAACCATTTCCTAATAAGGTAACAGTGTACAAAATGTGGGTTTCCATTTAAAAATAATTAAATTGACCCAAAAATGACCAACATAATGTCCTCCAAACAAACACGACTAATGTCATTTACTTTCCCCCATATCAAGCAACTTTTATTCGAGACATTTCTTTCTGCAACGTTTAGATTTGGAGATACTGTACAATCTCAACTTAAATGCTCCACTCTGTATAATTGCATATCCAACTCTCTCTCTCTCTCTCTCTCTCTCTCTCTCTCTCTCTCTCTTTCTCTCTCTCTCTCTCAATGGCAGCTATTGATGACCACCAATTTTTTTTTGTGTTGAGATTTCACAATGACTTTTCCTCAACGATTATAATGCATTGTAGAAATCTTAAGTGAAGCTAACATAGAACTGAATTTCAACAAAAAGATATGAACACTGATCTAATTATGACAGAGATTGTGAGAAACAATTCAATGTGAGCAACAATCGATGAAGCTCTTCCAGTCCCATAAGTTTATAGAAACCCTAAAGCAGGCGACGTGCGTAATTCCTTCCGGGTGATCAGGATATGTTTCGGCCGGTAGATGGTGAGACACAATGCGGGAACTGATGCAGCAACTTGTGGGTTACATTGCTCTCCATAAGCAATATGATTAAAGTTGCTCCTTGCGTGTCTTTTTAATTACAAGGAGTGGACATTATGAGCAGTGTTATTTTTTATTTCCGTATAATATTTGTTTTGATCAGTGCAGTTATGTATGCATATAGATTATCCTCATACTTCCAGTGAAATTCCCGCCGAAAAGTTCATACGAGTATTACGACAGGTAAGAATACAAACTCGTGTAGAGACATTTGTTAACAATCTTCATTAAATCTCCTAGTGACACTTCAGAAATGCACTTAGGCAACTCGTTCCTAGATTTATAGAAACTGGTGTATTAAACACTAATGTTCGTGAGTCCTCTAAGAAAATCCATGCCTCATCTGTTTCGGGAAATATACCTTTGTACAGAACCAGGCCAGACGGCAGTTGAGCTGTTATTGTTAAACAGAGTTACAGAGTTAGTGTAACAGAAATTAAAGCCACCTTGAAACGTAATTAGCTTGAATTTCTGTAATGGGGCTAATTTTCAACAGGTAATAAATTACATCATTTATATACCTAAGTAAAATTAAGCATGGTGTTATGGTGTGAAACTTGCGGGAGCCAGACACAATTTGCTGCATACCACTACTGCCCTTTGTCGGTCGAAACATAATGTGACCGCGCAGTATTTTATTCAGCCTCAACATTAACATTTCATATATCACAACAAACACGATTTTTATTTATGGGTGGTAGTTAATATTTATTAAGGTATTCAAAGTGACATTTGTGGCTTAAAGTCTCACTTGAAACCACGATGCTGTTATACATACCTAGTTATTTAATGTTACAAACCATAAAAGTTGTTGTTAATGGCAGCAATATTTATAAATAAAACAAGGTTTTGCATATAAGTGCACGCTATACTAATAACTGATTATTCTGAGTGGCGGTTTCTTTCTTTCTTTGCCCCACATCTTGCCGACGCTTACGGTAATGTTGTCTATTGTCAAATATTCGACTCTGCATTGGGGAGTAAACTCACTTTAACAAATCTTATACATTCCTAGACAAAGAACATTGTACTTTCTAATTTTCAGTGGAAATGTTCTCTACCCCAAAGGAAAATATTCTCTCAAGCGCTTATTCGATCATCGTTACGGCCTGCTCATGCACCTGAAGATTCACAGCAAATGTTTTATTTAAAGGACAGTTAAAATAGCAAAATGGGCGAAAACATTCTAATTTATTTTCACTCAATGTTTAGGGTTTCCTAATTAATTTATACATAATTTATTACAACTAATTAAGTTCAGCATATTCCAAGCATACTACATAAAGATTTTCCAGAAAATCTCTCAGAATTTATATGAAAAAGTTTTCGTTATTTTTATTTTCTCTTAAATTTCTCTAACGGTATTTATTACAATATCGGTTGTTTAACTTATTGACATGAGAAATAAGTTATACTGTGTTCTACATTAAAGTTCCCTTCATTTTATTGAACTTCTAATAATTCTGTACGAATGAGACATGGAAATCTTAACAGATAAACAAAATCTTAGTTCAAGATTAAAATATATAATTTCTGTCGAATACATTTTTCTTAGCTCATTTTAAGTGTACCGGTTTGCAATTTCAGATGTTTACTAAGCGCCATCTAACAGGCATGCTTGAACGTTCGTGATTCTTGCTTTTTTCAGTTATTCTCTTTCCATCGCGAGAAGTTACTTTTTTGCTTTATTTCGCCACTAATGAAGATTTTAATGCTGTTTCCCCATTTTGAAATCTTCAGAAAGTAGTATGAATGCTTCATAATAGCTTTTTTCTATTATTCCACCGTTAACATAATTGAGGTAAAATTTTCATAACTAGGGAATTTTAAATGGATGTATAGTAAAATTTAGGCAATGGAATTCTTCCTTGTTCTCGCAAACGTGGATGGGTAGGATTCAATGGCATGATAAACAGTTAAACATTCTGACAAGTAATGTCTTGTCTGTTCCAAAAGCATAATATGTTTTTCAGTATGAGTATACTTTTTAAAGCATTTATATTAAGTATATTTATTACATCACATTGAAATTCTTTGCATGTATACACCTTGGTTGAAGAAAACCGCAGCATTTAGCATCTTGGAAGCTTAATATCGTACGAGTAGGAGAGAGAATCCATTTCGTTTACAGTATTCTATAAATAAAGTTATTAAGTTCATGGTTATATTCAAACTGACGTTCCTGTTATTGTTTCCTTACATGAAGGCATAACATGTTAAGTGTAGAGATTGTAACTCCTAAATCCAAAGCAATTTATTCCTGCAAGGTACACTGCTTTATTTCTGGTCCAACCCTTTCGCATTTCTCTTTATGCCATAACTGTACCTCACAATGTTCAGAGGAATGAAACTTAGAGACACTGCTATGGAGAAAAAGTAACCGCCTATGCAGCATGAAGGCGCGCATTATCGGAGGAAGCATGCAAGGCCTCTCATGATATATGATTCTACAGTAATGAGTACGAGTTATATATCCGCGGAATTTACATATCTTTCATCTCCTTGAGAAGGTCGGCGCAGCACCCCGGAAGATGATATGAAGATAGCTGTAATAGAATGTTCCCCAAGTACTTCCGCGCCGCAAAGGCTAGTGGGCGTGCCGTCTTCGCACTCAGCAGATTCATTTTTGTTATACCCTGGGTACCCTTTAGTAAGTGAAAGCGGGATTGTGCGTATAGAATACACCAGCGTGTATATCAGGAATTTCGAAAGTTAATTCAACGGCGAGCTCTGGTTGCATTTAATACATTTCCTTAGCTAATGCTGATTGAATAGATTACATCTACATCAGTCGTTGTATAAAATGATTGTAAAGCAATTTGAAACTAAGATAATTAATGTTCTAACTTTAGTTTATGCCTAATCTAGAGCGCATAATTTAAATAATAACTCCTAGTTATTTGTTAAAATCGAATTTCCTCTTGGAGAATCCTGGTTTTATAGATGTGTTTCCAATCCGTTTTTGCTTTAGACTTTAAGCTTAATGATACTTTCTCATTACATTGTGACAGTGTCTGCTCTTGGTCTACACCTTTCAGTGGATTCTGTACTTTTCTTCGTACATTCGACCTGTATCCTCGTAAACCAGATATTACCCATCACTATCTCTCCGACCTCTCTTGACTTCGGTGTCCTCGTCTTGTTTCCTTCCATTCTAACTTGCTCCTTATTTCACAATATTCTAATGATTGAACGATCCCCTCTCATAATTCTAAGCCAATATTTGTTCGTCCGTATCTTATATTTAATTTGTTCGCTGAATGTAATATATTCTCTAAAAATCCCTCAGTTGTAACCCTCCTCAATCCCAAAAAAACTTTCATAAACTCTAATCTTACTTGGTCTAGCATTCCGTAGGTTCCTGCCTCATACATCATTGTGAATCTGCAGCTTTCATTGCTGCTTTGAGTTTCATAATCTCAATGTGTTTAGTCCATCTTCCTTTCATTGTAACAGTCAAACCTAAGTATACAAAACGGTTTACATTATCCAATTTCTCCCCTGCGTAAGCCCAGGTCGCGTTCTAGCTGTTTTAAACTGATTATTTCCGTTTTTTTAACGTTCATTTGCCATTCGTCACAATATGCATATAATCTGATTTCTATAGTAACCCTGCCACAATACTAGACAGCAGTAAGAAAGAGGCGTGTATGTAAGGTATTTATTTTGCAGATCATTCACGGCGCATAATTTGACTACTGGTAAATTTATAATGTGCAATTCCTCCTGAACAAAAGCACTATTTAGGCTCCGTTTATTGAAGTTATAATTTTTAACATGCATATTAGGTAATAAACTAATTTATCTCCTAGGCAGATGTCTCAGGCGGTAAAATCTGTGGCCCACATTCGAAAATTTCCGGGTTCTAATCCCGTGGAACATTCATCTGATTGAAGTTTTCTCGTGGTTTCCCCTCAGACGCCGAGATATATACGGATTGGATATTTAATACCACGACCCTAGTTCCACCTTAAATATAAAACAATAGTAAAACATGAAAACTAGATGACAAAACGATTTGCTCTGCTATCTATCCACAGATGATGAAAGCAGATAGATTGGACGGCACCCTGATGCCATCTCCCCGGCACGTGTAGAAGCAGTTGCCGTACACAGAGCTCTGTGGACACGTATCGGGGCTGCCATCTGACTGTCAACAATTAGTAGTACAGTTGCTGTACACAAGCCTCTATAGACATGTGACGAAGTAAAATGCTGTAGTATAGGAATGAGACCTAGAGGCCTAACTTTCTCCCCACACCTGTTCAAAAGGTATCTCCTAATAGATCCGTCGCGATATGACCGTGTATTTAAAGCGATGTAAAATAACAAACAGAGAAAAGAAACCCATTGACTGACCTAAGGTAAATAATATTTTGTGTGAAGGATTTAGTTATAATCTGTAAGCGAAATTCTTAAATTCTAGAATTTATAGCACACTCTTGAAAATTTCCTGAGTTCTGAGCTACAATTTGTGATGCTTTGCTTTTGCTGCATTGGTAACACTTTATTTTTGCTGCATTGTCCTTAAAATATTCCAGTGTAAAAATATAGAATATCTGAGAAAATACAAACATAGACTTAAGAAACTAATCTGCAAACAGATGGAAAGGTAGAATCAGACGACTGGAAAATTCAATGCCATCCCCGGGATTTGAACCATGGATCTCCCGGTTTCCGTTTTATTGCTCTCACCACTAAGTTACCATGGCAACATGCCGGTTCGATTTTAAATTCCTTAACTGATTCGCTTTTTTTCCTGGTAAACCGCAAGGAAATCTCAAATTCTATTGAAATGACATACCCCAATGTCGACTTACAATGCCGCAAGTAGTTTAAATTATGGGCTTCATAGTTTCGACCATTGTTAGGCCAATTAATGGAAATTGTTCATTCATACAAGTCGTATATTGGGCAAGGCTGGGAAGGTAGACTGACTTTTTCAGTCGTCTGATTCTACCTTTCCAACCTTGTCGAACACACGGCTTATGTAGAGGAACAATTAACTCTACTGTATATGTATGTTTGAAAAAGCTCTATTTTCTTGTAAGGTATTACATTTCAATACATTATACAATTAAAGCATTATTACAAAAATCATAAGATATAAAAACTATTTAAAAACATTTTTTTCTAGTTTCGGTTAAAATTTCTAATCTTTTAGGCACAAGGAAGGGACAAGAGACTGTAGCAATAGTCAGATATTTAGAAACCTGGCTCCTATATGGTGACTTTGAAATTCCACTCCTTTCACGGCCACGAGAAGCTTATAACTTCAAATCAAACCAAAAACAACGAATATCTAGAAAAAATTTTATATCACATAAACTAATTATAAGAAATTATATGTTTTAACCATATCTATATTTGTGTATTCAGCTTTTCCATCCCTTTTGGTTTATCAGTTGTAAAAATTCATTCGGAATGACTTCACAGGCTTTTCCCAGGAAATTCAAGAGATAGATTTTCTTTCCTATGCAAGTATCTTAAATATTTGTACTTTAAACAAAACCGTAAGAGCCTTTTTTGAGAAAAAAATGAAAGTTTTTCACTATTAAAGGTACTTTAGTTGGGGAGATTTTCATGCATAGGTATGTCTTCGTTTTGCAATCATAGAAGACGCTGCACTTGAACACCAAATTGGTATTTAACCGATATTTCGCTTTGACATTTTATTGCTCATGTACATACAAACACATAAGGACCTTTTTATAAAAATTGCGTTTTTGTTTACAGAAGTCAAAAATGTGTTTTCGGTGAAATACCGATTTGAGAATTTTGGCGGATTGCAATATTTTCTTTATCTACTGTAGGTAGGTGATTCAGAAAGTAAATAATTGCATAAGTATCTTCCACATAAGAAGGAAAATGGTTTCAGACAACATGAAATACTTCGAAAAGGTCTAATGCTATGAAATAGTTATTTGACAGATATTGCGTATTTTTGTGAGCTCTACATTTCTTGAGGAAGCTTTGTTTGTATCCCACTAACAAAAATCCACCAGAATGAAAGCTACTTACGAAGCTCTTTACAGAAAAATGTTGTTGATGTCAGTAGGTCATGCACATGTTTTAACCAAAGTTATTATTATTTTTAAATAAATATAAACTAACGAGACTTTTTTTACCTGTAAAGCGTAATTTATGTAGAAGAATTTCATGAAAATATTCGCGTCGCATCTTTGAAACATACCAGAAGTTTGTTTTTGGGTCATTCTGTTCACAGATACACACTATTGAACTCAGAAGAGCCTGTTTTAGAAAAACGGCTAAGGGTGTGCGTCTGCTTGCTTCTGTCTCTGTGTGTAGGTGTAAACAGTATATAAAAAACCAAAACCTGGGTAGATACCAAAATTCTATTTTATTTCAGCATCTCCAAAGAATACAGCACGAATATATTCAAGTAAAATCCCCCCAACTAAAGTTTTGCTTAGGTAGAGCATTTTTCGTAACCTTTATTTTGGTAAAAATGGCTCTAGTTATATTTACTACAATACAATACGTATATTAGAGACAGTGATAATGAAAATAAAACGCATTCGTCCAATTTTCCGTGGATTACTTCTGATTCAGTTTTGTATAATTTTGTGTAACAGGGAATCAGAACAAAGAAAGCCTTTTAACTTCAGGAAAAATATATTATTCTGTAAAAGCATAGAATTTTTGTGAAGAAATTCTGATATTTATTTTCAAGACAGACGTTGTATTGGTTTGAATTTTTCAATATTTTATGATTTTATAATTCACCATACTTTTGCTTTTTGAATATGCAGTGTAAAGGTAATAGAACTTCAAATCCAACATAGAGCGACCGCCATTATAAAGATTTGACTATCGTCTCAGCTCCCTTCGCTCCCCATGTATCAACAAAAGAATGTGCACTGGAATAATTTTTGCATAACGTTTCTCTCAATTTACATGAAGTAAGCATAAAATCAAAACGTTTAAAGAATAGGTTAATAGAAGATAAAAAAATTAACCCTATTAGGTAGAGGAAGTCATGTAAATACAACTCCCTAGATTTTTCTGCCTTCTGAGATCTCAAAACATGTATTTCAGATGAGCACCTGATTCGAACATTTTGATGGAATACAATCCTTCCTCAATCTGTCGTAGGTAAAGTGCAGGAAAGAAAAAACAATGTAATTAACTCTTTACTTTTCTGTGTTTCAGTTATTTTATTTTTTATTCTTTCTTCTTTTTTCTGCTTTTATCTCTCCAACTTTAGCTCCTTTTTGGGTACAGTTACTTCAATTTCCACCCATACTATACTAAATTTATAGCGTAAACATAGTAACCAACCCTGAACTATGTGAAACAGAATATAAAGCATAAATATCATCGCTGACATTTTCAGCGCAATTTTGATAGAGTTAATAAAGCTCAAATTCATGGAAATTAGCAGCATTAACTGACAAAAGCGAAAACCCAGTGCGAGTAACGGAAATAACGACTAAATTGTATTTCCATTTAACTACCAAATGATTAATATAAGGATCAGAAGCTGCTGGCGAATACCTGAAGAGACAAAAAAACAAATAAGCACATATCTGGAGTGAATGAGAAACATTCTGTGTTTCATTAGCTCATTGACAATATAGCAGAGCGCAGATTGCTTTTTCCTGTGATGCTAAAGTGGATCGCAACTTTCCTTTGTTTAATAACGTTCCAAACATGTGGCACGCAACGCAATATCATCACATTTCTTTCTGAACCACAGGAGGTCACTCCAGAGAGAGAGAGAGAGAGAGAGACAGAGACATAGAGGGTGGAGAGAGAGAAACCTAACCTTGTAATTGCTTTACAACGCTCGGGTAAGTATCTGCTTTCGGATCTCAGTTTGATAAAAATTCTTTAAGGTAATATGAACATGAGACCAGATTCTACGTAGAACAATGCTATGACGTCTTCCTCGCTTAAAGCTAAATTTTATCGGTATATTCCAAATTGTTTTCTTTATTATACACTGCAGTGAAATTGTGCGCAACTTCATTACTGTTATTATTATTATTATTATTATTATTATTATTACTATTATTATTATTACCATCATCATAATCAACATCTTCATACACTCTTCATGGTTTAGAGAGATCTCGTATTCCAGTCTCCCGTTTGTTTTCGGTCGTTTTGCAGGTCTTCTTATACAGCCTGAAGGTTTATATCTGTATATTTAAATGGGTATTGTCTATTACTTATATATGTCTTTTTACCATTTTTATGTTGTTTAGTATTCTTTCGTTAAAAAAAACATACCTAATTCTTTTCTTATGTCTTCCTGGTAATCCTGTATAGTGTTTTACTGTTTGGAGATGTTTCATTTCTGCAGCTTGTATTTGGTTCCAATCTCTTTATTCATAGTCCGTGTCCCAGAACCACATAGTGCAGCATGAACTGCCAGTTCTTGTAAAACTTTAAATTCGTTTCTCTTCAGGCTTTGGTTTCTAAATGTTGGTTATTATTCCTCAAGTATGTTGAAATGGTCTCACTCTATTGTTTATTTCTTCATTGTTTTCTTTTGTAGGTTACATTGCAGCCCAAACAGTTAAAATTTCCAACTGGTTCTTGCAGTTCTTAATTTAAAACCATCTTCTATATTTTCATTTGTTTTCCTTTGAATGCCATAATCTTTGACTTCTCCACATAAATGTTTATATTATTAGCTAATCTTGAATGTATTTCCATAGCTTTTGCATACCTATTTGAAGCTATTTTATTCCTCTTCAGTAGATTACCCTTCTCTTTGTAAGACTTACATTCCCATGGACTTAGGAGTGAAGTGTCCAAGCAAGCAAATGTTTGGATCATATCATATCCAGAATGTGTGATCAGTCCAATGCCTTGTATAGCGGTGAAGAAGAAGGAATTGAAATGCAGTGTTGAAAATAATGATAGGAAAATTCACGGATACAAGTTACCCAACCCAGAATTCGCCTTGCGACCGTAGAAAACCTTCGGTAGGTTGGTTAGCCCCGGAGTTTTAAACCCGGGACCTTCCAAATGCAAATTGAACGTATTACCGCGGCATCACCTCGCTTAGTGAAGCTTATTTTCACTAACTTGAATTTATGCAATGTTGTCCATAAATAGTAGTATATTTAGTGCATCGATTCCAATGCTTTTATTCCAAGTAGTATTTCTGTGTAACTTACACTAAAAACATGTAAACAAGAGTTAAAAGTTACAACGCGCTATAAATATTCGTTTTCAACAGTATGGCAGCAAATGAGATCAATTAAAAAATAGTTTTTATCTTAATTATATCAAATAGGAAATTTATGGCCTGTTCAAGAAATACATTTTGGCATTTTGGAAGAGGAGTACACAGATAAAATGAAAGCAAAGACAAGTTACATTAAAGTAAACCCTATTTAGTTGTTTATATATTAATGGGGTAATATATTTTCCAAGCTAAACCAAAGAAAACGAACCGAAAAGCATCAACAGATGGTCGTCTTTAACTCAAGCAGCACATAAACAGAAATTGATAGCTCAGAGTTGTAAGTTGCAGACACTGAAGTTTTTAAAGCCATGATATTCCCAAAAACGCAGGTATGAGAGGTAAAGTTCGTTTTTTAGACACAGTGCAGCTTAGGGCAGCGACATAAGGGAAGACGCTTTTTGTGACTTGACTTCATCGTGGGCTCTCAGCACTATAGGGGGATACGGTTAAACGCAAGTCAACCACTTCTTTGCTAGTGGTTAGGGAAAGAAAGGTGTCCAAACCCGAAACAGGCTAAGAGGTAGAGTGGAATAAGGCGTTATATTAGTCTTCCGTCGAAAACTTTACTTAAAATATTGGCAGTAGCATTACACGAGGTTACGTGATAATACTCCTGTATTTGAAGCTCTCACGCGTGTTTTTCAATTATTCGCGTAGCTTACATATTTTTAATGACTATTTGTTATAATTTCTGTTGATTCCTTATGGCCTATTATTTCTGTTGTTGGTGCCTCATATTCAGTATTGTAATACCTAGAGTTATTTCAATTTTTTATCAGTTTTTGGTCATGATGTCCTCATCGTTATTTTACATATCACTGTGAAAATCACCACTAAATGCTGAAGTATAATGTGGTTACACAAATCTACAGTACCAATAGATGTCTTCTGTTCATCGCGCTATGTCGCGCTCTTCATATTTATTTCTGAGTTAAATAACTTACAACGTTGATCTATTTAATCGGTTGCATTTTCTGTGGTGCAAATTTAAGTTTATTAACGCTAAACAAAATAGCTTCATTAGAAGATTCATTATAGCTTTCTTTTTGATTACTAGTAAGGTAAGTACTATTTAACAATGGTATACATTTTTTGAAACTGCATAAAAAAATTATGTCACTGACTGTATCTGTTAGACTTGTACAAATATGTGTAGCAGTATATATCGCCACCTGCTCTGCTGGAACTGTTTGACTCCATGAGGAGACCAACATGTGTAGTGTTTTTTCAAAAATTTTTAACAACATTGAGTGATCAAGATTAGTTAACCTCCCTTGTAGGTATGTCGATACTGAATTTTTTGCGAACCATTTAATATTGTAATTCTTTAACTGTAACTGCTTAGAAATATTAACTAGTTGCAAAATACTAAAGCTTATTTTTTCCTTTATTATTTTTTAATCCAAATATACCTTTGTAGAAATTACACATTTTGTGTAAATACAAACATAACAGCGATAGCCAAATGTTTAAGAAGCTATATGCTGGTCTTAAAATTCCGTACTGTTTCTATGCTATCGTGAGAAACAACTAAATGTTGATAGAACTTCAAAAACATGACTAAGTAATGAAGTTTTTGAACTATGAATAACGGCTATCTCAGAAATGGCTTATGTCACAAAAATCTTATTTGAAGTAAATTGTGTATTTTAAGGGGATATACATTTTTTGTGTAGTACGTTTTCGTATAACTCTTAACGTTTACCAGATATACATCATACAAAATTCCTTCCGAATGAAGTGGACTTCACAGGCTATTCCCAGAAAACTAAAGATATATGTTTTATTTGTATGTAATTAATATCTTCAATTAACGTACTTTAATCAAAATGGCTAGAGCTGTTTTTAGAGGATAAAAAGTTTTTTAAAAGTTTTCCATAACATTTTTCCATAGTTGCGGTGGGGAATTTTCTTGAAAATCTTTGTGTCGCAGCTTTGGAAGGCACTGAACTTAAATAACCATGGTTTATATCCGACTTTTCGTTCTTGAGTTATGACGTTCATAGAAACACAGGTAGACATACAGGGAATGCTTCTAAACTGTTTTTTTGTTCAGGGGACCTCAAGATATACATTTCTAGCGAATATCTGTCGATATTAAAATTTTGGGTGGAATGCAATATGTTCTCCACCTACCAGATACGTGGTAGAGAAAGTGAAAATGCTTTTTTTCTTTCTTTTTATTTAGGTAGTCTCAATACACGGATTTCCGGCGAAATATGCTATCGAATTTTTGAATGGAATATAGGTACATGGTAGAGAAAGTAAAACTATAATCAGGGCAGCAGAGTATTGTAAGTCGCCAACTAAGGGAATATTTGGCTCCAAACGTCAATTGGGTGGGTAAAAGCAACTAGAGAGGCTGGTTTCATGGGAGGATTGCCCCAGTGGGACAAGTGCGTGGTGACCACAGTGATTGTAGTGGTTGGTCTGTGTTGTCGATACCAATCACCGGACCCCAATACAGCAAACAAAGGCCAGCCCACCCTTCCTACACAACCACCACGGTAAATGCTCTTGGTGAGCAGATTTCTTCTTTATGTTGCTTTCAATAGAGGCTTTATCTTTACCTCCTGTAATGCGATGTAGGTAATAAACACACCAAAATGTAGCTGGATAGATTGGATATTAACTTTAGGAAACTTTCTTTCATTTGCAATAACTTATTTTCACCTGTCTTGCATTAGCTTAATTATTTGTTGCGTGTTTCTAAAATTATACGATGTATAACCTTTTCCTTAAAGTGATAAATTGTACTAGTCGGCCACGATATGAGTGCGCTCGGTGAGAAGAGGAATTAAAGGGTTACGGAACAAATGGGTTCCGCAGTTCCGAGTTGCATTTACTAGTGAGCCTTAGACGGGTCTCACGTTTGAAAGGCAGTACAGGTTAAATGGAGCGCACTGTTGCCACATGTATTACACGTGCGCTCTTAACTTTGGCGCCCGTCCGCGACCCGTTTAGCAATCTAATGTTATCTTGAGAATGATACATCCCCAAATAGTGAAATATCTGCATTTGCTATTTAAGGCAATTATAAGACGTTTAATTTTTAGCTGCAGTTTATGTCTCCTCTTCGTATTTTTAGTACTTCGAAATACGATTTTATGGGCACAAAACTATATATTATTAAAGAAATATGGAAATATAAAATCTTAAATACTGTAATTTGGTAGGGTATCATTATCTTTTACCCTTGATCAAATCGCAATCAAGTAGCTAGGATGTTTTCAAACAGCAAATACTAAACGATGCGCCACACTCCGCTTTGTACTTTGCATTTCATTATATTGAAGTAAGGTTTGTAGCTTCACGTATGGTAAGCCAATTTGAAGGAGTTGTATTATAGTTCGACTGTTGGGGAGCCAAACTTGATGTAGTAACTGCCCCACGAACGGTACAAAGTTTCCGGTGGCCTTCGCCCCAACTATACTTTTCGGTGGCCTTCGCCCCAACTTTACTTTTCGGTGGCTTTCGCCCCAATTTAAGGAATCAACTTTGTATCTTTATATTCCTTTAATATTATATATATATTTATGTTTGCCTCGGCTGCGTCAAAATTAATTTGTAGAAACATGTTTCTCTTAACAGGGTGTGATACGGCCAAAGAATGTAGGCTTACACAAATTATAATTTTTACTTCACTCCATTATTAAGCCTTCACACGATTAAATAACACTTCACTTATATAGAGAGCTGTGAGATTATTTATTAATTAATTGCACTTTTTAACACGTAAACTTTCTCTCCGTAATGAATTTTCGTATTAAACTTCTCGAGGACGCGTCTACTAGCAACTGACTTCTGAATTTGTACAATTTGCTGTATTTCAGTTTCTGATTGGCTAATTCTACTCCAATAGAATACTTTTATTTAACTTGAGCTTTTTGTGGTTGTTGATTTGCTATTTATAAACTGTCTCAAAAATTACATTATTATTGCTCCAAGAATTACTAGTAGCATTATTAAACTTTCCAATTCATTATTGCCACAAGGTTACCTCATTTTACCTCATTGTTAGCAACTTTTGGCCTATATTCTCACAGCTCCTACATTATTAAATTGCGTAATACATTCATTTAACGTTATTAAGGATGTTCACAAGGATATAAACATTAATACAATGACCGTTTCCTACATTTTATATATCATATTATACACATATTGCTTTAAGGCAATTGAATTTTGTATTATATAATTTGACTGAAATCATTTAAGTGTTAAAAATACTGCCTGAATGTAGCGTTAATCCAGGGTGATTTTGTTTCCTTTTTTTAATTATTTTGGGTCCTTAGAGGTCCTTTCAGTTGTTCCTTTTTTATCCTATACACTACAATTTTTGAACACACGAGTAGCTTTAGTTTCTTTTACTGCCTTACTAACACTCACTTTACTTGAAAAATAATCTAGCACATTCATTATTACTTTGCGTCGTCCTAGTTACCAGCATTTCCTTCCTCGTAGCTTATCCCTTCATAAGCATAAATATTTATCTAAAATGTTACATCACACATCATAGTGTTCCATTTGCGATGAACGTGAACTCTTCCTTATAACTGATGCTAACCTATGCTGTCTTCTGCCTCGCACCTGTTAGCTGAATAGATTAATGGCTTTTGTTTATCAAACACAATGAATGCAAGAAGTTACAGAATTCCGGTTTCTTTTAAAAACTGTCTCCAACCTTCCTCAACATTTTCTCTCACTTCGTCCCCGTTGTAAACCCAATAACATAAACGTTTTCGCTAGCTGACTTTTCTACTGCATGGGTATAGAATTTTCCGGAAATATTTAATTAAAAAAATTATAACGCTCATCTTATTAAAGGTAGAGAATTCAAAATGAACAGGTATCAGCACACTAGTTTACTCTAGCTAAGACAAAATATTGTTGCGTCTAACCCTTTAGTTTATTATTTACTCCATAATAAGCACGGAAACAGAATATATCGGACCTTTACTGAAAAACTCGTTTTCTTTAGAAATTTATGCCCACGGAAATCTATAATAGCTCTAAAAATGACATAATCTGATAGCGAAAAATGTTCTGCATAGGTTAATGTATTAAAAGTTATAATAAATTAACATTTACACCATTATATTGTCGTGACCTCTTAACAAACTAGCTCAATGGGGGGGGGGTAGAGCGACTGGTACCGAAAGATCTTAAAGTTATATTTCACATTATGCGAGGTCAGACGGGGGACGCAGCTGAGAGAAAATTATGAAAATATACCAAAATGTTCCTAGTAATAGTATTATTTCATGGTGTGGAGGAGGGAAAGGACTATCTACTATAGTAATTTACACATAATGAAAATGGATGGTAAATGAATTTAATGATGAAAAGGGATTACATTACCTCCTTGCTTCCTTGCCTGTCGGTGGGGACGTCATACTGTTCGTATGGACAGCGCGCGCACACTACAACTTGCTCCTAGCAGTAACTCGGCTCGACTGTCTGACCCACGCTAACTCGGCGTGGTAACGCTATGCTAGAACTGGTTTATCCCCTCCACTCTTGCGCAATATCCGATCTCGGCCGCTAGGTCACATACGCAATAATGCTCATATCACAACGTCACAATATTACTTATTAGATACTTGGCGACAGCGCGGGAGTAGAAAAGGACGATGCCAATGACAATATGTATGCGTTAAATAGAGACAAAGATATCCAATTTACCTGTGTCAATACTGTCTTTTAAGGTTGAGAAAAGCTATAGTACTATTTTCATTGTATATATGAACATTCCTGCTATCGTTTTGCCCCTCGCTTCACTCTAATCCCAAGCCTTGATGACGTCACGCATTGTCAATAAAACAAGGCTGCCCTCTTCCAAGTGCTCTCATATCGTGGCCATTAGTACACAAATTTACAAACTATCGCTCCATTTTCGTATTGTGGGTCCTAATATGAATAAAAATAATTTAGTCCTCTTCTAATTGCAGTAATTCTCGTGCAATAGCTGTGAAAGTTAAACCAATCAAAACGCGTGAATGCCATCACATCGTTGTACTTCGCCGATTGCTGCCTATGTTACATACTGAAGTAGGAAGTTCAACATTTATGTATTTAAAATAAGAAAGTATTTCCGTTGGAGTGCTACTTGACGTAACAAATTTACTTTTCTTCCAGCCCCAAAAGCTGGAGCGCCATTTGAAGTAACACAAATTGTATAATAAAGCATGAGTCATCGGATCTATGTGTTAAATAACGTTAGAGCAAGGACTGGTTAAATGTTATTATCTCGGATGATGGTACAAACTATATACATTGTGACTATGTCCAGTGAAGTGAAGTGTCACTTCACTAAAGTTCTCACTGTTACTTCGTTAATGTAATCTAGTTCAACATTTCACATCCACCACCCTTAAGTTCTTACTGTCATCTCACTTTTTCTGTGTGACGCAAAGGCCTAATGAAATACACAGACGTAGCCTCTACTTCTGGATGCTTCATTTACTAGGGAGTCGAACACAACACTTCTCCAATATCTCGCGGAAGCAACACTCACTACATATAACGGCAGCCGTCACAAACTCCCTAGAAGAGTTTTCGTCGTAACAGAAATGTACATGCTAACTCGCTTACCAACTTACTGGCATGAAAAAAAGATTTTACTTTTATCTTTGACTTTTTTATTTTTTTATTTGGGGTTAAAATTTTTTAATGGTTTAAATAAGCAAGTGAATGCTAATAAGGAAATTTAACCTTACATTACGATCCACATACTGACAGACTGATTAACCCAAATTGCGAAAGCGCTCGCTTATATAGCAGTTGAACATTCCCAGGGAGTTCCAGAACGTTGAAGAAGAGGAAACATCCAGAAGATTCGGGTTGTGAGCTTATAGCGCTTCCGGTGTTTACGCTGGCGAGAGTGCTACTTTATGTGTTAGTTATCTTTGTTGATTTCCGACTGCCTGACGCCGAGATCCTAATAACCTTGAGCCATAGCCGCCGCGCTACAGTATATAGGCTTGAAGCGATAAGTGTTCTCTTACTACTGTTGTATATATTCTTCGAACGCTTGTACTTACCTTTTATCAGTATTTTTCTGAATACATTTTAAGTTATTTACATAGAGTAATAGTTAACAAGAGCTTCAATCGCCATATGAAAGAACAAATTGCGTTTATAGATGCAATGTGTGTACAAATAAGCATAGTTGAGCATATGCACATTAAAGGGAACAATGAGTACAATTAATATTACAAGAATAAATACTTGAGAGATAGATAATTAGTTAACAAAGCTCTAGATTCCATATATCGCTTCAACACCAAGCTGTCTAACCTGTGGATAGTCTACTTACCTTGCGTCACCTACTGAGTTGGTTAAAAAGTTGGATTAAATGGAGCAGGAGAAAGAAACCGTAAAAGTGATTCTGCATATACAGGATGTATCAAAAGGGTATGCCAATAATTTGGGAACACATTCCTTGTGGATAGAGGATTAAGGATTGTTATATGAACATAGGTCCAGAATTTGTTTATTTCCGTTTTAGAGCAACTTTTCTACAGCTTCACCCCATACAAGAACACTCAACTACAGAGCCGTCGAGAAACGGGAAATCACAGCAAATGTTCAAAGTGGCCTCCATTAGCTCATATGCATCCGTTATCCCGTCATCGCATTGACTCATAATGCGCTGATTTAGGCGTGGAGAATTTCGTATTGTCTGACGACCTTCCAACAATACGAGCACGAAGAGTCTGCATCTGGAACCGGAGTTGAATAAACAAGAAATTTCAAATGTCCCCGCAAATAAAAATCTAGCGGGTTTAACAGGCGAGCGTGGATGCCACGCAATTGGTTCACCTCTTCCTATCCATCTACCAGGAAACTTACTATTCAGAATCCGAAGGACAGAAAGACTGAAATGAGGAGGAGCTCCATCGTACTTGAAGTACATGTCTCGCCGTATTGTTAATGGAGTATCTTGCAACAAGACAGGTAAGTCATTCCGTATGAACCTTTTGTATCTTCGTCCATTAAGACGATGTGGTAGTACATGTCCCACCAAACAGTCACCAACAATCCCGGTTAACATTAACGGAGAATCGGTGTTGATGGTTTGCTGGAACAATTGCATGGAGATTCACGTCAGCTCATACTTGCTGATTGTAAAAATTCAGATGGAGTCTCATCTGTAAACAGCACACTTGCAGCGAAGTCCGGATTAGCACATTGGAGGAGAAACCATTCGCAAAACGCTAATCGTGTGGGATAATCAGCTAGTGATAATGGTTGCACACGTTGTAGATGGTACGGATACAGTAAGTTCTCTCGCAACAGTCTCCAGATTGTCACATAGTCAACGTTGCGTGTTACAGCTAATTGTCGAGTGCTAACACTAGGGTCTTCAACAGCATGAAGCATCGCCTCCTCCAGATGTGCTGTTTTGCTCGGTCTGGGTCTTCCCCAGTCACGAGTAGTAGGCTTGAAGGTCCCATTTTCCATCAGACAACGATCAATTGATTGAAACTTTCTCCTATCTGGGCAACGTCGGTCTGGAAATTTCTGTTGGTAGAAACGCTGAACGTAACTTGAATTACCTTCAGCTAAACACATTAAAAGAGCATCCTGCAATTTCCATTTGAGTATATGTTCCTGTACCTGAAACACTTAGTACACTCTGTATTACATTCGCCTAATCCGTACATTAAATGAAAATCAGCCAAATCAAATGTAAACGTTACTGCACCTGAAACTCACAGAACAGACACTGCTGTGCTCGATGCTACGACAAGCAGTTGCCTAACATGCGGACTACGTACTGTACTGTAGCACAATGACAACAACGATGAAATGCAATACCTCTACCCAATTTAACCAGATGTAAATGCGAAGGTTTACTAATGTACAATTAAACAACCTTTCTATTGTGAGGGTTATGGCCACAGGACAGCTACGTCTTACACATCTCACCGTGTAAGCAGAGTTGTAGAAAAAGAGCTCTCCATGGAAATAAACAATTTCCAAACCTATGTTCATATAATATCTTTGTATCCTCATTTGCAAGATTGATTTCCCAAAGGTATGACATACCTTTTTGTTACACTCTGTATAAACATCGCTCAATAAGCTACAAGTGTCTGGCATGATATCGTTATATACCGAGGTGAGGCCAAAAGTTTTGCAGCTAGATATTACAGTTAGATACTCCAGCATAAACATTGGGAAACGTTGGTTCAGAGGAAAACAAAAGGATCAGGATCTTAACTGCACATTTCAGAGTAGGCGTGGGATAATTATCACAAAAATACCCGGGTTTTCACATTAGTCACATTACCTGTGTTTATTGAATATTAGTATCGGTGTCACTACATCGTTCACAAAAGATTAAAGGAAAGACATTGGAGGGAGCTGTTCTACATGCACACGATCCACGCGCTTCCATACTCAACTCCCGCCCTGAAGAGACTGACTGGCGACTGAAGCCACGCTATCCAGACAAAGAAACTAGTAAGGCTTGCTTCCTCCTTCCTCTCCCCACCTCTGGACGGGAAGTGGGGTGGGGCATCACGTCGGACAAAATTCAAAACTCCAGCCGCAAGAATTACACCCAACAATGTCGTCGCTACCAAGCAATAATGTGTCCAACGTGAAAATGCACACACATACACGCCACAATATTGCGATAGTATTTGCGCGTTCTGGTTGATTTTAGTTGTTACGGCTTAGCTTCTGAACTATTACTTCTCCAATGCTTTTTTCTCAGACTTTTTGCTTAGAATACGAACTGAACTGCAGTTAGTGCTTAAGTCATGGCATTCCGCATGTTCATAAAAGAGAAATAACTTCTTAGGCAGGCGTTCTTATTTTCTTTTGCTTGTTGTACATTTAAATTAAAATCTGCAAAGAACATTTCTGTAATTCTAAATAACTCAATAGAAATTATAATTTATTATAAACACAGGGAGATGTATTTACATAGCTCTTCTATATATATGTTCATAAAAAGCTATTTTGAAACATATCATTAATTATGATAAATGTCCATTACATTAAGTCCAATACAAATGTTTTTAATGGTGTATTAGGATATGAGTTTGGGAGATGGTTATACAGAATCGAGGGCAAGGATTATTTCCAGAATTCTGCTTTATACTTCACTAACCTGTATTGCATAGTTTTTTGCACGATAGTGTTTTAAATTAATATATGTAAAACTGTTAGTATATTTAATATGAATATATGACTGATGTTAGCAGTCTGTCAAATGTAAATACGCTAAATGCCGGAAATGGTTTTATTAACATGCCAGGAATCAATTACAAAGTTGTGGCATATGTGTGATGGAATTTATAATGATGAAATTGAAGAAGCACGGTGTTTTAAATTTTGGAACAATCTCTAGCCATTTATTGAATTTAACACAACATGAGCAGAAAATTCCCATGTAGTCTGTAATGCACCGACTGCACAGAGAAAGTTGCGGTATTAATGATATTTTATTTTGTTGGCATTATGCAGGCTATAAACGATATACAAACAAAAATCGCATATGCAGTAATTTTATAAAAGACTGTGCTCTCCGATAAGTTAAGGTTTTGCGTTTTGAAAATTCATTGTTTATTTTTTTAAGGTAGTAAAGCAATGCGCGTTTTAACTAATGCTTTCAATAAGTATTCACAGTGAAATCTGGATATTTTCTTTGTAATCGAATGCAGTATTTCCCCTACCTAGGTACTTAAGGAAGCAGTACGAACCGCTTGTAAAATCACAACTGAGTTGTAAGCGCAAATCACCTGTGTTACAGATTAAAATTTTATACTTGGTGTAGCTAGTGGGGTACAGATTCCGCTTCAAGATTTCTTGTCCTACTCCGCAACAAGCAAGGGAAGATAAGCCTGTTCGTCCGGAAGGCAATAATGCACATATCTGTAACGAAACAGAACGCATGTTCAGCACGGGAAAGTGTATTTATGGGTTTACGAATGGTTCCAAACAAAGCAATTCACTTCAAACAATATTTCTGGTATGCTTTTCCGGAGTGGGGGGTGTTTGTAATTGCTGAACTACATTATAAAGTAAGCTATTCAGTTTAATAATCCCTTTAAGTACCATTCGCTTGTAACCACTTATGACGGAGTTGAAGATTTATTTGTAAAACAAATGCTTAATGTGCCCTACGAAAGATAGGAAATCTGCGTTAACTAAGTATTATTAATAACTAATTATTGATAATTAAATTGTTTCGGTAACCTTTTACTGGGCATGGTTTCGGCGCTGGGTGGGGAGTAGTTGGGTGGAGAGGTGCTCTCAGCTTATAGAACTGTCCAGAACTCCTGTTCGGATTGGGTTGAACTCGGCGGGGCAGTGGTTCCCGATACCCATGGGAGATTGGGTACGCCTGGGTGGTTTCTCGTCCAGGCGGGGTTGTGAGACGCTGAAGTTCCTCCGGTACCGCCCTGGATAGCCGGTAGATAGGTGCTAGTTCATGTCGGCCCCACAGAGAATATTCGGTAGTCTTCCCTTTTGGGATTTGACGCGCGTAAGTAGCGTATTCACTTCCACCCTGTAATGGAGGGGGTAGTCGAATTAGGCAACCAGGTGCCGGCCAATGGAAAAGCTCGCGGGAGTGGGAGTATCACTCGGCTGACGTCCACTCCCCTGGGTCACATGGGGCGCAGTTCCCTTGTGTTTTATATCCAGAAGTCCTATTGGGACGTGGATGTAAACATATGGATAAAATGAGAGTTCGACACAAGTGCGAGCCACCGGAGGAGAGAATAGACGAGGTTATGCACTTGCAAATTGGGTGGTACGTGCAGGGAAAGCCAAATAGTGACTTCGGAAAGAGTGTATGAAATAACGGATTTAAGCTATATTTATAAAATAATTCATTAAAACTCCTGTATTACGACAGCTAAGAAAACTGCATTGACAAAAACAAGCATTAGTATTTATTCCCTAAATAAATAAATTATTCGTATTGAAGAATCTCAAATTAAGTCAGGAAGATAAACCCTTTCCCTAGTATTGTCATATTACAAAACTTAAATACTACTCTATGTAGTACAGAAATAATAATATTAGGCAGGCAAGTTGGACTATCCATAGCCTGCAGGTCGTGGTGAACCAGCCTGTTCAGATTGGGTTAACGTGGGACTGGCCTACCTACCTGCTCTCTTAATAGACTACACAAGACAAAAACTGACATTTTTATTCATCTCTTGATTCAACACACTTCATATTTTCACCATAAAAGCGGAAAATAATGGTGAATGAATGTTAGAGACAGTGTTGAAAACTCTCTGCTTATTCTCTGTTATTCACAGAAAATATGAGTTATAAATCTCTCATAGGTAACGCATGTTCATAAATAAAGAAAAATACATGTAAGAGGATTATAGAACACGTTGCTACTAGCGAAACATGCATCGCTCACAAAGAGATACATGCGTATATAGAAGGAAGGGACTGTATTTCATGGAAAAGAGATGCTGATTACGAAGAAGAGATATGCCTTAAGCTGTGTGTTGTGTACGTAAACTCTCTAACTACGAACACATGAAACGTAGAAGCAGCAAAACATTCATTTTATTATTATTACCTTTCCTGTATATCCTTTAATATTTAATATGATAAACATAGACAGCACCTGCATGTGTGTGCATTTTCTGACTCGTAAATGAGACATTTTAGTACCAGTTTAATTTTCACGAAATGTTATTAACAAATCTACATTGCTGGACACGAGGTCTACCCCTAAGGCTGTGTAGCAACAGCCCCGGTATATTGTATTATAATTATTCACATACATTAATAAAAGAAGAAGTCTGATGACTTAAAACCATAAGTTGACCATACATTGATTGGTTTAAGCTTAGTATTAATATATTTAATTTTGGATATTAGTTTCTTACATTCAATCGTATAGCAACAGTTGAAAACAAACCCAGAGGCATTTTTGTTTAAGCGACAGGAGTTGCTTGAGAATTTTGATATGTATTTGACTCTGAATATATGAAATTAACAAAACAAACACTAATTTTGTACCTCGATGTTACAAATTCACTTGGGTTTTTGATAGGAGTATATTAGTAGTATCCATGACTGAAGTGAAAAAATTATCATTAACTACCATCTTTAACCGACAACAGGTGATGTTCTGCTTTTCTAAAGTTTAGTTGACGAAATTTAATTTAGTTTTTAAACTGGAGCCGGGCTTAAAAATTATAAATTCATTATTTTTGAAGAGTTTAAGAACATTTCTTAATTATCTATTACAATTAATCGGAGATAAAGCACAGGTCATATTCAAAAAGTCGAATTTCCTTTTATATTTTTAAAAACATGAAGCAACGGTTAACAAATATATATTTCTTAAGAACAAATGTCTCTAATGTATACCTTCTGGTCTATGTTCTATTCTGTTCTATTGCTATGATGTATAAGATTGCTGAATAAATTTGGTAAGCTTTGAAATAAATATTAATATTCCTTTAACTTCACTTAAGGCAGCTCTCCAATGAAGTTGCTAAATTCTAAGATTTTTAATGAACTTAATTCATATTTATGTCAATGCTAAACTTATATATATATATATATATATATATATATATACATAATCTTACGTTTTAATACCATTTTAATACATTAAAGCCTTTGAATATTAGTTATCAAATGATATTTAGTGTTTTTAAAACAGGTCCTCCCCTCACAGTGGGTATTTGGATAAATTTATGTTATAAATGTAAAGATTTCAATATTTTTATAGATTAGTTTTACATTCATAGTAGTTTTCATGTCTTTATACGATTAAAGAAAAAATACAATACATTTTGAAAAACTATTCATAATCTCGGAACGTTTTATGTACGAATAAAACGAACTGTTAAGTTTCATTTTTGATTTTCGTTAGATTATGCAGAAGAATTCTAAATATTTGGATGAAAATTCCATTGTGGTATATGGAAAAACTGCTTCAACTTACGATCATTCTGACAATTTAAATCATGCTGAGGGGTATTTAAATGTGATGGAGGTAGAACATGTAAATTATTTATGAATCTATAGCGTTTAAAATGTTTCTTACGGAAAATAGAAAGAAAAAAGGTACATTTTTGTAGATTTTCTGAAACGATATTTTTTATGAGATTTACTCGAGATGAAAAATTAAGATTATATTTTAAAAGTAAATGAAGATGTGTTGTGCTTTATAATCACTCTGAAAAATAAAATAAGTGATAAGATTCACTAAATAACCTGTGGTTTACCCAGCAGATCCTGTTCCTTTATTTTTTATTTTTTATTTTTTTAATATCACCACGTGCTTTGTAGCGGGAAATCGTTTGTAGAACCCACTACGTTGATCATGATGGATGCTATGTTACGCACCTGTAGGTAGTCTTGATGCCCGTACTCCCGTGACGTATCTCGATTTTCTCGTAGACTGGAATCTGATGATCGTATATCTGTATTCTTGCGTGTGTGTTAATATATTGTAATTATTATTTTATAATTATGCCACGGCTGCTGTATTAGTATGGAGAGTTCTTGTGTCTTGTCAGGGTTGGGTATGGAGAAGGTTAAAATATTTTACAGACACGCATTCTGTTAATTATTTCTCTTGTATTTTAGATAAACCACATATAAATATTCACAATTCACTATCACGTTTATTATGCTAAAATATGTATAACTGGTAGACTTTAAACAGTTTTAGCGTCCATTCAGAGACGAGTTTATACATTGCCTTCCTGCTTGAACACTGACAAGCTTCTGTTAGCGTTCCCTTCTACCGTTTTCTTAACGTACGTATTTGAATTATAGACACCTATCAGTGTACCTCATTTGTGCTACTATCCAATAACATCCAATAACAGTTTAGGTTACATATATATGTTTACAGACTTCCATCGTCGTAATTATGAATCCATGCTTACGTAGATACTACTGCATTTTATATTACTGATTATGTAGCTAACAATGGCATTTCCCTCTTATATTATACGTACAATATTAACAAAGAAAACACATAACACGTTAAACTTAGAACAAAAAATACTAAGGAAAAAAATTATTAATGTATTGATGCTGAGAAGTTGTGAATTAGATAACTTATTGCATTAATGAGATGTTGTATAAGTTTGTCCATGGCTAGTATTGCATGTTGCTTCAGTTTTCTCCACAATGAAATTTATTTTAAATTTTTTCTGGGTGAAAAAACATATGATTTATTAAATTTCAGAAAGCAGGTTACCGAAATGTGAAAATAAAAGCTGCAAACAGTCATACTTTCTTTATCACTCCGGCAAAATAGTGATAGTAATGACTCCCAGTCATCAACCCCTCCACAAAATGAACAGATTCTCCTGCCAAAATCGTCAGGATTTAGTTCCTATGCCCTCCAGCTGCTCATAGTGGTGTAAGATGTGTGGTCTAGCTAAGTTGGAGTATTTAGGAAGAAAAACGGAGAATTATCCTTTTAACACATTTCAATTCGGATGCTTTTTCCTCACTCATCATAATTGGGCAATTTCTTACTGCAGCGTGATAAAACGAATACTGTGGCTAAACATGAGTGACGAAAGGACTTTCTAAAGTTAACAAAGAAGATCCGGATAAACATCTCGAAATATTTCTGTACAGTAGGTATGTGAATCAATAATCGTAAGTTATATACCTAAGAATAACGCTCAAAATTAAATTTCTAAACACAGCCAGAAGAGATTCGTATCTGGCTCTTCGCATTTCATCTGGCGCAGCGGGCAAATTCCAGCAGCGCTCCATGCTGTGCTCGAAGGTACTGAAATGAAAGGTTCATCTCCCTCCAACATCATATGGTTGAATGCAAGTAGATTCCACTTAAAACTATATTAATAATACGCTTTCATCGATATTTTGTCTGATTATACCCATAGATTTCGGAAATGAAGGCCTGTTGCTGGAATAGTTTTCCTTCCTTCCTTCCGTTTTATATAAAGTTCACTTATAAGACACTGTAGAGCTAATAAGGTATACTACTTCTTTGCAGGGGACTAATAAGTTTTCTGATCCAAACATCATGGATATAAATGTTTACATTTTATGCCAATTATCTATAGTACTAGTATGTGGAAGAAGTATTATAGTGCACAAAACGTTTCGAAAAACTTGGAATAGTTCATCAAACATTGAAACATAAAGACCGAAATAAGACTAAGTTAAAATATTATTTCAATATAGTTCATACCTGTCATTATATTTGGAAGTGAAGAATGGACAATGAAATAGAAACACAAAAGTAAATTTCAAGCAGTCAAAATAAGATTCTTATACTGAAAGATTGTACAAGAGAGAAACACCAAAAGAAAGAGGATATTAGAAAACAATTAGGTGTAGAGACCATCTAAGGCGCAACTAACAGTAGTAGATAGCAAAGTTACAAATGGCGTCGGAAGAACGAGTCTTCGTCTATAGACCTACCGGACGACGACCAATTGGACGATCCAGGAAATAATGGAAAATGTGAGAACGGAACAGCCTTGGACCTAAACTTTGGCTGGAAGATGAAGAAGAAGAAACACACATTAACGTCCACTCAGCAAAAACAAAACAAACAAATCTCTGAGTAGGTGTATCTGTGAATGTATATCAAAGAGAGAGAGAGAGAGAGAGAGAGAGAAAGAGCGAGAGAAAGAGAGCAGACAAAATTTTCAAGTAAATTCCGTCACGCCGAACTCCTCTTTGCATGGAGAAAAAGTTATAATAAATTTGTTCTCATGAAAGTGAAAGATTAAGCGCATATCTTAAATTTTCTGCAAGTATTCTTTATCCTGATTGAATTGCACATATCTTTCTATAACTGCGAAATAAAAGACGTAGAGCTCTTTAATGTATATTGAAGGAGTTTATATGTTGTAGCGGTTGCACCACTATGGACGTCAATTTGCCGGATATTGTTTCTAAGAGTGTGATTCTGTTTGATACGGAAAACAGCTTGCTTCTATTCTCACAGCTCCTACACTGTTAAACTACGTAATACATTCACATAACACTTTTATACATGTAGATAATAAAATATATATAATACAATGACTGTAATATACACTTTATATATTATATTATACACACATTACTTTAAGGCGTGCTGTTATTTTTTTATTTTATGTAATTAGACTGATATCATTTAAATATTAAAAATACTGGCTCAATATATATATATATATATGTAATTTGTGACAAATAATTTTTCTCGTAGCGCTAGTAGAAATTCCAGTAGAAAAAGTCTCGACACACTATTGTTTATTCTTATATATTTTCTATATACTGTTATTAGAAAACCATTTCATGCTAATTAAGAGAGTTGTTTGCATGAATTATTCATTGAAGTTTTGTTGTAGGTACAAGGGGGTACAGGAGACTGAGCATAATCAAATCTTTAAAAAGCAGGTTGTACCTATATGCTGGCTTTGAAACTGCACTTGCATGACATCATGACAGACAAAAGACTAATGACCAAGTTCTTCAAGAAATGTTTCTCAAACGTGCCATATTACATATTAGACTTTCTCAAGTACGTCATCTGATGGAAATATTTGAAAATTTGTGATTGTTGTTTTTTCTTTCCATTGCCACTTCTGCACTTTGAACTAAGCACTTATTTCTTAATTTGAAGTCTTTCCTAGTAAAAAAAGTATATAAATAATTTAACGTGGTTTGAATAATAACGTTTTATATCAGCACTATAAAAGCTATGGATATACTGGAATTAGCCAATTCTTTTAAGATTGAAGCAAAGTACCTACCTCATGAAATAAACAACCACTTATTGACAAATTATCGAAATCCGTAGCTTTACTTGCGCTATTTCATTAACTACTAACATACCTCCTTCTTGGCTTCCTCTTCTTTCACCCTTTGTCTTTCATTTTACATATGGTGCCTATTAAATTGGTTCTTAAGAAGTTCTTAACTGCTCTTTTCTCTGACGTGACAAAAGGGTATATACCGCCCTCCCCACACACAGATTTTATATATACCCATATAAATCAATATCATACAAGAATTGTACATTGTACATAATAATATAATTTAGCAAGGAAAATGTTAGAATATTTAGCAGCCAAGAAATGTGCAAAGGAGATTGTAACTTAAATAAGTAAGGGACGGGCGATCTAGCTATTTCGAGGCAAAAAGTAACCTAGGTAAAGCCCACCACCTTCCACCAAGCTAATGAGCAAGGAACTTGAAGGAATAGCAAGAAATAGAAAGAGACAGATATAGTAAGGAGAGAGACAGAGATATTGAGTTTGCTTCCGGACGCCTCACTGGGACGCTTGTGCGAAATGTTTTGGAGCAGAATATTTTCATACATAATAAGGTAACGCGATCTCATGAACAATTAGAAATGTCTTTTCATTCTAAGGCGCGAAGGTGAGCGTCACTAGGTTTAGGTATAAAAGGGGAAGCAGGCCCCAGATTTTCACTCTTTTATAGAATCTCTTGGACACTCAGTGATACTCTCTGGACGACGGATGCAAGCGTGTGCAGTTAGATTAGGCTCCTAATTTACTATTAACATAGGAATTTTTAAAGATGGGAAAATCTAGCCTCCCATAAGTGTTTTATTGATAATAAATCACATTCTAAGGGAAATGCAGTGTATTTAAGTTTTCCTCAGCTACGAAAACCCTGAGATAAGTGAAATTAGTTAGATAGGTAATTTATTAGGAATGGAGAAATCATCAACCGCTGAGCAGAGGTAGCAGGACACCAGAACACTGCAGCAGAAGGCATCAATGCAGATGGCCAACGATTTCTCTCTACAAAAGACGCACAACGTTTTCCCGCTATAATGAGATAAACAGAGAATTGTAATTATTCTAAATATACAATTTAATTGCCAATAAAACTAACATGGAATAATATTATGAAACACAGAATAATCCATTTAATGTGCAAAATATAAGTGCATTTTACTAAAGGAATAAGTTTCTCAAATTCGACGTTTTCTACAGCATTTATATATACACACCACGTGCACAAACGTATCCGGACACCTGGCTGAAAATGACGTACAAGCACCTGGCGCCCTCCATCGGTAATGCTGGAAACCAATATGGTGTTGGCCCACCCTTAGCCTTGATGACGGCGTTCACTCTCGCAGGTATACTTTCAATCAGGTGCTGGAAGGTTTCTTGGGGAATTGCAGTCCATTCTTCACGGAGTGCGGAATTGAAGAGAGATATCGATGTAGGTCGGTGAGGCCTAGCACGAAGTCGGCGTTCTAAAACATCCCTAAGGTGTTCTATAGGATTCAAGTCAGGACTCTGTGCAGGCCAGTCCATTACAGGGAATTCAGTGTCGTATAACCACTCCGCCACAGCCCGTGCAGTATGAACAGGTGCTCGATCATGTTGAAAGATGCAATTGCTATCCCAGAATTGCTCTTCAACAGTGGGAATCAAGAAGGTACTTAAAGTATCAATGTAGGTATGCGCTGTGATCGTGCCACGCAAAACATCAAGGGATGCAAGCCCCCTCCAGTAAAAACACGACCACACCATAACACCACCACCTCCGAATTTCACTGTTGGCACTACACACGCTGGCAGATGGATTTCACCGGGCATTCGCCATACCCACACCCTGCCATCGGATCACCACATTCTGTACCGTGATTCGTCACTCCACACAACGTTTTGCTACTGTTCAATCGTGTAATGTTGACGCTCCTTACACCAAGCGAGGCGTCGTTTGACATTTTCCTGCGTGATGAGCAGCCGCTCGGCCATGGAATCCAAGGTTTCTCACCTCACGCCTAGCTGTTATAGAATTTGGAGTGAATCCTGATGGAGTTTGGAATTCCTGTGTGACGGTCTGGATAGATGTCTTCCTATTACTCTTTTCGACCCTCTTCAAATGGCCTGTACGTTTTTGTGCTGTACATGTCCCTGCACGTTTCCACTTCATTATCACATCAGAAACGGTGGACCTAGGAATGTTTAAGGGTGTGAAAATCTCGCATACAGACTTCTGACACAAGTGACACCCAATCTTTCGATCACGTTCGAAGTACGTGAGTTCCACGGAGCGTCCCATTCTGCTGTTTCACGATGTCTAATGACTAGTGAGGTTGCGGATAATGAGTACCAGGCAGTAGGTGGCAGCACAATGCACCTAAGATAAAAAACGTATATTTGTGGGGGTGTCCAGATGCTTTTGATCACATAGTATATATTGAACACAAATCTACTCCCTCTGCTCCCTATAGCTCCTCCGTCAAACATTCAAAAGAATCTTAACAGGCCTCAAAATAATATTAATATTACATCTGTATTATATTTAATGGAACCTCACTGCACTGTAATAATAACCGACTCCCATCAGAATATGTAAATAATAAAACCTGCAAGAAAACTTATGCTAATAAACTTTTTATGCCTATTTCACAAACCTCAACTAAACAGTATAATAGTATTATATATATATTTTTTCACCTCGCAATCGATTATAGCTCCCTGTACACATGTTAATTTAGAAGCCATACGTTATATTCTAATATTAATGTTAATTGATTCAATAATTCCTTTCTTCTTCATATCCGCATTTCAAATACATTGAAAGGTTTTTGTCGTTTCGTCACAACATCCAAGTTTCTCCTATTTTCAATGACATTCATAAATGACTTCACTAATCTCTTCCGCCATTCTTTTTTACGTGGGCGTTGAATACGGTTCTTTGTTTTTTACCTTCTCTACTACGTACCTTGAGGGGCATTCCAACGAAAAATTAGATGAAGATTTTTTATCAGAAGTACATGTTTCGCGACACACTGAATTAAGAAAACCAAATTCAGAAAAAGGTACTCGCGTGAGTGGGTATTTGAACAGCATACCTAAAAAACGAAATATCGGATTAATACGAAACTTTGTATTTATAGGTGCTGTTTACAAAGGATGAGACACGAGGATGTTTAAGAATATCCCTTGGGCGATAGCCTTTTTATTGGAAGTTTTTCTTTGTTTTTTTATTGTTTTTAAAATATCTCTGATTAAACTACCATATAATTAAAATACTTATATGACAAATAAAATTGTTGCTTCAGTTGTCTGGAAATATCCTATGAAGTTCTCTTCATTGGGAAAAATTTCTATACGATTGTTTATCTTTTACACAAAAAAAAAAGAGAAAAATCTTATCACACAAAAAATGCGATATCTTTAAAAAAAACCTTATGTATTTCGATTAAAATGTCTGTAGTATCAACTATTTCCAATACATTCGTCATTATTGCTTTCAATTTTTTCAATATTTAAAAGTTATTATTAAAGCAGTCACCATTGAACTATTTGTCGTGATGTCGTGGAAAGAGTATGGAATTTCAAGGCAAGAATATAGCGATCCGCTTTTAAATGTGTGACTCGTTTGGTCCTTGTATCTCCGTTGCACTTACAACGAAGTTTGTAATGAATAAGGCTCGGAAACTTGGGACTTTGTGTACCTAAGCGATCCGTATTCAGTGCCAACAAACACCTTCACCACACAAAGGTACTGTCACTGACTACCGTTGTGGTAGCCGTGTTTGCTTTATACCTTTAGCTCCAGTTGACCGCAGGGCATACCGGGTCCCAAGATCCGAGCCTTACTAATTAGAAAATGCTTCTGCGAAACCTTTTCTTGATTTACATGAAGCAGAAAGAAAAACAAGGTTTTGCAGGAATAGCTTGAAGAAGATAGATAAATATAACGATATGTGTAAACAAAGTCATATAAAAGTAATATATACGATTTTTCTACAAGGAGCATCCAGAAAGTAAGTATCCCTGGTGCCAGTAGCGTGGAAGCAGTGGCCCGAAGTGGCGACTCTTATTCGTTCTCATGCGAGATTCGGTCACCGATAAAGTTACTTACTGCACAAAACATAGCGCCGATCTAAATTCATCGTTAGCTCGGGCCGAACATCATGAGCAAACAGATGGTGCGTCGCTGTTGTAGGCAGTTTTCCAAAGGTCGTGAAAGTTTCAATGATGAAGAGCAGTTGGCGACCATCCCTCATCAGTGATGACCTTGTTGAGCTGGTGCGGCAGCCCATCGTGGAGAACCGTCGCTTCACGATTACGGAGCTTAGCAGCCATTTTCCGTAGATATCGATCCTTGTTGGATGAAATTCTTACTAAGCACTTGCTGTTCAAGAAGTTGTGTGCCAGGTGGGTACCGAAAAACCTGGCACCCAAGCACAAAACGAAACGCTTAGGAGGGACACTGATATATCTCCAGCGGTATCATGATGACGGCGACGAATTCCACGACAGGACGATGAGACATGCGTTTGGCATTTTACCCCGGAAACCAAGCAGCAGTCAATGCATTGGCGTCGCAGTGGATCTCCGGTAAAGACGAAATTCAAACAGACTGTGTCGGTGCAGAAAGTGATGTACGCGGTGTTCTGGGACAGGAAGGGCGTTCTGCTCAATGCTTTCCTGCCCAGAGGTGAAACAGTGAACGCTGACCGTTACTGTGAAACACTGCGGAAATTGCGACGTGCCATTCAAAAAAGGAGGCGTGGGATGTTCACTGCAGGCGCTGTGCTGCTCCATGACAATGCTCGTCCACATACGGTTCGGTGCACAGCAACTGTTCTGCAGGAGTTCGGCTGCGAGCTGTTTGATCATCCACATGCAGCCCTAATCTTGCTCCCAGTGATTTCACCTTTTTTGCATCTCAAGAAATTCCTGTCCTCCGGTCAGCATTTTGACAACGACGAAGGACACGCTGTCACACGCTGGTTTCAATCACAGGTGGCACACTTCTACGACACAAGAATACAAAATTTGATCCCACGATATGACAAGTGTCTCAATTCTTGTGGTGAATATGTCGAAAAATAGCTCAAACATTGCTGTACCTGTTGCCAATAAACTTTTCATGTACGTAACTATGTTTTCTTTGTTTTAAAAAATAGGGAAACTTACTTTCTGAATGCGCCTCGCCTTAACTTCTTGACAATAGCTCCTGTGACTACTTAGGATGCATTCCAAATATCAAAGCTTGCTCCACTGACTCACCTTGAGTCCGTAATTGCATCGTCTTTGTGACTCATTCATTACGTTTTGTCCATTTTATATTTATCAAAATGTTTTGAGTTGGTGCATAACTTCTAGGCGTTATGAATCTTGCCATGAAATGCGATGTTGCACGTTAGTTGACTGGTCACAGTTCATTATTGCATGCGTAAGCTCTCATGTTGACTAGGATAGATCATCATTAATAAAAGCCTAATGATCTTCCTGAATATGGAGAATCACTCACTTCAAATAGCTCCTCTTCGAAATAAGAAAATCCTTTTCTCGGTTTTTGATTTCCCAGTGACATATCTTTGAAACACCTGTATTGTATTTATTACCCCATTAACTGAAGCGGAATATTCGAAACCTCGACCCAACTTAACACTGCATTTTACTTAATCTGCACAAAACCTTAACTATATTAAAATCCACAGAATTCGGCTAAATCGCAACATTCTTATTATAAATGAAAGACGCACCTTCGTAGTATTGCCGTGCTTAAAGACGCTACGAACATATGCATCACCGTAATAGGATCATGGATTTTGTACGCTATTTTATCCAGGATTTTACAATTTTACTTTAGTGAGATAATATTAAGTAATGTCACGAAGGTTGCAAGGCCGAATACAATTAATACAACCGCAGCTCAAATCTGAGTATTCTGGCTCAAAAGTCTTGAGATGATGCAAAAGCATCGTTAACAAAGGAACTGCTTGGGAGAAGTACTTCCGCATGACGACTTCCTGCATCAAGCAAAGCTGTGTTTCGACATGCAGGGTGGGAATGTTGAGGGGATGATGATAGGGAGGTCGGAACAGCGAAACTGGTAGCAGGAAAGCGGGTGTGGAAACCACCTCAAAGGGAAAATGTGTGGAATTTGTGGCACGCTTTGAATATTGCTACAACTGGGTATATAGTAGTGGCTTGCTCCTTCACAACAGCTATCTCTCTCTCGCTCTCGCTCTCTCTCTCTCGCCCTCCAACTCGCTTTTCGCATCGTGTCCGTGTACATATATCGATCACTTGAACGGAAGCTGTAATAAAATACTAGGAACCTCGATATACGAATCGATATCGCCCAGATTCTCTACGTGCGTGCGTTCGTGCTTGTGGGTGCAAGGGAGAAGTCTGTGATGGCATAGCCCCTTCTCTCTCTCACTCTCTGTACTAAATTGAATTCAGGTTTCAAATCGGATCTGATCTGTCTGCTGTGTATGTGGTGGGTGGTGTGCATGTGTCACTGTGTACGCGAAGAGAAGCCGTCGACTTTTTGTATTCCGAAAGTTGTATACAGAAGCCATAGCCATCGTTCCACCGATTTGTAGAATTTGAACGGTTCCTCTTTCAGAAATTCCCTTGTGGTAGGTAAATGAAGAAAACGGTCTCGTCTAAGGCGGGCTTATAGGAAGCGATGTGAAAGTCTACATATGTGCACGTTATTACCAGTGTCCTATGTTTGTTTTTATACTTTTTTCTTCCAATGCCTTCCATTCATTTCACGTTCAGTTAAGATAATTTCGACTATGAGTGCACATAGATGCAAACAGTAGAGCATAACTTCAAGATATAACTCATAATAGGATTTATTATTAGAATCGGCAGTTCTGTATTATAATAAATCAAATGTTATTTTATTATTTAATACATGAGTAAATGACCATCTGTGTGATTAGTACTGGTTTTTTTACAAACTCACTTGCTTTGTAGTTTCTCCTGAAGTACCTATATCCAATAAAAAGACCAAATTTTCTATTCGGTTATCGTAAAACTAAATAAATAATGATAATGATAGTGATGATGAAGAAATGAGTGGCGTTTCTTGAAACCTGCGCGCAGGCTCTCAATTAGTATAAATACTACTTATAAATGATTTAAATTGCTCAACGCATTCCTAAATATGGAGAGTGTGGAAAAGAACCCTTAAACGTACACATTATAAGCTACAAGATTATAAGATTTTAAGATTGGCGAGACAAGGTTTTGAAAGTCCCTTTAGGTTCATGCATATAATGCGTCAAATATAAATATTATAAGTTTAGCATTATTGACTTGGTTAAATGTATTGTGCAAAAACGTTTACCTTTCTTATACTAACAAGTCAACTTTTGTATGACAAAAAGAAAGGAGGAATCCCGCATTTTTAAACATGTGCATAAATTACTTATCTATGTATATTGAAATAAGTTTACATTTCAAGTAGATCTGCATTTTCCTGTAGTATGCCGCAAAATTAAATAAGAATGAAGAGGTATTCTAAGGCTATTTATACGTAGAAGGTTATACTTCGTTTGCAACTATCTCCGGTACATAATTCATATTCTTTAGATATTACAACTAGTTAACTGCTGTCCACACAAAGACTTAAATGAGAGATTAATCAGACTTAGAAAGATTCAATAGTGGAATGTTGGATGTGAAACCCCTTGCGCAGTGCAACCATTTTGCTATGTTGTGCCTACAACCCCGGGAGGCACGGATGAGGTGAACGAGCCGTAGGAAGTCCCAGGTCCGTAGACAGACAGGCCCTTAGAAAAGCGGTGAAATTCATTTTGAATCCCCGCGCACCATTGGCAAGGAATCCCTAGAGGGCGCCGCAGCAACCGTAATGGGGGGACAGCTCACTCTGGCATTGACGGGGAGAAATCTCTCCAACGCGCATGCATCCACGCCATCTGCCCAGTACCGCAAGCCCTGCAGGACCTGAAAGCACACCTGAAACCAATGGGGATGAAATGAGAGGAAATGGGAAACCGACAAATCTGGTGAAATACATCACTCCGTCATTCGCATTGGCGATCAGGAGAAAACCCCGAAAACCCCATAGTCAAAGTGGGCAGTCACTGGGAATCGAACCCGGGACCTCCAGAATGGGAGCCCAGACGTTGCCGCCTGAGCTATTCCGCTCGTTAAGATTCAGTAGTACAGATGAGACTCGAATCACAGATCTTAATCTTTCTATGCTATACTCCACCCCAAAGTTATTCTTGATTTATTTGTTTATAGTCGCTTTAACAATTTTTTTTCGAGTGGAGGAGAAAATGATTTAATCACTGACCCCAGTCCCGATGGGAGTCGGGACTGAGAGTGTGGGACTCACCAATAGTCGGCATACCCACTAAAAACTTCTCCACCGGATGGAAAAATGGAAGAAGGAAAAAGTGGAATGGCGTGGCTTCGTGCGGTCCCGCATAGCACCCGCGTTAGTAACTGAAGGCTGTTGCCTGCCGCCCTAGTGGGCGGGAGCGGATAAAGGTAGTTACTAGGTTGCAGTCATTAACAATTAATTCTTAACGTGACTGTGTACCTCTCATTGACTCCACTCTACCCCCAGAAGTATAATATGAGTAAAAATTAATGAAACTGAAAAATATGAAAAAGCAGAATAAAGATAAGAACGCCTTAAATTTAATCCTGAAAGAAAATTTGTCGATTGGAAATTTTCGCCTTCCCTATCAGACGAAACCTTTACATTTTGCTGCCACTAATTAGGACCTAAGGATACGATAAAAGGAACAGACTGCAAAGCTGTTTGTGGCTTCAACCTAAATAATTAAATTTTCGAATAGCAGCTAATGGACAAAAATGTATTTGAATAGGTTTTCGGAGGAACTACTCTTACCGCTTATGTAATATCCACCAATTTAATTTACTGAAATTCGGAAGCACTATTACGTATAGTCAGGTTTTGAAGTAGCGTGTGCTGACGATATCAGAGAATAAATTGAAATATTATACAGCTTCAGTACATGATTATTGAACAATTTGTTTGCATAATTTTGCATTCACTTCATCTTATCAACGTTATTCCCTAAGGTGCCCGCACCAGAGAAACTGATTCTAAAAAGAGCTCTATGAGTGAGAATAGTATTTTATGCAACAAGTGGATAATCTTGATTACCATAGTGCAAATGGATATTTGTCGTAATCACTTTCTTTCGTACTACACTGCAGTGTCATATTAGGCTTATCCATGAGTTGTATACAACAGTTTATGCAACCTTAGCATTACAAATAGTACGAAATAAATTATGATATAATTCGGCATCCATGGCTGACATTAGTGATCTCTTCATATTGTGACTGACAGCCTATTTGACACGGCGACGCTACCAGATGTGACGGAAGCCCTGATAGCTCTATCAGATGTGATGTAAGGTCACTTTGACCAAACCGGTGCCTATACCAAATGGGACAGGGAAGGGAAAGTAGCTCAGGGATATCAGGGATAATAGTTTGACACTTTTAGACATGTAAT
The DNA here is from genome assembly GCA_030765065.1 of Deroplatys truncata. Taxonomy (NCBI): domain Eukaryota; kingdom Metazoa; phylum Arthropoda; class Insecta; order Mantodea; family Mantidae; genus Deroplatys; species Deroplatys truncata. Next base: position 111,702,238 of record CM060986.1, read on the forward strand.
TCTGATTCTAAAAGAGATTTTACTCCTTCTAATAATTAATCTAAGCTTCACTGAAAGAGGGAGTAAGACAGGTTTTGGGTTTACCAAGGAAAGACAGCCGGCGTTTCAGTTTTGCTTATGTTGAAATCGCAAACTAGCACAAAATAAATTTAAACAATCGGTACTACTAGGAAGGTAATAGGCAGAGCCCGAACCGTCGAAAAACTATAAGTTGAAATACCTGAGGAGTATGCCAACTAGAGCTTTAGACAGCACTGACGTAAGGTGGTGTCAGCATGATGTTCATAATCCACCCACAATTCGAACCTGAGTTGATCATTTCCTCTAAAACTCATACCACCTAACCCCTGTTAAGTATCCACGAAATGACTTGCAATAATTCTAAAGCCAGTTTCACGGATTTGCTTAAACACATTTTGTCCATATTTCTAACTTTACAAAATTAGATTTATCACATTATAGTAAAATAAAACTACATTCTTCATAATATGTTATGTGGATGAGTCCTTTCTTTCTCTCCAGCATTTCATTTAATATTATCATCTGGCGTGTTGACCCAATAAGCAAGACAGCCACTTACATGTATTTCCTTCTTGGGAGGAAGCGAACACGTGTTACGGACTGTAATGTAACCTATTACCAGCATAGCATGGCAAGTAATTGTAAATTCAGATCATACGTATTTTATTTTTAATAGTGTACATAGAGTTCTGCAACTTTGTTGGTCAGAGAAAAGAATATTACAAAACTATTTAATCTTCTCTCTCTATCAGTCACAGAAACTTGAAATACCGCTATTACCTCACTTCTATAGGAAGAACGTCATTGCTGTTATTACCATGCGTGCCTTAATGAATCAAATTATGGAAGATATGGAAAACAATAGCAATCTGTTTATAACGGTAAGATTGTATGGAGATCATGTAACCTGTATTAAAACGAGTCACAGAGTTTTAAAGCATTCGCTATTAGGATATTTCGGTTAGCTCGGTGGTAGAATAACACAGAAGATCTTCGTATGACCGTCTGATTCAACTCCTCAACTTTAACCCTTGATTGCGCTTATTATTTTGCTACACATGCCACCCTCACTCTAATTCTCAAACCGGTTGTTATATTCCTATCACAAGCAACTTAATGTAAGGAATTCGACTAACCATGATCGTTAAGGAGAGACGAAGTGGACTGGTTATCCATTCAAAGCCAAACGTCATGAGTTCGAATCACAGCGACTGCAGTTAAATGTAGCTATGGTAAAGGATGGGGAGGACCTACGTAAAATAACCGGTGTGATGGCATGCGTGGATGATGATGGGGGATACATTTTACTCGGATGTATGTATTTTGCTTTTTATACTTAAAAACATCACTAATATATATATATATATATATTGAAGTTTGTGATATAAAATAGCTACAAATACTTTCATTGTATTGTTAAACCCCGGTATAAAACGAAAATAGTAGGAAATCACTTCAAGTATTCCAAAAATAACCTCTTAATAATGCAAAGTGGTGCATTGAAAGGTTAACTTACATGCGGTGAATGTGAACCAGAAATTATCAAAACATATAAATAGTTTACTCTTGTAGGTTTCCACGGCTGTTATCGCATATTTCTTAATTAGCTTCCCGGTTTGGTCGGTCATCTTGAGTGCTAAAATAATAGGCATATTTTTATCACTCAATATAACACGGCCCAAACTGGAGCTGCTAAAATGTCTATCATTTGGCATATAGGTGTATATATACCAGCTTTAAACTTACCTTTCGCTTTTAAGTTATACTATTGTCTCTCACTCCCTTTTCACTCTCTCCGCCTTTCCCTCTCCCTCTCCTTCACCCCGGAAAAAACTTTTTACTTTCTCTACTATTTACCTGAGGAGATATTGCTGTCCATACAAAAATCAAATTGCAAGATTTCACAGAAAATTCATACTTTGAGGTTCCTGCATCCCCCCCTCCTAAAACGCATTTCTAGTAAAAATGTATCCGAGCGCAACTTTTTTTTTCTTTCTGGGCGGGGGATATGCGAATAGCAACATTCAAAAACGAAAAGCATAAAACTTTGCATTTTAGTCCTACAACATGAAGACTTTCCAGAAATTCCTTCCACGTAAGCCACACTTTACACGAGGAAAATTTCTGTTCGTGCAATTAAAAAACGGCTATAAACGTTATTAATAAAGTATCATATGTAAGAGATATTTCCATGGAAAATACAATGCTTATCTAGAATTTTCTGAGAAACCATTAGAGATAGAAGAAATACATTCCGCGGAAATGTAAAATTAATTTAAATCATCAATATTTGATTTAAATGATTATTTTCCTAGTGTTAGGCATTCTGTACCCATCAAAATAAACGTTTGAAGTTGAACTACTTTTCTAGGCAAAGGTGGATTATAGATATGAATATCACTGTTTATATGAGTGTTATTTGTTACTATAACCGTATTACTATAACCCTCCCATGTTTGTGTGTTTTAACCAAAAACTAGTTACTCTTTCGCAAATGTCGAACTCTATTTTTTATCAGAGGTTCTCGAAACAGTTTTTGCTTTATGTTATCTGGCAATAGGAAGTTTTAGAATACTATCTACTTTAACTTACCTCTGTGGTGTGGGGGTAGCGTGTCTGCCCCACATCAAGAGGTCCCGAATTCGAATCTCAGGTAGTATTAGTTACTTATATAAGATTTTCTGGGGTTTCCCATTATGCTGAAGAGATGATTGGCAGTAACTTTAAGCTCAATGGACCCCTGGCTCATTTGGAAATCATTGCATTACTTTATCCTCTGATGTAATCTACTCCGTTAAATGATCCTAAGCGTATAAAGAGGAAATATTCTTTTAACTTGGTAATAATGAAGAAAGCAAATAGCGTGTCTCAAAACATGAATTGGCTTGAAAATTTGAAGATTGAATTTTCGATTGGAGAGGAAAGTTGAAATTAGTAATGTTTGAAGTATTGGTGTGAGGATTTTCTACTCCAAAGTAAGTGTGCTTACGATGGCGTCTGTATTACAAAGGCTGGCTTATTGCGAACAAAGGACCGCGTTATCCACGAAATTCCAGGACAGTGGAGGTCAAGTAGCGATGTCCTGAAGAGAAGTGGAATCCTGACAGCACTCCGAAACTTCATGTATGAGACCAAGTCGCCTGGCTGAATGCATATTGACTCGGACACGTTAATGAACTGCCTACTAGAGGCAAGGCTGGTTAGTTTATAGAATGGAAAACGCGCGACATCCAGTTCCATTATAGAGAAGCATGCCACCGCCCCTTCCCCTCCTCTCACTGAACTCTAGCTGTTGTTTTGGGGTTGCATTCTCCTGCCACCCGGACAACGGTTAGTGTATGTATGTATCTACAGACAGCGTGTTTCAGTAAATTAGACGGGCTGGCTATCACGGAGCTAGACAAGGATGGCGATGAACTTTACCCTCGGAAAGCTAATGTCCATCCCTTAGCCAATTCTTCCCCTTCCCTTCACCCTCAACTTCGTTAACTCTAACGGAACAAAACGGATAATTAATTTGCTAATTTTGAATGGAGTTCGTCTAACAATCAACACATCCACAACGTGGGGGGTTTGCATCCCCCATCGCTCTTCCCAGGATGCCGTGGTTACGTGGAATTTTCACATTTGTAGAAGGCGGTGGGTAAATTGAAAAGATGCAGCAGTTCCAGCACTCAGGGGAATGCAAACAAGAAAGTGAAATGTAAACCAAGAGGCAGAGTTGCTCCAAATGATTATTTGCACCGTTTCCTGTCAAGTGGAAAACCATTTTACTGAATCTTCAGTAAGAAAGAAAATTCTAGAAGACACTGGTATGCTCAGAACGCCAACTATTCCAGCTGCACTTTTTACACCCTCTGCTACCTAGCAATAGTAAGCAGTACTACATACCAAATTCGATATTGAGACTACGTTGGACATTTTGAGGTCCCTGATTTCAAAGCAGAATTTTAGAAAATAAAGTCTCCAAAGATTTACTGCTTACCAAAAGCCCACAAAAAATACAATAGTATGCGAACTATCCTTAATAATATAGGTTCGCAAGTTATTGCTTAGCAAAATGGTTGATAAAAGAATTTTCATGTTTAGAAGAATGTCCATCATTAAGTATTAAATATTCTGCTGAATTAATTAACAACATTAAGTTTCACAATTAGCAAAGAAGTTTATTAGTCTCCTTTGATGTTACATCATTATTTACTAATGTACCTACATATACCATTCCAGCATTGTTAAAACCTTGATTATCTTCAATCAATTTACAAGAAAATTGCATTCAAGATATGATTGCTCTTAGTCTTGCTGTACTGACCAAAGCATTTTTACTTTCAATAAAGCTTTCATAAACAAACACATGGACTGGCTATGGGCAACACACTGTCTCCATTTCTTGCAGATCTCTATATGAGCTCTTTGGAAAAGGCTGTCACAACATCATACCCACATACTTTTAAGATTTGGTATAGATATGCAGATGACATTTTTGCTATTATCCCACAACGCTGTACAAACTTAGCACTGGATATTTTGAACAATCAGGATTACAAATATTAAATTTACCATGGAAATAGAAATAAATAATGCCTGCCTTACCTTTTTTGTATTTACTTATAAAAAGAAAGAATAATAACAGAACTTTTGGAATTTATAGAAAAATACTCATGTAGATAATTAGCTAAAAAGTAATTTCTACAACCCTACTTCACATCCGCATGCAGCATTTAGAAGCCTAATCTTCAGACTTATTAAGATTCCTTGGAAAACGAAGATTATTTTATTGAACTAGAATACATTAATAATGTGGCTAAGAAAAGATTTTAAACCACAATTTAGTAACAATTCAATTACTAAATATAAAATGAAACATACTTTAGATACAACCAGCACTTTACAGAACCCTAATAAAAAGGATATATACAGAAATTTACACATTATTCTGTGATTTTAAATGTTTTAAAAATTGTTCATCGAATGTAATATCCAGCTTGCACCTCAGAATGTTTATAAGTTGAGAAATATGTTCAATACGCCTTTGGCTAATAGAATAGATAAAATAAAAAAACAGGCATATCTCAAATCCCATGTCACGATTGCCAGGGTTCGCATATTGGTAGAACAAAGAGAAATTTAAAAATAGGTTTGTGTGAACACCAAATAAATATAAAATTAAACGAAATAGATAAATCTGCAGTTGCCAATCATTTTTGGGGCTTTTAACCATTAAATAGGACGTGAAATAAAATTATTAAAGCCTATACAGATTCCTTCACAGCTGGTAATTTGGGAAAATACTTTCTTCTACCCTAATATCAAGAATATTTTGAATTTTGAAATTCCACTAGCAGATTTCTTGATGCAGCTCATCCAGTCAACAAGCAAGAGAGAAAATAAGTGAGTTCCCAAACTTCACCACATATAGCAGTAACTTTAAGACAACCAGATTACAACCTTTCCCAACAGAGGACAGAAAAATCGCCTGTTGAATCAATCCTTGGGGGTCAGGGGAAGCGAGCTCTAAGTCAGTCGTCTTTCAGCTGAGGATGGGAGAAAGACCTCCCGAAAGCGCTACTTAGTAAAAATCACGCGCAGATGTGATGCGAATTAAAAATGTAACGACTAATTATATTACATAATGATTAAATCACAGTTAATAATACTTCTATCACTCATATTCCACTGTGTATGTTTGTGAACAGCATAACTCAAACTAAATGTGGTTAAATACCAAGTATTTGTATTCAGCGTCTTCCAAGAATGCAACACCATGATTTCAAAGAGAATTTCCTACCCCAAACTAACCTTTACTAGGAAAATATTTACAAATTCTTTATTTTCAAAAGAATACTCTAACGATTTTGACTGAAATACGTTTTTTAAGTTGCTGAATGACAAAGAAAACATACATTCTGAAATTTATGTAAATAACCTATAAAGACTCCTGATTTGGAAAGAAATTTTCATGTTTTTTACGTTTTCTATTAGGTATAGTATGTAGGGGAAGTATTGCATTCCACCTAAACATTCTATATTGAAATTTCACTGCAAATACATGTTTTGAGGCCCCTTGAATCCAAAAAAAGCATTTTTAGAAAGCGGTCCGTACGTGTGTCTGTGTGACTTTGCGGATGTGTGCCTGTGAACAACATAACTCAAAAACGAAAAGTCGAATAACTACCAAACTTGGCATTTAGGTTCAGTATCTTTCAAAGATGCCATACAAAGATTTTCAGCAAACCCCTCACCCCAAACTACCCCTTACATGGAAACGTTTGGGGAAATTTTGATTTTCTCAAAAATGGCTCTAACGATTTTGATTAAACTATCATATATATAAGATATTTTTATGAAAAATAAAGTGCATATCTTGAATTTTCTGAGAATGTCTCCAGAAGTCCTCTTCATTCTGAATGGCTTTTGCACACCGGGTAAAACGTAAGAGATAGACAAAAGTTTTCCACATAGAAAATGTAGAGTTCGTTAAAACAGAGAGTTTATGTGTCATATACATTTTTTGTGGAGTGAACCATTTGTTATTTGTTTGAACTTTCAAATACTTCTACTTTTTCTCAAATGGGAATTCGTTATTCGTTTTCTTTTCTTTACTTTCTCTACTGCGTACAGTAAGTAGGGGAAGTATTGATTCCACCCAAAAATTGATTTACAGGAAATACATATTTTGAGGTGCACTGAATGCGTATAAAGCATTTTTGGAAACATGACCGTGTGTGTGTGTGTGTGTGTGTGTGTGTGTGTGTTTGGACAACATAACTCAGAAACGAACAGTCGGATAAACACCAAATTTAGTATTTAGGTTCAATAGCTTCCAGAGAAGTGACACGAAGGTTTTCAAGAAAATCCCCTCACCCTAGATTACCCTTTACATGGAACATTTTTTTAAAATTTTAATTTTTTCAAAAATTGCTCAATTTATGTCATACATTTTTGTTGGGTTGAGTGAACCATTCTCGAGATATTGCATGTTATTCCCTTAAATTTTCCAATACTTATACTTTTTCTCAAATGGGAATTCGTTATTCATTTTTTGTGCTATTAATTCAAAGAGAATGGAATACTCCACATAGCAACTTGCTCTTAAAATATTTGACTATCGCTTAAAGTCTACCAATTCCCCCTTTCATCTACAAGAAAATTAGGAATAAGATTAACATCTCGATATCTATATTAACATGCAGCATATGGAGAATAAGCGTTTGTAAAAATAGTTTGTACAAGCGTAGAGAAAGTCATGTGAGTGTAACACATCAGATTTTTTTATGTCCTGGACATGCCAAGAGAATGGAATGCTTCACACAGCAACCAGCTCTTAAAATATTTGACTATCGCTTAAAGCCTACCATATTCCCTTTGCAACTACAAGAAAATTAGGAATAAGTTTCTTCAAACGTTTATCTCGATTAACATGAAGTAGACGGAGAATAAGCGTTTGTAAAAATAGTTTGTAAAAGGGTAGAGAAAGTCATGTAAGTGCAGCACATCAGAATTTTTATAACTGGTAAGCTGTAAGAGCTGGGCAAATGGTTACTATTAAAAATATTGTGTAAACACAAAATTTATGTCTAATCAATGCAATTAGCTGTTGGTTCACACGATCGGTGTGTAAGACAAAGTTGGAAAGATAGAAGCACACAGCCATAGCCGAGTTTGAAACAAGGATCCTCCGATTTTCGTCCGATTGCTCTAACGAACTGAGCTACCATAAAACATGCCGGCTCGATGCTAAGTTTCTCATTTGACCCGTTTTTTTTCGATAAGCCACAAGGAGATTATGTCAAATCGATTGTTTGTGGCATTAACCATTTCCGATTACTTTACTTTGTCTACCACGTACATAGTAGGTAGAGGAGGTATTGCATTCCACCAAAAATTATGATATCGAAATTTCAGCGAAAATACATATTTCTAGCCCCCACAATTTAAAAGGAAGCATTTTAGAACTAGGTCCGTCGCATAAACACCAAACTTGGCATTTAGTTTCAATAGCTTTAAAACATGTGGCACGAAGATTTTCAAGAAAATTCCCCTATACTAAACTACCCTTTAATTGAATACTTTTTCTAAATGTTTGGTATTCTAAACAATGGCTTTAACGATTTTGATTAAAATCCAACATATTAAAGATACTTAAATGTCAAATAAAATGTATATATTGAAATTTCTGGGCATAGCCTTCGAATTTCTGTTCATTCGGAAGTAATTATGCACAATTTTTGTATAACTTGTAAACGTTAAGGAATAGATGAAATTGTACTACATAAGAAATGTACATCTGTTTAAGACACACAATTTATTTCAAAGAACTTGTTTGCGGCATCAGCTATTTTCGAGATATCCGTTATTAATGCTCCGAATTGTGCCATACTTGGTCATTGTTTAAGTCCTTTCAACATTTGTTTCTCGCGTTTGCATTGAAGAAGTATGGAACCTTATGGCCAGCGTACAGCGTCCGTTCCAAAACATTCGACCATCGCTATTCCCTTTGTATCTATAACAAAATGTGTAATGCAGCTATTTCCGGAAAGTTTTATATCGATTGAAATGAAGAATATAATAAAATAAACTTCCGTTAGTATAACTTGTATATACAATAATAAGCGCTAAAGGGTAGAGAAACTAATTTGAATGTAACAAAATGAGTTGTTTTGTTATTAATCTGTATTTTAAAATGCTATTTTGCTTAAGTGCTAAGTGTTTATATATTTTTTTATTCTGGTAGGAGTTCAAGGAACGTGAAATTTCAAAGACATCTCACAGCAAGCCGATATTTGAAATGATTAGACCAGCACACCAGCCTGCTGTATTCCTCTTGTAACTGTAACTTTAATTTGTAATAAGAGCATTTCTAAAAACGTTTAACATGGGACAGATATAAGAATTAAACTTTTGTAAGAGCAATTTGAACTATGCAACTTCGGGTTGTTTTGTAGAAAATTTCTATTGAATGTTTTACAGTACATGGCTAATAATATTATTAACCATTATCAGCTATGATGCCGACCGTGAAAGCTCAGTATGTATATTTTACAGTACACTTTATGGAAGCGACAAAATAGTACGTGCTTAGGAAGAAATTTCGCATAAAATACGTGTTTACCTCCAAAAATACACATCTATGTTTGGACATCAGTATAATTAATGGAAATAAAATTTCATACGGGGATTTAATAATAGATGAATTAAACATTCAGTATTATTTTCCATTTTTAACGAATAATATGTTACTCGTATATAATGATACTTGAAGCCAAAAATATTATTTTAAACATCTTTATGTGCGAGTGTATGAGAATTTTTCTCTGAATAATGGACAAACCCATTCGTCCCAAAAGTGACGTAGAATATATTACTTTCCCTGAATGACCTAAGTGGTTACAAAAAAGAAGAAGAAAATATCTTACTTACTACTCAGTATCCTTAAAACTTCTTATTTTCATGTGGCTTCTGACAGAAGTAACAAGTAGCTGACAGGAACCGAGTTTCGACAGTGTGAACCTTTAGGATATTATTTTATTTTTTCGTTACAAACATTTATAATCCGACAACCATGGGAATAGTATAACAGAAATAATCAACACAAGTTTGTGTTTGTTCTACAAACCTTTAATTCATGCTATAATTTTGATTATCTCTCTAAACTTTTATTACCGGTTTTTAGAACAACAAATGACCTGTAAATTGCACAGAGAGGAGAGAGAGAGACAGAGCGACACAGAGAGGAAGGGTAAAGAGAGTGGAAAGGAAATGATAAACAACCAGACAAGGATAGAGAGGGAAAAATAATGAGAGGAAAGGCGGAGACAAACTCTCTAAGGGCGGTGGAAATGGGAGAAAGGTTGAGAAAGAGGGAAATAACGAGTAGAATTTCCTTATTTAATGCAAAAACGCGAACAGACTTAGGTTCTGCGTAAATAAAGGTTTATCAAAACACGCAACAAAATTAACCGAAATGTTCGTAGTAATTTTGAACGATATTAGCTTTATAATGGGTACATTAAAGCCAAGAAATTAATTGTTACATTTTTTTTGTATGTGCTGGCATATGACCTTTTCATTTTATAATGGTAAAGCCCATCGGCAGGAAAAACAATTAGAAAAGCTAAGAGAAACATCCAAAGAACAATTTAACTCGGAGATGGAATAGGTCTATACTTTAAACTATCTTATTTATGTAGGTTTAACATTAATAGTGACATAATACCCTAAAATATTGTTATGTAACTAAATGCTAATAAATGTCTGAGTTTTCCATAGCGTTGCCATTTTTCTCGCCCAAGAAAGAGCTCGCTATTATTCATGAAGTAAAGAAGGACATCTTAGCAGGATCAGATGACTTTAATACGTAATTATTAGAAAAAATATTTATAAGCGAAATTGTATTGCTAACGTTACACTATTGAAAAGTATTGCTGAATAATCAGAGTCCTTTAGAGTAACCCTTGAATCAGCAAACATGAAACATTTGAAGGATTAATGTTTTTCGCTTTGAGTATTTTAAAAGAGTCTGACTTCATTTTGGTATTTGCATATTTTTGGTTTTGAGGTGTTATGGTTCACACATGCAACGGTCTTTTTAATAAAAATATATGTCTTTTTAGGCGAATTTTAAGAACCTTAAAAGTGGTACAGGTATTGAAAATATTTTGCTTATATCAAAACGGCTTATAACCAATGAGTATATTTATTTAAGTAACATTTTTCCTTAAAAGGCTTACTGATCCCTGTCAATCGCACGGGTCAACACACTGTATGTGTTGATTACGCAATAGACAAAATATCAAAGCAAAATAAAAAATCGATAAAAACAGCAGTAAGGAATGAAAAAAGAAAAAAACATCGCTACAAAAAAAGAGCATTGCAATAAAAAAGTAGGACAAATATATTCAAATATGGCATGCGGTAAACCGTATTATGCTGCATTGCAATGTACTATTATATTACCCAAAACAGTACAGAAAGATACATAAACACAACCCAATTACAAGTTCTGAAAAATGACATAAAAACAGAATACAAATAAAGCAACACACACAGTCGCTTCGTTTAGCTCTACTTACACACCACTTCCCCATTATCGGTTCTCTGATCGCAGCTCTCTCACTTTAAGTAAAAGTTTACCTATCCCCTGCCTGCTAGTAGCATCCAACATGCCCTTAACACTCCTTTCAAAGTGGTAAAGAATTACGGTAAATAATTTTCCTCCATTTCTCTATAGCTCTACACATTGCCAATATATACATCTACGACTTCTCCTCCTCGAAGTGGGGCAAATTGTTATATAATTTTCATTAGTAATTTTTATCATCCGTCATTCTCCAAGCCTAAGCCACGTACGCCGTTGTCTAGTAAGTTTCGTGTCTAAAACAGCTTATAAATAAGAGAGATAAGTAATTTAAGCACACCGAGCGAGATGGCTTGATGGTAACGTGTGAGGTTCGCATCGGGAGGTCCTGGGTTCGATTCCTGGGGACGGTCACTCTAACCATGGTTTTACGTGGTTTTTGCTGGTTGTCAAAGGCAATGCCGGAGTGATGTTTCTTCTACCACTAATTTCCTCTCCTTCATTTCCGATCATTTCGCTTTCCTTTTCATGTTTCAGGTAGGCTTAGATGGTGCGTATACTTGCTTGTTGGAAAGTTCTTCTTGGCCTGCCAGATGGCAGCCTTCTCTGAGCCGCCGAAGGTGGGTTGAATTTTCCCCGGTCCCCCTTCTCATAGCAACCCTCCGGATACGGCGGGGTCATACAGCGTAGAATCTTTAGGGACACCTGTGGATTTCTATCGCCGGCCCGCCTGCGGCCTATAGCCTCCTGTGGTTCCTTCATTTCATCCCTTCTTCCTGGTGGTGTGAGGTGTAATTTCAGTTCTCTGGTCAATGATTCATTCATGAGTAGCAGCTCCTTCTTTTCTTCAGTGTTACCTTGTATTCACTTCACCATTTTCATAGAAAATACATGTGTTTGAGTTATTTAAAGCAGCTTTATTGTGTGAAGGAATAACACAGTATGACAATGCTAGCTCACCTAAGAGTAATTTGTTATGTTAATACCGTATTGATTTGCTTAATGTGGGAACCGAGTGCATGTGATAATGCGTCTAATTTTGTGACCGAATCCCAGCACATAATCCACTGTAGCCAATACCGCATTAGTATATGGAACCCGACCCAGCTAGAATTAATGTTACCACTTTACAGTCATCTGCATAATACCTCTTACGAAGAGGAGGGAGGGAGTGAAGGGGAGGGGAGAGATAGCGCTCCATATCTGATTTCAATTTTCAAGTTCTGCCTGGGAGATTTTCCTCTCCTATAATTAGGCAAAGGATTAGTAATGGAGAGTCCACTCTCGTTTGTCCTGAGCTTCAGGTTTTTGTTTGATCGTAGACCCAGAGAAAGGATTGTGGTTAAATCGTGCTTCATTATTCATTTTCTCTAAAATATTTCGGATTTGAACTATAAATGTAATGCAATCCATCAATTACTTTATCCAGACAGCACTCATTTATTAAAGTATTACCAAAAAATATTGTGTCACACTCACACTACCTTCCCTACCTATTATAACCTCACATAATCTCTGACATGTATATTATGGTATTCATATAAAGCGATTTACGTTATACTACTACTTAAACGATTTTTCCCATATATAAAGTCAGCTTTAGTTATTAATGAACACATGTGAGGAAAGAAAATAAAAATCGCGTAAGTTGTTTTATAGGTGCCATGTGACAGTTCAACCTGGGAAAACTTGAAGATGGAATGAAGAACATTTCGAATGCTGACGGTGCAACAAAAAATCTATTTCATACAAGGTGTATATTTCATTGAGGTCTGCTTTATATATGAAGTGAGATTTTGTCTATTTCTGCAGTTTACCAGTTATAAAACAGTAATTCAAATGAAGCGAATTTTATACCTAGTTGTGCAAAACAAGATACACCTTTTATTACTTATGAAATTATCTCCATATATAGTATGTTATTTGAATTGTCAAAATTCGTCTTAGAAAATGAATAATAAAGAAATATCTTAATATGAAGGATAGTTTGGCGAGGGAGACGTTCTTAGATCTTGAAAATATGTGCCTTTGTTCGACCTTTCGCTGTTGGGTTACGCTGTTCACAGACCAGACAGACCTCATTGCACAGAATCTCTTCTAATGAGGTCTCTTCAGTTCAGGAGGACTTTAAGTATGTATTCCTATTTACATATTGAATGCTTCGTTGGAGAACAATAGCTTATTAGCTACTACAGGTAAATAGTAAAGAAAGTTAAAACTAATCCTGGACATTACAAACATTAAGTTAAGGATAGCTAATAAAAATTATAACATTCACAAGACTTTCTCCGCCCACACACACACATTTACTTGGTTAGCACTTCTGCAAATTATACACATAATAGTGTATTTCTCTACCACTTATGGCAGAAATAGTTAAGTATTGTATTCCACCCATACGTTCGAAAGGATTTTATCAGAAATTAATTCTGTGAGGGTTTCTGTATTGAAAAGAAGTACTTTTGAAGGGAAAAAAAGCTTATGTAGGGTTTTGCGCACAGGAGTGCGTTAGAAGGACATAGTGAGAAAGAGAGAGGTAAGGAGAGTATCATAACGCAAAGGTGAGAAGTCCTAATCAACTCTTTATATAGAAAATTGTCTTTATTTCCTTTTTCTCAAAAATATCTCTTTAAGCATTTTGATGAAAAAACATCATGTATTTAATGTCTTCCCAAACAAATGAAATTTTTCTCTCTTTTTCTCTGAATAGTTTGTGAAGTACTCTTCATTGCTACTGATATTATGGATTGTGAGAACACGTAAACTCGATGAAGAAGAAACCTTTCTGAAGAAAAAAAATTTAAATATAGTTAAAATATACAACTTATATCCACTCCTATATCGTCTGAATTAGTAATTTCCAAAATATTTCTTTTTGAATGCTAACATTTTCCCCAATAAAAATGTGTTAAAGTAGTTTTATTTTAGTTATTTTTATTAGCGCCACGTATGGACCTCAATTTGAAGTAAATTGTTTCGTTATTTGCATCTCGCTTTGGTCGCCAATTTGAGGTAGTTTGTATTTAAGGAGTTATATTATAGTTCAATTGTTGGGGAACCGAACTTGTAGTAGTTGCAACCGCACGTATAGTAAACAGTTTGCGGTAGCCTTCGCCCCAAATGTATTTTTACTGTTTCTTTAAATATTATATATATGTTTGCCTCGGCTGCGTCAGTATTTTTGTTGGAGACACGTTTCTCTTGGCAGGGTTTTGGTACGACTAAGAATGTAGGCTTACACAGATTTTAAGTTTTAATTCACTCCTTTTTATTAATTCTTGACACAAATTGAATAGCACTTCACTGATATAGAGAGCTGTGAGATTCTTTTATTTGATGCCTGCACTTTATAATACGTAAATTATTTTTGTCTCACACGAATACGCAATTAATTTCTCGAGGACACATCTCGCGTCTGGTTATGAGCACTGTCTAGAAGCAACACGTCTGGTTATGAGCACTGTTTGGAGGCAACTGAAATGATTTCAACCATCTAAACTTGTAAATTTCTGTATTTCAAGTCTCTGATTGGCAAATCCTAGTCCAATAGAATACCTTCATTTAACTAAAGATTTTTTTTTGGTTGTTGATTGGCTATTTTTAAACTGTCTCAAAATTTGCATTATTGCTGCTCTAATAATAACTAGTAGTATTTAAACTTCCTTAATCATTATTGCCTCAAGGTTACCTCATTGTTAGCAACTTTAAACTTATTATTCTCACAGCTCCTACATTATTAAATTACGTAATATATTCACATAAATTATTACACATGGATACAATAATATAAGCATATGCGATGACTGTTACATACATTTTACAAATTATTACATACACATATTGCTTCAAGGCGGGCTGTTATTGAATTTACACATTATAGAAATCATTTAAGTGTTAAAAACACTGCCTCAGTGTTGAGTGGAAAGCCTCACTTTAAACAATCGAACAAGCCCATTACAAACAGACAAATGTTATTTTCACACGTACGATTGTTATTATTCTTATTATTATTATTATTATTATTATTATTATTATTATTATTATTATTATTGCCCAGTTTCTTACTTAACAGTAAGAGTGTAAGGCGACTAGAAAAATAACTTTTGATATGAATAAGTAATATAAAGCGATATATCTGAATTTGTAATGGGTACAGCAGGTCAGGCATAGCCATTGCCAATATTCAGCGTAAATGATTTCGATTACGTAAAAATACCACTCATCTGTTTAAAAGCATGGAATAATTATGTGATAGCTTTCATTCTATATGGAGAATTGGCTGTTTGAAGGAAAATTTAACTTAGGCATACATTTTATTCAACATCCTCAATATAAAATTAATCCAAATTGTTAGATTAGTTTTATATCCCAATGAAGTTTTCTAGAATTGAATGTCTGATTATGAAATGTTCTTTAATTTTCTTATACACGTTGGTTGAGATTAAAGGGCGCCGAATTTTACCCTCGACTGTGATTAAACTTTTCTTTTTTCTATTACAAAGTTTTGTCAGTATGTTGAGACTAAGTGTATGTGTATGAGTGAAATATATACTGTGCTTACTGAAATTATCAATAAATACTGTATTTCAGAATTGGTTATCCCAAAATCTTTGTTTGGTTTGTTGGTAAATGAGTTTCAACCAGTTTTATGTTCTGGCATTAAATTCAATTAAAATCACTTCCTCCGTTTCAGAGCAATGTTTATATTCCTCACTTCATACCACTTTCAAGAAGATTGTATACAAAAAATAAAACAAAACGTAGAAAAAATCGTACATATTCATAAGCAAAATTTCTTAATCGTGTTGTAAACTGTTTCGCATAGAACTGTCGTTGCCGTGGAAAAATGCCTTCTCAGATCACTGACCTATCCCAAAGTTGGTTTGGTAAGGATGATAGGATTCTGTCTCAATTATTCCATTTTTTTTATCATAATTTATCAGTAATTTGTTTTAAAAATTAATTTTTGTCCTTAAAGTCCAAAAACTTTATTCAAATATTTTCAAAATGTCCTGAGAAAGCGAGTTATTTACATCAGAAAATGCCTTTCATCCAAAAACGCTTCCAAATTTAACAGTATGAAATAGTGGAGCAAAACTTTTCCTAAAAAATGGATTGAAGTTTTCCTCTCTACTCCAGTATATGGAGGAGTTATACCTTTTTCCCTATGAAGTGATGCAGATTTTACAGTTCAAAATGATAGATACAGTGCCATTTTTAAAAAATATTTAAAACATAAGCGTTATTCTAGAATGATAAAATATATTTCAAATTAAAGAGGAAACTGAATTTTATATTGCTGAACAAAAAATAAAAAACGCAGCTTTTTGGCTATTTTCGCCAGTTAGTATCCCAATAACGTCATGCATCCCTGAAAACCCAAAATCTAGAATTTTCTTCTGAGTAATTTGAAATTTTTATCATATACTCAGAACATAAAGAATGTGATGCACACAAAAATTTAACAATCTGCGTCAAAGCGTTGTTAAGATATTAACATTTTATTCGTAATTAATTATTTGTTGATATGGTAATATAAAATTCTCCTAGCCGAGCGAGGTGGTGCCACAGTAACGCCCTCTTTTATAGTTTCTTCGGGGTTAGCAGGTGAATGCAGGAGTGGTTTTCTTCTCTACTACGATTTCCTCATTTACATTTCATTCCGTTTCTTTCTTACCTTACAGTTGTGCTTCTAGGTTTCGTGGCGCATGGCGGTGACGAACAGATGGCACAGATAGATGCGCAATGGCAAAAGTATTCCCCGTGGAGACCAGAGAACTGCGTGATTCATGGGTGGTCATCGCCCTCTCTCACCGGCTTTAGTAGTGGGACGGGTGTGCGAAATTGGAAATCTTAGGGACTTCCCCGCGTCTCTGTGGCCTGTTTTCCTACGATCTATAGCCTCCTGTGGTTCATTAACCTCATTCCTTCCTGTTCGGAGGTGGTAGTCGCAATAGATCTGTGCAGGTGTCCCCTCCGATGAATCATCTTCGTATCCCAAATTTTTATTTGAATTTAGTATAAAGATATAAAAAAATTACTGTCAGACAGTTCTCACTTTTACTAGCTTAAGAGAAAAACGTTTTGTTTACATGTTAGTGCAGTTTCCAGCTTTTTTAATTTGAGTTATCGAAAACAATTAATTTGAGGTGATCTATTTCACATTTATAATTAGTTCACAATGATGTTTAAATCCATAAAGCTGGATTTTGAAGCTCTCCAGAACATTGTAGCCTAATAAGTTACAAAATGTGGTCTAAAGAGCATTTTGAAAATGAGAAATCTAAAAAAGGGAATTAAGAAAAAATAGAGTTTAAAGTTCAACGCGTGTTTTACCTAAATGGTACACGACCGTTTAAATAGATATGTATATTTTAACATCTTTTCATATTACAAACCCAATTGTATAGCATAAAAGTGCAAGTAATAAGTTACATGTATTATAAAAAAGCAAAAACTCTAACTTTTCACACTTTTTTACCAAATTTCACACTTTTTTTACCAAATTTCGTGCATGCGTTCCCTTAAAGAAGGCAAAGTTAATGGATCGTTAAATATGCAGCCATACAGGGTGGATCATTTAAGTTGAGACTGTACAATATCTCAAAAACTAAGCGTTGTAGCGAAGAAATGTTTTGAATAAAAGTTGCTTGATATTATGCAGGAAAGTAAATGGCATTAGTTGTGTTTTATTTGGAGGTCGTTGTAATGGTCATTTTAGGGTCAATTTAAATTGACCCTAATTGTAGGTTCCCATTTAAAACGAAAGATCATCATAACGTCCTCCAAACAAAACACGACTAATGACATTTACTTCCCTCATAATATCAAATAACTTTTATTCAACACATTTCTTCCTACAACGCTTAGATTTGGAGATATTGTACAGTCTCAATTAAATGCTACACCCTGTATATAGTTTAATTAACGAATGCATCTACAAATCCGTTAACTAACTACGCAATAGCATTTTATAGTTTTCTTGCAATCAAGCATTTCGTCTGGAACGTGTTGATCTTAATAATAATTGTTAACAGCAATATATTGGAACAATCCAGTTGCTCCCTCGTGGATTCAGTTGGAAACAATAGAAGCAGGTGTGCAGATGTTGTTGACATAAACTCGGTGGTGAAACTCAACAATAATTGCTCACAAATTGTTACAAAGCACATTGCTACGGCCACGAATGGGTGGCGTCACGATGTTGGTGGCGCTACCCGTTAGAGGGACATGAAGTCGGCGCACTGTGTGCTAGACAGTCGTGTTATTGCTTCTCGAAGTTATGTTTATATATCAGTTGCTCCAATATCATTAGCGGCGGGCTTTAGTCTTTGTCTCAACACACAGCCCCATTAGCGCTGCTACAAGTGTATGCTGTGGAATTGTGGTTCCCAAATAGGGGACCGTGACTCACTTGAGGTTCACGAGATATTATGTGCGTGGTTATCCTGAATGATTCAGTTATAATAATAACAATAATAATAATATATTCGAAAGGGCATTCTTGTTCTCGAAGAGAAAATAATCATAAACATAATCATTTTACTGTCAAAGTACAGATTCACTCCTCAAGTGTTTTCAAATAATAGCATACGTTTTGTAGAACATTTTTGATGCAATAATAGGAAAGTTAATGTGTTAATTTATATGAACTTTCCCTACTCGTTCTTGTGTATGCTTCTTGTTATTAAAGATAAACCTTCATTATTCATTTACACATTTCGTTGTAGGGAAAAGAAGAATACCGCAAGCTAAAGTGATAGTCAAATGTTTTCAAAGCAAGTCCTATTTGATGGCTTTGAGATTCTGTTCTCTTTGCACGAATTCTAAAAACAAAGAAAGAAAAATAAAAGTATAGCAATTCGTAGTTGAGAAAAGTGTATTACGAAATTCAAACCAATAACAAATAATATCTCGGAAATTGTTAACCCTAATAATATATTTGACCTAAATTGTGTGTTTTAACGAGATCTAAATATGCGTGTGGTAAAAATGTTGTCTAGCTTTTCAGTTTACAATTATACAAAAGTAATTCAGAATGAAGAGGACTTCACAGCCTATACTGGAAAACTCCATATATGCATTTATTTTGTCATACACATATCTTAAACATATTGTATTACATCATTGGAAGATCTGAACTTGGCATTTAACTGGCATTTCGTTTTGCTGTTTTCAGACACGGAGACACATATGCGGATCTTTTTATAAAAATGCTTTTTGGAGGGGATTCAGGGAATTTCAAAACGTGTATTTTCAGTGAAATATTGTATAGAACACTTCCTCTGCAAAAGAGTAGAAGGAGAATCTTGGAATTTTTAATAGCAGATTTAATGCAAATATCAAAGCAATTGGAAAGCCCTTTAGACAATAGACCATATAAATAAATGGAAGACATATACAAATAATGAACTACAGACGGACGAAAAATGATAATGTGGGTAAACTTAAGACGAAAGAGGGATAAATAGAATTACTAAAACCGTAAATGTTGATAATGATGATGATTGCTAGAGCTCTAAATATGCAAATGCTATTGCTTTTTAAATTATGACGTATAACTTTTCTAGAGTAACATTACACATTTTTCCTAATTTAGTTACATTATTATTACTATTATTATTTGTAATAATAATAATAATAACAATTAGAATAATCCCATGACTCGATGGCCCATGAAATGCCATGACTTGCCAACCTGACTGCCGTCCTCATGTCCACGTACGCACGCCAGAGGTGAACGATCAGTCTACGGATACGGGGAGGTGAGGTGGCCAGCATCACGCATCCCCTTGTCAGGAAGTTCACGTCCGTGGCCGTGGTCGCTACCTATCGCAGCTCCTGACTTGCCTCATTATGCTTAGTGGGCACCGATCCTATACCCGGGACTTAAAATCCGCAACCCAGATCGGGACCAAACCGGGCACATTACGTACCCGAGAACCAGAGCTCCATGTTCTAGCCTACAGCTCCACAGTGCAGGACCAGTTTATCTGTAATGCATCACAAATTTCTACTAAAAGCATTGTATCCATTTAGACAGCAATCTTCAGAACATAGCTTCGTATTAGGTGTATAAACACCATGGCGCTACGGCCTATATGGGGCCCTGGTCCGCCAAACCGAATGCCGGCCTCACGCCCACGTAAGCACGGCAGACGGGCGATCATTCAACCGATACGGGAGATGGGGCCAGCACCACGCATCCCTCAGTCGGAATGTTGGCTCTCGAGGACGACTCGCTGCCTTTCGCAGTTCTTCACTTTCCTGAGTGGTCCTATACCCAGGACTTAAAATCGGTATGGGCGTGATCGAACCCGGATGCGTTCCGTTGCAGGGAAAAAGAGCACCATGTTCCAGAATCCACTGCGTCACGACGCAAGACAGTATGTATTTACAAACGATAAATGATAAATAAAGAATGGCAATAGCGTTTGCCTATAAAAAAGTCTGTGATACATTCACATATCTTTCTCTACACCCTATCGTTTATTCCCAAATTTTCCTACTAAAACTTAATTTTCTATCTACTACATTTTTATCCAAAGAAACGTTTACAGAAATAGCTAGATTAGATATTTGTTAGGATACAAAGTGAACAGCGATACATGTTTAAGAACTGCACGCTATATGCTGGCCTTATAATTCTATACTTTTAACTGCAATCACCAGAAACAACTATAAAACGATGGGACTTAAAAAGAATGACAAAAGCATTCAACAAGTCGAACCATTAATAACGGATATCTTGTAAATAGCGTAGTTACAAAAAATGTTACTTAAAGTAAATTGCTTGTTTTATAGAAATCTACATTTTGTGTAGTACGTTTTCGTCTATTGCTTAACGTTTACCAGTTATACAAGATTCTACAAAATTCGTTACAAACGAAGAGAACTTCAAAGTTCATTGGCAGAAAATTTAAGATATAAATTCTATTTGTCATTCAAATATCCTTAATAATCAAAATCGTTAGAGCCATCTCTTAGAAAACAAAATATTTCGAAAAATGTTGCATGTAAAGCGAACTTTGAGTTGGGGGATTTTTTTAAATCCTTTGACGCATCTATGGAAGGTATTTAACCTAAATACCAGGTTTGGTATATATCAGACTTTTCATTTTTGAGTTATGCTATTCACAGACACACACATACCTTTTTCTAAAACTGCATTTTTTGAATAAGGGGGCCTCAAAACATTTATTTCCTGTGAAATCTTGGTACCGAGTTTTGGGTGAAATGCGCTACCTTCTATACCTACTAGGTACCTACGTGCTAGAGAAAGCAAAAATCTTAGCATGACGTAGTCATCAACAGTACGTTTTAACTTTCAATTACACAACATAACGACATAAATTATAAACACCCTAAATTAGGAAAGCACTTTACGACATCTCTATTGCTTCTAGCAACATATAGGTTGCCCGTAGATAGTCAGTGAATATGTACTTTCATGAGAGACGGTTCACAGTAAACTGTGAGGCTCGCATTTTTTTAAATTTTGGTTACTGTGTTTTGTTGTATACTTTACTGTTTATTACCGCAATTACACATATAGCGCACATACAAACAGCCGTGCCCATGGCGGGACTCGAACCCGCGACCCTCAGCTTGGTGGAGCGCCGAAGCCATACGCTCCAGCGACCACGGCTATGAGAGCCGGCAAATTCTTTACAGACTGTTGACTGAAGACAGTCAGTGATTATTATCTTCACGAGAGACTTGGCTCGCGGTAACCTGTGAGGCTCGTATTCGGAAGCTCCCGGGTTCAATTTCTGTTAACCGTCCACTCATTAGTTGGTAGGCGAATGCTGGGGTGTTTTTTCATCTACCACGATTTTTTTTGTCTTTCATTCCCTTCCTTCTTATTTTTCAGGAATCCTTCTAGGTTTCGTGTTGTGTAGCGGTGTCGGCAGATGACGCGGATGCTTGGTCCAGTTCAAGAGTTCATTGACGGGTCGTTCATCGCTCTCTCTCTCTCTCTCTCTCTCTCTCTGGGAAACTCCAGTAGTTGGAGGAGTCTTCGAGCCAGAAACTGTTAGGGATCTGTGGCCTGTCTGCCTGCGGCTTGTTCCCTCTGTGGTTCCTTCACTTCATTCCTTCTTCGTTGGAAGTGGTAGACCCAATGGATCTTCCGTAGCTCGCAGTGCGCAAGGCGTACCCCTCTGTTATATAAACTTTACCTTTGCTGAGTTGAAATACAGTAGCACATGGGACGTAATATTATCGAGCCGACCTATGCTACAGGCTGCCGGAGACAAAAACACGTGAATCACACATGTTACAAGTTAAAACACAAAAAGTTTTTCTTAAGCAGGTTCATAGCGTAGGGATATAGCGACACCATCGCCCAGTGTTGTTACGACACTGCAAGCAGCCTGTCAAATGATTGCTAGGTTAAGCAATCCCACTCATGTACCAATGGCTTCTTGAAGACGAAGAGTGGATTGGAAGGCTTCATATCACCCAAAGGAACTAAATACCTCTAAAGGTATAAACTTGGACGCACGGATGGGGTCCGTTAACCCAGTAAGGCAACCCATCTAGGGGAGAGAACTCCAAAATTAAACCGGAAGAGCACTCTCGTTAGTCAAGAAGAGACAACCATCTAAGCGAGAGAATTCTAACAGAAAACTCTGGTCCTTCAGGTTGCGGGATGGTATGTAGGCTGGTAACCTACTCCTTGAGCACAAAAATTACTCAAATGACTAAACAGAGAAGCAGTATATATTATCTCAGTTGGGAGAATTAAATATAGTAGGTGAAATATGTTAACTACAAGAAACAGTGAAAAGAACAGGTGATGAGAATGTTACTTTATAGACTTCCTTTATAAACCAAAATGAACATGGGACCTTTGCAGACTTGCAGAGAGATGGAATGACCTACACTTTAATTACACACATTATCAGCCTCGGGAAAAGTCATAAGCCTAAACTTTGAAAGAGAAGAAAAAGGTGGTCATGGGACAAGAAGACAGATAACCCTCCAGTCTTTGGAGGCCAACGTCGCTATTGGGGAAAACTGTGAATGGTTCTAAATACACCATAGCGAACAGACACGTGTACTAGGCCTGGACGGGGAACTTAAGCATCCTGGAGGTAAGGGAAGTCCATTTGTGAGAGCAAAGGAGCAAGGTGCGGAATACAGTATCCCGATTTTAGGCATGAAATAATGCGTACTGTAAAAGTATCATTTCTGTGGGCGAAATAGTGATATTCGCGAGGAATAAAGAGATTTGTTAATTACGGGAATTATCTCCAAAGGCGGTAAGGTAAGAAAGTAGGAAATTAAATAAAGAAGATCTTTAATCTTTGTTTGCGATTATGTAATAACTGTGTATCTGCTTAAATCCCTCTTAAAAGAGACTCTTGCTAATCCTTCCTACTCTTCGCTGTTGAACCTAATTAATATATCCGCGCAGGTAGCCGCAAAAAATGAAATCACAGATACCGACAGAGCAACGAACCAAAGACGGAGAAATCTTCTCAGCCCTCCCACGTAGCAACCGAGATACCGCCGCAACGCTATACATATATTTTAAGATTAACTGCCAGTTATACTCTGGAGCTAGTCGGTTGCGGAAGTCAGAGACAGTCAATTGTGCGTTTTGTGTGACACGCAGAGTTGGAGCGCTGTATTGCTTGGAGTTACAGCACTTTGCTGTTTGAGGCACATTCTCCGCTTCGTAAAACATTATAAAGTGGTGAAATCTTTTGAAAACAAACATTAGTGTAATTCTTTGAATGTCTTTCCATTTTATTTACTGCCCAAATTCCCTGGTAAATGAAGATGTTCCGCTACTTTTGTGCTAGTTAGTAAATGTAAATTTATTCACAGAAAGGGTTATCTGAGATGTCGCTTTAACTACCCCAGGATGAAAGAAGAGTAATGTGATGTGCAAGCTCTGAGAATTGGGGCGTTCCATCTCTCAGCTGCAGAAAAAAAAATTAGATTGAAGGGCTTCCATAGGCTTAGGAATCGGAATAGAACATGCTTAGAACCCACTGTTGGATCATTTGCTGGTTGTCATCATATAGATGAAAATGCCTGCCAGTCCTTTTTATAACCCTTATAACATAACATAATTCCAATGTAACTATTCAGATGTTATTCACAAGTATATTCATAACTGATAAGCTCATTCTAATGCGCCTTAATACTGACAAAAACTGTACTTTGTCATCATCATGATCATGATTACCATCACCATCAGCTTCAATAGAGTATCATCATAATTATGACTAATTGCAATTACGAAACATGTAAAATAATATATCTATGGAAAAAGATACTAGGCTTTCACACTAAGTCTCGTAATTATGACATACTACTGTGATTTTCAAATGGGATGATGTTTGTCCTTGAGCGCGGCCAGAGCGGCATCCAATCGGAGTTCCGCTGGGTTGTCATATTGCATTCGCCGTAAGCTAAGCTTGACGCGCGCTAAGCGAATCTGTTTCTAATAAATATAATTTGCGCTAAGACAAAAATTCAAATTTTCCAAAAAGTAACACACTAGAAGGTAGGGAGTAATTTTCGTAACACAACCGTAAAAACCACATATTTTTAGCTCAAATAGTTTTCATAAAACAAACGAATAAACATACTCATATGTTATATCATAACCACGTAAGCACTGTAATGGTCACATTATTCGTATGTATGCATTATTGTATACATTATGTATATATATTTGTAAGCAAAATTTCAGGTGTTTCACGCCCAATATAGAATTAAGCGCTAAGGACCACAACAGTTAAAGGGCGTCCATAAATAAATAAATAAATAAGAAAACTCAATTCACTTTCTTTGGGAGTTCACTTCACCAATGGCACCTCACTAAGGTGAACTAGTTCAGTACTCTGTCATTTCACTTCCTAGTGACTCGGCCTCTTTACGGTTCCCTTCATTCGGGAGTCTCGAACATAAGACCTCCATAACCGTCGCTCCGCGCTAGTAATCGGTGCACATCACAGAAGCCGTTACCAACTAACTCGGAGAATCGCTCTTGATCTCGCTGACCACAGAACTCAACTCTCAATCTAATCCTCACCTCGCACTGACTGATGCGACTCACTCTGTTATTGAATCGCACTGAACATGCACTGACTCAACAACTCTCTTCACAGTCGACTCGCCTCTATTCGTCTCCTCATCTCGCACTGACTCACTCCTCACATTCCAATTGCCTCGACTGCCGCGAGAGCGCTCGCTTAAATAGCAATGGAAGCTTCCACAAAAGATTCTCGGACATTCTAGAACTATTTCGATACACTTTCTGGAGGAGGGGAAGAGATAAAGCTTCTAGTTAGCTCTCGATAGCGCGTCCGATGTTTAACCTGGCAAGCACAGTTATCGGTGTTTACTCGGACCGCTCGGCGCTGACCTCCGATAACATTGGCCGTAGCCGCTGCGTCACATTATACTATATTTATGACAGGCAGAATCAGCTGGTCACTAACTTTATTTCGAGTACGGTATTCACATGCGCCCATGTTGAGCAGGTAGGCGGGTACGTTGCCTTACAAATGCGGGATGAAGACAATTATAGTGAATGAAGATGGTTATGAAAAAGGGTAAATTTTATTTAAAATGGTATCTTACATATAACGTTAGAAAAATAGTATTATAGTTTAACACTGATTATTACTGTATTACTATTATTATAGTTATTATTATTATTGTTATTATTATTATAACTATCGTCATCATCATCCCCATAAATGAGATTCTCAGAGTTTGGGATTTTGACTTTGGGAACAAAGTTATGTTGTTTGTTTTCAGTTTTTTTGTGGGAAAAACGTTTGTTACAAAAATGTATTAATAAAGGCAAATATTAGTCTGTCATGGAAACAAAAATAATGACTAGTTGTTTTTTTGTTACTTTTAATAAAATATTTGAATCTACTTTTGCTTAAAGTTACAATAATTATCTCCTTTATATAAGAATAATTAAGGAAGCAAACTAAATTGACGCAGAATTAATATTAGTCATAGACACTTTCAAATATTTATTTAAAAATGTTTTACATAGAAGTACAGCTCTTCCTTTCTCCTTCATTTATTTAACATCACGTAAAACTTGTTCATGTTCACAGCCACTTAAAATACCACTTGGCTGGTATTAAACGCATTCATTCTTAAATGAACATTTTAGTACATTCCTTAGAACATTTATTAAAATGAAAATATGTATTATGGAAGGAAAATTTCTTAAAAAGTTCCGAATGTTTTAGTTCCATAATATCACTAAGTTACATATAACCGTTCTATGATAACAGTCAAGTTGTTCGATAAGTACTTACGCGTAACCTAACAACAAGGTTACTCTAGGCCCACTCTTGCGTTACTTGCTTGACTCGGTGGTTTTGGTAGAGGAAGACGATGCTCTCTCCCTCCTCTCCCTTTCATCATGCAGGCACGAATTCGTGACGTACTGTTATCAACAGTAGGTACATTCGTACACTTATTCTAATAATTATTCTTCACTTAACTTAAGTTAAAGGAACGGTGCGGGGTAGCTCAGGCGGTAATGTCTGTGGTCCGCTGTTGACCTTCCTGCCCATGGATTTTTTCGGGGTTTCCCTGGTTCGCTAGGCGAATGCTGGGGGGATCATTACATTTCCCTGATTTGCTGTACTCCATTTCACCTACATTTTCATTTCACTTTACTTTTCATCTGCTTGGTCTGTTGAAGAGTTTAAAGTGTTGAAGGGGGTCTCGAAGTTGCATGGCAGGGGAAAAGGATGCTCTATGTAACCCTTCGTCCTCCGGAATAGGGGTGGTCTCCGAGTCCCTCCCAGGGGATGTGCAAGCTCGCAGGTGGGGAGCCGGTTAGACTAGCTGCCATCCGAGTAGCTTCAATCTGTAAAAGATAGGGACCCTGTCCTTTGCCCTGACATGCCTCCTGATCCGACTGCCCTCTGTCTCCTCTCGCCTCACCCCTCCTTCTCGGGGGCAGCCCATTAGACAAGTCGAGATGCTAAGTCCTCCTGCACAGTTATTCCTAGTCTTACGTTAATGAAAACAGCATCCATCATAATCATCTTAATACCTTCCCATCATGCAGCAATTTCCTTGATGTTGATGGCTGATTATATGTTTCAAAACAGCATTTTAGATGTGCATAACAAGAGCTAATGTCATGGTTAAACGTGATTGACCGGAAGATTTCTAATTGGCGTTGCTCCCATTGAAAGGTTTCAAAGCTTCGCATCATGCACCTACATACTTAAAACTATTGCACTGTAACACGGCATATTCTCTAGCATCAGAGCTTTGATTTTGCAACCGGATTTAAAGCACTCCAATAATCGCGTTACTACAAGGTTGCACGACTTATTGTTATTTTTTGGAACTGTTGCATTCTCATAACTGTTCCAAACTAACGCTTCCGTGTTATTTCCTACTACTATCTCAAATGTGAAGTATCACTGTTTAGATTGGCCAATTTTATTTTTGATTTATTTTTAAGATACCCTCATTGAATTTCTAAAATGCAAATTTCACTTTCGTGCATTTTAAATTTTAATACAGTAATCAGATTTTAATGTATAATATGCACATCAAATTTGATCCATATTTTAAAATTAGTTCTCCAGAAAAAAATTCTGTATTATTCTTTTATTTTACCGAAAAACTTCTCCACATATGCAGTTATTTTTAAAAAGCTAATATCCTATAATTAAATATTAATTAGCATATTAATAAATAGAGAGAGGAATTTTGGATTATCTCTCTAGTTAGAGAGAAAATAAATGATAAATATGACACTTCAATTATATAATGCGATGAATCAGTTTGTTTTTAACTCAGGTTTTTATCGCAAAGCGCAGATGTGATGCGAGTTAAAAACGAACCGACTCGTCGCATTATATAATGAATATAATATCACAGTTAATAATACCCCGACAATCATAAAAAAAATGAGACTAGAATTTTGTTGCTTAAAATTTACAGAATATGAGTATTATTATAGAATAACTTCACAACTAAGTATATTAACACTCAGGCGACAGCGTCTTTGGCCTGCATTGGGAGGCCTCGGGTTCGATGCCCTGTGGTCGCCCACTCTTACCATGGAGATTTTCGTGCTTTGCTCTGATCGCCTAGGCAAATGCTGGGGGTGTATTCTACCACATTTCTCCTTTCCCTCATTTTCTGTCATTTCATCTTTCTCTCTTTCAACTTTCAACCGGTGTCTCGGGTTCTGTAATACGTCTGGTGGTAGGCAGAGTGCATGGTCGCTGCGCTTTGGAAAGCTTTCTTTCCCCATGACAGGGCGCGTTGACTTGTTTGCAAGGGCGCTTCGTCGCCCTTTCGCGGGACTCCGCGTCTACTGACCGAGTGCGGGTGTTTCATACTGGAAATGGTAGGAACTTCCGTGCGTCTCTGTAATCCCCTCTGCCTGCGAACCTGCAACCTCGTGAAACTCCTTCACTTCATCCCTGCCTCCCGGGGGTGTAGCCACAATAGACGTAGGTGGTCGCAGTGGTGAGTTTCCCCCTCGCTAAATAGCTCATACCTCAAGTATATTAACAAGAATTCATCTCATCATTTTTATACTGTTGTTTATAAGGAGGTATAAAAATCAACGTTCATTTGTATCGAAAAGCACATTGTGAAGAAGAATTTGAAAATGTGAATTTGTCGAGAAATGAAAACCTTAGAAAAGGAAGTTTAAAATTTTTAATGCTGTATTTGGCGAATATGTAGGCCCTCCTTTGTCTGTTGTGCTCCTCTGCAGTTAGCTTAGTATTTTAAGACTCTCGAAGTCTTTCTTGAATGGTTTGTTTACTTGAATGTTAACCCTTTTTACTACGATTTAATAGGAAGATGTTACGCTTACGACAGACATTTAAATTATTATATGACATACTTTAAAAGTTCGTATAGCATGAAAGCTACATAGAACTAAGGTGGAAGGTTTGTAGTAATTATGAAGAGAACTATATGTTTCAATCGTTTGCATCAAAATGTCACCGTTGTTTATAACTCCTTTATATTTCGAAGTCATTTATTAGAAGTCTGTATAATTTTACAAAGAGCACCATTAGTGTGGGTGCAAATTCTAACTGAATATGCTTACTTTTTGATAGATAAACGACTCAGTATTGCAGAGATCAGTGTTTTATAACAATAACCCTTTATTGCTATTGAGTAAATTTCAGCTCACTGATCATAATAGAGGCTGCATGTACAATCCATTGCGAAAATATTGTCAAATGTACTTTCAGCAAGCCTATTATGAGAAGTTCTCATGGACAATTGCCGTAGGATATTAACCTATGTGCAAATTAAGCAGGCTTCTGTTGCAGTTCTCATTCTTTATTCCTTCCTGATGTTTGTCCTGTAGATCATTCACGGTCTCGTTGAATGAACTTCCACCCTGCGATCCTTAATCCCCTATCGGCCAATTCGTTTTCTAAAGCTTTACTACTCTCTGGAATCTACGCTAACGTAATATTAAAGTTGCACTTCTCAAACTGCAAAAGTGAACTTCAACTACAAAGCCGGATTTCAGTAAAAGGTATTTATGCACATCTGTATGGGAGTTGATACTCTGCAGTAGGTACGGGAAATACTGCGTAATGAAGGTACGCTCTCGTTATTGTGTTAACCCCTGAGGTTCTCTCTCCTCCATCTCTCACTTTCATATCTTCTCCTCTTTTACCATACCTCCACGTCTCTCTGTCTCTCCCTCACCGTATACCTCGCACTCCCTCGACTCTACTCTTTCCCTCTCTCCCATCTATATCTCTCTGTCAATGTATATCCCTCTTTCACGCACATACACATACACACACATACCCACATCTCATCTCTCCCCCTTTTCACTTTCTATTTTACAACCCAGATTAATAAAATCAGAAACTTCTTCCATTATTTGTTTAAAGTGCTAGATTCCTGTAATTACAATGTTTTATTGCTAGTTATTTTCAAATTTAAAAGTTTTATAGCTCTTTTGGTTCATTTAATGTAGTCTGCATTTTATTGTACTTCTTTAGCTTTTTGCTTCTGCTAAATCAACACGATTGTTTGGCAAATAAATGCAGAAAAATGTGTTAAATGATTATTATTTATTACGATATTATCTTTTATATCCCTTGTAACATTTAATGGAGATATTAAAAAGTGTACCTGAAAGCAAGCATCTTGCCTAACTTGCATATTTAAAGTAATACGTTTTTTGTTACCTGGGCCAACAGCTACTTCTGTACTAATGTGACTTGCACTATTTCTTCCTCTTCGTCTCTCCCTCCCTCTCCCTACATCTGCATTTCTCTCCCCTTAATATTTCTTCCTCCGTATCTCCTTATCCACTCTCTCTCTCAATCTCTTCCCTTGTATTGCTCTCACACCCTCTCTCTATGCAACTTATAGGTCATATAGTAATTTGAAAAGTGGCAATAAATATGTTTTTCTGGAGAGTTGGTATAAATTAAAACATACGTAAAAGTTTTAGTGCAAAAATGTATGGCTCTTCCTTATTCTGCTAGTGTGACATGCTGTCTCTTGTGGTAATTTATTTGTGTTAGCGAATAATTTCTTAAATGTTCAGCTTATGGAACTTTTGCAAATAATGTTACTTAACGCGTAAGTATTATACTTAATATTTGAATCATTTTGCTTAAAAAGCCTTTATTGTGTACCATTTTACAAAAGGCTTAATTCTACGCAAGGTATTAAGGTATTTTGATTTGCGCCTTATCAGTCCTTCCTCCTATGGAGTAAGTATTTAAAATCCTATATATACCATTTTTAAGCGTGATCTAATGTGTATTATTTTTCATAATAATCATTTCAGACAAACACACACATGTTTTAAAACTGGAACTTCTGGCTTCAAGGAAGAAAATTTACATCCAAAGTCTAACGTTATCGCGGATTTTGAACAGTGCGTCCCTTACATTGCCAAGCGTTTGCAAGCTACGCGCACTATAACACTGAGAGATTTTCCGTTATAAAACTCCCGTGTTACGTATTCAGGAACAATAGCACGCACTATGCTCATTATTAACCTTGTTATAAGTTATGTTGAAAGTGGTGTCCATTTGCATTGAGATATTTCTGCCATTCGTCGTCAAGCAGTCATAATTCTTGAACAATAGTCACCCCGTAGGGTTCAAATTTTAAACGTTTAGAAGCTATGAACAGAGGCTCTTGAAACACCCATTTTCTGCGCAACATGTCTTAGATAGAGACTTCTTTGGATAGCTTTCGAATGATGCACCAATTTTGTCATTTTTTTCCTCCGTTACAAAATTCCTTTTTCGCTTCTTAGCTTTAGCTTTTAGCGATTCCAGTGTCCTAAACTTATTAACCAGGCATCTAACAGTTTCTCTACCTGGATCTAGAATACCAGGAAATTTCTCATGAAATTGTCTACACATTTGTCTACATAATTCTGTTCTTACGTATGCATTGTTCATAATATTGTTTATTCAAACGTGAATTTTTCAGTTGACTAATAAGAACAATCTAATGTGATTTTCACATAACACGGATGTCTTGAATAAAATTTAACTTTTGAGATGCACAATGAATAAATTCTAGTCTTTGATGAGCCATTCCCCGCTAATGCGCTAGCGCAACATACCGATTTGTCACTGCAGTGCTAGAGAGCTATGATATACGCGATCCATGGCCCGGGTATAAATAAAACGCATAGTATTTCTAGTTTCGTTACCCTTTCCATGACGTTCTTCCAAGTTCTGAAAAAAAATGTGTAATATTTGGCGGTAGAGCAGTTATGGGGATCAGAGTTATTTTTATATAACCCAGTAAATGGAATGTTAAACCATACAATGTTTTATTCAGCATTGTAATTATTTAAGACCATAAAGACTAAAAAATGTCCATAAAATACAGAACCAAAGCCATCAATATGCAATGAATTAGAGGTGAGTCGCCAAGTTAAACGTTTTAGTAGTGGCACATCGCTAAAAATAACATTCTCAGTTGTTAATTATAAAATATTGGTAGACCCAGTCTATGATGTTAGGCATACAAGGTAAATATAGAAAACCGTTCTTACATACGGTTTATTTAAAAGGTTTTGTCATAAGTTTCGAATATATATTTATAAAAAGATACGATTGTGTTTTGTTTTGCAGTGTTTTATGTTTCCTCAGTTGCTAAATCGCGGACATCTATGTATGTTGCTTGGAATGAAATATCCCTAGCTTTTATCTTACTTCTACACCCACTTACTGAGAATAACACAACTAGTTTCTATTTTTTGACATTCTCAACGAAAAATCTTTGCAAGGATATGCCTTAATGCACCTATTCTAGTATAGAAGCTTTGGAAATCATTTTTAGTAGTTTAGTAACTTAGGAATTAAAATTAAGGTTTTATAGCACAAGCCCATCGGGAAGTACGGTGGATTCAATACTGAAAGAATGATCAGCATTGGTTTAGTGGTATATATGGTATATTAGCTTTTCCTGTCTTTGTAACCTTATATATAGGTATACACTGTAATGTGTGAATTAAATGTTCAAAAATACATTTTCTGTGATTATATTATAAATCTTTCTTCTAATAACGCAATATAAGTTTTGTATTCAATAAACATTAAGTTTATGACGCTAAGTATGTGTCTAATTCTTGCAAAAGAATACCTAAACTCCTCGATGTATATCATGAGTCAAAATTCAGTTTCTGAAGACGAACTCAACGTACCAGACGGAAGGGCATAAAAATGAAATCTGTGAACATAAGTGGGTATATAAAATGTTTAAGCGACACTTTCTTCGCCACTAAGTCCTCGCACAAGTCCCATAAACGTTAATGAAATATAGCGAATAATATGTGCGGGAATTCTTTGAGTCCCGTTGGTGTAATTTTATGTAGGACTGCATTGCAGCAAGGCAGGTTTTAAAGCAGATATTATAGTCCGGCTATCTGCGTTTCCAACGTTCCTTTAAACATAATAACGGGAGAATGGCTCGTAGTTATGCTATGAGGCGGCGGTAATGGTTCCCATAGCATCCGTGAACATTTGTTTCCGCTAGAGAACTCGGTAAAGGCGTACTTTCAGCGCTTTATAGGCTCGATGTTAAGGAAATAATGGAGCACGTGTAAGTAAAACCGTCCACGTCTCCTGTAGGACAAATTAATGTGGTAGCTGACCCCAGGAAAAATATTAAGCTCTCTTTGATTTAGGCGAGAACAACTTTTCAAAAACAGAGCGCTGAAAAATAAAATTCATTTTCTTAAACGTTAAGGTTATTAATTTAGAGAATCGAGGACAAGTTTAAAAATGTGAGACAAATCGAATACTTTCTATTTTCGACATATTATACAGCACTTAAAACATGCACATAAGTACACCGATACGGTTATCTGAGGCTGTTAATGCATGGACTCGTGAACGGAAAGTCTGCGGTTCAATACCCGCCAGGACCATCCTCCCTGACTAAGGTTTGCTTTCAGGTTTTTCTCAGCCCTATTAACTGCCAAATCCGTGGAGATACCTTCAACTTCGGCGTGGTATGTCTCCTTCCCAAATTTCCTGTCCCAATTATTATTTAATTTCATGTATCACCAATTTCACCGCCTGTGGTGCCGTAAAAAGAGTGGGCGTTAAACACTACTAGTGCAACATTTTACAACTTTTTAGGACGATTATGCAAGTATTACCTACATGAGAATTACAATTTTAAAACAGTAGTTTAAAAAATTATATTAACTTAAGAAGTTTAGAATTTAAATGTCTACTGGGATTAAATTTTGTTGCACAGTATTACAGATACATTTGAAAGATATTTTCAATTCTTCCAGGCTATGTTGTTGAAATTGCGCCATTACATTGACTAAAAGAATTTGATGCAGACACTTAAAAGTTATCGTTGCTCGGTCGGATACCTTCAGCAGGCAAGCAAAGAACTTTTAGTAGTTTCTCTTAAATCCACTAGACAGTGGAAAAGGAATAACATAGTAGCAGAATATTTACAAAAAGGTGAATTAAATATTGTGTTGATGAATAAGTTCGTAGTGTTCTGAACATTTACCTACCGAGTAGAAATGTAGCATCGGTCACATTTCATCACATTTGCTTATTACCGGTTGACTGACATGTTCGTATGGATACTCCTGAAACTTTAATCTGTAATAACAGACTAATATTTTTAATATAAATGACAAAAATACTTATTTCACCATGACAATCTTGGTAGACACTACGAACTTATGCATCAACCTAACAAAAGAGTGAGAAATAAAAATGAAGTAGAAACTGAAATTGTAAAACGCTTAGTAACCATAGAGGTTACTAAGTAACTTTCAGTCGCCTGATTGTACCTTTCCAACCTTGTCCTACACACGGCTGTGTGAAAGAACAATTAATTAGACTTGATTATCAACCCTAATATGTGGTTAAACTATGAAGCCCGGGACTTCAAACTAGTTACGACATTGTAAGTTGCCATTGGGATATGTCATCTCAAAATAATTTTATCTCCTAGTTGAGAATTTAATATCGTACCGGCATGTTGTCGTGGTAGCCTAGTTGGTTAGTGCAACTGGATGGGAACCGGTAGATGTGGTTCAAATCTTCGCTATAGCATAGAATTTCTCAGTACTCTGATTCTACCTTTCCAACTACAGAAGGTACTAGTAGCACATTAATACAAATAAATAAAAACAGATGTAGAGGTTAAGTTGGTAGCTCTGAATGCTTAAAAACATGTCCTATAAATACAAACATCAAATAAGGGCACGAAAACCTACGAGATTACAAAAATACATAGAAAAATTAACTGCAATTAAAATTAGCTAAAGAGTCGAGAACAAACCTTCGTAATTTAGTTAAGACTAATTTAATTCTTATAATCTCATAATATATAATTCCTTGTGACATTTAAAAGACAATAACTTACTTGTTTTTATGATGGATTTACTGCTTAAAACGCCACACATTATTATTTTACAGATAAGTAACTATTTGCTTTACCATAGATTACTTGTTGATAACTAGACTGAAAGTAAATGGAATTTTCCATAATTTTATCTGTGTTGTATTCGCTTTCAAATTCATTTACTTTATGAGCGAACTCCTGAAAATATAGCGAAGAAACTAGGGGTGAAT
Source organism: Deroplatys truncata (assembly GCA_030765065.1). Taxonomy (NCBI): domain Eukaryota; kingdom Metazoa; phylum Arthropoda; class Insecta; order Mantodea; family Mantidae; genus Deroplatys; species Deroplatys truncata. The sequence goes on from CM060986.1 coordinate 111,737,431, forward strand.
GGGAACTGTAAAGTGCACCTTGCAGAAGAAAAAACTGTTTTCTAGATTTGACAATGGATAAAATACATCACTTTCCTAAGCTTTACTGAGTATACAACATAACACATGTGTAACATTTAGAATAACTTTTTCATGAATATGGACAACTATTATAACTGAAAGATTAGTGTTTAAGAGTAGATTAAAAGCACTAAACCCGCCAATGTTAAGTAGATGCATGCACTCCTAGTTCACCGATCTGCTTTTATATAAGTGTTTTATTAAGGAAAATAAAATTGTTTCTGTTTACTCAACTTTTATTACAATTATCATCAATTAATTGTTAAAAAGATAACTGATATATTAAACCTGAAGCAGATAAGTAAACAAATTGGGATATTTATGTCATATCAAAATTTCGTTTAGCTATCTTCAATAGTTCTTGGTCAGAGAAAAAATCTTCAAAATAAAAACGGAGAAAAAATGCGTAAACTCGCATTAATTGGACCTATGGACGAAACCATGTAGAGAAAATGTTCCCCTAAATCATGAGCTAAAGTCCATCTCTCTATATAGGTCATTCGATTTTTTTTGGTGAAGTGGTGCAGAATTCAGAGCACGAAATGTTAGATGCAGCACCATTTTTACTTTCTCTGCTACGTATAGAGTAGGATAGATTCAAAATCAAAATTTCACTGGAAATGCATGTTTTGATACTCACTGAATAAAAAGAAAGCATTTCTAGAAAAAGCTCCGTGCGTAGTGCGCGTGTGTGCAATATAACTCAAAAACGAAGTGTCTGATCAACGCCAAACTTTGCAAATAAGTTCAGTACCTTCCAAAGATGCAACACGGAGGTTTTCAAGGAAATACCCCATCCCATACTACCCCTGACATGAAAGATTTTTTGAAAATTTTGATTATTTAAATGGTGACTCAAACCATTTTGATTAAAATGTCATACATTAAAGATATTTACATCACACATAAAATGTACATCTTGAATTTTCTGGGAATAGCCCGTGAAGTCCACCCCATTTCGAAGAAATTTTCTGTAATCTTGTATTACTGCTAAACGTTAAGCAATAGACAAAAACTACTACACAAAAAGTGTGGATCTGTTTAAAACACAGAATTTATTTAAAACAAGTTTTTTGTGGTAATAAGCCGTTTTTGAGATATCCGATATTAATGGTTCGAATTGTTAATTTCTTGGTCATTCTCTTAAAGTCCTTTCAACAATCATTGCTTCATCGCGATTGCATGGAAACAGTACGGAATTTTAAGACCAGCATACAGCGCCCTGTTGTTAAACATTTGATTAACGCTGTTCTCTTTGTATCTATAACGAAATGTGTAATGTTGCTATTTCTGCAAAGATTTATTTGGATCAAAATGCAGTGTATAGCAAAAGAAGTTTGAGTAAGAATAATATGTATACCCACTAATAAACTATAGAGGACAGAGTAAGTCAAGTGAATGCTTGGTTTTTAAATATACATTTAAAATATAAGTATTATTCCCACCATGATAAAAGGCACATGAAAGTGAAATTTTCTAATTTTAAGGCTACATAACTTAGAATGTGATGCTTTGGCAATTTTCAATTTTTTTTCTCCCCTTAACAGTATTGCCAAATATTTTAAACACAACTACTGTTCCTTCAAAGTAAATTAGAAGTAAGATATAAGAAAACCAAAATCTTAGGAATCTAAACATATTTAATTCGAGCTGCGTATCATACCAACTAAAAAGTTTCAATTGAATATTTTCTCCGCCTCATCACTTCAAGCTGCATTTTTACAAAAGGTTATGCAGCTCAGATCGCAGCGTAAGGAAGAGGTTCAAGGATGGGAGTAGGATGGTTAGTGACTTATAGCGGGTATTTATTTGTTTTGTAAACAACAGCGTGTGCTTGTGAACAATTTTTTCTCTTCCTCTTCTGTTTTGTTTTCCTGATTTTTGTTGTTAGTTTATCTGCTACTTTCTTTTAATCTCATGTAAACATCATTAATTTTAAAGTACAGTGATGAATATAGTCTGAAAAATATGAACTACAGTGAATTATATAAGCACGTACATCTATCTGACCCGTGTGATGTATGAGTTTGAACATGTAAAATGTTTAAGACCAATAAATGCAACACTCTACTCTAATCCATAGTTCCGTGCATGAATGGTTATTATATAAACCAAGAATAGCTATAAAATTTATATATTATATATTAAATAAGAAAGAGCATTAAAATATGACATTAGAATTATAAAATATGCTTAAAATTATCCAAGAAAAACTTTAGTAATTTAATTGTGAAGTTTGGAACATGACGAAGAATTTAGAAAGGTTTCTACAGTAAGCAAAGCTAAAACGTTAAAATCAGCCGAAATATAAAATTGTAATCATGCAGCATTATTGTCTATTCTTTTAAGCTTTGCTATAGCAAAATTGCTCATCGTCTTAGCTAACTGGAAGGAATGTGTTAGCAAATGCAGGTCATAGTGTTCGTACTACTCTACAGTTTTTAAGAATGGTTTAAAATGAATGAACCAGCAGACAGGTAGAGTACGAAGGTGAAAACGAGAAAAGTTACAAGGCCCTCACTTGCCAAGTAATTGCCAAGTGAAAACTTTTTGTGGAAGAGTTTTCTGTTTGCTTTAACCCGTCACATGGACAAAGCTTTTCTTTCCCCTTCTTTTCCCTTGATTTAATTAACTTCCATAACCTCGTTTTACTGTCTAAGCCCAGAGTTAAGAGACTCGCTGTGGTGTGCATGACACTTGCCTCATCATTTGAGGATTAAAACTCAACACGTTAGTTGTAAACACAGGCTTTTAATTGTCAAGTACGGCTTTCTGCTTCAAGGCATAATGGAGCTATAGGGTATTTTGGCGCAATTTTCTTTAGTTCTAGAAGACTAGAAATGAGGCGTTTGCTCTTTTTTGATAAAAGTTACCACCATCAACTCGATGAGCTTTAGAGGGATGCAGAAGTACCATAATTATTATATTAAAATTAAAACTCCTATCACGCCAGCCCTGGCAGACTATCGGCTAGACAGGAACGATGGATGTCTATAAGTTCATCATCCGAATTCATCCGCTCAATGCAGCCCTTTATCCCTGATTTTGAGATGTTGTAATCTGAAACCTGACATAAAAAAAAAGTTGCATACTTACTAATGTATGGCCTACAAAATGCCTACTATATTTAAGAAAATAAAATAAAAAATCTCTCTCAAGAGTGATGACTACAAAAAGCAAAACTATAAAGTTGAACTACCCCTTCAAAACTACTTAACTATTTTCTAATATTTCCGAAAACAAAACAGTGTATACCTAAATATTCATTATTTACCAGTTTACATGCACAAAAACGTTGATATCACCTGCACGTAGAAAATAAGAAAAAGAGTTCTGCGAGAATAACATTAATTTTATAAGTTTAAAGAGCGTTTTATAAAAAATTTCTATTATTTGCCATGAAATACCCGCCTATGATTAAGGAACAGCCAACTAAAATTTGGAACTAACAAGATATGTTTAAAAGTCGCTACATTATACATTCCGTTATAGACACAATTTTTTTAAATTAATAATAAGTTTTAAAATAAAAATGACATCTTATTTATATAAAAATTAAAATAGTTTATAAAGTACTAGAATTTAAGGGACCAATCAGGGAAAATTTCGCAAAAATGACCAAAAATTACTTTTGGGTTTTTAATATATTGTTATGTCCATTCTCTTGGAACATTTTAGTGTAAATATTGTTATCGGAGTAATAATGAGTATTCCATGGCAGTTAAATTACTCCAAATTGGAGGGTGCGGCTGCGCATTTGAGGCATTTTCTGATATTTCTCACATTTGTTTCCAAAATGTATATAATTGGTCTTAAAAAACACGTTAACAGTTTCTAAGTTGCATATTTGAAATAAAAATTTACACCATTTAATATAAGTGCATTAACAGATTTTAAGGTTAATTTTCATGAGTACATTTTTGTTAGAGTTTTTCTTGGCTGTAATATTTTAGAATTTTGCAGAATTTATAACGCTCCTTACGATGCAATTTTTAAGATATCAGAGTGAGTAAAACGTCGGACATAATTTTCCCAATATGCTAACTATAACTTGATATACAGTTATTAATGTAAGGCAAACGTGCTACGCCTCCAAACTCACTCAAGTTAGATAAGAACCTATATATTTTTTTGCAAAAGTAAAACTTAGGATTGAACAAAAAAAAATATTAACTTTAAACGTATAATTACGTTAAACGTAAAATTATTTTCTAGTACATTAAGGAAAATAATTTGAAATGTTGTTCAAAATTTTAAAAATTTTATCGTAAAATAACTTAAGTTTTTATTTTAAAACGTACAATTCCAGGAAAGATCTAACATACATTTACCAAACTTTGCAACCAAAATTCTTTATACAGGCCTAAGATTTGATAACGAATTCGAAACACTCACCAAAATACTTTGTGTTTTGGAATTTTCACAGATCGGCCCCCTTAAATTATTTATTCAAAATTATTAACCTCTTCATTGAAGGAAAGCTAAACAATTAGAGATAAGGACTTTAAAATATTTAGCTTAATATTCTTCCTCCAAAAATGGAGTATTAATATACCAAACATAGAATAAATCAATAGCAAGCATTCTTCACCTAACTTACTACATAACCGCTCTACCTCCATCAACACAGGAAATCATGCTTATAATGCAATAATGGGTATATGGTCAATATACCACTTCTTTCCGGCAGCATATGCGCGGTTTCCGGCTTTCGATAATAAAGGTAGTTTCAAAGTCTTCAGTAGACTTGGTGAACTCGTATTAGGCATCTTAACACAGGAAATATTCCCTTGTCGTTACCGGGATTCAAAACTGATTCCCCTCGCAGCGTTCAATTATAACATTAAATCTTAATATTCTTTCCGAATCAAACATATATGGTATCAAACACATCGCGGAACCTGCTTTTTATATCACTAATTGTGCTCTTCATTTTAATTTTTGCCTTTTTACATATATTTTGGGTAAGCAGTATGTTTAAAAGCGAATAAAGAACATTACGTTTGACAATATATAATTATATACCATAAATATACCTTTATGTTTGAACTTCCAGAATTAATATGTACTTCTGTAAATAATTTTGCTCAATTAAAAGTAGAACAATAATAGGTAGGCGCATTAACATTGTTTGCTGTACCATAATATGATAACCTCAACTTGCCAGAGAGGTGAGATTAGCCATCGTCTGTTACATTTACTTATGTTTAAAATTTCGAAACCCACTAATACATACCCGGCGTATATGTTGCACTTTAAAAACACCATGAGCTTAGTATCTGCTGTAAACCAACTAAGGGTGATTTAAATTTGAGGTGGTTAAGCGCCGATTGCAATATAAGTTCTGCAACCTGTAAAGCACATTAAGAATGCTTCTAAAGTAAAGTGAAGATTACAATTACTTCGAGAATTCTGATAATTGTTATACTGGTTAATGATTGCTATATACTGAATTTAAAAAGGCAGGTTATTAGCCATCTGGATGAAATTTCCTGAATAAAGACAGAAAATACATATTTTACCCTTAATGACCCTTCTAGCATCTTCTATTTGGAGAGATGGTGAATAAAATGATGCTCAAATGAACCTGGTGTCATATGAGCTGAGGGATACGCGATATTAATGTGTTGTTCTGGGTAGGAGAAATTCTTATCGCAGTGACTATGCCCAACCGAATTTTGTAATTGAGCCCTCTAGTTACGAGGTTGGAGTATAAAACATCCTGAGCAGTACTTTTCTTATAAATGTGAATTATTAATAATCTGATCATCGTGTCACATCCAAAAACAATTTAACAAATTTACAAACTTTCCATAGTAAAGCTCATGACAAGCAGCGGGACGTGCAAACTAAGAATTGCAACTTAAAGTTTTGTACTTTATAGGTTTACCGGGATCTTAAATGAGAATTTGAAAGAAGAAGTTACTTCAATTTTAACAAATGGCAGTTTTAATAACAAAAGACCATTTACCTCTACATGGTAATTGGTTTACACACTTTTATTTTTATAATTCACATTCCCTGACGCGAGGCAAATACCGTGAGCACACTACACTGTGAGAGTTCACTGTATAAAAGGGTCAGGTCAAGCCAAAACATTTGCTTTATAATTACTCATCCCCACCGTTTCTTCCTACCAATATGTCACAAGATCCTTCTAAAAACTATTACAAAAATCTAAACCTTGCCGGAGATGAGAAGACCCTTCCGTTCAGGGCTACCAATCCCTTCCGGGAGGGTCGACACAAATCGGGCTTACCAAACTAAATTTGCATGTGCTCGCCACAATATGTAACATAAAACATTGAAAGATATTCTTCTCAAAAATAGCTGTAAGACAAAAAAATAAGTATACGGTGCAAAAAAAATAAATGAAGTTGAAACTCTGCTTAATTTATATTTTTTGAAGCGCTTGCTATTAGTAACAAATGTTTAATATTATTGCACATTTTACGATAGTAACTCCAAACTAATTTCAATATAAATATAAACAGTAACAGATAAGTAACTGGTAATGTAATAGCATCCAGCTACAGTGGATTACCGTGATAATGGTCGCCAGGACATTTAGCTATAATATTCCTGTGGGGTACAGTGGGCTTGTGTCTCCGGCATGGGTATTTACAATGGTTTAAAGGCAAGTTTTTTAAGCAAAGAACAAATAGAAAAAAAACCGTACAAGGGCAAAATTGGAAAAGAAGGAAGTTAAAACACGTAAAAAAATACATTTATGAAAAAGAGTGTGTCAAGGTTGATCACCAACATTTTAAGTATTGGGCAAAGCGCTGTAATGTCATTGGTCAGTGGTGTGCACGATCTATCAGACCTGGAATCCGCTATCTTTCAATCAACTAGCTCTACAATTGGTTCCAAAGGACCTCATGAGGCCGAGTGCCTCTCATATGAAACCTCATATCGTACGAAAACCCTGGATACCGAGCATTAGCGCTGTCGCTATCTTGACGGTAGAAGCTATGAAAAGTTGTGAACTGTAATGAGCTTACAGAAAGTGTTTAATATTACAACTCAGTTGGTTAAGGATTATTCATTAAGGAAAAGTCACCATCTGTTATATATATATATATATATATATATATATATATATATATATATATATTTCATCAGATGTTCAAGGGAGTTCAACAGTTACGTAGGTATTTATAGATGTAATTTCATTTCGTAATTGCAAGCTTCATGCATTAATGTACAAATATTCATACTACTTTCTAAATCAAATAACACAACTAGATTGTATCTTACGGTTCATATAAAGAGCATTCTTCTGTCCCCTTTACGTTCATTAATAACGAGAAAGATTTCCTAGAAATGCTTTCAAATTAAGCTCAATGGTGCGAAATATAGTTACAAATGTCATATTTTTAGTAGTGATGCGACCAGTCTGGGAAAAAACAGATTCGGCATTTTTATACAGGTATCGCGGTTCATCAAGTGAAAAATTAAAGAATGTGAGGCGTATATTTCGGCGAAGGCTAATCTTACGAAGAATGTTATGGCCAATGTAAAGTATTTCAATAAGCTGTACATCTAACTGCAGTGAGGTTTTGCTCATATCTTAAGATTTCTATGTGATATCAAATACGAGTACAATGAGTATGAAAAGCACTTCACATAAAATGCACATTAAATACTGGGTATACATGTTATTTGTCATCTCAAGTATGTGATATTTTAATTTATAATTTTAGATGTATTTTGAAGAATATAGAATAGAATAGAATTAATGTTTATCCGACTGATCAATTTACCTATACATCTTAGAAACCCACATTTTATAATTTTTTAAAATGAAAATTATAGAGCAGAATGTAAACAAATTTATAGTATACCCATATATAGTATGCATATATAATATAAAACTGTATTGCAGTTTTTAATAGACGATACTATCATTTAAGGAGGAAGATTTCTACTTCTTTTAAAGTGTAAAACAAAAAATAAATTTCTTGAGCTCAAATCCCTACGTAGTCCCCTTAAGAATAGCGGAATCAATTAACATTAATTTAAATAATTTGGGTTTAAATACATTCTTTTTGCAGACGATTATGTAATTTTAGCAGAGTCAGAAGTTGAATTATGAAAATCAGCATATATTTTAAATTCAAAATGCTTGATTAAAATAAACATTCTAGAAAACGAAGTGACTACGTTTCCAATAATTTAATGATCCGTAAAACACATTATACACATTTCAATATGTGTATAAAAATAAAACTACTTGACACTCAGATTAAAGTTAAAGATATATAAGGATAAAAGGTTGACACGAAAATTCAAACATAGATGTAAATTTATATAAAATTAAATGTAAATTTGTAATACAAATGGAGAAATAACACAAAAGAGTAAAACCTCGAAGGAACATTTTTTACGAAAGGACATTAAATTATATAGCTAAAGAAGTCATGTGCAAACCTACGGGAATTCGGGATGTTGGACAATCCAGAGCTCCCGTGTGAGAGGATAGATCCAAAAGGTTCTCTGGAGATGACGGCCACTACGATGATGTCCATAGACACATAACACATATTTTGGTGTTATGGGCCAAGCTTAATGCCTGAATGGGGATGTTCTTGAGCGCCGGCCGACTGGTTGTTCGGAGAGATAAGCAAGCCGGCGTTTTAGGCCATCGTTAGAACCAGGAACGCCTGCGAGAGGCAACGAGATATTTGTGAATGTTTCTTACCTCACCTCAGTGATCTCTCTCCAACCTCCTGGGACAATTATCTGGCAGTGAGTAAGTTAGTGAGTTTTTTATGTTTATGCGACATAAAGTACTGGTTACTCAAGTGTTCTACGAGCAAGTGATATTGCGACTAAAGTTGATTCCTATGTTCGACAGTGACAGTGAAAACTAAACAAATTCACGATATGCACTTTTTATAGTGTTAGACATTCGGAATTGACGTATTCAAGACATCTAAGAATGTATATTTCCGTGAAAACTCAATATCGAACTTCTTGGTAGAATGTAGTACTTCTCATCTACCACTAGTTGCGGCACAGAAAGTAATAAACATCTCTTATGACAGCAGTCAGAGCAGTAGGGAGAGATGAAACAAAAGTGGATTATGCTGAAGGACATGTTATAACAAATTTAGCACAACGAAAGAAGTCACAGTGAACCGGATAGAGATATTGTAACGATGCGGAACATCTGGTATCCAATCACCCGTCCATTAGTTCCATCAAAATACAGACAATGCTGGCATATGGTGCGACCTCCACCATATATTTTTGATAGCCAGTGGTCCGCGGTGCTGTAACCCCTCCACGGCGGATCGCCAATTCGCTGTAGGCTGTCGCATTTGTGGACTTTTTCCCCCTCTCTGCAAACGGCAGTTTAATTTCAACCTGATTTTGCCCTCTATTTGTAACTTGGTGGTTTCGCGGTTCGATAGTCATTAATGATTATCAAGCTCATTGCTTTGTCACGCTTTCTACAACCCTCTGCCATTGCTAGTTTAGATTTGCGCCGTTGGAAAGTTTAGTTCGATTAAAAAATTACGCAAAGTTAATTCCCGGTGACGAATTCAAATTACCTTTGCACTCTGGGCATGTTACTGTAATTTATTTATGGCACAAAGTAATAGCTTAAAACCATACATTGTTTTAATTGCAATGCATCCAAATATGAAGAATTGATTGTAGTTTACGATTTTTCAAGGCTGGAAATGGTTTTAAAGAGGATATAGTTTTTAATACATTTTATGCGATGAATCAAATGGTCATACTTCTTCCTTTATTGAATTTCTACAATAGGTGGTATGCATTAATTTATATGGGATATTCCAAAAGAAAGGAGACCGAAACATTTTTCGTTAACAATGCTTACAAAAATATCAGCACTGATCCGAGGTCATGTTCCCTATTACAGATTCAATATTTGTCTTAGGTCAGGAAGGGTACGTGGTACTTGGGTTAAAACATTGTTTCTTTAATATGCCTCGCAAAAACGCGTCACTCATCGTGAGGTCCAGGCATCTGGGAGGATAGAGAAAGGCAGGTCCCCTTGTGGCAACCCTATTGGGACGACTTTCTGGAAGAATGGTACGTTACCACCACCAATATACGGTGTGGCTCCGTCTTACTGGAAGACTTGCAACTCAAAATCGATACCATTAAAGTAACAAAAATATACGAATCAGCATGGAATCGGATGATGACCTCCTGGTAAACAGCACTAACATTCATCGTCTCAGGAGTGTCTTTTCGATTAAATGTGGACCAATGCCCTTTACAGAATGTTGGGACTCGGCAGGCTGCTGTCACCAAAAAATCTAATGATGCTTATTAAGTGTCCACTCAGAAGCACATGCCACTCATCTGACTACCAACAATATATTGTCCACTATGTATTTATCCTCGTAGAAGCTGGCCAGTCCACGGGCAGAATACTGCACTCGATGACGATAATCTGGAGTCGTTATGTGATGCAACACGTGTATCCGGTATAAGCGAGCACCAAGTTCCTTCATCATGCACCCACACACTTGTGATTGGAAATTAAATTCCTTAGACATTCGTCGCAAACTCTTCTTTGGCGACTGCACAACTTTATTCATCACACGACTGATATTCTCGTTGCTCCTGGGGATGCGAGGTCTTTGGAGTGTCCCACATTATGATTATCCACGAACCCTGTTTGCGGGAACATTGTCACCCAAGAGGGGATGGTCTCTTTTTTGGTGGTGTAGGTCTGTGGAAATGGTTTTCAGGAAACACCCACCATTCCATCCTGTCCCGTTACCCAGGCTCCACGCAGCATGCATGTTTCAGAGTTGTCACTCAACGTCTAGAATATAAATAACATACATAAATAAAGACAGAATTTCGGTTATTTTTGGAACACCTGAATCAATTATTTCAATAGATAAAATCTAAAATAAAATAAAATTCTACATTTATGAATAGAGAAACGTTAAAATATCAAAAACAGCATTAAGATTCGCCCAGCTATTTTCTTGAATCTGAAAACAGTCTTCTGAATGGGCTTTTGGCAGGAAAACGTTCTACTGTATGACTGCCTTCTTTGAAGCATCTAGATAGGCTATCAAAAATAGATCAAAACAAATCACGAGGAGAAGATGAATTTATTTTAAAAATTTTGTAAAATGTTCGGGAAATCTCGGGATGTCGTGGAAAGTGTGGAATTTTAAGACCAGCGTATAGCGTCCAGTTCTTAAATATTTGTCTATTTGCCTATCTATCTCGATTAAAACGAATTCGATAGAAAAATAAGTTTTCGTAGGAATAATTTGTATACCAACTAATAAGGCTTAGAGAGTAGAGAAAGTTATATGAATGTAGTACATCAGATATTTTTAAGGGAGCTTGTTCGTCCACAGTATCTCTCCGTGAGATGAGCATATTTTGATAGGAACAATATTTAAAATCTCTCTTAACAATACGTATTTCTGTTCAAGGTCCGCCTTAATAGAGCTAATTCGCTATCAATTGGATATTTTATTGCTCTCCATGAGAGATATGGCCATTTGTCAAAGGGAGTTTTGCAGCCAAACAGCTTAATCTACTGGTGAGATGTGTTTGAGAATGGAACAGTTTACAAAAGAGCTTACGCCAGGTTTTATCGGCTATGTGACTTATCGGCCCATGTGCAGCTATTTTATATCCCGCTGTATGCCATTTATTACACGAACAAATACAGTCTCTCCTTCTGTTAAACTTTAATATTACTATTATCGCCAACCCAGGGAAAAACGGGTAATAACTCTTTTAACTTAGGAGAGAAAACGGTTTGAAACGTAAATAAGCACTAAAATGAGGTAGTTAATAACAGCGTTTTGTTTTAATATTGCTTATTCCGGCCGATATTGTAATATGAAATATAGATATCGCCAGTTTTTGTTTGCTCTATCACGTGTTAGTTTGAGCTGTAGCAGACGAAGCAGAGGCGGGAAATGAGAGGAGAAACGTTGCAACGGCAAATCATAAATCAGAACGGCCATCGTCCGCTATCTGTAGGATTACACGCACGCACGGGCTCCGCAAATCTCGGTGTAGACAGTGGCGTACCGTAATTATATTGTCATATCCATCACCAAATAATAATGTGGATGATAATGATGCTAAAATGGTTCATTACAGAAAGATGCGTGATGCAACACACACACACACACACAACTTTATGCATTGCTATTTCATAACGATTCTACAAAATATGTGTATTCAAGAGTATTTTTCTACCCATTTCGTGTTCGGACGGGAATAATGCCATGACCAACAGAATGTACAGCATGGTACATTGTACATAACATTTTATTATGAACGCACAGCCTCCGAATATTGCCCAGGACTTCGCGCACCCGGTGATTAATATTTGACGCGCTCGTGTGCAAAGCATGCCAGCATTTCCATTATTTGTTCTGCTAACCCGGATGCTTATGCGGGACCGACGAGATACGTCACAACGGCATGAAAGGCCCAAAGAACCTTCTAACTTGTCCTCTACTGTGCGTGTTGCATGATTAGGCTGACTAACGCATGTGCATAGGGAAGAGATGTAGCTCCGGGAGAAGATTGCCACCGGGGGCCCCCTCCAATCTAAATACATAAACACATGTGGTCGCTCGTAGGCTTTGCTCCCCTTTTACCAAAACCAAGTACAGCTTTAAGGTCTAAATCAAGAGGTTGTAGAAACAGAAAGATCCAACAAAAGATGGGTGGACATATTTGGATGCAACAGGCAATATGCCTAATACACGCAGTGGAAGAAGATGAAAATGAGTATAGGAGTATTTTTGAAACTTTTGAGTTGCCTAGAATTTGTTATTGATCAAGTTGTGGAAGAAACTGGAAATACGAGTAAGATAGTGGTTTGAAATTATAAGATATTCTATAATTTTGTCAAGATCTACAGTTAAACTGCACAAACTTGTACTTTACTTCGAAAAACGTTATAGTCTTCTCTATAAGACTCGGGCTTAAGCTGTGGAGTCTTAAAATGCGTGTTTCTAGGGATAAACTGAGCTTATACCTGGCTTGGCTTAAACCGTACTTAACTGTAATTTAAGCCAAGAATTCGCCATGTTTTCTGAAGAAGTCGATATTGGTGATGAGGAAATGCGAATTATGTTAACTCATATGCACAACAGAAGACTATCTAAAATGTTTTTGTTTTCATTTCATACGCGAACCATTTTTACATATGAAATTACAGAGAATTCTACGAGATTTTACGATTACGTGAGTATTCGGTAATGATGTTACCGGAAATTTATGCAATAAAACATAAAACCGGCAGGTAAGAAGGAAAACTTAATTTGCCATGTCCTTAATTTTAAACTTATACTTCATAGTTTTATTGTATACATTGTCACACTCATTTCCGTCACATTTACGTACAATGTATTGCCTTATATTTCAGTATCATGTCCTCTCATCAGGACAATACTTCTCTTAACATTGAGGTTATATAATGCATCTCAAAACTTACAGCATGCAATGCTGTCAAAATTTTTTCACACCGTTCTAATCTACCCTTCGTATTGCAATTTTTCACGCGTTTGTTTTTTCTTACTACATAGTAATTTGTCCTTTTGCTTACACACTGTTCCATGCTTATGCTGCTTCACAATTTCTAGGAGAATGCCGACTTCTTGAAAAGCAAAGTTCGCTGTACGTTTTCACTGATTTTTTGGTTATTTTAACTTCATGTTGCTAGATAAACTGCAAAAGATTATTAGGAATAGCATCGCCATAAACAAACGATAGGAATTCACTAGATGCACATACGGAAGCGTTACCTACTTTACAATTCGTGTGTGCAGCTCAGTAAAGCCGAACGTGTTTGCCCTACTGTGAAACTCGCATAGCTTAAACCAAAGTTTAAGTAGCTTATTTAAGCATCGGCTTAAGCTTGAACTGTAAAAGTGGCCCTAAGGAGTTAAAATAAAGGACAAAAGTAGATTTTAAGAGTACCTAGGTACCATGTAATTAAAAACAAGAAGTGGGTAGTTTTTGGAAGTTGTAGGATACTCTATGGATTTTTCCAGGTCCAATGGTATAATTGCACAGTAATTAATTGATTAAAATGCAAATTTGTTATAAGGTTTGAATATATGGTAGAGTTAGCTTTATTAAAGAATTTATGTTTGCCTCGGCTGCGTCAGTATTTTTGTTAGACATGGATGTCTTAGAAGGGAGTGGTGCGACTGATGAATGTAGGCTTCCACATATTATAATTTTACTTCACTCCTTTTATTAATGCTTGACACGATTTAATAACACTTCACTGATATAGAGAGAGCTGTGAGATTTTTTTATTAATTATTTGCACTTTTTAACACTTAAACTATTTTTGTCTCACACAAAATACGTATTAAATTTCTCGAGGACTTGTCTGGTGTCCGGTTAAGAACACTGTCTACAAGCAACGCGTCCAGTTATGAGCGCTGTCTACAAGCAACTGACTTGGTTTCAACCGCCTAAATTTGTAAATTTCTGTATTTCAAGTCTCTGATTGGTTATTCCTAATCCAATAGAATACTTTTATTTGTACCGTGACCCCTGGGAGGGAGGAATGAGGGGAGAGAGCCGAAGAGCGATCAGATCCGGATGACGGAGGGCAAAAGCATGGGCGGGGTCCTTATCCTTTCCAGATCGAACGCATCCTACTCCACTCGGTCCCAACTAGAAACCACCAAATCTCTGCCGGGTTTCTCTCGGAGGAGAGGCCTAATTGAGCAGCCAGGGAAGAACCATCTATAGAGCGCACGCCACCGTCCAGCCGCAACGTGCCGAAAACGTCGTCGGCTCCTTCAACCCTGAAACAGATCACAAGGAAGATGATGGTACAGAAAATCAGGGGCAGGGATGGTAGAAGGAGAAGCACCCCACAATTCACCTGCCGAACCGAGGAAACCACGAAAACCCATGGATCAGAATGGGTGATCACCGTGGATTGAACCCGAGACCTTCCGAATTCGAGGCGCAGACGTTACCGCGGCACCACCTCGCTCGGTTATAGGAGTATTAGTTGCAGGATGCTTCAAGGTTATTATTATTATTATTATTATTATTATTATTATTATTATTATTATTATTATTTATACATTAAAGTTTAAGCTGTTCACGTATTGCTCAAGGTTTTGGCACATTCCTATATTGGCCATCATCTAATTAGCTATCCACAGTCTTAATATATGTACTTCTTGCAAATCTAACATTCTGTTTGCTTATCGCCCTTATTCTTCTTCGTTTTTTTCTTTTTTTCTTTCTTTTTTCAGTGGCTGATGACTAATATTTTTCCAAGGACCGTGCACATGTTTAATAAATACCACCAATGCCGAGTACACCAATGAATCTTATAACATTGTAATATAAATATAAATAATGCTAATAATTTTATATAGATTTACTTACAAACCTCTGAAAATTGTCATTTTAAGCTAAAAAATATGTTACAAAATTTCGAGATGTCTACAAGACATACATTTTTTACTAAGTAAAACTTACTGATGTGAACGTCCACGTATATTGTAATTACAGTTGTTATAGTTTTACAATTTTTAAAATTCATAGTTTAGGAGTTGTGTTAAATAACAGTTTAATCTACAATAGATCAACAGTTACTCATTGCAATAATATAATTACAGTGATATATTATACTAAGAAATTTTGAAATATGTATTAATCATATACACGAATACAGCTAGACACAAATGTTTAGATATCCTGAAAGCTGTAAATGCATTTATTTGCTAAATAATTTCGTAATTAACTAAAAAAATTGAAGCACTTGTGGATTATATGCCACCTGCAATGTGCTTACAAATTCCTCGAATACAATATGAACGTTTGTTGATGCTTTATTGATGGACGTCCCATAATGATAACTTAGCACTTTATCTTATATATGAAATTCATATTGTTTAATTAAGATTATGTACTTTTGCTATAGTAAATATAACTAGTATATACACGTGTATGGAGAACGGAATGAGTATTCTTTGGTTGACAAATGTATCTTCGGGGTTATCTGTTGTTTAGATAATATATTATATAGTTCTTAAACTCTTTTTATAATATTTTAAGATCGGAAAAGCGGAATTTTTATACCATATTTAAGATGAGCATCGATAAATATTCTACTGAATAAGGCTATTTTAAAAATATTCCTATGTAGATAATTTGTTAGCTTATGTAATAGTTATGAGCTTGAGCTCAGTTTGTTACAAAGAACTTGGACATGAACTACAGTTGTGTATTGAGATAAGCGTCCAAGTGTTTTAAACGTGACACCTGGTATAAGTTACTGTTTTTCAGATTTATTTTTATATAATCAGGATAATTATTTACTGAGTAAAAGAAAATTATATTTATTTTCGTCACCGTCTAAATTTCACACTCACAAAGCTATTGACAATCAGATTAATGTACTATTTACTCGTTTCTACAATTGCCTTAAATTTGGACTACCACTAATATGCACTAAAGATGTTTCATCAGCATAAACAATAAATTCATCTGATAAGTAATCTATATTATTTATGTATAATAAAAAGAGTGATGACCCAAAACTGATCTCTGAGGTACGCCAAATGAATCTTGCCAGGAACTGGATAAACGCGTTGAAGCGTGTCACATTTTTTGTAACGTATCTGGGTAAACTAATATGATTTCAAAATGTCTTGAAAGATTTTACTCATGTTCCTCCTAGTTTCATATTTATCTAGTTTTTATTAAAAGGAGGTTGTGAGAAACATTGTAGAACGCTTTGGAAATGCTATGGTGGCAGAATAACCCTTTTGTAATTCATAATACTTCGGAGGTATGCGCATTCTCCTATTCCGCTACCTTTGTTGTTTATCAACTAAGATGTGCTGGTTGCAAGGGGTGCTTGTTTGGACAAAGCTGTTCCGGTGGACATGTCTAAGATGCCACATGTTAACGAGGAAAGTGCACGGTCATTAAGGCATTTTACCCGCCTCCCCACTCTGAGGCAGTATTTTTAACACTTAAATGATTTTGAGTCTAATTATATAAATATAAATTCAATAACAGCCCCCCTTAAAGCAATACGTATATGTAAATATATATAAATATATATATATATATATATATATATATATAAAGTGTATATTACAGTCATTGTATATGTTTATTTTATTGTATCCATGTGTAATAATGTTATATGAATATATTACGTAATTTAATAATGTAGGAGCTGTGAGAATAATAGGTTAAAAGTTGCTAACAATGAGGTAACAGTGAGGTAACCTTGAGGCAATAATGAGTAAGATAGTTTAATAATGCTATTAGTCATTATTGGAGCAACAATAATGTAATTTTTGTGACAATTTAAAAAAATAGTCAATCAACAACCAGAAAAAAAACTTTAGTTAAATGAAGGTATTCTATTGGACTAGGATTAGCCAATCAGAAACTGAAATATAGTAAAATTTACAAACTTAGAGTTAAGTTGGTTGCAAACGGTGATTCTAACCGGACGCGAGACACGTCCTCGAGAAATTTTATACGTATTTGTGTGACACGAAAATAGTTTACGTGTTAAAAAGTGCAATTAATTATAAAAGAATCTCACAGCTCTCTATGAGTGAAGTGTTATTTAAATCGTGTCACCATTAATAAAAGGAGTGAAGAAAAATTTAAAATCTGTGTAAGCCTACATTCTTAGTTGTACCACAACCCTGCCAAGACATCCATGTCTCTAAAACAATAATACTGACGCAGACGAGGCAAACATAAATATATAATATTTAAAGAAACAATCAAGTTACAAAGTTAATATTTTTAAATTTTTGGACGAAGGCTACCGGGTACCATACTACTGGTTGCAACTACTTCAAGTGTTTGGCTCCCCAACAGTTGAACTACAATACAACTACTTCAAATCGGCTTTCCAAACGTAAAGATACTATCTACTTCAAATTGGCGCCCATACGTGGGGCAAACTGAAACTAATACAAGAAACTACCAACTTCAAATTGGCGTCCATACGTGGTAGCAGCGACAATACTTCTTCAAATTGGCTCCCAAAACGTGGGGCAAATAAAGATATAATACCTTACTTAAACTCCCAACTACTTTTTCCAGATTTGAATGAACTGGCAATCGCACAGATGTTTTGAGATTTCTCGACAAAGTTGCGGCTTTAAAAAAAATTGCGTCTTTATTTTCGCTTTCAAGGAATATCTACTTCCAACTTCCCCTCTCAGTATATTTTATTATGGTCCCATTATTAATAAAAGGTTTTATTTGAGTTACAGAGCAAACAGATTAAATTCTGTTAAAAAGTTTCAATGAATCATGACTTTCTGCCTAAAAGCAGTCATTTGTTGTAAGCCTAGCTTTCTCCGTTCTTCCCGTTTTGTCTCCACATTATTAAGAATATTAATAATGTTTAGTTGGGATATGGTATCTTATTCTGCCTCTAACTGTTCACCATTTTTAAGTGAATGTCCTGCTAAGCTGTTTCTTCTTTTTCAATATAATAGTTTATTTATTTCCCTTCTTCTAAAGCGTTTATCTTCATTTATCCACCCTTTCAAAGACATGTTCATCAATTTTTGACTGGGTATTCTTCCTCAGATCCGCATTTCATGTTCATCCCATCGCTTTTTTCCTCACTTCGTCGCAACTCCATCCCCCATTTCCACAATACACGATGCCATATTCTATAAGGAGCAGTAAATTATCTCCTGCTTAATTATTTCTTAAAGATTCGAACACCTTTACTTTTATGTTTCCAAAGCTTCCTTTGCTTTTTTACAATCACATTAAGATATTGAACAAATTCGTGTTAATAATTACGGTGCTTGTGATGAATTCCATAGAAGCTGTGCATTTGCCTCGCTATTACAATTTAAATTCAGAAATTTATCTTATTTTCGAATAACTGCCATTTTTATTTCTATTTAATGTATATTATCTTCGTGTTTATTTTACTGTAATTAGGTCGTAGTCTCTTTTTCAACACCATCCCCTTCCCCAATATTTATAGAGATGCACGCCACTGTTTTGTGTTTGTGCGTTTGTGTGCGTTTGTGTGTATATGTGTGTGTATATGTGTGTGTAAGTGTGTGTGTGTGTGTGTGTGTGTGTGTGTGTGTGGAGGGCGCCAACAGGGGCCAGTTGAGGAAATTAATTAGCGAGACAGAGGGGGAGGGAAAAGGGAGGAACGGTGGGTGGAAAGGGAGGTGAATTGACTGACAAGTGACGAGCAAGTGCACCGCGGGATCTTGACAGCTGAAACTCTCATACATCATGGTGAGAGGGAGATGCCGTGCAGAATGACCGGCCGACCGACGGCACGACGAGAGGCCTCGAAACCGCAGACCCCGGCTGCTGCAGGAAGAAGCTTCTGGAGTGGTATTCTATCCAAAAAGTATGGTGCCCCATCACCGATCTCGATAGAGCAGCATGCCTTCACATCTGACGCTCTCTGCCTCTTGCAAATCACGATAAGCCCTATGCGATTCTCTAGAATGCATAAAGTAATTATTTTTGAAGTAATTAGTTAGGGTAATTTCAAACATATGCAGCCTTCGAGATAAATTGGGACGAGTTCTGTAGATAAGGTTCTCTACCTTTTTTACCGCTTTACTGTGTCAGTTTTAAACATTAAATTCTACCTAAAAATACGATATGGACTACTCATATTAAGTACACTGTTGAGGTGCCCAGAACTCAGAAAATCGTTTTAGGAACTGGTACTTTCGTGTGTATTTGTGGTGTTTCCGTGAATGTTTTGCACAAATCTAAGGTCTAATAAATATCAAAGTTTACATTTGGGCCAGTCACCGTTTAAGCGTGTTAAGCAAATATTTGAAGAAAATTTCTCACTTATTTCCTCAAAAATGGTTGTAACAATTTGAAGTAAATTATGTTTGAGCTCTTAGCTGACAAATGGAATAACACTGAGTCTAATGGGGGATGTAAGTTACACTGAAGGTAGGTTTATAAATCATTAACTTATTACTCTAGGTTTGCCGTCATTAGAAATGTAACACATGTAACAGTAACATATTGAGGTTATGAACCAAATGACAAAATAGATGCTAATTGTTACGTCTAAACAAAGAGTTACCTTTTGTTGAAGTGAAACCTATTTTATCTCCCATAGAAGCATACGAAGAGGAAATCTTTTTAACACTGAAGAATTTACACAGCAAGATTGATTGTTAGATCTTGAAAACAGTGAGTGCATATATTGGCAACATTAAATAAACTATTCTCAAAAACACGCCTTCTCCATTGCTTATTTATTACGGTGATTATTGCCCATTAGTTGTACCTCCAAGTTCTATGGTGATGGTTCACGATGCTTAAATTCAAAACTGCCTCATAGAAGGGGAATATAAGGAAGAGTGAGGATTATGTTTGAGGTATTGGGATTCGTTACCATTTGTAACACGCAATAAATTGTCGCTGATATGTAATTTTTTTATTGTATTCTCCCAATTTTACTTCAGATAGTTTTCTGCTTATGTTGTAGAATAACAAATATATAGTCTAAAAGACAGCACATAAAATTTCACAAGTTAGTATGGAATGTAGTGCGTCATCCTAGTTCAATTGACCAAATAAACATCTTGAGATAGCAGAGGTGTTATGTAATTGGCTCGTAAACGGGAAGTCTGCGGTTCAAATCTCTTCAAGACCGTCTTTCCTGGCAGATTTTTTTTTTTTTTTTTTTAAGTTTTTCTCATTCTTATAACTGGTAAATGCAGGAATCGTATCCTAAAATTAGACCTGGAACGTTTGCTTCCGAAATTTTCTTTCCCAATTTATCATTTTATTTCTTGTGTCATCAGCGCTTTGGTCTTTGGTGACCTATACAATACGAACAGGCGTTAAATACCTCTATAGAACACAATTAAATCATTTCCTTAGTAATAAAGGTATTGTAAAGCTTTTTTTTCATTTTTACTACGTAATGTAAGTAAGGGAAGTATTGTATTTCACCCCGGGTGTGCCGGAAATATGTGTTGTGAGCCCACCCCCCCAAAAAAAACCACAGTTTTAGAAAAGGATCCATGTGACTGTGAACAGCATAACTCAAAAACAAAAACTCGAATAAATACCAAACATGGTGTTTAAATTCAGCATTATTTTTTAAAGATAAGACAAGAAGATTTTCAAGAAACACCCATAACCCAAACTACCCTTTATATGGAAATATTTTCAACATTTTTTCTTTTCTAAAATATGGCTTTAAAGATTTTGATTGAAATGTTACGTATTAAAGATATTTACATGACAATTTATATGTATACTTATAATTTTCTGGGAGTAGCTTGTGAAGTCCTGATCGTTCATAAGAAATCCTGCATAAACTTGAATAACTGGTAAACGTTACGTCAATGATGGTGAAAGCGCGACTCGTGAGGCTCTGTGACTCGCAGGCGCAACTCCTCTTCTAGCCGTCTATTCATTTGTTTCCCGTATGCTGCTGAGTGGTGTACTGCGTGTTGCATATTTGATTATTTGAGAGAGAAAGGCATTTTCGCCACCCTTGCATTAAGCGATACACGAAAATGTACTACACAAAACATGTAGCTCTCTTTAAAGCAAATTTATTTCAAATAACGTTTTTGTGAAATAGCCATTTCTGATATAACCGTTATTAATGGTTCGCATTGTTCAATACATAGCCAT
The DNA here is from genome assembly GCA_030765065.1 of Deroplatys truncata. Taxonomy (NCBI): domain Eukaryota; kingdom Metazoa; phylum Arthropoda; class Insecta; order Mantodea; family Mantidae; genus Deroplatys; species Deroplatys truncata. Next base: position 111,759,151 of record CM060986.1, read on the forward strand.
TCTTTTAAAGTCCTGTCGAGTTTCAGTTATTTCTCTCGATGTCACAGAAATAGTATGGAATTTTAAGGCAAGCGTTGACTATCACTACTCTCGGATGCAGTATTGTCGGAAAGGTTTATCTGGATTAAAATTAAGTAGATACGAAAATAAACTTTCCTAAGAATAACTTGTTTATCCACTAATAAGTAGTAGAGGGTACAGAAAGTCATGTGAATGTAATCAGATTTTTTTCATAAGAATTACCTAAAAGTTGCATTGGCGTTTTTATTTAAGTTTTAGTAACACTCCTCTCGGTTTTTTATTATTTGACTTCACTGCAAGGATTTATGCTGTCATTCACCTCAAAGCAAAACACATATATAGTACTATAAATTATGTCATGAATAAATGCCTTTATTGCACCAAATTGCAACAATATATTGTTACAAATATGAACACTGATTAGAGCAAAAATACTTTATTTATCACTTAGGTACTCAGTACAGCAGAAACGTTACACTAGAGTCACTTTTGGCAACACACAGAACACAACACAACTGATCCGTCTAATCGAATCACAACTGTACTACTGAGTCACAACTCAGAGCTGAAATACACTGATACTGTCCACTTTCACTATTCACTTTTCACTCCGTAACTTCTTCACTAACTGAACTCGACTCCAATCCGGGCAAGAACAGCATACAAAGAGGAAAATTCTAGAAAGAGTAGCTACTAGAACATGCCAAAAAGAATATTTTAGAACAGGTAAGCGGCGCACATTGACTGTTGTTACTCAGTAACAATTGCTCTGCACTGACTATTGTTCCGACGGCCAGTTGAAGGCCCCATCTAGATGCTGGGCCGAGAAGCGTTTACCAGCAGCCGCAGGTAGCCTTGCGCGCGGTCACAATATTATAATTCTGCATTAATTAAATGTTTATCGCATGCGTAATTATTTAATAATTAACCTTAGTAAAATTAATATTTTGACCTAGGGATTGTACCGCTATCGTTAAACGTGTCTAACATGTGGTAATATTTCCTGTAGTACAAGTATCAACCGAATGCCTACGATCACTAAAACTTGTGCACGAGGCAACATTGAACTGTTTTTCTAGGCGGGAAATTCTCCGCCAAAACCGAAAGAGAAGGAATCGAGAAAAGGAACATGCGAAGAAAGCAGAGGAAACGGGGAAGTAGTTCTGTGGATTTTTCTCCGATTGCTGATTTTCATCATCGGTTTTTCAGCACTTGCTATCGACATCTCTAACAAAAGCAAATCTAAATCGGAGAGATTTTTCTTTCAGGTAACTTGGTAAAAAGGCTGTTACTTTGCATTTCTTCTACGGTAAATTACCATCGAACGTGGTTTCGTTTCACTTCATGAAATATGTCAATACGTTTGCAATAAAATAAGTCAAACCCACTTTGTTTTTCTACATGTTAAACCACTCGAGGTTGAATATTTGCATTTCTTTCTTCCTCAAAGAAATGTTGAAGATATGCCTCTAATTGGACAAGTGAAGAGAAAGAATGACTTTTAAAATGACATACTAGTATTACGAGGAGTATTTAAAACTAAGATCCCCTTTTCAATAAAGTAAACTACTAAATATTTTTCGATAGTTCAGTTGTTATCCAAGCTTTCAAACCTTACGGTACTTTTATGCCAGTTATAACTTTTATTTGTATATTTGTTTTATCATAGCACACGTTTATTAGAACCTCATCACAATCTTCCACCATCAATTCATCTAGGAAGCGTGTATTCTTGCAGGAGTTAAATTTGTATGTATTAAAAATGAACTTAGGTAGTCTTTTAGTGCATATTTTCGTTACATTTACGAAAGCTTATTGAAGGAGTTTTTTGGCTAATCTCACATTAACTTACAGATTCACAATTGTTTACTTTTAGTTACTCTGTAATAAAAATCTGACTTCCGTACTACTGAAACCGAAGACACCAATAACGCAGTTTCTTGTCATGGAATCTTGGACACAGAGAGCTGCATCTCGAAATTATATGATTGTTTTATGGAAACATCAATTAGGGGAGATACTAAAATGTATTTTATACCAAAACGAGAATTTAATATTCAGTACTTCTTATTTCATTGCATAACAGATAATATTTTAAAAATACCCTCGTGCTACTATAGTTTTAAAGTTTCATATAATGTTTAAAAAACCATTTCTTCGCGGCTTTTTATTAATAAGCTGCATCCTTTAGTCTTATACATTAGGGTCTAATTCAGCCAATTACTATATTTGTCTCCAATACCCTGGGTATTTTAAGACCTCTAAGTTTATATAGTTTGTAATTTTGTTTTTATGCATTCTTTCTAAATGGTCAATTCAATTAACTCTGTATAGCATTTTACCATTAATTATAGTTGTATAGTTATATGCATAGTTTTAACTCTAAATTGTTTTGGGCTTATATGCAGGTAACTACGTGGTTTGAAAGTGACATTTCGAAGGTTTTCATCATCTTCGTCTTCAGAATAAACCAGTACTTGCATGGTTAAAAGCCCTAGAAAGTGTAGTTATTATGTCGACAGGATAGCTTAATCTCTTGTTTAATGATTTTTGTTATTTTTACTTTCTCTACTACGTATCGTAAGTATCGGAAGTATTGTATTCCACCCAAACATTCGATAGCGAGATTTCACGGAAAATACAGGGTGGACCATTTAAGCTGATCCTGTACAATATCTCCAAAACTAAACGCTGTAGAAAGAAATATCTTTAATAAAAGTTGCTTGATATTATGGGAGAAAGTAAATACCATTAGTCGTGTTTTGTCATGGGTCCATTTAATTCTTTAAATGGGAGTCTACATCTACGTTGTGATGGTCATTTAGGGTCAATTTCGAATAATGGCATTTACGTTCCCCCATAATATCAAGGAACTTTTATTAAAGACATTTCTTTCTACAACGCTTAGTTTTGGAGATATTGTACAGTCTCAACTGAAATGGTCCACAATATATGTGTTCTAATCCCACCTGAATCCCCCACAAAAAAGCATTTTTAGAAGAAGCTCTGTGTATGTCCGTCTGTCTGTGTTTCTATTTGTCTATGAACAGCATAACTCACAAACGAAAAGTCGAATAATACTAAACTTGGTATTTATGTTTAATTACCTTTGAAAGATGGGTCACAAAGATTTTCAAGAAAATCTTTCCACCCTAAATTACTCTTTATATGGAAGATTTTTCGAATTTTTTTATTTTCTCAAAAAAAAGGCTCTCGTGGTTTTGATTAAAGTAACATATATTAACGATATTTAAATGATAAATTAAATGCATATTTTGAATTTTATGGGAATAGCTTTGAATTCCTCTTCACTGGGAAGGTATTTCGTAGTCTTGTATACTGTAAACAATAAGCTATAAACGAATACTATTACAAATGTAGATTTCTTTAAAAAAAATTCAAATAACTTTTTTTGTGGTATCAGCTACTTCCAAGATATCCGTTATTAATGGTTCCATTTGTTCTTTTAAAGTTCTGTCTATTTTCAATTGGTTTTCGCGATGTCAGTGAAAGGGTATGAAGTTTTAAGGCCGGTGTATAGCGTTTCAATTCTAAAAGCTTTGACTATCGCTACTCTCTTATTATCTGTAACGAAATGGTAGTGCAGCTATTTAAGGAACGTTTTATCTCTATTAAAATGAAATAGATAGAATAATAAACGTTCGTGAGAATAATTTGTATACTCAATAATAAGCGACAGAGGATAGAGACTGTCGCATAAATGTAACACATCAGATCTTTTATTTCGTAATCTAACCACGTATACATCCCTAGCAGGAAACTAAGATATGTCATTTTTACATCTTGGATACGGCTGTAATTTCTTTCTATGGTAGAAGATTCACTGCCGCATGATATAACTGCCTGCCATGGTTTCATATATCTTTAAGTTTGTTTTGAAATATACCCACTGTTTTTAATATTTTATAGTAACAAACTTCATCATCTTAAGTATTTTTTCTTTATCTCGTTCCAATTTAAGATAAACATTAAAACCGAAATAATTCAAACTTAATCGTAAAAGTTTCTGAAATATATATTTGGTGCATTAATAAATGTTAGAGCTTTTAAGAGGAAATATAGTAGTGGAGACTCTAAACTAATTTAAGTGCCAACGTACATAGTTATTGTAGTCGAAAAATCACCTCTGAGCCCTTAAACTGACTTCTTCCTTCCTTATTTTTTTCAGCTTAAGTTGGTCCTTGCACTACAAATTTTGTTCATTACTTTGAAAATTTCATCCATAAGTCTTACAAAAATGTAAATGGAAACTACTGCTGAAATTGTTCATAAAAGTTATATTAACAAAATATGCATTTAGAATTAGTTTTGCAAATTAAAAAGCGTAGAAAGAAAGAGATATATACTTTAGAATTTGTTTCTAAATTCCTGTTTTATTTGCAAATAATTTGATAAGTTTTTATAAGATAATTTTGTAAACACAAAACTTAAATTTGTTTCAAAATCATGAAAACTACATTGCAGTGAAATTTTCTTGTATGCATCGCATCACAAATATCTGAACAAAAGTCAAAGTAATTGCTTAAGCAATACAGAACTTCGATTTTTAACTACCCATAATTATGGCTCTAGGCGTTTGTTTTATAAATGTTTTCCCTTTTGGGTGTTTTACATGGAATGCCATGATCTTAGTTTGGGAGATGAAATTTTAAGATTGAACTTCAGTTCAATTCTATGTATGTGTATTATATTACTTGTGAAGTTTATCTTCTGTGTCGTGCATCATTACGCAATCTTCTTCATATTCTCTAATGTTAATCTATTTCTCTCATTATAATACAGATAGTTTGGGAGTGTGATAATATGTATCGTTGTCTTACAAATTAATTTATTATTACACTCTCGTCCATACAATTAAATATTTAGAGTATAGAACTATAGAATGGCCTACGGGAAATAGTAAATTTTCAGTTCGTTATTAAGAGTTTTAGCGCATATTTACACCAATATAACTTATAGGTAACGTTCTACAAACATTGCCATTACTGACAAACAAAAGAACAGGTTTATTCCTGTGCTTGGACACAAGCCTGCAGCTCATTCATGAAAAGCCCCAGAGTAGCCCAAAGGTCGTCGTCTGGTGTGCTATTGGATCGTCCATTGAAATCGTTGGGCCATGAGAAAGATAGTATCTTTACGTTATTTGCACCACAGTAGTATGATTTTATTAGCTCCACGTATGGACGCCAATTTGAAGAAGATGGTTTGTTACGTTATTTTTACCACGCTTTGGGCGTCAATTTAAAGTCGTTTGTATTGAAGGAGTTGTATTATATTTCAACTGTTGGGGAGCCGAACTTGCAGTAGTTGCAACCGCACGTATAGTAAACAGTTTCCGGTAGCCTTTGCCTCAAATGTACTTTCAGGTGGCCTTTGCCCCAAGTTTAAAAAAGTATTATCTTTGTAATTTGACTGTTTCTTTAAATATTATATATTTATGTTTGCCTCGGCTGCGTCAGTATTATTGTTTTAGAGACATGGATGTCTTGGCAGGGTTGTGATGCAACAAGAATGTAGGCTTACACAGATTATAATTTTACTTCACTTCTTTTATTACTGCTTGACACGATTTAAATAACATTTCACTGATAGAGAGAGAGACAGCTGTGAGATGTTTTTATTAAATACTTGCACCTTTTAACACCTAAACTTATTTTTCGTCTCACACGAATACGTATTAAATCTCTCGAGGACGCATCTTGCATCCGTTTACAATCACTGTCTGCAGGTAACTGAACTCTAAATTTGTAAAACTTTTCTCCCTTTCAGTTTCTGATTGGCTAATCCTACTCCAATAGAATATTTTCATTTAACTAAAGCTTTTTCTGGTTGTTGATTGGCTATTTTATAAACTGTCACTAAAATTACATTATTGCTTCCAAGAATCACAAGTAGTATTGTAAAACTCTCAAACTCATTATTTCATCACAGTTACCTCATTGTGAGCAACCTTTAACCTATTATTCTCACAGCTCCTACACTACTAAATTACGTAATAAATTCACATAACATTATCGAACATGTATAAGATAATTTAAGCATATGCAATGCTGTTATATACATTTTACAAAAAATTACATGCACATATTTCTTCACGGTGGGCTGTTACTGAATTTACATATTATAATTTGACTGAAATCATTTAAGTGTTAAAAATACTGCCTCAGCCATATTCTTTGAAGACAACAAGGCTGGCCAGTGACTGTTCAGTTCCGAACGGTATGTGGCCATGTTAACAATTGTTTCATTCCACAGCTACAGGGACATTGCCGTCTAAACGTGATATGGTTCAGCAAGATGGGGCTACAGTCCGTATATCATTGACTACACTGAGGCACCGATTTCCACATCGATTACTCTCATATTCGGTGATATCCCATGGCCGGCGAGATCACCTGATTATTCAGTCCCTGATTTGTTTCTGTGGGGTCATCTCAAAAACAAAGTTTCTTCACGGCGACTCTACAAAACTAATGAGCTGAAAGCCGCAATCGGATAAAAGATTGAGTTCATTCCTCAAGAAATGATTGAGAACGTAACGAGGTGCTTCCGCGAACGTCTTCAACAACGCATCGCCAATGGTGGAAGCCATTTGCGTGATGTTCTTTTTAATAAAAAAATTTGATGTGTTACACTCACATGACTTTCTCTACTCTTGTACAAACTATTTTTACAAACGCTTATTCTCCATATGCTTCATGTTAACCGAGATATCGAGATGTTAATCTTATTGCTAATTTTCTTGTAGATGCAAGGGGAATTGGTAGGCTTTAAGCGATAGTCAAATACTTTAAGAGCTGGTTGCTATGTGGAGTATTCCATTCTCTTTGCATTACCAGGACAAAACAAATACATAACGAATTTGAGAAAAAGTATAATTATTGGAAAATTTAAGGGAATAACAAGCAATACCTCGAAAATGGTTTACTCAACAACAAAAAATGTATATGACTTAAACTGTGTATTTTAACGCGATCTACATTGTTTGTGTAGTAAAATTTTGTCTATCTCTTATGGTTTACCAGTTATGCAAAAGTCGTTCACAATGAAGAATACTTTTGGAGATATTCCCAGAAAATTCGAGATATACATTTCATTTGTCATGAAAATATCTTAAACATATGATATTTTAATCAAAATCGTTAGAGCCATTTTTGAGAAATACCAAGTTTGGTGTTTATTCGACTGTTCGTTTCTGAGTTATGCTGTTCACAGACACACACACACACACATGTTTTCAAAAGTGCATTTTTGGATTCAGGGGGTCTCAAAACATGTATTTGCGGTGAAATCCCGGTATCGAATATTTGGGTGGAATGCAATACTTCCCCTACTTACTATACGTAGTAGAGAAAGTAAAAAACTTGTGTTTATGTTTTTCAGCAATGGAAATGTTTGTAGAACAATTATCTATCGGTTATATTGGTGTTAGTATATGTTAAACCTCTTAGTGACCAATTGAAAATGTACTATTTCCCGTGGGTCATCTTGTAGCAGCATTAAAATATTGATACGCGTATTACATGGGTACGGTAAACCGTTCTCCGCTATTTCGCATAATATTCGCCTTTCTGTTTTGTCAAAGCGTTTTCTAAATATATAAATGTCATGCATTGGATAAATTATACTTCTCTCTTCTTATTTTATCTTCTCTTGTCAATGGTTTGTTTAATTTGGAGAATATTTCCAGGATCCTCATAAAATATTACTAATAATGACGCATCAATCTCAATGCTTGGTGGTGTCAAGCACGTATCCGCTGCTGTTAAATATTGCAAGGCTAATTAACTAAAGATTAATTTTTCATTCTGTCCTTCTGTCCCTCGTTGATTGTATTAGTCTTTTTGTTTTAATTTGAAGATTGAATTTTAAAGATGCGTTTGATTATAAATCTAAAAAGAATAGTTTTATTTATGGACGCTCTTTAACTGCTATGGTTCTTAGCGTCCCAAAAAATTTGCTCAGAGGTCTCTCTATCAAGATTGAGATTCTCTTTAGTGTCATAAATCTACGACAAGGGACCACCGGCTTTACTTCCCTTCCGAAGAAAGCCATGCTAAGGATTTTTATGCCGGAAAAAATCCATCGGCCTCCGCCGGGTTCGAACCCGCAATCTCGTGAACTAGAGGCTGGCATGTTAACACGGATGACTATAATTCTAATACGATTTGTAAGCCTGAGTATAAGCAGTAACAGCTTTCAATGGAATTAGTGTCCTCATATTGCTTAATTTTTACTAATACAGCACGAGTACTGTTGTTCTCGGGGGCAACTATTTCAAAGTTTATTAAATATGTCCATAGAATACAACTCTGGATCATTAGTGCGCGAAATCCTGTATACTTAAAGCCTAAGTCAACTTTTATGTCCCATGTTTGTCACTCTTTTCTCTCATAGAAAAGAGTATGAAAAAAAAACAGTTGCCTAAATTGAGAGAATGTTGTATTTCTTACTTAATATGTCTTATCTCACAAGCTTACACTATATAATATTATGAGTACCTGTAGATTTTGTAACCTTACTATCTGTTGAGATATCACATATTATCCCTATTCGTGTAAATTATGCTCACTCACTGTGTATCTTGCAAATATTAAGTGAGCTATAATTTGGACTTCAATACGTAATTATTTTATTCAAGGTACACTGCACTTGTCAGCAATATAATTTATTGGTCAATGAACCCTCTCTAATGCCAGAATGTTCCCCTCGTTTGCCATCCTACTCCTCTCACTGCATTTTGTCTCCTGCAAAGTACACAGGATACACCATATTTGATAATGGAATCTGAAACAGTTGAAACTACGATAACAGAACAAAAAGTCTCAGCACACATGATTCCGCAAACAACCATTTGGGAGATATTGATATTGCGGAAGTATTGATACAGTTGTCTAACTGATTTCACTGTTTGTACCCTTGGATAAATTACATTGTCTGCAATGTACTCAAGAGCTTCGAACTGCTTCGTACTTTGATTACAACTCCAACTCTTGGCAGCATTGAACTTTATAAGTAAAGAACAAATCTCGGATACATTTTAAAGAAGAAAAATGTACAGTGTAATCAAGCAAGCTACTGGGCGGCGGCTTGTGACTATATATTCTAGCTATCTCATAATCATGAAACCTTGAATGCTGAGCCTTTTTGCTTGTACTATCATGTGTTTTCAATTTAATTTAGTTAACACTATTCAATTTGACAAATCATATACATTTCTGATTCTTCGTTTATGGATATCGGCAATAAAAGCAAAATTTAAAATGCAAAGCTTATGCTGTCAACATTTCGAAACACTTCTTTGAACTTTGCAATTGAATTAACCCTTATTAAAACAAATTTGATAGATTATTATACACTCTTAGATGTCTCGTGCACACAGGTCTGTGATTTTTTTTATCTTTTTAGTCAATCAGCGCTGAACAGTTCTCTAAAGTACGCTATTAGTGTTACTGAAATTAAGTTTTTACTATATTCTGTAAGGTTTTTCATGACAGTAACTAAAATATTCCATTTTCATAATGAAGAAACAGCTTCCAGTTTTTGAATTCTAATCTCATTTGGGCTCATTTGCATAATAAGGAGTTTTCCCCTTATCTTCCGAAAACAATGCCGATTAAACCTTCACACTTGAACTCCGTATTAGCTGAGCATTTATTACCATCATTCTATATAACTGAACTGCAAAAAAGGACGATACGTAATAACACTGCGAATATTGTATCGTGTATGGTAATTTATATAAGATTTTCCTTACCTTTCAATAAAAAATTCAATTAATAATTTTAATCAACAGTGCGCTTAAGTTGGTAATGTGTTTATACATTCAGTATACTAGAATTATGTTATGTTAGGTAATTACTCTAATTTAATAAAAATGTGCCTTCAGATCAGCTAAAAATAATCTAGGGGCAAAAAACACGTTTTATATAGACATAATTAGTAAATTAAAATAACAATACATATCTGAATAAAAATAGCGTAAAATGGAATTAAGTACGAGATACAATAATTGGCATAAGTATGTTTATTGCTAAATACCTCAATTTTATAAAATAACAAATTTTTGTGTGTCTTATGGGTTTGTTTATTATATTAAGCTTATATAGTGAATATTTTAAGAAAAAAATAGCAAGTTATAACTTAGGAAGAGCACATAAAATCTAAACACTTTCCTTGTCAACTACTGAACTCTGTGCACTTATATATTAAACCTCAGATATATTACACAGCTTCTAAGCACTCACCTGTTGTCCAATTAACATGCTAGAAATGGATTGGTAAGGAATGTCAATGGGAAGGTGAAGCTGGAGTATTCTGGAAATGAAGGAAATGTACACCTCAATACTATTATTAAATCTGCCCAAACAATGTTTGCAGTGATAAGTCTAACAAACCATTGCCACTGTGTAATCATTTCCTTAAGTACTATGATAGGGTCTATAACACAGAAGTAATATGATAAATGGAGGTTATAGGGCGTTTAGAAGAACTCTCTTTTATGTTGGTAGGTATGCAGGTGAATGGGGTAGGTTGCGTTGCGTTGAGTTGAGTTGAATTACATATACACGAATGGAAGGGGTTTACCTAAAATATCATGCTCTAATGAAATAATTCTTAAGCACAGAATTGAACTAAAATTAGGATACTACTTTAGTCTCTTTGGGCTCATATTTCAGCAGAATTTATATTCCGAGAATTTTTCGTGGCACCCTAATTCAAATTTAGAGTGAAGTGATTAAGGCAACCATGTTTGAAATAATGACAGAAAAGCACCCGATCAACCCTTTTCTTATTTTGACTTTTCTATGAAATGCATAGTTTTGCCACAATAAACGAGTTTCTTGTATAAACCATTCTTTTATATGACGGTTGATCTAGACATTGGTAATGCCACTATATATTTCCTTTTATTGTAAATTCAAATAAAAGTATTATAGGGTAGATTTTAGTTCTTCGCATAAATGAAATAATTAATGTTATCTATTACATGTCTGTCAATTTTAACATCAAACATCCATTTTACTTTGGGTTTACTCCTGTTCAATGCTTATGTGAGCGCTTGCACTTTACTTTTGGAATCTGACACATTAAAGCTACTGTAACTATATTCCAATCTTTCTATCTTACAAAGAAATATTTTGATAGATTGTCAATTGTTTGCTAAGTTTCCCGGCGGTTCTTAATTTTCCTCTTCATACGCCGTCTATTTACCTGACCCGCTGTCCAATTGAGCCCATTCCAACGGTTTTCAATGCTTTTTTTAATAATACCCATGCCTACATCAAACCCCATTCTATTTTTAAATATTCAGATATATAATGGATTGAACCATTATGAAGGTACAACAATTAGCACAGATAAAGACATTGGCATTATTTAGAACCCATGATAAAAAATATGACACTGTTTTATTAATTATGCTAATTGATATCCCTAGATTTTCCAGTAAGGAAAAAATCAGTTCCAATAAGTGGGATTGTAATCTAAATGGCAAAAAAGTAAATACTAATAATAATTTGAGAAACTATTATAAACTCTTACAGATAATTTATCCGTATCATGTATAAGTACAATTTTTATGTCAATTTAGCCAAAAATGAATGAAATAACTCATTATTATGAACGTTTTTACCATCCAAAACGTGTTAGTCGAGCAATTTCTGACGGCAGACTGTAAGTGGTTATTTGACAATTAAACTGCCTGCTAGATGTTCCTCTTTCCACAAGCATCCTCTAAGGAAATGCTGGGTAATCCAACGCGGATGTAAGCGAGAGTTCCACTAAAAGCCACATCTCTCAGGTGTAGAGAGGGAAACCTGGTCCCGGATAATGTTGCTACAGGAAATAATTGGGCAATGCGGTTTGTGTTGCCAACTGCTTCCCGCCAATTGTCATTAACAGGAGGCCATTTGTCACTGTCATTGTTCCAAGGGTTCTTCGAAACGAGAGATTCCTGAAATTCCGTTCTAACGTGGTTTACACGGAACATTTGTTAGTAATTAATTAATTAAGTTTGTGAACAAGGATCAGGGTCTTGTTATTTAGAGAAATGACTCGATGGCTAAATAGCCAGATCAAACACATTCCAAAACACCTTTCGGAATCAATTTACGTATTATAACCATTAAAAACACACGAATTGCCAAATTTGAATTCACAAATAACGGCAAGCACTATGCAAATTAATTACATGTCTAAATATGACATAAACTATACACATGGAAAAGTTTCTTACCTTTAAAGCGCGTTGTATTGCATAGCGAAATTAAATATGAAATAATTTAACTATTGTTTAAACGATTTTTAAAGCACTAAGAGTTTAAAGTTATGAAAATATAACTATTGGATGAAAAAAACTGCCCTACTGGAATTAAAATAAAAAAAATCTCCCTGTATTCTGACTTATACATCAAACATTAACTTAGATAATTCTGTTATGTAATTAATCGGGAAAATTCGACAAGGTGTTACGTTACAAAAGAATAAAATGTATTTCAGGAATAAATACATATGTAAAAACGATTTACTAAGTCTACAAAATGTCAAGATGGAGCCAGGTTAGCTATATGCGCTCTGGAAGTTTTACGTTTAAGCGCGACTTAGCATGACCACAGAACAAAACCAAAAATTAAACAGCAGGAACTAAACAGCTAAAGAATATTTGTTCCTCGAAGCTTACTCTAGTGAGGTGTCTATGATTATGAGGCCAGGTCTGGCTTACCTGATCACAAAACATGGTGGCACATGCTAATGAACAATTCAAGTTCTTTTTCATCTACTGCTAGGTTAGGCTATAAAGCCTGTTCCGCCACAAAGATATCTTCCCATCTGGTCCTTGGTCTTCCAATCGGACGTCGACCTTCTGGTTTGTAATGGAATACTGATTTGGTAATCCTGTTGCCTTCCATTCTTGGCCATTCCATGTTATTAACCTTACCTTCTAATTTATATACATTTAGTTCGCGTATATTTGTACATTTAGGATGTACTACTTTCATGTATATACTGCTGCTCGTCTGAGAAATTGCATTTCAGATGTTTTTATTCTTCTTTTAAGTGTTTTATTAAGGATCCAATTTTCACTACCATATGACAATACAGGGACTGCCAATACTTTATAAAAGCGAAGAATCCTCCATTTTCCTGTTTTTACCTTTAGAGTTCTCTTGATAGTTCCTCACGTATGTTGGAATTGCTTTACTTTTTATTAGTATCTTTCTCTTGATCATAGGACACCCAGCATCCTAGATATTTAAAACTACTTACTGTTTCTATTATAGGGTTATTAAGAGGTATTTTTTATCTGATTCCATATTTGCCCTCAGAAGCCATAGCTTTAGACTTTACTGTGGATATTTATAAATTATACTTTTTGAATATCCCTTGGAGTTGAATTGTGTTCTTTGAAGCTCATCCTCGGAAGCTAAAAGAATGATTTCGTCATAGGGAATAACATGATATTTAAGTCCTTTATCTCTAATTTTAAAGCTATTTCTTAGTTTTTTTGCCGTTCTTCCACAACAGCATCAATGTATATGTTTAATAAAGTAGAGAGAGTGGACATTCTTGATGCATCCCAAGATTAACCATGTCTTCCATTCCATTTGCTTTAATACACGTTTTAGTATTTTTGTACAGCTGCTTAATATTTTTAATTATATGTAATATTTAATTAAATTTATATAATCAACAAATAAAATATGGGTTTACAAAATATGTTCTCTTCATCTCTGAATTATTTGTTTTAGAAAAAACACACAATCGGAGCAGGGTCTTTCTCTTCTAAATCCATGTTGGACCTCGATAATTAATACCTCTGATATAGAATCCAGTTCAGTATGAAGGAGAAAAACAAAGGGAAAGCGGTGCTTTGGATATTATATGATTTAATATGCCGGATATATACACCTAATTGTATTCTAGTTCTAGGAATAAATCGTGTAGTTTAAATTCCCTGAGCATCAATATTGGTAGGAGTTTCTAACTTCTGATTTAAGCACATTTCACTTCTGCTTAACGTAGTCATTTTGATGATAAAGTTTCCTCCTATTGTTCCTAGATTTGTGGCATTAATTTCTACTAATGATATCTAGTAATTTTACCTTCTTTAATTAACCTTTATAATGGTGGTAATCCTGAACTTTTAATTGGGTCGTATTTGCTAGTTCTCTATAAATTATAGTTTGAGAGAAAAACAAAAGCTGTATTATACACTCGAACAAAAAGGTAGAAACAGAGAAAAAATAGCCACGGAAATCTAAACTTATACCAGTAGGTAGGTAGAGAATGGAAGAGGTTTCAGCTAAATGTTTAGTGACCTTCGAGAAGAATAAATATTCTTCTTTTCTGCCCTTCCCAATCTTATCAGAACTGACATCTAACATAATAGCATAAGTGTAACTATTGAATACCCTATTTAGCATATCCGGGCGACGGTACTGAGCTTCGAGTTATTAATATATATAATGAACTATAACACGAGTAAGGTTTAAGGAAATTATTTGTATTTTATGTTCTTATATATTAATAATTTAATTGCAGGATTATTACAAGAATACTTAACTATTTACAATTGCACATTTGTTTCAAAATTACTGTGGAATTAGGTACAAAGATAATTTATTAACTAATTTAATATCCCCCGGTTGGAGACTAACATAAACAAAGAGTACTAAACAAAAAGGATAAAAATACATAATTGAAACTTTAAAAAGTGCAAAAACTGTTAACAGGTTGGAACTATGTAAAACACTCTCTAAAAATAATAACGGGGCGTGTTTTGTACGAAATTTATTAAAAAGCTTTTTAATGTATTCTAAAAGTTAAAAGAACATTATTGTCCAAATGCTTCATTATCATTCATTACCTTACACCTTACACTAATTCTGCCGTTATTCAGGCGCTTTTCCTAACGGAAAACTGTTTGGTTTGCCTTTTATCAAAGAATTATGCCGCCTGTGATGAAAGCCAAGTCTTCACTTCTTGTTTCGCATTATTTTCGTTGAAATATTTGACATCAAGGAATTACTTCATATGAAGAAATAGATGAAAATCGCTTGGTGCTAAATCCGGACTGTGATGCCGCTTGTTATTAAAGCCAGGTCTGCAGTTCTGTAGATTTTATAATATATACCGGGTGAGTCTTCTCAGCCTGCGGATTGAGAAGTTATGCAGTCTCGGCGTTATACAGGCATTGGCGTTAACACTGTCCACTGCATCGCGTCGTATCAATTTTGGCCAAAAATGATTGCTTTGCACCGCTGTGCGTACAGTGACTTGCACTCGTAGCGCAAAGTGTGTGTGTTGGCCTTCAGTGGTGAAGGTACCAGGTTCAAATACCCTCACTTGTAGGTACTTTTAATGTTTAGAAAATTTAATGAGAACAATAGTTTGGCATGGAAGTGTCGTTTCACTTAATTAGTTTAATTATGTGAGTTTTATTAAAACACAAGTTGTTACTTGTTACAGAATGCTTTAATGAACTTCATAAATAAATACATGAAATGAATAAAAAACTCATTTATTCGCAGTTGTGATTTGAACTTTTGACTTTCATTCATGACTTTCCAGCATGTTAACTATTGTGCTACTAGAGCACGTTAACACCGTATACCACCGTAGCTCTAATCATGGCTCCAATTAGAAAGTCAACAACATCAATTGAAGCGAGATTATATTTATTGTAAAAGTAAGGTATTGTTGGCCCCTAAATGGTAAACATTTCCAAGTGAACTTCGCCGGCTGGTCTTCGCCTGTTTCGCATCTGACGGTACGATCTATGAGCCAGATTGAAGGGCTATGACAACTTCTTCAGTGGTCTGGTGGTTAGCATGCCAGCTTCCAAATCCAAGGTTCCAGGTGCGAGTTCTGTCTGAGGGATGGATATTTTTTTTCTTTAGCCAGGATTATTCCCCACCTTCCTAAGAGTCTGAAAGTATGAACTAGAGAGTAAATGTGTGAATTATTATTAAGTTGCTCAATCAAGACATTGATTTCATTCATAAATAAACCAATGGTTAAAATTAATAAAAATATAATTCTTGTAAATATTCAAGATAGTATATATGAGTGCGTGTGAAATTAAAAGAAATGTAGCATTCTAATGGCTAAATGGTCCTTGACGACCAAAGCACCCCCAAAAACAGAAAAACATTCTCTATCATGTCGACTCTTCTATTTGATTCATTCTCTGCAATATCCTGCACTTCCTGTAAAACTGGTACTTTTGGAGTTTGAGGGCTTTAGCAATCACTGAGCGCACTTCATGGTGTCTTATATTTATAAGCATACTTCCATGTGGACAGGACCCAAGGACATGTACAAGTGTTTTTATCTTACTGCCGCCCGGGGTAGTGGTTGCTGTACTTGGAACTGCCTGCTCTACTGGACAAATGCTTGCTGTTATTTTGGCGCTTCCTTCCATTCACCACTGCACGGAAGTCCCTAACAGTTCTGGCTGAAAGACCCAGACTGGAGCTGCCCAGATCGGGTGATGAACGATCAGTCAACCAAGCAGCCCTCTAGTATCTACTGGGATTACACTTTACTTGGAGCCCACGCCATCTGTCCGATACCTAAATGTGAGAAGGAATTAAAGGAAAATGATGGAAAGGAAATCGTGGTAAATTAGAAACCACACCAGCTTTTGTATTACGACCAGGGAATATCACGAAAACCCTAAGGTCGGAGTGGACTATTGACGGGAGTCGAATCCGGGATCACCCAAATGCAAATCTCACACGTTACCGTGCAGCCAACTCACCCGGTGCTTAAAAATAACTACACTTTTTCCATTTTTAGATTGAGAGCAGCAAGTTTGGGATTCTTCCTCGCTTAGTAAGCTCTTAAGATGTGGACAGTGGCATTTTGATGAATAACAAGGTCAAGCTTGTGAAAACATGCCTGCAATTAAGTGTCAAAATTAAGTATAAATTTCGTCAACGATATTTTAAGCGGTTACGCGAATATTCCCAGAAATTGACAGTTTCCTACAAGCATTGAAGTGTTATAGAAATGCTTTCCACAGGGTTCGAAACAGCTTAAGAACTTTATACTCTTTATCCGAGTAAATCGCGCTGGTAGTGATAATATGACTTAAATATTTTACTTTAATACAATACCTAGTCATTTAATTTCGCAGATACTTTATTGTGATCAGCGTTTGGCCACCCCAGCTTATGTTGAAAAAAAAACAGATAATGCGAGATGCGGGGGCAGATAGTGTGCCATATTTATTTCCCTTCATCTTTCTTCGTGATTGCAACAGTAAGGCAAGCTCTAAGATGTTTTAATGTTCCTCTCTGAAGCATTGTAACACATTATTGATTTACATGCAGTAAGATATGTTTATTTCATAGTTCTTAAGGAGAAATCCTGCCTGTAACGCTAATATCACTCCGGCATTTACGCAGATACCTCTTCTACCAATTATTGCAGTAAAATCTGATTTTCTATCTGCTTGCTATTATAATTAATATTCGCCAGCAAGGTTTCAATTAGATAACTGTAGGGTAATATACATTTTGTAGGCAGAGACAACATTCAGTAACTAATCAATATTATAGCTAACGGGAGATTACATACACCTTGCATGAGGTAATGGAAAACAAAAGATTTACCACTCCGGATACGAAAGTGGCAAGCTGAAACAAGGAATAGTCTAAGAAGTTGGACAGTTTTGTGAAACAGTTTTTAATATGACGGTCTTAAGACGTGCATCTCCGATGAAAGTTTGATTTTGAATTTTTAGTATAAGTGGAATGTTTCACCTATCTTAGGAGCGGCAGAGGTTTACCAATTTTCAAATGTGAAAACATAATTATATCGACAGTCGCGAAAATATATTGCATGCTTTTCCAAACCTGTGTTCGACCCCACATATGAAAGAATAGCGGATTTGTGCACTAAAGCCTTCCAAGCCCGAATAAGCCAGCACGGAAAAACCTAGAACCACTGGTTTGGGCTACACGCATAATTATAAATAGCTGAATACAATTACGTATTAATGGCAAACATATACTAAATGCCAGCATGCGCTTTCATTACTTTAGTAATGAAAACATACACGTTTAAATAGTAACTGAATTTTTCTTTATTGGATCTACTTACACAAGTTGATTATTATGACCACTACTACTACTACTACTACTACTACTACTACTACTACTACTACTACTACTACTACTACTACTACTACTACTACTACTTCTACTACTACTACTAATACTACTATTACTAATCCTATTAATTATTATTATTAGTATTAGTATTATATTGCTATTTGCTCCTGTTATTTTGTCCACTACGAAGCTATATAGGTGCATGCATAAATACTTGAAACGGGATGTGAACTCTCATTCCTCCACGCCAGAAGGAAACACTTAAAACATGGCCATAAGGGCCGGTTGATCATAGTTACTCTAATCTATAAGGGTATATCCTATATTTTCATGTTTTTAGGGGTTTTCATCACTTAAAGTTGAATATATACATAGATTCCAATTAGTTATATGTTGCATGCATTAATAAGTCAAAAAGACAGTAATGTAAGGGTTCAGTTTAATTATAGGTGAGAAAAAAGTTACGTAGGCTTGAGGAGTTCAACGTGGTTAGCCTAGACAGCACCGGACAAGACTGCTTGATCGATATCCGAAGAAAGAAGATAGTGTAACCGGTCACTGTTCTTCGGTTCTTTTTTAGCAAACGAGGTAGTATTTCAGAGCTAGCTACCGGGCAACAAGCTGTGATGTGACGTCAATCGAGCTGCAGAGTTCACCGTAAACATGCTATTTGTTTAAAAATATACGAATTCACAGCAGTTTTTTAAATTGAAGTAATATGTATGAAGAGCGTGGAATAATTACACAAGGATATTTATAACAATAGTTTTCCAACATAGCCACTGAAGAAAGAGTGTTTCGCTTTGTTATATCAGAAAAGGTTTTTATCACACACGGCACTCTTGAAGTATTTCTGAGATTTGTTGTGCTGAACTTCGGATATGGTGATGGGAAGCTTTTCTTCTTTAAGACCATCAAGAGAGGGGGATATTATGGGGCGCCGTGCATCACCACTTCCTTAAGTTTTAACCCCCCATTTCCGTGGGACAGAAGAGCGTGCTTCGAGGCGGTTTATTCGTCCCAAGAATTACGAGCGACTTTAACTGCTCTGGTGCGTGCAGACATTGTGACAGTAGCAGCGCCGCCATGCATGCGGCGAAAAGTGGTACTAATCCTAACCCCTCGATATGCCGACCATTACCCCCGCCGCAAGTTTACTGCGGCCGCTAGGATTGTGCACAAGAGAGCCCTTCAGTTTACAGAAAGAACACTATTAATGCATTTAATGGCCTTACATAAGCGCCTGCTGAAGATAGTGAACAGGAAAATGCTTGTCTCGTTCCTCAGTGGATTTGCTTCACAGTTGCCTCATAATTTTGCTTTATTGCGCGTGAAGGAAAATAAACTTTACAACAAAATTCTGCCTAGAGGTATTCAATTTTGTTGCCCATGTTTATTCCAAACTATGGATCTTTATTTTGTATTTATAAATATATGTGTTATATGCATGTTTGCTCTTATTTCTCTAATAGTTATAAAGCAGTATGGGGAACACGTGAGTCAAAGCATCGCAATCCCATTCATATCATTTTCTGGATATTTGAATTCTTGGAAGTACAAGCAAACACTCACTTAAAATCCTATCATAGAATCATACACCTGCACATTAGGCCAAACTTTACTCTTAATGAACCACTGAACTGAGATTTTAATGACTACCACTATAACAACTGATGTCGACATAAATCTAAAGTCAATTTCGCTTGAGCACCCTCATCCCCCTCCCGAAAAAATTAGAGAAATGAATCTGTGTTTCTGTCTAACCTACTCTTAGTTTGTAAAGAGGATAACTAAAAACTCAAAGCGGAATGATTTAAAAACTTTGTGTTTAAGTCTATCATCTTTAAAAAAAGAAAGGTGAAAATGTTTAGAAAATTATTCAAACCAAACAAATTATTATGTAAAAGAAATATTAGTTTTATGTTATCAAAAACATAAAATTTTCATTAGTTACATTTTTGAGACATTGGTATAGCAAATAAATGTATATCGTAAGTTTATTGTAAACGGCCTGCAAGATACCTGTGAATTTTGTGTAACTGGGAAACTATAAGACAAATATATAAGCTCATTATAGAAACGATGTACCACTTATTAAAATAATCTGTATCAATTAACACGACATATTGCTTTTAATAGTTTTCCTGTTTTAAATAATACACTTCTTAATTGCTTTGCCCGTTCTTTAGTTTTCTTCTTCCATTCTGTGTAATGGGTAGCACTTTTGGTCAATGGTTGAGATATTTGTGCGATTGATGCATAGATAGTGTGTATTAGGAAGCGGTTGCCACTGAAACTTTAATGTCTCTATTTCTTCTGTATTAGGCACAGAAAGTACTGAAAAATACAAACGGAGAACAGCAAACATTTTGTCAACAATTAAAGGCACAATAAGTTAACTGTATATTATTACCATGACCTATATTTCTTATTTATTAAAAGTTTTTATTTGTTTCTTATAGATTTTTAGTAGTGTAAAATTTGAGTAAAGAGGGGTTCATAGGCCGTTCATAGAAAATTCAAGATACATATTTTATTCCTCTTTGCAATATCTGAATCATTCATCCGTGTCTTAGAAAATTAACAGTTTTTACATTTTTCCCATGCAAATATTCAATTTGAATGATAAGAATTTATTGAAGGTCTACTCCTTTCACCGTTTAAAATGTTGAACTTAAATATGAAGTATGATATCCATCCGACGCTTCGTTCTTGAGAGCATTTTTAATTATATATAACCTTATATTACCTTATGTTACCATATATAAATATATATAAAACCTTAAATTGTTCTATTTGATTCATTTGTACTCTTTATTTTAAAGGCAACCCATAATTAATGGGAGATTTATAAAACACAATTTTAAAGTAATAGCGTAAAAGTCTAGCATTTTTGTGTTTGTTTGAGTGTATTTAACACTTAAGCATCACAACCTTTACCTTGTTCAGAAGCAATTCAAAACCTCCTCGCTACTATGATTCCTTACCAGTAGTGAATCCTAGATCCATCTCTTTCGGCTATCATGGTTTTCGCAATCTTTAGAGCTAACAACATTAGTAAATACTGCATGCCAATGCATAGGCATCTGAGAATAGACAACGTGATACGCCTGTGCGTATGTTTTTTTTCTGCAGAATAGTAGTATTGTACGGGCGTCGGGGAATTCAGTGGTTTATTTCGCCACTATCGTGTAGAGGTTTTGATTCCAGTCTATGGGGTCACGACTTTAAGTCGACCTAATTCAAGCTCTCGCCTCGAATTAGCTCATGTGCGAGGCTCGTAAAGTACCCCATGGTAAAAGCTGCAGGCTCCCTTGTTCTACTGTCATCCTCATTGGCATCCTACGGTAGAATTTAAATAACATGAGACTTCTGACACTACCTGGAGGGGTGTGTTTATATAGCAACGTCACCTCCGCTGTTGCTCGAGCCATAAGTTGTCGACACCCTCCTTTAACTTCGCCTACAAGCTCAACTTTGAGGGGCAACACGTTGCCATTTTAACGCCGTTTACTACTGATCATTAGCTGACGCATCTCTATTACAACCTAACAACACAGTTCTCTCACTTCTCCGCTTAGACTGAAATGTCAGGAGTCTCAGGTTGTACTCCTCATGTGGCCAGTCATGGTTTGGGGGACTACGTTCCTACGAAGGTCATAGTAGAACATATGGGGAGTTTTGGACTAACAAGAGAACTTATGTACTTTTATATTTACGCTTCTTCACTGTTGTACGTTTTAAGAAAGTTAAAGGTAATGAATAGAAATCTATGGTGACATTAAAAATATACTCTAATTGCCAACTTCACGGACTAATGTTAGTCTAGATTAAATCATATTCATCCAGATCTATGTTATATCACGAAAGATCCATAACTTAATTATATTAGGTATCAAAACTTTATTTCACATTAATCTCGACATAATAGGTGTTTCGAGTCTTAATGAACTGTCAAAATACCTAAAATACAAGTCTCCCCTATCACTTCCTATGTACCCTACTTAACGGATAAGAATTCACATGTAAACGAATATAAATAACGAGCTTAATATGCATCACTTCAAACTGCATGACTAGCTCTAAAAAGCAAAAGTTAATTTTATATAAATACTAAGGTGAATTCTAATTCAAATGTTCATACTTTTAGTGATCCATTTTTCTATAAATAAATATACTACAGTTTATTCTACTTGTTAACTTATAAATTTCAGTTAGAATTAACACTGATTGTTGCGAAGACGCTCATAAGACTTCAGGCTATATATAAATATGTAAGGACAATTTTTAAACAGAAATCGATTCATGACATTTTTATACAAATATATTCCCCTGAATTGTTAACGCTTTTTCTTCAACTGAAACAATTTGGAATACCCTGTGTATTGATTTAGTTTGGAAGGTTTAAAAGTAGAGGATCAAACTGAAGAATTTAAATCCCGATATGGCATTCAAGTTTTCAGTTTGATTCTAGTTTTCCAAATTTAGCCTTCACGCCACATGTGTGGAAAAACAATTGACATAAAAGAATACTTTTACCTAGTGTTAGATACACATTGTAAATGTCCGTATTGTGTAATTTTATTGGGTTAGAAGAGGTATAAAAACACATTGACATTGTATATCAACATATATATGTCAATCACATTAAACCTTATGCAGTTATGTTAAGCGTATTTGTTCTTTCTAATATACTTACATGTTTTGACGTTAGCAGAGTAGGCGAGAGACAACAGACAAAACAATGGATTCTAAAGCAGAGCATTTGAAGACATACTGGAAGTTTAGACCGAAAATTTCATGTATCAAAGCCTTTTGCTGCTTAGATAACCCAAATTACGGAGTGCATCACGGTATACAGTTTGTATAAAACATCAGAATTAAAATAAAATTTTTAAAAAATCTTATGTTATATTTTCACATGACTTTCTCTGCCCTCTATCGTTTATTTGCGGGAATACAAACTACTCCCATTAAAGCTTGCTCTTCTATCTACTACATTTTAATCCAAATAAATCTTTGCCGAAATAGCTACATTACATTCTGTTATAGACAGAAAGGGAACAGCGATAGTAATATGTTTAAGAACTGGACGCTATGTGGTCTTAAAATTCCATACTCTTCCAATGACATCGCGAAAAACAGCTGAATGTTGACAGGACTTGAAAAGAATGACCAAGTGATGAGAAACTCTAAAAATTAATAATTAATATCTCAGAAATGGCTTATGCCGTAAGAAACTTATTTGATAGAAATGGTGTGCTTTAAATTGATCTACATTTTTTTTGTTGTACGTTTTCGTCTAACTTTTACCAGCTATGCAAGAGTATAAAAAATTCCTTCCAAATGAAGAGCACTTGAGAGGCTATTCCCAGAAAATTGAAGATATACATTTTACTTGTGATGTAAATATCTTTAATATATGGTATTTTAATAAAAATTATAGGTATTTTTAGAAAATAAACAACTTAGAGAAATTATCCTTGTCGGGTGGGGGGATTTTCTTGAAAGTCTTTGTGACGCATCTTTGGAAGGTACTGAACCTTACCAGGTTTGCTATTTATCCGACTTTTTGTTTTTGACTTGTGGTGTTTACAAATACACACACACAGACATTTATCTAAAATGACTTGTTTTATTCAATAGGTCTCAAAATATCTCCGATATCGAATTTATGGTGGAGTGCAATACCTTATACTAGGTACGTGGTAGAGAAAGTAAAAAACGACAAAAAAAAAAAAAAACAGTAAATAAAAAACGCTAACTCATAGCCTTAAATTTTATATCCCTCCTCCATGTTTTACCACTGAAATATATCTTTCATTTTGTTAATATTTTATGTAACTTTTAAGATTTTAATACACTTTTATTTTTAATAATATTTATATTACACTTATTACCACAAATCACTATGCTATTTGCAGGAATACTAAGAGCCGAGAATTTAGCACTACAGTCGCAATCATGGAAAATATTTCGGCAAATGAATAATTAAAATAAAGTTCACAATTATGGCGGTTTCATCAAGTTCTTGTAAATTACGCAATGAATCCCCAAAAAATGTACATTTCTTAATTAGGTACATAAGTAGGAAAGCAAAATAAAATAGCTTCAACAGGAAATCACACAACCCATGCCTTGATGCTAAGCAGTATTATTCCCTTTCTTCTTAAACATAACAAAACATGTTGTAAATTATTTCCTTTCTTTCTATTCCTTGTTTCCATTGGTTTTGTATGCTTGTCCGCACTCCACACAGCCACACACATACATAGGTACATACACACACATATACTCGTACATTACATACATACATACATGCATCTATAATAATTACATTACACAAACGATAACACTACAAGCCGCGAAACACCAGAGCGAAACGCCATATCTGTAGCCACGAGACTCTCTTCTGCGTCTACTAAGCTGAATAAAGAATCTCCGATATAAATAGAGGGACGAAGTCAATATTTTGTTCCTCATAAAGCCTACGGAGTTTCTTTTCTCTCTAAGAACCAAAGAATACAAAGCTGAACTTTTTCTTTGATACTGCTATGAAGTGACCTTTCTGCGCTATACCCCTTTTCTATTTCGGTCATAGATACATACGTCTCTGGTTTACTTTGTAAAATCAGCGGCGCATGACAGAAAGTAGTTTTTCATGTTCCACATCTCATTTTAATGTCCTTATGACAATGTTCCATGTATCTAAAGTTTGTGCTTTAAACATCATTCACTTTTATAGCATTTTGTAGTTGCTCTTACATGCTCTCCAACTTTAGAACTTTTATAGCACAGAAGAAACACGAGACTGCCTTTTTCATTTCTTTTACGTTTCTCTTTATTTTTAATTTCTTACTTCTTTCGTTGAATGTTACCAAGATAACGTTTAATCTTGTTCACCTTCTCCCTTTTTAAACATACCTAAATTTTACAAATGTAACCAGTGAGAGAAAATAAGGGGAGTTCTAGAAACATTACAGAAGTTTTTGAGTGGTTTTATTCTTGTGCTGGCTACCGAGGTATTACAAGGTAGTTTTAAACTTGGATGTTTACTAGTCAATAATAACCGTTTTCATGCTAAGCATTTTCTATTATGATCGCGAGTTTTAATAAATTTATGTATTCAAATAAAAAAACTTGTATAAGATGGATTCAAACTGAAAATTTCAGTTCCCTAGCTGGGATTGAACCATGGATCTTCCGGTTTCCGTCCGGTTGCTCTAACCAACTGATCTACCGTGGCAATATGAATTTCCCAACTGACACGCAATTTAATGTCGTGCCAGCGTGGTACTCAATTGGTTAGAGAAACCGTACGGGAACCGGAAGACCCGTGGTTCATATGCCGGCTATAGCATTGAATTTTTCATTCTGATTCCAACTTTTTAACCTTGTCCTCCACACGGCTAGTGTAGAAGAGCAATAATTAGTTATCTAAGATTTGGATAAATTAAGGTTAACTATACAAGGGATTTTAGAGGAACGTTCTGTACATTTCTATCATATTAATAATTTCTTTGACTAACATCCCTTCTTTGCAATTTACAGCAGTAGTGTTATTGCTTTGACTCAAGCATGCGCAAAAGTTATCTCGCAGAAAAGATAAAAGAAAACTAGAAGCCGCGTCACCTTGGAGGGAGCTCGCCTGCTGGAGAACAATTAAGGGGATCATTCGGTGCAAATGTGAAAAAATGATAAACAATTTCTGTTTGGAGATTGCTTTTATTAAATCCGATTCTCTAGTAGCGTTTTCGTATTAATATTTCTTACATAGAGTGACGTAGTTAGGTGACGATTTAAATTATCCTAAGTGAAGTGCATGGCATCGCATTTGAGGCTTTTTTGATACTTCTAACATATTTTTCAAACTTTCTGGAAGAGTTTTTGTAAAATTTGCTGAGCATATTGTTATACACCGGAGTGAGGCCATAAGGTTTTGCAGCTAAAAATATTAAATTTAGTTACCCGGACATAAACATTGGGGAGCGTAGCTGCAGATGCAGCGAGATACCAGGAACTTGCTGCACAAATCTAAAGGAGGCGTGGGATTTTCATGACAAAGTACACATTTAACACGTTACCTGTGGTTTATTAAAATTGACATGGTGCCGCTACATCGTACACAACAGATTACAGGAAACACATTGGAGGGAGATGTTCCACACACGGGCGAGACACACGCATTCCTATGCACACACACATTCACTCGCCCTGAAGACACACACAAGACTGACGTTACTACTGACGCCACCAGACTGAGGATGTGGGGAGGGAAATGCCACGTCGGACGTAAATTCAAACTCCCAATCAAAATGATTTTACACGACAATGCCATGCTACACAAGAATAATGTGTCCGACGGGACAATGCACACACATACGCTACAATATGTTAACCAGATTCTAAATTATGCATTTTAAGTAAAAATGAACACTGTATTGCAACAACCCTTCGTGGGTTTCGACTCACGATGCGAAAGTTGCATCCGATTTCATAAAGTTGTGTTATGGTGACAAACTTAAGGTACGAGGAAAACACTTTGCTAATCTGCCTTTCCGAAGAGTATATCATCCAAGTAAGTGCTTCAGGATGTTCAAGCTCTCAATCGTCTCCTGCCAGAACTATCTTCAGGTAAGTCTTGGTAATGAGTATTTAAGCTCCTACACGCACGGGCCCGTCAGTGAGTCCCCCAAAACTAAAACAAACGCCTAATAAAGTGGCCTAACCGCTAGTTAGGTTTTATAGTCTTTATTTACCTGATGGCATCCCTATCCCCCGGTACCTACCTCTGAACCTAGGCCCATCTGTTGTCAGCAAACCCAGAGTTTTCCACTCCGAGGTTCGCTGCAATTTTCGGACGTGCGCAGTGGTTGTTGATGACGTTTGGCTTTCACAGCACGATGGTCACTTACACAATCATAAAATTACGTTTTTAACCTTGCACAATTGAAGGAATTTGTTGTATGTAATGGCGTTATGTTTCCTCTTCTTCTATGGTATTAATTGAACGTTATCATTTCCGTTGTTTGCCAAATTTCTTCTGGTTCTGTCGAGACCATTTCGAGTCATGCAAATAATGCACTATTAAAGGATACAAGGCCTCTGCTTAATACTCATATAATTTCCATCTCAAGAAATAAGAATAGTAAAAAGGGAGTGTTATAAAATGTTTATTTCACTGAACGTTAAAACCCTCAATTTATAGCATGAGCGACTCGTTTAAGTACAAGCTGTGTAAAAAAATATAAAAATGTACATTTAAATAGTTTACTACAGATAAGTAATTCAAACAAAATAGGGGAGTGAGACAAGGGCAAGGAAGCAACACTTTGGCAAATACTAATCATTTCTACCAAAACTCAATTTAGGTTGGAATTGTGTTACAATCAGACAGGCTCTGATTTGAATAAGGAGAAAACTGTAAATAGGGAAAGTGTATGCTGAATGAAAACGAGCAGAAGTGTGTTCGATATACGGTACTTTTCCTTCGCACTGTGGCCACCGGCCTCCGCAGCTCGACTCCCACCGAAACAGTTATATCCCCACAAGCGTCTCACGTTCTCATACTTACAATTACGACTACAATGATAATAAGCATATACCTTACCATTAGAGATATTGGAATTGTTGTCCTTCTCTATCCACACATCTCTGGCATTTTCCCAGGAAATTTGCATTCACTTGGGAGTCCAATACCCGAAATTGAGTGAATTTTTCGTACGTTTTGTCTTAGTTCTTAAATGTATTGGAGTGGGGGTTTGTTGAATACACCTTATTTTCCATGTGATCATCTTAGTTGGGTAAATTTCTCTAACTGAATTTTTTGCAATCATAGAGGTTAATACTCCTCCCTGACGAAGCATAGTTCCATTTCAATGGCTATGTATCGTCGCGAAATAACAGAATTGGAGTACAGAGAAACCCGATTTTAGGCACGAGATCCCCTTGCATGACACAATGCATGGTCTGCAGTAAATACATACAGAATAATAGGACTTATATTTTTTGAACAAACAATAAAGGCAGAGATGCAGGAATGACTTACACAATTTTTGAGTAGCTACCGACTTTGAATGTTAGTTTGAAGTTTAAAACAAAAATCTGCTCCCGCGCATACCGCTGATGAATCGTTAAATTTAACCGTGGCATTTTTTTAAATAGGATAATTAGTACATCATTATGGCCGTCGTGATCCCCTGATTTAATTGTAAGCTATTTTATTACTTTCTCTATCACTTACGTAGTAAGTGGGGAAGATATTGCATCCCATCCAAAAATTCGATATCGAAATTTTCTCGGAAATACGTGTTTTAAGGCCCCCTAAATCCAAATAAAGCATTTTTAAACATTCCATGTGTTTATGTGTCTGTGTGTCTGTGAACAGAATAACTTAAAAAACGAAAAGTCGGATAAGTACCAAACTTAATATTTAAGTCCATTGTTCTCCAAGAATCCGATACAAACATTTTCAAGAAAGTCCCCCATTCCCAACTCCCTTTACATGAGAATTTTTTTCGAAAAGTTTGATTTTGTACAAAGATGGCTATAAGAATTGGGATTAAAATACTATATATTAAAGATATTTACATGATAAGTAAAATGTTTATCTTGAATTTTCTGGGAATATCCCTTGAAGTCATTCGAAAGGAATTTTTATAATTTTGTGTAACTGGTAAACGTTAAGCGATAGACGAAAACGTACTATACAAGAAACGTAGATCTTTTTGAAGCACGTATTTATTTTAAATAAAATTTTTTGTGACATAAGATATTTCTGAGATATCCGTTATTAATGGTACAAATTACTCATTTCTTGGTCATTCTTTAAAGTCCTTTCAACATTCAGTTGTTTCTCGCGATTGTATGGATACAGTATGGAATTTTAAGGCCAGCGTATAACGTCCAGTTCTTAAACATTTGACTATCGCTGTTCTCTTTGTATCTATAACGAAACGTGTAATGCATCTGTTTCCGCTAATGTTTATTTGGTTTAAAACGTAGTGAATATAAAATAAGTAAGAGTAGTGCATATATCCACTAGTAGGATAGAGAAGGCCATGAGAATTTATCGCATCAAATTTTTTTGGAAAAATTGAAAAATGAAGTATATGCAAATAACCCCCATACTTTGGAATAAAAAAAAGAAAACATCCGACGAGAAATTCACTCAACTTCGGATATTGAACTCTCGAGTGTGAATACGAATTTCTTGCGAAGTTGTCAGAAATGTGTGCTTAGAGGACAACATTTCCAATATCTCTTATGATAGGTTATGTGCTCGTTATCGCTGTAATTGTAACCGTACCTATGAGAACGTGAAACGGTTGCGGGGAAATTATACCTCTTCTGGCGGTAGACCGAGCCGAGGCGGCCGGCGTGCGAGCTATCGAGCGGTGGCCGCAGTGTAAAGGAAAAGCATGTAGAAGGACAGATAATAAGGCAATGTTCCGTATCCGATGTCATATAAAGTAAAAAAATCCAGAAGCAATGTAATAAGGAATGTAAAATGTTTCCTTCATCGAATATAAGTTATTACAACTACTAGCACAAGGATGTTGTATGTTCAAATTTACGAGTATTATACACAATACTATTTTGCATAATTATGCTGCAGTATACTAGTATTTAGATTGTTTGCATCTGCCTTAGTTATGTTGCAAATACCAGCTACTCATAGTCATGACATTGCTTCAATAGATAAAATCTGATCTGTTTCACTCACATGACTTTCTCTACTCTTGTACAAACTATTTTTTACAAACGCTTATTCTCCATATGCTTTATGTTAATCGAGATATCGAGATATTAATCTTATTGCTAATTTTCTTGTAGATGCAAGGGGAATTGCTAGGCTTTAAGCGATAGTCAAATATTTTAAGAGCTGGTTGCTATTTTAAGTATTCTATTCTCTTTGCATTACCAGAACAAAATGAATAAGGAATTCCCATTTGAGAAAAAACATAAGTATTGGAACATTTCAGGGAATAAAAAGCAATATCTCGAAAATGGTTCGCTGAACAAAAAAATGCATATGACATAAATTGTGTATTTTAACGCGATCTACATTTGGGTAGTAAATTTTGTGTACCTCTTATGGTTTACCAGTTATGCAGAAGTTATTCACAATGAAGACATTTCCAGAAGACTCAAGATATACATTTTATTTGCCATAAAAATGTCTAAAACATATGATACTTTAATCAAAATCGTTAGAGCCATTTTTGAGAAAATTAAAATTTTCGAAAAATTCTCCATGTAAAGGGTAATTTGGGGTGGGGGGATTTTCTTGAAAACCTTTGTGTTGCTTCTTTGGAAGATACTGAACCTAAATACCAAGTTTGATGCTTATCCAACTGTTTGTTTCTGAGTTATGTGCACAGACACACAGATAGACAAGAGACACAAACACGGACATGTTTCCAAAAATGCTTTTTTTGGATTCAGGGGGCCTCAAAACATATATTTCCGGAGAAATCTCGGTATCGAATTTTTGGGTGGAATAAAATACTTCTACTTAGTATACGTAGTAGAGAAAGTAAAAATACTTTAAAGCGAATATTTCAACCAATTGCATGTAGTGTGAAATGTATTAGGGTTAGAGTTGGGGTTATACAACGGAGGGGGACATCTCGCACTTAGATCTACATAGATCCATTTTAGCTTCCACCTCTCTCCCTCCAGGTAGGAAGGGCTAAAGTGAGGGAACCACGGAGGCCTCAGGCCACAGGTAGACAGGTCATACAGGCGTGCGGAAGTGCCTAACAGTTCCAGGCTGATCACCCCACTCACTGCTGGAGCTGCCTATAGAGGACGATCAATGATCCGTCGACCAAGCAGTCCGTAGTATACACGGGTGTACTCTTTCCTTTGAGCAAGCATCCCCCCCAACTGTCCTCACCACCGTACGCCACGAAATCTAGAAGCATACACGAAAGATTAGAAGGAAACTGCATGAAAGGAGAATGATGAAAAGAAAATCGTGGCACATGAAAAACCACCTCAGGATTCGCCTCCCAAACCGAGGAAACCAAGAAAAAACCCAAGGTCAAATCAGGCGGCCGCCTGGAATCGAACCCGGTACCTCCAGAATGTGAGCCTCACACAATAACGTGGAACCATCTTGCTCGCTGTGAAATTCTTTATTTTTGTATTTTTTTTTAATTAAACCAATAAAAGTGTATATCGAGAATGAGTTATAGGCCCACTTAAATGTTTTAAACCTACAAACTTAATTTACTTGAAAGTTTGTAAGTGTGTTTACCTGAATACTAAGATTTTCAAAATGGAATCGTTTATTGTAAAGCCATTTTACTTTTACAAAGCGTATCCCAACTCTCCTGTTTTAAAAGTAACGTTTTATATCTTTGTTGATGATATGACTTCGTGTGCTTGTCCGTTTCCAAAATTTTAACAAATGCAGCCACCAGCCGTGTTTGTCCGTTTCTATATAATGTAAGGATATAATATTATCCAGATGTTCAATACTAAAGCATTTTAAAACTAAAAACTCCAATTAAAAGAAATTTAAGTAAAATAACTTTCCAGAATTAAAATTATTTTACATAGTTTAAACACATTGTTGTATTAGAATTATTTATTTATTGTTACTATTCGTACTGCTTTGTTTTCTTTTAGGACTCTGTAGTTTTTCGTTAATGTATGGTGCTAGAATTTAAGTATTTTAGTTTATATTTTATATAATAATTCTCTAAGAAATGAATGATAACTATAAACAATATATAAATATATATTTCCCACAGTTAGCTTAACTTCACAATTTCTAATCTTTAGTCGATTTGAAAATTAGTATGCGAGGAATAATTTTATTTATTATTTCAGGAATCTTTTTTTTATCATTTTTTGAACTTTTTACCACAGAAGATTAACACTGAATTAACTTTAATTACAAACTAACTTTTATAGATTAATTACTATTTCTAATATGGCAGAATATTGCAATGGAACCTATTTGCAATGGAAATTAAAGCATCCTCAATTTTTACTGTACCTATCACCCGAATGTTCTTTAACTGAATTGCATGATCGTCCAGATATTTATTTGATGCTTTATTGCTGTTAATTAATTGCATTTTTCAATATATATTTTATAGCATTATTCAATTATGTAAAATATGGTGTGAAGTCTTTAAAATGTAAAATGAGAATATAATGCTGTCACAATTTAGATCCTTGTATACTTAACCTGAGATACAAATTTTAAATAAAGTAATCTCATACCTTAAGGTGTAAACAGGCTGTGTAGGACTTGATTAATTCTTTATAAATGGCAATCCAGACCTTAATAACCAGCTTCCTTTACTTGGCGATTAGCAGCTCTATTGCGTAATTACGACATGAAATTTGGGCATGACATCTGTGTATTCTTCTCTCCAAGTAATATATCATATGCCCTTTTGGAGGGGGTAATATCTAAATAATTAAAAAAATCTGGATGTATTCAGGTTTATTGTAATACTTTTCTTGCTATTCTGTCTAATACTACGTAAAATATTATTGGATGTTATCGTTAATACTGTGTATTCTGGAAGCAATTTATTTATGCTAACAATTTAAAAGTTTAATTCATAAATAATATGTGAAAAAACTTATTATTACTCTCACTCCACACAATGTAATTAATTTTCTTAAAAAGCTCATTTCCTAAATCGATAAGGTCGAACTAAATTGAGGAAATGTATTCCAAAACCTACCAGGTTGGTTTTTGGTGACTTTTAGCCATACTGCTTAATTTGTTCTCCTCTACGCAAAATTGTGTAATCCAATATGTGAATTTTTATGTGAGCCGAACTAGTAATATTGATTTTGGTTGGCAAACATTACAACAATCGTTTTTTTAAAATCCAGCTAAATAATCTCTTGGATTGGATGGATTGCGAAGCGGAGGGGATTCCTCATGAGGAATGAAGGAGGGATGAGGTGAAGGGAGACATCAGTCGGCCGGAACCAGGACTGACGGCACAGCAAATGACAGGGCTCCTACAGTTTTCAGATTCAGACGCCCCAGCAGTCGGACAGGCAGACAGGGAACTCCGCTCCAACATATTCCAGCGGCCACCCAAAGAGTAGTTCGTATACCCGGCAACAGCCGAAGCCGAGGGACGGGGCAAGTTCACAGGGAACATCTTTTTTCCCTGCTACGCTGCACCGAAACACCCTCGACGATGCTTTCAATCCTATTACAAACCAAACGGGATTAAGGATAAATGAAATGATTAATGTAACAAAATGGAGGGACAGAAAATTAGGGATGAAGGAAATCATTCCAACATTCTCCTGACGACCCGGGAAATCTCGGAAAAAGTCCACGGGACTCAGTGGGCGGTCGCCGAAAATCGCACCCGGCACCTCCGAATGCGGGCCACTCGGTAAATCATCTCTTGTAGTTCAAATCCAACTAAGCTGGCGCATATGCCCCCCGCCTATACTCGGGGCAGACATTAAGTACCTTTCTCTCCGGTACTAAAGCGGAGCTATGCAGTATTCAGTGGGAGAGGTGAGGTCATTATATCACTGCCTCTGTTTGGTCCTGTTAGTTGCCAGGAAACTATAATATTCCGAGATAAAATTAGTATGGAACAAATTACATTAATTGTATATAAACGTAATATTTCCTTCACTTAATACAACACAATGTAATATGCATATACACACAAAGATATAACAGTAAAAATGTTTGTGTTAAATTCATATGACATTCTCTACCCACAATCCTATATTTCAACTCTCTTCTAAAAATTATTCTTAAAAAAGCTGATTTTTCTACCTGTTTCATAGCCTAAATGGCTATGGTTTCCTTACACGTTTCAATTCAGGTACAAGGGAACAGAGGCGAAGCAATAGCCAATCTTTAAAAGAAGGTCGTCATAAGCTATAAGTCAAATTTCACTCTTTGCAACACTTCACGAATGATGGCATTAGGTCTTCAAAACTTTAGAAAGCATCTCGAAAACGTTTAATGCCTAAAGTATATTTGACATAAATTATGTGCTTTAACGACATTCACAACTGGTTTTGTCTAATTTGGTATGACTGGGATTTTCTTAAAAGTCTTTGTATAGCATACTAGAAGCATTTATGCTGTTGAATCTACGGCGCGCGCACACACACACACACACACACGCACGCACACGCACGTACACAAACATATATGCCGTTTAAAAATAAAGGTTAGCTTCAAGGAACCTAAAAACATATTTTTGGTGAAAACTTTGTTTCAAATGTTTGAATGGAATACATTGCTTCCTCTACTTACTAATGGCAAATGGTAGAGAAAGTAAAATAATATAAACTTCATCATATTGTATTTGTGTTGCGAATTATATATTAAAATAAAACTTATTTATATTTTCAGTTCTAAAAATATAGTCACAATTCTTTGCTCTCCTGAAATTTTTTTTATCATTTTACTAGTTACTTTCCCCACCACGTATATAGTAGGTAGAGAAATACATGTTTTGAGGTCCCGTGAAAGCAACTAAAACATTTTTGGAAACATGCCCGTGTGTGTATATCTGTCAACAACGAAAAATCGGATAAATATCAAACTTGCTATTTAGATTCAGTATCTTCAAAAAAATGCGATACTAAGACTATTAAAAAAATGCTCACACCCCAACTACCATGTACATGGAGCATTTCTCCAAAATTTTTATTTTCTAAAAAATGACTCTAATGATCTTGATTGAAATACCACATGTTAAACGTATTTAGATAAAAAAAATAAGATGCATATTTTGAATTTTCTGGGAATAGCCTCGAAAGTCCTCTTCATTTGGAAGGGATTTTCTGTAATCTTGTTTAACTTGTAAACGTTAAGTGATAAACGAACACGTACTACAGACAAAAAATCTAGAAATCTTTAAAACACACAACTTATTTCAAATAACTCTTTTATGGCATTTGAAATTTCCGAGAGTTGTTAATGGTTCGATTTGTCAATACTTTGCCAAAGTCCTGTCGACATTCAGTTGATTCTCTCGATTGCGTGGAAAGAGTTTGGAATTCTAAGGCAAGCATATAGTGTCCAGTTCTTAACCATATGAGTTTCGCTGTTCCTTTTGTTTGATAACGAAGTGTCTAATGTATATTTCTTCAAGGCTAGATTGAGATGAAGTAGATAGAAAAATTAACTTTCGTAAGGATAATTTTTTTGCCACTAATAAACGATAGAGTATAGAGAAAGTCATGTGAATACAGCACGTGTTTTTTTTAGTCTACCTCTTCAATAGTTTTGCCCAAACAAGTGAAGGTTTTGTCTTGTGCGGTAATGTTAGTTTCCTAGTTCTCGTGCATCCACTTGTCTCCCTTCTATGTATTGTTTAAATGTTCTAACTGAATATCACGCTTCCTTACTTCTGAAACACTCCAGACAGCCGGATTAAGCTCCTAAAGAATCATTCGCTCATTTCGGTTTCTTCAAGCTATTTGGCCGTAGTTTACCGCTTCTACCATTATTATTCACCCTCCTAAACTTTTACAAAGGTGCTGACCTTACCAGGGGGATTCGGGGTGGGCTTCTTTCTCCGAACGTTTTGATATACACCGAATTTCTTTAGACCTGTTCCCCACTTGCCAATCTGCGGACAATGTGATGCCTCTGTTACACTCTTGTCAGCGTTTTGTAACAGCGGGTGTTTTGCATGTAACTCTAGAGTTACGCATAGTGGATAATGACAATCCTTTGAGAGGCAAGCAGCTCCACGTATGGATAGCTACATAATACATTTAGAAGCGAAACAGTGGTTCGCGATTAACAGACATAGAAGCTCCGTCTACTCATCTGTGCCAGCCTGATGCCATCAAAATCCTTCATAATTAAATACAGGCGTCATCAGAAGCTGCTAAAATGATGGATGTCTTTCTGGCGTTAAACATCTCACTAATACGACACTAATACACGATTAAAATTAAAGTCCTTTCTAGAACACAGTAACAAGCCATTTGGATGCATGATGCTTATGTGAGTTACAAGAAAGATGAATGCATTACACTGCGCGTAACAGAGGAAACTGTTCTATACATTCTATACATACACACCATACTATACAAGCTATATGGTTTTAAAAAGTAGTGTGTGTTTCCACCATCACACACACACACATACAATTTCTCTAAAACTATATTCTGCAAACAAATAAAAAGGAAGACAAAATGTTTAAGCCTAACGGTTTTTTGTACTAATCCTAAACATTTGACTAACCATATTTTAACATATGAAGTTAACACAGACTCCCACCCTGTAATACATCCGTGTTTTTCTGTAACGGAGCTTAAATTGTAAGATAGGGGACATTTTGGGCAAAAAATGTATTGTCTTCGTGGAGTACCTAAATTGGCCCCCGCTATCTATCGGCATTGTATTCCGGATGTGCTGATGTATCCCTGGACAAATTCTTATTGTTTCTGTGTAAGTAAACCAATGAATTGATCACATAATAAAATAGCTACGCAGTATAGCGTCGTTAGGCGGATGACTGATAGTGAAACTAGGAACTAAGAGTTGCATTAAAAGCCCTATCCCGCCAATATTAAACATATTGAGTTCATGATCCGTTTCCTCATAAATAACTTTAGATATCAGACTGAAATTATTAAAGGATTTAGATACATTCATTCTAAGTTCACCAATCCGTTTTTATCAAATAAGTTTATTTATCAAGGCAGATGGAATTATTTCCTTAATTATAATTATTTTCATTAAAGCATATCAACAATTATTTCACATAAATACTTATGTCATTAATGCAAAGTAGATTCACAACAGCACTTACAGGTCTTTCTAAATTTTAGTTAACCTATGATAAATGGTTTGTTAAAACGAGTCATTCATAATAGATAAAGGTGATCGACACAAAAATGTAGAAAACAAACTTGCATATTATTTGTAACAGTAGTACCAGTTTGTAGAGTAAAGCTTCGCTGTAAAGTGTGTGGACGTCATTCTTTTTCTGAGTAGTGATGCAAATTCACAGTCAAAATACTAGATGCAGTACCATTTTTAAATATATAAATATAAATATTGTCTCTATAATGAGAAAATGCATAGCAAATTAAAGAGGAAATTTCAATTAATAACTCAAAAAACTATGTGAATAATGTTAGTAAATGTTCATTATCTAGTCTCCCCTTAAATCTTCTATCCGATACATCCCATGATTTTAACCAGAAGAAAACAAAAGCGTCAAAAGTAATTTGACTACTCTTGTGTGGGGATATTGTTCCACGATAACTATATCATTCTACATAGAAACAGAGTAGCGCATATAATATAAGCAGGCCTAAATGGGAATGGGAACAGTAATTTTCGGATAGATGTTTGAATGTGTCCATTCTGTATATAAGAGAACCCATTAGAGACAAATATTTTAATACGTGGCTTGCCTTAAATATAAAGTAAAGCTTAGGGCAGAAGTAATCGTTTGCAATCGCAGTGGTGTACGTCCGCACTAGACGTGAATAAAAGAAGAGATTAAGAATAATATTCATATTGTACATATTATGAAAAGTAAAACTTATTTATGATATCGCTTATACGTCGCTCTACGATGCGGTAGAATGGTACTTGTGGACTGTGATACTGGGAATAGCATGAGATTTTTCTCACGCTGGGACGTCTGGTATTTTGCCTGGAAACCTGGGTCTCGAATTGAGTAGCTCTTGACTGAAAATAACGTCCTCCAGATCTGAAATTGCTGGAAGCCTTCGGCATGCTTATCACATGTCGTTCTAACTCCTTCAATTCATAATACCCTGTGTGGACGATAGGATGCAACATCCGTGCGGTCGGTCTTGACCCCACTCTCGGCTTTGTGCTACGGTTAATATTAACAAAGTATTTTAACGGTAAATTTATGTAATTATTCCGTGATATCCACGTCAGTGCACCAAAGCTTGCCATTCCTTTAGTGATAATGACTCCTGTCAAAAATATTCGTGTTTTTATTCTGTTTTCCTTTCCATAGTGTTCATTATGGATTATAATTTACTTCTTACATGCTATACATTTGTATCCTGCGTTATAAAAACACTCAGGTTAGAAAAGTGATATCCCTACTCAATGGGATACTAAGGGACAGACATATAACAAAAAGGAAAAATATGAAGCATTACATCCATATAACTTTCTCCACTTCCTATCGTTTATTAGTGGGTATAAAAATTGTTCTTTAAAATGTTAATTTATTTATCCACTTAACTTTAATCGAGATAAACCTCTGCAGAAATAGGTACGTTGCACATTTCTTACAGTGCAAAGGGAATAACAAAAGAACTGGACGCTATATGCTGGCCTTAAAATTCCATACTGTTTCCATGCAATCATGAGAAACAACTGAAATTCGATGGGACTAAAAAATAAATACAAATATTTAATAAAACGAATCATTAACAACTGATATCTCGGAAATGGTTGATGCACAAAACATTTATTTGAAATAAATTTTTTTAAAGAAATCTAAACTTCTTGTGTGGTACTTTTCGTCTGTCCCTTAACGTTCACCAATTATTCAAAATTTCCTCCGGATGAACAGGCTTTAAAACTATTGCCAGAAAATTAGGGAGATATTGCCATGTAAATATCTAATATGTGGTATTTCATTAAAAATCGTTAGAGCCATTAACGAGAAAATAAAAAAAATCGAAAAATGTTCCATATAAAGGGTATCTTTATGTACAGTGGATTTTATTGAATATTCGTGTCGCATCTTTGGAAGGTGCTGAACCTAAATACCAAGTTTTGTGTTCATCTGACTTTTCGTTTACGAGTTATGCTGTTCACGCTCGCAAACATGCATTCACGCGCGCGCGCGCACTCACACACACTCATACACAGATATTTTTCTAAAAATGCCTTTTTAAATTCCGAGGCCTCAAAACATGTATTTCTGGTGAAATCTCCATATTTCCATATCTATCTAATATGCACGTGGTAGAGAAATTAAAAAAAACAGTATATTTATGATAGAATAGATAAGAAAATAATACGAAATTAAAGTAAAACTGTATGGCACGTCTGTGATAAAAATGGAGGAAGAAGGAGTACCCAAGAAGGTCTTCAGATGGAATCCTTCTGGCAGAAAGAAGAGAGGTAGATCCAAGAAGACATAGTTTTATGGAGCGCAAGAAGACATGAAGGAGTAAAACATTCCTGGAAATCTATGGGAGGATAGAGAAGCTTAGAGATTGAGCATAAGGAAGATTTAGATTGCATAAAGAAAACCTGATGATGATGATGATGATGATGATGATGGTTAATGCTAAAGCTCCAGTTGTGATTATGACTTAATGCGTTTTAACCAAATGCCGCAAAGGTTGTGAGGTTAACTATGCTACGGTGAGTGCCGCAGTAAGTACACATTGTGACGTGTACACTCGAGTACACAGCATTATAAGAATGAGCGCCTTCTTTAGCAATAGAATGCTACAGCTCCCTATCTCCTCTCTTATTTGGCGATAGTTATTCGCTTGTGTTCATTGGCAGCCCAAACTTAACCTTTTTTCGGTTAAGTGGAATCAATTTGCATATTAACTAATCAGATTAAAACTGCTGAAATATAATTTTTATACATTCTGGCCTAAGACATCTTAAAAAATATATATAATTAATAAACCTCCAATTAGCTTCTCACCATGTAGTTTCCCAAGAAATAAGTGAACGCAAATATTTGAATCCCTTTCATGCATTGCTATTTATGTATCATTTAATGGGGGAATTTAAACATTAATCTTTATAATTGAATACTTATACTGATTTAGAATACTACACTTCTTTTGGGTTTTTTACTTATTCGTTTTTTAATTGTTTTTTTCTTTCTTGTCTTCTTCTTTTAAAACCGTAAATATGAGCATAAATTTCAAATGAGTTTTATGTGAAATTAGGCTACGTA
Source organism: Deroplatys truncata (assembly GCA_030765065.1). Classification (NCBI taxonomy): domain Eukaryota; kingdom Metazoa; phylum Arthropoda; class Insecta; order Mantodea; family Mantidae; genus Deroplatys; species Deroplatys truncata. Next base: position 111,799,223 of record CM060986.1, read on the forward strand.
AAAATAAAGAAATACATGTGTAGTAGCAGAAAACAAATTGGTTTCCATTCAAACTTTATTTAGTTTTACTTATTTTGATTTCATTTCCGAGCTGTTTTAGAATGGAAATAAAAGATGAATAAGATTCTTTTGGACAAAAAGAGAATGAAAATTAAAAATAGTAATAGATTCACAAAATATAGAATTGGCCAAGCTGTGCTACAAGATTTCTATACAATTTTTGTCGTAGGCTTCTTAACTAATAATTTGGAAGGTTGTGTTATGTACCATCTTGCTCAGCAGCCCGTGCAGCGCTAAAACATTTATCAATAAGTAATATAGAATAATGTTGCTGCCTATGTTTACTTCATAAAATTAAATATACTAGTATATAGCATAGCTTTTACAAAGTAATGCTTAATTTGTAGTTTTCATGACTCCTGCCATTCCAACTTTCAACTAGATCAGGTGTTTTTTATACGTTATGTTTATGTGCGCAAATGTATTGCAAACCAATAAGAGGCTTTTCAAAAGACTGTTTAGGTTGCCAAACGATACGACATTTGTGACAGCGTTGAATAAGAGAAAACTCTATTAATATAGAAAATTAGATGCACTTACACGTTTACTGCACGCCAGACAAAGTAATGGAGTGCAACAGGAGACTGGACCACACTCCATATTCTAAAAGCTGATCCGAGTACTGTTTGCATGTGAGGTCAATGTATATCAATGAAAAATGCAGCTGCAGAATCCATAGATACCAAACAGATAAGATAAAACACTCTATTAGCTTATTCATTGAATTCTTGTGGTAAAGAATTAATTGAAATCTTGGAACTGGTGAACTGCTTAGTGACCAAAAATACGTTATTGACTTTAGCGTTCCATACAATTAGGTCACCGTCGATTTTAAAAGTGACAATTGTGGTAGTGTTCGTATGTGTGTATGTGTTCGTAATAAAGTTTATATGTAGTGATTTGGGATTCTTAATTAATTATGATTTAATTTAAATTATGCCTCGGCTGCGTCACTTATATATTTGGTAGATCAAGTAACTTTTAACTAGGATGGTACGGCTGTAGAATAGTTTCAAAACACTTTACACAAGTTATAGTATTAAATTCTCACTTCTTTATTAATTCTTGAACGCAGTTGAATAATATATCAAATAATACAAATGACTGAAGTATTTATGCATGGAGCTGTAAGATATTAAGTTCTATATATGTGCTAATGAACTGAGTTTATAGAGAATTTTTTATGTTCTTTATTCGCGTTAAAAATTATAAATCACAAATTTATATCTCCGCAAATATATAATGAAATGTATTTTTACAGTTGTAGTAATTACCTGTTCCTAACTACATTTTTTTTTTGGGAGGTCAAAATTTATGTTCTCCGCAATGCACTAACATTTAACATCTGCATACTCTGAGCTTCATCTGCTGAACTGACGTCACTTGGGTACGCTACCTCTTAGCATCAACAGCTTAAAATTTTAAATTTAATGCTTCTATTTTCTGATTGGCTAAGCCCACTCTAGCAGAACACTGTTGGTTTGACTTTCATTGGCTTTTTGCACCCACGTGACTATTTACAAACTTTTTGACGTTACATCAATATTTTTCCATCGACTGTTGGTAGCCTTCCTTAGCTTTCTAAGTTATTGTTATGCCAAGGTTACAACTTATTGTTAGCCACCCTCTGCTTTCCACTTTATGGCACTGTTAACTACAAAAACCGCTTGCTTCTACCCGCACAGATCCTACGTTTCTAAACTAAGAAATACATTCACATAATGTATTACACATATATACAATAAATATACATAACACAATGGCTGTGATATACACTTAATAAAACTTATTGATCGCTTATAGGCGGGCTACTTCTTTATATTATATAATTAAATTGATAGCAGTTAAGGGATAAAATATACTTCCTCCAATCATCAGATACTCCCTCCCTATTTATCAATTAAGAACTTCCTTGACTAAGAAGGGTGCCAAGAATGGCAAAGTGTATTTGATAATATAAGCATTAACTAACGATAGATATTCTAACCACAATGAATTAAATTTATGCCAAACTGACCCTCCCCGGAGAAACCTACTCTAGGCGATAACGGTTTCCAGTAAAGGAAGGTTGACATCTACGGGAACAGAAGTGAAACGACTATGGTAGTGGTTGGTCAAGGAGACAACAACAACAAGAAGAAAGTGCGCAGTTAATTTGACTTGTGTATTGCGTCAGACCACGGTGATCGTCGACTGCGCAGGCACCGGATTAGTTGCAGCTCTCCTCAACGTGCAGTTCACAAGGCTGATCACTCTTTCTTCGACGGTGAGAGAGGTCACAACGAAAACAGCAGGACATCGTTTAGACAGAAGGCATTCTGGACGGTATTTCTAAATTCTTTTTTGGCTTAATTTATTCAAAATTTTCTTTTGTAATTATTCACCGGGGCAAGGTTGATCGTCCAAACTATAGATTTATTGGGGTTTAGATTTAAAAGATATCGGTAATGTCAGAGCAGGAAGCAAGTACGTAATTATTGTAATTTAATTTAATGTATTGAAGCCGTTAAGAATGTAAAGAATTGTGAAAGAATAAGGGTTTCTAAAAAGATAATTATGTATGTTATTGAATGCAAGTTCATTAAATGTAACAAATTCGGCTTATTAATTAATTGTGTAACATATTTTCAAGTACAAATCTGCCATTATTTCTACATTCAATCCACTTCCTCTTGGGTTAGAAAAACGCGTTCCAAATTGAATAAAAATGTACATGGACAAATAAGTAACCGGATAAATAATAAAGGGTAGACATTATACCAATGCGTGTTTGTGAAATGCTTAAGTACCATATTGATGACATTGTAGGATAGTGACATTCTTTTTAAAGTTGCTTATGTTAATTCCGAGCGCAGTTTTTTATTTAAACCCAAGCTGTTGCAGATCTGTGGAAAGGATGAGAATAAGGTTCCCCCTCCACTAGATACACGATCTCTATTTCGGAGAGCTTTCTGCACGTAAAATAAGTTTATATTTGGTCCTCTTTTCCACACCTACCCTATGTAATTGCTCAGTATGTGCCTAAAACCTAATCTCGGGGTCAATAATATAAAATGCGTTATTTTATCATGATTATCAATAGAGTGACACTCCTTAAGTTACATCATTGAAGGTTCTCGTGCACAATAAACGCAACGTCCTTCAATGTCTCTGTCATCATGGAGCATAGTGAAAGTTAGTTTATATATTGTATGTTTGCCATAACGACCCATGTGGCTATTCTTCACATATTCCAATCCTGATGGTATAGTGAATAATATTTTAAGCAATAATACTGATATGCCTGACAGCTTGAGTTGGTAGTCCTTGAACGTCGTCGTGTACAGAGAACCTACCTCCTTCAGTGCCTCTGCTACCATAGAGAAATAATACCCACCGGGATGGATCAGGCGACAACGCCTGTGGGGCACCTTGTAGAGGTACTTTCCCTGGCGTCGCTACGGGGTGCTGAGTTACCTCCGAGTGGGCTCCGTTCCGGGGACGCTGGAGGTTGGTTACTCGTGGGCAGGACCGAGCGACTCAAATGCGTTCTATCTAGAAACATTAGCGACTCCGTCCATGCCTGCGCTCGTCGTCATCCGGATATGGCCGCCATTAAGGCCTACTTGCGGTGCTCTGCCCCGGTTTCGGGGCTCCCTCCGTAATACCTTTTTATTATGGAGTATTGCTGGAGGACCTCATCACAAGGCTGTATTTCAATCTCATTACGACACCGATTATTACCCCGTTCTTCTGCTTGGTAAAGCTCTACTGTGTAACTCCAGGTACTATTTAGAAACTTCCCTCTATTCGTTAATCGATAAGACCTTGTGGTTCCTCTTCATTTATTTGCCATTCTGAACTGTGTACAAAGGATTAATCCTTGGCCCTTTCGTTTTAAGTCACTCTAACTTTAACTTTCTCGGTTTCTCATTAGATATATGCAACACTCTTATAGTGTTAATTTATTATAACACTGACTCCAAACAAACTCTTAAGCATCTATCATTCTTTATAGTCAGAAGAACACAATTCACTTGTAAATTCCTCAGTATTTAAGGAGCCTGAAAAATGCTAAAGATGCTTAAAAAAGCTGCACAGGTAAATCCACTACATAAGTCATATGTCATTCCATCTATTATTGTTCACACTTCATACATTTCTACCATCCGATCGTATATTATAGACGGTATGCAGCCATGAAAAAAAGATGTATCTGAAAAACAACCTACTGTCACCTCGCCTAACACCAGGCCGCGTTCTCATACGTAAAACACAAGACCGTTCCCATTCTTTACCAACTACTATATAGTTGGTTATATACGCACACTATAACTATGGTAGAACAAAAAGGTGTGTCTTAATTTCATGCCCATACGCAAGCTTCCAGCTGGAATCTCCGAAGTGGGAAGGTATTTTCAATATGTTAGCAGACATTATATTGTACCCGGTTATAAATTAAACACAATATTGTGTCATAACACATTATGACGAGGCAGCTATGGCCTAAGGTTGTCGGAAGTTCAGGCAGTCGGAAATAAACAAAGATAAATGGCGCTCTCGCCAACGTAAACACCGGAAGCGCTATCAGCAGGTAACCGGAATCTTCTAGAAGTTTCTTTACCCGCGTTTCTTTCCAGAACGTGTGTCCAGATAGTTCTAGAATGTTCTGTGGAATATTTCATTGCTTATATAAGCGAGCGTTTTCGCGAAAGGAGTCAGTTGAGTGGGTCAGTGAGTAAGTAAACGAGTTGGTGAGCGCGTTTCTGCTGCGACATGAGTACGGTGCTCCGGGCGAGTTGGTGACAACTACAGTGCTACTGTATAGCGAGAGATTGTAGAAGTCTTGTGTTTGACTTCCCAGCAAGTGAACCGTCCAGAAGAAGAGGCTATGTCACGAAGCAAGTGAATTGATAGTGTGAACTATCTGAAGTCCTAGTGAAAGTTTAACCAGAACAAAGCAGTGACAGCGAGAACTGAGAGAAATCAAAGTTGAGAAACTGGACAAAGTCACAATATTGCAAAATGACTACTGAAAGTATTAGATCCTTTGGAGTTAAATTTGCGACTCCATAGTTACGAACTACTAACTTCATGTTTATACACTTGGACATATTTGCATAATCTTTGTTGCTGTAAAGTTGCTCCAATGTAACTTCAATTCAGCACAAGTGACACTCTGAATACAAATGATGAGCCTGCTTTGCCTTCAAACTAAGAGTACATACTGAATTCACTATGTAATTTTCGATTTTGTAAGTGAAGAACAAGCCAGGAACTGTGAATAGTGCTTGGAAACAAGGCGTCTACATCTACAAACCGTTTAGTCACAAGCGTAACCATAAATTCACAATTAATATTGAACATGCTTTGTTGCTAATATCTTGTGGTAGCAACTGTTCGGCTCTCTGCCTGTATAGCTGTAGAATACTCATAGTTCTGCAAAAGTCTTTGGAGCTGTTCTTTAGTCTGGTGAAGTCTAGGAGAAAACAAAATCACGATGTTTATATAGTTTTTCAGATGACTTAAATATTTGTAAAGTTAAAGGGACATAAGGTCACAGACTTCACCAAGATGTTTTTTGGTTTAACTGCATTAAAACAGACGCATACCAAGTTTCTGTAATATGTGACCTTCCCCCAATATTTAGATAGTTTTAGCATTTCGATTAATGTTATAGGCGACCTAAGTTTTCCTGTACAACCTGGAGTCTGAGCAGGATGGCAAAACGGTGATATGCAGGCGAATGCTGGAGTGGTTCCCCTTCTACCACAAATTTCCTGGCCATCATTTACTTTCATCTGCTTCATGGTGCAGGACTATGCCACCGCGGTGTGTTGTTGGGATGGGGTTTTTGCGCTCGGAAAGATTTCTCCTTGGCGTTTGATGGGACTGCCGGGCACCCGCCTTCCTAGGAGCTGACTCTAATGCCACGGGACTCTTAAATAGCAGAGGCTTAGGCAGAGCTAGACGGGGTCAGGAAATCCTGCTATCAGGTTCATTTTTGCTCCTAGGGGCACGTTGAAAGTAAAAAGAGCCCCTCCCTCTGGAGGTCCCCTAATTCCTACAGCCTGAGGAAAACAATGGAAGAATATTCGATGAGACACTCTGCTATATGGGAATTGAATCCCAGATTCATGGAATGTGAGAAATAGGCTCTACGTTTGAGCTAAGGAAAACCTCAATCAAAAGGTGTACTATGTAAGATTTGAACTCCAGGCATACACAATGTGTCATATGCTCACATTTTAGTGAAATATAAATATGAAAATACGATTGCCAAAATTAAATTGATCAAACAAACCTATATTGTCACGATCTCAATTAATTTTAGACGGTAGAACAAGGGATTACCAAGAACATTACATTAATTACAGGATCGGGTATAGAATAGAAGCGTAGCTATGAATGCATTAACGTTTAAAGATTCCAAAGATTCACTAAACAGGAATGATTAACGTAATTCAAAACTAAAGTTAGCACCTTTGTTTTTAGAACAAAACTTTACAGTGAAACATGTTTGGCTAACGTTTTGCTCCTACGAGGTGGTTGGGCTAGTTAAACTCCCATGTTGACTCACTGCTGGCCAACTCAAAGAGGAAGAGCGCTGGCTGACTCTTTGTACAAAAACATGTTTAGCGTATTCTGTCCTCCAGGATCGCTGACGTTTGAATAACTGATTGACCCAATTATAGCAAAATAATCCCTAAGGAGTGATTGCCACAATATAAAATCATACGTTAGAATGTAATACTGCATTTAATTCTTTAGTTACTTCTTCTTCTTCTTTAACGCATTACCCTCCCTTTTGTAGTACCTACAAGCCAATGCCTTGGGTGAGTAGCTTATCGAGGAGCAAGCAAACTCTGAATCAAGTCAGGATGGATTATCAGTTCAATTCCTGGTATAGCGGTGAAGAAGGAGATAAAATGTAGCGATGAAAGGGATGATAGGAAAATCTTCGGATCATATTACCCAACACAGCATTCGCCTAGCGACCGAAGAAAACCCCGAAAAACCTTCGGTCAGATTGGTCGATCCCCTGGACCTGAACCCGGAATCTACCGAATGCAGGCCATGGACGTTACTGCTTGAGCCTCCTGTTCGATGCTTTAGTTACAATAAGTAATAATTAATTTGGAACCTTACATTTGTCAAATGTTATCCTTATTTACCCACGTATATTTTCTGACTGATCGCTAAAGGCTTGAGCCAATTATGGCTCTTCTTCTAAGGAGTAGCTATTCTAGTAGTGATAGCCGCTGTTACATAATGACTTTGAAATGGTGGACTACAATTTTCGGCCCCTGCTCGGCACTAGATCGGCAGCCCAAGTATCAAGCCAGTAAGCGGCTGCACCAGATACCAACAGAACTTGCCAGGTTGCGCCCCCTCCGCCAGCATAGATAACGCTCAAGCAGTGTCGACGTCATCGTCAAGTGATCTTTATGTTGTCCCTCGAGTGACACGCTCCGACCAAGAAGAAAGTGCATGACTTACTTTCTTCTCGGCGACGAGTGGAGAAAGACTTCTTGAGCTTCGTGTCTGGAAATGGACATCTCCACACTTTTCGACCTTGTCTAAATTATTACATACATTCCTTCGGCGTAAGTTAAGTTCAAAATCCTTTTTTATGTGTGGAGCGACAGTTACGTTTTTTGAAGCGAGTTCATATTGAAATATCAGCACGTGCTAAATTGTATTAAAATTGAAAACCTTGTTTGAGAAGGACAAAGCAAAAATACTTAGTGCATTTCAATGGTAATTTGTTAACGTTTCTTACATTTGTATGTGAAAATATCCAGTGCTTTCTGGGCTGCAAGAATTACTAGTTTCATTTAAAGGTGCATTAAATCCTTACTTCATTTCCTTTTACTTTATTTGTGGTACAAAGAATTCATTATTCTGGGTGAATGCTTTGTTTTAGCGCATTATAGAATGGGCCGGCATTTAACTTTTCTAGTAATTATCTGCTGCACGTTTACGTAGACTGCTGATTATAACGACAGTTGTGTTTCAAGGAATTTTTATAATGAATAATTTGCGGCATTCTACGCATTGACTATATTTAAATAAATTAGTTTGAATTGAAACGGCTTTACTTGAATGTTACAGGCTCTCTGTTTTAGGGAATGCCTTTCTTTCTCGACCTTTATACATATTTTGAATGGTGAATGAGAGATATGATTGTTTATTTCTCCTTACTAAACAGATGTCATATCACTGTTAGAAATCACACATGACGTGAAATGAGAGGACGACGAAATAGTAGCTTCGGAATAATGACGAAAGAGCTATTTAAAAAAAAGGCTTCCATTACGAAAGCACGGTGTTCAACACTCCAGTGTTCAATCCTACTGAAATGGCACACATTAAACAAACATTTGACGAGAGCGCTACCGACAAATTGTGAGCTATCAAACTACAGCATTTTATAAATTGCGAGTTTCTCACGGCCCTATGTGTTATTTATAAAATGAAACAAAAACAATTGCTTGTTATCTGATTTTGATGTGTCATTAAAGACTTCTGTGCACTGTCTTTAGAACTTTACTCAGCATAAGTACACTTTTACTTTATTTTTACTTTTTATACCACGTACATGATAGGTAGAGAAGTATTGCATTCCATCCAGAAATTCGGTACAACAATTTCACGTGAAATACATGCTTTGAGGCACCCTGAAAAAAAACATAAATAAATAGAAGAACGTCATTATGTGTGCGCGCGCGCCTGTGTGAACAGCATAACTCAAAACAGCATAAATGGAAAACAAAAAGTCGGATAAACACCAAACTTAGAATTTAAGTCCAGTATCTTCCAAAGATGCGACACAAAAATTTTCAAGAAAATCTCCCAGCACTAAACTAATCTTTAATACATTTTTTACGTTTTTTTATTTTCTATAAATGACTAACAATTTTGATTAAAATGCCATATATTAATGATATTTATATGACAAATAAAATACACATATTGAATTTTCTGGCAATAGCTTATGAAGATCTCTTCATTTGGAAGGAATTTTGTATAATCTTGTATAACTAGTAAACGTTAAGGAATAGACGAAAACGTACTACACAATAAATGCAGATCTCTTTAAAACACACAATTTCCTTCAAATAAGTCTTTTTGTGCCATAAGCATTTTCTGAATATCCGTTCGAATTGCTTATTACTTGGTCATTTTCCAGAAGTCTTGATAACATTCAGTTCTTTCTCTCGATATTATGGAAACAGTATGGAATTTTAAGGTCAGCGTATAACGTCCAGTTCTTAAACATTTGACTACCTCTGTTCTGTTTGCATTTATAAAAGAATATGTAATACAGCTATTTCTGTAAATTTTATCTCTATTTAAATGAAGTAGATAGAAAAATAAGGTTTAGTAATAATATTTCGTATTTCACTAATATACGATAAATGGAAGAGAAACTCATGTGAACCTATCACATCAGATTTGTATAGTAAAGACTGCAAACAAGCTGTGCCAATGAAAAGGTGTGATATCCTTGTTGCTGCGGTATCTAATAATGACGCTACAATTTTAAGGAGTGACCGTAAAAAGTAAGGGGCTAGGTGAACAAATAAATCTACCAAACAAACCTTTCTTATGCAGTCAACGGCTACTTAATTCTACGGCTTTGTCATATATTGAAAGCTGTAATTTTAAATGTAATGATCCTAGTACTTTATCTATCACTCTCTTCAATCTGTGCACTTACTTCAATTTCACTCTTTAGTTACAAAATATAGTAGCGAACCTCGGGAGAGGGTTGCTAACAACGGTGGGCCGTAGACTCAGGGGTAGACGCGTTCGTTACCGGAGGGGTAGAGATGCCATCGGGAAGCGAGGTAGCACTAAATAAATACTGCATCCGGTTTTACAAAAACTAACTAGCTGTTAGGTTATTTTATTGGGTTTTCTTTTGAGCGGCCTACTGACCAGCCCTGGCGCACAGAAGCTTAAATACCCATCATCAGGACTCGCCTGTAAACAGATCTGTCAGGGCTCGGTTCACTTAGTAGAAATATACTGTGTTCGGTCAGGCCTCGAGACCGAAGTTTAACGTAGACGTGTGTACCTTAGGGCAGCGTGGCGATTGAGCCCGCTGACCCAGTTACGTGGTCAATAAATATTCTTACCATGGCCAGGTCAGCAAAGCGTTGTCCCGATTGTCTGATGTGTTCTAATTACGTCATTCTCTTAAAGTTGATGCAATTTCATGGTGATGGCTCGAATCCACAAAGGATCCTTACAATATGTTGGCTTTCAAACCATAAAAAGTTGGCGAAAATGCAGTGCTATAAATCCTAGTGATGAGGGATAAATAATCTTACAGAGGGAAAGCAGTTAGCGAGCAACGCATGGCTTCGAAAATAACTAATGTGAGATGTCAGAATGATCACTTGATGAGGAGTATAGGGAGAGAATCGCTCTGTAATTGGCTTGTTTCTTAAATTATACTTGGACATTAACACAAAACCCCGCGCGCGCACAAACACACACACATGCATACATATATACGAGTGTACAACCTGTGACAACGGGTGATGCTTTCTTATGGATTTAAGATCCTTTGTTCATAACCTCTTTTGTCGTCTGTATTTTCGGTGGTGGCTTTGTAGGCTGATGTGTTTCCATTTGTGAATGATAAAATATTGTGTTCATTTTATGCTTAAGTTTTTCGTCGTTATGTTTATACCTAATTTTCAATGTGAAAGAGCCCCCACACAACAAAATTAAGGGGGGACAATGTTTGATGTACAAATGAGATTAACAGGATTAATATAAAATACTAAGAATCATTAAGCTTTAGTAACATTAATTTTCACATTAGGAGTGAAAATAAATGGTAATAAGAAAGTTGTTTAACTGCTATAGATTATCCTGCTGTTTTCTTGAAAACAGCGTAGGAATACCAATAGAGGAAAAGCATATTAAGTGCACATTTGAGAGAAAGCAACAAAGATGAAGTGCCAGTGTCGTTTGTAACGTGTTAAGATGGTAAATATAGGAAGCTATTTGCCCCGGGAATCGTCGCGTTTTGTTTTCCTGGGGTTTAATGATGTGTCGCACGCATACAGCGGCTTTTCACTTTGCCGGTGCTGTGAACCATCGGGTTAATTTGCTGAAAAGGTAGAGAGCAATTTATTTCCCCTCTTCTGTGACGAAATTCAGCGCTTTCACTCGTCATTTTGTTTATCAAGTTAGAGACAGAGAGTCTGTCAAAGGGTATATGATGCCAAAGGGTTAAACGGATGATGGACTGACGAGGCAATAAATGCATTATGTTATATGGTTTGTTTCTGAAATTAATGGAGCATTGACTCCGAAATAAGCGATTAAAATTAATGTGTTTTGGATTGCGAATTTAACACTCCGATATTAATAGTATGGCAAAATAAGCTTTGTTTTTAAGAATAGTAAGGATGTAAAGTATAGTAAAATTGTATAAAACTTTAGCGGTACGAATACTCTTTTATAACTGTAATAAAACATAATGCATACTGAAGTGGCTAACGTGAAAACTTTAAAATTATTTGCCGGAATAATGCAAAACGCTAAACATTTCTTAAAATTAGAAACCAAAATATTACAATACACACAAAAATGGTATGGACATGTATTTAGAGTAGACGAAAATAGATTACCTTCGAAAATTTGGAAATACAAACCTGCAGGCAGATCTCAGGGAAGAACATAGAAAAGATGGATTCAGTATTTCTAATTTGTAACTGGAACAGATCAATACGTTCTAAACCTGCTATGTAACTATGATAATTATGATGATGATCGATATGCTCTGGACAGTTTATTCTTATTATTACATCTTCATATGATAGATTAAACTGTAGACAGATTAACAACAGGTTTGAGAACATATAATATTGATTAAATCATGGAAAATGTAGGTTCTATAACTAATATTTTCAGATACATCCCTTGTTTCTTTTAAATATAAAGGTCGTCCATAAATTTCTGCAAGAACTCTCGTTGATCATACTCTGCGGACTTAAATCTGATGGAAGATGTATCCTAAGTGTAATAGTCCTCATACTACGGTATAAACAGAGAACAATTAAAAGACACGATATCGCAATGCAATTTAGCTCTAGACACTTAGCAGTCTGGTGCTGATAACGCTCATGCGGGCCCGGCTAACCGGTTGAAGGTCAAACTGCAATGGTCCTTTCCTCCCTTAAAGTCTCGCATTGCCCCAATTTAACTTACCTGTTCTTAATTAAAATGGCTAATTCATTGTAAATACAGCCCGCAGTGACTTACACTACATCTCTCAGCAAAAGCTTATTATTATCTATTAACACAAGTAAATTATTTTTCTCTTCCTAGTCAGTATCAGAAATATTTGTCCTAACCCGTTATTTTTGTAACAGCTTAATTATTTTATCTGTGATTTCACATACTTTTCATGTTGTATATACATATTCCAAATGCTTCCAGTCGTTTATATCCCACTTCGCAACTTAAAATCTTCTGTATATGCAGCTGTATTTAAAATAAGGTACTTCCCAATCTCTTCCTTAGTTTGGTCTTCAAGATAAATGGAAGCCGCTTCTTTTTTTTATGAGCGTCCTTTACAATTGCAATTTTCCTTTTCTTTTCGCTGTTTATCTCAAGCTAATGTGTAAACGTATCCAACTACCTCAATACTCATCTCCAATTCGTAAATGTATGCTCTTTAATTTCCTTCCGGTAGGCAAAATATATGAACTTCAATAATATGTAGTTTAAAGAGTGAAAGACTTTGTAATTGTCAATATCAAATTCGGATGACACTGTCTTAAAATATTATGAATATTTACTTAAATGTTATAACTAATAGTAATACTTTTAACTTATATTAAACTACACTGAATTTTCCACAGTGATCAAGAATTGTGTATTTTGCACACTAAGCTGAGGACTTTAGGATGATATTATGCGTCATTAAAAATATATTTTTTATTTATTAATTTGATGACGAAGTTAATTAATTAGTATTTCATTTATAACGGCATCTACCACTATAGTGACATTAGATGTGTTAATTTTGTATTGTAACATGTATTTGTGTATAATTCTAGTAAGTTGAGCATATAAACCTCCGCATAACATTTAGGATGACATTCGTTCTGCCGGATTATATCGAAACATACGAGTATTATAGCTGTTGGTAAACGGGGTGTTCGGTTGTCTTTCTAACAACTCTGGAGTGTGATGGATAATGTAAAATGAAACTACTTATGCTTTTAATCTCATACTCAGTGACGCTTCAGTATAAAGGTGCATAACCTTGAAAACAATTTAATCTCATAATAATTATTCAATTACCTACTTTCTGCTCCATCCATTTAGCCTAACTTAGAGTACGTGTAAGAAATAAGTATAGAAAAGAAAACGTATTCATGAAAAATTTATTGCATCGCTCAGTGTAACTCAGATTGTTCCAGTTTAGATGCGCGTCAGAGAGCAGCACACAGGAGTCTGCCTGCAGCATGCAATACAGCTCGGCACTGTGGGGCAAGCTGTTGTTAAGACTGAATGAAGTGTTAGAATGAAGTAGCAGGAAGCGCAAGCACTTGTGCTATGGCCTTCGCCAAGTGATGTATTGGCTAACACGCTCCCCCTCGAGCCTGGCTGCGAGCACTGTTGCTACGAACACGCGAGTACTCTGACTCAGCCGTGCAGAGTTGGAACAGCCTGATCTATCCTAATGGTCCGTGTAAAAGCTAACTATAATAAAGCACTCCTTGGTATGATGTAGCCATATGGGGATGCGTACGAAACGTTGCATAATTCTAGACAATCGATACAGAAAAGTGATCCTGTGGCTTTATAAAGAGCAATACAGAATCTGAGTGTTAAAGCAACATTTGCTCCATCTGACAGTATCTATCACCCTTCTAAGTATGTCACGGATTTATGTTGTAATAGAGCTCATTCTCACTGTGTGATAAATAAATTGTGTCATCATAACATCAGAAATTGATCAAAATGTATATTTATAATCAACAGCTGAGAATATTTATTTTTCTCAATGGTTAAAACTAAGTCATTTCCATTTGGTAACCTGACATTGGGGAATCTTCATATTCGCCATTTTTGTCCTATTTCGTTGCATTGATATCAGACGTTTCTGTATTACGTAAATGCTGCGTAGTCTTTATGTTATTAAATAACTAGGGGACAAAGAGAAGGTATAAAGGTTAAGGTATACACTGTAATTATCTAAAACGTACTCGACCATTCAGATACTTGCTTCCACCGCTAAAATATATTTACAGACTACTCATTCACAACCTGGGAGGCTGCCGGGGAAAAGTTAAAGGAACCGGAAATAAAAAAACGCAATATTTCATACTCTCCTATTTCTATATCGAATATGTTTTTCATACGTTATTAGGAATAACCCGCGGCTTTATGAATAGGCTTATGAGAAGTAAAGCTTAAGATTTACCACTACGGCTATGTATCGGTGAAAACTCAGAGATACACAGTATTGTGTTCTGATTGCTTTGGCATTTTTACCATACACGCAGGACATAAAACGTAGTGGACTCAAAACTTAAATGAGCTATGCCAAACAATCGTTAAGATATTAGTTTTATTCACAATTAATCACTTTTTGATATGGTAATATGAAATGTTTTTGGACCCTGCTGTTTATCTTATCCCTCCCTAATTTTTAATTTAAGCTTAGTATACAAATAGAGAAATCAATGTGCAGGCATTTTTTAATTTTAATTGGTTTAAGAGAGAAAAAATTGCCTAAATGTTATAGAACTTTTCAATTTTTAATATGAGTTTTAGAAAACAATTTCAAATGAATAATTTGATACTTTAACTAGAAAACATAAAATTAAATCCGTAATTCCTGAAGCTCTCCTGGAAATGCCAAGTTAATAAATTGTAAACTGTGGTCCAAGGAGCATTTTAGATAGCTAAACATGCTGAAAAAGTAAATAAGAAAAATTTATTTCAAAGTTAAATGCGGATCTTTATGTAAATAATGTGGAACCGATTAAATAGCCATTTGTGAATTTAAAATTATCTACATCAAAAATCAATGGTGCACCGTGAAATTACAACTGATAAGTACAGTGCGGTCGTTTTGTGGTGAGGCCACACACCGGCTATATGCGTAGCAATTGTACTGCAGTGGATTCGGTATGTCCGCGATGCGCAACTGGCGGCGCACGACGCGTTCAAGGTTATCTTTATCAGCTGTACTTCAGTTCGTGATATAAAGGGAGTTGACATTGTGCATCTCATTGCTTATTCAAGACATCTATGTTGTGTGTGATTTGATTATGAGTGTTAATGCCGTATTATTAGTCCACTGAGATTCTTGTCGACAAATTCATGCTTGAACGACCAGTCTTTATGCACGATACATACGTAAAAACCGAATCATGTAGACAGGTGTACAGATAATTTAAGAAGAAATTTCCTGGTATTCCAGTTCCAGGTAGAGGAAGCGTTAGATGTCTGATTAATAACTTTAGGACACCGAGATCACTAAACAAAAAAAGCAAAAACAAGGGAAAAAATGGACGAACTTGATGCATCTATTTATGGGGAACCCTAAAACATATAGTTTATGTGAACAATCCCCAAACTATAGACGAACTTAAGGACAATATAAAAACAGGAACTATGAACATTAAGCAAAAACTTTAGTGTGAATGGAATTTTTATCCGAAAATGCCAGGAATGCTTCACGCAGATGAGCAGCACCTCCAAAACCGCTTATAACAAGCTTCGTACTGATTTAGGAAGACGAAGATTATTAATTAATAAAGGTTTGTTAAATTTAATACCAAGAATAGCATTATGATGATTTTTACCTTCGGCATGAAATAATAGTGCATGTTATTATCACTCGTGAATAAGTAAGGCAAGGGGTACGGAACGAAATACACCTAGTATAACAGACGATGTATGCAGCACGCAAATGTGCAATCCGCGGCCTCACCATAAAACGACCACACTGTTGCATAATACAAAGCAAGAAACCAAGAAGAAATCGAAAATTTCCACATCGTTTACCAAATGCTAGACACATTGCCTGAAAGTCTTCTAAACATCGTGCAATAATTTCGTAACGATTACGGAAGTAGGTAATGGTCATTCGAGGTTTAAAAAGCCACGCCGGATAATACAGCTGGTGTCTTAGATTTTATCTTCGCATATTTAAATTTTTCAGACTAAAGTACAATCGTTTATGTAAAGGCTGTGTGTATTGACACTTTCGAAAATGAAAGTAATAAATATTGCACAGGACGTGTAGCTCGGTGATGCAAACTAATCGTGACATTCCTATTGTTGTTACACGTAAAAGGGATATGTGCTGCTTCTATTTTATCTGTCTTAATCATGAGATGTTTTTAATGGTGCTCTTAATGTTTTATGAATACTTCGCTTCTATATCAAGATAACAACACGTGTAGTCTCTTGTATCAGAAACATCAGTCATTAATGATATGAGCATGCAGATCCCGCTGTCACATGCAATTAAATGTTATGCTCTAAGGGCTCTCAAAAAGGAATACAAAGAATAATTAAACGCTTCAAAAATAGGACATTAATCCAGAACGATCTGGTTTTTTTGTTTTATAGGCAGTACAGAAGGAAAGAAAATAGTTAATAATTTACTTTCTATTATACTCAGGGTAAATGTAGAATACGTTTTCCATCGTATGGAGAATTATTTATGAGTAGTTTTACTTGTGATAAGAAATATTGGAAAGTAAAACTCAAACAATACGATGTTTTGTGTGGAAAATATTACAGCGAATTGCACATACACATATCGTTCACTTACTTTAATTAGTTATATTGCACCTGTAACGTTCCCAAATCAGTCGTCGCGTGTATATGTTTGCCTTCGCATTTACATACTTGCTTCTCATTTTCATTATTTTCAGTTTTCATAAACCTGCCATTAAGTTAATGATTAATTTTGTATTCAGTTTAAGTGTTCAGGTATAAAATTGAAGCGGCTAATTCATTATGATAAAAGTTAGTAGTACGAAGGAGGTCAGGAGCATGCAAATATTGATAAATACCACTGCCGTTTTATACTAATACTAATGAATTAAAAATCAAAGTTCCCTGCATCACATATGTTAATCCAGGTAGGTTTCAATGAAGCAGTTCATATCGTACACAGCTTGTGTTCTCGTCATCAGAATGGAAAATGATTCGAAACTTACATCCTACGATTTTAAGATGAAAATTATGAACAAAAACAAGCAAAACATTTATAGAAAATGTTACACTTTTGCACATCATTTTGGAAAACTACCTTCTCAAATAGGCGAATCTAATTTAACTGTGTTACGTGGTGGGTGATATCTCAGGCTGTTGCTAAACGCTATCTTCAACTGACCTTCTACCCCGGTGAAGGTAGAAACTGAGAAAGCTGATCGGTACCGCTCATCTCTGCTCGGCCATGCAGCAAATCCAAATATCTTATACATACTCCTGATCCGCCTGTCTCTAGCTTTTCCCTGTTACTCTTATCCTCTCTCTCTCTCTTTCTCTCTGTCTTCTATCACAAACGCTGCTTTTTTACGGAACATTTATGTGATTCCACTAATCTCAGTAAAGTAAGCTGCTATTTTCACTCTTTAACAACTTTAACATAAATAAAAATTGCGATTATATTACCGTTAGGAAACAGTTTATATACATACAAGTGTATATATATATATATACATTGGCAGTCAAAAGATATTACAGGTGGCCCAAACAAGCCTTCCTTTGTAGTTCTATGTTACCCGCATATATAGTTGTAAAATAAGTTGCTGCATCATTGCTGTTAAAAGGGTCATTGCAGGTACAAAGCAAAAGCGAAAATTTTCGGGAATCGAACACGAAAAACCTCATATAGCAGGCAGTTTCTCTACGAATGAGCTCTGGAACAGCCGTTAAAGTGTTCGTGTTGAAGCATTGGTGTTTCATTTAGCGGTCTCCTCTCTGCTGGCATGGAGTTCCCTTTACAGTTATGCTTAGGCAAGCCTTTTGGCATCCCCGCTATCTGGTATAAACTAGCTTAAACTAAGGACGGCTTTTAACGACTTCGTTAATGTGATCTATTTTAACTGGTAAATTTCATTTCACTTAGTTTTATCTATCACTTCAGTTTCTTCCTGACGTAGCAGCGTAATGAAATAATGAAATCTTCCGGAGTGTTCACTAGCTGGAGAATCGACACAATAATACTCCAATATCTCGGCAAAGCAGCACTCACTGCGTCACAGTAGTCGTCTCAAACGCGCTCAGAGAACAGCACTTCGTCGCCAGAAACGCACTCGCCAATTGATTCGCTGACAAACTAGCGAGAGTGCTCGCTTAAATAGACGTTGAAATTTCGTAAGTCTCAGAACGTTCGAGAAGGGGAAACATCCAGAATATTCTGATTAGCTGACAGTAGCACTTCCTGCGATTACGCTGGCGAGAGCGCTGCCTATATTTGCTTATCTCCACTGACCGGATAAACTTGGCCCAAGTCGTCGAGTTACAATGTATACTATTCTTAGAATTAAGAAACCATCATATCAGTTTTATTTTTCTATTGCTGCTTAAGCAGTAATTGTACAAAGCATATAATTTAGGTATGCTCAATGAAAACATACAGTAAACTTGCTTCATTGAAGTTTCTGAGGATATAAATTAAATAAGTCACAGTGTTTATATCTTATGTCGACTGTTAACATTTAGAGGTGAAAAACTAAGTGCCTGTTTACCACAAACAATGGGTTTCAGCATCTGGGTTTGGCCACCTATACATTTAGCCTAAATACCTGAGCTAAATTCGCTTTAATCCACTAATTTTTGCTGGTTCATTCCATTTTGCAGGACAATAAGCAGTTACATTGATTTTTTTGTACTTGTGCATTGCTCTCCGTCTTCCCGTCCCCCCACCCCCGATTTGAAATTGCAGTTGAAGTAATTTTCGCCAAACAGCAAAGACAAAGTAGTTGCCTATATATCAGGCGTATTGTCTTTGTACAGCTGTTTGCTTAGTTTGTTACACCAATGAATGAGGTGTTGATGTTTATCCGTTTCTAGCTTTCTATCTTCTTTTTCTTATTCAAAAGATTACTCTTCTCGTTGAAGGACTTACAGACTTGGGTCAGTAGCCAGTCGAGGAGCAAGCAAGCCCTGGATCATAGCTATTCAGGATGGGTGATCAACCCAATGCCTGGTATGGCGGTGAAGAAGAAGGGAAGTAAGTTTAGTGATGAAAGGGACGATAGAAAAATTCGCGGATCAAATTCTCCAACACAACTCTCGGATAGCGACCGATGAAAACTGCGAAAAAAAACCTTCGGTCAGATATGCCACCCCCAGGGGTTTGAACCCGGGACTTCCCGAATGTGGGCTACAAACGCTACCGCATGAGCTATCGGCTCGGTTTTATAAAACTTTTTACTCGCTTAAGTATTTTCATTATTTTTTTTCAGTATGTTTTCAAACTAAATGTTTGTGGGTATACTTTGGGGGTTATGGGCATAACAATCTTGTCTTATTGAATAACATATTTAGCATATTATTGTAGTGACAATATTTGGCATTGTAAAAGGTCCAACTTTCCTTTCTAGTTAAAATAAGAGCTATGAAAGGCTTGAATGAAGTAAATGGTTTAAATTTGGAGAAAATAAATAAAACACATCTCAAAAAATGAATAAATTCATACATTTTAGTATGCGCTAATAACAAAATTTGCATAGTATCAAGAAACTTCGCAATGCCGAACTGGATAATTGACAAGTTTTATTTTGGTGACTTTTTAAGATACTAAGGTGCTTTGCATGTTTCTTTTAACATTTTGTCATACATAATTAGTATTTTTTATATTTTAGAAATAGCTTGGTATAGAAAATTAATGATTATGGGATCCCTTTAATGGGAAGAAAACGAAACTGGATCTTTATAAAATACATATTTTTACAAATAAATATAATGGAACTTTTGAAAATTCGAAACAAAGGAACTGTAAATGATTACTACCAATATTACGATATCTTTTCACTATAACAAAAGTTATTAGTTTTTAAATACAGCAAAACGTAGCAAAATAACACCTGAAAAAATAACTTTAAATTTTAAACTTTGTGGTTTAAAAGTGTTGTAGGTGTACCTTTGGAAGGCTGTAACTCAATAACGAAACAAGATTAAATACGAAAGGCGTGTTTGCTTAGAAACAGTAATAGGTTGCAGTTAAAGACAGTAAAATGTCGAAGAAATAAATAAAAAACTAATGTTGTTATTTAAAAACATTGCTAAGAACGTTTAAGGGGCATAACTAAGTAAACGTACAAGATACTTATACAAGTATCTACATGATTTTTAAGAACAACAGAAAATCAATATTTTAATAAAATAGACACTTTTTTTCCAAAATGTTCATCCAATTCAGCCTGTAACACTATACTAATGCCTTAAAAGCATTTTATATTTTGCGTCTCTATATAAGAAGCACTTTAAAAATCCTGAGCGCTCTAGGATAAAATAATTACAATAAAACATATCACAGATGATGCGGGAGTTTAATAGTTGCGGTTTCACCACGTTTGGGCACCAATTTGAAGCTGTTTTAGACCACGCACGTAATGGATGCCAATTTGCGGGAGATTGTTTCTTGGAGTGTTCGCCCCACGTACGGTACAAACTTTCCAGTTGCCTTCGCCCCACGTTTACTTTATCTGTAATAACTATTTTAATGTTATTTATTTAAATATTATTTCTATATGTATACCTCGGCTTCATCATTAGTATTTTGTAGGACATATATCTCTTAACAGGGCTGGTACGGCTAAAGAATAAGGTTTACACAATTATAATTGTATGTTTTACTTTTTTTTTATTAATCCTTCACACGATTAAATAACACTTCACTGATGTATCCTACTATAGAGCTGTGAGATTATTAATTGCGCTTTTAATACGTAAACTTTATATTATTCTCACCGCAATGAATTTTCATGTCTCACACTGAACCCGTACCGAACCGAACTGCTTGGGTATGCTTTCTTGTAGCGTCCACCGTTTGGATTTGTACAGTTCCTCTATTTATAGTCTCTGATTGGCTAAGTCTACTCCAATAGAATACCTTTATTTAACTTTTAGCTTTTCTAGTTTTTGATTGGCTATTTATAAACTATTTTAAATATTACATTATTATTGTTCCACGAACTATTAGTAGCCTTTTTAAACTTTCTAATTTATTGTTGTCTCAAGGTTACCTTATTCTTAGAAACTTTCGGCTTCTACTTTGTAATTTTGTTTGCTACGGAAAGCAGCTTGCTTCTATTCTCACAGCTCCTACATTGTTAAACTACGTAATACATTTTTATGCATATACATAATAAAATAAACATAATACAATGACTGTAATATACACTTTATATATTATGTTATACACATATTGCTTTAAGGCGGGCTTTTATTATGTATTATATTATATAATTAGACTTATATAATTTAAGTTATATAAATACTGCCTCAACGATAAAATACTAAGTGGTGTTCTGAGATATGCTTAAAGCAAATAACTTTTACTTTTAACACTCGCCGGATTTCATATGTTAGTTATGTATTTTTAAGTTGTGGAACAAATTGTACATACCAAAGCGCATTTTATATCTGCTCTTCCCTTTGTTATTATAATACTCGCCAGAAACGGGTTCAATATGTTAAAGCTAAGCAAGCACATAAAGCAGGCTGGGGCGGTTATATAGCGTTAGAGAGAGCAAGCCTTGATATTGCTAATAAACAAATGAATGTATATGACATTGCAAAAGCGTATTGAATAAAACATAAGAAAATTCAAAGTATTAGTATTACACCGGTTTCACAACGGTTTTCACTGACTTCCGGTTGCCCGTCGGCATTGTTATTTATCTCTTTTCACTCTTCCTTACCCAACCCTCTTGTTTCCATCATCTTCTATATTTCACTACCCTAGGTAATTCTGGAACGATCTATTTTTCTTCTTTTCGGTATAGTTCAGTGAAGTATTTGTCTTAGAATTCTTCCTTCTTCCATTCCTTTGAAGTGTCTATATCATTTCGATTGTTTGTTTTGAATATCATCTAATATGGTTCCACGTATATTCACGATTTCACGATTTCATTCCTTATTTAATCTAAATCATAAGTCGTATCAGAGCGTCTTAGACATTAGATAATCCATTTCTAATGCCCTTAAGCACCTCTTCTTCACTACTGATAATGCTCATACTTCTGATCCGTAGACTCAATACGCTAATTATACAGGGTGGACCATTTAAGTTCAGACTGAGCAATATCTCCAAAAATAAGCGTTGTAGAAAGAAATGTCTTGAATAAAATTTCCTTGATGTTATGGAGAAAAAAAATGTCATTAGTCGTGTTTTATTTACAGAACGTTTTGATGTCATTTTAGAGTCAATTGATCCCAATTGTAAAAATAAATTGACTCTAAAATGACCATCATAATTTTCTCCAGACGAAACACGACTAGTGGCATTTACTTTCTACAACGCTTAGTTTTGGAGTTAGTATACAGTCTCAACTCAATGGTCCAACCATTATATTTCTAACTTAGTAAAACAAGGAACACATCGGTAACAACACTCCAAAAAAGGAAATAAAAACATATAAACTCTAATGCCTCTCACTCGCACAACTTTCTCTATCCATTCTAATTTCACATAAATACACGTATATAACAGTAATCATATAAGAAGTATTCCTTCTATGCACGTCACTTTATTCATAATAATATTTGGTTGAAAATAATTAAAAAATAAGCAAAATGAACTTTATCCATCACAGTAGAAAAATAAACCACAATTTTTCACTAATCGTAAGTTAGGTTTTGTTACTGCAAGAAAAAGAAATTTCATCTAAGATACTTTATAGATGCATCATTATGTTAATTCTTGAAAAACCTAAATTTATTTTCTTAAACTTCACATTTAAATAACCGCTAGAGTTTTCATATACTGAATGTTGTTACCTCTTATAGTTTAGCAAATATACAAAATCATATAAAATGTATTAAAATAAATGGAATTTTACATGATATTCACAGATAAATCACGATATTCATTTAATTTCTCAATTAAACCTATTAAACTTATGAGTTTTAATCGAAATATTTAGAGGCATTTTTTAAAGTTATTCCATGTAAATGCAGGTTTGTGGTGGTATAATTTGCTTGAAAACTTTCGCTTAAACCGTGTCTGCCTAAGATTTGACATTTTTATCTGATTTTACTCACAAACGCATACTGTGGCGTAGCTCTGGGATGTCATCGAGAGGATTATAGGTTGCAGGTAGCTAGAAAGGTGGTG
This sequence comes from Deroplatys truncata, assembly GCA_030765065.1. Lineage (NCBI taxonomy): Eukaryota > Metazoa > Arthropoda > Insecta > Mantodea > Mantidae > Deroplatys > Deroplatys truncata. The sequence continues at coordinate 111,822,612 of CM060986.1, forward strand.
GAATGATTACACTATTAGACATGTAGTTCTGATTCCAAGAGAGGCTTTAGTCTTTCTAATAACTAATCTAAACTACATTGCATGAGGGAGAGAGGTAGACAGCTTTACGGTTTACCTGGTTGACCAAAGAAGCTCGGCGTTACATCTTCGTCGTGCCTACGTCGATGGTGTAAGCTAGCACAAAGTAAATTTAAAGAGCTGACCATCACGAAGTCCTGTTAAGCGAGTGATAGGCAAAGCGCCAGTCGTAAAAAAACTGTAAGTTTAAATATGCGAGGAGTATGCTGACTAGTGCCTTAAGAAGCACTGACGTTAGCGGGTGTCAGCATGATTTGCATAATCCACCCATGTGTCGAGCATGAGGTGACCATTTTCCTTAAAAATCATACCACCATCCTTGCATAATCATCCAGAAAGTAACTCACAAGAATTCTAAAGCCAATTACACGAATTTGCTTACATTTTGTCCTGAATACCTCGAACTGTAGATTAGATTAGATTAGATTGTGTTCTGTGAGTTCACTAGCAGCCGTAAAGGCTTGTGAACATAGAACATGTCAAGGAAATGTACAAAAATTACATATAAACATAAATATTACACAGAATATGGAACATTTGAAATAAAATAGACACATACTATATGCGTGTCAAGGAAATGTACAATAAAGTTACACATATATATATATATATATATATTACATAGAATACAGAACATTTAAAATAAAATAAAGACATATTATATACAAAATGAAGCAAAACAAGTGTAATTTTGTACAGAGTTGAATACCTCCTTACTGTTATAAGGTTAACATACGTATAGGCAAGAACAATTATTTTAACATTCACTAGGATTTTACCTTTGTTCGTCTGATCATTTTGTTCTACTTGATTTGTAATGCGTAGCATTTACTATCAGTTCTTAATATACATACATTTAAATAGCTTCATTAATTCTAGAGCAGGCATCAAATATAACTGGCAATTGTCATTAATATTTACTAATACTACTTACAGAGCTATATATGTATTATCATCAGGATAATTTGTCATTCAGATAATCTTTTACAGAATAATATGCTTTTGAGCATAGGTACTCTTTAACAGCAGTTTTAAAGACACTGAAATTGTCAACTTTTCTCTTAAGATCATTAGGGAGAGTATTAAATATTTTTATGGTCTCGTAATATACACCTTTCTGGAAGCAAGAAAGCTTTGCAGTGGGATGATGGATGTTATCCTTTTGTCTAGTGTTTATCTCATGCATTTTCATGTTTGTAAAGATTTGTATAAGATTATAGTGATCACATTCGTGTGGAATAAGACTAACCCTCATATTACGCATATTTCTATAAAATGCTTTTTTTGCCCAATGGATATCAAACTCATATTCCTTTGAAAACTTCATAATGCATTATTTGTAGAACACATTGTTTCCTTTACCGACCTGAGTTAAATCGTTGAGAAAATGTGAATACAAATAAACTACTGGGAATTATACTTTTTGTAGAAAGTGTTTGCTTGTGTTGTGACTTCCGAATTATTGAAATTAATTTATAATAAAGAGAGCTTTCCATAATATTTACAGAAAATTTAAGATACAAAGTTTATTGCTTGTGCAAACATGTGAAGCAACAGATTTTTTATTTAAACTCGGTAAATCTGTTTTAGACAAAAATATTAAATTTGAAAATTGCCTGGAATTATTAAAACAGCGTCTAATTTTACTACGAACTTTGCTATTTACCACAGGTAAACTTTAAGAAATGCTATACACAGACAGAAACGAAAATAAAGTATCCCTAAAAATGCAGTTTTATAGTTTTGTTGACATCATAGAGTCTATTTCCAGTAAAGTTTAGCTGAAACAAAACATTTTCTCTGCTTAACATGCGTAAATGTTAATGAAAGAACAATGATTTTAGTGTGCTGGTCTTAACTGAAGTGATAATTTGAGTCATCTACTTCAATTACTGCAGTTTAGTTACATTTCTAAAAAATACAACAGGCCTTATTAATTTGTTTCCGAGTGCTGCTTTCAGAAGCCAGAGGCATTGAAATAATTATGGAAGTAAAATCAATAACTAACCTCGACACAGAGGTTTTAAAAATGTTTGTTTTTAAATTGCGGTGTTTAGCTACGTTAAACAACCAGTCTATATTACGTACAAAAGTCTAATGTGTTATATTCACATGACTTTCCCTAATACTATCGTTTACTTACATATATCTTGTAAAAACTATTACCAAAAAGTTTAATTTTTTCAGGTTTATCAGATAACGTTTACAAAAAGCGTATCGCTACACATTTCGTTGTAGGTACAAGAGGGACACAGGAGTCTGAAGCGATAGTCAAATATTTAAAAGCGTGTCGCTCTGAACTACCTTGAAATTCCATACTCTTTGCATGACATCGTGAAACACAACTGATTGTTGCTAGCACTTCAAAAATGACAAAAGTTATTGAAAAAATATATCTACTAATAACGAATACCCCAGAAATGATACCAGAGAAAAGTTATGTAATATAAATTATGTGTTCGAAGAGATCTATATTTTTTGTAGTAAGTTGTTTTTACCGAGCGAGATGGTTCTGTGGTAACGTATGTGGCTCGGATTTGAGAGATCCCGGTTTCATTCCTCTCGACCGACCACTCTGACTGCTTTTCGTGGTTTTCTCTGCTGAGGAGACGAAAGCTGGTCGTTTTCTAATCTACCAGGATTCCCTTTCCAACACTTCTCTTTCATTCTGTTTCCTTCTCATCCTTATAGCGTGTTTCTTGGTTTCGTGGCATATGGTGGTGACGGACAGATGGTGCTTATGCCTGCTCAAAGGAAAGAGTACTTCCCGTGGACACTAGAGGGCTGCTGGTTCATCGACCTCTCTAGGACCTCCAGCAGTGGGACGGGTTTTCGAACCTGGAATTGTTAGGGGGCATCCGCGCGTCTCCTTGACCTGTCTACCTACGGCCTGTAGCCTGTTGTGGTTCCTTCACTTCATTCCTTCCTCTGGGGGGTGGTAGCCACAATAGAACTATGCATGTTGCAGTGCGAGAGGTGTCCCCTCCATTGTATAATCTATACCTATAAGTTCTCTATTTCTTGTGCTTTATAAGTTATACAGAATTATACAAAACTAGTTCCGAATGAAGGGAATTTCGTAGAATATTCGCAGAAAATTCTAGATATACACTTTTTATCGTGTGAATATCTTCAGCATACATATTTTAATCTAAGTTGCTAGAGCCACTTTTGAGAAAATAAAAAGGGATAAGGAAACATTTTGGGGATTTTCCGCAGTTTATCATCTATCTGACTTATTTTTGGGTTATATTGTTCATGGGCACACATATAACTAACACAAAGTATTTTTTTTAAAAAAAATGACACTTACTCTTTACTTACTCTTGTACATACTATTCTTACAAACTCTTATCCTTCTACCTATTCCAAGTTAATCGAGGTAAACATTTGCACCAACTATTTTATTCCATATCCTCTTGTAGGTACAAGTAGTTTAGGGGAATACAGTAGGCTTTAAGCCATCGACAAATCTTTAGGAGCGGGTCGCTATCGACTTTTCATTTGGGAAAAATATATAAATATTTGGAAATTGAAACCAATAACAAGGTATATCTCAGAAATGTTAATCAAAAAAAAATATGTAACATAAATTGTGTAACTTAACCAGATATAAATTTGTTTTTGTATGGAGTACGATTTTCTTCATCTCTTACGGTTTACCGATTATGCAAAAGGGCCATTCAAAATGAAGAGGATTTCAGAGACTTTTCCTAGAAAATTCAAAATATACATTTCATTTGTCATGAAAATATTTTAAACCTATGATATTTTAATCAAAACCGTTAGAACCGCTTTTTAGAAAATAAAAGTTTTCGAAAAGTATTCCATATAAAGGGTAGTTTGGGTGGGGGGATTTACCTGAAAATGTTCCTCAAAGTTCATGCAACTTTGGTATTTAACCGACTTTCTGGTTTTTATCTGTGCTGTTACAGACAAACAGAAAAATAGTCTTTCCCTAAAATCCTTCTGTTTCTTGATTCGGTGATTTTCAAGGCGTGTATTTTGGGCAGAATTTCCATAACTAATTTTTGGGTGAAATTCAATACTTCCTCTGCTTATAATTCTAGGTAAGTAGTAAAAAAAATTGGTGAGACAAAATAGTAAATTTCAAATGGCATGCTACATTCTATGACTTTTGTTATTACTATAAGTAGTTATTAGTTTGTTGTTGAGACAAACTTGTGACATAGCATTCCATGCTGTCCCTCAAGCGCTCTGAAACCCCTTTCCAATTTTCATCTAATGGGTAACCATGTGTTTAGTTACCACCCTCTGCTCCTCCCAAGATTCGAGTCTCTCTTCTTGTCTCCTTCAACTTCATGCAACTTTGCTGGCAATCTCAAAATCAGCGAACATGTATTTTGCATAAGATTATTTGCAAACTTACTTGGCTATGTCAATATAATTTGTCGCTATTTCTGAGTACGGTTAGGGGAAAGGGGTAGAGACCTCTCGATGATGAACTTGCATGCTACAAGAGAAGCTTTAGTTTAATTCCTTGTGTCGATGTTGACGCTAAGCCCCCTCCCTTTCCCCTGCCATATCAGCGTCACTGCATTCCACCCTCACCCTCACTTATAACTCTATTACAGGGAAGCTGAAGGGAATTGCCTTTCCCGTTACAGGGTCAGCCAAGGGTCAGTTCCCATTTAATTAAACATGTGCAAATTCTGGAACCAAACACAGAGGGCGCCAAGGGAGAAACGCCGCAGGCTTCTGAGCGTTTATCATAGAAGGATTCTTAGGGGAATCCCGTAATGCAGTATCAGAAGGTTCCGACAATAGGTACCTTGTATTTTCTAATTAGCTGAGGCTTGCCGCTGCGGTGAATTGGTGGGCTATCGGCAGCGTTAAAACCAAATTAACGGAGATGTCAAAAGGAAAGGAACTGCCTTATACGTAATTAAGGCAAACCATTTCTTTCTCTCTGCATACCCTAAATAAAGTAACTTGATGTGAAATCTTTTTGAGATCTGAATTCAAATGAAACATTCTTACTTTCTCAGCGAAATAGTTTAAAACATTTAACATACGTTATTTCAGAAGAAGAATTGCTTTTGTTGACTTTAAAAAGGCATTTGATTTTATAATTAGGACTGTTTTATTTAAAATAATGGACATAGAAAACGGGGATATCCCTGGCACATTATAGAAGTAATTAAAGGTATAAATATACAAATACTTAACGTTATTATCAACTTATGCACATAAAAATTGGAATCAATAAGAAAAAAACAAGGATGCAGCCTTTCACAGACTTAATTCAATAAATATATAGATGATCGCATAAAAACAGAAAAAAGTGTTTCCAGGAATAGAATTGAATAAACATTCATATTTAAACATAGTGTTACATCCAGATGAAGTAATATTCCAGAATAGCAAAGAAAACCTACAGCGTTTGTTACAAAATTGTATAAATTTAACAATAAATATAAATTAAAGATTTCCATAAAAACAAAGAGATAATCGCTCAGCAAGGAAAACATCCAGTGAGAACAAAATATGTATTATAAATGATACCCTGGAACAAGTAATAAATTTTAATTACTTGGCTTGTGACGTAAGTTTCGATGTCGATAGGGATACAGAAAATAAATAAACTTCAACAAATATGGTGAATCACAACAAGAACACTACAAAATAAAACATGGAGAGAAACAAAACTTAAAGTACTTAGAAAGAATGTAAGTCGCCATTGGGATATGACATCTCAATACAATTTGAGATCTCCTTGTGATTTACCGGGAAAAATGCGCATCATTTGGAGAATTTAATGTCGTGTCGGCATTTTGCCATGGTAGCTCAGTAGTTAGAGCAACCGGACAGAGACCGGGAGATCCGTGGTTCAAATCCCGGCTATGGCATTGAATTTTTCAGTCATCTGATTCTACCTTTCCAACCCTGTCCAACACACGGCTTGTGTGAAATAACAATTAATTCCAACAAAATTTAAGTTTTACTAGACCATGGTATTCCGTTTGCTCATGCATGGCAGCGAATCGTGGATTATTATAAAAAAGACAAAACTCAATTCAGGCAGTGAAAATGAGGGATGCACTACACTAGACTTGATAAGAAATGAAACAATTATAGAACTGAATATTTGTAAAGTATGTGATAAATTTGAAGAAAATAAATATAATTAGAGGGAGCATTAGCACCACATGAGTGAAGAACAAATACCAGTTTTATTTAATAAATATAAACCTTCAGGAAAAATGATGGTAGAAAAGTGAAGAATGCAAAGACGGAATAGCTGGAACATCCAATCCTTGAAGTGAAGAAGAAGAAGAAATGCCTACTTATAGTAGTTAGAGAAAGTATGATATTCAAGCAAAAGTAATGTGAAACCCATGGTGGGTCTAATGATCGGCAGTGGGAAATTTACGAAACATTTATACAATGGATATTGAGAAAGGGTCCTCAAAGTGTAGAATGTGTAACGGAGAGGATGAAACCGCTCATGTTATATTTCCATGCAACGCATTGGAAAATAGACGTTAAATCTTTTAGGGAGTTCAGGCCCCAAAGTAATTTTTTTTCTTAAACTTTTTGTTCTAGTATAACTGTAACAAATACATCATTTGAAGTTTTAGTGCACAAAATCTTTATTTCCTATGCAAAAAGTTACAATTCAGTTCTGAATGTGTAGCACCTATTTTCTGTTTAGCAGTAGCTGGCTAATGTTCATACTCTATTTCAACATGAGATTTTTCTCTTATGCCTTACAATTTTGGTGATATCTGCTGCTTCTTAACTTTTGGTTGTGCATTATGGTTTTTGTGTTGCTGTACTGCATCCTCAATATCTGATGCCTCAGGCATCTCAAAGTTACTGTTGTTCACGTATGTTACTTCAGAAGAAGATTCAGAAGAATGGTTTTCATCATTATCATTGCCATGACATATTCAACTTTCTCTGTTTCCTCTTCTTCCACATCCTCGCCACTTTCTACCTCTTCTTCAATCTATTCTTTGTCAAGGGCTTTATCAAAAGTAGTTTGTGGGAAATTGTAGATGTCGCCATACCCACTTTTCCTCAATCTCTCTACTAGGTGTTTTTCAATTGCAGTATCCAACCTAGCAGCAATCAATGTCTTTGCCTCTCCCCTCCACTCTCTGACCTCAATGTTCTTCTGAAGAGGTACAAGCTTTTGCTGTCTTCTCAGTGAATCAAATACTGTGTAATTTTCACAAACTGCTGCTTACATTTTTGCTTTAAGTAACTAGGCCAATAGATCAGGTTTTCATTTATCTGATGTACAGCCTTTTCAAAATTTCTTGACAATTTCACTTTCTACCATGTATCTTTTGGAAATGCAGTTTTCTCAATTGCTTTCATATACAGATAAACAATGTCATTTTCTTCCCTTATAGTTCCGTATTGATTATTTGCTAGCGGACATGTTGCACGACCACACAATCCTGTCAAATTGTATTCATTTCTGCAGAAGCACTGAGTCGCTGTGCTTGCTTTGAACGAACAGAAGGACTCGTTTATTATGCTCAAGACCACATCGTCATTCTGCATCTTCGTTTATATTAGATTTGTTTATTACAGTTTACCTAACCTATTAATCCACTATTACACGTGTTTTCCTCTCAACTTATTTCCACGCATCCAAGTAATAGTATTCAATAAGCATCTGGTGGAAGGACTCCAGAAACTCTTTGAGAGTACAGTTTATCCAGATTTTATCAGAAATGTACGTCGTATTTAAGTTAAACACAGCATCTTCGAAATATGTGACACGAAGATTTTCAGTAAAATATCTCAACACCAAACTACCCTTTACATGGAAATTGTTACCGAAACGGATGACCAAGATACGGACTCGTGATTGGGAGGTCTGCGATTCAAATTCCACAATCAGCATTTTTTCAGGTTTTTCTCAGTCTTCGTAACCGCAAATACCGGGGAGGTACCATAAACTTAGTTCTGGAACGTTTCCTTCCCACTTTTACCTTCCATTGATCATTTCATTTCATGTAACGTCATTGACCACCGTCTTGTGTAGTAATAAGGGACGTTAAACACTACTAATACAATGCAAAAGTTTTGTTGTTTTTTACTTTGTCAAAAACGACAATCACATTTAGATTTAGCTATCATAGGTTTAATGTACTGACATAATAATAAAAACCCTATATTGAATTTTCTGTAAGTAAATGTGAAGTCTCCTATATTGTATTTATTTTGTGTAGTTTTGCATGACTAGGAAACAGAAATACGCAGAAACAAAATGCTTTCTTCAGGAAAAATGTGGGACTCATTAAAATATATGCTTTGCGTACAATAACTCCTTTCGAAGTATCCTATAATGGTAGTTTATATCCTTCCGAAGCGTCATCTACAGGACATGTCTGGAAGTTTCACATTCTTTAATTTTTAATTTCTTTTTTTTTCCATCGCAAGAGCTTGTTACAACGATTAAACATGTAAGTACTGTTTGCTCATTTAAAATCCTCGTTGCTGGTTATTTATGTCTGTAAACAAACCTTTCTTGCTTAATTAAAATCATTCCTAGGCAAAAACACATCATGAGTAACGCTTTGGGGACATGAAGATATAACGGATACATGTGAACTTGTCGCTGATAAAGCCTCATGAATGTATTAAATTTGTTTTCGTTTGTTTGTTTTACTTTTAGAAATGTTCGTATGTCTGCATATTTGTCTGTGAAGGTATAATTAAAAATCTTATATGGTATATATATTTCATATCAATTAAATTTAAATGGTGGAGGAGATAAGGTACCTGGGATCTTTCATTCCTTTACACTGAACAGGAGACCGACGGGGGGCGAGCCAAAATGAGTTTAAAATATACTTAATAACACTTAAAATTACATGGATTATGGAGTAAGGTTACCCGTGCAAATAATCAAACCATATTCAACTTTGGATGGCCACTATATTACACCGAAATTCACAGATTACATTTTCTATTTGCTTCCACGAGGACCTCCATGTCTACCACGTGCTATTCCTTCCGTTGCCGTACACAGAGAGAGACACACACCTGGCCTTACCGCGATTAACAAGCTATCCCCTCCCTTACGAAACGTCACATCCTGTCCGTGTTGCAAACACTAGCATCCCCAGTGCTACCAACACGTCACAATATATGCACCTCAGAGATGAAGTTGGACAACAGTTTTCATTCCTTATTTTTAAGGGTATTTCTGAATACCTTATTTTTGTGCCTTGATCTTGTAACTTGTCCATCCCATTCTTGTATATACTGTGCATATTTAACAGCATCATTTGCTTACATTCCTATTTTACTTCTAAGTCTTTTTTCTGTCTACTCTTGCTTATCCGCTGATAACAGTTTCCACAGTGACTTCGTTTTTGCAATGCATATTGTGGCGTAGTAATAATTTGGGGGTTTCATTGTCATTACCAGACATATTGTTATTCTGTATTGTCATCAGACAATATCGTTGTTTTTGTGACGTCACTCCTGACTGGTCGTTTTGTTAGCCACGAGTGGTGGAGATAGCATCAGTCTTACTTATAATTCCGAGAAAAGCGGAAGGCGCGTGCAAGCCGGCCTTTGGATCGGTGGACATCTACGCTCACCTTTCATATTTAATAATGTAGGAACGTCAAACGTTGGGAAATAAATCTAGGAAGGTATAAGTCGATTTGTGTTAATGGATTTTGTACGGTGAAAAACCCACGCCTTCCTCTTAACCACTACACCACGTTTCAGTCCTCCGCAGCCAAGTGAGTATAGGTCACCTCAATGTTAATTTAATTTTTCATGTGAACCTTTAGGCCTCTACCCAGCATGTAACAATATGGTGCCAAATGGGGTCTCGAATTCATTAACCAATACTGGTCTTGCAGTTGTCTTATCTACATGTTTTAGCTTTTCTCTAACATTCATATATTAATTTCTCCATGTTAGGCCCGCAGACACCCTCATGTTCATACGCTTTCAACGTCCTGTTGCTTAAGTTGTTGTTAAGTGTTACAATTACCCAATATTTCCATTTCTAAATGCTTTCTGAATATAATTTGCTCGATCATCCCTCTTTCTATTTCTAGTCATTTAGAAATAACTACTGATTTATTCAATTCATTTATTTCCCTTCCGGACATCTATGTTGTATTATCTTTTGTTTACGTCAAAAATCTATTTAGTAATCGCTATAGATGATCTTCACAATCTGCTAAAAGAACAACGATGCTTGCATAACACAGCACCACTATATTCTTATTTCTCATTTTATAACCTTGCAATTCTCTTCATCATCCCAATCACCATAATATTAAAAAGCACAGAGCTCAAGAATTCCATTGTTATGCTTCAGCTGCGCATTTAATTGAATTTTTATAGTGACCTTATGGCTGGCACTTTTGTTACGTAACCTGGTTTTACATTGTGTATAACTACTCCTGTTAATTGAGGTGGTGAATTATTTTCACAAACATATATATATATAACAGTTATATCCGCTCTAATGCCTTTATTAAATTAATAAATAATATAGACTGGTTTATTAAATTGGAACGTATAATTTCTTTGAATGAGTAATACTTCTTCTGCTAAACAACGGCCATCACATTCCGACAGTTTTTCCACAAGGCTATCCCAAATATCTGCATTTACGTCATAAAGAGTTATTCTAATTTCTACTCCATTGCTCACTTCCATTTCTGTTAAATGAGTACACGAATAATATTGGATATTGAGGTGCTCATTAGGGAATGCTCGGCGTACCACATTGGTTTCCTTCTGGAGTTCTATTGATGGATTCTTTAAATGTTCTGCACGCCAGTTGGTGTAAGATATTCAGTATGCCGCTTCCTCTAAGGGATTGTTTTTTCTTGTGGTGCTATAGCCCAAGAAGGTTCTGATCCTGCCAGAATATGAACCCGACTTAGCACCGTCGACCATCCAACCGATACGGGAGGTGATGGTACTAGCATCACGCATCCCCAGCCAGAAAGTTAGCTCAAGAGGCCAAAACCACCGCCTATCGCAGCTCCTTACATTCCTCACGATGCTGAGTTGCCACCGGCCCCAAACTTTAAATGCGCAACCCCATGATTAGGACAAACCTGGTCGCATTCTATGGCCGGGAATCAGAGCTAATTATAGCCCACAGCGTCACGGTACAGGACTTCCTCTAGAGTTACCACAGATAAAAGCCCAAGGATATTAATTCAGAAGAGTGGTGCGTTGTTCAAAAATCAAGGGTTTCCCGTTTCTGGCATTTTGTCTTATCATAGTCACAGGGTTACTATAGTAGTTGGGCCCATTATTGACATCTTTTAAGACACTATAATACTACATAATAATGCCACAACTTAATGTAGAACTTAAGATAACCGCTTGTAAAATATATCTTTGTGTACCTCAGTACTTGAAGTAAGAAACTTTGAAGTGCCCTGTAGTAAATGTTTGGTTTCTGTACAAAGAACATGTAATGTCGAGGGGAATACCTAAATACTAATATGGAGTAGATAAAATATTTGAAAATATATGTAAAAGACGGTGCGATTCTTAGACATCTGAGTATTAGGTATGAAATAATGTCTTGGAAAGAAAACTGCATTGAAATTTGTGTTTGGCATAATGGGAAAATAAATCACGAAAGTTGGGGAACAATGACTGTGCAGTCATATTAATTGATTCCCCTCTTTAGCCTGATATATCATGTTTTATCATTTTACACACAAGATTTACATTATATATTATATTTATATATTCTTTTTTTTAAACCGTACTGCATCTTACATTTTTTATTGTGAATTCTCTCCACTTTAGAGTAAAAAATCATAACTCTTGCACACATTGGAATAGATAGGTAAAGTTCAGCCCATATTTTATGGGAGAGTTTGCTCTAGAAATTGGTACTTCTATTCACTACGGCAGTTTCTATGTGTTCAAACCATGTGACTTCCTTCTTTGTTGATATATTAGAGTTTGTTTACTCCATTTTTGATTTGAACACTTTTATGTTTTAATGATATTTGCTGCTATAAATGGCCTGTTTTCTCAGAAAGTACATTTTAAGATTATAAAAACCAGCTTTAAGTGATGTTTAAACGTTCTGAGGTGTTAATACCACGGGTGATTATTTAAAAAATCAGATGTTTGCATTAATAGGACTTTTACTACATTCTGTATTTATTATTCGGTATATAAACTATATTCTTACTAAATCTTATCATATTTTTTCTATCTACTACATTTTAATACAAATAAACATTTGCAGAAATAGCTACATCACACATTTCTTTAGAAATACAAAGAGAACAGGGACAGTCAAATATTTAATTTCTTTACGCTATATGCCGGTGTTATAATTCCATACTGTTTCCCTTCAATCGCGAGAAGCAATTCAATGTTGACAGGCAATGACTAAGAAATGAAAAATTCGAATCTTCAGTAACGAATATATCAGTTATGGGTTTGCCATAAAAAACTAATTTAAAATAAATTTTGAGTATTAAAGAGTGTATATTTTAATATGTAGTACACGTCTATAGGTTAACCTTTATAATTATACAAGAATACATTAAATTCTCTCCGAATGAAGTGGAATTCACAGGCTATTCCCAGAAAGTTTAAAATATACAATTTATTTTTCATGTACGAGGGCGGATCGAAAAGTAACGCAAAATAATTTTTTTCTACCTTGGTATTGCAACTGGAATGTTGCAATTTCACAAGGGTATAGTTGGAAGTTTTCATTACAGAGGCTATTTTCTGTTTCATGTGCAGCTATAGCGAGAGAAGCATGAACTACGCAACAAAAATGGCGCGCATGTTACTGTCGTCCATGTGTGAAGAGCAGAAAAGTGTGGCTCGATATTTGTGGGCAAAAGTGCATAAACCGAGTGATATTCGCAGGGACATGCGTGGCGTGTATGGGTATGATTATATGGACCGTAGCAATGTCTCCAGGTGGTGTGCATTATTCCTAGAGGGCCGTGTGAACTTTAGTGATTCGCCACATTCCGGGAAGCCGGTAACAGTTGCAACCCCGCAGAATGTCAGAGGCATTGATGCGGCAATTTTGAACGACCGGCGTGTGCAATTGCGAACCTTATCGCAACAGTTCAACATTTCCTATGGTGCAGTGTACGATATTGTTCATTACAATGCTCGCCCACATTTGCTGTTGCTGTTCGTCAGAAAATCACAAAATTTGGTTGGGATGTGCTCCAGCATCCACCATACAGTCCGGACCTTGCACCGTCGGACTTTCATCGGTTTGATCCCGTGAAGAAATTCCTGGCCGGCCAACGCTTTGCGACATATGCGGAAGTGAAATCAGCAGTCCACAGATGGCTATACTCCAAGGAAACGGACTTCTATGAACAGGGCATATTGAAACTGGTATCACGATGGGAGAAATGTGCTGAGAAACTTGTGACTATAAAGAAAAGTAGGTAAAGGTGTAAGTTTACCTATGATTTTGTTGTTGTTTTAACCATTACACGTTTTTGTCAATAAAGTATTGTCCGTTACTTTTCGAACCGCCCTCATAACTATCTTTAATATATGATATTTTAACCATAATAGTTAATGCCATTTTTAAAAAATAAAAAGTTTCAAAAAATGTTTCTTGTCAATGGTATTTTGGGGTAAGAGAATTTTCTTGAAAATCTTTGTGTCCCATCTTTGGAAGGTACTGAACCTAAATATTAATTTGGTATTTACATTTTGTTTTTTAGTTTTACTGTACACACACACAAACGGACTTTTTGTAAATATTTCCCCCACTGACTATACGTGGTAGAGAAAGTAAAAAACATTATTACTGGCAAATCTTAATCAAAGGATGATATAATTGAAAATAATCCTATCTTCCTTAATAAACAAACGTATTGCATAAAAGTACATCAGTAAACTTAAGGTACCTTGTCCACGATGCAAGTTAATTGGCTTGCAACTTCAAACTGCGCAAGAAAAGTTGTGTTTCACCGTGTAAACTGTCAAGCAAATAGGAAAATTGCACGCGCAACTCAAATTCACTGCAACCTCTAAGTGGCGTTCAACCTCGGAAGTTGCTGCAGGTACGCAGCGGAAAAAAGAAAGCTGCGCCATTTGGAAGTTGCTTGAATAGTTTAAATAAAGTTTGTGGCGTATTCCGTGTGACTTTGTTATGTCGTCTGCAGTGTTAGTAAATAGCTGTTTGAGAGGTAGGTACAAAGATCATAATTTGTGTTACACTACATACATAATTAAGACAGATACGTGCATTTTATTTTCTTAACAATACAAACAATTTATTGTAGCAGGGTGACAATTTATTTCTTCATAGGTAATGGACCATAACAATAAATGGACCAAGGAAATGACAAAAGGTTGATTGAACTGACTAAGAGCAAAGATTACTTGTAGAAAACAGACACTGCGAATTACAGAAATAAACAAACGCGACAAAATGCGTTACATGATATAGGAATAGAGTTCAACATGTCAGTAGAGGAAATTAAACTAAAAATCCACAGGTTGAGAGCCCAGTTCACCAATGAAAAGAATAAAATGAAGGCAGGGAAGAGAGTGGTGCAAAAGACGAGTATAAAACAAAATGGGAATTTTATGATGTACTGCAGTTTATGTTTTACCACACCAGCACCAACAATGATGCAGTAGATGAGTGATTCTTTGGTAAGTGCCAACACACTCACTTTAAATGAAGCTGTATTGCCAAGGAACCTCTCTTTCACGGCAAAAAATACTCCTTGAATTCCTCTCTAATGGTTTTTGCTGCAGTATGAGGATTTATACGTCAGTTCTTTGCAACGGCACAAAGTCGCAGTTCTCGTTGTGCTAACTATTCGAAATAAATACATCAATGACTGCAGCTGTTGCCTAAAAAGCATAAAGATTGTATAGTTATAAACAATGACAGCCGATTGTGGTATATATTAAACTCGGTAATGTTGTTGCTCCAGTAGTTTAGATCGAATTACCTGTGGCTAGAAATCTCAGACGTTCCGTTGGTAATTATCATTCTCATTATCGTGTCTTGCCTATGTATTACAGGTGCTACTATTCTAAGCAGATAATTAAAATCAACCGCTGATATGCGTAGGAAGTTCTTATAGAAATGTTTAGCCCCTCATAAAGCTCTTGTAGCAAGTTGCTTGCAACCCCACAAAATTTCCGACTTAGAATCCATTCTCTTACCCACATTTTCTTGCCGCCCTTTGCGTTTTTCTCTACGTCGATGAAGTAAAATAAGAGACAAACATGCTGCGAACAAAACTGCATTGTCAGACACAACATATTCGCCACACCAAGAACACAGCTGGCTAGAAAGTGGCATGCAGAAAAATTTTCGCCACAAATATAGCATCGTGTAAACGCTCGTGGAACATTTCTGTTGAACATGCCACTTTTCTAGTAGCGCAACACGAAATTGTGCAACTTTGCTTGCTGTGTTGTAGACAGAAAGTGTCACATTTGTGGCCCGCAAGAAATGTGGCATGCCATAAAACTGGTATCTGGGCGAGTAACTTTAGAAGCTATTCATCTACATTCTGCAAAAAATTAATTCTACTGTCTTAAATATATTTGAGATAATGGATCATAAATTTAGGAGATTTAACATTGGTAAGTATAATTTTTAATATCCCATTAACTTATAGGCACTATTAATGTCTATGCACACATACCCCTTGTTATCGTGATGTCATGTTACTTAACGTAACGGGTCAACAACCCTGTTTGACATATTTCTCAGTTTACGGAATATCCAGGCCAATGCATTATCACTTCATCTATAACTATGATAAAAAAAACCATTGGCTCATTGTTTACTTTCTAGAATAGTTCTGTTGCTGCAAGAAATGCATGTGTAACCATGCAGTGGAAAAAAACGGAAGCCAAAGGTAAATAGTGCGAGCATTCAACTTCGTAAATTATCTTCAATCAATTTAAGTTTTATCCCGTGGGGCCCTTGAGTCGCGAGCGTGAAAACAATCCGCACTGCCAAGAAAAACGAAGCTATCGATAGTTAACGGTGAAACCATATATTCTACATACTTTAAATATTCACAGATTAGAGAATGTACACTAGTGTGCAAAACCTAAAGATGAGATGGGTAAAGTAACATAACAAATGAACTACTTGGTGAGAGTAAATGAAAGTGCGGGAGCATGTTGCCACAGGTCTCTCACACAAAGTAGCGTGAGTGTAGCGAGCCTATAGTGCTAAATGGTTTTGGTCCCGCAACACGGAGCAGTTGACGAAACAGGACAAGACGGTGTGTGGCAATTAGCGAGCTCTTACGGTGCACTGTAGTTGTGTTCTTCATTGCAACATGGCCCGTAGACACCATTTGGGTGATTTCACATGGGGAAGAATCATCGGGAAACTGCAAGAAGGGCGAAGTGCGACGAGTATTGCTCAGGATTTTGGAATTTCTCACATCATTGTTTCACGTGCATGGGGAACCTTCCAAACCACAAGCACTGCTATCCCAAGGAGAGTTGGTGGTCAACCACGCTCAACTACAGCAGCAGATGATCGCCACATTGTGCAACAGGCAAGACGCCAAACAACGGGTGCAATTGCAACCACATTTAACAGGACAGCTAGGCACGCAATCTCACGATACTTAGTGGCAGGGCGACTACACAGAGGTGGTCTCTTTGACCGTGGCCAGTATGTTGTGTTCCATTGACATCCGCACATCGTCGGCACCGTTTGCGATGGTCCCAAAAGCATCAAAATTGGACCAACGAGGAATGGGGTTGCGTGCTCTTCTCGGATGAGAGCAGAGTCAGTCTAAGTAGTGATTCTCGACGTACCCTCATTTGGGGGAGGTGGGAACACGTAATGAACCCAGAAACAACCTTGAACATGATCGTTTTGGTGGTCCGGGTGTTATTCTTTGGGGAGGCATAATGTTTCATATGCGCACCGACCTCCAAATCTTTGATCAAGGTATGCTACTGGTCAATGTTATTGTGATACTGTACTCCTTCTTCATGTGCGTCTTTTCAGGGGTGCAGTCGACCCTGACTTCATTTTTATGGATGACAATGCACGACCGCAACGGACAGCGCAGGTGGAGGATCTCTTGGAAGGGGAGGATATTCGGCGAATGGATTGCCCTGACTGTTCCCCGATTTAAATCCCATCGAAAACGTATAGGATGCTTTGGGGAGACGCATTGCAGCACATCCACATGCACCAAAGACCATCCAACAGTTGTCAATAGCGCTGGTGGAGGAATGGAACGCTCTACCACAATAACTGCTTACCAGCATGGGAGCACGATGCAGAGTATGCATTGCAGTCCGTGGTTATCATACACCCTTTTAAGCACCATTTTTCTGTTTCTGTAAATCTAGAAAGCCATCATATGTCGTGTTTCCTTTAGTGTAGCTTATGGTCTATGAATAAAAGTGGCATTTCTGTTCATCTCATTGCATATTTCGTTTAGTTGCCTACTGTAAGCATACCGTAGCAGTTCCCTCTCTGTATTATTCAAGTTTCATCAAGCTATGTTACTTGGCAGTATCACAGCATGCGAAGGCTGCTTTCGTCCTTAGGTTTTGCATACCGGGTGTTTTTCTGTTTAACAAGGCTGGCATTATTGTCAAAGATTGCAATTTAAATATTGCAAATTAAACACTACTAATTTGACAACTGAAATGCAGTAACAGAAACTATTTCTGTGTCACTGGTTTTGAATATTCTGAATAGCATAGTTGTTTACTTTCCAAATTTCGACTGTCTGAAACAGTCAGTACTGTATTGCATATTGTTCCTTTGTTTACTAGTTTTAAGTGCTAAGTCACACAACGAGATTATTTTCTAGGTTTGAGTCGAGCATGCAACATAGAAGATTTAGTTGCGTTATTTCCAACTTGTGCCATCTAGGTAATTTGTACATGCTGAAAACCCTTCGTGGTCGTTTTCGTGTACCTGCCGTTTATTTGATTGTTTCTTACTATTAAGAAGGCAGTGAATTCCACTAAAAATTCAATTGGATGTACGCGTTCAAAAGTCTACGGATCCATAAAATTGTTTCAAAAATATTTGTGTGTCTTTTGGTATAGGTATCTGTCGTAAACAGCAAGATATTGACGAGATAAATAAATACTTTTACATAAATCAGGTAGCTTTTTTAAGAATTCAAGAAAAAATTCCAATACTAGTACAAGTTTGCCCATATCAACTTTTTCTCTTTAAAATGTCCATATAATTTTATTAATACATAATGGATTTTCAATACGTGGTAAAATGTGGAACTTAAGTTGTCATCAAATTATTTAACTGAAATTAATATAATATGAAATCATGGAAGAAACGTTTAGAACTCATTAAGCGTACAACTTTTGTGTCTAATGTATAATTTTGTAACATTGACAGTTACCGTAATATACTTTTTAAATTAAAATTATTCTCAGATTGAAGACTTGGAAATGCCTCTATGAAATATTATTTTAAGTTGAAGAATTCTTTCGTTTTCTCTCTCTGTCTAGCTCTCTGTTTCTCTTTCTCTAGCACATGAGCTCAAGACAAAGAACGGTTGATTTTGATGTAATCAATTTAGTGTCATCTCCGACCATGTTGCGTAATTCCAAACCATTTATAAGTAGGTATGTGTAGTGATTAACGCATAGTGGTTGAAAGAATGAGTTTTACTGATTAATAGAACATTATATAGGGTGTTTCATTAGTAACACATAATACCAATTTCTTTAAAAATTGCTCAGACTTATAAAATATAATATTTCTGGTCTTCCGGTTCTATTTATATATCTAACACTTCCGCATTCTATGAAGTTGGTTTTTTTTCTATTCACGGTTACGTTAAATAGGTTACCTACTTGGATGAGTTCCATTGTATAGCATGCATACTTCTGTTTATGTGCGTCTGCGATAACCAACACCTATCATCTTCGGAATATCAATTCCTTTAGTTTATGTTAAACATTTTTATTTTAAACTTATATAACAACTGATATCTCGAACAAAACAGCTTACTTTCTATGAAATCGTATACATAGTTCAGGAATTCAATTATTACCATAGCAATAAATTATTTTATATGAAAAATATTTAATTAAAATTACAAAAAACTAAAAATGTTATCAATAATGTAAAATAATGCTTGAAAGTTTTGTTTGTCAATTTAGACAATTTTTTTTTCAAATAATGGGTCCCAGAATTAAAACATAATTGGTGAATTTTAGTTTCATTACTCTTATGGATTACTTAAGAAACACCATGTAATGGAGCACTCGTGGATTAATAATACGAAGAGAAATTGGCGTGGCTATTGCACATAATAATTCTTATTTGTTCGGAACGGAAGTTGAATCACTGGTCAAAGTGATGAAACACACTCTGAATTAGACGGGAAAAGAGATTTGAATCTGAAATCCTCGAAATATAAGTTACCATCTGAGCCGTTTTTCTGATAGTTTCGATGTTTTTCCCTTAGGAGCATAACTCTTAATGAAAAGTGGTATATTATGTTCACATAAAATGTAGTGGTTGACCTATGTACAGAAATCGTCATGGATGGTGACTCGGAATAAACAAACACAAGGCCGCAGGCTGCTACAGAATACAGTTAAACAAGGATTGATTTTTTACTACCTTTTTGGTATTCATTTTACTTCCCCGGTTAAAACGTTTGCAATCAAATGAACAGCACGAAAGTGCTCAGCCGACTCAGCTACGGGGCAGCCGAGCTTCGTTGTACTTCTCCTACTTAGCATCAGCAAAGACGATGAGCGGATCGCCCTCATCGAAAGGCAATTCCTAGGCTTGCCATAGGCTGTACAAATGATGATAGACAAAAACAGATCTTTACACTACAGTGCACTGTCCGTATGATAAAAAGAATAGAACGAAAAGGTCTTAGAATATTTTCCATTTAAGTTGCACAGGCATTATCTTCGAGGGAGTAAACTCAGTTTTTAGAGTAAGAAATAATTAAAATGTTTTTATTCAACCGATTGGTATCCTGCCACAGCTATTCTTCAATTATTGTATTTACGCTGATCCTGTCTAACCTATAAGCAACAAATATGAGAGCACGCATTGTTTAACTACCATTTTTCGCTTGCTATTATAAGTATTGTTAATATTATTATCATCATCATCATCGTCGGCGTCGTGATAATCTAAAGCTATTGTTATGCCAAATTTGCTCACTGAATAGGTGTTCCAAATTTTGCCCCCATTGATTGATACAATGTTCCAACCATTTCCATATGGACGTTTCTGGGAACAGCTGGTGTAGTGGTGATGGTAGTGGGTTTTTAGGGCGCTAATGCGCCACTTCTCCACTGACCTGTTTTATTTGGAATTCTCCCATTGGGTTCTGCAGCTCTTTTAACGCACGAAGGACTAACTGCACATATCAAATATGGCGTGGTTGGGCCACCTGAAATGTCTATACATTGAAGGTAACATTATTAGTCAGCTTTACCTGTTTGAAGTTATCTAAGTTGTTGTATGGTTTACGTAGCATTCAGATCCATATGTATTGTAAATATTATAAATAAAAATACATGTTTTATTACTACTTTACTTAGCTAATATATGTTCGTTTGTATGTTTGAACTTCTTCTAGCGCTTTCCTTTAATGTAAAACTCACATGTAGAAGTCAGCTCTCCTACCAAAGTTATTAAAGGAAATAAATTTGTAAATTATTGTGCATTATTTTATATGAAGCTTCAATGTATGCTTTTAATGATAAACTAGTCTCCAAAATCCGCACTTCTAAATCAACCTTCCACCGTACGCTTGAAGTAACGCAAGACACCTAACTCACCTATTTACTTTTCGAACTTAATAACCGGACCTCTTGTTTTGTTTACGTCAAGCCACCATCGGTGATAATGGATGTACATAATAATATCATGATAATGACTGAATTTTTTCATTAATATAATTAAATTCTAATACGTCTTAATGCTATATTGCATTTTCTAGTGAACTTTAGAAATATATGTACATGTAAAATAGAGAAAGGAAGAGAAAGGTAAAAAATATATCCTTTTAATCTCAGGAGCCTTTTGTAGCAAATCTATTAAAGACTAGCCAACATTTGAGACAGTAACATTAAGTATAATGAAAACATGTAAGAAAGAATTTTCTTAAAAAGTAAATGGAAAAAGAAACAAAAAATGCTCGAACTCTTTCTAACCGAAGTATTTTAAAATTTACTTAATAAAAGACTGGATTAAATGGTTACAATAATGTATAATCAAAAATGAATTAGCTCATATTTTACAAGACAAGTATTAGTTCATATTTCGAATAAAATACCAACTACGTTTGCAGTTAATCATCTATATCCCTCTAATAAATAATTGATTACTATTCGCTACTACGGTAGAGTGGTTGCGCAAATTGGTTTGTTTCATAATGTATAAATATGTATGCAGTTAGTGCAAATGGAATGCTAAACGTTCAGCAATCTGCTGTTGATTTTATTAACCTGAAATCCCATCCTACAAATTTAGTTTCAAATATCAATTATTTGAAAGCAGCAGCTGCAAATCTGCAGAAATTAAATAAAACTATCATGTCATTACACTGATTTAATTAAAAACGGGGTGTAAAAGATATATATATATATATATGTAAATGTACGTAACAGTTTAGGAAGCGATGATTTTCGTGTGCAAGACTATGAGTGGTGAAAATGAGAGGTTTAAACGTACTTGATACTGAGTTTTCGACAACGTTTCTAAAAAATACCTCTGCTTTTGCAATTATAATAGAAAAAATGATGAACTTTGGAATCAGTATCCAAATGCCCGTCTGCATTTTTTACACTTTAAATACTGAAGCATGAGGCTTGTATAGATCTGCGTAGGTGAGCGCACGTAACACGTGAACCTTTAAAACTTGATTACCTCTTAATTGTTTTCGTAAATATTTGTCACAGAATGCAACTTTTTTACGCATTTCGGACTCTTTCACGTTATTTGTACATTAATGAGATCTAAAGAGAATTTTATTCATATCTTATGTGGTTTTAGATTTAGGGTGAGAAAAGTTTAAAACATTATTGCTTTTTAGACAATTAAGAGTGTTAGATACTTCTCAGGAGAAGTTTTGATGTTACAAAACCTTTTAATTTTTAATTATAAGAAACTGTATTCGAGGAATAATATGCAAAATTGAAAAAGTTTAAACTTCCAAATGTCCTTCATTGCGAGACATCTCATATGATTCTATTTTCATTTCTACTGTCTCTACTACGTATAGTAAGCAGAGGAAGTTATATTCTACCAAAATCCGATGTGGCGATTTCACTGGAAATACACGTTTTGAAGCGCACTAAATCCAAAAACGACATTTTTAGAAAAATTTCCGTGCGTTTGCCTATGTCTGTGAACAGCATAACTCAAAACCCGAAAGAGATTTAGGTTTAAGATCTTCCAACACGAAGATTTTAAAGAAAATCTCTTCTACCGAATCCCCTTTACATAGCTTATTTTTCGACATTTTTTACTTTCTGAAAAATGACTCCTACGATTTTGATTAAAATACCATATAATTATTAAAGACATGTATTACAAATAAAATGATATCTTGAATTTTCTGGGAATAGCCTGTGGAGTTCACTTCATCTGGACTAAAATATGTGTAAGCTTATATAACACAAAAACTTTAAGCGATAGACAAAACGCACTATACAAAAAGTAGATGTCTCTAAAAAACAGAATATATCCAAATAAGTCTTTTTGTGTCACCCGCTATTTCCGAGATATCCGTTATTAATGGTTCGACTTGTTCAATGCCTTGTCATTCGTTTTTCACGATTGCTTGAAAAGAGTATGAAAATTTAAGGGCAAATATAGCGTCCAGTTCTTAAAAATTCGCTTTTTACTTTGTATCTATAACGAATCGTGTAATGTATCTATTTCTGGAAGAGTTTATTTAGATTAAAATTAAGAAGATAAAAAAATAAACTTTAGTAAGAACAGATTGTATACCCACTACGACAGGACAGAAAAAGTTATGTAAATGTATCACATGAGATTTTTTTAAAGCTATTTTTCTTCAAAGTTAAGTAGGTAGGAGGTTGAACATTAACTATATAATACAATTGTGCTGCTAAAATCTTTTATCTAAATTCCCTAAAATTTTTAGAAATTCCCAATTCAGGTTGAATAACCTAAAACTTGCATCGCAAATATTTCGGAAATGGAAAGTGCTATTGATGTGTAGTTTTTACAGCATTTATTGGTAGTCAGGGCCTCGTACATTTAGCCTATAAATAGATTTTAATAATACTGAGAAAGTGTATTTTTTGAGCAAACATACAATTTTTAAATGGAACAATGCCTAGTTACATCAACAGCATAAAGGTAGGGTAAATTAGAATGCCAATGGTCTTTTTGCAGGATCCTAGTGCAAGTGGTGTACGAGAAATCATATTTTGAAAGGTTTCCACCCCGACAATTGTTTGTCCCATTCAACCTGCTTAATTGCTAGGTACGATGTTGTTATGTTTGTTTGCATTGTGTTTTCTGTTTATTGATTGCATTGCGACTTTCTGGTCAGTTAGTTTGTGACAGTTCAAGCAGCAAGTCGTGAGTGGAAGATGGGATTTACTAATTGCAGAAAAGCCGACATGTTCGTGGTGTATGGAGAGTGTAGGAAGAATGCAGTTCGTTCCTTACGGTATATGCGGAAACGTATCCCAATAGACGTCACCATCTCGGCAATTATTTATCAACCTCTTCAACCAATTATGTGAAAGTGGACTGTAACGCCTAGAAAACGTAACAGAAACAAACAAGTGACTGGAGAAGAGGCAGAAATTAATGTTTTGGCTGCCGTTGCAGTAGATCCTCAAATTAGTTCCTGCACAATCGCACATGGAAGTGGCATAAGTGAGGCAAGCGTACTGCGCATTCTCCATCGACATGAGTTCCATTTTTGTCACATCTCTCTTCATCAAGAGCTGCATGGAAACGATTTTCAGAATCGTTAAATTTTGTACATGGACATTAAGACATGATACTCCATATTCATCACGTATCTTGTTTAGTGATGAGGCAACATTTACTAAACATGGCCAGGCAAAGCGCAGAAACATGTAGTATTGGTCTGTTGACAATCCCCGTGGCTTCGTCAGGTGGAACATCAGGTGGAACATCAACATGGAGTTTAAACGTGTGATGGGGGATAGTGAACCATCAGCTCATAGGCTCTTTGTTCATAGAAGGAATACGATGAACTCGCACAAGTATCGCAGCCTCCTGACAGACCATCTGCCACAGATGCTAGAAGACGTGCCTTTGCAGACCAGGAGCAACCAACATGATGGCTGTCCAACCCATAGTGCACGAAGTATTACAGCTTGTCTTAACGGATTGTTTCCAAATCATTGGATTGGACGAAGAGGACCTGTATCTTGGCCGGCCCGTTCACCGGATCTGACCCCTTTACACTTTTTTCTGTGCGGAAGGCTGAAAGACACTGTCTACAGGGATGTACCAACTACACCAGACGATATGAAACGACGTATTACTGCTGCCTACTCTGAAATTTCTGCCGAAATGTTAGAACGTGTGCAGCAGTCTTTCCATAGCAGACTGAAAGCGTATATTGAAGCTGCCGGTGTAGTAATTTTGATCACAACCTTTAAAGGGCTATGTTCTCTTTACTTGTAAGAATCCACAGAAGTATTGCAATTCCCTTTTGTTTTTCTTTAGTTTGTGCTATCACAGGTTGTACAAGTGTTGATGCAGTAATTTGTATCATAAATTATTTAAATGTAAAGAGTGATTATAGTATGAATATGCATTTTTGTGTAACATTGATTTGAGATGTTTGTTGACTGTAATTATTGTTGAGAAGTAAGTTTATACGACCTTACTGAAACTGTCAATAATAGCGTGCAATAATGCAGCGAGGGGGTGAGCTGTTTATCATTATTGGAGACGAGGAAGTTACGTAATATTGGCGCGTTTTTCGTTTAGAATCTTCTGGAACATTTCCCTAGAGCATATGTATTCATAATTTTCATTGGATATAAAAATAGACGCTAATGTTGGCGCGTTTTATTAGCCAATTGCAGCTCAGTTATAATCTTTAGGCATATCGGGGTGTATGAGTATAAAAAGCCAAGTCAGAGGTAGATCGCCCTCAGTTCATCGAAAATATTTGTAAAGTACACGTCGCCTTCAGTCAGTCAGTTCGTCGAAAGTATTTGTACGGCACACGTCGGATATCAATTTGCAGGTTACGCGTAACAGAGTTATGAAAAATCTCAAGTGTGATAAAGTTAATTATACAAAAAGTTGAAGTACGCGAATTAAGAAATATCAGTAATGAAGTTATTACAACAGTTTCAGTTTGGCGAGTGTCAAGATCAATGTGTAAATGTGATAGCAAATGTGTTCGACAATAAAAGTGTAAAACAAATTCTTTCATCAGTGTTATTTTTGGATAAGAGACTCCCTTCCGTTTACACAACCTGTATAAAGAGAAGTACTTGACCAAAAGATAATAGCTAGCCGGAGGACAGAGAACCAAAATTAAATAAAATAAAAGTAGCATGCTTTCAAACAAAAATTAATACTGCCGCAAATTGCTAACACCAGATGGAGCTAACAAACCTAACAAATGAATCACGTCACAAGATGGCTTCAACGCGTGAAGTAAACACAAATACACAAACATAAGTAATACACTCGCAAATTGGCTACCACAACGTGGGGCTACAATAATGTTAAATAAATAACTTAACAAGTATACTACATCAGTGTCGGTGCGTAAAAGTTTCAAAATAAGATTTCTCGTAAACCACTTGCACTAGAATCTTGCAACAAACGCTACTGACATTCTAATTTACCCTACCTATATTTTGTTGATGTAATTAGGCATTTTTATATTTATAAATTGTATTTTCGCTCAAAAATACAGTTTCTCAGTATTATTAAAATCTGTCTATAGGCTAAATGTACGAGCCCCTGACTACCAATCAATACTGTGAAAACTGCACATCAATAGCACTTTTAATTTTCGAAATATTTGCGATGCAAGTTTTAGGGGATTCACCCTGTACAAGTACCCTGTGCCTTTTTAATGAAATATTTAAATTTACATCTGCCTTCTTTATTCAGATTTGAAAAGACTAGACACCTTTTACTTTAGCACTTGACCTTTAAGAACGAGTAGCATTCTCTTTAGCAATGGTAAAATAAGATTACCTAATATTTCTCATTTTTTACTTTCTAAAGTATCAACAATACAGCGTTAACATATGCAGTTATATACATTGAATAGAATTAAGCATCTTAAAATCTCGCTGAATGTACATAAGATTCTTAAAGATTATTACATATTATGTTACACGAGAAAATGTAGGAGCGTTTTAAATTAAGATAATGTGTTCAAATATAAATATTACCATACTATTAATTTGGTGATAGGCTATCCTGCCTTTATCTTTCTGTACACGTACGTCCAATAATGATTAAGCAAAATAAACTACATGCCACAGCACGGGGATGCAATAGGTATCTGAAATTTGTATTCATTCGTATGTATTTTCTAGTGCCAGGCAGAGGTTTTCAATAATATCTACACTTTTTAATAGAATTAGTTGCTTGTTAATCATTCTTCTATTTTTAAGCTCAACTTATTTATAATTTTTATAAGTAATATATTTTGCGATACAGAGAGGATGTATAGTGAAGTGGAGCAATCATGCATGTCCTAAGCATTTAATCAAGTAATTATAAATATTTATAAGATAACAGTTAGTAACAGGCGCACTGAATAAATAAAAAAAACATTTTTTGGAAAAATGTCCGTGTGTGTGTCTGTAAACAGCATAACTCTAAAACGAAAAGTCGGACCAATACCAAACTTGGTATTTAGGTTCAGTGTCTTCCATAGATACGACATGGAGATTGTCAAAAAAATGCCCAACCCAAACTACATACATGTAAAAACATGAAACCTTTTTCCAATTTTTTTTATTTTCTAAAAATTAGCTCTAACAATTTTGATCAAAATACAATTATATTGAATATATTTACATAAAAAATAAAATGTATATCTTGAATTTTCTGGGAATAGCCTGTGAAGTCCTTCATTCGGAAGGAATTTTGTATTATCTTGCATAATGGGTAAAGGTTAAGCGATAGACGAAAACGTATTACATAAGAAATGTAGATGTTATTAAAACACACAGTATATTTTAATAAGTTATTTTTAAGTCCTTTCAACATTCAGTTTTTTCTCGCGATTGCATGGAAATATGCCAGCATATAAGAACTGTACTTGACTATCGCTGTTCCCTTTGTATCTATACTAAATGTGTAATGTATGTAGCTGTTTCTGCAAAGGTTTGAAATATAATAGATAGAAAAATCGTTTATATACCCGCTGAACGATGGGCGGTAGAGAAAGTCATGTGAATGTATCACATCAGATTTTTTTTAGTTTAACCCACTTTAACCTGGTTGGTCATATCGGACGATGAATGAAATTGGTGAAATGATGCTCAAAGTCGCCCGGAGTCCATAGAGCTTAAAGTAACCTGACATTCGTCTTCTCAGGATAAGGAAAAACCCTGGGAAAAACCTGTCCAACTAATTCACCCTAACCAAAATTCGAACTCGGAAATTCTTGAATTTGAAGTAGACAGCTACTCCAACTCACAAAAGTGGGCTAACGTGCAATAGTATAACATGAAAAAACTTCTATGCTTAGGTCTTAGTTATGTCTTATTTTCATTATGCCCCGAAAGGTATAGAAGGACCTAGATTTGTATATTGTTTGTTGCATCCTGTGGTATGTAATTGTATGTTTTTCCGTTAAAGCTAATAAGTTTAGACGTAAAACTGAATATTTTAAAACTTGTTTGAACAAAAGGAACAGAAAATGAATGATGTTGTGAATGCTTTATTTTGAACGTATTTCTGTACTTTGTAAGTGAGTTGGAGAACAAAGTCTCCATTCATGCTTAAAATTTAACACCTAGTTGTGGTACCGGGTTATGAAATAACTTCCAACACGCACGGCTTGAAAGGAAAATTACATCAGCCGCAGCGTTAAAGCGACCGCACGGTGGCAATCAATGAATATCCAGCAGAACAATGCCCATTCAAGTCCACAGATCTCACAAATAGGGATCAGGTAGCCTGCAGCTTACAGTTTGTCAGATCGTCTATTTTTCCATTTTACCCGCGCAAATGAAACTTCTCCAAATATGATGCCCTATCTCTTGTACAGCGTGATTGAAGATATTCTCATATAATGTAATACAGGAGCAACCATGCTGGTTTAATACGTTTGAGAGTCATTCAGCAAGTAAAGGCCGTATGGCTCTTATATATTTGGAAAGAAATGTTTTATTATAAAATATACAAGTTAACAAGACTGAGGCTTCCTTTAGTTGACTTTAAAGTTCTGCAGATCTTAAAAATTCAATGTTTACCACTTCAGAGTCGGAGGATTTTGTATTACACAGTACCTTTGAATAATCACAGAATGCAGAATAACAATTTTCTTCGCCTGAAACTCACCAAAATTTGAGAAAAGATCTCAGGTAAACCATTTAGTCTTAGAATCCCGACAGCGATCCGCGCAGTGGTCATTACTTCTTGGATTGCCCTCGTACTTTATATTTATCCTTTCGGCAATTAATAGTACTGTTAAGCCTTAGATAACTTTTATACAATAGTTATTTCTCAATTATTATTTTTATTATTATTTTTGTTTTTATTATCATCATCACAGTTGAGTGAAAAATCCGGAATTTCTGTTTCTTTGTTCCGCAGTGGCCCGCGCAATTGGATAAAATCTAACAACCTCTAATACACTATACCTGTGAATGGCTTACTTTTCATTGGCATTGAGCTAGCAATGCGTTATTTCTAAATGTTGCTCAGGGCAGCATCCAGAGCGGCGTAGAGCAAGCTTTGTTGGCAGCTGTAGGATTATTCAAAGCGGGAAGTGTAGTTGCGTTTGTTTTCAAAACGTGCCCACGGCACTACTCTTAGCAAATGTAGGAAAGGGCATATATGGTTCATATATTTATGTGTCAATATCGTGTTTATTTTGACGGTAATTAGTCGAAAATACTGCAAAAGTACAATATGATATTATCTTTTCCGAAATAGTTTTGATTGTGAGATGCAAATACAATAAAAGGACTAAGATAGTCATAAATAATGACGAAATAGAACAATCGAATATGTTTGGGTTCTTTGGGTGAGATATATCACAAAATACAGAATTGGAAAACAATCTTAAAAATCTGATGTTATATTTACGCCCTTTCTCTAATCACTCGTCTACAAATAATTCATTCAAAAGTTTATTCTTCTACGTACTTCTTGTTAATTCATATAAATGATTACAGAAAGACATCCATTATACATTTCATTGTAGGTACAAGGGGAATGTGGAAGAGTAAGGCGATATTTTCCACACCCACGCTCTGCTACCACTGATGCGCCAAATTAAATTAAATTAAGTTTTATTTATGGACGTTCTTTAACTGCTGTGGTCCTTAGTGTCCCATTCTATGTTGGGCGTGAAAGACCGGTAATTTTTCTCAGAGGTCCCTTTAGCAGGCTTGAGGTTCTTTTACGTGCCGTAAATCTACGACACGGGACCGCCGGCTTTACTTCCCTTCCAAAGGAAGCCATGCTAAGGATATTTAAGCCCGAAAAAAATCATACCTCTCCGCGGGGTTTGAACCCACGACCTCGGGAACTAGAGACTGATGCGCCTTTCAAATATTTAAACAACAGGTCGCTACGTGATGACTTTGAAATTCTAGTCTGCAGGGCTTGGGAAAAACAACAAGAAGCGACTTATCGCTTGAAAAAGATTTATATAAAGTGTTTGAAAGCTCAAACACAACAAGTATTTCGAAATAGAAGATACGCCAAAAGTTTAATTGACATAATTTGTTTGCTTAAACGAGATCTACATTTTTTGTGAGGTGAGCACGATTTACCTCATGTCTTACAGTGTTAAAGACTATAAAAAGCTCATTAAAATGAACAGGATTTCATGGTCTACTCAGAAAATACAAGATACGTTTTATATCATGTACATATCATGTACATGCGGCAATTTAATCAAAAGCGTTAGAGGGATTTTGAGAAAACCAAAATTAACAACAAATTTTCTGTGTGAAAGGTAGTTTGGGGTGGAGGAATTTTCTTGGAAATTTCGTCTCATATCCTTGTAAACATCTATTTCTGGGGAAATCTCGATATCGAACTCTGATCTGCGCCCGGTCCCTGCCCACTAGCCACCAACGCCCAGGATCGCCGGGGTGGAGCCCATTCGGAGGAGAGACCTAACTGAGCGGTATCGCAGTGACGCCTGGAAAGAAGCTTTACAGAGCGCAAGACACCGCCCAGCCGCAACCAGCCGAACACTGTCGCCCAGTCCTACAATCCTGATAAAAGATGATAGGTACAGGAATTGAGAGGGAGGAGATTCGTGGTAGAAATTGAACCACTACAGCATTCGCCTGTCAACCCGGAGAAAACACGAAAAACCCATGGGCCAGAGTGGAAAAAATCCGGGGATCGATCCCGGGATCAGCCGAATGCGGACCACAGACGTTGCCTCCTGAAGCACCAAAGAAAGCAAAAATATGATAAAAAATAAATGGAGTATTAAATGATAAATGGGAAGAAAAAAAAACAATCAAGTAAAACTCCATAAAATTGCCTCCAACCTTCTCCGATGTACGGTAGCGAGACGGCGGTAAGAACAGATGCCAAAAGACACGTCGAAGAACCCGGGTTGGCATTTTTGAAATCGTTACTCGGGGTGAGCCTCAGAACTGAAGTGAGATAAAAACAAGATGGTGGAAGAAGTGATTTAATACCAGAAAGAATGGCACCGATATGTGTGAAGAGTATAACCATATCAACTAACAAATTTTTACTACTCACCATGAAGATAGGATACAGACCCAAAAGGAAATTGCGAAGCATTTCACCTAATACACTTTTACTTTGGAGCCGCTAAATAACCCATTTCTTGAATCAGAAGAAGGAGGAGATAATTATTTGCATGCAGTCCATTTTACCAGCGGTGTACACGAGAATTCGTTTTTGGTGCTCCACTTTTTGTAATAATGATCAATGATCTACATTTAAATGTTGAGTAAATCTCAATATTTATTATTTTCTGATCAATGTCACACACTTAAGCTACCAATAGTAATATTTAACATTTTAAATCTCGAATGATGGCTCCCTTCGATGGTGTCGATGGTTCCATATAAATGATTTTCAGGTAAATACACATAACACAATCATTTTTCATTGACTTTAAAGAATGTTTCAGACAATATCTTAAATTCTATGGTATTGTACTCGTATTGAGGGATAAATTAACTTGGATCGAAAATATTGCGATTATACACGGTGATTCAAAAGGATACTTTGGAAAAGGCTCCAATGGAAGTAATCCTTAGTTGGTTCACAGTATTTTATTGCCCAGATGCGCATGCTTGTTAGAGGATTTCAATGCGGATATTGGAATCCGGATATGCATTCTGACTCGCTTTTATCACCTATATGTCATTAAATAATTTTACGATATGCGTTTGTTCCCCCTCCCTCTCTCTCTCTCTCTCTCTTTATTTTTTCACCCTGAAATTTTTTTAAAGCCCAATTTTCTCCACATCAATGTACATCATATTCCAGACATTACTTCATTATAGACATTGGATTGAAACCACCGCTAGATTTCATAGATAAAAATTTTATAAATACCACCTATATATAATTTATTTATTATACATAATAGGTGTATTATATTTGGAATGTTTTAAAAGAATATCATTAAAACATGTACACATTGAATCTCGCCATTTAAAGCACACATTTCTGGTACAGTTTTACTTCGGGTCTTTTTTTTTCCTAACGCTGAGAAAAGACGATTTTATTCATTCTTTTTATACAAAAATATCGCAGTATTTAAAATATATAGGGAAGAAAACGCCAGAATTTCAGGGAATTATACTTTATTAAATTAAAAGTATTATTTCAGAAGAAAATCACTCTTCTCATGTTAAAGTGTGTTTTGTGAAAATATGCACAACAAATTTTTATTGTACTTTGTTTTATAAACCTTTAATCAATGTACATACTGAAACTTTCGCAGCTGGTGTCACGACTAATAATAGAATTACTGCTATCAGGGCTTGTAGGCCGTAGTCCAGAAGGCATCGTAGATACCGAGTTTCGCCGAGTACAGCGCTTGGCATCTTCAGCGGTCAGAGACCGAATAGGACATACTTGGCGAAGCGTCAGTATCTAAGATCTTCGAGACCACGGCTTACAAGCCCGGATAGCAGTAATTCAATTATTAATCCTTCTATCAACATTGTGTGTAATAAAACAAACCATTTTGTTTAAAACGAAATAACTCCACTGTTCTTCAGATTAACTGCCAACCGTGTCCTAAATCACCTCACAGGTAGGTAAAAATCGTATGAGGCTATCAGTAATATTTATTTACTTATTTCGATTAAATAGGACACTGTAGCCCCCTAATACTGCTTACTATTGATTATGTTTAAACCATATGCTCCTCTTTGTGAGGCAACATTAGACTTGATGACGTCACGGTGAATGTTCTGAATAAAGGTATTCTTGGGAATTATAGCATTTTTCTTAACTTCATGAATAGCCTAAATTTTTATATGACTATAAAACTGAAATTAGTTGCCACTAAAGTAGTGGAACATTCCCTGTGCTTACAGGAAAAAATATCTGCGATTTCGATTTCCTCATTTCTGGTTATAAATACCCTCCATGTCACGTAAAGTGTAAGCTGGCTCAGAGCATTAGGGAACCATATTCCCGAGCTTCACAAAAAGGCACTAAACTATGCCATACAAAGGCTCTCTTAAGTATAGGAAATTATATCGACATGCCTAGATCACATACTTATTGTTTCATATAGAAAAAGTAGTTTTCTATGGCCTGTGGTCTAGTGGTCACCAACCTTCTGATCCCCGAGGTCGCGGGCTCAAACCCGAAGGAGGGCGAAGCATGACATTTGAAAGGGAACTAACGACGTGTAATATTTATTTTGCACGTAAAAGAATTTCACTACCAACCTTGAAAGAGAAAGTATCTACGCAAAATTGTCGGTCATTTAGAAGAAGGTATTTTGTTGTATTGAGGGAGTTGTATTATATTTCAACTGTTGGGGAACTAAACTTGTAGTAGTTGCAACCGCACATATAGTACCCGGTAGCCCTTGCCCCAATTTTTAAAAATATTAACTTTGTAATTTGACTGTTTCTTTAAATATTATATATTTATGTTTGCCTCGGCTGCGTCAGCATTATTGTTATAGACATGTTTCTCTTTGTAGGGTTGTGGAGCGACAAGAATGTAGGCTTACACAGATTATAATTTTACTTAACTCCTTATATTAATACTTGATACGATTTAAATAACACTTCACTGATATAGAGCTGTGAGATTCTTTTATTAAATACTTGCACTTTTTAATACGTAATCTATTTTTGTCTCACACGAAATACGTATAAAATCTCTCGAGGACGCATCACGCATCTGGTTATAATCACTGTCTGCAGGCAACTGAACTCTAAATTTGTAAAATTTCCTCCTTTTCAGTTTCTGATTGGCTAATCCTGCTCCAAAAGAATACCTTCATTTAACTAAAGCTTTTTCTAGTTGTAGATTGGCTATTTTATAAGCTGTCACTAAAATTACATTATTGTTACTCCAAGAATCACAAGTAGTACTGTTAAACTTTCTTACTCATTACTGACTCAAGGTTACCTCATTGTTAGCAACTTTTAACTTATTATTCTCACAGCTCCTACATTATTAAATTACGTAACATATTCACATAACATTATTACACATGGATACATTAATATAAACATATATAATGACTGTAATATACACTTTTATATATTGTTACATGCACATATTGCTTTAAGGCGGGCTGTTATTGAATTTATATATTATATAATTAGACTGAAATTATTTAAGTGTTAAAAATACTGCCTCAATTTCACAACTCCAGTGTCCTGCTTCTCTTCCGTGACGCATCTATGGACGGCGGGCAAATCATCTGCCATGAAAAATGATCTGTACGCATTATGCGTCGAATCGTAATTGTAGATTCATCTGATAAGAGAAAGCACCGCTAGTATGACAGGAAGCTGACTCACATAGACGAAATTTCTCGGTCACACTGAACAAACACCAGTACGTTTCGTTCTTTCTCTCTCTTTTATTTTGAGGCCCTCATATCATTAGTGGCTAATCAGGCAAATGCACCCCAAATTACAAAATGTTGTGCCTACGGAGAAGTGCAAAATCCTAATAATGTGTTCCATTAATTCAGGTATTCCATTTTGGAGATATTAATGTTTGGAATTATGTGATTATGATGTGGTTAGATACTGAAAGATCAAGGAAATTCATTACGAATGAAAAAATATATTACATTTTACAATTTTGCAATTTCCTATGCCCTAATATTTCATTACATGTCATCTGTCATTTAAAAAAAAAATGGAAAAATTACTATGAACCATAGTTTTGTTTTGTGACATACTGAACGATTATTCCATGTTTATAGAAACGTTAGAAAATCTATACTCCTACCTTCGGTAGCAATGATATCCATAACAGCCTAGATTGCTCCAAATAAGAGAGGAAACAAAGAGAAGAGTATAGTATAGGTTAGGTTAGGTTATAAAACGGAGGGGAACACTTCGAGAACTAAGACCTAAGGGAGATCTATTGTCTACAACTCCCAAGGAGAAAGGGATAAAGTGAGGGAACCACAGAAGGCTCCAGCCCACAGAGACACGCGGAAGACGCAACAGCTTCCAGTCTCAAACCTGTCATGCTACTGGAGCCACCTTGAGAGGGCAATGAGCAACCCTCTAGTGTCCACGGAAAAAAAATTAACTCTTTCCTTTGAGTAAGTCTGTCCGGCACCGCCATACCTAAAAGATGAGAAGGAACATGGAATGAAAAGGAAATAATGGAAAGGATGTCGTGGTGGATGAGAAACTATCCAGTATTGGCCTACCGACAAGGGAAAACCACAAAAAACCAAGGTCAAAGTAGGTGAGAATCACAACTAGGATTTCTCGAATGCGAGTCTCACACGTTACGCGGAGCCATCTCGTGCGGTGAAACTCTTTCAGAGTTTTTTACCTAAAAACATGTCCGCTCATATGTATTTAGGCAACTTTCTCTTGTTTATCGTTTTCTCTCTTAATATATAGTACTAAACTTAAGTTTAGTGGGTTATCTTTCATACACGTGAGTTGGAAATGACGCAACAGGTTTACACATATTATTAAGGTATGTTGACAACCAGCATTCGCACTATGCTGAAAGATCGTTGGAATTGCGAACAAAAGCGGTCATTTCCACAAAAATTAAAGTTTTAGTTTTTTTTATGATTTCGATAGCCTTAATGAGGCAGAAATCGGAATTTGTAACTGGGTTTGTTCAAAAGCGCTCAATTACATGAGAAAAAGTAGCGTAAAAGTATTTTCAATAAAAAAATCTGATGTGTTACACTCACATGACTTTCCCTACTTTTGTACAAAGTATTTTTACAAACGCTTATTCTCCATATGCTTCATGTTAATCGAGATGTTAAACTTATTACTAATTTTCTTGTAGATGCAAGGGGAATATGGTAGGCTTTAAGCGATAGTCAAATCTTATAAGAGCTGGTTGCTATGTGGCGCATTCCATTTTCTTTGCATGTCCAGGACATAAAAAAATGAATAACGTATTCCTATTTCAGAAAAAGTATAAGCATTGGAAAATTTAAGGGAATAACAAGCAAATCTCGAAAATGGTTCACTCAAAAAAAATCTGTATATGACATAAATTGTGTATTTTAACGCGATCTACATTGTTTGTGTAGTAAAATTTTGTCTATCTCTTATGGTTTACCAGATATGCAAAAGTAGTTCACAATGAAGAATACTTTTGGAGACATTCCCAGAAAATTCGAGATATACATTTCATTTGTCATGAAAATATCTTAAACATATAATATTTTAATCAAAATCGTTAGAGCCATTTTTGAGAAAGTTAAAATTTTCGAAAAATGTTCCTTGTAAAGGGTAATCTGGGGTGGCGGGATTTTCTTGAAAACCTTCCTGTCGCATCTCTGGAAAATACTGAACCTAAATACCAAGTTTGGTGTTTATCCAACTGTTTGTTTCTGAGTTATGCTGTTCATAGACATACACACAGACACACGCATGTTTCCAAAAATGCTTTTTTG
Source organism: Deroplatys truncata (assembly GCA_030765065.1). Classification (NCBI taxonomy): domain Eukaryota; kingdom Metazoa; phylum Arthropoda; class Insecta; order Mantodea; family Mantidae; genus Deroplatys; species Deroplatys truncata. The sequence goes on from CM060986.1 coordinate 111,858,962, forward strand.
GATTCAGGGCATCTCAAAACTTATATTTCCGGTGAAATCTCCGTATCGAATTTTTGGGTGGAATACAACACTTCCTCTACTTAGTATATGTAGTAGAGAAAGTAAAAACGGACAATTCAATAACACGTTATATCTATATTTATTTGTTTTGCATCAAAACCGGACAATTTCCTGGCATTACACAAGCGTGTTTCCATTCAAAAATGGTCATTTCCTTATTCTTGTAAAACATTTATTTTCTCACTACGATTGTTACTGTGCAGTCACCTAAATGCTTTCTCATTGGTGAAATCCTATCAGCAGATTTCCCACGCAGGATTCAACAATAGACTCAATAAGAAAACAAATCGATGACTCAGTTTGTAAGCATCCAAGCGTGCCATCACACTGGTTATTTTACTTGGGCCCTCCGCGCCCTTTATCGTGGATTTAAGAATACCAAATAATTATGTTTTAGGGTCTAAGTTGATATTTATTTTTAAAAGCTAATAAATAATAGAATACTGTGCATATACTAGTATTATTAAAATTTCACATGTCAGTATGTGTTTTATCGGCACATTTTTAAGTCTACAATATAGCCTGGTGTACCGTATTTGACACAAAGGTGTTTTTTAAGGCTTTAAGTTTTATAATTTCATATTACACAACAATATCATATAGGTATTTATAGCTGTTTCAAGTCTTAAAAATAATAATTTTCTTAACAATAAAAAGGAAAACTCATACAGATGCAGTCAAATGTCGACATTTCCAACTCTGTCGAACAAAATCGGATATTTCCAAAACCTTTTTGATTGTACATGGAGGATACTGAAAAATTTTAGAGTTGCATGTTTCTAAAAACAAGCAAAATTTGTTCATATATGACAACTACTTTCTAATATTTTGCGAGTTGATTGCCGTGTAGTTTGGTATATTTGCTCTAATAGTTTGTTGATTATTATCATTTAAGGATTTTGCGTTCACCCAAAAAATTAATTTGAATATACAACATTTCTGGGCTATGATTTTTTTACGATTTTAAATCGTCACTAACCCCTAAACAATGTGAATATCAGCGTAGAAATGCATTTGACGAAGAAGCCTCATTTAGGGTAACAATTTATAATTGGTATAGCGAATTAAAATGAGATCATTTTTTTCCTAGTGATGAATTTCTTGAAGGACGCCCAAGAACTGTAGTTACTGATGAAAACATGCTTGAAGAAGATCGACGGACATCTTGTGAATTTATTCGGGCGACATTGGTATGGGTCAAATCCAAAATTTTTACATCAACAGTTAGACGTGAGAAAACGTTGTTATCGATGGATTTCACATAACCTGACTCTCGATCAAAAACAGCAACGCATTACTTGGTGCAGAAAAACTCTGGAACATTTCCAAGGCGACACTTCAAATTTGATTTGGAGTATCGCTACTGGTGACGAATCTTGGGTTTATTGTTATGGTCCTGAAAAGAAAAATTAATCGGCTCAAGCGTCTTTCGAACAGAACCTAAAGCTACGAAAGTCCAACGAATTCGCAGTGCTGGTAAAATGGTTGAAGTTATTTTTCTAAAGCAGGTCACATGATTACTATAACAGAAGACAAATGTACAGTTACTACCGATTGGTACACAAATATCTGTTTATCGCAAATTTTTTAAAAAGTTGTTGAAAAATTCCCAAAATAAAAAAGGGTTACATCATGACCACACATCGCCGCATACAACAAAACTAACAATTGAGACAGTATTTTTAACACTTAAATGATTTCAGCCTAATTACCTATATAATATATAAATTCAATAACAGCCCGCCTTAAAGCAATATATGTATGTAAGAATATATAAGAAGTGTATATTACAGTCATTGTAAATGTTTATATTATTGTTACATGTGTAACAACGTTATATGAATGATTTACTTAATTTAATAATGTAGGAGCTGTGAGAAATAGGTCAAAAGTTGCTAACAATGCGGTAACAATAAGGTAGCCTTGAAGCAAAAATGAATTAGAAAGTTTAATAATGCTACTGGTCATTCTTGGAACAAAAATAATGTAATTTTTGTGACGGTTTATAAAATAGCCAATCAACAACCAGAAAAAGCTTAAGTTAAATAAAAGTATTCTATTGGATTAGAAATAGCCAATCACAGACTTTCAATACAGAAATTTACAAATTTAGGTAGTAGAAATCAAGTCAGTTGCTTGTAGACAGCGCTCATAACTTGACGCGTTGGTTGCAGACAGTGTTTCTAACCGGACGCGAGATGGGTCCTCGAGAAATTTAATACGTATTTTGTGTGAGAAAATAGTTTACGTGTTAAAAAGTGCAAGTAATTAACAAAATAATCTCACAGCTCTCTCTCTCTCTATATATATCAGTGAAGTGTTATTTAAATCGTATTAAGCATTAATAAAAGGAGTGAAGTAAAATTATAATCTGTGTAAGCCTACATTCTTCAACCGCACCACGCCTTGCAAAGAAATCCATGTCTCTAACAATAATACTGACGCAGTCGAGACAAACATAAATATATAATATTTGAAAAAACCGTCAAACTACAAAGTTAATGTTTTTAAATTTTTGGAGCGAAGGCTAACGGAAACATTTTACCATACATGCGGTTGCAACTACTTCAAGTTCGGCTCCCCAACAGTCAAAATATAATACATCATTTTCAAACTGACTTTCCATAAGTAGCAGCAACAAACCTTCTTCAAATTGGATCCCAAAACGTGGGGCAAATAACAATACAACAAACCTTCTGCTTCACAATTCTGTATCTTGATGCCCTAAAGGTCAGCACCGTGGACCCTCCACCATACAGCCCTGACCTAGCGACTTGCTATTTGTTTTTGTTTTAAAAAGTTAAAGATAAAATGCGTGTATCACTTTTTCGTAATCAGATGAAGCAGTGGAGGATTATAAAAACCTGGTTTCCGAAGTACCTCAGAAGAGTGGTTTTATTGTTTTCAGGACTGGTTTTATCAAATGCAAAAATGTACTGGTTAGTATTTTGAAAAACAATAAAATAATTTAATTTTTTAAAGTAATCCTTGTTTGGTTTTATAAAAATGTTGTGCGTCGCCTTCGTAAACTGTAAAAAAAAGTATGAAAAAAATTATTTTATATGTCACTACATCAAGGAATTTAACACGCTTAAACATACAAATGTCCCTCATTCTCGAGTAAAGCGACGCCTCATTAGTCTTTTCTACTTTCTGGAAAAAACACTACTCTGGAAATGACCGCTTTTCTTTGCAACCTCCTATATTGTAACAACTAAAGTATTTCGAAGAATTTAGCGAAAGAAGTACAGAGATATAGGTGTTAGAGAACGCTTTTGCACTAACTTACGTTAGCTATAATTAAAATAAGGCTCTACAAGCTACAGGTTTTACAACTTTGCAGCTCTCTTATGATACCCATTACTAATTTCTTAAGCGAGGAGCTACAATGTGAAAATAAGAGAGGCAAGAATTGACTTCAGGTGATATATGTTTCACTTACCTCTGCTGCTCCCTTGTGGAGGCCCCACGTAACAACTAAGGCATCTTCTCTTTACGTCGACTGGGAACTTAGCAAGACATGGAGCGATTTATGTTTCACGATGTGACATGTAACAGTAAATTCACTAGAAGCCTCTGCTGGGTTGTGTCCCTGTCGCTGTTTTCGGGGACCCCCCTCCCCTCAAGGGCTCACTTTCCTGTCTGGTTGCCGCTTACTTCTTTTCATATAAATCCGCCATGGTGCAGGAAACCGTTTCGTCCCTGGCGAGGTAGGATTAATACCAGAAAGAACCGCAAGCAAAAAGTTTTCGCACGGCGAATTTTTAATTCCAGGGCTTAGTCCCTTGTTACCCTTCGTTCCCGTTTTCTATAAGAGATGGAAAGCGCCTGTGTACAGAAAAGCAATAAAAGTCTTTGTAGTAAATTAAACCAAACAAGCCGGTTATTATGATCGACGTGATGGAGGTTTCAAGCGGAAAACAAAGAAAAGATATTTAGTTGCTTAAACAAAGCTTCTGAATATTGATTTGTTCCTTTATTGTACCTATTTGTAGCATTCAGAACGCACAAAGTTGTTGATGCAATCCTACCATTACAAAAAAGTTCTTACTGGATATAATATCATGCATAATTGATTCATTTTGGCACGTGTGCCAACAATAGCAATGATGTATTGCCCATACAAATGTCATAATACGTGTATTCCAAGTGGATGTGGCCTATAAATGGAACATGAAACAATTTTGGGATATTTTCTCTGAGCAAGGAAGATGCAAAAGTCTCTGTATTTATTAAATATGGAATATTTGAGAGCTGAATTTATAATTACTCCCATGTTGTGAAAATGATAGGCTCCATCACAGTCGATAACGCCCGCACACTTCTCTCCTAGGAAGAAAAGATATGCAAGTATGTTTATCGCTTCAACACACCAGGAAACAGCAAATGAAATGCAGCGAGAGAAATTAACGTCTGATAAGATATAAAGACGCAGGCGCAGGATAGCGCAGTGGCTTCGTATTCCGGTGTTCGATTTTAAGTCGGTCCTATCCACGCCTTATCCTCTGATTTTCTCATGTGGAGCATCACCAAGGCCCAACGTGGATCGTAGTCCAAGGTAAAAGCTGTAGATCCTCTCATCATCGCTATCCTCATCATCACCCTACCATCGGTGGCAGAGGATACCTCAGAAATCGTTCCAGTTATAGCTTGGTGGAATGAGGTGTCCCTGAAGGTCATAGGTCATATGGGGAGCGTTAGAAACGACGACATAAGAACACGCTCTCACTTATGTCAGATAGAGATGTCGAATGATTTTATGATTTATTTCCTACAGTTTATAATATTAACACTGCAACTTGTGTCTAAGTTTGATATGACACTCGCGAAAATTGTTGTACGAAAACAGCAAGTGTGACAAACATTCACTCATCCCGTAATCATCAATATTAACCTCTTGTTGCATAGATTACTATTATAACATAACAATACAATATGTATAAATCACATGACCTTTTTTAATCATTAAAAGTTAGCACATAAAACTCCCCTAACACCTTTACCTAAATTGAAATAAATGTTTTCCTAAAAACAGTTTAAATTAAGCACCAACGATAAGAACATTGCAAAAAAAAATAACTCAACTGTTTATAACACAACTCATTCTTTGTTATATGAGGTTAGGTGGGAAAAAAGTTGAAGATCATCCAGAAGAGTCGCACATTCTCAAGCATAGTTATTTAGATAACTCGCATAACTATGAGTATTTCGGTAACGTTTAGTGCTACCATAACTAATTTGACTGATTCTATTTAGATTTTAAAAATTCAATGACAGGCCGAGACTCGAACTACGGATCTTAGGCTCTTCGAGCCAACGCTCTTACCGCTTGAGCTACCACGCCAATAAAACTCGTAGTCCATTAAACCTTCTGGTCTGATTCACCTATCCCCGTAAACGATCAATGCGCTCTCAAATATTGGAGATATCAATCCTCAAATGCAAGGAGGTGTTTGAATTTTTCAAGTGTGATTCAACTCTCAATTTAGTGCCTACACACGGCTCGGCTGGTGTGAAATAGCTCTCATTACATCATAAATTCTATGTCGTAATAAACCCTACACATTTATGTTATAGTTTGGTCTATTTTTAATTATTTCTAAGTCATTAATCTACACGACAATTAAAAACACTTCTAAGGTTCAACACAGAAAGTTCAAGTTGAACATTTTATTCGTCATGCCGGTATCTCAAAAGATCAAGAACCTTTTGATCCATTTGTTGGAAAAAATCATAAGAAATGGAAATATGTTCATGTACACGTTGTTCGTTTGGGTTGGAGAATTACCGAAAAACTATCCTTAAACAATGTCTGAGACAAGTATGAATTTTGGCATCATGCTGTTCACAGACTCAGAGACACAAAGCACACACCGGACTACTTTCTAAAAATTGTTTTGTTCAATCTAAATATGGATAACAAACATTGCTTCTTCAAATTTAATAACATAAGCGATGGATAAATTGTATCTAACAAAATATGTAGCCAAGAAATCCGAAAAATGATTTTATTTCCTCTAGCATATCTAAACCATTTGCTATGTTTTGAATGTTGTTTGTTTTTAAAGTTGTGTAAATTTCATACAACTCAACATTTTCTGTCCAAAAATTTAAAACTGATTTGGCATTCATTATAATGGATCTGTAAGTACGAAAGCGTTTCAGCGAGCTTTTTAATTAAAAGTAAATCACCCTTGATCATCCTCTGATTTGATATAATTTTATGTTATCTTAACAAATATGTACGAAACTTCAAACAGTAAATTAAATTTGAGTCAATGTCAAATTATAGAGGCAGTATTTGGGAAGATTTTAATAGGAATATATTGTGTGGTATTGCAACGTCTTCAGACGTACATTTTCGTTTATTAACATAAGTCAAGAACACACCAAGGATTACATCTATGCTAACTTTAAGAGATTGTTGCATTACCTTCGACTAATTAAATAGAAGGAAGCATTGTATTTCAGCAAATTATCATGCCAATTTATAACATTGTGATTATTATTATTATACATTTACTTGTCTATAAAAATAATAATAATTAATGAAATGGCCGTAGACTTATTAATGCTTTAAAGGCAGCCAGATTGGTTAAAAAACTCTATCAACAACATATCCAAGAGCTTCTTTCGTGAAAGCGAGTGGATATAATTCTGCATAGACGTTAGATTTCAAATAAAATTTATAATACGTTGTATTTTATTTTGTTTTTAATTTATGTACGATTTGTTTCAGTTTTGAATTAGTCAGATCAAATTCCACTGAAGCATTGATTTTCCCTTGATAGATTTGCTCTTCACGAAATTTGTCGATAAATTCAAAGCATCTAGTGAGATAAAAATAGACAATATTTTCACTACTTTATTACTTTATGATGGTTTTAACGCTCCAGAAATCACGGTCAACTGAATCAAAAATATTTGTTTTCACCAAAAGAAAATAAGGTTTTGTAGAATATGTGGAACAAAGGTAGCTAAGAGGTAATAAAAGAGGCAAAAGCAGAAAGATATAAACAAGATTTGGTTTCATTTCAAAGGGAAAGCTTAAATGTTATTGACCATGTCGACATTCTGCTAGCGTTTGCTACATCACAATCTTCCGATATCTACACATTTTCCCCTCTGCCACATAGAAACGGATTGTCGCATTGGGTGCCATTTCCGCCGGCTGAGAAGAATTGGTAGCGGAGATGAGAAATGACGAGAAAAAACCGGAAGAGAAGGGAAAAGTTTAAGTTATTTTGACCGTTGGTAACTCGAAAGGATGTCACCTCGTAAAGTATTTTGGGGAAGCCAAGGGCGCATGTGTGGGGCGTCAAGCGCATGTGATGCCTTAAGCTGCATCCTGAGAAGAAATCGAAAGTGAAAACGAGAGAGATAGTCCTGCACTTTGACGTCTCAAACAATTTCCTTGAATTGGCCGTCTGCGTCCTCAGAAATCCAACGATGACGTTAGGAAAAGACGCCATCCTTTCCCCACCGAGCTCTTCTCTTGTATTCTCAAGGGATACACAGAAGATTGACCCTTATTGGTCCCCCAAGACCTCGGCGACCGGCGCTGAACTTGGGATCTGTACAAAAAGGGAAGAAGCGTGAAGAGTGGATTCAACATCTAGTGATCTCTTATATGTCTACCGGGTGATTCATAAATCCCCGCCAAACGCTTGGGTAAGTCACGGTATAACCATTATAAAGGAAGTGAATGGCCCTTCAGAGACAGAAAAATTGTTGACGCGTTCCATATTTTGAAGTATCGCCGAACGTGAGAAGTAAATGTGAATACATGTCCATCCTTCCTGCACGTAATGATGATATTTCACCAATAAAAATTAATTCTCAACTAATTGTTTATCATCATCATCACCATCATCATCATCACCACGTTTTGGTTTGTTTCAACTCCAGCAAATTGATCATTCAGTTTTTTTTTGTTTTTTGTTTTTTTTGTTTTTTTTTTACCTTCCAATTCTTCTTCCTCTTGGGTTGCAGCTCATTGTCACTTATGTTACATGTACTTGTGATTGGTATTGTAATTACGTGATATTTCCAATTATATTGATATTCTCTTACTATTTTTAGAACATTTTACACTTTCAGTTCGTTTCTAATATGTTCACCGCTACTTTTATCCAGCTACGAATCTGAGAAACTTCATATCTCCTGCTTCAACTTTTTCTTATATTTTTGGTAACACTGCTGTGAAAGAACAATTATTAAAATACAGTAATATGAAATATACGGTATATTGTTCTCTTCTCATTCAGCCAAAATTTTCTTTTCGATATATAATTAAGCCCTTAAGTTTCCTCACATTGAAATATAATTCGTTATTTTTAATGGGTCTTTAATGGAATACAAATTACTATGCACTGCTTGGCAATTGGTTGTCTCCTAAATGAATTACGATTTGTCAAAAATATATTCCTTAACGTCCAAAAGCATTCTCATTCCTGAGTTTTATTCCGACTCTTTGAAAATTTGTGCATACATTTATCATTATGTTGTACATAAACTACATTGTGAACATCTAATGTTCTATCTTACTTGAAAACTTTTGTTGCCTTAGTCTGAAGAGGCGATAATTACTGGATTTAAAAAAGTTCAGACACAGATATATTGGTGATAATTGGAATAGTAGGCGGAATTATCAATTGGTTTAAAATTAGGGATTAAACGTTTGTTGAATGGCAACATAATTGCATTGAAAAGCTAGGATGTTTTTAAGTTGATTAGTTTATTGAAATGAATTTGCAACATCTTCAAGTTTATGCATCCGATAGGTATCTTAATTTTGACCATTCAATCATCTCTGATTTCTAAAATATCTCCATAAATCAATTGGACATTCCTTTAAGTACTGTGTATTTCAAACAAATGACTAATAAAGTAGTTTATTTTTAAGTTAGATATATTAAAAATAAAAATCATATACTTTAAAATAAATGCCTTACAGTTAATAAGAATATAACTATTTTTGGTAAAGTTTGGTTGACAGTCTGTTTTCTTTCCAGGTACCTAGCTACTGAAGCCCCTGACTTTATGGACTAAATTGTTTGTAGATACAATGTTCTTCTCCTTCATTATTAGAAGCTCTACGATGTTTCCAGTTTGTAAAATTGGGCACTGCCGAGAGGTGGAGTTGTAATCGAAAAATACATACTGCGCACTAGAGCTACTGTTCACACACTGAAACGCTGTGGCATGCACGTCATTGTTCTGTGACTGTCAATTGAGCTGTGTTTTATTCAAAAGAAAATTACCATACAATAAGAAAGAGTAAACGGATCTGCGCACATGTAAAAAAGCGGAGGGACCTTTGACTAACCATTTGACTAATAGTAGCATCAAAGGTTTCACATTTACATTCTGGAGATTAGAGTTTCAAAAAAATATGCTCATCACCAGCATTAAGATCGAAAACCTCGCAATATTACAGAAATAGTAGAATCAAGGCAGAAATATTATAATGCCATGTCATCATGTTCTTAACCTTGAAACTTTTATTTTAACTCCAAACTGTGCAAGCATTTTTACTAGTTTGCAGTCATGTACACATAATATTACTTAGGAGTTATGAAACCCTTCCAACATACTGAAAGTATTGTATCTCAAAAAATCAATTTTTGAGCTAGAGCGCTTTTAAATTTGGAATAGCTTTTGGAATTCGTCGAGATGACGCAGGTAAATTAGAGAATGATCGTAAATATAGTGAATGACAGTTTTTCAGGTGTCATAGAAAAGACAAACATCTACCAGATACCATAGATCAGACTTGCTCCTGTAGGGGACACGAGGTTTATCCAATCCTCTGTTATGTTATTTGATTTGCTATCGTCCAATGAGTTCTATTCCATTACCTTTGTGTCGCCGTAAAGTCCGACCATCCCCAACACACCATGCTGGGCAGAGAAAGGAGGAGAATGCCACTGAGTCTAACAAATGGCATGACTGCAGCAGATAAAACTACTCAAATCCCCCCAACAAACAGAATTCATTACTTGGGACCCTCGATATCTTTCAATTGTCTGTAGTCAATTGTCTCTGTATAACACTATTCATAAGTAGAGACCAGTAGATTGTCAGCCCTCTTTTCTCCTCCCTTTTTCACATTTAAGAGAATTGGCAACGTCGCATTACAAAAGGCTTTGGATTTACGGCCGCTTCCCCGATTTTGTTTCAGGAGAAAGTTTTATTCACCAACTGTTTTAGAAGGATCCCAAAGCCTTGAAGAATAATATAAAACACGCAGTGACTGCCAGTCTTTAAACTTAAATGATACAAGAAACATTGCACTGAAAGCAAAAAATGTGAACGACAAAACGAATGTAAAACTACGTGTTATTGAAATTGTGTTACATAAACAAAGGTTAAAGAAACAAAATGTCAACTAATTTTGTAGTCTTACCACTTCTATTACCCAAGATCGCAAAAATAAGGTATTTTATACTGAAGTTTTAACAAAAAACATGTTAAAATGCACAAGTAAAAATCCCGAAACATGATTTAATCACAGTAGAATGGTGGTTTTGCTGTTCTAGTCATTTAAATTCCTAAGTAAGACTTTATTTATTGTAATTTGTTTTCTTATACTTTTGTCACTTTAAAACATTCCCCATGATGCAATTTTTGTTCATTTACTGTTTCGGTATACGGTCTTTAAAATGTTTTGAAGGTATTTGTTATTAATTTTCTTAATATAAGGTACAGCTTTTGATTTATTACTATAATACTTTAATACGTGATTGATATTTTGAAAAATAAAGGTATTGCATAATTCTAATCCAACTGGATGCCTCCACCTCAGAATTGGGTCCAGTAATCGCTCGGACATAGGCCCAAAAGTCATAGGTTAGAGCGTTAGAAACGAAGACGACATTATTCCAATTTTTCCCAGGAAATAATTAACGTTGCAAATGGTAATTTAATATTTTATTAAAAGTATATATAGGAAGAATGTATGCACAATTTATATCCTTGAATTTTCTAGGTGTTCATCAAGGACAATTTACACGAGGCGTATTATATTTGAAAAATATTTTCTTGGACGTTTAAACGCACAGTGTCATGAAAATTAAATGTATGCTTTAAAACTGTCTTGAAACAACCTTTTTGAAAAAAGCTTCAGCTCAAATGGCCTACATTTATAGAAATCAGCAATTTTAGTATATTGGATTTTTAATGATGGTATATATGTAAGTTTGAATATTATTAATTAGCATCCTCTGTGTAGGTTATTGTTTGGATGTAACTGGTAAATGCCTTATGTAATTTACCTCCTTCCGAAATGAAAATAACTAGATGGAAACATATAGGGATGTTAATTAGATTTATAATAAGGTATTCCCAGATTCCCCAGAAAGACACAAAGGTCCTAAAAAGTTGTTTCGTTATTTTTAGAACTCAAAAGTTTTGCAAACGTTATTGGTAACTACTTTGAAATGTATCATTATATACTTACTTAAACACTACCATATTAATTAGAGTACATTAGGATTCTAATCTAGGTTTATGTTACTCGTAGTGCAAAAAATTAAAGAAAACATTTATTAGCTTTAGTGATACACACTGCAGTATGTTTTTCAAGGCATAGGATTCTGTAGCATTACGTGCTAATGCGCTTAGTCTCATCTAGAATTCAATTAACTTTTACTGGGCAGTCATTAGCCAACATACATCGACAACATGGGAATATTCTGGTATTAATTTAGTATGAATAAGCTTAATTAAGGTGGAAGTCGTCCCCCATTAGCACTAGGATAATCATCAATAACAGAATTAGTTTGATTAGTCCTAGGCACCACATCGTATACTGCAGTACATCCACTCCTGTTATTTAAGTAATTCATCTACCCAACAGGCATTACAAATTATGCACAGGCTACGTCATGTCTTTCTAAAATGGAATAATTAACATGGGGCCTCAATATCTACTGGAAAAGGATCAAGAAGCCCTGAAAAATATATGTTCACATACCATATCTCGAACTTACGAAGAAATAAATTATTGTTAGTATTAACTGCTTAACACAATTATCTTCATAAGGGCATTTTACACCCAACTACTCATTCATAGAAGCACTTTGCCAATTTCAGGGCACTTTTGTATTGAGTGAAGTGGACCCAGGGATTTAGATTTTCTTCAATAATGACAAATATAAATACACTTAATACCAATATACATTTTATTATTAAGAGTTTTCTTTTCCTTCTTTTTTCTTTCTTACTTTTTCCTCCTGTAATTTTTAAAGTTTTATTTAAAATATTGAAATGGTCAGTGAGTTCCTTGCGCATTAGTTGTGGGTCAGTTTTAATGAAATATTTTATGCTTTACTTTATAAGCATCTTAGCAATCCTAGTTATTACTTTTGCTATTGGTTTCGACAAAAAGAATTTTCAATCATAGAAAATTTAGGACTTTAAGAAATCTTAAAACAAAGAAAAAACGAATGTCTCATTAAGTATGCCTGTGATTTTAAAACTAGCCTTTAAGTTTTAGGATTAAAATTGATAGACGGAAAAATATTTGAACAGGTTGAAACATTTACTTATTTAAGTAAAGTTATTTTCAGTTTTAATAATAATAATAGTAATAATAATGTTTCCTTCTTAAACTTGGATTTTAAGAAGACAGCGTGAGAAAAAGCTTGAAGCTCAATAGATTGTATTCTTGAGGCCCTTAATGTTAATCACTCTCAGAGATTGCATTTCCAATCAAATCATAAGGGAAGGGTAGGTAGTTTACATTTAGTCGAGGAAATAAAACAATATAAGCAAAATAATGGTAAGGACACCTTTTAGCATGGATAATCAAAGAGTAACAAAGTCGGTATTTCAGTACAGGCCAGTGGGAATGAGGAATGTGAATAGACTTAAGAAGCATTATGATTGCGACTCGGAACAGGATCTGTTGATCTAATCCTTGAAAAGCTGAAGGAGAGAAGAAAGAGAAACTTAAAAAAATCAAGCACGAGCTTGCTTTGTTGATGTACTTCAAATTTTATATTGTAAAGGGTCTTCAAAGTAGTATCAATATATTGCATTAGACTGTTATAAAGTATTTAGCATTTTGAAAATACGAGTAATCATAAACTGAAATTTAATTACTAGATACTCGTGTATAAAATTTAAACTAGAAAACTTAAGAATTACATAAATGTAATAATTCAGTTCAAGTATACCTTAAAAAGGTATAAAAATAAAGAATCTAACAGAAATCATAGTCCTTACTATCTACGGCCTGTAGCCTGCTGTGTGGTTCTTTCACTTCATCCCTTCCTTCTGGGGGGTGGTAGGCAAAATAGATCTCTGTAGGTTGTGAAGCCGAAATGCCTCCGTTGAACGACCTATAATATGTTATTAGATTCTACTGCTGAGATTCGTCGTTCTTGAAAACTTTATCAGTTAAATGAAAGCGTTGACTTCTGGCGGTTGCAGTGCATGCGTCTTGATAACAAAGCTGAAGCCACCCACATGCACGTGGTAGAGGTAGGCAATTGTCCAAACAGTACGGGAAGATGGTGTGGCCTGTACCATACTGCCCTCTGAATGGAGATCGACCGAAAAATCAACACCACCACCTTGCGACGATAGTTCTTTTTCATTCTAACAGTATTCATCTGCTTGCATTTAAATATTATTAATTATTGCTACTAAGGTACGTATAATACAGGTAAGATTGAAAAATCCTGCAGATTTATAAATAAGTAACTCTACATTTATAGATGAAAAACATTTATCTCTCCGACATCTCATCATTCTGGCTGACTAGCCTACGAAACATCGGTTTGCGAATGCTTCTCAGCACAGAGACCTATAACAGCAAATATTATGGGTTTGGATCTCTACGCTTGATTTACATGATATTTTAGAGAACGATTAAGTCTCAAATCATCTGTATAAATTCTAGGCGTAGAAACTATTGTCACATAACTGTGTAAACAATAATACATAATCAAATATTTGCGGCAGAAAATATATCATTTCATGAGGTACTGCATTTAATTCAAACGGGCCAAATTCAGCAAAAACTGAAATGCAGATTTTGAAAATGACGTGCGTTATACAGAAAAGCTGACTTCAGCTCCTGGCTGAGTATACAGAACTGTTATAAATTTATTATGAATCATAAAGCAATGCTTTTATGAACCTAATTTTTCAGAACTTAGACTATTTAAATCAAGTGGTTATTAATTCGAAAATCACTATTTGATTTTAAAATGTCTGAACTGTTAGGTAACTTCTTTATTCTTGAATGTGTCCGCATATGTAAGCTTATACACTGCCATTTGTGAAAATTGCAACACCAAGAAGCAATTTCTCGATATAACTACAAATTGAAGATTGTGCAAGCAATAAGTGATTAGGTTTGCAGAGAGATTTGGTACACATAGGTCGAGCAGAGTCCACTCGTGTCGGTCAGACAAGGTCAGTTTTGCCCCAGTGTAGTCAGTGCAGAGCTGTCAAACAAAGTGGAAACAATAAAGTGAGTGCCAGTATGCCCCGTCGACGTCAAAGGAGCCATATCGGCATGTGAGTGAGTTCGAACGGGACAGAATGATCGGTCTCCGGGAAGCGGGTTTATCGTACCGTGATGTTTCAGCTCGTACAGGCATGCTGCTACGACAGTGATGCATGTGTGGAAGCAGTAGATAGATGAAGGCCGTACGCAGCGAAGAGCGGGTACTGGACCACGGAACATGACCACAGCACGGGATGACCGTCATCTTGTCCGCATGGCCATAACGGACAATAGAGCTTCATCCACAGTGTTGGCTCGACGCTGGAGCACTGCAACAGGTGTGAACTTGTCTCCATCAACGGTTCGTCGCCGTCTGCTGCAGGTTGGATGGTTGCGTGCATGTCATTACGTCGGCTTCGGTTGTACAGAAACCACAAGCTCTTCCCACTGCAATGGGCAGGTGAACACTCTCACTGGTGTGCTGAGTGACAAAATGTAGTCTTTTTGGACGAGTCCCGCTTCAACGTGTCCTACAGTGTCGGTCGCATACGTGTCCGGCGGTACCGTGGTGAGTGAAACCTAGAAGGCTGCATTGTTGAGCGGCATAGCGGACCAACACCAGGTATGATGGTTTGGGGCGGCATTGGTTACAACAACCGATCTCGCCTCCTACGAATTGAGGGCACCTTGAACAGCAACCGGTACCTAACGGTGGTTGTAGAGCCTGAGGTACTCCGCCCGATTCAGGCATCTACATAGGCCACATTTCAGCAGGACAATGCCTGGCCACATATTGCGAGGAATGTACAAGCCTTCTTCGAAGAGCGACGGGTACCATTGCTTCCCTGGCCTGCACGTTCACCTGACATTTCGCCATCGAACATGCCTGGGATATGGTTGGTCGGCAACTGGTGCGTCACGGTCCTGCAGTAACCAGTGTCACGAATTTGTGGGCTCGAATACAAACTGCGTGGATGGAAATCCCTCAGGAACTTATTCAGAACCGTTTTGATTGGATGCCACGGCGTATAGCAGCTCTAATTGCGGCGCATGCAGGCTACACCAAATACTGGACATTAGAGCTCAAACTTCATGTATAGGTTTGAAATGTTTATCATTTGTTACTTGTTATGTATCCAACCTGTGCTATTAAATTCATTGAATTCATGCGTTACCGTCTTGGTGTTGCAATTTTTACAAATGGCAGTGCATATGTCCAGTATTCAATAACCTTGATATTTCTGATTATAAAAGAGCAGAAATAATTAAAAACCTTGGTTTGATACTGGCGGAAAATTATATTTAGTTTGGTATAACTTCCTTAGCAAAAACAATGTGAAAGGTAAACGGTATCATATTTAAGAAATGTGAGTACGATGATGACGGTAAGGTTGCAAGATTGAAGAAACATTTCTCTAAAGTGTTCATCTTACTTCACAATTGAAGATGACAGTTGAAGTGAACGTTTTGTTATAAAATTTGTTGTTTAAGTAAACTTCATTGTATACTAAGAAGGCTGTAAACACGTGAAAATAAGATTGTATAGATATGCCATCTATCGTCCAAAAAGAAAGGGAAAACCAGTGAGATAATTCTTGAGTTCTGAGTGTTCAACCGGAGGCAAATTTGGATAATTTTTTAAAATTAAATATCACTTTATGTAAGGAAGAGAATAGATTGTTTAGGTAATGAAAGAAGATTGAAATTATGCCATCTGTCACACAAAAACGTGAATTAGTTTTTCTGCTGAGTGTGTTCAATAGGGAGACAAATTTGAATAATGTTATTCCTTAACTAAATGTCAGTTAGGTTTTAAAGCAAATAAGGTCGTCTCTAATAGAGGGAGTTTTTCTTCAAGGAAGTAATTATCTTCAAGGAAGTAATTATCTTCAAGAAAATTTCTTGGAACTGAAGGAGTGTTTGGACTGGAGGTAAATAAGTAGTACTAAATATTCCGTAACTGTCCTTCTATGTATTTCCAAACTTAGACTGTTTCCCTTCCTACATCCGAACAAAAAACTTAAATGTTCACCTACTCTTACTTCCAAATACTTCTAAACAATTGAAGTATGTGCTCTTTGATTGTAAATTCGCCTTGCTCTGACCGTTTCTCAAACTTAGTATACTGAATCCCCCTGAAGTAAAATCCCCTAAGTTCTATTAGCGCTAGAAGTCATAATGAAATGTTTCAAATTCCTTATTAACCTTATGTTTACTCAACTAAACCTTTAAAAGAAAAAATACTCACTTATATGCGTCTTCGTGGAACCAAGATAAAGTACAGACTGGCGATGTAAAACTACGCTCCTACGCTATACAAACTCTAATTCTCGCCCAGTTTCTTTCTTTTTCAGTCACATTCTTTTTGGTTACTTTTATTGGTTCATGTGACCGGTATTAGCTTATAAAAACTTTAACTTTGTCTCTATATTTTAGAAAATTACAACCATATATCTCTGCCGTTAACATTACTTCGCTTGATTTCATTTTCTGTTCGGTCGACTAGTTTCGGGTGACTGGGATTTCCCCGGCGTTGTCTAAGTTTTCGTTCCTTAATATTCTGCTCACTATAACTACTTTCGTCATAACATCAAACGAGGCCATCGCTCCGGCAAAACCTTTCATTTTTGACGTATTCAGTTTTCTGCTACACACAGTCCGCTTCATTAATACATATAATATTTAATATTCATATATTCTCGTTTAATAATGAACACTTTAATATCATTTCCATTCTTTCGCGTGGTTTTATTTGTTTATATTCCATTTCTTTACTTAAGATGTGTTATTATATAGTGTTCATGTTCTTTATATTATACGTATTATTTGTCTTTATTTGATTTCCCTTTTCTTACGTTTAGTTGCTTTATTTTCTATCGGGTGAATGTTTCGACCTTAGTCAGCAATAGAGATGATTGTGAAGATATGAAGGGGAATAGATTGATACATCCTCTGTGACAAAAAATTAATTTATGGAATAACATTTACTGTGTTTTTCGCCTTTTTTCCTGATCCTTTAAGTAATATAATAAAAACCAGAATAATGTTATAAAGCAAATGGTGTTTAATTTGTTAGTATTTAATGTTACAACATCAGATATGTTACATACATTTCTTATTGTTCTATCTTCTTATTTAGCTTATTTTTCTATCTGCTTCAAGTTGATCGAAATAACCGTTTGTGATTGTGTTTTGATTAAAATTTCTTTGAAACAGAAGAGAGATAGAGGAAACCAAATAGCCAAGTGTTAAAAAGCGGCTTGCTATGGCTTTAAAATCTCCTACTGAAACAGGTAAGTAGCAACAGGAGTTTTAAAAAACTAAAAAGTATTGCAAAACTGAAACCAATATTAACAGATATCTCGGAAATTGTTAATGCAATAAATGAAGTTATTTGAAATAAATTGCGTATTTTAAAGAGAATTGCCATTTTTGTGTGGTACATGTTAGTCTATCTCAGCGTGTAACAGTTATACAAAAGTGCTTCAGAGGTTATGCCCAGAAAAATTAAGATATACATTTTATTTGTGTTGTAAATATACTAATTATAATGCTTTAATTAAAACCGTTAGAGCTAATTTTGAGAGAATAAAAAACTTGGATAAAGTTTCCATATAAAGGATAGTGTTGGCTGCACGGCTACCCTTGAAAATCTTCGTTTAGTATTTTTGAAAATACCAGGTTTGGTATTTATCCGACTTTTGTTTATGAGTAATGTTGTTTAGACAGGCAAGCGCGCGTAAACACACACGCGCACACACACGTACACACACATTCACGGATCTTTTCCTAAAATTCTTTTTATTCAGGGGCCTCAAAACTTACATTTTTGGCGAAATCCTGATAGCGATGCTTTGGGTGGAATACAATACTGTCTTTACTACTAGGTGTGATGTGGAGAAAGTAAAAGTCACTAATAGTTATTTAAACTAAATACATCAATTGAAACAAAAAGAATTCCTGGTTAAATTGGATTTTCCTTTAAAACAGTATTCCGGCTCACTCACTATGCTATCGGCTACCAGAAATGGAGAAATTCATACATTTTGAACTTAAATATTACTTTTGTTGGCCAAGAGTGGAGACGTTATTACACAGATCACGGTCGTGAGTGTTCAAGCAGAAATGACACTGTGACCGCAACGTGATATGTCGTGAATCCCTCTTTTCCGTTCTTCCGTGTCACCTATCCCGTCGACTTCTTTTTTCGTTTTCTTTTTTCTGTCTGATATATCACACAAACACGGGGAGATGGTTGGGGAGCTCCCAACAGGAAAGAGTATACTACAAGTTTCTCGTTGTCAATCTACCCCCAACCTCACACCATTTTTCCGCCCCATACGATACATGTTGTGCGAAGAAAAACGAAAGCAAAGAAGTCTGAAATTGACTTTTCGCGGGGGTCTCTCAACATCTAGGGTTGTGCTTTATGTTTGTAATACGCTACAGCAAAATAACATGTTAAATATTTATAGCTGAATTTGGCGTTAAACTGTTATATTCATAGGTGAACAAGGGACCTAAAAGAAAAGCTACATTTTACTATCTCTACCGCGTAGATAGTAGGTAGTGAAGGCATTGCATTCCATCCAAAGATGTTTATATCCGATTTCCCTGAAATACAGGTTCTGAGACCCCTTGAAATAAAAAAAATCTAATGTGTTACACTCACGTGACTCTTCTGTACTCTTGTATAAACTATTTTTACAAACGCTTATTCTTCATATTATGTTAATCGAGATATCGAGATGTTAATCTTATTGCTAATTTTCTTGTAGATGTAAGGGGAATTTCTAGGCTTTAAGCCTTTTCTTGAAATTCTTCGTGTCGCATCTCTGGAAGATACTGAACCTAAATACCAAGTTTGGTGTTTATCTGACTGTTCGTTTCTGAGTTATGCTGTTCACAGGCACACAGACACACACGGACATGTTTCCAAAAATGCTTTTTTTGGATTCAGGGGTCCTCAAAACATATATTTCCGGTGAAATCTCGGTATCGAATTTTTGGGTGGAATACAATACTTCCCCTACTTACTATACGTAGTTGAGAAAATAAAAAAGCATTTTTAAAAAAGGCTCTATGCGTGCGTGTGTCTGTGAATAGTATAACTCAAAAATAAAAAGACGGATAAATACCAAACTTCGTATTTGGGTCAGTATCTTCAAAAGATACCACACAAACATTTTCAAAGAAATCTCCCCGGTCCAAATTACCCTTTACATGGAAAAATATTGCACATTTTTTATTTACTAAATATAGCTGTAACGTTTTTATTAACATGCCATATCTTAAAGATATTTATATGAAAAATAAAATTAATAGATTGAATTTTCTTAAAATAGCGTGTGAAGTCATCCTCGTTCGGAAACAATTTAATATCATCTTGTATGACTGGTAAACTTTAAGCGATAGACGAAAACGTAGTACACAAAATATGTGGATGTCTTTAAAACGCACAATTTGTTTGGAAGGAAATTTTTATGCCAGCGACAATTTCCTAGATATGCGTTGTTAATGGTTCGAATTGTTTAATTCTTTTAAAGCCCTGTCGATGTTTGGTTGTTTCTTCCATGTCATGGAAAGAGCATGGAATTTTAAGGTCAGAAATAACTACAATAAGTAATGTCCGTGTATTAATTCGATGTATAGTGTAATAAGTTTGAAAGGAAAAGGTAATAGTCGGACATGTTAAGCAAAATCATTAGCGACAACCGAAGTAGCAAACGTGTTATTATAACATTTTCTGGAATACAGTTGGTTATAGGTGCATTACGTGTGCTAAGTCACGTAGACCAGAATTCTATAAAAGAGAAAGGTACAGAAGGTTCTTAGAAACGGGAAAGTATCGCCTAGTAACAGTGTCACACACGCACACGTATGAATTTTAGTATTGGCCGCACTTGAATAGTAACCTTGGTATTATAGTTCTAAGCAGGCGGAGCTTAAGTAATAAAAGAGCGTGTATATTGCTAAAATTAGCGTCTTGCATTTCTTTTCTTCGTATACAGCCGCAGGGACGTACAGTCTTTCACGGTGATCGGCAATTCGCAGCGTATAAGATCACACTGGGTTATCAGTTGTTTAACGCGGAGGTTTGTCGGTAAGCACTTTAGCTACTCAGGGCAAGTTATGCTTCTAGTTTCTTTTATTGTGGAAACAGTTATTTCAAACCGTAAAATTAATACCTCAGAATACGTAAGTTTAATAACTCAATAATTATAGTTTTAAGTGCTAGAATTCATTTACAGTTTCATTCTTTATCTTCAAACGGTCGGCAACTCGCTTCAATAGCTCAAGTATTAGATCACATTAAATTTCTTAGTCAATTTAAACCGGTGTTATCCTTTCAAAATACGCCCACGCATATCCTGAGAAAAAGGTCTCATAGTAAAGCACTGTAGCAGCCGGCAACAGAATCAACTGAGTTATTGAAGCGAAGCGTAGGGCTTCAAAAATGTGACGGCCATTGCCCGGCTTTAGCTGGCTGTGGAAATCCATACTATTTGCATGATCACCAGAAACAAACAAATGGAAACTTAGTGCTTCAACAAAGTATAAATTATTTGAAAACTGAAATCAGTGGAAATAAATATCTCGGAAATATTTATTGCTACATAAAATTGATTTAACAAAACGGAGTGTTCTATGTGCCAAACTTCTGGTTTACATGTTATACAGAGGTATGCAACATTCAGAGTGAAGAGGACTTAATAGATCACTGAAATTAAATTTAAGTTATACATATGTTCATACCAACAGCTTTTAAATATATAGTATTTTAATAAACATCCTTAGAGGCATTTTTGAGAAAATCAAAATCAAGAAACATCTGGGTACATTGTAGTGTGGGAGAGCAGTTTTAAAATCTTCAGAGCGCATGCTTGGAAGTTGCAGAAATTTAAAATAAACGACAATGGGCAGAGACAGTTATGTGAATATAGCACATACCTCTTTTTTAGTTTTCTACCACATACCTAATAGGTAGAAGAAGTATTGCATTACACCCAAAAACTCGATATCGAAGTTTCACCGGAAATGCGTGTTTTGATGCTCCTTATATACCAATTTTGGCGTTCATCTGAACTTTTTTTTAGTTAGGTTGTTACTGAGCAGGATTGGCAGGTGGAAACTCTTTTGAGCCGCATTCGGGAGGCCCCAGGGGCCCACCAATCTGGCCCCGCAGATTTTCTCTCTCGCTAGGTGAATTCTGGGTTGGATAATTTGATGCGGAAATTCTTTTCTGTCGTCCCTTTCATCACTAAATATAATTTACTTCTTCTTCACCGCCATAACAGGCATTGAGCTGGTCACCCTTACTGGATAGGCTATGTTCCAGAGTTTGCTTGCTCCTCAACAGGCTACTACCTAAGGTATTGGCTTGTAACTACTTGGGGATGTTAGTCCTACAAAGAGGGGGGTAATCATTTAAAGATGAAGAAGAAGCAGAAAAGAGTTATGCTGTTCACAGTCTCGATTGGATTCAGGAGACCTCAAAACATGTATTCAGGTGAAATCTCGATGTCGAATTATTGGATAGTGTAGAAAATTTCTCTACCTACCAGGTAGGCAGCAGAGAATGTAATAACTTGAGTAGACACGTAAAGAGATTTTGTTACGTGGAAATAAACACACACCTCTTTGCGCTCGAGGTGAGAACGGCTGACCAACTTCCTTGTAACAGTTAATACGTTCATTTCTGTATAAACCATTCCACTAAACTGCCCAAGTGTCTGGACATTTCTGGCCTTTGTTGAGTTCACGGTCCGCAGCTCGTGCGTAAATTGAAGCAACCAAGCAGGCATTATACGAGGCAATTGAATTGTATCTCGCAAGCATAGGGCTGCTAGACTCTTGGGGTCTTGTATTCAAGAGATCAGATCCTGCCGAGGAAAATCGATATTAGCTGGAATGTCTGGTACACAATGGTATGCTCAATACATGCACTGCCCTCTACAAATAGAAGCTCCAGGTTGTGCTGACAGTTGTTTCTGCTGGCAGTGATATACTGGGGCACAAGGCCTTCTCGGCAGGTTTATATCTCAAACGATCTGTTGGGGCACCTGAATGGACTTCTCCATGTCAATAAAATGCCTGTCTTTGTAGCATGCAAATACTGCATCAAGTTATAAAAAAAATCTGATGTGATACATTCACGTGACATTCTCTACCCTCTATCTTTATTAGTGGTATACAAACTATTCTTACTTCTTCTATCTACTACACTTCAATCCAAATAAAACTTTGCAAAAATAGTTATGCTACACATTTCGTTATAATACAAAGAGAACAGCGATATACAAATGCTTAAGAACCAGACGCTACATGCCGGCCTTAAAGTCCAACCTGTTTCCATGCAATTACGAGAAAAAACTGAAAACCGATGAGATTAAAAGAACGATAAGTATTGAGCAATACGAACCTTTAATAACGGATATCTTAGAAATGGCTTATGCCACTAATAAACTTATTTGAAATAAATTTTGTGTTTTAAAGAGATCTACATTTTATGTGAAATACATTTTCGTCTATCGCTTAACGTTTACCAGTTAAACAAGATTATACAAAATTTCTTCAGAATGAAGTGGACTTTAGAGATATTACCAGAAAAGTAAAGATATACATTTTATTTGTCATCTAAATATCTTTAATATATGGTATTTTAATCGAAACCGTTAGAGGCAATTTTTGGAAAATCATAATTTTCAAAAAATTTTCCATGTAAAGGGTAGTTTGTAATGGCAGGATATTCCTAAAAATTTTCATGCCGCATCCATGCAAGACACTGAACTTGAATATCAAGTTTGGTATTTATCCGACTTTTCATTTTTGAGTTATGCTGTTTACCGACAAACCAACACACATGGGCATGTTTCCAAAAATGCTTTATTTGTATTCAGAGGGCCTCAAAACATCTATTTCTGGTGAAATAGAAGTTCTGGTGGAATGCATCACCTTCTGTACCTTCTAGGTACGTTGTAGAGAAAGCAAAAATAAGTATTTATTAAAACAGTATACCTACTGATATCACATGTTACAGTTGAAATTAGTTTAAGGTTATGTTAAACTTTCGCTACTTATTTGCATATTCGGTTTCCATAGCTCTTCGTACACTACACACGAGACTCCTGTAAAATTAATAGGATGTTAAGGAACTTGGTAGGTTTCGCAGGATATTTTTTACGCTTTTTCGCAGTTGAAAGAAATATATGTTGTTTTGTTATTTGCACCACGCTTTGAGCGTCATTTTGAAGAAGGTTTATTTAGGAGGAGTTGTATCGCGTATGGTACAAATTGAAGTAGGTTCAATGCCTCACGTATGGTAAAAAGTTCCGGTAGCCTTCGTCCCAAGTTTAAAAATGTTAACTTTTTAATTTAATGTTTCTTTAATTATTATATAGTTATGTTTGCCTCGGCTGCGTCAGTATTATTGTTAGAGACATGGATTTCTTTGCAAGGAGTGGTGCGGCTGAGAATATAGACCTACACAGATTATAATTTTTACTTCACTCCTTTTTATTAATTCTTGACACGATTTAAATAACACTTCACTGATATAGAGAGCTGTGAGACTATTCATTAATTACTTCCACTTTTTAACACGTAAACTATTTTTGTCTCACACTGAATACGTATTAAACTTCTCGAGTGTTCCTAACTTCTCCAGTTAGGATCACTGTCTACAAGCAACTGAACTGATTTCTACCGCCTAAATTTGTAAATTTCTGTATTTCAAATCTCTGATTGGCTATTTCTAATCCAATAGATACTTTTATTTAACTTAAGCTTTTTTCTGGTTGTTGATTGGCTATTTATAAACTGTCTCAAAAATTACATTATAGTTGCTCCAAGAATTACTAGTAGTATTATTAAACATTATAATTCATTATTGCCTCAAGGCTACCTCATTGTTACCTCCTTGTTAGCAACTTTTAACCTATTATTCTCACAGCTCCTACATTATTAAATTACATAATACATTCACATAACATTACTAAACATGTACACAATAATATAAGCATTAATAGAATGACTGTTACATGCATTTTATATATTATATTATACACATTTTGTTTTAAGGCTGCTGTTATTACATTTTATATTATATAATTTGACTAAAATCATTTTAGTGTTAAAAATACTGCCTCAAGATATAATGTACGTATATTAAAACATGTATAAAATGTACAGCATATCATGAATTTTCTGGGAATCTCCTAGGCAGTTGTCTTCATTCGCAAGGAATTTTGCATAAACTTGTGTAACTGTTAAATGGTAAGTGATAGACGAAAACGTTCCATACAAAAAAACGTAGATCTCTTTAAAACACAATTGATCTAAAATACGTTTTTGTGTCATAAGCCGTTTCTGAGATATCCCTTATAAAGGTTCGATTTGTTCAATACATGTCATTCTTTTTATGTCCCATCGATTTTCAGCTGTTTCTCACGATGCATGGAAACAGTATGGAATTTTAAGGCCAGCATATAGCGTTCAGTTCTTAAACATTTCACTAGCTCTGTTGTCTTTGTATCTATAATGAAATGTGCAATGTATCTATTTTTTCAAACGTTTATTTGGATTAAAATGTAGTGAATAGAAAAATAAGCTTTAGTAAGAGTAGATTGTATAGCTACTAACAAAGACAGAGGGTAGAGAAATTCAAGTGAAATTATCACATCTGATTTTTATTATTATGTTTTTATCGCAACTTTACTTTTGGAATGCTGCATTATTCGTTTTGTGTGTGAGACTGTAAGATAACAGTATGTGTAATCTGTATAATGTATATGGTGTATTGTAAAAATGATGCCGACCACAGCTACATAGTATTTTTATAGAATGCAGTTTCATCGTCGGAGAGAATGTACAATTTAAAATTATTGTGTTTGTGTTAATATTACAGGGATATTAATAATTGTGTTGTCCACAGCGCTCGGACTTGAGCCCGACTTCCTGTATCCGCTGGAGAACGTGACGATCGCTCAAGGTCGGGACGCCATGTTTACGTGTGTGGTCAACAACCTGGGCGGATACAGGGTGAGTGCCGACCTCGCCCCAGCCAGGGTACGTGCTGTGTGCCTCTTATCTCTCTCTCTCTTTCTCTCTCACTCTCACACACCCCTGGCTCTTTCTCTGTTGTGTATATATTGATGTTGGCAGAAAAATGGCGTACTTTAGTTATATTGCTGTATTTCAACTAGTGCAATAAACGCAGTTAGAGAGCTAGTATAAGTAGAAATGGAGTAAATACTACTTTAAATTTGTATAATGTGTAGCCTTGATCCCAAACTGTAGTATGTTCTTCACTGCGTATTCACTTCTACATAGGTCTCAGAACAGGTACACTGCCAGAAAAATGTAGTACATATGGATTTTTTTTCCAATGGTAGTGTACTATATTTCTAAAATAGCAATATTTTTAATTACATTGTTTTCAATTTTGCATTCATTTCCATTTTAAACAGTAGAAAATAATAAAGCATAGATTAAATATTATGTTGAACTCAAGTAATTAACACAGAAATTAACTAATTTAACGCAATATTTGCCGACTAACGTACAACAATCTTAACAAATTTTGATGTGTATAGAGCAGTTCTGGACAAGCAATCTCAAATGATATCTTTGACTAGGAGGAGCAGCTATATTTCACAATGAGAGTAGAAATTACTATAAAGTTAGAAATGACTATAATGTTTTTCTCCGCATTAATCCTATTAAATAAATTGCAATTAAAATGGTTTGACTATATATTTTAATAGAAAGCCTTTGATGCCAGGTTAAATTTTCATTGACTCTTCGTTTACTTTTATACTAACTGATGGTTAATATTGTCATCAATATTCACAACAAATAACGTGGTATAATTTCAGTATCATTTAGAGTATAATAGGATATATTAAACGTTCTGTCTGACAATTCAAGATTAAAATCAATAGAAATAAATAAACTTTTAATTTCAGAGTATATTTCTTTTGATGAACCCAAATTCTGTAATATGCCCATCAGTAGACTATTGTATTTCATGATGTAGATAGTTACTGTCAGGGAATTGTTTCTCTGAGTTTTTGTCATGCCTTGTTAGAAAATCTTTTTATTTGTCCATAAATTAAACGTATGCCACTACATTCAGAAAATTAGTAAAAACTTCTCTTTTTTTAATTTGTAATATATTAACTATACAAAGTTTTACCACATTGCGATCAAGAAACTAATGATACAAGCAGATGGATTTCTATAAATGTATGCAGTCGAATTATAAGGGGGTAAGAATCAACAACGTACCGGCAGTGTTTAAGTCAAACAGAATTCCCTCTGCCTCACTACAGTGTGCAAATCAAACCTTATGCATGTTGGAGTACTCTGCAGTAGAGGTCTGCCGGCCCGATCTGAACCAAGACCATATCTAATTTCACTTAAAATAAAATTATTTCGCAATTATTCACTATTAATTATTATTATTATTGTTATTATTAGAGAGAAAAAAGGTACTCTGACTGCGATGCGAAAGGGCTTGTTTTCCATTTTCAGTGTGGGTATGTACAGAAATGATGGCGGTTGAGGTTCTGTAATCCACATGAAATAAGCAGTATGTTGACGACATACTGCCTTATATCATATAACACCCTATTACTACATTGTAACCATTCGTCCTAGGTGTGGGTGGACGGAACGAGGCGGAGTTAGCAGCAGCCTTGTTGTTATTGGCAGCTGGCCGAAGCGAGAACTTATTTATTTTTACTACTACAGTGGAAGTATGTATTCTGCGATATTTATGATACTCCGGATATCAAAACTACGCGGAACAAAAAGCATAATAAATTATTCTTTCGTGTTTATTTTCCTTTTGCAATGGAAACATTTTCGTTGTTTTTTTTTTTATTTTCTCAAAAATGTCGCTAATGATTTTCCTTAAAAAACTATATGTTTAAGATATTTATATGAAAAATAAATATTTTGAATGTGATAAACTAATTTTTTGTCATTACTTACTTTTCAATCTCGAAACCGGCCCGAACCCGACAAACATTTTTTAAATTAAGCCCGAACCCAAACTGAGCCCGTGCAGACCTCTACTCTGTGATAGTCTCTCTGAAAGACAAAATTTCTAACACCAACCTGAAAACAATGCCAACACATCTGGCGCAGCAGAATGAACAATGACGACGAAGTGAATGTGGGGAAACCACGTGACAAGAATAGACCAATGAAGATGGACGTACGTGACCACGGTGTGGGACCCACACACCGGAAGAAGAAACCAGGGAAGACCGCGGATTAGATGGTCAGACGTGTTCGTGAAGACGGCAGGCAAACAGTGGTCAAGAAAGGCAAAGATAGAACTCAGTGGAAAGAGCTAGGTCGTAGTGTATTACTATCTCAAATTAATTAAAGTGTTATATAGTTAAACAGGATCAGACTGGCATCAGTCAATGAGTATAGCAGTGTAGACTATAGAGTTAATAAGACATAAGTTCTAGAGATAAGCAAACCCACAGAATGGCTCACCAAACGAGAAGAAACAAGCCACACTTTCTAATAGGAAGCCTTGCCTCTTAAGGGACAATACAGCTAAATTAATTCACTCAGTCAAAGCAGGGCCCTACAGTATATTTTACACACGATGGAGCTTTAACATTTTACAGTTATATGGAAACCAAATGAAGCAAAGAAACAGATATTTTGATTCATCATACCATAAACGAATGAGATAGTGAAATGGTTCATCGTAAAACTAAGGGTCTTGAGCATAGTTGCTAACAGAATGAAATAAAGCAGCATCTCTGAAGGAACAGATAAAAGTTGCAAGTATTGGAGGAGGAAAACTACTGTCATATCCAAGTCAAAGAGTCGTGGCAAGTTGCAGGAACTCTAAGGAAATAGTCAGCTTCATAGTTCATGGATTATTCCACGGTTTGCTGTATTCCAACCCATAAGATGTGGAGCAAACTTTCGTCAGGTTTACGTCAGTAGTGACGCAAATCGCCCGGTCAATTACGGTAGCATTATATAGCTCCGTCCCGATCGAGCACCACCAAAACAAAGCACAGCACTAGAGTCTGAACACTACAGTACGTTAGAAACCAAAACAAGAAGTGAGCAGTTATTATAGTTTGATGTATGAATTTTAGAGGCAACACTACTTAAAATAAACTACTAGAAAGGAGTTCTGTACAGCGGGCTAGATAATACTGTATTTTTTTCAAAATTTGATTCATAATAATTACTAATAATATAGAATTATTTAATAACTAAATCACAATATCGCTAATTGTAGATAATATTGTGGTATTAAGTTAGTGGGATGGTAACCCATCCCAAGAGACTTTGTAGTGTAGTTTGGTATCAAATTACAAGAAATCCAGTGAATAATTTGAATAGAAGACTTGGTGAGCTAGACCATTCTGGACATATTCCCTGCAGCTGTCAGAATTTGAACATAAAACCTTGTCATCCACCTATTTTAACAAGAATAATTACTACCTCTGGTAGCTTTCTGAATAAAGTGAGTGGTATTCAGAGTAACAAAACTAAATTCAATGAGTGGTAACGAATGAACCTTCTGTAAGTTTCCGAACAAGGAATTTTCGAATTAAAGTTAAAATAGTTTAAATTAGCTAATGCCTGTGATTTTATACAAATTCATTACTGCTGTATAAACCTACCCTAAGGCTTAAAAAGGGATTGTGCAGTTAAGGAGATTGATAACAAGTTTTTAAATAGTGGTCCACTGCTAATTAGAAATAATAAATTGTATTTTTCTAGAGGTATTTATTACACATGCACTAAGTCTGTTATTATCAATAATATAAATAATTATTGAAGAGGAGGCATCATAATATCGATAATAATAAATATTTACACCAAATTAATATGAATTTATAACTTAAAATTTCGATTAAATTGACATTAATTCTTTTTAATTTCTAAACCCAGTAACAAGATAAATACGAAATTATATAAATTATAAATAATCATCTCAGAATAACAAGGAATTGCTTAAACGTGGAGTTCGTGGTGAACATGATCCATTGATCATACTCTTAGTGAAGTAAATATGGGGTTGTAATTTGACCTGTTACAGTTTCACACACGGAGGTTGAAATCAGTTTACATCGCAAGCAGTCCACTAGAATGTTTTAAATATGTGTGTAATAAAATAATTCAATACTTGTAATAAATGTTAAACAGCAAGTAAAACTCAATGTAGAAGGTTAGGATAGGTTAAGATATTCTATGTATATCAGCGTTGGTAGTATTGAATATATAGCCTGCCTAAATGTCATTACTATGCCAAAAGATAGGATCTTGTTAAGAAAAACAAAAGTTTTATTTTGATCCCACCAAATTGAGTTCTATTGACTTGACAGTTGGGGAACAAAGTAGAGAAGATATGTTAACGTGAAACAGTAAATAACGGTTATGTTTTATTAATAAGAAGGCTATTTAAAGTGTACCGGAGCCATTAAGAGTCTTTGGACTCTATCATTTATTACCCTCTTCCTACACGCAGCTCTCGTAAAAAAGCTGCTGTCTTGGAAGAAATAAAATACCGAAGAGCACGCCATATCACTGTGTGCATGCAAGTATTCTGTACTCCAAAGCATGAAGTAGTGTTAGATGGATGGAGCACCGTAGTGGATCTGATGGAGAGCACTTAGCTGAATGTCGAGCACAGGAATTTATTGCAATCTTTCCTTAAGCACATAAGGGATTCGCACAGTGCCGTGTTGGTTTCCTTATGCGTTCTTTGTTTAAAGCCAAAGAACCATCTTCTCCTATCGACGTCTGGGATATATTGCTATCCTGCATGCTAGTTTCTAAACATTATACTCCATGGAGACAGGAGGTTAGACTTAGGTGGTTCAGTTTCCTCTCTCAGGATACCTCTATTGATAATTACTGCAGGTAGTGTTTTTGATCTAGAAATAGTGTTAATTCTGTTAATATACTCTTCAAACACACTCGCATACATGTGGGTTACCCCTAGAGACACAATGCAACATGAGAAAAATTTTGAAAAAATGAATGAAATTACTTGTACAGTTGAGTGCTTTGGATTCCTATAATGTTTTTGAAGGGAGAATTAAAAGTCTTATCACGTCAATATTAAATCTGCTAAACACATTTCGGAAGCTATTTAACACATCTGACTGAATTGTTTACAGAACATAGGCTCATGCCTTTTAAGCACACGATATACTTCTTTTATCATTTAACTTCGTTTACTAAGAACCGTATTTCGATTAAAATTTATCAGTGATTACTTTTGTTAAAAAAAAAATAGCCGTTATAAACACCAAGGTATCCATATCGGCACCTGGAGGTTATTTTTGTAATCCTAAAGTTTATTTATCTATCTTGAATAGTTTCTGAAAAAAATAGGTCATTTACAACAGAAATTGTCACTCACAGAAAAATATATTTAAAGCAAAAATTCAGAAGACATACTCGTATATGTTTGCAAATAAAGAAACCGCATGACCAGAGCTCACAAATGCTTCTGCTTAAACAGTAGTATCAAATTTTAAAACATAACTTTCCACAAAGAGATGGGCATAAATTTACCACTAAAATGCGAGAGTTATGATTTATTTTTTTCTGTGTAGTGGTGCAGAATTCCTAGTACAAAATGGCAGATGCGGTACCGTTTTAAAAAGTATATTTAAAGTATAACTATTGTGCATAAAATGTAGAATATATATCAAATAAAAGAGGAAGTTTCAATTAATAAGACTTAGAAATGTATCAAACAGTTATTTTCGAGTAATATTTTCGAGTAACGGTTACAATGTTAAACTTACAGTGCCTTAAGGGTTACGTGTAAGGGTTACCAGTAACGATTAAGTTATTTGTTTTCATTATTATCAGTTGCATTACATTAATGGTTGTCAGTAACGATTAGATGTAACTACGTTTCAATATGGACAATATCGTTGTTTGAGTTTAGCGCCCCGAGCATATTTTGTCACTAAAGAGTATCAATTGTTTATTCACATGCATCTACCCGCGATTGTTCCCGTTAAAGTCCGACAAATACGCATTAGTCTATGAGCAAAGGTTAGTCCTAGGAGAGCGGTAAAAGGGGAAGAGTACAGAAACATTTCGCCTGATTGGCTGGAAGGCATACTTCGCAACAACGATTAATGAGTCCGTCTCGTATAGGTGTGATGTAAAAAGTCTGGGACTCAAACATTAACCTATGACCAGAGGTCGGTTGCAGCTCAGGAACCATAGATCGCTCTGCGGTGCGTGCCAGAGACGGTTTAGTATTTCCTTGCCAACATAAACCACTGCTCATTATATCGTTTGCTACTCCATGCACTTCACTGTACATAAAACATCATGGTTGTTCACTTGTGGGATATGTCCATAGGTTCAACTAAACATGCGTGTAAGTTTCAAGAAAGAACTTTTAAGCATTTTTGTAGTATTATTTGCTCAAAGTTACTGTTTTGAAATGTATTAATAGTGGCAGTAACAAAGAACGTGTATGGAAACAATTTATGATGTGTATCTATTCAAAAAATCATTTTGTTGTGAGTGATTGCTATAACTAATAAGGCACGAACTCTTTTTATCCTTGTTATATGTGTTAACGTTATGTTCTACAGTACATCACGTTTAAACATTACTGCAACATCGGAAGAGACATTTTGTTACTAACTGACGCTATAAATTTAGCATAAAAGTGTGATGAAAATTAACTGTGAATATTAATCTGGTGTAGCACATATTTTATATTGGAAAAGTACCTGTGTAGGAAAATGAGAGTCAAAAGTCTTTTGTTTTTTATTAACAAAAATATCAGGGTAAAGAAATATATATGCAATTATACAGGGTGCCCCATTTAAGTTGAGATTGTGCAATATCTCCAAAACTCAACGTTATAGAAAGAAATGCCTTTGATAAAAGTTGCTTTATATTATGGAGGAAAGTAAATGCCATTAGTCGTGTTTGTTTTGAAGACGTTATGATGGTCATTTTGGGTCAATTTAATTTTTTAAATGGGAACCTGCATTTTGTATGTTGTTTTCTCATTAGAAAATGGCTTGTAAAGAGCTGTTTATTTTGTGATGAGGAATAAGGAAACAAAATAAAAAACCTTGGTTCCCAATTACGAAACGCCACTTCACCCTAAAGTGACCATCCATGGATGGTCCAATGTTGCATTGCGCTTTTCGTACACAGCTATTCAGAATTTTCCTTGTTATTTACGTTAGTGTAAGAACAATTGTTTAGTTTGAATGAAAAGTCATAAAACAACATAAAAAGGTAGATTCCAATTTAAAAAAATTAAGTTGACCCTAAAATGTCCATCACAATGTCTTCTAAACAAAACACAACTAATGGCATTTACTTTCCCCCGTAATATGAAGCAACTTATATTCAAGACGTTTCTTTCTACAACGCTTAGTTTTGAAGATACTGTACAGTCTCAACTTAAATGCTCACCATGTTTATTTTATATAACAATGATAAGAAAAGCCAATGTCAAACGTTTAAGTATTCCTAATTCTTCTTGACAGGAAGCTTTCTGGCCAGCAAAAGAATAGGGATATATTTTATCACTAACCTGTACTTCGTAACTTACTATTTATCCATATGGATATACTGTTATTCGCTTTCAAAGCCTGATGTTTTCTATGATCATGTATTTGGTAAATTACTGAAGCAGAAAACATATATAACATATTCTTAGGTGAATTCGTTGTTTGATTTTGGCGCTATAAGTTATTAGCTTTAATATCAAATCTCCTTAGCATTACATCTATAATAATTGTCCCTTTCTAAGTTAAGACATATTCACAAGTAGAGTGTCGTTACACTGTTATTAGTTCTATGATGTTTGAGAAAATACATCATGCTTGTTGTAGTTTTAAAATGCACAATATATTTTGCTGCATATGTTAGGAAAAATAATGTTACTGTTTCAAAAGACAAAAAATATATATGCTCCATTATAATAACAAAAGTTTAGTAAGGTAAAATTATCAAATTAATTTTAATACTGAACTTTAGACATTTATATAGTTCATAATTATAATGAAATTATGTATTGTTTTATAAATTAGACTTAGTTTGTGCTGCAGAATATGGAATTACGATGAATTCTCAGCCAAACCTTTCGGAATTATATTGTATGAATAGATCGATGTCAAAACTGTAAAGAAAATAACTTCCATAAATATCAATTCTCACGTTAAAGTCATAAAGACTGGCCACTTCGAAAGCGTGAATTCCGTTGCAAAATCAAACGCACGTTAACGAAGTTTGACCATGCTCCCATTCAAGGTAGTCGCCATCAAACTAGGGCAAACCATGAACATCTTGATTTGTTTACCTCATATTCTTTATACTTTGTTGCGGTTATGCTTTATTGCGTTAATGTGAGAGAACAATTTACAAAAACAGTAAATGAGGTTATTTTCACGGCTTTGTTTCAGAATCTGCAATACAAATACTTTATTAATAAAAATGTTCAGGATATTAGTGTAAAAACTATTATTGACTATTATGCCGCTTTATTACTATGTCATCTACTTATTGTAATCGTTCATAGTCATTTGCTGTTTTATTTGGCATGAGTTTTTAGTACTATAAGGTGTGTGTGTGTGTGTGTGTGTGTGTGTGTGTGTTAACAGTTTCTAATTTTTTTGAAATCTTATGTTATTATTTTTCTTAATTATAGTAAAATAACATGTTTGCTTCCTGATTTTCATAGTTTAATATTTACATATTTATACAATAGTTCTTTGTTTAAATTCGACTATAACTTTTCTTTCACTGTTATCTGTGTGTGTCATTTGACAAGTCCGGTGATAATAAATCAAATTTACAGGTATAGTTTAAACCCCCTCAAAAGCAGTTGCACAAAAATGCCTTCGAATAAACCACTTAGTTGTTTAAGTAAATATATTTGCGATAGCTGTAATTAATCGTAAACGGATTATTCGAGTAATTTATAAAGAAAAAAATGTCTAAGTAATACCTAATTGATATTACGAAACGAAATTTACCTGTTTTTTTTTAAATAAGTTCAGCATTTTGGCCACAACCCCTCGGAAAAGGAAAACAAAAAACTGCGTCAAGTCTAATGATTGTTTTCATACCTGTCACAGCAGCATCTATGCTTAAATCCTCTTCCTTTACATATTTATAATCTCGTGTCTTATTTTCTCCTCGATCTCCTGTAGAGTTAGGTTATTCATTTTCCCGCAGTTTACATTGCTCACAACCTGAACTGCATTGGACGAAATACGCAAGCATAAGTAGAACGCCACGTCGTTAAGCATCAATACACTGCAGTTGAGCACAGCAGTTGAAACAGGTTCCTCAAATTTTGGCAGCTTCAGGAAGCAGGTTTGATCGCACGATTCCTAACGGACGATGAAGCTTAGCCTGCCAAGCGCTTGAGGTGGAATCTGTGCATCTTTTCTAGGAAACCGATTGAAGGTCAATTTGCTCAACAAGTCAGCAGTGCTGTAATGTAGTGGAAGTTGAAGAGCGGCAACTTGACCTAAACTCATTCGCCATACCTAGGTGTAAACATCAGGTGTCTGACGCGAAAGAGCTTACGGCATTCGTACAGTTGATCGGTTAAGATTTTGCGGTTAAAGCGCAAGAAGGTTATTTTTACTTTCTCTGCCACGTAACTAATAGGTAGAGAAGGTATTGCATTCCACTCAAAAATACGATACTGAGAGTTCACCAGAAATATATGTTTTGGGGCCCCTGAATTAAAAAAAAGAAGCATTTTTAGGAAAGTGTCCGAGTGCATGTCTCTGTAAGCATGTAGTTTTTGAACAGCATAACTCAAAAACAAAAAGTCGGATAAATACCAAACTTAGCATTCAAGTTCAGTAATTTCCAAAGATTCGACACGAAGACTTTCAAGAAAATCCCCCTACACTTAACTAATGTTTACATGAAGCGTTTTTCGAACTATTTTCTAAGAAATAGTTCTAAAGTTTTGATTAAAACACCACATATTAAAGATATTTACATAAGTAAAATGTATATCTTGAATTTTCTAGAAATAACCTGTAAAGCCCTCTTTATTAGGAATGAAGTTTGTGTAATCTTGAATGACGTAAACGTTAAGCAATATACGAAAACGTACCTCACAAAAAGCTCTTTAAAACAGAACTTTATTTTAAATGACTTTTTGTAGCATAAGCAATTTCCAAGATAACCCGCTATTAACGGTTCGAATTGTTCAATACTTTATTATTCTTTTCAAGTCCTTGTCGACATTCAGTTGTTTCTCGCAATTTCATGGATAGAGTATTGAATTTTAAGGCCAGGATGTGGTGTCCAGTTCTTGGGCATTTGGCTATCGCTGTTTCCTTTGTATCTATAACGACATGTGTAATGTAGCCATTTCTGCAACGATTTTACTATCTACTTAATTTTAATCCAGATAAACAAGCTTTCGTAAGAATAGTTTACTAAATAACTAATAAACGATAGAGAGCAGAGAAAGGCCTGTGAATGCAATACATCAGGTTTTATTTTTGTTTTTAGTGTTATTTTATTGTGAAGGCAACTCTGTTTCATTGATTTGCAGCAAATTAACGAAAGAAACTAAATCCGAGGTACATATCCTAAGTTTCAACGAAGTAATACAAAGGAAGCCCTTTGAGTTAAAAATTTCCTTTTGTGCGCATAAAGTAGAAAGAGAATAGGTACAGCATCTGGTAAATAACAAAGAAAATAAAAGTTTGGTCACCTCAGCAGTCGACGAAAACAAATAAGAGTCTTAGTAATAGTTGACAATTTGTGGGATTACAATAAATCAACATATATTATTTACCTAAGCTTTTAATAAAGGAGATTAAGTAATTAACCATTCTACATTTATTTTATACGCAATAAAAAAGCAATGACGTGGCGCGACGTGTAGTGTAAATCATTCCCTCTGCAAAGAGATATGCCGCAGGTAATCAAGTCCTTAGTCCTGGTAGCGCACGTTCCGCTACGATTTATACAAAACAAAAATGGAAAGGTATACCTAATCTAGGCACGCAAGAAAAAAGTTGATATAGAAAAAGGTATAGGTAAATTTTTATATTTTCCTAGACTTAAATTGTGCTTTCTGTAATTTACCCAAGTTTGAACTAACGTGCCAAAAATGAATCTGCAGTGTTTTTCTACTTAAATGGGTGCTCAAAGACTAGAATGTTACAATATTTCACTTATATTTGCACATAATATAATTAATTACCCTCTTAGGGAATGACAGCTACACTTCTTCGGTGTGGTATATTTAAATTTTATGAAATGAATAAGCAATGCAACAAAATTATTATTTCTCGACCAGAGAGCCTAAAATTACACTTAAAAAATTGTATAGACAGATTTTCTTGACTCGCAGGAGAGTACATGCCTGCTGTGTAAACAGTTTTTTTCTTTGATGAAGACGGTTGCTTGATAGATGCAGTCTGGCGTTCAATGTGTGTTTTCATTCGCGTTCCGGGTATTTAATAACTGTTTAATCTATATCAGGACCAATACATGTTATACTCAATTTGTGATACATTTATTACTCCAAAGAGCACAACTACGTGGCGTCAAAGTGTGTGTCGCTGATGGAAATTAATGATGATAATAATAGTAATAATTCCGTCAAGATTAACCCCTGACGCCTCTGTGGCGTACGGGTATCATATCTGCCTCAAATTCAGGAAGTCCTGAGTTCGAATCTCGATTAGGTTGTGGTAGCCGGATAAGGCTTTTTCAGAGTTTTTCGCTTTTCCTGAGAAAAACACGAATGTAGGTAACCTTAAGCTCTCTGGTCCCAGGGATAATTTGAGCATCATTACACCCAATTCATTTATTCGTCCATATGACTGACTAGGTTAAAGAATGCTAAAAAAAATAATATTCTTTTCTCTAATACTTTGAGAAAATGTTATTTAAGTTCAAGAAGAAGGTATACATTAATTTTATTTTAGGCACGTTTACACTTTAACAGCTAATTTCCCATCTCCGTAGCATAATGTCTGCCTCATATTCAAGAAGTCTCTAGTTCAAATCTTGGTTAGGGTTTGTAACACGGATAACTTGTCTTCCGGGATTTTTGCTTATCCTGAAAAGATCAAAATCGGATAACGTTTAGTTCTGTGGATCCTTTGGCTAGTTTTAGCATCATTTCACCCACCCATTTCATTCATTTCCGATATGACCTAACCAGTTAAAGGATGTTAAACTGAACAAAAAGAGTCAATTAGGACTTGGACTATAATCATCATTCCATTACATTTATATTTCCACAATTCACTGAAATATTTGCTTTAAGATCCTTGAATAAAAAAGAGGATTCTCTAATAAAATATAGGTGTGAATGTATATTTGAACACCACATAGCTCAAAAGTGGAAATTTTGGTTAAATACCAAACGTGGTAATTAAGTACAACTACTTCCAAGGGTACAATATCAGATTTTGAGAAAACGTTTCATTATCCCAAACTAACCTATACATGAAAAAACACTCTAAATTTTTTGTTCAAAAATTGTCCTAACATTTTATATATATATATATATATATATATATATATATATATATATATATGTGTGTGTATAAAAGTTATGAGTAACAAAGTTATGCATGAGTAACAAAATTATATCTTGGATTTTCTGCAAATGGCCAGTGAATGCCTCTTCAATTTGAATGGCCTTTGTATCATTTTGTATAGCTGTTAAAGCATAAGAGGTACCAAAAATCTGTTACAATTAATTACTTCGTTGCTATGGATTTGAATTTTTTAGTAATCTATCCTGTATCTTTTAATTTAAAGTCGCCATTCATTTGTTTCCCGCAATGTCATGCAAAGAGTGGACTTTCAAAATAGACTATCCTTTTAATCTTCTGTATTACTTGTATTATTTAACGAAATGAGTAATAAAACTAGTTGTACAAAATTTTATCTGGGTTCGCATTAAGCAAATAGATAAATAAGCTTTCGTAAATTGAGTTTATGGACGCTTTTTAACTGTTGTGCTCCTTAGCGTCCCATTCTACATTGGGCGTCAAAGACAGGAAATTTTGCTCAGAGGCCTTCTATCAGGCTTGAGGTTCTTTTACGTGCTGTATATCTACGACAGGGGACCACCAGCTTTACTTCCCTTCCGAAGGAAGCCATGCTAAGGAGTTTTACGCCCGAAAAATCCATCACCCGTGACCTCGGGAACTACAGGTAACCACTACACTACGGAAGTCGACAAGCTTTCGTAAGAACAGTTTGTAGAATAAATTTGTACAGGATGTAGAACAATACCTTCTAAGTTCACCGCTTCCCAATAACTTTGTTTATTAAGGAAGACGGTCTTTTTCTCTATTATACCACATTGGATTAAAATTTATCAGTAATTGTTGTATTTTAAAAATAAGCAACCATGTTATTAATGTAAAAGTATACCCACTGCAACACTTATGAGTTGTTTTTGTCATCCTAAAATTTAATGTAGTTATCTTCAATAGTTTGAGAAAACAGGTCATTTATGTAAGAAAAACCTCTTCAAAGGAAAAATACAACTCGCATGTATTTGCAAAGACAGAAACCACAAGACTTGAGCCACTGAAGCTGCCATGTTTATTAGCACCATCCATTTTAGAGAAAAACGTTCCCTAAAAGATTTACCTCTCTACTCCAAAGTGTGTAGTAATTATGATTTGTTTGCACTAAAGTGCTGCGGAATTCTCAGTACAAAATGGCAGATGGAGTATCATTTTTAAAAATCTTATCTGCATTCGCATGACTTTCTCTACTCATTTTTGTACAAATTAGGCTTAGGAAAGATTATTAGTCTATCTACTTCTTGTTATACAGATACATGGTGTTAATACGTCATTTACTCATTTACTTATTTCTTTGTGGGTACATATAAGAAGAAAACAGTATGCTAAAGTGATAGTCAAATGTTTAAAAGCCGGTCGGTCGCTATGTGATAGCTTTCAAATTATGTTCTCTTTGCATGAACATGAAAAAGAAGGAAAAAAGAAAATATAGCGATTTTCAGTTGAGAAAAACATTCTGTATCTGAACATTCAAGCCAATAGCAAAACACAGCAAAAGTACATAAGTTGTGTGTTTAGACGAGAACTACATTTTTTGTGTAGTAAGATTTCGTTTATTACGTGTAATAAACACCACTCGTCTCCCATCACCAAAACGGCCCGGGTTCGATCCTAGAGGCCCGCATATGGGATTTGTGATGGACGAAGCGGAGGCTGCGTGGATTTTCTCCGGGTTCTCCAGCTTCCCCTGCCATTAATTCCACAATTGCTCCATCATTACCTTTCCTTTCATTCTTTTCACCTTCATTTCATATCATCTTCTTCCCCACTCTCATTCCTGGCTGTGGGCCGATTCCCCGTTCGGGGTTCTGCATTCTCTGATTCAATGTTCGTCTGCTCCTTTATAGGCCTCTGACCCTAGGCACGGTTGTACGTCCTAGGGGATGTAAGCTCTATATGCGTGAGGTAAGCTGACTAAATAAGAAAATAGCTTAAGCATGTGATATTTTAATCAAAATTGCAAAAGCCATTTTTGAAAGAATTTAAATTTTTCAACGGTTTTATTTGTAAAGAATAGTTTGGGGGAGAATTTTCTTCAATATATTTGTGTTGCATCCTTGCATCCATATAGGATGATACCGAATTCAAATGCCTTTTACTTTTTAAGTTATGCGGTTCATACAGACGCATTTAGAGTTTTTCTAAAAATATTATTTTGGGTTGAAGGCCCACAAAACATGTATTTCCAGTGAAATTCCGATATCGAGTTTTCGCATAATTCGCATAAATACTTTCTCTACTTACTGTAAGCGTC
Source organism: Deroplatys truncata (assembly GCA_030765065.1). Lineage (NCBI taxonomy): Eukaryota > Metazoa > Arthropoda > Insecta > Mantodea > Mantidae > Deroplatys > Deroplatys truncata. The sequence goes on from CM060986.1 coordinate 111,899,322, forward strand.
TAGTGTGGAAAGTAAAAATATATTTAAAATAGAAATTTTTGGAATATGATGATTATACTATAACAAATTAAAGAGGAGATTCTAAATAATAATACTGCCAAAAACTAAAAATGTCACCTTTTTCTCCCAATTTTCGCCGTTTTGTTTCCGCTTAAAACACAGAGAGCTAAATTCAAGTTGATTCTTGTAGCTCAGTCGGTGTGTGCCTGCTGTGCGAGGCTTCCTGGGTTCGATTCCCGGCAGGGAGATAGGAATTTTTCTCTAGACAGAATTATTTCCTATGCTTCCTAGAGTCTGGAAGTATAAATGAAAGCATGAATGTGTGTGAGAGCTAATGAATAAAACCCAAAGTTTACCGGAAATCCAGTGACAAGTGAATACAGGTTAACACCGTTGCCTATAGGCAATAATATGCTCCAAAGGAAAGGCCGCCGATAAGACCATTGTAGTTAAATGCGGAATGGAGCTTAAAAATAATAATTTAGCATCTGTTATACCAAACGCTTTGATGCCTAAGAGCGCTGGCAACAAAACGCTTAAGCCCTGCAAATACAAAAAACGTTCCGAGTTCCTACAAGCATCGTGAGAGTGAGACATTTGGCCTCTGCCGGTGCTACGCCAAAGAAAGAAAAATCTATGCAGGGCGGTGGTTCAGGAGACATAAGGAATGATACAGATGTGCTCGACGAAGTTAGCTATGTTTAGATCCGGTTGTCAAACAAAATCCTTACAAGTTGTATGCACGGCCAGAAAAAAGAAGAGCTGGAAAAAAAGGGATCGAGGAGATATTTCTTTTCTCGTATAATCTGCGCGAACTTGAAAGGGACGGAAGTAATAAGGATTGTAGAAAGAACTTGGGAAGAAAATCTCTCAAAGTGATTCTTCGTCTCCTAGGCAAAGTGTCTGTTAAATCCCACCCACCTTCTCTTCGATTCCTGATACAATACCTAGTGCACCTTTTGCTTTCAACTTTCCCTCTCGGAGTAAAATGCAAATTTTATATGCTGTAGAATCTGTGTTAAATCTTATTTGTGGTACCCATATATTTTAACCGATTCCCTCACAATTTCTTTCTGAAATTCAAAATCGTAATGTAGGTTCATTATTCCTAAGAATTTTTCTTTTCCATTAGTTTCTAAAGACTGGTTTCTTTAAACTCAAATTTACTACATTATTTTACTAATGGTTAATACTTCCTTGTAATTGAATTATTGGTATGCCTATTATACATTATTGTAAAGTCAATGTTGAGGAAATTGTAAATTCTATAAAATGGTTGTAAAACCGGAATAAAGATGATCTTTAATTAAACGTAACGGGACGTAACGTGCTATAGAAAGGACATAATTAGGATGCACTTAACGTAAAGTATATGTATCTTGTTTTATTTATTCATGCCAGTAATTCACATGAAAATGAACTTAAAGTAACGGGAAGGAAATGTATGGCATGATTAAAATCTTAGGTTGCGTCGCGTTAAGTTAAATTACGTTAACTCAACTCTTAGTAGCTTCGTAATACAATGTTGGATTTTCACGTTACTGAGCAAGATAGCTCCGTACTACGTGCAAGTCGGCAGTCCCGGATTCATTCCCGTCGACCGTCCACTCTGACCTTGGGTTTTTCGTGATATTTCTTGGTCCCTTTCATTCTGTTTCCTTATCATGTTTCAGGTGCACTTTTAGCCTATGTGGTTTATGAGATGATGCTTGCTCAAAGGAAAGAGTACTCCCAACATTAGAGGGCTACTTGGTCGACGGTCGTTAATCGCCCTTTCTAGGCAGCACCAGCAGTGGGAAGTATCTAGAACCGTTAGGGACTTCCGCGCGTCTCTGTGGCCTCTCTGCCTACGGCTCCTTTAATTCATCACCTCCTCCTGGGAAGTGATAGCCACAATAGCACATGATGTTTTGAAACTAGTAAAGCAAGGCTTCCTTCTTTCGAAGATTACCGAAGTACTAAAACATGAGTGTAAGAAATTATAGCACAAAATTTGGTCTCGTTCTTATGCTTGCTTTGCGAGTGGAATTATGCCGTATCCCATGGCGACTGGTTATGTACAGGAATAAAAATACAAAACAAAATCGGAATATTCTCTAAAATATTCATTCTTTCGATATTTTTCTGTCAGATATGTTATGCTTATACACATTTGTAACGTAACTTTTTGCATTTTCCCCTACGTATAGTAAATAGGGAAAGTAAGTATTGCATTACACCCAAAAATTCGATATCAAGATTTCACCGGAAATACATGTTTTGAGGCGCCCTGAATCCAAGTGAAGTATTTCTGAAAGATTTCCGTGTGTGTGTCTGTATGCGCCTGTCTGTGGACAGCATAACTCAAAAACGAAAAGTCGGCGAAATACCAAACTGGTATTTCAGTTTAGTATTTTCCACAAAAAGTTACACGGAGCCTTTCAAGAAAATCCCCAACCCCAACTACCCTTTACATGGAAAATTTGTAAAAAAAATTTGATTTTCTAAAAGAAATGGCCCAAAGGATTTTGATTAAAATACTATATATAAAATATATTTACATGGCAAATAAAATCTATACCTGGAACTTTCTGGAAATAGCTTAGGAAGTCCTGTTCATTCGGGAGAAATCCTGTATAGCTTCTAAACGTTAAGCAATAAACGAAAACGTACCACACAAAAAATGTAGATATCTTTAAAACACACAATTTACTTAAAATAATCTTTTTGTAAGATAAGCCGTTTCTGAGATATTCATTATTAAAGTTTCGAATTGTTCAATACTTCTCATTATTTTAAAGTCCCATAGATTTTTAGGCGTTCTCACAATTGCATGGAAATGGTATGGAATTTTAAGGCCAGCATATAGCATCCAGTTCTGAAACATTTGACTGTCGCTGTTCCTTTTGTATTTATAACGAAATGTGTAATGTAGTCATTTCAGCTAAAGTTCATTTAGATTAGAATGAAGTAGATAAAAAATAAGCCTTAATAAGAATAATTTGTATATCCTCTAATAAAGATGGAGGGTAGAGAAAGTCATGTGAATGTATCACATCTGATTCTTTTTCAATTTAAGATGACCAGGAAGGACCTTATCCAAGTATCTCGTACACCTCAAAAACTGTCAATGGATATACGTGATTCTTTTATTGCAAGTGATATATACGTTGATGTAGGTGGTCATGCTACTGATTTTTACTTTCTCTACCACGAATATTAGGTAGGGGAAGTATTGTATTCTACCCAAAAATTCGATACCGAGATTTCACCAGAAATATATGTTTTGAGACCCCCACAATCCAAAAAAAGCATTTTTGGAAACATGTCCTTGTGTGTGTCTGTGAACAGCATAAATCAGAACCGAACAGTCGGATAAACACCAAACTTGGTATTTATGTTCGCTATCTTCCAGAGATGCGACACGAAGGTTTTCAAGAAAATCCCCCCACCCCAGATTACCCTTCACATGGAACATTTTTTGAAAATGTGAATTTTCTCAAAAATTGGTCTAACGATTTTTATTAAAATATCATATGTTCAAGATATTTTCATGACAAATAAAATGTATATCTTGAATTTTCTGGGAATGTCTCCAAAAGTATTCATTGTGAACGACTTTTGCATAACTGGTAAACCATAAGAGATAGACAAAATTTTACTACACAAGAAATGTAGATCGCGTTAAAATACACAATTTATGTCATATACTTTTTTTTGTTGAGTGAACCATTTTCGAGATATTGCTTTTTATTCCATTAAATTTTTTGATACTTGTTTTCTCAAATGGGAATTCGTTATTGGTTTTTTTTTGTCTTGGATATGCAAAGAGAATGGTGCTGCACATAGCAACCAGCTATTAAGAGTAATGTCTATGCTTAAAGGCTATTGTATTTCTATATTGCCCTTGTAAATATACATTCCCTTTACATCTACAAGAAAATTAGCAATAAGATAGAGTTTACAAATGTTTATCTCGATTAACATGATGTAGATGGAGAATAAGCGTTTGTAAAAATAGTTTGTACAAGAGTGGAGAAAGTCATGTGAATGTTACACATCAGATTTTTTGTTTTCTAATGTTTTCATTTGAATAACTTCCTTTAGCATGCATCGTCATATTGGGATCTTTGTTTTGAGAAAAAATGCTGATGTTATTACTCTTCAATCCTAGTTGTATTAAAGTTGGTTTTATTATATACCCTTTCATATTCACTTCCACGTTCGCACTTCTAGACTCGACAGAGACTAAGGAAAGATTCTAATTAAACAAAAAATCACCTAGCCGGGAATAGTCTCTGCATCGAAGTAGTCAAAATGGTGGCTACTACACTATGGAAACGCTGAAACTCTGTGATCTTAAATATAATAGGTACAAAAGGTATTTCGCAACAAATTTTCAAAACAGAAAAAAAAATCTGCTTCTCTAGATACCATTTTATATCATTATGCAGTTATTTACTTATTTGTAATATACATTCAACAGGATTGGTGAAAAATGTTTTTATTACTGAAATTGGATCTCAAATAAATATCTAAGAAATAAAGTTTAATTTTTATTTATCTGATAGCAATAAAGAAATAGGTGTTTCAAAAATAATACTTTGAGTGGCGTAAAAGAAGGAGAAAATAGACAACGTGGTGTATTAATACTCGTGTGTAGTTAGGAAATATTTCGGAGTTCTGTATGTAATACTTTGGATAAAGTGGTGCCTATAAAACATTTGCTTAACATTTTCTAATTTGGGGTGAAGTAATTATTGTTTACCATTGGAGTTACATCAATATATTATCATCCTCAGTAACAAATTCTCATCAATTCATTGTCAACGTTTTGAGATATAAGTGCATGTTCATAAAAGCTGTAAGTGGATAAACCACATTTTTCCTGATCCCTCAATAAACATAAAAGTATTATTTTGTGATTTAGTGCCTTTTGTGTGAAATAATTTCTTCTAAATACTTTCTTCTCTAATGTGTATGTTGTACTACTTGAATAAGAATAGATTGAACACAGAAGTTTGTATTACAGAAGACTTAGAATCTTTTACTCAATACCACTTTCAAAGTAAACCCTTTGGGCATTAATCACTTCTACCAGCGTCTGTGATATTTTTTAAACTGTCCTACACTGCACTTATATCACTTTTCGCAGCGCACACGTCTCATACTTCCACTTTTTGGACGAAGCTAATCTCCGAAATAGAGAACTTAGTATACGCCACTCAGGAAAAGCTGTCGTCCCTGGTAGCTTCTAGTTCCCAAGGTCGCGGGTTCAAACCCGGCGGAGGGCGATCGATTTTTTCGGGGGTGAAAATCCTTAGCATGGCTTCCTTCGGAAGGGAAGTAAAGCCGGGGTTCCTGTGTCGTAGATTTACGGCACGTAAAAGAACCTCAAGCCTGATAAAGAGGCCTCTGAGCAAAATTACCGGTCTTTCACGCCCAATATGGAATGGGACGCTAAGAACCATAGTAGTTAAAGAGCGTCCATAAATAAAACTAAATTTAAATCTCTCAGGAAAAGCATAGAAGTTTGTCGGTGCTATTTTAACAGTGTCTAAACTACCGCTATTACTCTTATGCCACCATATGCCGTGACACAGTAATTATTGTAATGAGTGATAAAGGAAATTTGGGAAGGTATCGTTCCAGGCCTAAGTTTAGAGTACCTCTCCGGTATATCACACTCATGAGGTCTGAAGAAAACCTAGAACACCTTAGTCAGGTAGGACAGTCCTACCAGGATTTTAACCACAGATCTCCCGTTCACGAGTTCGTGCTTAAACGACTGCCTAAGCAGCCTAAATAACTGGTCTATTACACGAATTTGACTAAGCACAAAGCAGAGTCAGGTAAAGGTCGGATTATTTTTTATTGTGATAGTGTGTCAAATATTCTAAAATTAGTTAGGCCATACTTAAGAGAAAAAGTATCACACGCGCTAGCATTTATAAATGTAACTACTTTCTTTGCATACGAGTAGAGCAGTGCATGGTTTGTCATTGACGGAACTTTTTAAAATGGAAAAGGAAATTCGGTTAGTTTTTACGCATTTTGAGGTGCATAAAATGTAGCGCATTATGGAACGTAGCTGTGTATGTTGGTACTGACAAAATCTAGCTCCACACCCTACCAGCGTAATCACCTCTGTTTTTCAAAAATAATTCTAGCCACTGGATTAGCAGGGTATTTTATCTCCCACAAAATATGGCAGAATTGCCGAAGGGTAAGATTTAGAACTTAAAGCTTATATTTTAGTACAACACTACCGGTTTCTTAATTCTGGGTTTCTTGTTGCCATTTAGTAGCGGCAACAATTGTAACCTTCGTCTCCATTCGCTGATGAAAGCTCTCATATAATATGAAAATGTCGTAGCGTGCTTATTTTAACCATGCACGCAAATAATTCTGCACCCCTTCCTCCAGAAGAGAATTGTATTGTAATTGGTTTAGCCCTTCCTTAAGTGCCAATCGTAGCGAAACTCTTTCATGGATGTGGTATCCGAACCACCCCTTAATTCCACATGCAGTGCAAATATCGTTCATTGGTTAGTTTTTATGCCCCTAAATTATTTTTGAAAACAGCCACATAGAGAACTGATACTGATTGGATGGAGTCAAATTTGGTTACCTAAAGGTGGAAAACTTACGTAGGGAAAAACACTTTCATGACCTAAGGGAATGGCTAATTTTTATGCACGACAGTTTATATACATATATATATATTTAAATAAGTTTCATATTATAAAGTGCCGTATGTTCAAAATACATTAACCACTATAAAAGACATCTCTTAAATTTCCTGAGAATAGTCTATGAAGTCCACGTCATTTTAACTGCTTTGCGTAACTTAAACCGTATGAGACAAACAAAATCTTACTCCACAAAAAAATGCAGACTTTATTACAACACACTATTTCAAATAAAGTTTTGTGGCATCACCATTTACGATAATATATTCGGTGTTATTGGTTCGAATGTTTGAATACTTTGTCACTATTCAGTTGTTCTCGCGATGTAATGATGGGAAGAGCATGAAATTTTAAAACCACCATATCAAAATGCATGTTATTTCATTAAAGGATTTCAAAACTAGTTTGACTGTTTTTTATTTTATTGAATATTGCGTATTTTAGTTTTTTTACATTCATTCATTCTACTCTGTTAATCTGCATTAGGCGTGTGTTTCTCTAGATCGTCTTGTGGAGCTCACTTATGCTAACTTATTGTGCGCATTTAAGAGATTTTTCCCACCCATATTCATAAAGACTCTCCAGTTGCAAGATACGGGCCATCTCTGCCCTTAATGTGCTGAACAAAGGCTCCGCATTATAGGATAATTCCAATTCCACGTTGCATACTACGTCACTGGCTCAACACCAATGACAGTAGTCTTCGTCTCCATTAGAACGAGTTCCTTCAAACTTCGCTACCTCTGGGTTACCTGCTGATATTACTGCAGGTAAATCAATACACCGACCTGCTCAGCTGCAGTTATCACAGCTGACTAATTCATTTGACTGTATGCACAGCATGACGATAACAACATGGCAAATTTGGCTCAGATGGGTTACCAAAGCGGTCGAAACCAGCGCTCTCTGTCCTCTCATTCCGAGAGTCAAAACAAACGCCTTTGTACGGCATCTCCCTCTCGACAGTCCATTGCCTCAGTTATTTTAACTCTATGCCAAAAACTAACAGTTTCTATCTACTCTCTGAAAACTGATCAAACATACCCTGATTTCCCTCATCTGTCTAAGCAGTGTCCAGCATTACCAACGTCTTTTTATGCAGGATGTAAAAATGTGTGTTCTCTCAAATTTCCATACTGAGCTCCGAGGGACTATTATAAAAGTATATGCTTCTACGTCGTCTGACTTCCGCTGCCTTAAGTCTACTTTAACTTCATAAATCTAGAGTATTTCGCTTAGAGGAATCCTGCTGATAAACCTCTTTTTGAAATCTTCCATGTTCTCTCAGCGATCAGCAAATATACGATGAATTCAGTTCTCTAAGTTTTCCTGCCCAAAAGGTTGCGCGTATTCTAGGAACAGCTAAACAACCCATTCCAATCTGTGAATTTAGTTAGACAATTAAGACGAGGGTAGAGATCTTACACATTCCTCTACAGTATTATGAATGTTGAAGTAGACGTCATAATACGGAACCATCACATTGCACTCGCTGCCAGCAGTACAGACTACAGGTACACTAAGTGTTATCATTAGCTAGCCCACGGCTACGTACGACGTCTCGGCTATGATCATTTACCTAAGCGCGGTAAACTGATCACTACGCCAGCTCAATGTGTGGACTAGGATTAAAATCATCCCTTAAATCATCGGAACTGCTCTCACAGTCTTAAGCTGAAACAGCAGATCTCACAGCGACCTCTACGGCAAAGTGACTTTTGTCTATCCGCACCTTCACAAATACGTCAAGGTCAGCAGCCGCAACTATAACCACCATTGTAGCAATTACAACAGCAGGCAGCAACACTCAAAACATTAACAACAGCAATCACAACAGTCATCACACAACAAATTGCAGTTCGTACCTCAGGTGGTGAGGTCTTCTACTTCTTCCTCTTCCACTCCTCCTGCTCCTCAGAATGAATGGTTGATTTCTCACAGTGTATAACATCAACATCGTCTGTATCGGTGAGAGTCACTTGCGAATGCTACCTTTATCGTACCTGGTTGCTTCATTCAACGCCAAGATCACGTTCCTTCACCCTTCTGGGGGTGTGTGTCTTGTGATCCGGTACACTCTCATTCACCATACCATAAGCTTACCAGGCGTCCCTGATCTTTACATAGTAGGAATTAAATACCTACATCTGAAGGCTCTGATCTCATTGTTATCAGCCCCTATAAATCTCGTAACCGAAAAGTTAGTAGCAAATATTTATATTTGCTATTACCGCTTGACAGTAGCATACTTTTGGGGGGATATTAATTGTAAACACTGTCATGGAACTGCCATTCTACTGATCTCAATGGCCGAGTTCCTATAATATATTAATCACCTGTGGCTTATCCATCTTGGCACCTATGGATCCTTTTATTACCCCAGCATTGGAATACGCTCCATTGAAATCCACAATAATGTATGTCTTCAAACGGTTTGTGAACACCTTAGCGTGGCTTGTATCCGCCATTGCTCGGTTCTAATATCATTTCAAATACCTTATAAGAAATTATCCTCAACGTTTCGGCTTATTAATGATAATGTACAATGGGCCCTATTTCATACTCATCTGGATTCAGCATACGTGCAGCTTATTCTCTTAATACTACAGTTAATATCGATGCCGTTGTTGATCACCTCACCGATATTATGTGTCACTGTGTGTACATCTCCATTTGCTGGTCCAAATGGTCTCCTTTTACTTCTTCATTGCCAGCATGCATTCTACAGTTTATTCATGAAAGACATAGGATTTGTCGTCGGCGGCAACCACAGCGACGATTTTGGTTACGTGGAGGCTCAATTGATTAATATGTATCGTGAAAGTTAAACTCAGTGACAATACCTTGACTCTGACCAACTTCATCTTGCAAGTATTTCTCCACATAATAACAGCTACTAAAAAAAAATTGTATGTGAACTATCATTATAGCTCTGTCCACTAATAACGGTCATCTTACAGGGATTAAAGATAAATGCGATGCTCCCGGAGCCCATATCGAACGTACATTCATACCTAATGACCTAATGTGCCTCATTTAATACTGATCTCCAAGATGTAGAACTGGAGCTCCATGCTCTTTCACATCAGCTTATTGTTCCATGCAGAATCGCTTTCACTAGTCACAGTGAACTAACGTATTTAATTCGCTATTTTATTCTTAAAAAATCTGATACCTAACGCATAACCTGACTAGGAAATCCTTTATTATCCTGAATTTCCGTCTCAAACGTGGTTATTTTGCACAAAACTGGAAGTTTACTCGGATCACAGTGCTCCATAAATCAAACAAAATAAACTCAACATTGCAGCTATCAACCTATAAGTTTATTGTCCACATTATCCGAACTGTTCCAAAAAGGTTATTATTCATCGTCTCTTTAAATATATCTCTGAATCTTTCCACCCTTCCAATTTGAATTCTGAACTAAACGTTCAATTTGCATCAGTTTCTACGTTTATTCATCTTTTACTATTCATGGTATTGTACATAGTCGGAAAACAATATCTCTCTTTATAGATGCAGCATTGGCTTTAAATAAAATTTGAAATGAGGTCTGAATCCACTAACTCCACAGCATTGGCCTTCCTCATTATCCACTAATTACTATATTCAGTTTCTGTCATATCACGCTTTTGCTGTTCGTATTCGTTGCACCCACTCGGCGCAATTTTACCAGGAGTTTCTGAGGGCTCGATGCTAGCCCCAATATTATTTCACATCTACACCCACGATATTCCTTACCATGGCCCCACTTTCATAGGTTCATGTGCAGAAGATACTGTTTTGCACTATTCTCACGAAGATCTGTTCAAGAATATTAGCACGCTACAAGCTTCTCTTGGTCACCTTACCAAGTGGTTTCATACTTGTATATTTCTGAGCACTCAGAAGACTGAAGTTAAGATTTTTAACCTGCACCCCACCTCTAACCCTTCTGAGTTGCATATGGTAATAAGAAATTAATTGGCTGCCTCCTGCTACCCCATTAGTAGCTCGGAGTAATGCTGGAGTAATAAATTAAACCTACTTGGCCAGCCCATAATGTTCGACTTTTTTCTATTGCATCAGCAGGAACATCAAAACTGTATCCGCTGATTTATAAGCACATTTCTTTTGGTATCGAATGTTCTCTCCTGTAAAAATTCCTTGTTAGGCCTATCCGCAAATATGCACCCCAGGTTCCGGGAGCTGTGGCGTACTCATCCGGCAGCCCACACACCTGAAGAGACAACTACCCCAATATTTGCTCCTCATCTACTCAGATTAAGTTCATCACTAACTCTAATGTTTCTGTTTCCTCTCTAGCTTTACAAGTTATCTTGTGTATTGGTTTCTCAAACTTCCATAGTTAAAAGGAATCAGCTTATTATCCTTACTTCTTACTTCGCATTTACAAATTGTTGACCGGGAACTGATTTTGAAAGCTTTTAATGCTGATCTATTATTAATAATAATAATAACAATAAACACTTATTTTCATTCTTTCCATCACAAGAGCTTCTTTAGAGAAATAAATACTGAATACTGTGTCCGCATGTTGTAACTAAAAGCACTTTTGGCTTAAGTTGAAATAATTCTAAAGAGAGAATATATCTCGGTAACATAAAGTATTTATAAAGTATTCATGCTATTTTCTAAACTATGTAGAAGAATCATTTTTCATATTAATAGTATAATTATAACATACATGTGTTAGCTTGTAATTAGTAGAGAAAGCCAGGCAAGTCGTGTCAGGTTATTGTTATTATTATTATTATTATTATTATTATTTTTTGCTAAATTTTCGACATATGTAAAGAGAATTTTCTTGATATCAGGTGTAGTTTTGGACGAAGTACTTAACTTTATATCTAATTCATTTTTGGAAAATCAAAACTCTCACATATTTCATATTTTTCCAACAAGTGATTTGATGTAACAGAAAATTTAGCCTTTAGTCGTAAAGAAGCACATTCAGGAGATAACATTTAAAAATTTACATCATGTGACACATTTTACATGACTCTTGATGTCCATTGTATGAAAACTATTTTCTTGGAATAGTTAGGCACACAAGATTGTGAAAATTGAATGAAAAATCTCGGATAAGAGGTTCAAATTAACTTATTGAAATTCATAGACATTAGCAATTTCACTAACAAATGACCCAAACCTAGCATACTTATTGAAACTCTGCGTTCTAGAGTGCCCTTTAAATCCAGAGGTCCCGCTTTCAAACTTTTAATTAATTAAGATTATTCTCTTGTCCCCTAGTCTGGAAGCATTACTAAGAGCTTAATATGCATGCAATTGAAGCAAAGTAATAAAATGCAGCATTAACACGCAAACAGGCAACATTAACTATAAAATGGCTAAAAATGGAACAACGGCATTTAATCTGTTAAGATACGACTTTTTCTTCTACGTGTTCTCTACGAATAATTTATAAAAAACCTGTTTTCCAGCTGCTTTATGGTTTCAGTGCATGTATTTTCCTAACTACAAAGAATTTAACGAAGACCAAGACGACATTCAGATGATTAAAATGTGGTTTCTAAGCACTGTCTTTACACTTCACATGTTTTCTTTCATCTCGCGGGAATTAAAAGAACGGCGATTTATCACTTCAAACTGCATTGTTTAAGTAAATGGAATGTGCCAACGAAGAACAGGGAATATCTCGGAAATAGTTGTTACCAAAAAACCTTACACTGGATATAAAATGTATGCTTTCATCAAATCTACAACCTTCCTCTGTGCGCGTGTATTGGTTTCCCAGGGTATAAAATGCAACAGATTAAAGAGTTTTTGTATATTTAGGTATACATTTTATTCATCACTTCAGTATCTGATTTTTTTAGAAAAAGTATTTGAAGTCATTCCTGAGAAAATAAAGATTAATGAACGTTTTCCCAGCTAAAGTCTTCTTTTGATCCAGGAAAATTTTCGTGAAAGACTTCGAATTGCATCCGTAAAAGATTTTGGATTTCAATATGACATTTGTTATTTTTATTTGACATTTTCTTTGTTTATTTATGCAAGTGCGCGTAAGCGTTTTTTCTGGAACGGTTTCTGCGGAGCTTCGGGGGACTTAAAACGTATATTTTGGATGAAATACGGATGTTTAAGCTCTCGATAGAATACAATATTTTCCCTCTCTACCATAAGTAAGGGGTAGGGAAAACCAAAGTGGAAAAAAAGGGTTTCTTCTTTCGTCGATTTAAGGGGTAACCTGATTACACACTATATATTATCTTAGTCTCAGGCCCACTTCCTCACATGGGGCAGATTCTCAAAATATTTTTGTTGGTGATTGTTAGTCACTTACAAAAATGACCTTAAATAAACAATATGTAGCTTAAACTAATTATTTGAGAAACAAGTATCTCATTTTAAATGTTTAGGCTGTTATATAAGCTACGAAAGAGAAAATTATGTAAACAAGAAACTTAATAAAGTTTAAATTATGTATGACACATTACAAAGAGCAATACAAACAAAACAAGGCAAAAAAAACTGAAATTCAATTGTCTCATCGCCACATTAGTTTTAACCTATTGAAATGTATCATGAACAATAACAAAAAAAGAGCAACTTGATTAAGAAAAGCAAAAGGTTGTAAGAAATAAGAGCAAAACTAAACATGTTTCCCATTAATGAATGTGTACAAGAAAATAAGCACAAATTTATACATTACATTAAAGGAATGCGAAATGGAAAAATAGGCAAATAATAAAATAAGACGAGAAATGGAACAACCTAGGATAAGAATGGCTGGAGTGAAGATGGAATAGCTGCAAGTCTAATCCTTGATAGTGGAGAAAAAGAAGAATAACATTTAAGGTGGACCTTGCTGTTTACTTTATTCAAGAAAAACATCTATAGTACTTTAGTCTGGTGCAAATTGTATTAACCCAAATAATCATTGTTCACGTGCGTATGCTGCATTTATTTGGGATTAAACAAAAGAACACGGAATAGATATAAAAGTTTCTAATGAAAACATTCATTATAAGATATGAGCTGCTAAACTATATGAAGCATCATGCTAGAGTTTCAAAGTGGGAAGAAATCATCAAAGTGGTAAATAGGCTGCGCACAGGAAAGAAATTCACAACTTGACAGAGCACAGCTGCGTTTATCTTTCAGAGGGAATTTTAATTTCTCTCCTGGAGCTTCAAAAACCAACAGGAACATTTGTAGATGAAGAAGTTTGATATACATTTTTGGATTTAGGTCTGGAAGGAATAAACAAAGACGCTAAGAGGATTCAACATTCAAAGTACTTGGTAACGTGCTTTCATAAAGCGAAGAGTGTAGCTTCAAGTTGCGGGGGGAGAGAAAGTAATTTCCTTAATGTGTGTACTTCTTGATAATTCGTTTGCAAGAGGAGTGTGGTAGAGGAGTTAAACCGTGAACACTTCTTATGTTGTTCTTTTTGTCGTGTGAACAAGCAGCAGTGGCGGTTTTATGCGAATGTAAGCACTTTCTCTTAGTCTAAAGCTATCAACTTATCAGCTATTTAAAAGCAAACTCCATACGCCGTGGTTCCGATTACACTACTATTTAAAAACATAGCGAGCTGTAAGGTCCGAGGGTCGCATTTCGGATGTCCCTGATTCGAGGCCGGTCGGTAGGCCACCTTGACATCAGTTGGTTTTGTTGTTGTTGTTGTGATTTTCTCATATCGGTAAACGAATGCTGAGGTGGTTCCCCTTACTTAATTCCTAGCAGTTGCCTTGTAATTCCTGCCCCCAATTGCGATGGTCTTCCTATGATTCCTAGTGCATTCCTCTGGATCTCGGGTAAATCGTGGGCGTTCCTTTTCCTTACATCCAAGAGGGGACCAATTAATCACATTCTTGGGCCATTTCTCATGTAACATATACTGTACATGTTCATACTCTGAAGAGATTTACTCTGTAACCGATCTATCACTGTTTATTCAATATTTTACATTTCTAAACTCGTGCTATATCTAATTTTTTTCAGTACTCGAGATGCGTAAACTTAACCATAATCTACACATTGCAACAGCTCTTACCCGACTTTTCTGCCTTTCAGTTAGCGTCCAGGTTTCTGGGTCACAGGATAAAATCCTCTCAACAATCACTTTGAGAACCACCTGTTTTGTTTCTTGTCGAATGGCTTGCCTCCACAAAACCCTATTTAATTATTTAACCGCTGAACGAGCCGGGAATATTCGACTCTTTCTCACTGCTGCCAGATTTATGAATGACTAGCCACAGATACTTAAACTGGCCATCTGCTCTCATTATATCACCCGAAAAGTATAAATCTTGATTTTCCATTCCTACCACCAATAACTCTGTCTCAGCAAAGTTTACCTTAAGATCTCACATATTAGATAATCTAATGATTTTCGCATCATAAAGTCAGCATCATCTCGATCTTGACACATTGATCAAGATCATCAATGAATGACGCTTTCTTTGATCTTAATTCCCAATGGTGCACACCTCGCATTCCAAGTTTCTAAAGTGCATTAAGGTAAATCTTGAATAGAGTAGGTACATCCGCGTGGTTCTTCTTCTACCACAAATTTCCTGTTTCCATAATTTCCTTTCATCTGAACGTCTCCATATGCTTCAGGTTTATAGAACCAGGCGACGGCGATTGTGAGTTGCGGCGGGGCGGTGTAATTTGCGCTGTGTAAAGCTTTCCCCGCGGCGCTTGAGAGGCCGGCTAGTGTCCTTTCCTTGAGGGCTTGTTCATCATGGGACCAGGATCGGTTTATTCTGGAATCGTTAGGGAATCCATCCTTGCTAGAGCGCACCACCGTCCGTATCTGGTCGCCCTCTCTTCCTTCCCTTCATTCCTTCCTCCTAGGGTTTACACAAGTCACAAAGGGTCCACAATGACCTACGTACGATGCCAAACTTTAGTGGCTGGGAGCCCCTTATTCGGACCAGTTCTAATCCTAAAGCATAAATGGACAAAATATTGATTATTGCAACCACATGATTAGCAAAAATCTTAGACAGTCATATAAGCAACTCTCCATAATTATAACAGGAAATTAAAATAAGGGAAGTGAATTATAAAAATATGTGTAAAGGTTTACTGTGTTAACCTCACATGGCTTGGATTGGATTAGGTTGGGTTGGATTGGATTGTGAAACGTAGAGGATTCGACACGGATCCAGGAATGAAGATATTGCACCAACGACCCACGAAAAGGTGCCTCTGTGATGGAGGGATGAGATGAAAGGAGGCACAGGGCGGGTTGAACCATGAGTGACGGCACCGCAATGACAGGGTTCCTACCGTTTCCAAACAGACCGGGGATCCCGCGCCACACAGGGTACAATGCCCCCAAGGGACGTCCTTATACTCTGGCAACCAACCTAAAGCTGGGTTACGGAGAAAGTTCACAGAGAGCATACTTTTTTCTTGCCAAGCTGCACTGAAACACCATCACCGACACATCCAAACTAAATTAGATTAAACGGTGTAAAGGATGAATGAAATGAATAATGTAACGAGATGGAGGGACAGGAAACCCAGGAATGAAAGAAACCACTCCAGCATTCGCCTGACAACCTGGGAAGATCCCCGAAACAAACCCTTGGGTTAGAGTGGGCGGCGGCCGAGGATCGCACCCGGGACCTCCGGTATGCAGGACAGGCAACATCTTCTGGCAATTACTCCTACTAAGTTTTTGCCTTTTCTGCTAATCGATATAAATATTTTGTACCTTTTCATTTCATTTCCTTGTAGATAAAATGGAAAATATGACTCTGCAGCAGCATTAGAATCTTTAAAAAGAGGGTGATATAACACTTAAAAAAACTACGATAAGTTATTGGAACATTCAAACAAATAACGATGTATATCCTTTAAATGGCTAATTTTACAATAAGAAATCATTATAAATTGTGTGCATTATAAAATATTGTAGGAGACTATCGTGGTAAGCTTTTTTTTAGCTCTTTTGCTTTACAGTTGCATATAAATATGTAAACTTTATTCACAATGCAAATAACTTCACAGAAACCTGTAGAAAATTCAATATATCAGTGTGTTCTGTACTCCAATATGATGTGTTGCCCAGCATGCTACAAACAGGTGTCAGACCAGAATCTAGATCTGCTAAAAATAAACATCACAGTAATGGAAATGGGATATACGTAATCATTTCTAACCAGAAAGTTATTTAAATTTCTGCGTGCGGTAGTACAGAGTGAGCCAAAAGACTCCGAACCGCCTGCACGGTATTTTTCCTGTCGGTTTCCTAGACGCTCGTTGCCATCTGCCACTACCATAGAAAGGCGCGGATGAAACCATACAACATTTTTAAAACTACTTTTAATGGCTTTACTTACAAACTTTACGAAAGGAGATGCTGAAACTGGCCACCGTCGTTGTCTATACATTTTTGGCACCCCTTTAGGAAACTATCCATCACTCGCCGTAGTTCACGTTGAGAAATTTCCTGGTGTATTTCTGTTTTAATCCTTCCGGGGTGTTTGGGTTTGCCTTATGCTCTTTGTGTTTTAAGTTATCCCGGGGGGAGGGTATTTTATGAACAATATTATCATCTGCGGGATGTATTTCCACTTGGTATGTGGAAATATGATAAAAACATGATAACACACTGTTGCTATGAGCAAAGTCACGCTGTTGTGGTTTTGATGTGCAGAGTGAAGTGCAGTTTTGCGTTGACAGTGATGTGATGTAGTTCAGTTATTACGAGTTATTTATTATTTTGTCCTGTACTTAGTCACAAAGTATATTATGGCTCAGTATATTTTTTCTAGCACGGCGTGTATTTATTTATGATTCGTATCTGTTAACTCGGTCAGCTCGCCAAGTGAAAGTACGATTTGCAGAAGTATTTCCAGGTGTAAAAGTTCCAGGCCGTACAACAATCCCTGAACTTTACAGTAAATTTCAGGCCGCAGGAAGTGTTCAGGCTAAGAAATCTAAAAGACGACATTCGGTTCTTACCGAAGAAACATTAGACGACATCGGTCATCGTTTGGAAAATTCCTCCCAAAAATTCCATGTTGGATAGTTTCCTAAAGATGTGCCAAAAATGTATGGACAACGACGGTGGTCAGTTTCAGCATTTCCTTTCATATAGCTGGTAAGTAAAGCCTTTAAATGTAGTTTTAAAAATGTTGCATGGTTTCATCCACGCCTTTCTATGATAGCAGAAGACGGTAACGAGCGCCGAGGACGCGGACAGGGAAAACACCGCGCAGGCGGTTGGGATTCTTTTGCCTCAACCTGTATTTATTCATTTGAGAATGTGAATATTTAGGTAACATAAAACTTCTCTTTTATTGTTTACAAACCATTTGATGTGCAGTATTTATACTTAAAATGTAAGAAATTAAGAAATAAAATAGAAATGTTGTAAAAAAAATCTGATGTGTTACATTCACACTCTATCGCACAAACTATCCTTATGAAAGCTTATTTTTCTATCTACTTCATTTTAACCGCTATAAACCTGCATTACTTATTGTGTCGTAGATACAATGGGAATAGCAATAGTCAAACGTTTTAGAGTTGGATGCCATACGAATCTACATTTTGTGTAGTATGTTTCGTCTATCGCTTAACGTTTACCAGTTATACAAGATTTTAGAATCTTTCTTCCGAATGAAGAGGAGTTCTCAGGCTTTCTGCAGAAAATTGAAAATACAGATTTTATTTCTCATGTAAATTTTTTTAATATATGGTATTTTAATTAAAATCGTTACAACTATTTTAAAAAAAATAAAGCATTTCGAAAAATATTTCATTTAAAGTGTAGTTTGGGGTGGAGAGATTTTCATGAAAATCCTCGTGTCGCAAATTTGGAAGGTACTGAACCTAAATATCTAAATAATTGTCTGTGTGCAGTTATGCTATACACAGACAGACAGACAGACACATACACGCACAGATACACACACACGCATCTTTCTCTAAAAATGTTTTTTTTTTATTATTATTCAAGGAGCTTCAAAACAGCTATTTTCGGTGATATCTCGGTAGCCAATTTTTGCATAATCTTCTCTATCTAATCTATTTTTAGACATTTTTATAGTTCGTTCTGATGTGTTAGAGGAAGTTAAAGTGCTATAAAACGAAGAAAAACATAAAATTAGCTGTCTTACTTCTGCTTTTTCTTCAAATTTGGAACTCTCAGGCGTCACTATTGTCTTGCATTAATGAAGCAGCCCAAATTATGATATGTTTACCCTAATTATATAACACACTTTTTATTCTTCATCGTTAGTACCAATACAACTTTTTACCCTCTTTGCGAATTGTTCCAGATTAGAACAGTACGAGGAGAATATTCACTGGTTCCGTAATTACGTAGCAGAACAATTAGAGTAGATTTTAGTGACAGCTGCTGCTGTTGAAGACGTGCTCCATTTCCATATAGATGGTCGTGGTAGGATCACTTGAGCAAGGAGTTAATTTAATTAAACACTTGCATGAGACTAGTTGCACAAGCACTTAACACATTTTCGACAAAAAGCTATCACTAAAGCTACACATCTACAAGCTATAACCTAAAACTTTAGAGTTGCTAAAGGGAATATTTATAACGCTTGTAAACCAATTTCATTCTGGGTGGTGCTAAGAACGCATTTATTGATTCGATAAACGTTATTGGTCCTATAAGACTTATTAAAAGATAACGTATTACATTACCAATTTTTCAACAAATAAATTGTAGTATAAAATATATCTGACAAGTGAGAAAAGCTAACGCTGTAGCAAGTTGAAGGGTAGACATTTAATTTGCTCCTTTCCCTAACGGATACTTGTTCAGGTTATGAGGAATTATTGCTGTATATTACTTCTGGCCCTCTCGAGTCAATGTCAGATACCTTTACTATCATTAGATTTTTGCAAAATATTCGCGGTTTCTCCGGGTCGCCAGGCGAATGCTGAGGTGCTTCATCTTCTACCATGACTCTCCTTCCTCATTTCTCAAGTAAATCTTCCTCGTCATCTTTTTCAGGGTTTTAGGACCAGACGATGGTGTTCGGTGGGTTGCGGCTGGGCGGTGGCTTGCGCTCTGTAAAGGTTTCTTCCCTGGCGTCGTTGTGGTACCGCTCAGTTAGATCTCTCCTCAGCGTGGGAATCCACTCCGGGGTCCCTGGAGGTTGGTGGCTTGTGAGCTGGGACCGTGCGACGTCGGATGCATTCTATCTGAAAACGCTAGGATCCCCGCCCATGCTTGCGCCCGTCGGCTTCCGAATCTGGTTGCCCTTCGGGTCTCTCACCTGATCCTTCCCTCCCAGGGTTTCCGTTGAAGCACAAGGGCCGACTGGCCTGCGTGGGGTGCTCTACCCCGAATCCCGGGGCCCCTCCATGATACGTGCGTTTACCTTTACAATCTAGCGAAGGTGGACAATGAAGTAGCACACATACATCGAAATGAGAGACACAAATGTATTATACATCTAGTCTCGAAGCGGGTTGTACACGGCCTCGCAGATACCTCACCATCCTACTTGATCCACAGTATGCTTCACTTTTGTTTTTCCCGGACCCTTAGGTTGTTCATATCTAATGATTTTATATGGCAATCCAGTAATGTTCATCCTTTGTACGTGGAATATTCGTTTACTTATGTATTACTTTATTTTATACTCGTATCTTCAACTAGGTATATTTAATTAGTTCCGTAGGGCTTTATTTCTTGTGTTCTATTTTTTCCCGTCCTAGTATTGCTCTTAAAATTGCACTTTATTAACTTGGACTGTTCTTTTGTCTTTCTACCATATAAAAATGTTGGCATTAACATTACTTTGTAAATGTTAAATAAAATATGATTTGCAGTTTTGTTTAGTGATCTCATTACACCATTCGGGTAGCTTAAATGTTTCTGGTATTAATTGGGTCTAAATTTATTTTTGGTCATCCTGAGTTTTTATATTCACTAACTTGTTCTCGGATTTATTTTCCTATAGCTCTTGTTGATGTTTGCTCTTCTTGTTATGTTTTGTTTTTTCTTTTTGCACCGTAGAATGCGTAACTTTGCTTTTATTAATACATATCGCTTCTTGCTATTTTATTTAATTCGTATATACAGCTTTAAATTTGTCTCACGACACATTTTCAGAGGTAAATCTGCTATTGTCTGCTTACGTTTCAATTCTTCGTCACGCACTAAGGTGGTTACGAATGAGAAGTGATCCTACGTCATAGTACGCTGCTTCAAAGATAATAATCAACGAATAGTTTCAGGGGGTATATGTGTGAACTTGCTTGGTGTTTAATAGCGAAGTTTGATGTTTTCGAGCCTTAAATTGACACCAACATGCGGACCCCTTCGGTATAAGGTCTCTGAAGGAGAATCCGGGGACAAAAATAAGGTAAGAAATGTAATTATATAGTAGTTAACGTTAACAACAATAATTAATGTTTTGCGTTTGCTTGTACCTGACCGCCACATATTTGTGACCACTCACTTTCTGCTTTCTTGCAATTGTCTGTGCAGCAACTGTCATCCAACGTCTTCGTTCCTGTCCGAGACTATAAATACAATGTTGCTCTGAAATGTTACAAACCTTCATTTTTCTTGTGGGGTTTTCGTAATCATTAAACCATCTAGAAGCCTCTTCTATCTGCTGCTAAAGGTTTAGTGATGAGTAATTGACTCACCGTTCACTAGGTGACTCTTTGAAGAAACAGGCCCAATTTTGGTTACAATCAGTAGGAATTCATTTTCTGAGGGTAGGGTCATATGAGACCATAAGCTTTTCTATTTCTGATGTAGCTGAACACCAAACCTGTTAATAACCAAAATATGAGCGATATGAACTATTTGATCACAAGATCAGCTCATACAACAGTAATTATACCTACTGAAGACGCCTTGTGAAGCTGGCTTGAAAATCACAGAGAATACGTCTCTGTCAGCTGTCAGTGTAGGTAATTATGGTTGGGTTCTCCATGTCGCTGTTATTTTACATTCATCTGTAGAGTTCTTATCATTGAATTCCACAGCATGTACATACTCGACCCTATTAAAAATATGCCTTTCATGCAACGTAAAACCCGATTCTCCTCTCATTTTATCTGCACACAACTACATGGACCCTCTAAAACACAATTATTAAAAAAACTGTCTGTCGCTAGAGCGGAAAAAAAAATATTCGAGGCTCCGTGTAACGAACGAATGTATGACGATGATGAGAGAGAGAGAGAGAGCAACGCGCTGTTCCAACTGCTCGACGGATTCAGGATGACAGGCGAGTCCCGGACGTCAAAGGTAATGCGATCCAGGAGGGGCGCCCATTGTTGGCGGATCACATAGAGCGGCTTTCTCTTGTCACTTGTAACAATGGGGCACAAGGGGAATGGAATTTCATTCAATGAATGAGGCAGAGTGGCACATTACAGGGTACGTATCTCCACTCTCTGGAAAGACACACGTAACATGCGAGAAATTGCTCTAACACAGGAAACGTTTTGCCTATTAACATCGCCATTAGTCATTTCTGTATCCCTAACTACTTTCAAAACACAAGATATTCTGCAACAATAAGCGGTTCTGCTCTTTCTGTCATTATCCTTAACACGATGAACTACATTCCCGAAAGTCTTGGCTTACAGGCTCCTGAACGTAGGGCTACCAAACCTCCCAGAAATCCGTGATTGTCCCGGGTTTTTATCCTCAGTTTTCGTATCCCCTAAAAGGCTTACGGAAAGCTTTTTGTCTCGGAAGTATTGGCAGCCTTGGCCTATTAAAAGAAGAATTCAAGCACCCTCCTACCATCATGCTCCAGCACATCAACCGCCTTTGCCTAGTCTTACAACCCAGAAACAGATGAATGGAAATGATGGACAGGAAAATTTTGGTAGAAGGGGACCCACCCCAGCATTGGCCTACCACCATCACAAAAATTTATGATACATTCACATGACTTTCTCTACCCTATATGGTTTATTAATGAACGTAACAATTATTCTTAGTAAAGCTTATTTCAATATCTATTACGTTTTAATCTAAATAAACATTTGCAGAAATCGTTTCATTACACATTTCGTTATAGATAAAAGGAGACAGCGATAGTCGAATGTTTAAGAAGTAGAAGTTATATGCTGGCCTTAAAACTCCATATTTTTCCATACAAGTGCGAGAAGAAATGAATGCTGAAAGGACTTTAAAGATTGACCGACCAAGCAATGAAAAATTTGAACCATTAATAAGAGATATCCCAGAAATGGCGTATACCCTCAAAAAGAAAACTTATTTGAAATAAGTTGTGGGTTTTAAAGGGATCTATGTTTTATCCCTAGTACGTTTTCGTCTATCTCTTAGCGTTTACCAGTTATACTAGATTATACAAAACTTTTTCGGAATGAAGAGGACTTCACAGGCTATTCCCAGAAAAAATCAGGATATACATTTTATTTGTCATGCAAACATGTTTAATACATGGCATTTGAATTAAAATCGTTAGAGAAATCTTTTCGAAAACCAGTTTTCAAAATCCGTTCAATGTAAAGAGTAGTTAAGGTAATGAAATTTTCTTGAAAATCTTTGTGTCGCATCCTTGAAGATACTGAATTTATATACAAAGATTGGTACTTATTGGACTTTTTGTTTTTGAGCTATGCTGTTCACAGATACACAGACACATATACGGACATGTTTCCGAAAATGCTTTATTTCGATTCAGGGCTTCAAAACATGCATTTCCGGAGAAATCTCGGCATCGAATTTTTGGATGGAATGCAATATCTTCTCTACCTACTATGTATGGGGAGAGAAAGTAAAAACCTATGGCCAGGGACGAGAATCGAACCAAAGATCTCTCGAATGCGAGACGCACACGTTACAGCGGCGCCATCTCGCTTGGTAACTTGTCATTGAGAGCCAGCAATGAGTGTTATATGCTGATAAATCTTGACTATCAGCTAATAGTTTCTGGTAATCGTTAGCAGTTACTTTTAAGCCGCTAATGATGTACCTGGTTAGTCGTCTCTATTGAGGCTTGAACGGTTTACCGGTCTCTTTAACAGCTCCGAAGTTGGCGAGTTGATCTCAGTATCGAAGTTCTCGATTATCTCTCGTCTCGAATACCCTAACTTTGAATTTCCCGATTTGAATTTACCGCGCTGATTAAAGGAGTTTGTAGTATACGTATCTGCCTGGTTAGCACAAGTGTTTCTTGGCGGAAATGTTCTTTACTCAGTTATTGTTGGAAAATACGTTTGTTATGCGTAGCAATTTTGTTAATACTTTATTTTATTTGTCCGGTGTATTTTAAATTATAACTCAATTTAATAATTGCATTAATCTAATTTCACTAAAAAGTTCTTATTTCACGGGTAATGTGAATGTTTAGATGATGAACAATATTTATCTTTCAAAATACAATTCTTTACTTACATTTTATAATAATGTTTGTTTCGTTTATAGTTCAACAGTCAATTATTTACCCTTTCTTGTATATAAAACAATATAACTTGCCTTGCGAATCCATATAAGATTTTAGCTTCTTAAGAAAACGTCGTCTTCTTAAGAAAATTTTTAACAGTTATCCAAAAAATTGAATGGTGTTTACTTTTCTGTGCTTCGTTGTTAACCATAACGAAATAAATATTTTGCATTTACAATTTCTTGCAGTTAAATAAATTATATAGTAATACAGATAATGTATTTACAATTCTTTTAGAACATATTTCAGTTTCTCGTTTTATTATGTTTTACAATATTTATTTAGTTGCTAACGCGACATTTTTCGTTCGTTCTTTATAAATTATTTAACTTTTGGCGTTATTTTTATTTCTTTCATTTAGAATAGATTTTAATCGAATTTTTACAACATATAAATGCTTTATGAAAATATTATTATAAAAATGGTATTTTCAAACAATAGCAATTATTATTTATGACACAAGTATTCATAACAATAATATATGTGAATTCTTGTCCACTCCCTTAGATATGTGATTTTGAAATGCTGGCAAATGTATATAATATATATCTATTCCTTTCATTAATAACTACGTCAGGTTGGTTCCTTAATTTCGCCAAAGGGAATGAATGCTAAAGGGAAATATAAACTCCAATATCCACAAATGCAGTGTAATCGCAAACATTTTATTTTGTACATCTAAGATTGACAGCCCACTCTTCAACTCCTTACAATATTTTTGTCCGCCAATTTTACTACAAACTTTCTATTTTCCTCTCACAATGAACAATTCACTGGCATTTACTTTTCCATTCTTCGAAGGATGATCAGTAAGGGTGACAGCCTTTTGTTACTTTTGTAAGTAAGCGTAAATAGCCAGTATCACCTCACATTCAAAATAATAATAATAATAATAATAATAATAATAATAATTATAATAATAATAATAATAATAATAATAATAATAATAATAATAATAATAATAATAATAAAGCCAGTGGCATTACAGACCATCAAGGGCCTTGAACTGCCTACTCGACTGTCTCCCTCACACCACGTACGCACGGCAGAGGTAGGCAGGCGATCATGCAACCGATACGGAGAGTTGATTTAGGCAGCATCACGTATCCCCTTGCCAGAATGTTGACCTACGTGGGCAGAATCGCTACCTTTCGCAGCTCCTCATTTTCCTCACGATACTGGGTGGACACCGGTCCTATGCCCGGGATTTAGAAACTTTACCCCATGGATGGCAATAACCCGGGCGCATTCCATGGCCAGGAACCACAACTCCACGCTCTAGCCCACGATGCCAGATACAGGATTCCATTCAAAGTAAAACATGTTTTCCTTCTGGCTTGGCTATATCTCTTGAAAAATTATTTCTAAGGGAATTGCAATGGATGAATTCTCGATCTAAATTACCGTATCAAAACTAATTTGTATCCAAATCTTTGTAATTATTCATTTCTAGTCCTTCATTATGTATACGGTTACAATTTGTATGAGTTAGGAAATTAATGAAAGTAAGTTAAAATACAAAACAGCAAAATATAACTTCGCTCTGCTACTTTCTCTACTGACCTTTTTCTGTGATTAAGATATAAGTCCCTTTCTCCATAAATTTATCACAGAGGCATCTAATGGAAAGTCGTAAAGTATATTCCTTTAGCTCAGGGATGTAATTTCCCGATTTTAATTAAAATTTACTTGACAAAGAGGTAAAGCAGCAGATTAAAGAAAGGAGAAACAGAAAGTGAATAAACCGCAGAAAAAGTAGGGTTTGGGGATGTAGACTGGAGATCAGAGGTATAAATGATGTTGAAACAGTGTACTTTGAAGGAAAAAAGGCGGAAAAATTCTGCCCACTGCAAAGTTAACATTTTTCCGGCGTGCAATCCTCTGTACCAATTAAAAGGTTGAATATATCTAAAGGTAACTTTATCAAAAGAGTTGTTTAAATAAAAAGCATATGCGGGAATTGTTTGTAAACATATACTGCAGTTTATTGCACTTTAGAGCGTTTTCGAATGTATTTTACTAACATAAGACTGTTTCAAACAACCTCTGCTTATGTTACTAAATATTAATTTCAGTGAAATGAAACATATGCCCGTTCATTCCAAAAAGAAATCTAAAGAGGGGTTTAAATAATAATCATCTACTGATATCAGTTGGTCGTCGTATTCCGCCAAATGAGAATATCATTAAGTCTTTCTTTTTATAAAATATTACTTTTCTCACTATATTTAATGAGAAACAAAACTGGAACACCCATAGATATCTACCTTAAAACTTCTAAGGGTACTAATGGCGAGACAGAAAAATGCACAACAGAAGCTAGTGTATCTCCAAGCATTCATAAAAATTAAGCATTTTGGTGATGCAGTATTTGACTTGCTGCACCGGTGAAGCCAGGTGCAGAATACCCTGTATAAATTAAGTATTATAAATTTAAAATCCAATCTAAATCTACGAGGATCATCCAGGAATTAACCACCGCTTGCTCATTCCAACTGCTCAGATCGCTGTCGGCTTTTATCCAAGGTCAAATGCTTTCCTCGACATATTTTCGCACTCTTATGTAAATTTCATACGAAACAAGTAGTTAATGTGCTTTCTGTGATTGTTCAAAACTAACTGTGTAATACAACCGACGACTCTGAGGTGAGAAGTGTTGAATTTTGAATGCTCGGAGTTGAAACCTGTGGAAATTTAGTTTCAATTAAATAGCGTGCGGTGATGTAGTAGGTAATGAAGTAAATAAATGTGAACAAGTGACTTTAAATTGTCAACAATGGATGAAGAATTATGCATGACCAAACTCGACCGGATGTCATCATTCATCACAGATGATTTGAGGAATCAAGTGAACAACAACATCCCATATGATAGATGTGTAACACTACATGAGCTACAGATTGCTTTCCTAAGCATTTCTCGTTCTTTGCTTGGTGAAATTGTGTTCGAAAATCTTGGCTTAATAGACTAGCAGCAGCGAACTACATCACGAGAAATCGTTAAATAACGGAGGTGATTATGTGCAGAAATAAAGTAAGCTTCAATTTTGCAAGTGAATACTATGAGTTTGATCAGTTTTAAGTGTTACTTCTCTCACTTCTCACTGTCAGTTTTTACCTGGTTCAATTTTCACTGTGACTTCACTTAGTTCACACTGTCACTTCACTAATGCGAACTAGTTCATTTTCACCGTCACTTCACTAATGTGAACTAGTTTATTTTCCCCGTCACTTCACCAATGTGAACTAGTTCATTTTCACCGTCACTTCACTAATGTGAACTAGTTCATTTTCACCGTCACTTCACTAATGTGAACTAGTTCATTTTCACCGTCACTTCACTTTCTTTTATAGCCAATGGAATCAGCTATCTGGACACATCTTTTGAAGGAGGGGGGAAGAAACTTCCAGAAGGTTTTGTTATTTGCCGATAGTGCTTCTAAAGTTTACACTGGGCGAGCTCGACTTATCTTGTTTATCTCCGACTACCTGCGTCGAGCTCTCGATAACCTTGGGCTATAGCCGTTGTGTCACAAGCGGTCATTGCTTCCTGAGTGATTCTCGTATACTAAGGCCGCTATTAGCCGTGTAAAACTTATTGGTCAACTGGTTGACGAGGTTTCAATGAGGTATTGAATTAAATTGGAATCATTAGCCGTGAGCTAATGTACAGCTGGAAAAACTTGTGCAGCATGTTGCTGACTGTGTCAGAGCCCCGCAACTGACTCCTGCAACTGGTTCAGTCTCAACAGAATCGGGGGGGGGCATTGTGGTATGTGCAGCCTATTAGCCAGACGCGACCAGTGGTGCGACTAGTTGTACAACTGACTGGACGCGCATGCGTCTCGGAGGTTCTGCAATACGAAACAGATAAAATCAACCTTATTTTTGCTTTCTCTACTACGCATAGTAAGTAGGGGAAGTATTGCATTCTACCCAATTCGATATCAAGATTTCACCGGAAATACATGTTTTGAGGGCGCAGAATGCAAAAAAGCACTTTTAAAAAGCGTTTCGCGCGCGTATGTGTGTGTGAAGTGCATAACTCAAAAACGAAAATTCGGATAAGTACCTAACTTGGGATTTAAGTTCAGTATCTTCCAAGGATGCGACATAAGGGTTTATAAGAACATTCCCCCACACCCAATTACCCTTTACATGGAACACTTTTGAAAAAAAAGTATTTTATGACTGACGATTTTGATTAAAATACCATATATTAAAGATGTTTACAAGACAAATAAAATGTATATCTTGAATTTTCTGGGAATAGCCTTTGAAGTCCTGTTCACTCGTAAGGAATTTTGTATAATCTTTATAACTGGTAAACGTTAAGTTATAGACGTAAACATAGTACACAAAAATGTAGACCTCTCTAAAACACACAATTTGTTTCAAATAAGTTTTTTGCGGCATAAACCATTTCTGGAATATAATGTTATTAATGGTTCGAATTGTTCATTTCTTAGTCACTTCTTTCAACGATCTTTTGTTTCTCTCGATTCCATGAACATAGTACAGAATTTTAAGGCAGCATATAGCGTCAGTTCTTAAATATTTGACTATCGCTGTCTCTCTGTATCTATAACGAAATGTATAATGGAACTATTTCTACAAAGGTTTATTTGGATTAAAATATAGTAGACAGAAAAATGAGTTTTAGTAAGAATAGTTTGTATATTCACTAATAAAGGATAGCGGGGAGAGAAAGTCATGGGAATGTATCACACCAGATTTTTATTACAGTCGTGACGCAGTGACGAACAATTTTGTTGCTATAACTTTGTAGCATTTTATCGTGGTTAGTGACGACGGTAACACGATTGAGGATATTGAGAGACTGCAAATATTGAGGGCCATTTTAACCTGAAATCTGAATTTAAGTTTAAATTCAAATACCCTGCCATAAACGTAAATATGTAAGGAGTATTGTGGACTTTATTAAAGTCGTTTTTATTGCAGAGAAGGGAAAGCTACTGCAAAGAAAGGAGGAGAGCAATTGAAGAGTTTGACACTAGTAGTTGAAAAGAAGATTATTTCAAGGACTTCATATATAAAGTTTTTCTGTCTTTTTAGAATAAATTTTATCCCTGCTGTGCCATAGTGTGTGCTGTAGTCCTTTACTTAGCCTACTTAGTTACTATTGCGTTTTTACGCTACATCTAATTAGGACAACAAGGAGCTCCACACTACTCAGGGCCAATTGGACAGCGAGACAACGTGTAAACGATTCAGAAATACTGCAGTTGATCAACTGGTTGCAGCGCTCAAGATCGTTACACGACAGTGGTTAGAGCAACCGGACGGAGACCGGGAGATCCGTGGTTCAAATCCTGGCTATGGCATTGAATTTTTCAATCATCTGATTCTACCTTTCCAACCCTGTCCAACACACGGCTTGTGTGAAAAAACAATTAACTTCGTTACACGACTAGTTGATCAGCGTATTTGACAACCAGTTAATCAACTAGTTGTACACGGCTAACGTCCTAGTGACTCTTTCTAAAAACAGGAATGCATGCAGGGTTAGTTAACATGCAGCGTTAGTTGTAAGAAATAGAGATATGTCTTTCAGTTTTTATAAAAGAATGAAAGTCCAAGAATACAGCTGAGAAAACGTTCATTTACTGCTCTTCGAAAGCTTTTTAAACTTGGTTGTTGAATTTTGCTTCTCAGGAGAGTTGTATTCTCCAAAGTTATTATCGCGTTCCCACAAAACAAAATAGCTGTAAGCTATAAAAGTTACTATTTTCTTTTGTTATTATTATCACTGTCTCAAAGTCATACGGATAATCTAGCATTTTCAGTAAGATATACTTAGGTTTCGAATAGTATTTTGAAATGACAGCTTAGGTAGTAACTTAATTTAGTTACATAATAACAAAATAAAATTGAAAAAGTCATACATTACTTGAGAAAATAAAGATCATACCAAATTGGCTGAAAATGAAATCATAATTTTGTCTTACATAAATGTCAAGAAGTTCTACTTTACGCTTCGATGTATATTTTTACATGTTAAAGTCATTACGTTTAAAAACAAGTTTTAGACCTATACTAAATGCTGCATTGCTTAAACAGGGAACTTTAAATATAGCTCCTTTGCCCAGGCTAAAGTACTGCTAAATACAATGGTAGATACTATAATAAATAAAATAAGTTATAAGCACTAAAATAACTGAATATAGTGCATTAGAGCAATGGTAGTGAAAACACAGTTGCTTATCACGTGGACACCGATGCATATTATTTGATTCGGTGTATATTCGTTCTAGTCCTGAAACTTCTTTACATGACCAAACTAAGGTTTAGTTTTAGTTTTATTTCTTCACGTGCTTCAGCTGCTTCTAACAATGTAATTTCATGTTCATACATTATTTTAGGGTTGAATATCTCTGTAAGAGAATATATTTCATGGATGAGAAGAATTTAGTACCTCGTTTTGCAAGCTAGATATGCTGTCGATGCCAAAATATTCTACGATATACATTTTTTAAAATATACATTTTGGTCTTTTAAACTTCCATGTCATTTGGGCTAATATGCTGCATAAAGTGATGTCAATGTTATACTAGTCTTGACTCCAGATCCTTTTCCAAAGAACTTGTTGATCAATTACTCAAAAATTTCTCGCCGAATAGAAAATTTATCAAACAGATGTCATTTTTGGGCATTTTGGAATGCACATAAAGCTTTTCCAAAGAATTGTATGAAAACATGAAGGAATAGGAAGAAAAGAAATACCCAGGTAATATACAAATTTTAACTCTGAAATATTTTGTTGTACGTGCACTCTCACATTATTGCATTTGAAAGTGGACGTTAACGTTAAAAGAATAAAAATTAATTATGGAGTTATAGACTTTCATTGCTTTCTGGGCATGTAATAATTTTTTCTGAGATTTCGTCCAATTCCAGTGGTACGTTTCCTTAAATAAGTTTTGTGGTATGGCAGCGTTAACGCTCTGAATAATGCGTAGAGAATATGTGTGGAGACGGTAGTTTGCACCTAACCTAGATTTTGCAAGAACAGTTTCAATGGTTTTCACTTCAAAGTTGAAGTTAGGCAAACGTCCTTTATGGTTAAATTCCGCATCATACTGGAAACAGGGTCAGAGGTACTTAAGTGAATGTCGGAGAATCCAGCCATGTATGTCCCAGGGTGCTAGTTGGCGTATCGACCCGCAGTCGTCGCCGCTTGAAATCATGCCTGGACATTTCAGATGCATGCCGTATACACCTGGGAGAGCACCTACAGACCTATCTTTATGCCAGCAAAAGGAACCCCCCTTTCCCCTTACTTCCATTTACAGGCAGGACGCTTTCCATTGTACTCGTACGATCCTAGTGGGGTTTGGGAAGGGACGACTTCCATTTACACAGTAACGAGCTCCAGAAGGACCAAGGAGGTTTCCTTTTGCATAGCGGTGGGCTTTCTGAGTAGCACTTGATGATAAATAGTCTCCTGCTCGCATTCCAACTAATGACGTGTGCACTTGGCTTACTGTGCAAGTGAAATACTTGAGAGAAATTGATCTTAAGAGAACGGGACAGCTATTCGTGGCAAAATGCCGAGGAGAGAGAAAAAGGAAAAAGTAACTTTCTGTTCCGGTTATTTACCTTTGCAAAATTAATGCAGTGCTGAAGAATGCATGTCACATTCCAAGAAAGAACCATTTTGGACATCAGCAATTTTAATCCTGTTAGACACAAGGATAGTAAATGGCAGAGTCTTATGTCAAAACTGAGTTAGATTTTATATTTTGTTGTATTGAAGGAGTTGTATTATATTTCAACTGTTGGGGAGCCGAACTTAAAGTTTGTTTGCAACCGCACGTATGGTACCCGATTTCCGGTAGCCTTCGCCCCAATGTATTTTGACTGTTTCTTTAAATATTATATATTTATGTCAGCCTCGGCTGCGTCAGTATTATTGTTAGAGACATGTTTCTCTTTGCAGGGTTGCGGTGCGACTGAAGAATGTAGGCTTACACAGATTATAATTTTACTTCACTCCTTTTATTAACGCATGGATACGATTTATATAACACTTCACTGATAGAGAGCTGTGAGATTCTTTAATTAATTATTTGCAGTTTTTAACACGTAAACTATTTTTCGTCACACACGAATACGTATTAAATCTCTCGAGGAAGTGTCTCGCGTCCGGTTAGGAAAACTGTTTGCAGGAAACTGAATTGATTTCAACCGCCTAAACTTGTAAATTTCTGTATTTCAAGTCTCTGATTGGTTATTCCTAATCCAATAGAATACCTTCATTTAACTAAAGCTTTTTCTGGTTCTTGATTGGCTATTTTTATAAACTGTCATTAAAATTTACACGATTGCTTTCAAGAATCACATGTAACATTATTAAACTCTCAAACTCATTATTGCCTAAAGATTACCTCATTGTTAGCAACTTTTGACCTCTTTCTCACAGCTGCTTCGTTATTAAATTACGTAATACATTCATATAACATTATTGAAGCTGTATACAACAATATAACCATATGCAATGACTGTAACATACATTTTAAAAATTATTACATACACATATTGCTTCAAGGCGGGCTGTTATTGAATTTGTATATTATATAATTAGACTGAAATCATTTAAGTGCTAAAAATACTGCCTCAAAATATAATTTGAAAGGTACCGATAATCCATACTCCAATTTTCCCAGGTTCAAATGCGGTTCCCGTGGGCAATGTGTCATACACAGATTCAAGCTGAAACTTAAACGTCTTCAAGTCTTTGTTGAATATCCTACACTTCCAAATTATCCTCTTGTCACCCCAATCAAGCAGGTCAGCTAAGATTTCAGTTCAACGCTAGATAACGGGTAGGTCGCAGCACACTTTGAAACTAGGTGTCATCCAAACATACACAATGTAAACGTAATTTGGGTTTTTGATTCACAATTCCAAATAGATAGAGTTTGAACTATGAACCTGCACAGAGAAATTGTAAAAAATCTAAGTTCTGACAGTCACTTGAGAAAGAGTGGAAATTATACTGTTGCCGTCGCTAGGTTGCACGAATGAAGTTCACCACGTTTATCCGCAAGATTTCGAACGAATTTATTCGACTTATGGATGTAACTATCTCCGTTACTATGCCGAATACCTTGTCACTTACT
This sequence comes from Deroplatys truncata, assembly GCA_030765065.1. Taxonomy (NCBI): domain Eukaryota; kingdom Metazoa; phylum Arthropoda; class Insecta; order Mantodea; family Mantidae; genus Deroplatys; species Deroplatys truncata. The sequence goes on from CM060986.1 coordinate 111,932,543, forward strand.
ATACCGCATTTTATCACTTTAATATTCTCTGTACTTGTTTTGGAAGAGGATTTTCTATTCACTTTGATATTCAAATAAACTCATTTTCTTCTCATATTAGACCGAAATCATTACTCTTTTGAAAACTGAACATCACTGTCCAGAATTTGAATATCAAGCTCGTTGCGGTGCTAGCAATTATATAGTAAAAGATGGGGTGGGCCCACGGAAATAAACGGTCAATGGAGTGGGTGTCAATGGGGACGCGATGGAATTTTATTTCGTAGCAAACTGATTATACATGTGTATAGTGATATATGCGTACGTAGTGGTATTAGCCATTCTACATTCTGTTAATCTAAGGAAACTTTAAGAAAATTTAAAACTCCTTCAGGAAATTTTAATATTATTTAATTCTTTGCGTTATCACTAAATAGGCGTTTAAATTGATATTGTTTTCTCATTATTCTAGCCAAGGGGAAAATAAGAAGGTAGAGTATAAGCACTCGGAATATAATTGTGGATCTTTTATATATCTCTTTGCAATAATAATTATCAATATTTATTAATTATTGTATTTAAAATTACACCTTTAGGTTTGAACATTGAATACACAATTCAAAGGGATATAATTCGATGATACTATGATGTTCTACTTTTTTTTTCTTATAAGTTAACTCTTTATCCCATACAACTACTAAACACAAAGAAAGTGTTAATTACATTTACTAACCTTATCTTTATGTATATGAAACCCATCCTCACTCTAATTTAGCTTTATAATTACCCATGCAACTCGCTATCAACACGCATTTGGCAAGATAACAACTCAGTACATGGATGCAATTATGACTGATACAACATCCAAATTAGAGTAGCAACAAAGCCATCATTGCAAGGTATATAATATTTTTACATAACAACTAAAATATCTAATACATTTGCAAAAATAATGGGAAGAATGTACCTCTTGTGCCTTCGCCAGATCAGTAAGCCAACAATTAAGCATAGCAGTATTATAAACAGCGCGCACATGCTGCAGAGAAGACGAGAGTGCTGACCAAAAACTGGCAGCTTGGCAACGCGAAGTTGCATAATTATTTTTTAAAAATTGAACACTATTTTGTATTGAAGAAGTTACGTATCTGGATTTATCCTGAAGATAGATTTAAAGAAATTTGTCTGGGATTATTTCATTTTAAGTCAACCTTTATGACAAGCGATACCGGCATCAATCCCTCTAACTAATGTGGATGATGTTAGGAATTAAATTTTATATTTAGAGTGCTAAAATTAATCACTTTTCTTAGCGACTCATTTTCACTGTTTTTATTCAAATGGTCAACAATGTTTCACTTTCTTTAAAATAACTATTATTAAAAGAAACACATTTTAAGTCTGTTCTTTAGGAAATGATTGTGTTAATGCTGCAATTGTTACAATTGTTTATGACAGCCTTTGCTTTGAAGCAGTTAAGAAGCTGCTAGAATTGACAGTGTTTGTGGTAGGTTACTGTTGTTTTGAATGGAACATCAACATTTTTAATTATATATCTTTTTACTTGTACTTTAAAAATGGAATTAGCTTGTTTATTTTAATATACTTTGGTATAATTTGCAAATAGGCAAAATAACCTGACCAAAATGTGGAAGATTGCAAATATTGGAAATATACTAATAACACATTTTTTCTGTACGGGTAAACATATCACATATTTTAAAAGAATATTACCTACCTTGCTGTTTCCTTAATTCTGTTGGTAACGTGTTGCTCCTAGTTCACATTCATAATCCGTTACCTGTTTTTTATTTAGGAAATGATCTACCATACAGTAGTTCTTCTACAACTCATTCATAATTTTAATTCTCCATAAATTCCTATTCTCTACATCTTCATCTATTAGCCCTCTAAATGAAATGGTTTCGGATCTTATCCACCCATTGTTCTCCTGGTCTTCCCCGTTTTCCGTTTCCTTCAGGTTCCCATTTTAGCACCATTCTTACTATTCTATCGTTTCCCATTGTTTTCACATAGCCGAAACATTATCTTCTCGCTTCTATTACTTCCAATACATTGTTTTTGCATATATTATTTCCCGAGTTTCTATATTTCTAATTTTATCCCTTCTTGATATTCAAAACTATGTTTTTGGAAGCATAATCCATTACGGAATTATTTTGTAATTATATTATACGGAATTGTATATTTTGTAAGAATAAATAAGAACAGATTATCAAAAAAATTCCGAATGTCTCTGTTATTCTATACCATTAGAGATACTAAAGAAAGTTGCGTTAGGTAGAATGTTAATGAATGGCTTCAAATAATAATTTATTTGTAAATAATTCGCGGTGAAACATTTTCTATGGCATACAGGTAAAGTGTTATTTTTATTGTCATAGATGTGAAACTTCTATATACTTTTTAAACATTAATACTGGATAATTATTTTAATACATAGGAACATTTAACAAATGCCCTAAGTACTATTTTTAAATCGACATAACGACCTGGAGCCGATGGAAGAAATTTTGGCAGATTGTAAGACCACTTCATCACATTGCAGGAGGAACAAATAAAACGAACAAGCTCTTGTTGAACAGGAAGAAGAAAAATAAATATGATAAGCGCACACTAATGTGAGTTTCTGGCATATGGGTCGATTAACAAGAACGGACGATAATTATGGATGAGAGTAAATAGCTTTTACGATAGGGTTTGCCTTTTGGATAGTGCAAGAGTTTCAATGAGACTGTACGGTTTTATTTTGCAAATTGTATGTCTACGATTTAGATGATTTGTACATTTTATCGATTTAAATATTCTAATGCAAGTTATAGTTGACATAACCCTAAGAAATTGGTCTATGAGGGCTGCTTGTATCTCACTTGTACTCTGCGCTCTGTAGTAGTTTGTACATGGGTTTCATTTATTTTAAAAGCACACCTAAGGTGATAAAAGCAATCTATTTTATTCTTAGATGTACATTCTATAAATGAATAAGAAATAAATTGGTCCCTTATTTGTTTGGGTATTGCTGATTCTGTACTTATGGAAGCAGGAACGATTGCTTCATGTGCTTTAGCCATTCCACAGCTTGATACTAAGAGGGTACGCAACTTTCACCGTATAAATAATGCAAAATAAATATTTTAATTCCTTCAAACCTCTAAGCATTATGTGTTAAGATTTTGCATAGTCAATACATAATATTTATACACTATTACTGGAATTTGGTGCGCAACTTTCACCGGTATAAATAATGCAAAATGAATATTTTAATTCCTTCAAACCTCTAATCATTATGTGTTAAGATTTTACATAGTCACTACATAACATTTATACAATAATATTGAAATTTGAAGTGAAATACCTTTTATCATTAATGACATATTGCATCTCAAAAAAATGAGTTCAGTATAGCCAATAATTAAACTGAAGAATTTATAGATAAATTAATTATATTATGCATATAAGTGTATTTAATATTAAAACTGGATTGAGTATTGTCAGTTATTACTTACAATTAAAATTAATTTTAACTAATATTTTAGCCACAAATACAAATTTGAAGTTATTTCCAATGATATATTGAAAAAAAATTCTTAAGAATGTTTTTAAATGACAATTCCCAATTTTGTTAACATATAGTGAAAAATATTGAAATTTCCATGAGCTATGGGTAAAATGGTCAACCTCTGGACAAACTATACACATTAGTAATATATATATATTCAATTTAAAGGGTTAATTTATATTTTTACTCGCCATTAAAAATCTAACATAAAAATCGTTAAGATTTTGAAGACATTATAATTTATGTTCAGTCAATCTATTAACAAGCTAAGATATTATTCATGGTTAGCCAATAATAATAATAATAATAATAATAATAATAATAATAATAATAATAATAATAATAATAATAATTTGCTTCGAATACGTAGCATGTCTTTCTCCCTTCACTAATTTTAATATTTCATGGACTAGTTTTTTTAAAAAAAATAATGATTTTTAAGACACAGGATGACACCTATCTATTAATTATGAAGCATTTATTGCGTGCGCGAATTATTAATTCGACTTCTTTAGCATTGTCAATAAATACTGGTATATGTATGCAACTTAAACCACTTTTATACACTAAGTTAAACACTGTCTTTATTAGCGCTTAGAGTCTTGCACTAGCTTGAGAGCGTCATACTTTGTGTATCAGCTACATAAGAGAAGTATTATACTGCAACCAAATATTCAATTTCGAGATTTCATCAGAAATAAATGTTTTGAGCCACCTGATTAAATAAAAATTTTAGAATAGATGAAAGTCCTTATGTGTGTGAATGTGTGATTATGGGTGTGTGATTGTGTGTGTGAACGGCATAATGAAACAACTAAATACCGCATAAATACCCAACTTGGTATTCAAGTTCCTCATCCTCCAAAGATGCGAGGAAGATTTTCAAAATGTTCCCCTTACTCCAAGCTACTCTTTACATATAAATGTTTTGAAATTTTTTATTTTCTCAAAAGTGGTTCTAAACGTTTTGATTAAAAACAATATATTTACATTAATATCTTCAATATTCCGGGAATAGCTTATGAAGTTGTCTTAATTTGGAAGTAATTTTATATAGTTTCGTATAAACGGGTTAACAATAAGATATATTGTGGCACATTAATTTTATTGTCATTACCAACTCACTGTTGTGCTGTATTGTTGTTACCACATGTAGTATTATTGGGTCTCCATAGTTATATTTCGGTTTGACGGTCTTTCGTTTTGGCGCGGATCACGCCAAAGGAAAGGCTCCGTTTGAAATTGTCTGGTACGACGTCAGCCCTGTCTGGCTTTGGCTAGACACGGTTGGTGGGGGCAAGATAGCATGACTCGAGAGTAAGTGGTCGTTGGAACAAGTCGTGTGTGGCCGTTCTACGATCTGTGGCATCTCCCTTCATCCTGTTTCCTTTGTTTACTATGTAGAGAAGCCAAACGTTTTTGTGATTAAATCCCAGGTAACGTGTTATGTAATCTTTCAATGTAATATAAAAACCCACGTCTTCTTCTTAATTCTACACAAGTTCCCGAACTTTGGCTGCGAGCGGATTGTATCCCCATGTGCGTGTTGGCTGACCTAAATTAACCTTTTCGGTCTTCACCCCAACATGTAACAAACATACAAAAACTTAGGACACAAAAAACCAGTTGTCTTTAAAATACACAACTTATTTAAAAAATGTGTGGTTTAGCGATATCCTAGATATTCGTAACTGTTGCTTAGAATGTTTTAAAAATTTGTCACTTTTTAAAAGTGCTGCCGATATTCAGTTGTTTCTCACGATATAATGGAAGGAGTCTGGCCAGTATATAGCTGCCTATCGATTTTGCTTTCTGTATCCCGCAAATTTTTATCTCGATTAACATGAAATAAAAAAGAAAACTAGGCTTTCCTAACAATGGTTAACTATATAAACATCAACCTTATTAGGTAGAGAGACTAATGTGAATGTAACGCATCAGATTATTCTGCTTTCGTAACAGAACGCAAGTGTCTCTGTATTTCGTGACTCGCATTTGCCTATAAAATGGCCTTCAGAGCTCTGTTTTTCGCTTTGCATAAGGGATTCAGGGGCTTCTTTATGGAGTCATATGCCACTTTAACGAGAGGCGTTGCTTATATCCACGTGTCATTAACGCATAACGACATTTTTGAATAGCGGGAATGTGAAATAATGACGGCAACAGATTTCCATGTATTTAAATAGCTAAACGTAAAACGTCTAAAACTGCCGTCCAGATGGAACCGTAATATCAACAGCGTGTTGCTTTTTCGGTGTTTCGTTAACAGACGTAATGGAAATGTTTGATGGATTTCATATATCCTACGTTATGGATATGTGAATGTATGTCAGTTTTAACATTTTTACTTTCTCTATACGTACATAGTAGGTATAGAAGGAGTTGCATTCCATCAAAAAATTCGATGCTAAGGTTTCACATGAAATACATGTTTTAAGGACCTTGAATAAAAAAAATTAGAAGTAAGTTTGTATATGTGTGTGAAAAGCATAACTCAAAAAGGAAAAGTTGGATAAGAACCACACTTGGTATTTAGGTTAAGTCCTTTCCAAAGGATACGACACTAAGATTTCCAAAAAAAAAATCTCCACGCCCAGCTACCGTTTACGTCGAAAATGTTTCGAAAATGTTGATTTTTCAAACAGTGCCTCTAACGATTTTGATTAAAATGACATACATTAAAGAGATTTGCAAGACAAATAATATGTAACACTTGAATATTGTCGTGACCTCTAAACAAATACTCAAAGGGAGGTAGGGCGACTCGCTAATAAGGTACCAGGAAGTTCACAATTTTAAATAAGGCGAGGCCACGACAAGGGACGCAGCTAAATGAAAATGAAAAAAATATTATAGAATATCTGATAAAAGGATTCCTACATGGTTCAGAATGGAAGAAAGGAGCTTTATACTATGGTAAATTATACAGGGAAGACTTGGATGGTAAGATGTTATATTGCTAAAAGTGGGTACATTACCTCCTTGACTTCATGTCCACTCGTCGAGGACGCCATACATCTTCGTGTATAGGGAGCGCGTAACAACACAACCTGCCTGCTGCGACTCTACTCACTGACTGCCAAGCCACGCTACTTCAGCGTGGGACGCTATCTAAGCTTGCTTACCCCACCACTCTTACGTAATCCCCAATCCAGGCGGCCAAGGTCACGTACCCACTTAACAATGCTTGCATACGTCACAATATCATTTTATAAGGAATTTTGTACAATCTTGTATAACTGTCAAACGTTAAGTGATAAACGAAAACGTGTCATACAAAAATGTAGATCTCTTTATAACACACAATTTACTTAAAATAAGTTTTTCTGTAGCATAAGGCATTTCTGAGATATCCGTTATTAAAGGTTCGAATTGTTCAACACTTGTCATTCTTTTAAACTCTTATCAATTTTCAAATGTTTCTCGCGATTGCATGGAAACAGTATAAAATTTAAGGACGGAATATAGCGTCCAGTGCTTAAACATTTGACTATCGCTGTTCTCTTTGTATCTATAACGAAATGTGTACTGTAGCTATTTTTGCAAAATTTTATTTGGATTAAAATGTAGTATGTAGAAAAATAAGCTTTACTGGGAATAGTTTGTATACGCTCTAATAAGTATAGAGGGTAGAGAAAGTCGTATGAATGTGTCACAGAAGATTTTTTTATAAAAGTAAATAAATACATAATTATGTATATTGTGCGCATTATTATGAGCTCGGCCCGGGCAGTTGGAGAGATGAACAGGGATAATTGACGCGGTAGCATTCTCGCCCAGCTAAAACCACTAGACGCGCTATAAATGGATAACCAGTCTTCTTAAAACTTCCTTCTTCCTGCCTCAAAACGTGTGTCTAGAATGTTTTATAGAAGATTCCATTGGCTATAAAAGAGAGCGTTCTTGTGAATGAGCGAGTTAGGAGTTGGTGAGTGCATATCTACAAGTAACTTTGTGATGACAGTTGCGTCTACAAAGAGTGCTGCTTCTGCGAGAGATTAGAGGCGTCTTGTGCTCGATTCCCCAGCGATAGAAGTGCAACGAAGAAGAGGCTATGTCGTTCGTATTTCATTACACCGCGAAGAAAGTGAAGTGACCGAGAACATTGAACTATTTCACATAAGTGAAGTGATAGTGTTAACTAAGTGAAGTCAAAGTGAAAATTGGAACTAAATCAGGTTATTAAGCGATAGTGAGAACTTAGTGAGGTGATACTTATAAACTGTCCAAAGTATACCAGGTGAAAGGGTTATAGACGCCACACTCTATATCCTCTATAATTCACATACCTAAAGATTAGGTCAAGTCTTATTAAAGTATATGAAAGAACAGCAATTCCTGTTTATCTTCATTTTCTTCTTTGAGTGAATCGTTTTACCAAAATATAGCATTTCGGTTTGTACAAATCGTAATTTAGTTTATCTTGAAGTTACGACGTCGCACTCACCTCAATAGCTATGGCATTTACCTTCCTCACTCGCTATCATGTGTTCATATGCTCAGTATAAGGATGGTTTGTATTTCCTTTTATTAGATGTTTAAATGAAATAAAATGTCCTATTTGTTGTTCTCATTTATTTAATGTATAAATTAAATATTTTACTTTTTACTATATTTCTTTAAATAAATATATCCGCTTTACTTCATATTCCGCAATGAACTGATAAGTACCTGAGCTTTATTGAATCGCCTGTAAACCTAGTTGACTTTTATATAAACGTTAACGCTTAACTTAAAACAGTTATTTACTTTTATTGCTTCATTTGTACTATTTAAATTTTATTTGTCTCAATACATATTAAATATTTTGTTGAAAATACACGAAAGAAATTTTGGTCAGGTTAACATCCTTCTCGTAAGGCAATTATAACTTCGCAGCGACATCAGAAATGGAATCTGCATTCTACTCTGAAGCGGGTCTGTCCTTAGCCTTCAAGTATGATTTACCCACCTGTCTGCAAGGGAAAGCGTACTCTGCATTTAAACTTGTGTTTATGCAAATCGATGAAAGATAAAAAACAAGTACTCAAAGATTTTCAGTGTGACCATCGATATCTATCTTTGATGTAAAGGATGACATTTATATTCCTACCACTCGATATATGGTTATATTGTGATGACTCTCTTCTGTGCAAATGTAAGATTTCTGCATTTTCACAAACTATATTGTTCTTTAATAAAGGCATGAAACGTATACATTTTTATTAAACACTAATATCCACAAACAGACGAAAGGACTCTTAGAACTTAAAGCACATATTAATGTAGAATAGGATGCGATTGACCAATAAAGAGACACGGCACCAATCCAGAGTGGATATTGTAGCTACGTCCCACGAGGGGATGGCCCCGGGAGAATGGATGAGGCGAGAGCCGGCACCGGGCGGCCGGAACCAGGAGCGACGGCACAGCAACGACAGGGTCCGTAAGTTTGCAGATAGAGACACTCCGGCAGACGGACAAGCAGACCGGGAACCCATCCCACACAGAGGGGGTCCAACCCCTAAGGGGGTTCGGATACCCCGGCAGGCAGCCGAAAGCCGAGAGACGGAGGGAGTCACAGTCCTTGCCACACTGCACCGAACACCATAGCCAACACTTCCCACCCTAAAATAAACCAACGGGATGAAAGACGAATGAAATGAAGAATGGAACGAAATGGAGGGACAGGAAACCCGAGGGATGAAAGAAACCACTCCAGCATTCGCCTGGGTACCGAGGAAATTCTGGATAACCTAACCCTAAGTAATATTACTTCTTGTATTGATTTATTATTTCTTGACACTAATATTGGAAGGATTATTTCATTTGGGTATTTGACTCCAGGCTTAAATGTATGCTTCACTACAATCTGTTTTGTTAATTTATAATATTTTACAACATTTCTATACAATCATAGCAATTACAGCGCTGATTACATGAGCAGGATATGTGAAGTGTGTGAAAGTAAAAATCTCGAAAATATTGTTTTTGTTCTTTTGGACTCCTCGGCTACTGGAGTGAACTGGCAGTGCTGATTGAATAATAGTGTCACCAAGACTTGCAATCTAATATATCGGAAGATTAAGCAATTTAACACAAATGTTTATTCTTTATTCACGTGACTTCAGTTTTTTCTCCAAACACTGAATGTCTCTTGATATGATCATAGCATTGGATTTGGCACTGATATATGCACTTACCACAAAATCACGCCGATAGACACTAAAGGAACACGTTTGTGGCTATAACTCAGTTTCAACAAAAGCCTAACATGTGTTGTTTTATAAAAAATCTTATGTGATACATACACATGACTTTATACCCTATATCGTTTATTAGTGGGTATACAAACTATACTTACTCGTTTTTCTACTTAGTACATTTTAATACAACTTAAAATTCCATACTGTTTCCATGTAATTGCAAGTGAATGTTGACAGATCTTAAGAGAATGACCAAGAAATTAACAATTCGAACATTTAATAACGGATATCTCAGAAATGGCTTATGTCACAAAAAACTTATTTGAAATACATTGTGTAATCTACATTTTTGTGTACTACGTTTTCGGATATCGCTTAAGTTTGTCAGTTTCAAGACTTTGCAAAATTCTTCCAAATGAAGTGGACTTCATAGGCTATTCCCAGAAAATTCAAGATAAACATTTTACCTGTAATGCAAAATATATGGCATTTTAATCAAAATCGTTAAGCCATTTTTGGAAAATAAAGGATTTAAAAAAATCTTCATCGTAAAGGGTAGTCTCGGAGATTTCTTAAAAATCTTCGTGTCGCTTCTTTGAAAGATACTGAACATAAATACTGAGGTTTGGAATTTATCGGACTTTTGCTTTTTGAATTATGTTGTTCACAATCATGCAGACACAGACACAGGTACACACACACACACACACACACACACACACAAACGTTTAAAAATGCTTTTTTTATTCAGGGGGTCTCATAACGTGTATCTTGGTATCAAATTTTTGGGTGGAATGCAATAATTCCCCTACTTACTATACGTAGTAGGGAAAGTAAAAATCAATTCACTTGCGTTTCACTTCTCTGTAAAACACGTCTACACACGTTGAAAGCAAAATTTGAAAGTAACTTTACAAGTTTACAATGTTGCGTTGCTGCTTATATGTCAAAAATATGACTTCCTCCTCGCCACCAAAAATTTGGCAGGTTCCTTTTGAACTGATTGAGTTTCGGCTGGCTATCTTGTTCCTGTTCGTTATTTTAATTGCTTAATTGTTTCGCGGTACCTAGCATGCCACTTTCTGTTAATTACCCTGAATTTTAACCATTCACTGCTTACTGAAAAACCTGTATTCACACTCTTCGCAGAAGTTTTGTATGTCCTTTATAAATATCAGCTTATAAGGGCATTTTGCGTCCCTCCATATTATTCAATCTCTACTTGTTGCGGCAACAGTAATACACATTTCCTGTTCTTACACCATACGGCATACGGGGATGAGTATTGATTAAATTAAATTACAATTGCGAAAGAAAATTTGCAACGGAAGCATTCCAGGTATATGTTCAGTGTACTTTCCCAGCATTTGCCATTTATGTGGAAAACCCCAAGAAAGCCCCATTCACGGAGGAGGGCCCTAGCGGGATTCTAACCGTAGTTTGGCTTTGCAGGTTCCGTACCTTAATACCTCCACTATCTGATGGATATGTTTTTTTTTCTTAGTTCCATTTCTACCCCGCCTTTAACTCCATTGGTCTTTCCTTTGGAACTTATTGCCTATTGGCAATGGTGTAAACTCGTGTAACTCTTGTTGTTGGTTTTCTTGCACCTTTGGTTTTTAATCATTATATCATACACATTCACACTCTCATTCATACTTCCAGACTCTGGGGAGGATAAGTAATAATCTTGACTAGGGAAAAATTCCCACCCCCTAGCCGGGAATCAAATCCGGGACGCCTCGCACAGCAGGTATTTGCTCTACCGACTCAGCTACGCGGCCAACCCGATGTTTCTTTTCTAACAAAGAGAATATCAGACCTCCAATTATAGAATCCAGCCTGAAGAGCCCTTTGACAGAAAAGGTTTATCATATGAGGAGACCACAGCTTTGTATTACAGCTAAACTGAGTCTCTCCTTTAAAGATCTTTGCGTCCTACGTGGGAGAAAGGAGGAGGTGCGTGTAAAAAATCGTACACGGCAACACACAATTCCGAGCATGTATTTTCCGTGAAACTTGGAGTAGTAATACAAAAAGTATCCATTGTATTTGAAACATGCTAACAATCGTATATTAATATTGAAAAGGGTTGCTTCATACAGTTCACTTACAAAGCTGAAGTCCATTAATTCAGTGCACCAGATGAAGTAATTGTACAATAGTTAAATTTCCCTTCACTTAAAACACTATTTAAATATGAAAATAGTAAAATTCCGAATACTTATCACCGACATATTACGCCGAGTTAAATAAACCCTTATCAGTCCAAGCCTTCAGTGTAATACAGACAATTTAGAACTCTCAGAAAGCATACTAAGTTCTGGATAAACAGCCACAATAATCGAAAAGCAAGCACAGCAATGATCAAACGGTTAGAATAGGCCAAGTTACTGTTAAATGTTTAAATTGCCCAAAAATTTCACTGCATCACTACACTTATGATACCAACATACGAAACCCGCACGCCACTCATGGCCTGATGCAACTGCCAGTGGATTCAAACCACTTTCAACGAATATCCAAAAAGCTCCCTACACAGCAATTTTACAACCTCTATAGCCCGGGGCCCGACGTGAGCGCTCACACAGGGAACTAATAGACAACCCCCCAAAACTCGATGGCGTAAACATGAACTAAGAGCGCGCGGCTAGTTGAAACTGTTAGTGTTACTTATGGCGAACAACATAACTGGCATATAAATGACCAGAGGTTTTGTCATCATCTTTACGGAGGTTAAGCTTAACAAATTTAGTTATCCTATGATTATTTACTCCTATAGAAAATTATACCTTCGTGCTCCAGAGAGGTGATATATTCAGATTTTAACGAGAGCTTCTAGTCAAAGAACAAGAGAGGGATTAAAAGGGATATAGAATATTGTGACGAAGTCGGCTGCCGATGTCATGACCTTCAACGCAAAACTAGCCGGCAGATTAGTGGGAAGAGTTTTCAGCTGCTGTAAACAATTCCAGGAAGACCTTCTAGCCATAAGGAGATCATTCTGGATCCTTCTGTTGTTCTCAGGCTTTCCAGAGCATTCAACATGACTTTCCAAGAACTCTGCAGCCGTATATAAGGAAGTGTGCTCGCAAAGTAGAGTTGTGTGTTGAATGGTGTTGTTGAGAAGTTAAGATGAGTCAATCAGTGAGCGATTCTCAGAGCGAATTGGTGACGACTGCTGTGACAAGCAGCGAGTGCTACAGGGGGCGACGGATTTTAGAGGTCTTATGTTCGACTCCCGAGTGAAGTGAACAGTCCGGCGTCACGAAAGAAGTGAAGGGACGGAGAATTGAACTAGTTCACTGGGATAAAATGGCATTAGTGAAGTGAACCCCCTAGTGAAGGTGAACTACATAAAAACAAACAGTGACAGTGAGAACTGAGAAAAGTGATAGCTGAAAAATCGAACAAAGTCACAATGTATTTTCATAGATTTTTAAAACCCAAAACGTATCCGCTCAAATTTCATATTTAATCAGTATTTCCTTGGTTAATGTTGACGTAACAATTTAATACTGTAATTAAAGTCAAAAAATGGTTACTTAGTAAAACGTGAATTCTTTTATGCGTACATGTGGCGGATAGGACGCGGCGATTTCATATGTATTGTTAGCGTTTTAACGATATATACGACAAAGATGAAACCGTGCATTTTCTGCACCAGAGATTTTGTACAGTTTACAATGAGTCTTCCTAGCCAAAGAATGAGACAGGAATTAAAGAAATAGAGAACCAGGGATGGTTTCCAGGGATGGTTAAATACCAAAACGTATATGCTAAAGTTTCCTTGATTACTGTTGACTAACAATGCAATACTGAAATTAAGGTCAGAATGTTAATATTCTGCCAAACGGGATTTTTTTCCGCGCACATGAGGTGATGATGCAGTGACTACATGCGTATTATCAGTATTATAACTCTAAACAGGAAATAATAAATCGTGTAATTCCAATTTCTAAGAGCTTCTACTTGCAGGCTTTATTCCAAATGCCAAACTCATACTCATCATAGCTTTTTTAAAATAGTTTGATTCCAATATAGGGGATACCGGAATAGTTATCACAAGTTCAACATTTTAATTTTTCATATTTTGTATTTGTGATATAAATATAACTTTTATTTCTAAGTAAATGCTGGAACTTGGGGTATATTGTTGTTAATTATCAAAACCTAACCACATCAGAAGTACTTGATAAAAATATACGATATGACACTACACGTGTGACACATAGCCCTACTTTTGGGGTTAGTTGTCACAAACCCTGGGGTTAATTGTCAGTGTATTTTAAATGGGAAATACGTGTGACATATAAAACATAAATAATGTTTCATATATAAGATTAAGTAACAAAAAATTAACATATCCACTCTTTATCTACATTTCCAAATCATTATGTTTACTGTTGTAAACATGGTTTTACCAAGGTTTAGTTCCGAATTGTTAGATTTTATCATGTTAATATAAAACTTTTCATGTCCATATAAACATACAAAACCAGAACAAAATTGAGTGTTCTTTACTTGAGATGGCACTATCACAATTAATTCACACATATTGTTTGGCACCTGGAGGTACTTTTCGTGAATCCAGTTCTTGCACTCCTTGTTTGGATGACTGTTTAAATAAGCATCAAGCTATGCCAAACAAAAGCACTCTTTTTAATCGCTTTCAGGACTGTCTTCCGCATTATCCTCCCTTTTATAAGAAGTTTAGATTTTTCCAGTAGCAACGGTAAATATTAATTTTGCTACCGGCCACTGCTTTTCTGTTTGTGCTTTTCTAGTTAGAACTTTCTTCAATTTTTTCTTCTTCTTTTTTTATTGATTTTCATTTCCATTTTTTTTCTTCTCTGGATTGTTTTTTTTTCTTCTAAGCGTTTCTTGAGGGTGTGTCTGTCAAAATTGTAGTGTCTGTTTTGCGACCGTCGTTTTTACAGGTTTTTTGCATTTTAGCTTTTGGAAACGACCGTATTCCCTCTGGAAATACCTAGGAACTGACTTTTCTGGTGTCTTCTTTGTTCTGCAGATCAGTAGAAAGACATTTATTAGGCTCAGTAATCACGATTTCATTGCCAGATGTCTCCTCAGATGTGGGAAGGCGTCTATCTGTCACAAAACTGGATGCAAAACCTGAATCTGTAAAAATGTCTCCATTAAAGAGCTAAATGCCTGTGACTATAAATCCAGCCGTAATATTTTCAGGTAAAAACCATTCAGCAATGGGCATTTTTGTACACCACCTAGTTAACATCCATAATCACGTTGAAATGTTTTACTGCTTGTCTTACAGAATATTTGTCCGTGTTGACTGTCCTAGCTGCTTTAAGCCTGATATCTGCTGGAGAGATTCGGTCTTTCTTTTGAAATTCCTGATCATTTTTATAACCTGCATAACAAAAAAATTAATAAACAACTGAACAGGGCTGTTGTTACACGTGACACACCTAATTGCACGGCCTTTTCAACTGCATAGGTATATAATTAATTGTTTTAAAGGTTTACGTCATATATTACACAAAGTAAGGAGAAAAAAATTTTACTTACCAGGGTAAACATTATGAAATACCAAATAAATTCCTTGCTAGATCTTGCACAGAGCCAGTATTCCCCACAACTACAGTATGGGTTTCCGAGCACACCTGATTGCAGTATGGCACCTATAACGCCCCTGGTTTGAGAAGATGGTATGTATTGAAGGAGTTGTATTATAGTTCTTATGTTGGGGAGCCAAACTTGAAGTTGGTTACAACCGCACGTATAGTACCCGCTTTGCGGTGGCCTTTGCCCCCAAAATGTTTTTAAAAAAAATTAACTTTGTAATTTTTACTGTTTCTTTAAATATTATATATTTATGTTTGCCTCAGCTGCGTCAGTATTTTTGTTAGAAACATGTTTCTCTTTGCAGGGCGTGGTGCGACTGAAGAATGTAGGCTTACACAGATTTTAGGTGTTTTTACTGCATTTATTAATGCTTGATACGATTTAAATAACACTTCACTGATATAGAGAGCTGTGAGATATTTTTGTTAATTACTTGCACTTTTTAAACACGTTAACTATTTTCTCACACAAAATACGTATTAAATTTCTCGAGGACACATCTCGCGTTGATTAGTAACACTGTCTGCTAGCAACGCGTCCAGTTACGAGCACTGTCTACAAGCAACTGACTTCTAGATTTGTAAATTTTGCTACTTATTAGTTTATGATTGGCTATTCCTAATCCAATAGAATACTTTTATTTAACTAAAGCTTTTTCTGGTTGTTGATTGGCTATTTTATAAATTGTCACAACAATTGCATTATTTTTACTCCAAGAATCACAAGTAGTATTGTTAAACTTTCTTACTCATTATTGACTCAAGGTTATCTCATTGTTAGCAACCTTTAACCTATTATTGTGACAGCTCCTACATTATTAAATTACGTAATACATTCAGATAACATTATTACATGTATACAATGACTGTAATATACACTAATTATATATTGCTACATATTGCTTTAAGGCGGACTGTTATTGAATTTATATTTTATATAATTAAACTGAAATCATTTAAGTGTTACAAATACTGCCTCAGGTTGCAGAGTTCTAAGCTTTGTGACAACTCGGTGTGTCAACTATCCACAATATATAGCGTTTCACTAGCAAAAGGTTAAATTATGCAACCTCAAAATTATAGGTAGTTTATAAAATCATAACTTAATATGTGTACAGTCGCTGCTCAAACAAGAATAAGTTGGTACATGTAACCAGGACTGTAGCTGGCATTCATGCATTGTGTGCAGGTCGAGAGAAGAAAACTATGCAGCGCTTTTCGTACCTTCTCTCTACTGCGGCTACCAGTTAACGTTACAGAGTTAAACTCAGCAGGAGCGGAAAACTCGTTATTTACACGGGTATTGATAGCAGTCCCCGGATCGGCTAATGCTGAAAAGCGGCAATTCGGTGACCGCCGTGTGTGTTTGCAGATTTATTTCCGTGTTTTAATTTCCCCCCATTTCCCGCAGCCAGGAAATGCTCCAAAAGAGGTGGACGGCACCGGAAATGGAGAGAGGGTTCAGTGTCGACCCAAATTGAATCGGAATTGGCTCGCGAGGTTGCCGTAGCACTGTCCAGTTATTGTGCCAATGGAATATTCCCCGCCACGATTATTGCGTTCTTTATTTTACCGGCTACTGCAGTGCCTCAGCACTCAAGTTAGTTTTTCTCCCCCTCCACCATCTCCATACAACTGAACTGTACGTAATTCTCAATTAACTTTAGTTACTAGGGCAGCTCCAAAGTTAATGTACAACCTCTTGCTTTTAAATTAAGAATTAATTTAATGCCTTCCATTTTTACCTAGTAAACTACCGTTTTTAATTTTCCTTTTCGCCCTTTTCAACTTTTTCGCAACAAAAATGTAGCAGCAATGAAACGGTTCTGTTTTATATTACAAAAGTGCAATATTAGCATTATCCCTAACGTTTGAATTCCCAACTGATTTCATACACTCGTAAACTCTAAAAGAATAGAAATAACTACCAGAGCCCACAGCTTCACTCACATTATTACGTACTCCCTGTCTCTCTCTCTCTCTCTCTCTCTCTCTCTTGCTCTTGGTCCCCCCACGCATATGTGATGCGATGTTTCCGCAAAAACTGTTTTTTCTTGGATTATAATTTAAATTAAAATATAAGTTAATTCTGGATTTTAATTCTATTTCTGTAAATACGACCTTAGAAGTTTGGAAATATAAGAGGCACTTGTATTCTGACAATGTGTCTAAAAATACGAATAATACTGATTTCAAATTTGTGTAATTTCTTATTTATTTATTTCATTGAAACTGTTTAAACATTTAACTTACCAGTAATGCTATGCAATTTTTACTATGCAACACTTTTCACGATCTCAAAAGTAAAGCAGGTCTTTCTACCTTTCTACTTCTTACCCGGTTTATTTACTTTGGAATTCTATTAAGATATCACTACCGAGCGGAATGACTCAGGCAGTAACGTCTATGGCCCGCATTTGGGAGGTCCCGGGTTCAAATCCTTTAGGCCGACCAGTCCGACTGGTTTTTCTTCGTAGTTTCCCTTAGTCGCCAAGGTAAATACCGGATTATTTAACACCACATCCAGAATTCCACCTAAGTCTAAAACAATGATAGAAATTAAAGTATTGGTAAAAGCGAATTCTCTGCCATCTATTCACAGAAAATTAAAGCAGGTAGACTGGAGAGCGCCTTAATGCCACCTGCCCGGCAGGTGTAGAAGCAAAGATACATTTGCTTAGTATTAAGGTCTCTTTTGACACATGTCTAAGCTGTCATCTGCTCGGCACAGTACCAGATGTACAGTTGCCTAGCACTAAGGCGTCTGTGAAAATGTGACGACGCAAGTATGGTGCGAGTATGGTACAGAGATGAGACCTAAAAGGCTAACTGTCCGTCATACACTGATCTTTGAGGTACATGTCTCCTAACAGCTCCGTCGCAATATGACCATGTACTTAAAGCGACGAAAAATAAATAAGGAGAAGGAGAGAATATATCGCTTCAGTCATTCCAGAGGGAAAAGCTTCAGATTTTCCGAACACCATAATGACACAAGAGCAAAATAACAGACATTAACTAAGTTATTCACCTTCCCTTGCCTTCATTTCTACCCTTGATCCTTTAAGAGAACACATCAAGGATTTGCTTAGAAGGTTTACATTTCGCTTGCTGGTGTCACTCCCTGCCCCCAGAAAAAATAAAATGTTAAGACGAAAACTAATAATGCATGAATATGTAGTAAGCTAAGAATACATATAGCAAATTTTTCACTTAAATATGAGTTTTAATAATTACTTTTCCAAGAAGGTTTCACTCATTTAAATGGCCCCACATAATGGAGATTTTATTCCTCCTATACATTACAAAACCAGATTTAAATTGTTAAGCAGTTTTCGTCACTTCCTGATGTTTAAAATAACACACAAATTAGAGAAGAAGGAAACGCTTTCAGTATAAGAAACATGTGAGAATGTTGTGCGTATATAAAAACTTAAGACAAGCATTTAAAAAGAATGTTTAAAATTTCACATCGTCAAACACTTGGCACAATACTATCAATTGTTTTTTAATAACGTAATATGAAAACTAAATTAAATTACATTACAAATTATCGAAATCAAATTTAAAGCCGCTCCTGCTTATGCGATGAAAATTTATGGTTAACTTTGCATTATTTAGGATTTCATATGTATTGGTGATTTCAGAGAAGACCGTATATGAAGTAACTGTGACTGATATTGCACCTATCATTTTTTTCTGTAACCAATTTTACTCGTTGTTTTCAGAACCTATTATTTTGAATCCTGTTACTGAATGCTATACATTACACTTAAATTACTCCTATGTCGTTTGCTGTTTTTATTATATCATCTTGGTTTGAACTTCAGACGAATTTCTCCTTTATATTTTACAACAGTTACTGCATAACTTATGTTAATATTTTCTTCTTTGCTTGTTTGTTTTTTTCTTTCTTATATTGCTTTTAATTCAGCCTTTGGCTAGGTAAAACCCATCATCTCATCGAAAAACTAATACAACTCGGTTTTTTTTTAGCTTTTCATGCTCTTATTAGTTCAAAGTTACCTCTGCAAACAAATTGTATTTAAAGCGCAGGTAATATCCAGTGTTAGTTTCCTATCTCACCGGTATAAACCTACATTGCCCCTCATCCAGTCTCTCCCCGTTTCCCTATATTTCCCATATAAATGCATACTCTAGTCCTCAACCTCTGTCTTACCTACCTACCTCTCCTCGTATTCCCTATCTCTGTTATATAAAGGGCGTTCCCCCTCCTTCAGCCCTGCTCTACCTCGGATCTCCCCTCGTTTTCACTCTCTCCCATATAAACGCATTTTCCTCCTTGAACGCTCCTCCAACCTAGCTACTGCCATTGTTTTCCTCGTCTCTCCCTATAAACGCATACTCTACCATTCAAATCCAACTAGCCTAATACCCCTCCTCGGTTTGATATCTCTCCAATATAAAGCCGTATTCTACCCTTCAAGTTCTCTCTAGTCTAACACCTCTCCTCGTATTCCCTATCTGTCCTGTATATAAGTCCATATTTCTCCTCTTTCAGTATCCGTCTAGCCTATCATCTACGAGTACTCCCTTTCTTTCCCATATAATCCTATACTCTACTCAACCTCTGACTAGCCTAGCACTTCTCCTCGTATTCCTTACCTCTCTCATATAAAGCGCATTCCTCTCCTTCAACCACTGACTAGCCCAGCATTGACTCTCGTATTCCCTATCTCTCCCATATAAACGCATTTTCCTCCTTGAAGGCTCTCGTTTACCCTATCTTTTCCCATATAAACGCAAAAGTGAGCCAGCTTTCCTTATAATATGCTACTAACCTAGAGGTTAACGAATGGGAAAGCTAGTTTATAGACGCACTAGATTCTTAAAATTTTAAATATATGTTATATTTGCAATATTGTGTTAAAGAAAGTATAGAAATATCTCAAAATGTACTCTATAGATTTCAAGCCCAAGTTTGTTTATTGTTGTTTTCTAATGTGCTGCATTTGACACCAAAGTCTTGCTCTCCAGTGCTTTGCTGTCCTGCAACCTTCACTTCGTAATGCAATACAATTGTCCAGATGGTGCTCGTCCATATCCGCTTCTGTTTTGTTTATAAGATGCACTTAGGAGATGTGAAGATGTTGATGCTTTTGGCTAGGCAGCCATGTCCTTCTATTATCTTGAGTTGTGCGACTATTATTTCCCGTGGCAGACGTGGTTTGGTTTCTGGATTTTGCAAGACATTCACATTTTATGTTTTCTGCTTCTTCTCGGAGTCTAGTGTTGTTCGCGACTTGAATTGCTTCGTTTATGAGACGTTTTACTCAAGTGTACGATTTCAGTTTAGAGCCTGGTAATTGTTTTATGAACGATTCTTTCTTCGCCAGGAAATCCGCTGCTTCATTGCTAGGGGTTCCACAGTGGGAGGGTATCTAGAGTGTAACAAGTATACTGGATTTGAGGAGTTGGGAAATAATATCGTGACATTATTTTTTGCCAAAGGATCTTGGCCAGGAGGCTGCTCAGAAGTTCTAAAGTCTGGATTATGTCTTTCCTTGATATAATATATTGGAGGGAAATTTTTATGGCATGTATTTCACCATCAAAATTTGTTGTAACGTTTCCTGCATGCTGGAAAAAGGAAAACAGGGACATGTACCACTTGCTCTGGCACCCGTCTTGGGGTCTGTGAATGTATCAGTCGCAAACATATACGAATTTTCCATGTCTTCACTATATACAATGCATAGCATATGTTAAGCCTAATACCGATACAGCAAAGAAACTGTATGTATATTCCAGTTAAAATATGGAGTGTCTCATTGACCTGTTTCTGCCTAGATGTGACATGGTGTATGTAAGAAGTGTTTACGATAACAAACAAAGATTCCATAACAGCAAGTTCAAGTCGGTGTACAAGAAGACGGCTGGGCAACTAAGGCTATCTGTATGCCATAAAATGACTGAGGTGAACCAAAATGTATGTTGAAAAAACGATCCACTTTAACCCTTCAGATATTTACTTACGTAAGTTTTAATTCTTATTTCCACATATTAAGCATCACAGATTCAAAATTTACGATTCTCGTTCACAAATGAAAGCATATATCAGTTTGTGGTGACATGAATGAACGATTTATTGTTTGCTTTGGACTTTACATACAATTTATACAATGTTTACAATGGATTTGCTTATTTTTCCCCTTATATTTAACATTCTACTGTATGTTTAATGGGGATGTATAATGTGTCCACTATTTACTTTTTTGCCTTGTTACGCTTTGTTCTCTATTTCCTCAAATTTGTTCATACTTTTTTAATCATTTTAACCTTATTTTCCCTAAATATTTTGCTCCAGCCTTCCCTGTTCTGCCTTTGCTACTCCATTCGGTGAACTTATTGGTAATTCCAGGCTGATTTTGAAAACATTCCTATATATGGATCTACATTTGTAGTGATATACCAGTTAAAATTATTGTCTGTTTCATCTGTAGTGAAAATATATTACTCTATTGAATCAGAAGATTTCTGATGTAATCATCAGTCAAATTACTTTTATCTAACGTTTATGTCTGTTATAAACCATTTTTCCTGTAACTGCTGGGAAATGCATCTTTGATTTACTGCCTTGTGTATCTTCTGTACAAAATATCCCTGTACATGAAGTATAAGATGGTATCTTCTGGCATCTTGGCTCTCCCAATCAGGTTTGAAAATACCATGATTTACACGGTTCCTTTAAAGATATTCACATCTACTACAGCTATACCTATAGAATAAACCTTCATTTACACAAAAGGATATCTTAGCAAGTTCTAAGCCATCATGTTTCTTTGTTCATTTTTGGACCTCATTCACAACAAACTCCCGATTCTCGATTGAATCTTAAGCATTAGATTTATCACATTCTTGTTCATTTACGACCAAAGCAACAAAGTGTTAATTTTAGGTCACTGAAATAAAAATCTGCGATTTTATTTCCGTTAAATTTAAAAGCACATCCATGTTAAGTCACAATTTTAGAGCAATTTGAACAATTAGAGCACAATACTTCGTTCACCAGGAAGAATAATGAAACACGCATCTAAACATCAACTCGAAATAATGCTGAACCGCAATGATAATAATATTATTTAATGTAGACTTTTGTGACTGCTGCTAATTAATTAAAATGTTTCACAACTTATGCCATATCTTAAGTGGGACTATGCATTTAAGAGTCAAAGGATATCAGTTTTCATTACATACTTATATATATTTTTACTTTCTCTACTACGTATAGTAAGTAAGGGAAGTATTGCATTCCACCCAAAAATTCGATACCGAGATTTCACCGGAAATACATGTTTTGAGACCTCCTGAATCCAAAAAAAGCATTTTTGGAAACATGTCCGTGTGTGTGTCTGTGTGTGTATGTGTGTGTGTGTGTGTGTGTGTGTGTCTGTGTGTGTCTGTGTGTCTGTGAACAGCATAACTCAAAAACGAACAGTCGGATAAGCACCAAACTTGGTATTTAGGTTCAGTATCTTCCAGAGATGCGACACGAAGGTTTTCAAGAAAATTCACCCACCCCAGACTACCCTTTACATGGAAGATTTTTCGAAAAGTTTAATTTTCTCAAAAATGGCTCTAACGATTTTGATTAAAATATCATATGTTTAAGATAATGTCATGAGAAATGAAATGTATATCTCGAATTTTCTGGGAATGTCTCCAAAAGTATTCTTCATTGTGAACAACTTTTGCATAACTGGTAAACCATAAGAGGTAGACAAAATGTTACTACACAAAAAATGTAGATCGCGTTAAAATACACAATTTATGTCATATACATTTCTTTTGTTGAGTGAACCGTTTTCGAGATATTGCTTGTTATTTCCTTAAATTTTCCAATACTTATACTTTTTCTCAAATTCGTTATTCAGTATTTTTATGTCCTGGACATGCAAAGAGAATGGAATGCGCAACATAGCAACCAGCGCTTACAAATTTGACTATCGCTTAAAACCTACCATATTCCCGTTGCATCTACAAGAAAATTAGCAATAATATTGGCATCTCGATATCTCGATTAACATGAAGTATATGGAGAATAAGCGTTTGTAAAAATAGTTTGTACAAGAGTAGAGAAAGTCATGTGAGTGTAACACATCAGATTTTTTCTTTCATTCCGCTGTATTTATACAATGTACTTTGCCTCCAAATGTCAAAGAAACATTAACTCCAAACTTTAACTTGTAAACGTCAAATTATATAATTTACTTCATCCCTTAAATCCAACGTCAAGTACAATCATTGCATTGTTTTACTTAGACGCTGTTTTCTATACCTATAATTTTTATCCTCTTTACCACGTGCGTAGCAGACAGAGAAAGTATTGCATTCCACCCAAAAATTTTATATCACATTTCACCAGAAATACATGTTTTGTGGCTCCCTGGTCAACAAAAATTAATTTTTGAAAATCATCCGTGAGTGTGTGCGAGTATGAGTGTATCGTGTCTGTGAACAGCATAACTCATAAACGAAAATTCTAAAGAATACCAAACTTTGTATTTAAATTCAACATCCTCCAAAGATGCGACATGAAGATTTTCAAGAACATTTTCCCATCCCAAACTACCCTTTACATGGAACGCTTTTAGAAATTTTTTATTTTTTAAAATATGGCTCAAAGGAATTTTTAAATAACATATTTAAGATAGTTACGTGTAAAATAACATGTGTATCTTAATATTCTTGCACCTACAACGAAATATGTAATGAAACTGTATCCAAATATTTATTTCAATCATGATGAAGCAGATAGAAGAATAAGATTTTATAGGAATAGAAGTTGTAGAATCTGTGTAAAGTTAAACGATAGTGGATAAAGAAAATCATATGAACGTAACATCAGATATTTAAAAATTGTTTTCTTAATACTTCGGAAATCATTAAACATAGTGGAATGCAATTTTACTTGGTAATGTATCTCGTAAATACGAACAATATTTATTGGAATATTTCTTACGTTAATATAGTTTAACTTTAAAAAGATTCTTTGAGAAAAAAGTACTGAAGAAATAACCAATTAGGAAACGGATCCTGTATAACATACTTTATGTTATGCAGAGAATTATTCCTATGACGAATCTTACAGAGAAGAGATTTGCATTCCACATATATTATGTTTTACAGGGATCCTTTGTCGTGAATAATCGCAATTTATGTTGTAAAACCATCGGACTGAAAAAAACACCGTTGTTCAAAAAATGTTTAGATCATTACATTGGTTTATAATATATAAACAATTGATAACATCTATTTTATATTTGGCTTTATTATCATTCATTAATGCTGATTATGAATAATTACTAATGAAATAAAATGCGTGTTTCGAGAGCGACGAAACTATTTTTAAGTGTTTTAGTTATTTTATTACTCCTTAAGACGTGACTTAAAACCGTTCAGACGAAAGCTTTCTGAAGAGGATAGACGAAAATATTTCGAAACGTTGGAATTTTAATTTATCAATCCTTTAGAGCTGTCTTAAGCTGTATAATATTTTAATTAAGCATGACAATAGGTCGACTATAGGATGATTTGAAGATGCTGGGAAGTTAGTGTACCACACTCATCGTTATAAATGTGCAATCATTACTATGTGGTAAATGTTACGAGGATTAAAATTACATTGTACGCTTACCATGAAGTTACTTCTCTATAAAGGAGTTTGCTTTTAGCACTGGATCAGTAATTAATAGAATGCCGTTATCGAGAAGTTTGTTTCGAGACACCGGGTGAAGCAAAAGTCAACATGTTTGTTATCGGGTCGCATGCTGGTTTTGGTCACAGAGTGTATGTGTCTGTATGTGCAGAAGAGGGAAACAGAACGTACAGAAGCAGAGCTTGATATTAGTTTTAAGTTAATTATTCACGGCTGCAGTGTACGACAGAGCGACATCATACAGAGACAAAAAAAACGGGATAGAGAGTAGGTAAAAAAGTGTAACGCGGTTCTTACTAAAGCGAAAATGCAGTAAATTATTCCTATGACGAATGTTACGGAGAAGAGATTTGCATTCTACTTTTATTATGCCTGTTTTCTATACGTTTTCTACGTGTGTTAGCCTATGTTTTGAGCCTGCTGGGAACTGGTGCTCTTGCTTTGCCAGACTCGTGTGTATGTGTCTGTAATTGCGGCAAAATATTCACGTCACATTTTATTCCTGGTGCTTTCGGTATCAGATCTTACTTTTCGGATTAATAAAATAAGGTTCGAATGCTTTCATATACACGACTTGCATGCTCGATACGAATTTATTTAAGTTTGAATTATTTTAGATTTCATTAATTGTGATGTTACCCTCAAAAATAGCAATAATTAATATTATTCAATACCTAGTGATGAAAAGCAAGCGTAATTCCAATCGTGTTTCACACACATTACGAAAATAAGTAAAAAATTGCACTTCAATAAATAACGATGCGTTTTGTAAGGGTACCTAAGCTGAAACTTCTAAATCTTGCAGCTTTTATAAAAAAAATTCAAAATTTCCTCACATGTTGCTTTGCTACAGTTATGAGCGTATATTAAATATTATAGAGATATCTTTAATAGGCCAACCAACTTGATCGAAAGATTTTAGCGGTTTTTCTCGGTCAATAGGCGAATGCTGGGTTGAATAATTTGATCCGCGAATTATCTTATCATGCTTTTCATCACTACATATCGTTTCTCTCTTCTTCACCGCCACACAAGACATTGGACTGATTACAATACATATGCTATGATCCATAGTTGCTTACTCCACGACAGGATACTGACCTAAGGCTTTGATTTGTAAGACCTTGGGTTTGAGTCCTACAACGAGGAGGGTAATCAACTGAAGAAGAAGAAGAATTTGGGGAAAATCATTGTTTTAATTTTATTATACTAATGTGCTGCACACGATGCAGAAGCCGGAATTTTGAAAAACTAAAAATACAGCCATACTGATTAAATAATAATGATAATAATAATAATAATAATAATAATAATAATAAATATAAAACTGGCACATAGCAAACTGTTCATCCTTCTAGTTGTTTCAGAAAACAATTTTAAAGCTTTAAATATAATTTTTGTAACAAGTTATCCTAAATGGTCAAATAATTCTTGTCATATATTGAGGAACTTAAAAGTGTAGTAAAACACATATGCCAGTTTTATAAGTTCTCTACTAATTTCTGCAGAAAAGTTAAACAAGATTGGTTACAAACTATAACGTATGGAGCAATTTTAATGAGCAAAATTACGCATAAGAAAAAATCAAAATCGAAAAAAAGGCATTGGAAGTAAATACAATTCATTACGCCTGTGCTCTTGGACATTTAAATGGTCACGTGTTGAAGTTTTAAATGACTGCGAAAATGTCATTTTATGTAACCGAAGAAGGGTACAAAGTATTTTTGGACATAAAAACCATTTTTTTAAGTTTTTTTAAAATTTCGGCCGCATTCAACCATGGGTACTCTTAAGGGTTGCCAAATTTGGTCATCCATCTATCATCATATTAGTTTCGACAACTCCGAGACATCAGTTTTCTTTCGAAAATTCAGATTTAAATTTCTGCTAGGCGATCAATTTGGATTAATTATTGCTCCCACAGAATGTGGATGCAAGTACTGCTATGTACTCCAACGTCATCAGCACGGATCGAGAAACCTTCGCTCTCGAAGAATTCATCACGGGATCTCTGATGATCCTTGCGAACCGGCGTAGGAATTATTAAGTGTTGCAAACACAGGATGCCACATGCACGATGTTACCAGGAGTTACCAGGACTATCCCTATTCAGTAAGCCTAATTAATATAACATTTAAAGTTAATTTCTGACGTAACAGCCAAAACAGAAAACAATGTTTGTTATAAGCAGCTTATGCTGTCATTCAGTGTTAGTAGTATCATTTAATGTTTGCACATTTTTAAAGGTCATTATGTAGCAAAATGACATTCTAGTTTTACTTAACTTCTTCACAAACAATTGCCCTTGGAAGCAGCGTAATCTAACATTTTACATCGTCTATATTATTATTCAGATACTGAATATTGAAAAGAAAACATAAGCATATTGAAAAAATATATATAATCATACTACTTTCTCTACCGTTGAGAAATACACACTTGTCCTTGTACATTATCCTAGTTCTTCTATAACGGAACATTACAATATATTGGGGTCACTCAAAAATATTGTTTTAAAGTTAGCACTTTAGCGAGTCCTACGTCTTTTTCCAAAAATAACTAATTAAAATCATGGATATACTTATTATTTTGTATGTCAATTCGTCAACAAACGATATTTTAATCAAAATTGTTGCAGCCATCTTTTGAATAAATGCAAAATATTCCATTACATAAAAAAAAGTTAGTTTTGAGGGGGATCAATTCTTTTGCAAATCATCGCGTCACATCCTTGGAATATGATGGTCTTAAATACCATGAATGGTATGCATTTGACCGTTTTAAAGTTATTTTTTCAATGACACACACAGACACACTGAAATGCACACAATTACTCCGTTTCATTTGCTTCTTCTCGAATCACCAATTATATCCCTTGGTCAACAGACGTTCCAAGCTTGGACTAGAAGGATCAGTATTGTATAAATCACTAATACGTTCATTCATCACATACGTGTTCCAATATGGGATGCAGTCCCCATACATTCGATTATAGGTTCCAAAAAATTGATCTGGCACACACATATGACTTTCTCTACCCTCTGTCGTTTATTAGTGATATAGAAACTAATCATACTAAAGCTTATTTATCTATCTACTTAATTTTAATCCAAATAAACCTTTGCAGAAATAGCCACAATTACACATTTCGTTATACAAAGGGAATAGCGGTAATCAAAGGTTTAAGAGCTGAACGCTATAAGCTGGCCTTAAAATTACACACTGTTTAACTACAATCCTGAGAAACAACTGAATGCCGACTTTAAAAGAATGACCAGGTAATGAATAATTTGAAACATTAATATTATATATCTCAGAAATGGCTAATGCCACAAAAAAGTTATTTGAAATAGATTGCATTTTTTGAGGAGATCTACATTTTAGTTCAGTACCTTTTCGTCTATCGCTTGTCATTTTCCTTCCGAATGAAGAGGAACTTCATAGACTTAATCAGAAAATTCAGGATATACATTTTATTTAGTATGTAAATATCTTTAATATATGGTATTTTAATCAAAATTGTTAGAGCCAATTCTTAGAAACTGAAAAATTTGCAAAAAAATGTTCCATGTAAACGGTAGTTTGGGGAGCGGGAACTTTGTTGAAAATATTCGTGTCACATCTTTAGAAATACGTAACCTAAATATCAAGTTTGGTGTTTATCTGACTGTTGGATTTTGAGTTATAATGTTTACAGACACCCACACACACACACAGACACACACACACGGACGTTTTCTAAAAACGCCTTTTTTATTCCAGGGACCTCAAAACATGTATTTTTGGTGGTATCTCGATATAGAATTTTTGGGGGGATTGCAATACCTACTTATGTGGTAGAGAGAATTAAATAAAAACCTTCCAGCAAATTCTTTCTAGGATATTAGCAACCTATTTCTACAACAAACTACCTGAAGTACCTGGAGCTCAGGCAGCACCTTGTAACAAAAACGCATGAAGCTGTTCGCGGTGCGACAATTTTGATGCCGCCCCTTGTTTCAACTTTTTATAACATTTAATGTTAGCTGCTCTGTTGATGAGATTTTGTTACCTAGTAGCTCGTGTTTTTTCGTTGTATCGTGCGCAAGCTGCTCTAGTGGTATAGCTACGAGTTCTTTATCCCAGGATATGCGCGAAAGGATAACACCAATTTAGTTAGATGATAAATTTTAATAAATTTTAACGTTCAGTTTGAGAAGAGTCGCCAAATGTTGAATTTACGAATTAAGTACTTCTATAACAATATTTAAGAGAAGCGTCAGTTGCCGTAAGTTGCAGAAATTTTACTCGGAAAGATCCCTCTCAATAGGCGCTGAATCATTCTGACGCCGGCGCATTCATGTGCGCTGTAAAACTTAAAAATTACTCACGTAAGTCATACTTGAGTCAAGAATCTCCGGTGAATCACGAATGATTTAGAATGTAACCCAACCAATGTTCCTTCTAGCGGTCCAGTCCTTAAATCCTACGTATACAACCCTTAACTTGTTCCTAAGCCATACCTCCTCGAATCTCAGGATTTCATTCACTTCCTGCCTACGTGAATTTTCAAACGTACTGAACTTAAACCTATGTTTTTATATTAGCGCATTCTCAACTCGGCTGTTACTAAAAACCTTTCATAACAAGATTGGCTAATTACCTTTTTCTTTCAGGACAAATATTTCAACTCAAGCTTATTACGATATACATTGATTTAATACACGGAAATTATTTGTTGCAATTATTTCTTTATCTCACTATCATTTCTTTATTTAATTAGTTATATCATCCCGTCAATAATTATGATATCACGCGAAAGAGAACAAAATTAAAAAGGAAGTTACTTGAAGATACAATCCGACGACTGGGATTTTTCTGAAGAAAAATAATTCCGCTTACAACAAATGCCAAATATGTTTTGGTAAAAACAACTTTTCTTTTTATTTACTATTTTGCTACCAGAAATTTTATTTTCAGTATTGTATTACTTTTGTGCTTAAATGTTTAGTGTCAATTATTACTTTAACTATTATTCAGATTACTAATTAAATTGAGTTTTTTATTTATGGTCGCTCTATGGTTCCTAGCGTTCTATATTGAGCGTGAAATTCCGGTAATTTTAATCAGAGCTCTTTATCTGGCTTGAGGTTCTTTTACGCGCCGTAAATCTACGACACGGTACCGCGGGTTTTACTTCCTTTCCGAAGAAAGTTATGTTAAGGATTTGTACGCCTGAAAAATCGCCCTTCGCCGGGTTTGAACCCGTAACCTCGGAACTAGTGGCTAGCATGGCAAGCACTACACCACGGGGGATGACATTCATTCAGATTATTGGTGTATATATTATGAATGTACATAATATTGATTTACTTATGATAGAGTAATCTTATAGGTTAACTTCAACATGCAATTTATGATATGATATATTGCCAGTTATACTTTTCAATGGCCTGTAAAACAACATTGCTGATAAAGCACAAATAAATATAATTTAAACACATACACACAAACATACAGACTCATGGAACTGTAGAACAGAATGTGCAACTTTATCTAAAGGTGCTTTTTCGGGTTGGGTCCAAGAGGCCTCAAAGTATGCATTACAATGAAATATCAATATCGAGTTTTTAGTTGAAGTACTATTCTTCCTCTACCACCTACAGAGAAAGCAATCCTTTATCGAGGACTTTGAGAAATACGCACATTATCCATAATTATACTTACATTTTAATGGAATGACCTTTAGCATCCTATGAGATGAGTGAAATTGCGTGGATATTAACGTATATATTATTTTAATTCCAGAAATACATTTTTTTACGTCTCAGGTAAAATAACCTTATTTAATATACTTCCAAACTAGCGACGAACTTTCAGATAACAACCAGATATCCCGGATGTTAGAGAAAACTGGATTTTCCGTGGAAGAGCCGAGTTTGCTAGGTTGAACGGTTCTATAACTCTCTCTTACCGTTTTTATTTTCTATCAGCGAGCCAGTTGATGTTGGCTGGATGTGACGTCGAAACCAGATCGCGACTACTCTCATCCCATTTCAGAACGTCAAGTGCTATTTGGGTGCTGGTGTCAAGGCTTTCATATGCAAACAAGCCCCACCCCCTACTGCAGTAGTGAGAGGGAGGTAGTTGAAATGCTCCCAGTGTGTGCGTGCTGTCCTGCTAACCGGTCAAGGGAGGAGACTGATATGTATGCTTCTGGGCTAGTTTTATGGGCAAGAATACAGGTATAAACACTCCTGTCAACTGTAATTATAATAAAAGGGTAACGCTATCTTTGCTGTAATCATTTATTTAAAAAGTGTGATATGTTGCACTCACGTTACTGCCTCTACTCAGTTCTTTACAAACTATTCTTAAAAAGCTATTTATTTTATCTATTTCTTGTTAATCCATATAAACTTTCTATTCACATTTTCATTTCGTTATACGATGGAGTAGGTAAAATGATAGTAAGATTTTTAAAGTGCGTGTCTCTATGTGATGGCTTTGAAATTCCATGCTCTTTCCATGACCATGATCTGCACAGTAAATTGATATTAGTTCTAACAGCGACAGCACCTGAAAACAAATGTTTGTGTATACTATAACCATGCATTTATATTTTGGGATAAATACCTTTCATAGTTTTGTAAAAGCAACTCGTAGACTTGCTTTGTTAAGTCCTGCTTCAAATCGCACTTCAAGAAAGTGATTGATATTTCACGTTGTCACATGTTGTCACAGAATATGGAGAGATTGTTATTATTATTATTATTATTATTTATACGGTGAGATAGAATCATACTGAGTGTACACGATAGCAAAATAGGATGTCTGCATGCAAAGGATGGAAATAAGTGTGCAAATATCAGCCTAAAGCAGCATTTAACAAGAGATACGAAACGGAGATCAGAATAAGAGGTCCCCCTTCAATTTCTTCTTCTTACTTTACTTTTTTACCTTTAAGGGCTTCTCCACTCTTCAGCAGTTGCCCTGTATTCCTATTCACCATTCTTCCTGATTGAACAAGTCATCCTTCTCCGGCCCGATCATTCTCTAATCTATAAATCTGTCCTCTCCAGGTTGCTCTTGGTCTACCTCGCTTTCTTCTTCCACGAGGTGACCATTCTAAAAAGATTTTAGGCCACCTATCATCCTCCAGTCTTTTCACATGTCCATACTATTGAAGACCCCGCCTTTCAATTCTCTCCACCACTGTTTCCTTCATAGCCATCATCTATCTCACCTTTTCATTTATCCTTCTTTTCATCCTTGATACTCTAGCACTACGTCTTATTCCATCCATTTCCACTGCCAAGAACTTAGATGCTTGTCTCTCTACCAAAGTCCACGCTTGGCACCATAGGTCGTTTTACTTTCCACCACAGTCCTCAAAATCCTCTTCTTCGTACAAATCGACATGGCTTTATTCCAAAAAAACCCATTCAACATTTATATGGCTTTTCGTGCTTGTTCTAGCCTGTTGTCTACATCCGCTTTACAGCTCCCAACTTCATCAAAAAGCGATTTCTTCTTCTTCAAAATACCCACATTTTTGGTTGACTTACAACCCCAAGAACTTACAAGCCAATCCCTTGGGTCACTAGCCAGTCGAGAAGTAAGCAAATGTTGATCATAGCATATGCAGGAAGGGTGATCGTCCCAATGCCTAGTACTCAGAAGAAGAAAGAAATGAAATGTAGTGATGAAAGAGATGATAGGAAATTCTCGTATCAAATTATTATCCAACATTTGCCTAGCGACCAAGGAAAACCCGAAAAAAGCCTTCGGTCAGATGGATCTACCCCGTAGATTTGACTCAAAACTCCCGAATGCGTTACCGCGACCATGCGCGGTTCGTTTGTTTTCTCCTCTTCAAAATATTCTCTAATAGAGCATACAATGACTTATTGTCACCAATTATAGGTTTAATCGGTTTTTGAGAAAACTACTTTTTTTTGCCTGCGTAATCATTGTCGCCATTCTTGAACATGATTAAAGATCAATTTAAAGTGCACGCACACAACACAACCCCGCCTACACGGTAATAACGACACACAAATGGAGTGATGCAAAAGCACTTCTCACTACACAAGAAGCTTCTAACTGAAACAAAGAACGCAGCATGACAGCAGGAGCAGTGTTGCCAACACTTCCTCGCAAATAATGCCTAGATGGTATCTTTAAAAGGGTATTATTTAACAAAAAAAAAGGCTAGATATAATTGACGTCTAAAACTATCGATATTTTGTTTGGAAGTTAAACCCCATTAAGAAATTCTAAATATAACTGATTAGATAATACCATAATATTTAAATATTGTAAAAGAATAATTTTTTTAATATAAAATTGTATTGGAATAAGGTATATTTTTGCTAAGCACCAATACCATACGTTAAATATATCTGATATTGAGATATGAAATGTACTGAAATTCTTTAGGTAAAATATGTAAAAACAGGCCAATTCTGTGTGTGAAAAATCATAGATTTTGAGCGCATACTCTAGAAAGTCAGCCTTATGACTTGTACACATTTTGATGACATGCCACGACTCATGATTCGTAGGAACATAATACAACTATACAGGTATTGGGGGTTCACCCTCACATTTATTCCTTTTGCATAGCTAAAGCGCAGATGGAATTATGCTATTTAGGCTAGATTTTGCCTATGGATACTGTTAAATAGGCTAGATTTCAGGATATAAGAGTTTTATGATTTTATATGGCTAAACGCTACTGTAAAAATTCTATCTTTAGCCATAAAATAGTTAAGATGGCAACACTGAGCAGGTGCTACAGAATATACGAGGCACATGCTAATCATATGTTACATATCAGCTACGTAGTAGTGGCGTACTCTGTTGCTATGGAAACGTCATAGTTCTAATTGGTTCATCTGTACCTTACTATGACGACCGCTGTGACGTTTCATTTTCTATTATTATTTAAAAATATCCTACCTGTTCAGCGACTGCCAGTCCTTTCTTAATGTGCACGAGCTATAGTCATTAACGCATGGCTTTATAATGAAGCTGAGAAAAGCTGATCTGGTCTGGACATTGATATTCGTGTTAACTTGTATTTATGATAATATTTTCGATTACGCTTATTTTATCGCATGCATCTCCATCTGCTGGGCTTGCGTACCAGATTTATGCCTAACCGCGCAGTAAGGACAATGTTCCCGAAATGATTCAAATGAGCACAAAACATGAAGAGAGGTGTTACTTTGTTTACAAGTCACATCTGGTTCTCTACAGTCCATGAACTAATAGTCCCCTATGGTGGTCACACTCAACCTTGAAATCTATTCATGTAAAGCAGTACATTACGTTACGCGGAGGGAATTAACATCTGTCATCGGTGTCATTTAACCAGCGGTGTAACAGGTGTGAAACAAACGTCACGTGCTGTTTATAGTGTCTGGGGAAAGCAGGGAGCGGCCTCGTATACCACCCTCTGATGACAGCTTCATATACTTGAGAGATTTAATGCAGGGAATAACTTGGAAGTTCACACCACTCTAGCACTTTGGGTTGCAGTTCAAGAGAATGCTAATGCAGGGCTTCACAGAATTACCAGCAGGAAAATTCTTCCGTTTTTCCCCCCTTTATTTTTGTTCGCTGCAGAGATATTTTTTTAACGTGGATTTACAAGTCTCTATTAGTACGCTAATGACAACTGCATATCCTATCGCAATAACATACTAAAACAGCGTCAGCTTATAGTCAAAATAAGAATTTTTAATACCTCAGACATCAATGAGTGATAAGCACTGGAAAATATGTCAACACGGTGATTAATTATTGTGATCGCAAATGGGGAGGGACCATGTAATATAATCGGCGTTTGGCACGCGTGTATAAATCTGAGTAACATTGCGATGGCCAAAACCTTTTATTATCTTTGAGAGAAATGAAGCCGTAGCCTGGCATTTAATTTATACTTATTTAAAACTTGTATCAATGTGCTTAATGAATAATAGTTAAATTGAATAAGTTAATAGTCAGCACTAGTTAAGATTAAAATAATAAAAGTAAGCTTTAAACAAAAAAAACTGAGGAATAAGATTATCCTAAGATATCCCTACTCAGAATGGTAAAGCTGACAGGTATGTATTTGAAGTAATGCATTTTAATTTAAAAAATATTCCTATTTTTATTATTTATACTGCAAACATAACATAAACGAACATAAACGAGCATAAATTATATAATTTATTCTAACACCAAATTGAAAACATGAACATGTAATTAACTATTTAATATATTATCTAAATTGTTAAGAAATATCCTTTCATCATGGCATTGCAGACTACAATATATAAATACCAACTAAACACTCGCGGCCAGATTAACAACTGCTGGCGAGAAATTTTCTCTGTATAAGATCTTAGTGAAGTGAGATACCACTTAGGAATAGAAATGCCTACAATATATTTCAAAATATAACGCATTAAATTTCAGGAATATTTGAATAGAATAAAATCCACATTTTTATCCAACGAGACAGTATTCTTCATCTTGCATGTTAGCAAGATTGAAGCATTAGAAACAAAGGAACTTGAAAAAAGTCAGGTACGTATCGGCATCTGTCATTGTGTGTATGGCTGGGAGAGGATAAAGAGACATGCAGTCTCTTGCAAACATGCAGTTGAAGTACTTCTATGGTAGGTAATTATGGCGCAGAGTAATCATCAAAAATTAATTTCTTCACTGACCCCATTCGATGTTGGACCAGGGGTGATTGTCAATTGTGCAGTAAAAGAAAATGTATGTTAACATTTGCATTCTTTATTTGTATTACTTTGCTGTTAACAGCTAATATATACCCAGCATTTTACTTTTAATTTGTGAAAAAAACACTGAATAATAAAATATCTGATGTGGTACATTCACCCGAATTTCTCTACCCTCCATTTTTATTAGTAGATATACAAATTATTCTTACAGAAGGATATTTTTCTATCTACTACATTTTAATCCAGATAAACCTTTGGAGAAATAGCTACATTACACATTTCGTTATAGATACTAAGAAAACAGCGATATTCAAACGTTTAAGACCTTGGCGCTATATCCTGGTCTTAAAATTCCATACTGTTTCCATGCAATTGCGAGAAATAACTGAATGTTGAAAGGAATTTAAGAGAATAACCAAGAAATGAACAATTCGAACCTTTAATAACGGATATATCCTAAAGGGTTTATACCACAAAAAATTTTCTTTTGAATAAATTGTATGCATTGAAGGGATCTACATTTTTTTCCCTAGTACGGTTTCGTCTGTCGTTTATCGTTTACTATAAAATTACACAAAGTTTATTTAAAATGAAGTGGACTTCATAGGCTATTTCCAGAAAATTTAAGATATACATTATATTTGTCATTAAAATATCTTTAATATGTGGTTTTTCAATCAAAATCGTTAACATTTTTGAAATCAAAGTTTTTTTTATAATCCTCCATGTAAATGGTAATCTGGGGTGTGGGGATTTTCATGAAAATCTTCGTGTCGCATTTTTTGGAGGTACGGAATTTAAATACTAAGTTTATTGTTGATCCGGCATTTCATTTTTGAGTTATGCTGTTCACAGATACATACAAAGACTTCATTCTAAAAATGATTCTTTTTATTCGGAGTCCTCAAAACATGCATTTCCGATGAAATCTCGATATTGAATTTTTGGTTGGAATGCAATATTTTTCCTACGTACTATACGCAGCAGATAAAGTAAAATGAATTGCACGTCAAAACAACAAAAGTAACAGATATATAAGTAATTAGTTTCTCAGTATCGGTTACCTTAAAGTCAATGTGTATGCTGCGCATCTATTAGTGGAATCTTACCTAAATCACATAACTTATTGCACTAGTCCACAAAATAGTGTAGCATTGCCGTTCTGTTATACTATTTGGTGACATTAATTGAGTGCTACGAGCATGCAACCTACGCATTGATGTTAGACATAATATTAGATTAAATGTTTTCTGTGTTAACTGTCCATTTTATAGCAGCCCTATCTTTTAAAGCATTGAAATATAAACGCATTTATTAAACTAGTTTATACTTTGTTTCTGTCAGGTTGGATTGCTAATTGTATTACATTCATTTTGGAACCCCTTGCGTACCTGTAGCATGTAAAGAAAATATTTAGCTTCCGTCTCCCTTCCAGTCAATCGAATATTCTGGTTCATTAACTCCAAAACGAGTAAGTGCATGAAAATTAGTTCCACGTAAAGTTATTTTTAGACAATTATTACCCAAAATATTCCTCGAAGTAGTCCTTTGATAAATAACAAGAAAACATTTTTAGTGTCTAACATTATGCATCTAAATTTTAATTATTTTAATTGCAATAGTCTAGCACTTCTATATAATTTATATTACAACTTAATCTTTTACTGAATACCAGATACTTCTGTTTTTAACGAAGATAGAGTAGAAAGAAATAAATAATAACCAGATATATGAATTTCTAAGCATTAAAGCTAGACGAAAGAAAACAAGGTTGAACTGCTACAGGATTAAGACAGAGACGTCGCAGGTAACAAATCACTCCCCGTCCCTCATATGTTTTGTGGCGTTTGTGGAAATCACTCAATAGACCTTGTTTACTGGTCATTAGTGACCCTTGGCTGTCGATGTTTATGTTCTTTGATAACTTGAAGCCAACTGCTTAAGAATTCCACTTCCTGTAATGCCACTAAGCCATAAATAAAGGTTACATAAAAATAAGGCAAAAGAGGAAATAAAATCAAACAAAAATTAAAACCGACACGACAGCTGAGGTCGTTAAGGCATGGATTCGTGAATGGGAGTTCTGTAGTTCAAATACGGCCGGGACCGTCTTCCCTTGAGGTTTTTCTTCAAGGATCTCAGTCCTCATATCTGGCAAATACCGGGATTCAAATTTTTATGCTGCTTTCTCGAAGTTGCAGCAATTTTGGTAACGTTTAATGTTACCTGCTTTGTTGTCGAGTTCTACGATATCGGCATCTCCTAGCTCGTTCTGCGTTATCTGATCCGCCAGCTGCTTTAGTGGTATAACTATGAGTTCTTTGTCTCAGGGTATACGTAAGTGTAGTGTGATTATTTCGAATAAGAATGAAGAGAGGCGCCAGTGCCGTAAATCGCAGAAATGTTACTCGGAAAATACCTTACAACAGCCGTTAAATCTTTCTAACTCAAGCGCGTCACTGAAACAAGAGTTGCAATACGAGCAAGTCACAGGATTAAGTAAGTAAGTCTGGTTTAGAACGCACATTCTTTTCTTAATTAAGCTCACCTACTATCCCTAACCCTACCAACATTCCCACTTATTCGGCCGAATCTTAAAACTCTCATATACGTATTTGACACTCTTCCTAGTGGTACCTTGCTCGAATCTCAAAATTTCATTCCCTTTCTAATTTATAGAATTGCTGTCTACGTGACTTTGCAAACAGACAGAACTCAAACATTTAACTGTATTTCAGGAATCTTTGTGCTAACGCGTTCGCTACTCGGCTGTTACTAATGGCTTTCCTTAACATAACACGTAATGAGCTTTCTCTCCGAAGAAATCTTTCAACTCGGACTTATTACATTATACATTGATTTAGATACAGAAATTATTGATTGTAATTATTTCTCTATCTATTATTTCTTTATTTAATTATTTACATTTTCTTGTCAACAACTATAATTACGGTACAAGAGTTTACCCTAAACTTAGATTTGGAACGTCTCCTTCTCAAATTTACTTTCCCAATTGTCATTTCATTCATGAATTAGCAGTTTCCACCACTTGTGGTACGTATGTATTAAGAACATACGTTACAGTACTAAAATTAAAAAAAAAATAATAAAGGTTTAACATGCCCGTAATCATAGTTGCCCGACTTTTACCTCTGTAACTCTTCTAGTGTAACTCGCCCCGGAGTTTGAAGTGAGATGTGCGATTTCCCCATACCACAAAAGTGCTAGAACTGCTGCAAGCACGAAACTGTATCAGAGTTCTGAAAACACCGCCAGGGTGCAACCAGCACAAGCGTCACACGCCCGAAACAAATAATGATAATTTCCCCTACGGAACTAAGCCTTTATAAAACGCTGCACTCTTCTCTTTTAAAAAATTCTGGACGTAGTACATAATGTAGGAGGAGAGTGTAGAGTGCATGAAGAATTAGTGTCGGTGTCGGGGGTTGGCCAGTCTGTGAGGGATGGGATGGGAGGGTAGGAGAGGTCCGTGACGGGGAATTTATGTCGTCGCGGTGGGATTTATGTTAACATGTAGGTTCCGTCCAGCGATTGCACTTGACCACGGCTCTCTTGTTGCAATATTATGACAAGTTCCATGCATGGGCGGGACGCCATCCTCTCCACTATTCGCGTTTCCACTTTTATACACTCCACAGTAACAGTCATGCCCCACGTGGACACAGCTCGAAGGATGACCACTTCGGGAAACCTGCCTGCTCTTCAAAATAATATATTGAACAATCTTTATAAAGGTGGAACAGGCAAAGTTTTTCCTTGAGTATGCTATTTTACATCCAAGATAGAAATAGATTTACAGAATAAAACAGAATTATTTAACCAGATATGTGTTGCAGTCAGAACAGCAGTTAAAAATAAAACAAGAAAAAATACAATAACTAATCTGGTAAAACCAAGGCCCTACCTATATTACAGAGGCGAGAAAAAAGTATTCGTAGATAGTTTTAAAAATTCTATTAACCAAATTAATTCAGATAAATATTCTTATATTTTAACAGACAGAGAGAATAAATAGTATAATAGTTTACGTGGTTTGGCGGCTTTTAATATCTTGCATATTTTTAGTTTTACAATTGCTTGAAATATATACAATTTTTCAGCTTATTTGTATGTAGTGTTTACAGAATTATTTTTCATGTATTAAATAGAGCGATGTTTTTGTGCATTACCTGGTTTTTCAGTAAAAATAGGTTTTCATTTGTGGGAAGAACAACATGTCAAAAGTCAGAGATTTTCAACTTTTTCCTGAATTTTCTCATTAACTCCTCAAATGTTATGCGTTCAAAATTTATTTCTCGGCCAGTTTAAATCATACGTCGATGAAAATATCAGGTAGTATAAACAAGAGATTTCACTACCAAGTACATATAAAATCATTTTGTAGTCATTTTGAAAAATCGGTGTAGTTTTCAAAACATTATAAAACCAATAAATCCAAAGACTTTAAAAAACGCAACAACACGTAAAATTCAATACCATTTGTTCTTTCTGTGTATTAAGAAATACAGTGTTATCTCCATTATTTGGCTGCTAGAATTTTTTAAAGATAAAAGGAATATCTTTGTCCTTCTCTGTATGTATATGGTAGTGAGAATATGACACTGAAAAGGAGAGATATAAGACGAATACAATCAAGTGAGGTTAGATTTTTAAGGTCAAGGGGATGACATGACGAAATAGAATAAGAAATGAAACAATAAGGAAGTATTAGGTGTATTTAATATAAATGAAAGAATAAGTAACTTTAGAAATAATTGGCTAGAACATGTACATCGAAAGCGATCGGTCTCTAAGTTATAGACCATAAATATGTATAAAAATAGGAAGACTCAATAAATGATGGATCGACCAATTTGCATACACACCGAGCATATTCAACGTTGAAGCAGAAGAAGAACAGTATTTACAATTAGGGAATTAGCAGGTATATCCTAGAAGCTAAGGCTGAGATACTTAAAGCTACCTTAATATTTCCTACCAAAATCTATTAGCCTTTTTCCAGTATTCATCCTATTGAAATTCTATAAACAAGACAGCCTATCCTGAGGTACTGGGTTCCATTTCCGGCCGGAGAGTATTAATTTTCCCTTAACTATAATTATTACCTACCCTCCATAGTCCGGAAGTATGAATGTGAGTGATAGTAGGCGTGAAAATAAAAACCACGAAAACCTACAGTAACCTGTTCTAAAAACAAGGTTCAAAGAGTAAAAATGACATCAAATGTTTCATCAAAACCCTTGATATGGCTATAACAGTTAAAGGGCAATAGAAATAACATCATACTTAATATTTCTAGTATGAAACATTTGTGAAAAAACAATAATGAGGGAGATATTTTTATATCGTAACTTCCTCTTCCATTAAAACTAGCTTTGGGAAAATCATTTCTAGTATGTGCAATTTTTAAGTGGGATCTAAAATATGTTATAACTTACAGAGTATAATAATGATCTGTTCAGTAATTTTGGTTTCAAATGAGGCAGTTATACGTGTTTACGTTAGTTTTTCAACTCTAATCCAAAATTACTAGAAATTTTGTTCTGAAGGTTTATTATATGTATGGATAGAAAATTCACCTCAACATTATATACAAATAAATATAATAATTTCAATTACAGCGTAAAAATATTCCTATCTACTTCAATTAAGGGGCTCATACATAAACCTAAGGAAAGAACTAAATTAGGCCTAAGCAAAAGCATAGGAAACAGAATACAACTTCGAATGCCCTATTTTTTGGGAGAAATGCGCCAAGTAAGCTTAGAAAAGTTTACCCTAAACCCTAAATTTAAAATGCCAGTCATACAGCCAGGAACATAGGAGTGGCAAAAATTGCTTCATCGGGCAAAACAGTACCTTTTATAATCTGGCACAACTAACTAGTACTGAATACAATGGGAAAATTACCGAAGCGAGAAAACATCAAACTATCAATACTTGGGATTTTGTGACTGTATTGAAGTTAAAAGCTCCATCAGTTAATAATACATTTAAAAATCGTTACCAAACTACATAGAAATAAATTCAAATGAGAATATATCTCTTCTTGGATGGAGAAAAGCCACTCGGGTCCACAAATTATTGTACTTATGTGATCATTTGGTTTTATATGAAATATTGTACTCTTATTTCAAAAAGTTTGTATTTCCAGTATTTATGCTTATCTATATAAGTAGAAGTAATATTGCATTCCACCCAAAACGTTGATATTAAAATGGTATTGGAAATGCAAATTTTGGGACTCCCTGAATCTAAAACAAGTCTTTGTAGATAAACGTCTTTGTGCGCGTGTGTATTATATGGCTGTGAATAGTATAACTGAGAATCTAGGATAAACACTATTGGACCTCGATATCATCAATACCTTCATACTCTCGATATTCGGTGGTATAGAAGTAGTACTTTGAGATAAACATTCAATACTTTTAAATTTATAAGTCTTACATTATTGAAAGCTGCTGCGTTTAGCCCTATGCTAAATAAGCAATGAAAGTAGTCGAGACTTCACGTTATTGTATCGCACGTGCGCCCAAGGATTTGCTGGACTATAGTTCTGGTTAAATCTTGACTGCGTTTCCTGTGGGTGAATGAATGCAACATTCCATACGCTCTTGTGTCTAAAAGAAAACATGCAAAAGGGTGGGGAAGGAGTAGAGGTATTCATGTAACATGCAGCGTTA
The DNA here is from genome assembly GCA_030765065.1 of Deroplatys truncata. Classification (NCBI taxonomy): domain Eukaryota; kingdom Metazoa; phylum Arthropoda; class Insecta; order Mantodea; family Mantidae; genus Deroplatys; species Deroplatys truncata. The sequence goes on from CM060986.1 coordinate 111,974,994, forward strand.
AATGAGCTGTGAATGAAGCTGATTTAACTCACTCACCAAATCGTTTCTGCAATAGCCTGGCTTGGTGACTCACTCTCAGCTATTACATTTACCTACTCCAATGGCCAAAATCTATGAATCCAGTAGAAACAGATCAGAACGTTGTACGTGAGATGGTGCAACGCATAAAAATATTTGTTCTTTCCTTCCATCTGTCTGTGTTTACACTAGTTCAAACCTTTTTACTAAACATGTATATGGTAATTATGAGGGTGGGTAGTAGAGAGGTTAATCCACAAACTTACTGTTTCCGAGTGTTATATTGCTAATTACTTATTACCGGATGAAAAAATACGTATGTTATGTGGTAGTTATGAATATTGGTAGAATTCTGTAACACACACATAATTTTAGTTTGTTTTAGTTTCATGAAAAATGTATATTAGTTTATATTTTCAAGAAAGCAGAATAAAGAAATATTGTTAGTATTTCTATTTCTATGGATAGAAAATCTTTTAAAAGAAAGTTTTCAGCACAAAATATACTTACATAAAAAGGGAAGCAAAGAAATTCTTATTGCTGTTGTTATTATTATTATTATTATTATTATTATTATTATTATTATTATTATTATTATTGTTGTTGTTATTATTATTATATTATCCTTAACTAACAATAGAGGATATTCAATCTGCGGTATTATCAAGTTAGAAGTTGCTTTCGATTGGAAAATGTCAAAAAGCCAGGGAAAATGTAGGCTAAAGCAATTGTAAGATTTTTTACTTTCTCTACTACGTATACTAAGTAGGGGAAGTATTGTATTCCACCCAAAAATTCTATACCGAGATTTCACCGGAAATATATGTTTTGAGACCCCTGTATCCAAAAAAGCATTTTTGGAAACATGTCCGTGTGTGTGTCTGTGAACAGCATAACTCAGAAACGAACAGTCGGATAAACACCAAACTTGGTATTTAGGTTCAGTATCTTCCAGAGATGCGACAGGAAGATTTTCAAGAAATTTCCCCACCCCAGATTACCCTTCACATGGAACATTTTTTGAAAATTTAACGATTTTGATTAAAATATCAGGCATATGTTTAAGATATTTTCATGACAAATGAAATATATCTCGAATTTTCTGGAAATGTCTCCAAAAGTATTCTTCATTGTGAACGACTTTTGCATAACTGGTAAACCATAAGAGATAGACAAAATTTCATTACACAAAAAATGTAGATCGCGTTAAAATACACAATTTATGTCATATACATTTTTTGTTGAGTGAACCATTTTCGAGATATTGCTTGTTATTCCCTTAAATTTTCGAATACTTTTTCTCAAATGGGAATTCGTTATTCAATTTTTTATGCACTGGACATGCAAGGAGAATGGAATGCGCCACATATCAACCGGCTCTTAAAACATTTGAATGTCGCTTAAAACCTACCATATTCCCCTTGTACCTACATGAAAATTAGCAATAAGATTAACATCTCGATTAACATGAAGCATATGGAGAATAAGCGTTTGTAATAATAGTTTGTACAAGAGCAGAGAAAGTCATGTGAGTGTAGCGCATCAATTTTTTTAAAAAGAGAATCGCTATTCATTGAATATGAAATTCTATATTCTTTGCACGACCACGAGAAAAAATTACTATCCGTTTTGATTAAAATGCCATGTTTTGTACAACAGTGAGTAAAGATACTCATATAAATGCAACACAAGAGAATTTTTCGAATAGGAAGTTACTATTTGCTTTTTCTCGTCGCCATGCAAATAGCATTAAAATTCCGCTTTTTAAAAATCTGACTATTGCTTAGGATTTGCTGTACCCTTCGTATACCTACAACGAAATGTGTAAATGTATGCATACTGAAAGTTTCTATTAACAAGAGGCACTCTGATGAAGAAACTTTAATAAAATATATATTACAAGAGTGATTAGAGAAAGTAATATAATTGCAACAACATCAGCATCTTTTTTATCACAGATTTATAGCTTGTGTTTGCTTAACAAGGTTGTACGTTCTAATGGTGTGTCAGGAGGTAGTCACCTTTGGATTATCTCCGGAGGTTGTACTTGGGGTGAATTCCTTTATCATCCCTTTTTTATCACGCTATTTGGACGTTTTTGTTGCCGTCCATTGTGTGTAGTTAAAACCCGACATTAAAAAGCACTCGAGTTGCCGAGTTACCTACAGGCGCAACGCCTCACATTGAGATGATCCATGGAGTGGGCTGGACGGAGGATGTCCGTATTCTGCAGAATAGCTAACTTGTGCTAGGATTGTGATTTTCTTGTCTGCATACGCCATAGTTTACATCTTTCAGTATCTTCAATATTTTTACATTCTCTACTACTTACCTATATTAGTAAATGAAGAATTGCATTCCAAACAAAAAATCGATACCGAGATTTGAGGCACCCCGGATCAAAAAAGAGCATTCTTAGAGAAAGGTTTGTATGTGTGTATGTATATGTATATGGTTTGTGTCCGCGCGTGTATGTCTTGGTATTTAAGTTCGGCATCTTCCAAGGATGCGACACAAAGGCTTTCAAGAAAATTCTCTCACCTCAAAATGGATGTTTTTACTTTCTCTACTACTTATACAAAGTAGGGGAAGTATTGTATTCCACCCAAAAATTCGATACCAAGATTTCACCGGAAATATATGTTTTGAGACCCTACGCATCCAAAAAAAGCATTTTTGGAAACATGTACTTGTGTGTGTCTGTGAACAGCATAACTCAGAAACGAACAGTCGGATAAACACCAAACGTGGTATCTAGGTTCAGTATCTTCCAGAGATGCGACACGAAGGTTTTCAAGAAGATCCCTCCATCCCACATTACCGTTTACATGGAACAGTTTTCGAAAATTTTAATTTTCTCAAAAATGGTTCTAACGAATTTGATTAAAATATCATACATTTTAAGATATTTTTATGACAAATGAAATGTATATCTCGAATTTTCTGGGAATGTCTCCAAAAGTATTCTTCATTGTGAACGACTTTTGCATAATTGGTAAACCATAAGAGATAGACAAAAGTTTACAACACAAAAATGTAGATCGCGTTGAAATACACAATTTATGTCATATACATTTTTTTGTTGAGTGAACCATTTTGGAGATATTGCTTATTATTCCCTTAAATTTTCCAATACTTATACTTTTTCTCAAATGGGATTTCGTTATTCATTTTTTTATGTCCTGGACATGCAAAGAGAATGGAATACTGCACATAGCAACCAGCTCTTAAAATATTTGAATGTCGCTTAAAGTCTACCGTATTCCCCTTGCATCTACAAGAAAATTAGCAATAAGATTAATATCTCGATTAACATGAAGCATATGGAGAATAAGCGTTTGTAAAAATAGTTAGTACAAGAGTAGAGAAAGTCATGTGAGTGTAGCACATCGGATTTTTTATTTTATTATTTCTTCTTCTTCCATTCATAAGTATGTAAGCCTGCTGTGGCTCCTTTATTTGTTGTATCCATCCTTTTATATGGTCAACAAATACCTCATCTTCTAGTGAGTACATATTTATCAATTGTTTTTGTAAGTCTATCTTGACTCCTGCGTTGTACATACGTCACCCCAGCATTTTTTGTTGATGTTGATCTACAGTCTCTAAGAGGCTATTAACTCTTTAAGTTATTTCTTCTTTCGTCATTTCTGGTGTAATCTAGTCGGGTTACTCCTGCTACGATTCAAAGATGTTACATTTCTGCTATCTGTATTCGGACTTCGACTCCTGTCCTTCTCCGTTAACCGTTGTCCAAATTTCGCTCACATACAAGCCTGTTGGTACTGCATAGCTTTGTACAGTTTAATTTGTGTATCTTTTATTCTCTTATTATGGAGTGTTATTCCGATGGTCCTATATGCTATTAAATTTAAAAAATTTTATGATTAATATCTTTTTCATATGTACAAGATAAATGACATAGAAGAAAATTAAAAGTATTAAACTTTTCTACTGTAAACTTCCACTAAAGTCTTTAATCTCACAGCCCTTTTAACTTTGATTTTCGCCTTCTAGATGGATAAATTAATATCTTTAATGATTTTGTACAGATCAAATAGTCCCCTCTGTAGCGTATCCTTGTCATATGTTTCGGATATATTCACGACAAACAAAATAATATCTTGAATTTTCCGGGATTAGGGTGTGAAGCGTTCTTCATTCTGAATGAATTTTTATAACTCATAAACCTAAGAGATAGACAGAATTCTATTATGCAAACATATAATTCTCATTAAAGCATACAATTTATGACAAATGCAATTTATTGTTTGTGGCGTTATTCTTTCCAAGATATTCGTGTTATTGGTTTGAATTTCCAAATAATTCTGTATACTTTTTTTTCAAATATTAAGTTGCTAATCGTTTTTTATCGTGTTAATACAAAGAACATGTATTTAAGTGATCACACAATGATCAGCTTCAAAAAGTTCGACTATCGCTTTAGCCTACTCTATTCTTCTTAAACCTACAACGAAATACGTAAATGTGTAACAAAAGTTTATCTCGATCAACAAGAAGTAGACAGAAGATTATCGCTAGGTTTATTTTGCAATATTTTCATTTGGATGTGTGCTTGGTGTTTGCACATAAAGGCATTTATAAATAAGGAAAGTGCCTTCCTGAATTCATTTTATGGGAATTACAAAAGCCATAACCACAGTCGGTTGAGGTATAGGGACGTTATTTATCCTGAAAAAAAGTTTTACTTAACAAAATTCGAGTTTCCGAGAGGAATATATTGATATAGTTTGTACACCAGATCGTAATGTACATATAGCATTTTTCTTCTTATAATCTAGTATTTAGTAAATATTTTAGGAAACAATCTCAAAAATCGTACAATTTTAGTAGGCTGCCGCTGCCCAACGGTAGAGATCTCAAATGCCGCGTTGCAATACTTAATTCAAGATATTAGAATCAGTATTAAATCTTAATTTTAGAAAGGTGTAAACTATTATTTAGCTTTACTCTGCGAATAAATCAATAATTCTTATATTTAAATATATTAATATGCACATGTTAAATGTAAATTTCCTCTTAGTCTAAAAAACTAATTTTATCACACGTAACAATGCCCTATGTCTCATTGAGACTTGGACATCGTCATCATTATCATCTGCATCGCATATTGAGTCATACAGGCCCATTATGCCTTCAACAAAGACTGACCCAATCGTCTTTTTCTTGATCGCCCCAAGTTTTCTGTTTTGTATTTTATTATTATTTTGGTGTTATATTCCAATCCATAGGATTAAAATGAACCCGCCATTTATTTCTTCACTTTTATATTATAACATTTACACTCTCCGCATTTAAACGTCTTAATTTTCTTCTTCTTCATTAGTTCCATACTTTTTATGCTTTCTACATTTCTTAAAAGCCTCATTTGTACTGTTTTCTTTCTTTTGAGGCGTGTCCTTCACCTTATCTATCGCGGAGCGTGGTGGTTTGAAACACAGCAGTAAGGGGGGAGAGGGGAGGTTGATGCCTTTGCTTTTTCTGATCTTATTGAAACCAAAACACGTTTATTGTCTTAAAATCAGTCATGCCGTATACTAGCAAAATTACTCGTTGAGTATCGTGGTTATGTGGGAGGCTGGTTTTACTGTTACAGCAATTGCAACGCAGTGCATAAAAGTGTTTTTATAGTAAATTACTGGATAAAAATGTTCCATAAAAGTGGAGAAGACGGTATACATACTCGTCAGAAAGTAGGCACTGCGGATGATGATATTCGTTTACTAAATGCAAATTACACTTTTGTTATTATTGATTGATCATGTTTAGAAACTAGAGATAAATACGTATATGTATATGGGTTATATTTTTCTCTATAACACTGTTGTATTCCTATGATCAACAATATGTTACTAAAGGTATATGAACCAATAATAGCTTGAATTAGAGGGAAAACAGGCTAATTTATTTATTTATTATTTAGTTATCTTTGCTTCTATGCAGCAATAAGCATTGATATCACTGTGAGAATACACTTCTGTTTATTTTTTGTTATAAAGTGCTGCCTTGCTATGTATTTAATGAATACCATTCAAGCCTTTATTTGCAAACATTGAAAACTTTATCACACTACTACACATTCTACTTTTCGCTAACCTGAGCGCTCATCAAGTTTTCACCTTAGCTTTTAACCTTTTCAAAGCCGATAAGATGTGGCTACCAGTCACGATAAGAGGTCAGTATGACACTAAATGCACCCACGATCGAGAACGTAAACATATATTTCGTTTCTACGCCATTTTGTAACTTTTGTCAACGATAAATAATGTGACAGTCGCGAGGTGCAGTGAGATTTTCTTTGGCGCTCTTTGTACAAGTTATATTGTAATAAATAATATTGGTTGAGGAAGCCATGTAAATGTAACACATCATAATGTTTAAATTTATATTTATTGTTCTGTTAATATGATTGATCCTATTGATTTGTTTGCTTGAAACATCCTGTTGTTTAACATTATGGAAAATATGCATTTTAGAGAATCGGTAATCTATAATAGTATGCTTAGAGTGCAATGAGAGGAAAGTAATAGCTCATTTAAAGCAACTATTACACTGTTTATTCTGCTGAAGGGTGCTGAAGTTTGGATAGTGGTGGTTCAGGTGTGGGCCCACTTCTCTGGGATGCCTGTGTACATATTTAGGTTGTAGTGCCTCATGTTTCCATGTTAGTTTCACCCATTTACGTGTGCATATATCACGTGCTACACTGCAATAACATGCCTTGGTTCATTTTGTTGGACCCTGTTACTGACCTTGATATATGTATCACACCAACCACCCGCCTAGCTGCAGTAACACGATGGATCGGTACAGTTGTTGAATGACTGCGAACCCGGCATGCCCGAATTCAGATCCTCTCCTAATTGGTGAATATCATTTAAAGCAAACACGTGATGCTTCCGTGGTTCCCATCGGGCGTTGCAGAAACTTTACAACAGCATCTGGGGTCTCAGAGAAATGCCCTATAATCTGGATATTACCAGATCGGCCGTAGCTCCAACTATATCCGTTTTGAAGAAGACAAATAATACTAAACATCCTTCAATATACTGAGTAACATACAAGGAAGCACACTAACAAGTACGCAAACATCATAAAATTGGATTTGCTACTCATAGTTTTAAAATTCGGCACCAAATCCTTTTGCGATTTTTAGTTCGTTTCTCCGTATTGGAATATTATCTTATATTTCTGACAACTCGTTTTACTATAATACAGTTAAATAATATTACTTATGTTACCTCATTTTACTTACAGATATAATTACAAAAGTGGTGAAACTCGTGGTTATAAAATTAAATTGATTGAGTATGAAATCTCCTCCTGACTGATAAATTAATGTCGTGACTACCATCTTTTGGTATCACGGTCTACTAAATAAACGCCACACATTCCATTTCAAATCGGACAAAAATGAGAAAATTGACCTCGTATTTTTTATAATCATTATTAATTTCTACATGTGTCAATTTCTGTTTATAGTTTTTGAGTTAAAATTCGGTAAAGTTTGCGTTAGTTTTCGAACTTTTGTGGCATGTAACTGAAGAACCCTATTTCAGTGAATTAGGAATCATTTTGAAGCTGAATGTCTGTTCTTGATAGTATATCCAATAACATAATGATATTTATATAATTGTTTAAACCTTTTTTTCATGTATTAAGTTGAACACATTTTTCATAAAGATTAAACTTATATAGGCTTGAACCTCGTTTTATAAATCAGTGATTTCAGTTTTCAGTTTTATGGAGCTCTTTGTATGAAACGTGGAGAAAAAATGAAAGAATAGACATTTAAGCTCACACTGTACATTTATATACGTCATGTCAGCTGCCGTCTGCTGCAACATGGGAAGAGATTTGCAAGCTCATTAGAAGGGTTCAAAGTTGATTGGTTACGTCTTTTTTACTTTCTCTACTACGTATAGTAATTAGGGGAAGTATTGTATTCCACCCAAAAATTCAATACGGAGATTTTACCCGAAATATATTTTTTGAGACCCCCTGAATCCAACAAAGCATTTTTGGAAACGTCCGTGTGTGTGTGTGTGTGTGTGTGTCTGTGTCTGTGAACAGCATAACTCAGAAACGAACAGTCGGATAAACACCAAACTTTGTATTTAGGTTCAGTATTTTCCAGAGATGCGACACGAAGGTTTTCAAGAAAATCCCCCCACCCCAGATTACCCTTTACATGGAACATTTTTCGAAAATTTTAATTTTCTCAAAAATGGGTAACGATTATGATTAAAATATCACACGTTCAAGATGTTTTCATGACATATGAAATGTATATCTCGAATTTTCTGGGAATTTCTACAAAAGTATTCTTCATTGTGAACGATTTTTGCATAACTGGTAACCCATAAGAGATAGACAAAATTTTACTACACACAAAATGTAGATCGCGTTAAAATACACAATTTCTGTCAAATACATTTTTGTTGCTGAGTGAACCATTTTCGAGATATTGCATGTTTTCCCTTAAATTTTCCAATACTTATACATTTTCTCAAATGGGAATTCGTTATTCATTTTTTTATGTCCTGGACATGCAAAGAGAATGGAATACTATACATAGCAACCAGCTCTTAAAATATTTGACTGTCGCTTAAAGTCTACCGTATTCCCCTTGCATCTACAAGAAAATTAGTAATAACATTAACATTTCGATTAACATGAAGCATATTGAGAAAATGCGTTTGTAAAAGTAGTTTGTACAAGAGTAGTGAAAGTCATGTGAGTGTAACACATCAGATTTTTATACATAGTTATTTCCGCTCTCTCTGAGGCATATGAATATGTCTTTGCCACCATTTTTTACTTCGAAAGAGGAATGAACACGTGTGTTGTTAGGGTACCTGGAACTACGCGTGCATGTTTGAACCTGGGACGAAGCACTTGTTCTTCAACTTTGTACTCCTCTTTTGAAACATAGTAAAATGTTTTAGTGTCAAACTGAATGCTGCCCATTGATACTGTTCATAAGGTGTGGTTATGTGATGTTGTCTTGGACGTTGGAGACTGGCTCGAGCTGCTAGTCTCTTGATAGTCCCCCAACGGCATCATCTGGCGCCCTTACATTTGACATTGCAAAAAAAAGTGCTATTCTGCCGTTATTGCAAAATCTTCTGGATGACTGCATACATTTGAAAATATTTCCTGCAACGAACGACATACAACTGATAGAATCACTATCATTATACGAGTAGTAGATAAAATGATATAGCGTGACCTGGTGGTTGTTCCAGTGAAACCCGGAAACCTCATTTTGGTTAACAAGACATGTCTGAAAAGACATTCGGAACGGCAATTCCTGTTAGTTTCAGATGTTTTGTTTCTTTGTAGTACACATTTTGCTGTGATGCTGTAGGCTTCTTCTAATGTTGTTCTTTCAACAGTAATCCACTGTTTGTAAATTATTGTATCCATGAAATCAGATTGAAAAACAGATTCAATATGTTTTTTCAGTACTCAAGGACCCGGCACATTCTACATTTATTAAAAAGCAGAGTGGTTGGTATAGACTAAAAACGATTCTTTAAATACAGTGATGGTACGTTTTAAGGGAAGTTCTTCCTGATGAGTTAAGGGTGCTGGTTTCACGCCATCCATCATGAATTTAAAGTTCTGGTGGATCAGGTGAATGTACCACAATCACACTTGGCAAAGAAATGGCTTGCTTAGGTCAGGGGAACAAAAGAGGGTTGGTTGTTGTTTAGTCACGTTCTTATCGTATCACGGCAAAACATGTAACAGCAGACGATCGACGTACTCGCCATGACTCATTGGTGTTGCGTGATAGCAGTTTTCACGCTGTTTCTATTTACTTTTTTTTCTACAGCTTGTCATTGAATATACCATAAAATGTTATTTAGTATTGCTTTCAAATTAAATGCTTAACAATATGACATAATTTGCATTCCACTTAAAATTAGGGTTTTCAGAAAAAATATGAAACATGCTGAACATTACATTAAGTTATAAAAATATCAAATAAATGTTCTAAAAATATCAAATAAATGCCACCACAAGCTATACAATGTTACCTTCATTTTGAATTTTATTTTAGAATTTTACTTTGAATAGTTCCTGAGCTCATAGTCTCAGAATCGTGTAATGTTATTAAATTACAGTAACTTTGACCCTGTTAAAAACCTGGAACCACTTCTATATAATAGCTGCGATTTTGCAAAATATATTAACTTAAGGTCTACTTTAGATGACAGAAAATTTAACCTCCCCCCAAAAATGCAAGGTTTCCTGCTGTCTGAATTGAAATGGAACAGCTCATACTTAAAAATGAAGAAAACCTGTTATACTTTCACTCGTGTATTTAACATGAAAGAGAAAAAAGAGAATTTGAGAGCTTCATAGAAATTTGAACTTGCATCTCTCTACCAGTGAGCTAATGGTGCTGCAATAAGTGTGGCATTGTACGAACTTCATTCATATGTTTCTCAGGAGGATGCTTGAGAACTATAAATCAATAAAGTGCGTTTTGGTTACAAATATTCATCGTTGTTACAGTCTTAAAATGTCTTTTTGAAATCTCGTATATGGTTTATTTTCTCGGAAGGCTTCTGTGATTGTGGTTGTGTTCCCCTTTATAACAACTACAAGAATATACGCAGTCTTGTGTACAAACTTGGGAAGGGCCAGGGAAGTATACAATTCGAGCTCCATTCCTTAAATTTACCGAGTGTAAGTCCATCTTATTGATAACACAACTTAAAAGTCGTGTGGATGTATCGAGACGAAGATTTATAAATCGGAGAAACTTTATCGTCATATTTTAATGTTTCTGAAATGGATGTAAAGTTAGGAAAATCTTACTTAATAAGTTTGAATTGCGTTTTGCTGCCACGCTTCAAGTTTTTTAGAAATCAATATAAAATTCAGAGGAGATTATATGCAGGCGTTTTGTATGTATTTTAGATTCTTTGAAGTCAACACAAAATTAAATCAAATGAGGAGAAAGAAAACGTTCGTAAATGTAATCCTCCGAATCTTCACTTAGATATCAGAGGAAATGACTAAAAACCGCTTCCTTGATTAGGATTGCTGCTGACTCTGGCTTTCAATCCCATATTTTTTGGTCAAAATAAAAGGTAGTTTATATGGGAAGCCTATGGGAAAATTTACATTTCTGACCTACTACTGTATAGCAAGTTAACTTATATATGTACGTTCAAAAAAAGTACTTAGTTGTACATTTCAGGATTGGTTAAAAGCTATACACATATTTAAACGCGATAGAGAGCATTCTAAAATATCAGGATTTTTTTAAGGATTCATTCCCATAATATCCTAATTAACAACTGTTGAAAATGCTACAGATTTACATCTGTCGGAAAAATTCTGAGATTTAACACTGAGAATGTTTACGACATTATATATTGTCTTGCCCTCGTGACCTCAAACGGATGGTCTGAAACTTCTATAGTACTTGTAGTACGCCTATTAAGTTCGAGTGTTTTGATTATCTAAGGGATTTATTATCTCATTGTTGCTTAATCTCTTAGTATTTTAGACTTTATGCAACCTGCAGATGCGCCTGTGCTCGATTTATGACATTCGAAGCAGCATACATAGCAATCAATTGCTATTTTATTAAAACGTTGAAACGTCCAAAAGCGGCTTAAAACTGTGCAAAACGTCTATAGTATACACAGGCAAAGTCCAACCTATCTGGGCATCGGCGATTGAATTTTAAATGCTGTGAACTTCAAGGATCAAAGTGGCTGAGTGGTATTACGGTTATGATTTCAAATCTTAAATAGGTGCTTAAGTCACATCTATATTTATTGCCTTGAGCTTCAATTATTTTTAAGGTTAGTCAGAAAGAATTACAATACATATCTGTTTGGTGGTATTGTCCTCGTTGCACTTGCGAAAGAATAATGTCATAGTACAAAACATACCATAAGCTATCGGTTGCAGTGTGAATATGTTATATTGTTGTAGGAATTGTATTATAGTTCAACTGTTGGGGAACCAAACTTGTAATAGTTGCAACCGCACGTATAGTAAACAGTTTCCGGTAGCCTTCCCCCCAAATGTAGTTTTACTGTTTCCATAAATATTATATATTTCGGTCCGGTTAGGAACACTGTTTGCAGGCAACTGAATTGATTTAAACCGCCTAAACTTGTAAATTTCTGTACTTCAAGTCTCTGATTATTTATTCCTAATCCAATAGAATACCTTCATTTAACTAAAGCTTTTTCTGGTTGTTGATTGGCTATTTTTTATAAAATGTCACTAAAATTACATTATTGCTTCCAAGAATCACATGTTACATTTAAACTTTCTAATTCATTATTGCCTCAAGGTTACCTCATTGTGTGGCAGTAATTTGTATCACAATAATGTAAATGCCAGAGTGATTGTAGTGTAAATAAGCATTATTGTATGACATTGATTTGAGATGCTTGTTAATTATAAGCATTGATAGGAAATAAGTTTACACGGCCTCACTGAAACTGACAATAAGAGCGGGTAACAATGAGCGAGGGGGTGAGTTGCTTATCAATTATTAGAGACAAGCAAATGACGTCAGATTGGCGCGCTTTTCTGTAGAAATGGCGGGAATATTTTCCCTAGAGCATTTGTGTTCGTAATTTTGATTGGATATAAAAATAGACGCTAATGTTGGCGCGTTTTATTAACAAATAGCAACTCGGTTATAATCTTTAGGCATATTAGGGTGTGGGAGTATAAAAAGCTAAAGCCAGAGGCAAGTATTGTCCAGTTCAACAAAATCATCCACGCGTTACACGTCGCTGAGTCCAACAGAATCATTCAGAAGTTATACATCGCGTAGTTCATCACAATCGTTCGCGGGTTACACGTCGCGTAGTTCAACGGAAGCATACTTAAAGTGCACGTTATGTAATTCTACAGAATATCTCGCGTCGTAAAGTTAGTTATAAATGTGAAATACGCGAATTAATAATGTGCAGCAAATAAGTGATTATAGTGATATTAGAAAATATAACAGTTTCAGTCTGGCGTGTATCAAAAGTCAATATGTGAAACTGAATAATGTGTGACGACAATAAAAGTGTAAAAACAAATTCTTTTATCAGTGTTATCTTTCAGTAACAAATCCTTTCCGTTTACACACCTTGTTCAAGAGATGTGCTCGACCGAGAAACAATAGCTAGCCGGAGGACAATGAACCCAACATTCAAAGTAGTAAAACAATAACAGGCGCTCAGAAATAAGATAACACGAAGTGACCGCGACGAATTGGCTCCCATACGTAGGGCAGATAAACATGAAGCATCTTCCTACAACTACAAACAAATATCCCACTTCAATTGTTACCTCATTGTTAGCAACTTTTAATCTATTATTCTCACAGCTCCTACATTATTAAATTACGTAATACATTCATATTACATTATTGAACATGTATACAATAATATAAGCATATGCAATGACTGTTACATACATTTTACAAATTATTACATACACATATTGCTTTAAGGCGGGCTGTTATTAAATTTATATATTATATAATTTTACTGAAATCATTTAAGTGCTAAAAAACACTGCCTCAAGTGGAGTATGCTAATGACTACGTGAAGATAACTGTTCTATCTTTATCTGTTGAGATGTTAACTATTAAATTAGATTAAACAAAAGAGTTGCTTATCAGGGCTTAGGCACTCGATCACATGGAATCTTTAGTAAATTGGTCTACAACTAGAGAGTTACACATCGCCGTGTTTTCAGATCTACTCTAACCTATTGCCTTTTCTAAATTCTGTAGTTTTTTTACATTTCTGCAAAGTTTAATAGTAATCAGTGCTGGTTGGGCATAGAGACGAATAAATGTATCTAAGAAGCATAGCTGCAGAAGAACACAATTTTGTTTGTTTAAAAAAACCAGGGGTAATGCTTTCAATTAAGGCAACGAATTTATAGGAGAAATCTGAAAAAATTACGGTAGTTTAGGTTTTTTTTATTTTATTTCATTTTTGTTATAGATTTAGAGCTCCACACAGCCATTTTAATTAGCAAATGTCATATGTTAAAATTTCGGTACATTTTTTCTCAATTATTTCTTTCCTGCTTCCCAGCATTTTTTAATATTTAAAATTATTCCGTTTTTAATTAAAATATCGGCAAATTTTAAATCCGCATTTTTAGGATATAAAATAGTTATGCGGGTGATATCAGTCTCATATAGTTAATTCACAATTAAATATTTTCCATAACTAATAATGATAAATTTGAGAAAACTGAATATGTCTGCAGCACATTTTATTTCTACAGTGCTTCTCCCTCATACTGCGGCCATCGGTCGATGGCTAGCGCCCCAGCTGCCTTAGCTCGGTCTAGGGCCGAAAAAGGTTTGTTATCCACGCAACCGCTTCACGTGAGAACGTGAACAGAACTATAATGCATCACATTATAGTTAAAATTACAATAATAATCACATATCTTATCATAAGGCAAGTTGGGAATGTCCTCTGTCCACGCGTTTCTCGCACATCCTTAGGAAATTTGCATTCGCATTCGAGGGTTACATATCCGAAATTGAGTGTGTTGCCCGATGTTTTCTTTTCCAGTGTATGGGGATTTATTGCATACACTTCTATATTCAAGTTCCCCTAAATAAAAATCTCATACCGGTATGCGCGGTAGCAGTCTTGTTGGAAAAATTCAGACCAACGTTGCGTCGGTAAGCTGTTCAAAAAATGGTGCAAGTTGTTCCTGTACCGCTCTGAATTTATTGTTTTTTTCGAAACATATACATATGGTCCAATTATTCTGTGTACATTTATTGCAAACAGATTTTTGCGATCTGCAAGGGAATATCGTGTATAAAATCGGGTTTCTCTGTACTCGAATATCTGTTATTTTGCGACGGAACATACCCATACAAGTGCTTAAGAATATTAAGTGTGGGTCGTCAATTATTCTATCATTTCGCAAAGTTCATTTACGAAAATTTACCTAATTCTGATGATCACATGAAAAATAAAGTTGATGCAACAAACCCTAACTTTGGGAGAACTAAACTACACTCAATTTCGAATATTAAACTCTCGAATGTGAATGAAAACTTCCTGAAAAGATACCAGAAAAGTGTGGATAGAGAAGGATAACAATTTCAACACCTCCTATGATAAGATATGTGCTTATTAACATTTAATTGCAACTATGAGACGTTAGGTGGTTGTGGGAATACTTTAATTGTTTCGGCGGGAGTCCGAGCTGCTGGCGGCCGGCGCGCAAACCATCGTGCGGTGGTCACAGTATGGAGGAAAAACGCTTTAGTATACCGATTAGAATTAATCAACAGGTGTAATATTTTTCTTTATATTTTTTTAAGTTTGAAATAAAATGTTAATACAGATATAATGAATCAATCCGTGATCCAGGGGATATTTTGTATTAGCAAATAAAACAGGAGATTGGTTGCAACCATAAGACTAACATTTCCATAACAGCTCGACATAACTCATTGAATTTTTATACGTTCTGCTTATTTTTCGTTCTGTTATCATTGTAAAACTTTCAGTTTAATATATAAGTGAAATTTTAGTTCTTCACAGATACATTTCCTTAACATTACAGTTTGCACAATTACGGAAATCTAAGTACGATTGATTAATTTGGCATATTTTCTTTTCAGTTTGAAGCCTGTTCGGCAGCATAGTTTAAGTTGACATGCTTTACAGAGCAACATGTTAATGTTAAGTGATGTGGGTCAGAGCAATCAAAACCTTCGTTACATTAAAATTTGAAATATTTTTCCAACCGACGTCTAGCTGTGAGAGATTGACGCAGACAGACAGTATGATAGACAAGCTAAAGTTTGGTGGATTGGTTATTGTTTTCAAATATCAGAATCATCACTGACATGAACAGACTATGACTTGACAATCTTCCTGCCACATGTAATAGAAATATTTTTTGAACCGTGTAATCGAATGTTAATGTCTGCGTATAAAAAGTAGTTTAAAATCCTCACTCAGTTCTGCTGGTACTTTCCATAATGTTAGGTTCAGCATTGCAAGCATACAGCCAATTTAGAGCTTCAGTTTAAGATTAGTGAATAGAAAAATAGATTACTTAAGGTAGGTCATGGGTGGAATTTAGTTTAATGATTCAGAAAACAGAACATATTTTAATTTATATAGAGTAATTATTATAAGCAAATTACTAGCTTTTGAAAATTCCGTTAATTACATTACATTTATATACCCCCTACAATAATTGTTAAGGAGACCTTCCTGAACCTTTAATTTTACTATATTAATTCATGAAAATGAAGCTATTAATGCTTATTGTGATAACTATGAGAGCTATTTTGTATACATTTAATATTTCAGAGTTAAAGAATTTGATGTGATGGATCTACATGACTTTATCTACCTTCTATACCCTCTAAGATTGTATAAGTTCCAATTAATCCTACATTTGCTACTCTTCTTTACTATGTATAGTAAGTAGGGGAGTAATTGCATTCCACCCAAAAATTTCATACCGAGATTTCACCCAAAATACACGTTTTTAGGTTCCCGGAATTCAAATAAAGCATTTTTGGATAAATAGCGGTGTATGTCTGTCTATATGTAAACATCATAACTCAAAAACGAAAAGTCCTATGAATACCACTCTTAGTATTTCGGTTCAGTTTCCCAAAAATGCGACAGGAAGGTTTTCAACAAAATTCCCCCCACTCCAAACTACCTTACATGGATCATTTTTGGAAATGTTTGTTTTTCTAAAAAATGGCTCTAACGATTTTGTTTAATATACCATGCATGAAAGGTATTTACATGAAAAATGATATATATATCTGAATTTTCGGGAAATAACTTATGAAGTCCTCTTCATTCGTAAAGAATTTTGTATAATCCTGTATAACTGGTAAACCGTAAACGAAACACGAAAACTACTACCCAAAAATGTAGATCTCTTTAAAGCATACAACTTATTTCAAATGTGTTATTTATGGAATAAGCTGTTTCTGAAATACTCGTTATTAAAATTGATAATTTATTTTAATTCTCTTAAAGCTCTTTCAACATTCAGTTGTTTGTGGCGATTGCATGGAAACAGAATGGAACTTTAAGGCCATTGTATAGCGCTCAATTCTTAAACGTTTGACTATGGCTGTTCCCTTTGTATCTATAACGAAATCTGTAATGTAATTATTTATGCAAAGGTTTATTTCGATTAAAATATAGTAGATAGAAAAATAAGCTTGTGTAAAAATAATTTGTACACTCCTAATAAACGATGGAGGGCAGAGAAAGTCATGTGAATGTATAGGATAAGAATTTTTTTCTTGCTCTCGATTTCAATTTTGTAAGATGCTTCCTCCTTTCCATGTCCAGAACAAAGATTTAGTGCACTTTTTGGGGAAATTAAAGTCTAAGGGAGTCGAAGAAGAATGCATTTTGTTTTATACACTGCTAGCAAAAACAAACTATTTTGAGAAAGTCAATGACTGAAGTTTTAAAGTCTTAAACTAACAATACTAGGTTTTTGAAATGTCTACCATATATGTGTTTTAATGCAAATATGTTAAATCCAAAACCTCCTCCATTTTGCTGCACTGGTTTAAATCGTATGGACACATTTGTTTATTTCGTTACGTCACTTAAAAGGTCCCTTGAGGAAAAGAAATTGAATTTTTGACCTGATATTGGAACCGTAGGTTCACAATACATACAGTTTTTAAAATTACCCTAGGTTTTTAACATCTCCTCTAGTTTGGGCTTTTAACATTTTTTAAATTTTTCAATACGTATTTTGTGCTTAACAATTGGAATTTTTGTGTTTGAAAATTAAAAGTAAAAATTAAATGCATTTCACAAAAAAAGAAACCTAGGGAAATTCTTATTTATTGTACCTCTGTGAAGTTGCGTGCCAAATTGCATTCCACTGTCATAAAGATTGTTCTACACGGATGATTTTAGGAAGAAAATGCTGAAAATATCAATAGGGAGAAAAAAGCGACTTAAGTTTTGAATGTATAACTCCCACTCAAATCATCAGTTTGGTAGTTTGGATCATCCAATTACATTGGCCTCTTTTTCTGTCCTTATTTTCTTTAGTTGTTGCTTTTCTTCTGCAGAACGTCGCTGCGTACTTTGTATGATACGAATAAAATCACATTGTGTTGAAGTGATAGCTGTCAATAGCAATTATAATCAAAATTAAAATTTTGCTGCTGATTTCATAGTAAAGATGTCAGCCACCGCAGCTCGGATTTCCGCCGAAACAGTTATAATATCCCTGTAATGCAAATGTTGTCCTTCTCTGTCCCTTATTTCCGGCATCTTTTCAGAAAATTTTCATTCACAGTGGAGAATTCAGTATCCGAAATGGATTGAATTTTTAGCCTGATGTTTTCTTACAGTTCTTATAATTTATACGACTTGTCTCATACACTGTATTTTTCATGTGATCTTCAGAGTCAGGTGAATTTCCACGACTAAATTTTGCGAAATGATAGAACAACTGATCCACGCTTAATACTCTTCTCTGACGAAGCGTGGTTCAGTTTGTATGTCTATGCTTCGTAGCAAAATAACAGGTATTGGAGTACAGAGAAACCCGATTTTGTACACAAGTTGCCGTTACATGATGCAAAAATTGGTGTGCAGTGAATGTATGCAGAACAATTGGTCCTATATTTAAAAATAAACAATAAATGCAGAGAGCTACAGGAATGACACACCGTTTTCTTAGCAGCTGATCGATTTTTAATGTCAGTCCGGGCTTTTCCAATAAGATTTTTCTGCTACCGCGCTCACAGCTATGAGTCATTAAATTTAACTCAGGAAATGTTTCATATAGCATAATTAGTAAATAATATGGCCCCCATAATCCTAGGCTTTAACTGCATGTGGTTTTTATCTATGGGGGAATTTGAAAAATAAGTTTTACGCAACAAACATCGTACATTGAAAGAACTAAAGAAAAACAGGCAAAAAATTCACTAGGACTTTGGATATTGAACTCTTCAGTGTGAATGAAAAGTTCCAGATGACAACGGGCGCAAGCATGGGCAGGGTCCCTAACGCTTCCAGATATAACTTATCCGACGACGCCCGATCCTACCCACAAGCCTCTAACACCCGGCGGCGGGTACCGACTGGGCAATCCGGACTGATGTCAGGGAAGAAATCTCTACAAAGCACAAATCCACCGTTCAGCTGTAACCCGCAAATACCATCGCTTGGTCCTATAATCCAGAAACAGATGAGAACGAAGATAATGGGTATAGGAAATGAGGGACAGAAAAGTTTTGGTAGAAGAAGAGCACCCTGCATTCACCTTCTGACCTGGGGAAACCACGAAAAGCCCATGAGTCAGATTGGGACCTCCTGAATGCGAGTCAAACACGTTACTACAGCACCACCTCGCTCGGTACTACAAGGTGATACAAGAAATAGTTATTTGTTATCCCCCCGTTATAAAATTTCTAAAAATCTCAACTGGCATGATGCAATCTAACGACAAGGGCAATTAAATTATGTCGCACTGCAGAATTCAGTTCAACAAATGTTTCGAGGACGTTATTGTTGTAGGGGATAGTGAATTAGGATACTTAGGAAATTGAATCCAGGTAGTACTGATACAGTGCAAACCAACATCCACGCGGGATGAGCCGTGGTAAAGCTAGTATATTATAAATGCGATTGTTATCTTATAATTCTCAGGCAACACGGTTAGAATGTTGCTCTGTTATTGTTTGTCAATTTATATTGTCACAAATTTTCAAATGACCAATACATTTCTTGAAAACTGATGTTGGAAGGGGAGGTGAATGTACCATAAATTAATTCCCGAGTTAAGGTTACAAAGCAACATAGATTAACTTTGTGGCCTTCATAGGATGCAAAATATACTGTCTGAAAGAGTCCCCTAAAATGGGTTTGAAGAGCTAGCAGAAGTGCAATTTGACGGACTTGGTATTTATGAACGTCTTCGCATTGTTGCCGAAGATGCTGGTTGATCTTAAATATAAACGGTTTGGTGAATGGATGGTGTTCCTCCAAATTCACGGTGCACCTGCTCAGTTCACTTTCGCTATCACAGCCACCTTGAGTGGCATGCCTGACATGTGGAATTGTTCGCAGTGGGACTGTTCATTGGCTGGTGAGGTCGATCGATCTCACTCCCCTTCATTTCTTTCTCTGGGGATACATGCAGGCTCCCGTGTACTAACCGTTAGATACACTGCGGAAGAACTTGTGACATCTACTGCAATAGACATGAGAAACTTGAGGTCAGTAAAGTTAAGCAACTCTAATTCCTTTCAGGCTTATTGATAAAGTAGTCTGGTGTTAATAGTAGGGAAGGACATTTTAAATTGTTTGCTGGAGTTTTGTAAAAACTAATGTTGGAACTAAAATTTGTTTTTCAATACAAATACCTGCTGCTCTTATAAACATTAAGTTTACGGCAATACTCAAAATGCTTTGTGTATACCAAAATACTTCTCAACTTTGTTTTCGGATGCCATTGACAGTAGGAAATCATTTTGGATTTGCCTATGTTCACATGAAAAGGAAAATCACTTTCAAGTTTCGGGATTAGAAAGAACTATTTCCTCAGCAATTGTATCGCTTATATGGAATTTCTCCTTGATCAGAATTTACGTTCACTATTGTTTTTGTCAGGGACGGGATCGTATCCATCATAGCGCTAAATGCCGCACGATAGCAATAGTGTTTTGTTCACAAGGAACCCGTTTTTCTGTGTAGGCAAGCACCACCCATATCCCCCTTACTTGGCTAAAACATCAGTGAACATCTATGCTGACAATGCTTCACTCTAGCTTTGATTCGGAGTTTTCTTTACTTCTCAGGATCGATGAAAACAACATAATCGCTTTGGGTCGACGCTCGTTTAATCATTCACATTTATGACTACTATAATTGGTTATACTAAGAAAAAGAAAACAAAGACAGAAAGACAGAAACACGTACATTGTATTTTTTTAAAATGCTAATTATATATTCCGTCAAGGTGTAATCTGATCGGCATCTATAAATGCCAGTTACTGTTTAATTATAAGAGCTCAACCTATCTTTATCATAGGTTTTATAACATCAAAGTAATATTCGAATCTAATTAACCGCGATAATGATATTCGACGCTTCCACCGAGTTTCAGATTCAAAAATATGCTTTTACGATTGCAGATAATTACAATATACCTGTAAGTTGTAAAGCTGATTCTGGATGAAAGTAAATCTAGAATGGGAGGTTTATTTATATACATTTGAATGGACTTTCTTAAGTAATTAATTTTTAAGGTGTGCTATCTATGACCCTTTTATTAGTTCCGTTGTTATGGTTACTTTACATGGTTGTTTTATGGTCTTCAAATTTTTATTTGCGAAAAATGGCATTCTGAAATGAATATTATATCGCCTCAGTACTCCATTGTCTTAAACTGTACCTCTTTACGGCGTCTTGAGGATTTTTGTGGTCAGTATCCTGTGAAGGAAAAACTGCATGCTAAGTCAGTGTGTTAGAAGTTGTCGGTCTCTACAGTTTAATTTTGGTAATGTTGTAGTCCACTAAAAATTTAAAACCGAGAACTTACTTCCCAAAAAAGAAATGATGTTTAGAAAAACAAATGCTGTGTGTATCTGTTAGTCTATCCATCTTGTATCTTGCCTGGCTGTGTATGTAAACAGCATAAATTAATGAAATAAGTAAGAAGAATATCAAACTCGGTATTTTCGGCAGGTATCTTTCAAGTATGCAAGACGAAGATGTTCGTAAAATTTCCTGCATTCCTATATCCTTTTATCTCGAAAGTTATTCCACATTTTTATTTTCTGAAAAACAGCTCTATATATTTCAGACACGGACATGGTAATTAAAATGTATTGCTTGAATTTTCTGAAGATAACCTGTGAAGTATTAGTCTTTCTCACGGTGTACTTTGGAAACAATAAGAGCTCGATAAACGCTTAGTGCTAACAATGTATAACTCATTAAAGCATACAACTTGTGTCTTTACTTTATATTAGTATTTCTAGTATTTTGAAGGTAATGTTGGTTCTTTTGTTTCTCTTCAGCCTGTGGAAGGAGTGCCAGTTTTAAGGCTTGCACATTTGGCTTTCTTAGACTATCGTCGTAGTTACTCTATAATAATTTATAATTTAAATAAATTTTAAAGTATTGGATTAACTTTTATGGTGTTGAATACAAAAAGTGAATAGAGCTAAGTTATAAATGAATCCTTATAATATTCGCTTTGTTTAAGTTGATAGCCTTAACCCTTCTAATAAATATATTGATATGAATTTTAATTACTAGAGCTACGGCAAACATTCATTGAGCGAGGAATCAACGTAACTATCACCCTATCTAGCATGCGTGACGTTGTACTGAATACACGGGTCCAGGACTGCACAGTCAACAGTCAGTAGTTCGCTTGCGTTACTAGTATGGCAGTGTTGCACTCTGTGCGCTCTGTGTTTATGTTCTGTTCTACCCCTTTTGTTCACAGTTACAGATTACCTGTGGCACTCCGTTCCCCTAGTCTCACTGTCGATAAAATGTCGCTGTGTGCACACTATAACCGTCAAGAACATTTGTTTTAGCCTCTCGTTTTATATGGTGCATAATGGGACACGCCCCTTTCTCCCAGCCCAACTCGTTTGTAAAGCCGCAACGAATATGCTGAGCTATAGTTGAGCTTCTTCACATGCCCACTCGTGTGAAATGGGTCCTATTGGATATTTACTCATTCGAGAGCTCACATCCTAGCGGTATTGACAGGCGTTTTGCCTCAGTGCATTAAGCCAAAGGAATGACAATAACCTATGCCACTTTACAGCGTTTTCGACTTTGTTCCTACCTAGAATTTTGCTCACTATTTCTTTTTACCACATTATGATACGCAAATTTCATTTTAATGTTTTGTTTTATCGTTACCCCTAAGAAAAAATATGTTGAAATGTGTTACAAAATAAATATAAAAGCTTCAATTACAATTTGATTATGAATTTCTGTGAAGAAAACATCACTCAGTCATCTATATAAATAAACATTAAAGCTATATTATAATGCCACAAATGAAATAATTATTATTCTTTAAAGTCTATAAATTGTACAAGTGCTATTAAAGTAAATGATGTCATTATCTACACTTAACGCAAATTTCGGTTAATTATTCAAAAGTTGGTTTACATTAATGATATATACAGTAGGTCTACTCCTGAAAAAGAAGCTTATTTTATTTAAAATTTAGTTTTCTTTTAATGAGATGCGAATTAACAAAGCAGAGAAAACCTCAGTAATGACGAATGACGATATCTGAATGCTGTACATTATGAAATCTGATAAAAAATAAAGTAAAAGGAAGTTTTCTTAAAAGAAAATTTAAAAAAACACTTCACAGTCTGAATATGTATGACCTGGTTCTGGGATAACTTAATATGTACATTAAGGAGTGCAAAATCTAAATGAGAAACTTAGAAGAAAATACCATACATTATTATGCTCTTCCTCGTATACTGCGAACTAAGAAATCAACGATTATAAATAATAGCTTATTTTTCTTTTAGAAATTTACGCTTCCGGTAAATGAATGTTGCTGTAAATGAATACAAAGTCATCAACATTTTCGGGTGAAATAAAATATAGCATAGCAATAACTTAGTTTTGTTTTAGCAGTCTACACTTCCATCAAATGAATGTTGCTGTAACTCAACACAATGATCGTGTTTTTCAGATGAAGGAAAATATACCATAATAATAACTCATAGTAAAAACAATAACTTATTTCTGTTTTAACATTTTACGTTTCAAACATATGCATGTTGCTAAGAGTTCCATTGGGTAAAGGAATATCAAATAATCTGCCATGCCAGATAGGCCAAACATGGTTGCATAGAAGGGGCAGATTTAGTGTTTCAGTCAAAAAATAGTGCTGATTATCATAAAGAGATGTCTTACGGAATGGCTTACCGATCTGCTTCAGAGACTGGAAGAAGAGTGTAATGGAAAATGTTTAAAGTGAAAATACCTAATACAAATTACAGGAAAGCTGAAGTTTTGTTACGTCTTCAAATCAAGAATACACCTCATAATCTACATTCAATAACCCAATAATAATTGTAAAACAGTCGACTAAGTCTATTATTGTTAGTGCATTCATTGACATACCAGCTCTGACCGTTGACCGCGCTTGTATTTCACTTGCATCATAACTCCATTAACAGCGAACTTCAACTACTTACCGGAAGGCAAAAACGCTATACTGTATTCACTCTTAGGTTGATCCTAAACAAAACCCAGGCGACCAGCGCACCGTTATAATGTATCCTTCCGCCATTCGCGCCAGAAATAGTGTTAAACTTTTACTACTGTGTGGCGAGTACACACGGCACGTAATGCAAAAAGAATATAAATGATGACTAACATAATTTCTGTTAGGGGTTAAAGGAGATAAGATTGATAGTTACAACAAAATGTAGGTTAGCATATATAATAGCTACTTCTAAAAGAAACGTGCGAAAAGTAAAGTAACGATATGCAATAACTCACACTTATTCGTTCTCTGGAAGTGGCACTTTATCAACTGTTGGCGGCTAATTTTTAAAAAAGAAATTGTGCATTGTTACACGAAATGCATTCATCACAAAATCATCACACTCTTGTATCGTGTATGTCACACGCTTTCTTTTTTTCCTGGGTGTAACCACATTTCCCGTTTCAAATTTTTCTTTATGAGCGCTGTTTATACTTGCACCACTCAAAACACTGATGAACTCCGAACAATTTCACTACTTCTTTACCGTCAGTGTTGGATATTTCTCACATAACTTATAATAACTTACAATCAACTAGTCAATAGTTTGTCGGGCTTATGCTTTACTTAAGCTGACGAAGACGCAAAAGAAAATTCACCGTCCGCCATGATACTGAACAAAAACTGCTAGTTTCTAGTTGTAAACAATATTCTGCACATACCCGGATGTCAGTTGACTGATAGGAATTGCATGTTTGGACTTGTAGCTGTGTTTAACGGTATAAAACAGGGTTAATTAAACTCTTAAGATATATTTATAGAATATTGTACCATTTAAGGATAAATTTATTCTAAAATTTAGATTAGTATGGGACTACTTTTCTACGCACATTGCTACCGTATTGTAACACAGTGCACTGGTCATCTGGGTTTATTTTGGTACGCATTAACCTAAGAGAGATACTGCAGTATAGTGAAGTGAACAGATAGGCCTTCCCCATGTGTTTGGTCACTTTGGGGATTCGAACAGGAAATAAAAGATACACAATGTGATCAAAAGTATCTGGATACCCCACAAACATACGTTTTCATCTTAGGTGCATTTTGCTGCCACCTGCTGCCCGGTAATCATTATCCACGACCTCAGTAGTCATTCATCATCGTGAAACAGCAGAATGGGACGCTCCGTAGAACTCACGGACTTCAAAGTGGTCAGGTGATTGGGTGTCACTTGTGTCAGAAGTCTGTACGCGAGATTTCCACACTCCTAAACATCCCTAGGTCTACTGTTCCTGAAGTGATCGTGAATTGGAATCGTGAAGGGACATTTACAGCACAAAAGCGTACAGGCCGACATCGTCTGTTGAATGACAGAGACCGCCATATTTGAACAGGGTCGTAGAGAGTAATAGGCAGACACAGGAATTCCAAACTGCATCAGGATCCACTTCAACTACTATGAAAGTTAGGGTGAGGTGAGAAATCTTGGATTTCATGGTCGAGCGGCTGCTCATAAGCCACACAACACGCAGGAAGATGACAAACTACGTCTCGCTTGATGTAAGGAGCGTCAACAGAGTGAACAGTGGCAAAACGTTGTGTGGAGTGACAAATCACGGTACACAAAGTGGCGATCCGATGGCAGGGTGTGGGTATGGCGAATGCCCGGTGAACGTCATCTGCCAGCGTGTGTAGTGCCAACAGTGAAATTCGGTGGTGGTGTTATGGTATGGTCGTGTTTTTCCTGGAGGGGGCTTGCACCGCTAGTTGTTTTGCGTAGCATGATCAAAGCGCAGACATACATTGATATTTTAAGCACCTTCTTGCTTCCCACTGTTAAAGAGCAATTCTGGGATGGCGATTGCACCTTTCAACACGATAGAGCACCTACTCATTCTGCACGGGCTGTGGCGGAGTGGTTACACGACACTAACATCCCTGTAATGGACTGGCCTGCACAGGGTTCCGACTTGAATCCTATAGAACTTCTCTGGTATGTTTTGGAACGCCGATTCGTGCCAGCCTACATCGATATCCCTTCTCAGTTCCGCACTCCGTGAAGAATGGGCTGCCATTCTCCAAGAGAGCTTCCAGCACCTGACTGAAAGTATGCCTGCGAGAGTGAACGCTGTCATCAAGGCTAAGGGTGGGCCAACACCATATTGACTTCCAGCATTACCGATGGAGGGTGCCACGAACCTTTACGTCATTTTCAACAAGGTGTCTGGATACTTTTGGTCTGAGAGAGGTACGCCGCACGAAATCCCGTGCACCCAACCCGATATACAGGAGCTGATTTGTTTTAGAAGGCATAAAGTAGGGCCCAAAACTCGTTGGATGGACAGCTCTAGTGCACACATTGTAGGCCAAAGAATATTTGCCCTAGCCCTGCTAATTACATACAAATCCAATGAAATCCAGTTCGCGCAGCAATAATTTTAGTTGGTCCCGTAAATGTTCCCTTGCTTAAGTGTAACAACTTGCTGAAACCTTTTGTTTTTACTTTCTCTACTACGTATAGTAAGTAGAGGAAGTATTGCATTCCACCCAAAAATTCGATACCGAGATTTCACCGGAAATACATGTTTTGAGACCTCCTGAATCCAAAAAAAACATTTTTGGAAACATGTCCGTGTGTGTGTCTGTCTGTGTGTCTGTCTGTCTGTGTGTCTGTGAACAGCATAACTCAAAAACGAACAGTCGGATAAGCACCAAACTTGGTATTTAGGTTCAGTATCTTCCAGAGATGCGACACGACGGTTTTCAAGAAAATCCCCCCACTCCAGACTACCCTTTACATGGAAGATTTTTCGAAAATTTTAATTTTCTCAAAAATGGCTCTAACGATTTTGATGAAAATATCATATGTTTAAGATAATGTCATGAGAAATGAAATGTATATCTCGAATTTTCTGGGAATGTCTCCAAACGTATTCTTCATTGTGAACGACTTTTGCATAACTGGTAAACCATAAGAGATAGACAAAATTTTACTACACAAAAAATGTAGATCGCGTTAAAATACACAACTTATGTCATATACATTTCTTTTGTTGAGTGAACCGTTTTCGAGATATTGCTTGTTATTTCCTTAAATTTTCCAATACTTATACTTTTTCTCAAATTCGTTATTCATTTTTACTTTCTCTACTACGTATAGTAAGTAGGGGAAGTATTGCATTCCACCCAAAAATTCGATACCGAGATTCCACCGGAAATACACGTTTTGAGACCTCCTGTATCCAAAAAAAGCATTTTTGGAAACATGTCCGTGTGTGTGTCTGTGTGTGTGTCTGTGTGTGTGTGTGTGTGTCTGTGTGTCTGTGAACAGCATAACTCAAAAACGAGCAATCGGATAAGCACCAAACTTGGTATTTAGGTTCAGTATCTTCCAGAGATGCGACACGAAGGTTTTCAAGAAAATCCCCCCACCCCAGACTACCCTTTACATGGAAGATTTTTCGAAACTCTTAATTTTCTCAAAAATGGCTCTAACGATTTTGATGAAAATATCATATGTTTAGGGTAATGTCATGAGAAATGAAATGTATATCACGAATTTTCTGAGAATGTCTCCAAAAGTATTCTTCATTGTGAACGACTTTTGCATAACTGGTAAACCATAAGAGATAGACAAAATTTTACTACACAAAAAATGTAGATCGCGTTAAAATACACAACTTATGTCATATACATTTCTTTTGTTGAGTGAACCGTTTTCGAGATATTGCTTGTTATTTCCTTAAATTTTCCAATACTTATACTTTTCCTCAAATGCGTTATTCATTTTACTTTCTCTACTACGTATAGTAAGTAGGGGAAGTATTGTATTCCATCCAAAAATTCGATACCGAGATTTCACCGGAAATACATGTTTTGAGACTCCCTGAATCCATAAAAAGCATTTTTGGAAACATGTCCGTGTGTGTGTCTGTGTGTGTGTGTGTCTGTGAACAGCATAACTCAAAAACGAACAGTCGGATAAACACCAAACTTGGTATTTAGGTTCAGTATCTTCCAGAGATGCGACACAAAGGTTTTCAAGAAAATCCCCCCAACCCAGACTACCCTTTACATGGAACATTTTTCGAAAATTTTAATTTTCTCAAAAATGGCTCTAACGATTTTAATTAAAATATCATATGTTTAAGATACTTTCATGACAAATAAAATGTATATCTTGAATTTTCTGGAAATGTCTCCAAAAGTATTCTTCATTGTGAACGACTTTTGCATAACTGGTAAACCATAAGAGATAGACAAACGTTTAAAACACAAAAAATGTAGCTCGCGTTAAAATATACAATTTATGCCATATACATTTTTTTCGCTAGGTGAACCATTTTCGAGATATTGCTTGTTATTTCCTTAAATTTTCCAATATACTTTTTCTCAAGTGGGAATTCGTTATTCATTTTTTTTGTTTTGGATATGCAAAGAGTATTAATCTGTGGCAAAGAGAATTGTGCTCTACATAGCAACCAGCTATTAAGAGATATGTCAATTCTTAAAGGCTACTGTATTTTTTACTTTCTCTACTACGTATAGTAAGTAGGGGAAGTATTGCATTCCACCCAAAAATTCGATACCGAGATTCCACCGGAAATACACGTTTTGAGACCTCCTGTATCCAAAAAAAGCATTTTTGGAAACATGTCCGTGTGTGTGTCTGTGTGTGTGTCTGTGTGTGTGTGTGTCTGTGTGTCTGTGAACAGCATAACTCAAAAACGAGCAATCGGATAAGCACCAAACTTGGTATTTAGGTTCAGTATCTTCCAGAGATGCGACACGAAGGTTTTCAAGAAAATCCCCCCACCCCAGACTACCCTTTACATGGAAGATTTTTCGAAACTCTTAATTTTCTCAAAAATGGCTCTAACGATTTTGATGAAAATATCATATGTTTAGGGTAATGTCATGAGAAATGAAATGTATATCACGAATTTTCTGAGAATGTCTCCAAAAGTATTCTTCATTGTGAACGACTTTTGCATAACTGGTAAACCATAAGAGATAGACAAAATTTTACTACACAAAAAATGTAGATCGCGTTAAAATACACAACTTATGTCATATACATTTCTTTTGTTGAGTGAACCGTTTTCGAGATATTGCTTGTTATTTCCTTAAATTTTCCAATACTTATACTTTTCCTCAAATGCGTTATTCATTTTACTTTCTCTACTACGTATAGTAAGTAGGGGAAGTATTGTATTCCATCCAAAAATTCGATACCGAGATTTCACCGGAAATACATGTTTTGAGACTCCCTGAATCCATAAAAAGCATTTTTGGAAACATGTCCGTGTGTGTGTCTGTGTGTGTGTGTGTGTCTGTGAACAGCATAACTCAAAAACGAACAGTCGGATAAACACCAAACTTGGTATTTAGGTTCAGTATCTTCCAGAGATGCGACACAAAGGTTTTCAAGAAAATCCCCCCAACCCAGACTACCCTTTACATGGAACATTTTTCGAAAATTTTAATTTTCTCAAAAATGGCTCTAACGATTTTAATTAAAATATCATATGTTTAAGATACTTTCATGACAAATAAAATGTATATCTTGAATTTTCTGGAAATGTCTCCAAAAGTATTCTTCATTGTGAACGACTTTTGCATAACTGGTAAACCATAAGAGATAGACAAACGTTTAAAACACAAAAAATGTAGCTCGCGTTAAAATATACAATTTATGCCATATACATTTTTTTCGCTAGGTGAACCATTTTCGAGATATTGCTTGTTATTTCCTTAAATTTTCCAATATACTTTTTCTCAAGTGGGAATTCGTTATTCATTTTTTTTGTTTTGGATATGCAAAGAGTATTAATCTGTGGCAAAGAGAATTGTGCTCTACATAGCAACCAGCTATTAAGAGATATGTCAATTCTTAAAGGCTACTGTATTTTTTACTTTCTCTACTACGTATAGTAAGTAGGGGAAGTATTGTATTCCACCCAAAATTTCGATACCGAGATTTCACCGGAAATACATGTTTTGAGACTCACTGAATCCAAAAAAAGCATTTTTAGAAACATGTCCGTGTGTGTGTCTGTCTGTGTGTCTGTCTGTGTGTCTGTGTGTCTGTGTGTCTGTGAACAGCATAACTCAAAAACGAAGAGTCGGATAAACACCAAACTTGGTATTTAGGTTCAGTATCTTTCAGAGATGCGACAGGAAGGTTTTCAAGAAAATCCCCCCACCCCAGACTACCCCTTACATGGAACATTTTTCGAAAATTTTAATTTTCTCAAAAATGGCTCTAACGATTTTGATGAAAATATCATATGTTTAAGATAATGTCATGAGAAATGAAATGTATATCTCGAAATTTCTGGGAATGTCTCCATAAGTATTCTTCATTATGAACGACTTTTGCATAACTGGTAAACCATAAGAGATAGGCAAAATTTTACTACACAACAAATGTAGATCGCGTTAAAATACACAACTTATATCATATACATGTTTTTTGTTGAGTGAACCGTTTTCGAGATATTGGTTGTTATTTCCTTAAATTTTCCAATACTTATACTTTTTCTCAAATTCGTTATTCATTTTTTTATGTCCTGGACATGCAAAGAGAATGGAATGCGCCACATAGCAACCAGCGATAAAATATTTGACTATCGCTTAAAAGCTACCATATTCCCCTTGCATCTACAAGAAAATTACAAATAAGATTGACATCTCGATATCTCGATTAATATGAAGTATATGGAGAATAGGCGTTTGTAAAAATAGATTGTACAAGAGTAGAGAAAGTCATGTGAGTGTAACACATCAGATTTTTTTATGTCCTGGACATGCAAAGAGAATGGAATGCGCCACATAGCAACCAGTGTTAAAATATTTGACTATCGCTTAAAAGCTACCATATTTCCGTTGCATCTGCAAGAAAATTACCAATAAGATTGACATCTCGATATCTCAATTAACATGAAGCATATGGAGAATAGGCGTTTGTAAAAATAGTGTGTACAAGAGTAGAGAAAGTCATGTGAGTGTAACACATCAGATTTTTATAATATATAACTCAATAGTTATAAGACTAATCAATATAAATTTAGAAATACTTATACATGGCTACATAAAATACAATCCTGCATCATGACGCAGTAGGCTAAAAAGTGGTGCTCCGATTCCCGGCTAGGGAATGTGCCCGGGTCCGATCCCACCTATGGGGGTTCGATCCCACTCATGGGGGTGCGGATTTTAAACCCGTGTATAGGACCGGTGCGTACTCAGCATCGCCAGGTTAGTGAGGAGCTGCGATAGGCAGCGATCCCGGCCACAAAGGTCAACATTCTGGCTGGGGGATGAATGACGCTGGCCACATTACTCCCCGTATAGGTTGGATGATCGCCCTCCTCTGCCGTCCGCACCTGGGCGTGAGGCCGGCAGTCGGGTTTTCAGTCCCAGGTCCTTCGTTGGCTCTAGCGCCGCGGGATTATATTATATTATTACTATTATAATATAGAATATAGCTTGAAAAGTCAAGTCAAAATTGCATGAAAAACATGTCGATCTGCTAAGATAAGATATTCTAACAAATAGTGCACAAGTCGTGATAATTGCACATAAGGTATTTTTAAAATGTTAGTAGGCAGTCTATAAATAAATGCATATTTACTTTAAGACGCTTTTAGAAAGTATTCGTTCGGCAGCAATCAGCAAATGCTTAAAATGACTGCAACTGAACAGTTTTTGTAGTTCCATTCGTTAACATAAAACTCTCGATAAGGGCTTACGTTTTAGTCAATGAGAACTGACACACTCCGATGTTGAACGCTCAGTTCGATTGAGGTAATTCCCAAAAGTGATACTCCAGCAAATTGCTGTTTCGACTTTCTGCAAGCTTCACCTTCATGCTTAGTGACAAATACACCATCGCTTTTGAGAGTGAAAAGAGAGAATATTGGGAGAGATGATATGGTACACAGCATGATGATCAAGTATGACTTCAAGTACATACATGTGTTTGATTGTTAACTTTTTAAATATCTTTTTATTTACTTT
Organism: Deroplatys truncata; assembly: GCA_030765065.1. Classification (NCBI taxonomy): domain Eukaryota; kingdom Metazoa; phylum Arthropoda; class Insecta; order Mantodea; family Mantidae; genus Deroplatys; species Deroplatys truncata. Next base: position 112,007,304 of record CM060986.1, read on the forward strand.
ATGCATTCATATACTATACTTTTACATAGGTTTATACAGTTTCTTCCAACAAGTTTACGAAGTCCCGAATACTATAATCCTGAAAATGAATAGGTTTATAAGTTAGGTTCGAAGTTTTCTTTGTATAAAAAAACCCTCTTTTATACGCTCTACTCACTCGATCTTTGTGTCGATCAAGTCTTCTAGTCAGACATCTTGGTCGAAAGCCCCTATCTCTCTATGACGGTGGAATAAGTTGATTCTTACTAGTGGTCTATTGCTTATGAGTAACACATGAATGATTATAGAACCAAATATGTTCTTGAAGACGCTGCATATTAAAACATACATTAGAGTGATATTAGATTTGTTAGTTAATTCAAAATAATTACTATGATACTGTATACATTCTTGTACATACAGAGTGGAGCTACGGTTCGAAAATAAATAAGAAATTATAATTATGCTTTTATGTAGTTCATAAAGTGAAAATAAATAATGAAACTTTTGTTCGAAAATTAAATACCACAATTTTTTTCTTACACTATGTTAAAAGCTATGTCGTTTTCATGAATTCTAATACCATATAAAATCCATAACTCGTTACTTGTATTTCCAATTGTAATCTTCAATTTAAATTTACATTTTTTCTATGCGTTTTACACATCCTTACAATGTTTACTTCTAGTACGAATTTTCCATAGTAGACAGAGGGAGTATTGTAATCCAACCAAAACTCTGTATTGAAATTTCACTAAAATTACACGTTTTGAGCTCCCCAAGTCCAAACATTTAGAGACAGGTCTCCGAGTCTAAAAACTAAAGGCTAGATAGATAACACCGTAACATTTATAGTCAATATATTTCAATAAAATTCAAGTGTTCAAGCAACTTCATAACACGTATCCTTGGTGAAATGATGAGAGTGAAAATAAGGCTAAAATAATGGCACTCCGGACATAAGGAATTTTAGAACTAATTTAAGCTCAGATTTCCAGCCTTTGCAAAAACTCTAAACCTGAATGGGGAATTTTACCTTACATATAATTTGATATCCGAGAGTGTTTTTCTAGAATTAATGAAAATTCTTATAAAACGTGAAGTTCAGTGCTTTAAAACACTAGGGAACAGGTGCGTCTGGTATCACTGCCCCTGGTTGTTTCCCAGAGGAGAAGAAAAGGCAGGAGATGCATTAAGGGAAATACCTCTTGACTTAGAAGCAACCTTCTCTTAGCTGCATTGGTAAAGTGAATAAGACCCAGAAGCTCTCTGCAAAGTAGGAGATGTGTTTCTGTTTAGTCTCTTTCGACATGAGCGATGAAATCGCCATCAGCGCACCAGCTTATTCTTATTTTTCCACATTGTCTTTTTTTGTTGCAAGTAGCCATCTTTTGGGCTCGCTTGACCATCGGAAGTAACCCGAAATAATTATCGAAAGAATAGTATCGTATTGTGCCGGAAAGGCATTATACTATTTTTAATTCGGTGTTTTTTCCAACACTTTCTTGTATTATACTCTCAGTCCTTAAATGGATATGATAATTTTAAGCAGTTGTATTCAGGTTCTCTACACTCAAACTGTTGCTAATACAAAGCATAGGGCGATAGGGAAATGTACAGTTTCACAATAAAAATGACACTACATTTTGCAAGCCTCATCATCGCTAGTAAATTTAACTCAGAACTGCGGATGTTTTCTTTATCTGACTGTCCTTCCGATGCCCCGCCCATTTGTTTCATAACTGTTTAGTTCTTCTCACCGCAAGCACTCATATCGTGGCCGTCTGGTATATGCGGTATGATGTATGCTATCTGCAAACGCCAAAAGGCTGTACGAGGGTGGTGTGGTTTGTAACCACTGGCATTTATTTCTTTTCGTCCACAGGCTTTAATACTATTCCCGTTAATAATGCAGCGGAAATGCAGCTTATGTTTGGAAAGGAAGGTGTAAATAAGAAACCTATGTGAAAATGGGTTATCTATTCTTTTGAAAATAATCGTCCAATATTTTGGGGATAAAACCTATTTTTTTCCTCACAATTTCTAATCTTATATAAACTTTGAACAGGAGATAAAGGCACTTAAAGAGAAACAGGTCTGTACTCTTTTGTAGAAACTAGTTTATTCCGTTGTTAAAGGGGGAGAAACTTTGTGTGTGGAAAGGCTAATTTCAAAACCCACTCTACTATTTTGTTAGCCCCTTTCACATCTGAGAGGATCTATTCTTCTATGAGCACAGAGGCTATATAACATATGAAAAATTAATAATAATAATAATAATAATAATAATGTGTATCTTAGGAGGCTTTTCAGTTTTATTTAAACTATTTTCAATGTCTATGAATTTAATGACTTCAATTCGGTAACCTGGGTTTTAGAATCTGGCAAAAATAAGCTATCCTACAACGCTAGGCGCTCTTAAATACAAATCTTCAACATCAACTTCCTACAACGCTTTCGAATAATCCTTTACGATTTTTTTAGTCGTCCTACGTGGTGTAGTGGTTACCGTGCTGATCTCTTGTTCCCGAGGTCGCGGTTCAAATCTGGTGGGGTACGATGGATTTTTTCGGGTGTAAAAATCCTTAGCATGGCTTCCTTCGGAAGGGAAGTAAAGGCCTCTGAGTAAATTTCCGGTCTTTTATGCCCAATATAGAATGAAATGCTAAGGACCACAGCAGTTAAAGAGCGTTCATAAATAAAACCCAATTTAATTTAACGATTATAATCAGGCCCTTACATAATCAGTACATTCTCAATCATATAAACAATGCTATTTAATTCATCTAACTGAAACTGTTTACACCAGGTTCGCCCAAGTCGAGTAAAGGTAGTTTGAAGGTGTACAGAGCTGTTTATAACCCTCTGCGGATACCACAGGCCAGTCTATCAGTTGTGGTGGAACGAGTCGGCCGTGCCTGATGATGAAAGAAACATATCTCCCGAAAGCGCTCCTTAGTTAACATCTAGCGCTAATGTGATGGGAATTAATAAGTAACGACTCAGTTTAAGTTATCAACGTAACATAGTGTTTCGTAGTTGTGATGGTTGTTATATCAGAGTTGGGAAGCCAATCGTCTACACTTACAAGTTTTCGAGAAATTTGGGGGGTAAAAACTTCATGTTTAAACAAACAAACGACGTTTAGTGTGGACAAATCACTGAACAAAGTAACCAAACATAGTCTGCAACGGCATTACGCATTATGTCATAAAATGATTTTGATAGATACAAAGACACTGAACGCATTGTGTTCTTGAAAACCTGAAACCCAAAGTGCAAAATAATGATGGAGAAGATTTCGATAGTGTTTTTAGAGTGAACTATAAAACAGAATTACGCATTGGCAGGAACATAAGAGATTTTAGCGAAGATGAGATAGCAAAACAATATTTCAGTGATGCAGCTGAAGAATTAAGTCCAAAGCATTTACACGATTAACAGTCAGCGAGTTTATCGTCCTCCACAATAACACGTCATCTGCAGAAACTTTTAGACGATATTCGGAGTCAGTTATCTAAAATCGCACAAACACTCATTTCGTTTACTATTGCAGTAGAGGAGATTAATTACATAACCGACACTATACAAGTTGCCATTTACATCAGAGGTGTGAATAAAGATCTTCAAATGTGGGAAAAATTATTAGAGATTTTACCGATGAAACATACTACTACTGGAATCGGTATCTTCACCTACATCGAGGGGACAATGGACTAGTTTGAACTTCCATGGCAGAAAATGGTGTCAGCTACTGACGGGGCTCGGCTATGTGTGGAATGAAGCAGGGGACTGTGACATTGGTACAACAAAAAAGGGAAGAGTTAAACACACAAATGGAACTTATACCAGAGCATTGAATTTTACGTCAGGAAAACTCATGTGCAAAAAACATTTATCTCAACAATTAACTTCATTAGATCTAAAGGACCCAATTACAGAGAGTTTCGTTCACTATTTGATGATTAACAGTGAGTATGGAGTACTTTACCGCACCGAGGTAAGGTGGTTAAGTCGAAAGGTTCTGGAATGAAATTGGCTTAGGAATGAAATGGGCTTCTTTATGAATGTTCATGAGAGGTGTTGCAGCATTCCAAGATCAACAATGGGTAAATAATTTGGCTTTCCTTGTAGATTTAACCAGCCATCCTAAGAATACCATATCAGATTTCAAGGTAGAGAGCGCATTATTATTGAATTGTTTGGTAGCATAGAGGCATTTAAACAAAATTTGCCTCCTTGGAAGCGACGGTTTAGCATTAAAGAGACAGTGCATTTCCCGAACCTGACCTCAATGATGCAGTACACAGAAGCCTGGAACATGGAAGATATACGCCCCCTCAAGAAAGTATTCGTCTGCATTTTAAAAAATTCCAGCAGCCAAATTAATGGAAGGAAGTCTTTTTCGACATAATCAATAATAATAATAATAATAATGATAATATAGTTTACGTGTTTTGTTGGTTTTTCAGATGGTTAATTTTATAAACTTTATAAATTTTTGAAAAATATGCCTAAATTGCAAGTGTTTTGTGCGTGGTGTTTTCAAGAGCCAGTTTTTGTGTATTACTTGATTTTGCAGTAAAAATGGGATTTTTTCTGACGGAGGAATAACATTCAAAGTTGGACATTTTCAACGTTTTTGCCATAAATCCTCATTTTCGGCTCAGTTTTTACGACTTTACGAATTTATTTCTCCAACAGTTTAAGTCACATGTCGATTAAAGTGTGTGAAAGTATGCACAAACGATGCTCAACCCAATGAATGAAAAATCATTTTGAAAATATCACGTACAAAAAATTGGAGTTTTGGCATATTTTTCAAACTTTATAACTGATAAAATTAATGATCTGAGAATCCACGAAAACACATAAACCATTTGATACAAAAAGAATCTGATTCAAAGTTGGTACAAAAATAGATTTTTTCCACATTAATTTAGCTGCTGGAATTTTTTAAACACAAGGAGGTGTATAAAAATGCGACAACTGCGCGAAGATATCGAACGGAGGTTTCAAGACATTACAAAACTTTCGAAACAGTCCCAGATATTTGCAAAACCATTGTAAGTGAATATCCTCGATATTTCAGTTGAACTAAAGTTAACAAATAATTGATTTACAGAACGATATTGAAGGAAAGAATAAATATGAAAACACGAAAAGTATAAACCATTTCCACACTTTCGTTGCACGAGAAAGGTTTCATAACCTCCAAAATTTCCCTGCAAGAATTTTGTGCATATTTGGGACAACCTATGTATGCGAGACATTGTTTTCCGTAATGAAGCTTACAAAATTACGTCCTAGAGATCAATTACTCGAAAATTATGAATACATGAAAGAACGTTTGCTAGTAGGTGGTAGACAAACAGTAGTCCCACGTATTGAAAAGCTGATTGAATTAATTGTCTAGCAATAATAAGAAGAACGTTTTATTTCATACCAGGTTAAGTATCTGTATAACGGTGTACAAAATATTGCTCTCGTTATTGTGTATCAGTGAAAGTGTAATTCAATAAAAAGTAAGTTCAGTTATAACCATATTGAAAATATAAGTTTACATACAAATTCTTCATTCCGTCACTGTAGCAGTTGCTTCCCTCGCCCGCAACCGAACGTCAGAGCTTCAGAGCATTGCTTATGCAGTCAGTTGAAGGTGCCTGGTTTATATGTGTACTATTAGACCAAATAAAACAATGAGTTATCTTATAGGTCTAACAACTACCCTATCACTGTTTAAAAAGTTTGGTCAAAATAGTGTACAACAATCCTACAAAACTTGACAAAACTATTGGTTAAGTTACAACTTTCAAAAACCACCCAGACTTTCATTTTCAGTGTTTTAGTACCTTCAAATTTATTCCCTACCCTTACCCTTTATTTTCAGCTCTTATATATAAAACTGACTAACCGGAATACAAATTTGCACATTTATAATATAGGGCTTGGCAAAAATTGCAATATACCTTAAACATGCTATCCTCACTGTCTTTTTCAACATCTTATCTAAAAATCTGGACGATTTGACCAATTTAGACAAAACGTGAGACATTTAAGCTTCAGGTCTCGCGAAAATAATAGTCCCGCCTTTCGGAAAATAGCACTATTCCTATTCTGAAACCCTTAACTCCATTTACAATAAAAAGTAAGTGCCGACGCAGCATAAACGCAAAACTTTGCACCCATGCTATGTAACGGAAACATTCACATAGGGTTACGTAAAGTGCTATGTAACGCAAGTTTGCAAACTCCAAACTTATGCTTGCGTTGCGTGCATAGAAGGAGAAAATGTATTTCCTTCTCCATGCATTGCCAGCTTCTTAACAGCATACAATCAAATAAAACCCTAAACCAAAATACACCTTTACACGGAAGCTATTTTCGATTTTTTTTTTATTTTCTTAAAAATTGCCCTAACGAATTTGACTAAAACAGCACAATTTTAATATATTTACATGACAAAATATGCACCGTGAATTTTATAGAAATAGGCTATGAAGAACTCTTCACTTTGAAAGAATTTTGTATAATCTTGTATAACTGAAAAACATTAAGCGTTAGACAAAAATCTACCACACAATAAATGCACATCTATTTAAGAAACAAAGTTTATTGCAAGTAACTTTTTGTGGTCTAAGCCATTTTCGAGATATCCGTTATTAATGGTTCGAATTGTTCACCACATCGTCAATAATTTAGCTCTATCCTGTCGATTCCTTGGAAGATACTGAACTGAAATACCAAATTTGGTATTTTCCGTAATTGATTTATGCTATTCACTTACGCACTTACGCGCACACGCGCGGAGATTTTTTTCTAAAAATGCTGTTTTGGACATACGGGACATCAAGACGTGCATTTCTATTCAAATCCCGATATCAAGATTTTGGTTGGAACACAATACTTCTACTACACCTTAAGATTAGAGAAACTAAACGTACAACTTTAAACTAAACAGAGGGATAAAATCCCGAAGGCGTTGTTAAAGCCACAGAGAAGAATATTTAAAGTAAAATGGTTTAAGGCCATGTTTGTTACAATAATAAAGAAAATAATGACATTTTAAAAACTTTGCGCCAAGGGATATATCAGCCATTAAAACAAAAGAAAATTCTGCATTTCAAGGTTCTCAGAGCAACAGACCCACTTCCTCGCGCTGGTCGAGGAGGAGTAAGCATTTCTTCACTCATTGTGTAAGCCTGTACATTTAGGCACAAACCACAAATGAGGTGCAGTTCAACCCATATTAAATTTTGTGTGTTTTCGTATAGTTCTGAATATGCTCTTTGATGCCGTTAAGTGTATTTTTCTCTAGCTGATTAAATCCCGTTCAAAGAAGTAGTGTTGGGTGTCAATGGCAAATAGTATTATATCCAAATATTTATCGGAGTCAAATCGTATTCTCTCCAAATCCAATTCGTATTAAAAGTTCATTCTAAATTTTGTGAAAACTGTCAAGTTTCCTGCACTAAGAAAAATTGGCTCCAATTTAAGGTATTGAATATTGTCAGCCCAAACTTAGTGTCAGTTCAGTGCCACAAAAGTTACTTGAAGTAATGCTAAGGCTTTGGAAAGTGCAGTGTTCTGCATTGTTATGATATTGAGCAATCATTAATACTTTCATTATTCACTATTGTGCTTCCCTTCCTCAGTTTAAACAAACTAATGCGACCCTCATTCCAGAGGACAAACAGAACAATTTTGGCTGAGTACCGTAGGCTATTCAGAAAATATTGGTAATAGTAATGCACAGCTTTAGCTTTACTGTACAAAATATTAGCCTTATCAGTCAATATTTTCTAGCAGTAGTTCAATTAGTGTCACCTATCATTTAATTTACTTTGTTTGAATTATTCCAAGTATTTAGGTAGTATTTTTATTCATTATGTTCACGTCAAAACCTACTATGGCCATCATATTTTCTGAATTTAGGAAGTCTGATATACTGGTAGAAGTAATTTAAAATAGAATGGAATATGATAAATTAGGTCCTTGTATTAAGTTATAACTTTAATGTTTTAATTTGCCTGTCTTAGTTCATATACAAACAGTTACCAAGGCTGAAGTGCGTACGGAGCAATGACAGAAATATGTAGCGTATATATGGTTTGGAACGGAGCTCCTTAGGTGCACAGTGAGGCAGTATTTTTAACGCTTAAATGATTTCAGTCTAATTATATAATATATAATTCAATAACAACCCGTCTTAAAGCAATATGTGTATATAACAATATATAAAAAGTGTATATTACTGTCATTGTATATGTTTATATTATTGTATACATGTTCAATAATGTTATGTGAACGTATTACGTAATTTAATAATGTAGGAGGTGTGAGAATAATAGGTTAAAAGTTTCTAACAATGAGGTAACCTTGAGGCAATAATGAATTTAAGTTTAACAATACTACTAGTCATTATTGGAGCGACAATGATGTAAATTTTTAGACAGTTTATAAAATAGCCAATGAACAACCAGAAATAAATGGAGTGAAGAAACACTTTAAATCTGTGTAAGCCTACATTATTCAGTCGCACCACCTCCCTGCTAAGACATTCATGTCTCTAAAAAAAAATATAAATACTGACGCAGCCGAGGCAAACATAAATATAATATTTAAAGAAACAGTCGAAATATAATACGTAGCAACAACAAAGAATCTTCAAATTGGCAACAATTAGCATACAGCTTATGCTTATACAAGAATAAATTGGATTAGATTACATCAATCATATAACGAACGTCTTTGTCTGTTAGCAGAAGAAGGCAATCACTTACTTCTGAAACCTACTGTGCTCATGTTCTGCTGGCATCTCTCAACGGTTGTGATGTAATTCTCGTTTACGTAAATTCAACTTCAATAACGCGGCCCACGCATAAAACCCAATAAAGGATTAGACAGTCATCGTGTTCAGAGCTCTCCAATTTTGATCAAGTACCGCCACGTTAAAACGCTCTTCTGTGAGGTATTTCAATCAAGATCACGAAATACAATCACACATTGCGTTTCTCTGTTTATTATTAGGGTCAGCGGAAGGTATTTCGCTCTTTGCAGAGTAATTATTTTGTGTTCTGAGATTTCATGAATAATGTTATCAACAGATACTCATCTCATTTCGCGGAATGGTATTCCAGAAGCCTAAGTACCATTCGGCTGTCTTTAGCGGGAAATCCTCTTAAAGACCATCACGAGCCCGGAAAGGTTAGATGGGTAAAGCCAGAGGTTTGGATGGAGGAATAAAACTGAACCTGAGATTGGGTTGTGAAGAGAAGGACTACTAAACTCCTAGCTACTTCTAGAGACCACTTTACATCTAAATAGCTCCCTCCCACTTCCTGGAAAGGATCCGCACGGTGGCTGAGTCCATTCTGCCGCCATCAAGAGTACCCTCGGTGCTCTTCCAGACAAGACCCTCCTGGAATATTATGCCGTCCTAGGAGGGGTGTTTAGTCCCCCTTCCCCTTTATGCAAGGTGGAACGGCTCACACAAATGCAAATATCCCTCGCGGAGTCCCACGACCATTCTGTGTGTACAAAGTTCAGAGCTTGGAAAATCGTTCGCGGGGAGTCTGGTTGTTCCCTGATCGTTGTTTACTTCCGCGCCGCAAAATCCCCTTCCATTTCCCCTTCCCCTAGTGAGGCTGGCCACTGAGAAAAAAAAAATACAAAAGAAGTGTTTTTTTCTCTATATTCCCCTTTGGTTTCTGTTGGAATAACTTTTCTTCATTTCACCACAATACCGCCGATGGATACTTTTGATATATTTTCTCCTCTCATATTCTCATGAAATTAAATTGTGTTCTCGAATGTTTGTAGTTGTGTGTATGTGTGAGAGTGAGAGAGAGGAGAAGAAGATAGAGAGAGAGAACCAAGTGAGGTTTTGTTTAAACAAATCTACTTTTATTACCGGTATAGTTTCCGAAGGTTACTGAAACTTTATATTACTTTAACAAAGACGTAAGACAGTCGCTGAATCGAATATTCTTTCTTTCAGAAGTTCCTCCAGCGGCAATAACTCCTGAAACATCCATTCTCTGAATCGGTTTTAGAAGTAATTCTAATACATTTTCAAAGTGATTTCTCTTCAGATACCCCTATTGTAAGCACACTATGTTGTCTTCTTGACCCTGTCTTGTTGAAGGATGCAGTCTAATATCATACAGGCGTGAAATTTCATTAGTTTTTTTCCTAATGCAAGTGGCAACAAAGTTACGAGTATCTTGTCTAGTAAGAAAGAGTCGAATCAAATAGAAAAGCTTATAGCAATCGGAGTTTTAAACACACTTGAAATTCTTTCTGATCGTTTATGTTAGTTTTGCACTAACATGCTAATGAACTAAGGAAATGGTTACATAATGCCATAAATTAGTATTACTATTACGTAGCTTGCAACTGCATCCCAAATTGTGCCTATAATAATCAGGCAGAGGGGTTTTAGTAAGTAAACCATCAAGTTAATAACGCACCGAGGATTGCTGGCGAGAGAAGGTGGAAGCGCTTATGACCTTGCAGAGGTCTCTGTAAACAAATATTATATCAGTTTGAAGGAAGTACATCGTAGCACGATAGCAGGTAGACCGGAATTCAGGAGGAAACTTAGAAGTAAAATAAAAAACCACTGTATGTTTAGTTATTCATAGTGTTAATGGTTTAATTAACTCATTAATATAAGGAAATATAAGTTACATTGCCTTTTCTTTTACATAGAAGGCTGTAATTTTTTTTCAAGCAATATCCGCTCTTATCAACATATGACACAGATCTTCGAAAAGTTCTGATTCATAGTTTGAAGCTGAGGAGATTGAAAGTCCATTTTCCTCATTTTTCCTTTCTTAATAATGTCACATGTTCCTTGTGTTTTATTTAATTATGAAAGCTCGATTTATACTTTCATAAACATCAAGTTTCTGACGTTTTAAACGTTCTTTGAGCTGTAATGTTACATCTAATGGTTTCCCCATCTGTGTTGACGGTCCGCTACAAACGGTGCTGCTTATAATGATGTTTTGATGTATCAGCTCTTCTTTGCTTTGTACATATTGCCACAGTTCTCCACTGATATATATATATATATATATATATATATATATATATATATATATATATATGCATGGAATAAATGGAACAGTCGCAACGAAACCGTCCGTTGGATTGGGGAGGAGAGTGTCCGTCACAATACATAACGTCACCTATGCTCCGTGCGGTAAAACGATTGCCCTGTTTACTTACTAAAAACCCCTTTGCTTGGTAATAAGTAAGAATGATATTAGAATGCTTAGGGATTATTGCAATTGTTAATTAACCGTAGGTACTAGGATAACATAAGATTGTTATGAGAAATTCTACATTTTGAACAAGTCACTTGGCGTGGCGTGAGTCTGCCGGATTATTCGCGTATTGGGCAGGGGGGGGGTGCCTGCCACAGTAACTTTGATAGTTGTTATGCAGGTCGTGGAGTAATTAGTGAAGAGACGTTTTACAGTTTATTGATGAAAAACACGTTTCCCTTTACCAGAAGAAAACCCATGATTTTTAAAATATATTGCTTAAACTTTTATTGAAAAATGATGATATTTAAATTAAAAATAACAATTCCTCTCACGTAAAAACTTTTTCATAAAAATAAAGCTTACTTAGCTGTAAATGTGTAATAAACAGTTCGGAACATTGTACCAATTAGCTTCAGAAATAGGCAGAGCCATGTCCAAGTGGTTAGACCGCTCACTTCCCAATAAAACGGTCGGGTTCAATCCCAGAGGTCTTCATATGGGATTTGTGGTGGACTAAGCGGCGTCTGGGCGTCTTTTCTCCGGTTTTCCCCGGTGTTCATTCCACCAATTACACATCATCATCGTACTTTTCATCAATTTCGCCTTCATTTCATATCATCCTCTTCCTCACTCTCATACTTGGCTAGAAGCGATCTCCCAATCCGGGTTCTTCATTCTCCGATTCAATGTTCGTCTGCTCCTCGACAGGCTTCTGACACTAGTCACGTTGTATGTCCTAAAGTGTGTAAGAGGATAAGCCGACTAAGTATTCTAGGCAAGTAATTTTCAGAAATAATGTTAGAACGTTGTAGTTCTTTAGAAATTGCGATTAAATAAGATGAGAGCCTAAAAAACTATACGCAACGTTTCTTCCAATAACATTTTAAAGCTATTTACATTTAGCGTACCTCAATGAACGTTATACCAAAATGAGCGGAAGACTTAAAATATTCGTGTGCAATTAAAACCTGAATATGGAAACAAATCACCATTTGGTCTCCTTAAGGAAGACACTTCGTGCCTTCTTTACTATTTGGGTTCTTACTGCCTTCTACTTGACAAGTTTTTGGATTTACGATAGAGTATATCAAAATAGGTTCGGTACATTTTAGAAGGAATTTAAATATTTTATAGTTTAACCATCTCAAACGTGTCGCCGCATAAAGCTATAAGCATATTAAAAACGGAACGCAGGACAATAACTGTTTGAGACAAATATGTGGCCTAACATACTTTGATTTATATTTAAAACGATCTATCTGCACAATGTTACATGGGGAGGGCTTTAGAAACAGGGAATGATTGTTGAATTAATTTTATTTGCCTCCTTTCGTTTCCTTTGTAAAGTATATTGCATTGATCTACAAGATTTTAACAGCAAATCTTCCCCTTTAGCCCCTAGAACTCCAATTTTGTAAACTCCCCTGATATTGGGGGAAATGTATACGAAAAATCGGGGGATACCATTTTCTCCACCTCCACCAAAGATTTCCAAATTGCAGAAATGCCTTTTAGTATACTCTATCACCAAAATAATTGTCCAAATGGCAATGTAACTTTTAAATAAATAAAGTAGAAAAACGTTTAAACCTTTATACATTCTCTGGTTACGTAGTTTGATAATATGAAGGTTCCAGATTTTTTATATACTACGGAAATCCATGATATCAGTATTCAACCAAATAGAAGGGAAAATGGTGAATATAAAACTTCCCAACTTTCAGGACATCCATTTAAATATTTTGAAAATGACACATAATCAACAACCATCCAGGAAACTAATCCTTAATTATAAATATAGTTGAGTAGTTTCTAATGCTACCTCATTACTCATTACTCATTACTCATAAATTATAAATGCTTAGTTACAAGATACAGAGGAAAAATAAGTCCTGAAACCTTCTTGAGTTAAGTATTATTAAAAGATTTTAATATAGATAAACGACATTATAATCTTCTATAGAATTAGAATTATAACTACTCTGAGTATACATCGGCAGTATTTAATAAAATATAAATTTAAAAAAATATGTGTCTCATGCATATTGTATCAGAATCCGATTCTTTTGTTTTTCTGTATCTTTTCTTTTCTTAGTTGCAAAATCACTTTTACCCATTTATAACTTAAAATTAGAAGGTATCTTATAGCCTACACCACGTGATCAAAAGTATCCGGACACCTGGCTGAAAATGACATACAAGTTCGTGGCGCCCTCCACCGGTAATGCTGGAAGTCAATGTGGTGTTGGCCCACCCTTAGGCTTGATGACAGCGTTCACTCTCGCAGGCATACTTTCAATCAGGTGCTAAAGGTTTTTTTGAGAATGGCAGCCCATTCTTCACGGAGTGCGGAACTGAGGAGAGGTATCGAAGGCACGAAGTCGGCGTTCCAAAACATCCCAAAGGTGTTCTATAGGATTCACGTCAGGACTCTTGGCAGACCAGTCCATTACAGGGATGTTATTGTCATGTAACCACTCCGCCACAGCCCGTGCAGTATGAACAGGTGCTCGATCGTGTTGAAAGATGCAATCGCCATCCCCGAATTGCTCTTCAACAGTAGGAAGTAAGAACGTGCTTAAAATATCAATGTAGGTCTGCGCTGTGATCGTGCCACGCAAAACCACAAGGGGTGCAAGTTCCCTCCAGGAAAAACAGAACCACACCATAACACCACCACCGAATTTCACTGTTGGCACTATACACGCTGGCAGATGATGTCCACCGGGCATTCGCCATACCCACACCGTGCCATCGGATCGCCACATTGTGTACCTTGATTCGCAACTCTAACAACGTTTTGCCACTGTTCAATCGTGTAATGTTGACGCTCCTTACTCCAAGCGAGGTGTAGTTTGGCATCTTTCTGCGTGATGTGTGGCTTATGAGCAGCCGCTCGACCATGGAATCCAAGGTTTCTCACCTCACGCCTAACTGTCATAGTACTTGGAGTGGTTCCTGATGCAGTTTGGAATTCCTGTATGATGGTCTGGATAGATGTCTGCCTGTTACTCTTTACGACCCTCTTCAAATGTCCGCGGTGTGTCAGTCAACAGACGAGGTCGGGCTGTACACTTTTGTGTTGTACATGTCCCTTCACGCTTCCACTTCACTATCACATTAGATCCACATCAGAGTGGACCTAGGGGTGTTTAGGAGTGTGGAAATCTCGCGTACAGACTTCTGACACAAGTGACACCCAATCACCTGACCACGTTCGAAGTCCGTGAGTTCCACGGAGCGTCCCATTCTGCCATTTCACGATGTCTAATGACTACTGAGGGCGCAAATAACGAGTACCAGGTAGTAGGTGGCAGCACAAAGCACCTAAGATGAAAAAAGTATGTTTGTGGGCGTGCCTGGATACTTTTGATCACATAGCATATGTTCTCTGAAAGAACAGTGGTTGCAATGATGAGAGAATTAATGCAATCTGTTAACTGATTATTGAAATCACCGTAAACGTATTCTTCTTTGTAATTGCTTAATTTTTATACCCCCTTCACTTTGTCAGTAATGGCTTTGAGTTGATTGACAACTGATGATGTTATTAAAGGTAAAAATAGGGACGAATGGATGGGGCCCCCGAAACCGGGGCAGAGCACCAACGCTTGTGCTTTTACCCTAACCCCCGGGAGGGATGGGGGAGAGACCCGAAGAGCAGCCATATCCGAATAATGACGGCGCAAGCACAGATGGGCCCCTTAAGGTTTCTAGAGTGAACGTCTCCAACGGTGCCCGAACCGACCGAAAGCATCCATAGGCGGGTTCCAACTGAGTAGTTCCTGGATATCAGGATGAACTTCCAGCTACCCTTCCAGTCGCAATGCATCGAACACCGTCGCCTTGTACTACCTTGAAACAGATGACAAGGAAGATGATATTTATAGGAAATGGGGGACGGGCAGGAGAGTCATGGTAGAAGATGAACCACCTCAGCATTTGCTTGTCGACCAGGGGAAACTACGAAAAACTCGTTGGTCAAATTAGGAGGTCGCCGGGACCTCCCAAATAGGAATCACACGTTTTACCGTTGCATCACCTAGCTCGATGATGGTGTTATTACTCGTTGAACTACAGGTTTTCTTAATGTTGGTTTTAATATCCTTTTTACTGTTAAACACCTCACATTCACACTTCCAGGATACAACTAATTCTGAATAAAGAAAACTTCCACGATACTGCCGGGAATCGAGTCCAGGACGTCAGAGTTGAAGAAGCCAGAACGTTGACCAGTCGACGACAGAGGCAGCCTAAACAAATTCCTCTTTATAATATTAGTATTAACGCAGGGCCCAGACGAGGGGAGAACCTCATCTCAGGCATTTGTTTTCATTCCAGTTCAAAAGGTTGTTTATCGGTTCCGTAATAGGTTTTACACTATGTCTTGTAAATAATAACACACCTTTTTCTCTGACAATAAAGATGTGTTATAATTTCTGATTTAATAAAATGTTGTAGTATTATGTTACCTATATTATAGCGAAAGATATGTAGAAAGCTCTACCATCCAAAATCTCTGTCTCCCTCATGTCCGCATGGGTGATCGTTTATTTCAAGTGTTCTCGTTTTAAAGCTAAACTCCTTTCCAAAAATTGAATTTGACGCTTCATTGGGTATTTATCTATCTAATGTATTCCAGATTACTACTTCTTCTTTAAGGGATTACCCTCCTCGTTGTAGGAATTACACCCTCAAGGACTTACAAGCCAATGTCTTGGATTGGTAGCCTATCGAAGAGCAAGCTAGATTTGGATCATGGCATATCCAGCTTGAGTGATCAGTCCAGTGCCTGGTATGGCAGTAAAGAAGAGGAAATTAAATGTAGTGATGAAAGAGACGTTAGGAAAATTCGTGGGCCAAGTTATCTCACCCAGCATCCGCCGAGCAACCGAGGAAAACTGCAAAAAACGTTTGATCAAATTGGTTCTGTCCGGGGGCTTGAACTCGGGACCTCTAGAAAGCTCCCGTATTTTAAGACTACAACAGGGTAAAATTCATAAGCCATTCCCTCCCCCCCAAAAAATGGAACATTCAGCCTACATCTTCATATTTAATCAAAACAAAAACTAAGCAGTTATCAAAAAAGTGTCATTTGTTTAGATATGTGTATTCAAAATTCCCAACTCCATTACGTGTCGGTTATAAGCGTCTCTCTTGTAAATAAATGCATTAGTTTATTTCTCAGTTGTGTAAATAATTACAATATTTAACATACATCAGTTAAATTTAACGTAACGCTTGTGTTATGCAATATAATCTACAGAACAACTGCTATAAGTGCCTCGAGACGTCCATATAGACTGAAGAGTACAAGAATATTATTGTTTCTATGTGGACAGTAACATTAGTTTTATTAAATTCGCGCACAAGTAATAGCCAAGAGAAGTGCCTACTATATGCTGAATTTAGTTTCGATGATCATCAACTAGAATGTTGTGAACCTTGGCAAACAAAAGCGTTTTTACTTTATTTTTTGCTACATATAATCGATTGCTCATATGATGTCGATGGTTATACATAGTTTAGTCTACTGTAGGATACGAAATAGGAAGGGGTGTGAATGGGGGTATCTCTCGCTCTCTCTCTCTCTCTCTCTCTCTCTCACACACACACACATACATAAATCAATATCATACAAGAATTTACGTAACAATAAATTCAGCAAGAAAGATGTCAGAATATTTAACAGCCAGGAGATGTACAAAGTAGATTGTAACTTATATAAGTAAGGGACGGACGTAATAGCTAGTTCCAGGTAAAAGTAATTCTAGGTAGTACACCTCCTTTCACCAAAATAAGGAGCACGGAACTTGAAGGAATAACAAGAAATAGAAAGAGACATTATAGAAAGGAATGAGACAGAGATATTGAATTTGTTTCCGGACGCGTCACTGGAACGAGTGTGCGAAAAGTTTTGGAGCAGAATATTTTCATACATAATAAGGTAATACAGTCTGAGGACCAATTAGAAATGTCGTTACATTTTAAGGCGTGAAGGTGAGCGTCACTAGGTTTGGGTATAAAAGGGAGAAGAAAGCTCCAAATTTTCATCTCTCAATGAATCTCGTGAACACACAGTGATACTCTCTGGACAACGGATGCACGTGTGTGTATATGGGTGGGGAAGCATGTGCGGGCTCCTAATTTATTATTGTGATGGTAATTGTTAAAGATGGGAAAAGCTAGCCGCCCATAAGTATTTTGTTGATAATAAACCACATTTTAAGGGAAATGCAATGTATTTTAATTTGCCTCACCTACGAAAACTCTGAGATCAGTGAAATTAATAGATAGGTAAGTTGTTAGGAATGGAGGAATCATCAGCTGCTAAGTGGAAATAGCCGGAGACCTGAACACTGCAGCGCAGGGCATCAACCAAGAGGAACACCGATTTCCCGCTATAGGTGGGCAAGGCATACCCACAGAAAATAAATGTTAAGGAAGTGAAGAGCACGATTACGTCCTTAAGTACGTCATTCGTTCCACCCATGCCTTGTTTAGGTGAAATACTTGCAGCTCCATCAACCGACACGGGTAGCCGAGGTCATTAAATAACGGGCTCGTGATCAGGAATTCTGCGAGTCAAATCCCATTAGGATTGTCCTTCCTGACTACGATTATTTACAGGCTTTTTCTCAGTCCTCATAGATGGCAAATGCCGGGGAGGTACCCTAAAGTTATGCATGGAACGTTTTCTTCCCAAACTTCCTTTACCATTTATCATTTCATTTCAAGTACCACCAATATCCACTGTCTATGGTGCTGTATGTAGTAAGAACCGGGATAAATACCCAAAAAATGGACGTCTTATATTTACATGACTTTCTCTACCCATTCTTCATAAGCTAGCATTAAAAAAATCTGATGTGTTACACTCACATGACTTTCTCTATTCTTGTACAAAACTATTTTTACAAACTTTTATTCTCCATGTGCTTCATGTTAATCGAAACATCCAGATGTTAATATTATTCCTAATTTTCTTGTAAATGCAAGGGGATTTGATAGGTTTTAAGTGATAGTCAAATATTTTAAGAGCTGGTTGCTATGTGGCGCATTCCATTCTCTTTGTTGTGCAGGATATAAAAATAATGAATAACGAATTCCCATTTGAGAAAAAGTATAAGTATTGGAAAATTTAAGGTAATAACAAGCAACATCTCGAAAATGGTTCACTGAATAAAAAATGTATATGACATAAATTGTGTATTTTATTTTTTGTGTAGTAAAATTTTGTGTATCTCTTATGGTTTACCAGTTATGCAAAAATCGTTCACAATGAAGAATATTTTTGGAGACATTCCCAGAAAGTTCAAGATATACATTTTATTTGTCATGAAAGTATGTTAAATATACGATATTTTAATCAAAACCGTTAAAGTCATTTCTGAGAAAATTAAAATTTCCGAAAAATGTTCCATGTAAAGGGTAATCTGGGGTTGGGGGATTTTCTTAAAGACCTTCGTGTCGCATTCCTAGAAGATACTGAACCTAAATATCAAGTTTGGTGTTTATTCGACTGTTCATTTCTGAGTTATGCTGTTCACAGACAGACAGGCAGACAGACAGACAGACAGACAGAGAGACAGATAGATAGATAGATAGATAGATAGATAGATAGATAGATAGATAGATAGATAGATAGATAGATAGATAGATAGATACACACACAGACATGTTTCCAAAAATGCTTTTTTTGGCTTCAGGGGGCTTCAAAACATGTATTTCCGGTGAAATCTCGGTATCGAATTTTTGGGTGGAATACAATACTTACCCTACTTACTATATGTAGTAGAGAAAGTAAAAAACTTATTCTTCTATCTACTTTATGTTAATCAAGATAAACATTTGTAGAAATTGTTTTGCCTTGTAAGTACCAGGGAGTTAGGAATTAGAGTAGGCTTAAGTAATCTTTTAAGAGCGGAGGGCTACATGCTGGCCGTGAAATTCCTTTCACTTTCCACGCTCAAGAGAAGAAAAACGAATAAAAATTTTCTTATTGAGGAAAAAATATATTTGAGGATGCAAATAAATTAGAAATATCATGTCGGAAATGCCTAACGCTTCAAATCATTTTATTTGGTATAAATGTTGTGCTATATATTTATTTATATTTTATCAAGACTTTGTCCCTCCCTAACGGTTTAGCAATTACATAAAACTCATTCAGTAGAGGGCGACTTCAAAGACTATGACAATAAACTCAAAATATACAATCTAGTTGTCGTTTATATCAGCAATATACAGTATCTGAATCCAAATAATATGAGCGATTTTTTAGAAAATAAAAAAGTCAAGAAAAACTTTCCACGTAAAGGATAATTTGGTTTGAGGTGATATCCTTGAAAATCTTTCTTATCACATCTTTGGAAGATACAGAACATAAATACCAACACATGGACCTTTTCTAAAAATTGTTTTTGAAAGGTTAAGGGAGCCTCAAAGCATGTACTTTAGGTGAAATCTCGGTTTCGAATTTTTGGGTGGAATACAATACTTCATCTACTTAAGGATATAGTATAGAAAGTAAAAAATAGCTACCTCATCTTCTCTTCCCATTGAACTGCTAAGTTATCTCGCCCACAAAAAAATAAATAAATGTTTTTATTTAAAGTACATACATTTTGGAAAATACTGTTGCTAGAAAAAGTTAGTGGATTGAATAATGTGTTTGGGATATTGTCATTAAAAAAAACTCTATAGCTTGAGTTTTCTGTAAATAACCCCTGAAGTCACATTTTTTATAACTAGAGGGCCTAAGGCGAGAACCCTGATAAGCCACGTTTTCTTTGAAACAATGTACTCGAAAGCTAAATTAATAAGGCTTTAAAGGTCATTAAAATAAAACAAAATTTTGGACTCTCAGGTGGAGTGATTCAAATGATATGGCGCTTGGTGACTGGAAAATTATACTATTAAAATTAAATTCTCAACAAAACACTCACAAACCACCTGGAGCAATAACACAATTTAGCTCCCTGAGAGTAGTAATATGGTGTTTAGCGTTACATAGCGGTAACACAGCGGAACGGCTCATAGCAGCAACGTCTGTGGTCCGCATTCGAGTGGGCGATCTTCCTGACTCTTTTTTTCTGAGTTTGCCCGGGTCGCTAGGTGAACGCTGGGAAAGATCGTTAAGTTCCCCGAATTTCCTGTTCTTCCATTTCATCTCCATTCTCATTTCACTTCACATTTCATCCACTGGGTCTCTTTCAGACTTGCACGTGTCGGCGGGAGGTCTCGGCGTGTGTACGGTTGGGGAAAAGGATGCTCCGTGCAAACCTTCGTCTCCCGAAATGGGGCGGTCTCCGGGTTCCGGCTCCCCCAGGAGATGTGTAAGCCACAAAGGGGGGAGGGGAGCCAGCTGCACAAGTGCCCATCCGGAGAGTTTAGATCTGGAAATGGGAGGGACCCTGCCCTCTGCCTGTCGTGCCCCTGGTCCGGCCGCCCTCTGTCACCTCACCTAATCCCTCTATCCCTCTCTCCCGTGAGCGCCCGTCTGGGGCGTAGTTACAACAAAAATCTGTGTAGGTCGACGTGCTAAGTCCCCCTCCCTCAATTCTAAATCAGGTAACGGGCAGCATTAACACATAAGGACCTTTAACAGGCTTCATAAAATAAAGAGACTATGGGCACATAATTAACCTGGTATACATAACATCTATCTGGTATACATAACATCTATCTAACATCGTCTAGACGTCCTCCGTGTGTAGTGGTTACCATGAGTTCCCGAGGTTGCGGATTTAAACCCGGCGGAGAGCGATGGATTTTTTTCGGGCGTAAAAATCCTTAGCATGGCTTCCTTCGCAAGGGAAGCCGGTGGTCCCCCGTCATAGATTTACGGCACGTAAAAGAACCTCAAGCCTGATAAAGAGGCTTCTGAGCAAAACTGCCGGTCTTTCATGTCCAATATAGAGTGGGACCACAGCAGTTAAAGAGCGTGAGTAAATAAAACTCAATTTAATTTAATTTTTTTCTATCATCCTAACATACATTGTAAATCAATAGTTACTTTCTTTAGCCATTATTAATATAAATATATAACGCAAATTATTTCTGTACGAGGCAAGTTGATGTTAGAAGTTTATTTATCATAAATAAATGCGTATCATGCCAGGGAACAAATTTGGAGAATTCACCACCAATTAAAAGAGTTTTATAATGCTCTTCAGTTTGTTTTAGTTTAACAGACCTCGCTTTTTAGTAAATTGACGATGTTGTTAATCACAGTTCTGGTTTATTTCATCGATACGTTTACTAGATTATACTAGCACAAATATAATTTGACAGTCGATTACAGAGTCATGAACTCATTTCGACGACAGTTTCAATTACAGAACTGACAAATACAACTCACAGTAAAATAAATATTTTGATTATCAGAAGCTGCTGTTAGTAAATGTGCAGCCGGAAATTACGCTTAAACATTAAATGAAATCGGATTTTCGTTGTAATACTCGCAGCGCTATTTGCAAGCGATTAATATTACTATTGCGTCAAGGGCTATTCTCTCCCCCATTAAATATTAAATAACTCTAAGTGAACGAGACACTTAACAAACATTTTTAAACATTTTTGGGGAAACAAAGGTATGTAGATAATGAAAAAGTTAAAATGAAAAAGTTTAACACATACAAACATCAAATAATGGTCATTGGACCAAAGCGATTGGTTTAAAAGGAAAGTAGGAAATAGAACACGAACTTAACCTGCTTTTCTATTTTGCTTTAGTACTGAAAACGCAATTGTTGTCCAATTCTTTATCATACCTATGGTAAAATCACGGTGAGGTTAAAAAGTGCAACGTAGAATATATTTTAGGGTGTTTTGCTATTGAACCTATTAACGTCCCTCCGTTTGTCCATCTGTCCTTACAAATGCAAGAACTAGCGTCGAAAATACAGAGTTTAGTTTCTGTCCTATACAGCCTTCGTAGCTTAACAGGACGTTTTCAATGTGGTGGTCTTTGTAAATCATCTGCTATAAATCAGTATTAATTCACATTGGTTTTCCTCAGTAACGCATTTCTAATTCAGATACCTTAAATCCTCTTTGGTCTAGGGGTACCATGCTAGCCTCTGGTTCCCAAGGTCGCGGTTTCAAATCCGCAGGAGGGCGATATAATTTTATGGGCGTGAAAATGCTTAACATGGCTTCCTTCGGAAGGGAAATAAGGGCGGTGGTTTCTACGGCGAGTAAAATAACCTCAAGCTTGATAAATTGGCCTCAGAGCGAAATTTCCGATCTTTCATGCTCAATGTAGAATAGGACGCTAAGAACCATAGCACATAGTTCAAGAGCGTCCTTAAAATATAAAACCTCAGATACTTTCCCTTCGCTTTCAGGATATCCCCATTAAGCTCAGAGCTACTAAAATCAACTGCTCAAAAATATTGGCGTATACCCTACTGGCTTTAGGGAGCAGTATGCGTTTTAAAAAAAATATGTGGATTTCAATTCTTTTTAAATTTGGAGAAAACTAAGAGTAGCTCAGATGGAGATTCTTATTAATTTTTCTTAAGCTTTAGATGAACTACTGCAGCTACAAGGTTAAAATTATAAACCCTTCCGCATAAAATGTTAAGTTTTAATTTTATGCGCTGTTTATGGAAATATCCAACTTTTGAACTGGTGTAGGACATTTGAATTAAAATCATTTTAGGCCACTCGGTAAAGATTAATACTGGAATTTCGATTGGTTTATATGCTGTTAGATATATATGGACTAGTGCACTAGACATGGGGTTTATCGGTAGGAAGAGAAACTAAACAGTTACGGAACAAGTGGACGAGCATCGGAAGGAGAGTCAGGTAAAGAAAACATCCACAGTTCCGGTTGCATTTACTAGCGAGGTCAGGAAATCTAGTACTGCTTTCTTTGTGTAACTGTACATTCCCCTATCCCCTTCTCTCTCTTTCCTCTCTGATCTCTAGTACTCGATGAACTTAAGCATATAAACAAAATCAGTGGTGCCCTCCTCAAGCGCACTCATATCGTTGCCGAAAACAGCTATACACATTTACAATGCAACTACTACTGGAATGTTAAATTATACAAGGGCCACTGTTCACTGATGTATCCGTGTACGGGTTATTCCTAGCACATCATAGTATTTTAGCTACATTGCTTTCTTTTTATGTGGACTTTGTGCGTACTTTTAAGGATTACACGATTCTTTATTTTAGGGAAAATGTGTATGTGAATATGTATATATAATATAAATATATATATACACACATCACATGACCCAAACAAGCCTTTGCAGTTTTATATTTTACCTACACAGGTACAAAATAAGTTGTAGCATCACTGCTGTTCAAAGGGACAGTGCGGGTACAAAGCGAAAGACCACCGAGATAGTGCTGCTGTCTGCAGACGTTTACGTGGTAGTTTCATACTGATAAGCGTAGCGTGGTTGCCTGCATACGTTCCAGCCAGGTGAATTAGAGAAAAACGTAATGTTCACCGATAACGAGCACATGGATATGGTTGCGATCTGTGTGGAGAAGCCCAAAATGCAGCCGAGGCTTGAGCACTGTGTTCTGAACCTTTTTATTCGCGGCAACGTCTTCTGAGCACTTTTTTTTACGTACAGAAATCATGTTAACAAATCATGGCTCATTTCAAGTAGAATGTGAGGCTGACAGGCCCTTACATCAATTCGTTCACCAAGGTGAACATGTTTTTGCACATGCTTATTATGAATAATGGACTAATATAAAATAATTTAATTGTAAGGCATAATATAGATATAGGATTTTGTTTAATTTTGTTAACTTTGTGTCACCAATTGGTGCCATATAGTTACACTGATTGCAGACTAACTGTCATGGAACTAAACGACTTAACACGTGTGTTCAGGTTTCGCACAAGCGGCAATCCTGAATTCTTGTTAATGAACAAATTGCTTAATAAATAGCTAATAATCCCCCCCCACACACACACACACACATAGGTACTTTCACATTCAAACACCAGACTCTGGGCATACGTGAAATGTTTTTGTTTAAAAACAGCTTTCTGGAGCCCAGCCGGGAAAAGAGTCCGGAACATCTCATATAGCAGGCATTTGTCTATCGAATGAACTTTGGGACCACTAATAGCAGTTAAAGTGTTCGTTTTCAAGAATTAGTCTTTCATTTAGCGGTCTGCTCTCTGTCGGTATGGAGTCCCCTTTGCAGTTGTGCTTTGGCAAACCTTTTGGCCTCCGCGCTTTCCGGTATAAACTAACTTCAACTAAGGACGGCTTGTGTGGGCCAACTGGCATATGTATATATCATCTTTTTCACTTGCAGTAGGATCTTCATCTATTAGAACACGTAAATGACCATTAGGGTGGAAGAGAAGACGTACACAAGGCACTCTGGCATTAAAATAGCCTAGGTACTGATATTCGCATGTATAAAGTGCCAGAAATTCCAGTAAAAATTTAGTCTTCAGAAATAAAGTATGCAAATATGTCTCTAGATGGTACATAAATAATCATAGAATTGCCCTTTGATGTTATCGATAGATTTAAGAACTTTACCTAGAAAAAAAAGTTTTTAATTAGACTATTTCCCGATTAATATGAAGTATATAAATACAAGAATAAACATATTATAAACTAAAATATTAACTGAATTCGACATCTTAGTAGAACTAGCGTAACTCTGTCACTTTCAGAGTCTTCAAAATCCTTCAGAATGTAAGTTAAATACTTGTAGGAGGTTTTGATAGCTTTATTAATCCAGTTTGATTGTTAAAGCATGCATATTGTTCTCAAAAGATTTTGCATTGTCAAAAGCGTTACGGACACTGACTGTTTTGTTGTATATCTACTTTTATGAATGGCAGCTACAGAACAATGAATTTGTAGCATTAGGCAACCATTATTGCTTAAGTTCAACATTTATTCGTCGAATACGTAACAAAAGCGCAATAGCCGGTGGAAAATGAGATTTGGAGTTATATTTTTCATTCAGGATTTTCAGTTCAGTTCAGTTCAGTTTCCACGTAATTGCATATTAACTGTAGCTTAATTATGCATACAATGCAAGATGTTTGGGACAGAAAACTTTGGAGAATAAACCAAATTAGCCACTGAAATTATACTTTGTGCACAATTCAATTATTTAAGGGAAATTAAAATAAATTCTTAACAAACATTTTCCAAAACTCAATATTTTACATCTTCCATAAAACAACAGAATAAAAATAGGCATACCATTATTGTAACATCTCTTAAATACTATAAAAATAAATAATAATAACAATAATATGGTACCAACTGACAGTATACTTCGGCTATAATTCCAACTTATTTCAGATAGTTATATACAATCATAAATCAAATAGTGTGATTAATATTTATAAGCACCTTCATTCTTTAATATGACATTTACTTTGTTGAGAATACGAGACGATTTTATGGAAACTAGTAGTAAAAGGATCATTAGTTATTTTTGATTCATTAAAATAAAATCATTTATTATAATGAATGTCTTTACTTCTCTTTATATAGAATCAAAATAATAAGAATGGAAACATACTTCATTCCATGGAATGACCCAAAACTAAAGGAGTAATCCTGTCATATTATCGGCTAGAATGGTAATTTTGAATTGAGTGAATGCCTATCTAAGGCTAATTTATAGGGCATAGGGTTTTTTTCCTCAACTGGAGTTTATTTGTCATTTGTTTCTGTCACATTATCTATTCTATTAAAATTCCCTTAAACAGAAACAAACACAGAAAATACTTAGTATGTATTTACCGAGTTCACAATGTATTGTAATGTGAGTATATACTCAAATGTTTGCCAAACTTGGTACTCTAATTCTTCATGTGAATACTGCGTAGTGTTCTAGAGCTTCAAAATGTATTTAACTAAGATTTGGGTATACTGATAGGTAAATTACTGCTTTTTAAATTTGTGAATTGGATCGCTTAAACTTTGTGCTATTACATAAGTAAGAAGAATCACCTTCCTAAAAATCAAATACAGGATATAAATAATTGCTAGAAATCCTATAACAAACACTGCGGTGACATCTAGTAGCAGATACTGGAACCAGTACAGGTCCACTGCCGCGGATCTCATGTGCGGTGCACCTTTATGTCTGATGACGTATTCCGTCCAGAAAATGGCTGTCTCCAAAGCTGATTGTGGTCTGTCTCGAAATTGTTGAGAGAGTAGTCGCACATTATCGCGATAACTGGAACAAAACCAAGAATATATGTAATTCCTTTATGTCTATTAATATTTTGAAATATAGTTGCAGAGATTGGAATATTTATTTATTTAGGAAATGGTATATCAGCCTTTAATAAGTATTATATAGATGCAAAATTGAAGAGGTACAATAAAATAAATGGACTTATAAAAAGAAAATTTGTAACAATGATGTAAAGATATGTAACTAAAATTACATAAAATGATGCCAAAACCGACGATAATGTTTGGTTCAGAAATTGGGTTTTAAAAAGACAGGATGAAAAAAGGCTGGAAGCCCAAGAGATGAGATTCTTAAGGCCCTTAATGGGGCGTCACTCTTAAGAGATCACATTCCCATTCAAATTATGAATAAATAGTTAGGAGTTTCAAACAAAATCGGGAAAATAAACCAATATAAAACACCTTTTAGAATGAATGGCCATAGAATAACAAAGTCAGCATTTAAATATAGGCCAGTGGGAAGGAGAGATGTGGGTAGTTTTGTGATTGAGACTCGGAACAGGCCCTGGTAGCCTAATCCCTAAAGTCTGAAAAAGAAGAAGTATTTTAAGAGATACTGTAATTATTAAGCAAGTAAAGATTTTTAAAGGCTTCCGCTGCCATAACATGATAAACTTGTATGACGTGGGCATCATCAGTTATTCCGTCGGCCTGCATTGAGAGAGTTTTAAATCCATTACATAGCTGTATCCTTGAGTTGATGTTAACTTAAATGTATGTTATCTACCTCTAAATTACGTCCAAACTTTAGCTATGTTATTTTTGTACACTATATCATGTTCATAGAATTTACTATACAATTCTGATATCCTGTGTCGACAAAGGTAGACCAGAGCCTGATGCTTCTTCTATATTATCCTGCTGATAAGCTAAATCAGGGGCTGAATCCAAAAGCTTTAACTTAGGGTTATCCCACCGGGGATGGTCTTGAGCCTATTGCAATCTTAACTAACCGCAAAATAACACTCCCAGAAAAGCAATCTCTCTGGCGAAACACGGACGCTCATCGCGTACAAAAAAGCAAGTGTGCAAAAAAGGGTCATTTACTTTCTCAAGAAGGTTTTGTACCGTGCGTTCGTAGATCAGTCGGACCGTTCCGCGTCGGCATTGAACTGGGTGAGGTGTGGCGAGCCTGCCGCCAGAGAGTAGCGCTGTAGATGCCGCACTTTTAACGTTCTTCACTGATGAAGGGTGGTTTTATCATCAAGGTCACGCTTCTACTCAGAAAAATAGATACTGGGCTACCTAAAATCCCCATATTATTAATTAAATTCCTCAAAACGCTGCAAATGGGATTTGTTGCGCACTGAGTGAGCGCAGAATTATCGATCCCAAATTTTTCGACACAACAGTTGATTCACAGATTTATGTAATCTAAATTTTAAATGGAATTAATTGTTCTTTCACACAAGCCGTGTGTTGGACTGGGCTGGAAAGGTAGAATCAGATAACTGAAAAATTCAATGCCATAGCGGGAATTTGAACCACGGTTCTCCCGGTCTCCGTCCGGTTGCTCTAACCACTGAGCTACCATGACAACATGCCGACACGACATTAAATTCTCCAACTGATTCGCATTTTTTTCCGGTAAACCACAAGGAGATCTCAATTTTAAATCATTTTTTCCGTAATTAACAAGAAACGAAAGCTTATGTGGCTGGTTTCAGCAGGATTCAGCTACAGCTCACACTGCTGCGAATTCTATGCATGAATTGCGAAATGTGTATGGTGACAGAATTAGTCGAGGATTGCGGTTTCCGTTTCCCTGATCTATCTCCAAGCGATCTTTATTTGTGAGGAACGTTAAAGAATAAAGTGTACGCATCAAATCCGCACACGTGGCAAGAATTGGAGGATAACATCACGAGAGAAATACAGACAATCAGTCAACATGAACTTTTGCGAGTATATCAGAATTGTTTTCGGAGATATAGGGAATGTGTTCGCATTGAAGGTCATCAACTTCGACATCTGTTGTGTTGCTGGTAAGCCTAATGTAAGTCAGTGCAGTAATTAGTGTTCCGTAACCTGACTTGCCGTCATTTACGTGTAACTCTGGAGGAAGGCGCGCCAGTCCTCACCAAGTACAAGGCCGCCGCGGAACGGTCCGGCCAATCTACGAACGCACTGTATAACTTGCAAATGTCTGCGGGTTCACCAGTAGCGGGTAGTGCTCGGGAATACACACGTAATAGCCGCTAGAATACGAATTTGTAGTTGCTGCTCAATATTCCTATTTATTTGTCATAGGGCAACAGTTAGAAAATATATCAGCGCCAATGTGGTTTTATTGTGGATCCACGGTGTCCCAAATGGTGATCATAATTATGTAGTTGGAAATATATACGATATTTGAAAACAAACAGCTTCATTTCAAATACGTTGATTCTGATATATCGGACAACTACTGGATTTATCTTGCATGATGCGATTGGTGGCCGCAGGGTCTAAGTGGTAGAAGTGTCTAGTTGAAGGATCACGCTCTGGGGTAGTGACATTTGCAGATCAGTCTAATGTTGTTTGACAGGTGTATAGTGGAATAACGTTATATAAAGCTGTCTATTGCATGTGTTTACTGTAGTCATCACGGTATATACTACAAAAAGAGTGTGTGTTTATTTTGTTAAGTTTTGCTTCAGTGGAGTCATTTGAATTTATACAGAAATTCCCGGATGTCACTATTTCTAACAAATCCATAACTCATAGGCTGTTAGAAAAATATAAATCAATAGGGTCCATGTAAGACAGAAAGAAACACACACTACACATTCAGCATTCCGACAAAGGAAAAATTACAAGAGATTAGGAGGCTACCGTGGAAAGAATTAAAAAAAAATCCTGCCTCGCTTAATTCTTTAAACTGCCGTTTCAGATTAATTTGCCCATACTCTTGGAAATAATACCGTGTAAACAATCACTAGTGTAAAAGCTGACGGATGTGGATAATTTTGCAAACCTTCATTATTGTAACTGGCTTCCGAAATCTTGCATGATGTATATGCTGATTTATAATTTTCTAATGAAGCTTGGCTACGTCTATCGGGACATGTGAACATGCAGATCTACTAATGCTGGAGTTCTAAAAAGTACAAAATATATCATAAAGAACCCACGATGTAAAGGCCGGAAACTAACTTACTATCAGTGCAAGAATTTTTGGGCCCACTTTCTTTCGGGAAACTCTAATAGCCATGTGAACGAATGAATGACTTCTTTCTTCAGAGAACTGAAACCTGCGTGCCCATTGTACCTTTATCTAGGATAATGCAATGCACATACGAGTAGAGCAAATCAGTCTATGTAAGCATTAATTGGCCTTGCTCTCCAGGTCTAAACCCATGTGATTATTTTCTGTGTGGGATGCTTAAAAGATATTTTATGCAATACATCATCATATGCTGGACTAAGGCTGCATCCATTGTACATTTTCCAATATTTCGGCTGCAGCAATTATTTGAGTGTTCAATACACGTCCGAAGGCAGATGGGGTATCCCTGTATATCGAAAGTTATAGTCATATTGTTTCGCATCGTTAACAGTGTATATGGAGAAACGCGAGCTGCTGCTGCACACGCGGATTCGTATAGTAGTGCCGTGGAAGCGACGGTCTACCAGTCGCCTCATTTAAGAGAAATAAACCCGCTAGTTTAGTTGTATGTTTCCAGTAGTTACAAGGCTATTAAATGTCCAAGACTTGCTAAAATGAGAATGTTATGAGTTGGAAGAGTTTTTATGGTGACAAACTGTGCAGAAAAATTGGCATATCAAGCCAACCGTGCACTTAATCTAACCTCTAACCTAAAAACTTGCCTTTATACAGCGCTCAATTATTTGCATTAGCGAATGTGTTACTATCAAAGTCTGATGATCTGCAATACATTAGATAATTCCTCAAGTCATAATAGTTACGTATGAAAATAAACGTAAGTCCAGCGTAAACATATTTCTTTTAATTTTATTTGTTCAGTTTATACAGTTCATTTCATAATTTACGTCTTATTGACAGCTTTGATTTATGGGGTATTCGATTTAAAACCTGACCGCTCGCACGGGGTTTTGCATCTGGGTAGCACGACATGCCACATTCGGCCGTGCCAGCACTCTTTGTTTTCGCTTCTTAAATCTTTATTCCTGTAAATCTGTACCTAAAATACAACAAAGTTAACTCTTACTTCATAGCAAGTGCTAGAATTGCCGTCCTTCCGCAGCTAAACAGGCATTGCACTGAGTAAACACATTTAGATTAACACGATTTAGCCTGGTCACTGTAATGTTTCGTAAAATAACACATACATACAAATATACGTTATTCTAGGAGTAACTGCCTTCCCATTTTCCAAATAAAAGTGCACTAGTGACGCTAATGATTACGTGGTAACTGAAGGACAAAAGACGACACGAGTACTGCGTGTGGGGTGTGGAAAAGCCAGCCGGCATTGGCTCTGTCGAACAACAGCGTGCGGCCACGTTTTATACCAAATAATGTTTCCTCCTTTGATTTTATATTCATTAAGTTTATTGTTTAACTTTAGGTTTTCTTTAAACAAAACCCATTCACTTTACATTCTCATTTAGTTGCAGACTTTAGGAAGAATAAAGTATAATCCTGGCTAAAGAAACATTTATATTCTACACCTAGATGCGGATACCAGCATACTAAACCGCAGAAGAGAGATACAATCCTGAATAAATTTTTTTAGAGACCGTCTCTAAAACCTAATTTCTTAACTATGGTGCTCGAGACTCAATTCCCGGCTGGGGAAAATTATTTAATTAGAATAATTCACTATTACTTTACAGTCTACAAGTGCGAACGGGAGAATGAATGGGATGTTTTCGCGGTAGAAGAATTATACAACTGATGTAGAAAACCTAGTCATTTTAAGCGACTGCTTCTGAAGAGGAATCCTTGCTTTGGAATGACAGGTTCTGCTAACTAACAAAATTAAAAAAAAACGAATTAATATGGTCACTGATATTGTGATACTACTGTATTTTAGTATATATCGTCAGGAATATCACCTAGTGGTTAATATGGAGATTGAAAAGTGAAAAGCTTCTATAAACTTCTACTTTATTTCCCTACTACGTATAGTAAGTAGGGGAAGTATTGTTTTCTACTCAAAATTTCGATGTTATGAGTCCACCGGAAATACATATTTTGAGGCCCCCTGGAATTCAAAAGCATTTTAAGTAAAAGATCCGTGTGTTTCTTGTCTGTGTGTCCGTGAACAGCTTAATTCAAAAACGAAAAGTCGGATCAACACCAAACTTAGTGTTTAAGTTCAATAGTTTCCAAAGATGCAAGACGAGATTTTCAAGAAAATCCTCCACCTCAGAATACCCTTTACATGGAAGATTTTTCGAAAGCTTTGTTTTCTAAAAAGTAACGATTTTAATTAAAATACCACATATTATGGATATTTACATGGAAAATAAAATGTATGTTGAATTTTCTGGGGAAGCCTGTGAAGTCCACTTCATTTGGAAGAAATTTTGTGTAATCTTGGGTTCTGGTAAACGTTAAGCGATAGACGAAAACGTACTACACAAAAAATGTAGATGTCTTTAAAACACACAATTGATTTAAATAAAAAGTTTTCTCTTTGGTTTCTGAGATATGTCACGTTCAAATTGTTCATTTCTTGGTCACTCTCGAAAAGTGTTTCCAACATTCAGTTGTTTCTCGCGATTGCATGGAAATAATAGGGAATTTTAAGCCCAGCATTTACCGACCAGTTCTTAAACATTTTACTATCCACGTCACTTTGTATCTGTAACAAAATGTGTAGTGTAGCTCTTTCTGCAAATGCTTATTTGGATTACATAGAAAAACAAGCTTAGGAAAGTATAATTTGT